>CAKJTW010000006.1:20000000-21219583 GCA_917880005.1 Nanger dama
TAAGTTTGCTTTATAAACCAATATGAAGATACAGATATCTAATCCAAGGAGGTTAAAAACTTACTTTCTTCGTGTAACTATATCCATACTCATAATGGAAACTGTGTAGTATTTTTAAACACATTGAAGGCAAACTACAAATCCTCCTTTAAAGCTCTCAAGCTACAATTCACATCTAGAAGACATTCATTATTTACTAATTTACTAAGACCCTACAATAGTACTAACAGAAGTTTTTGATTTCTCCCAACTTCATAGATTTTATTTCTATAGACTTTAACTCCACATTTTTCAACTTCAGCACTACTGGCATTCTGGATCAGACAATTCTTTGTTGAGGGGATGGGTGGGGCAGCTCTCCTGAGCACTGTAGCAGCATCCCTTCCCTCTACCCACTAGATACCAGTAGCATTTCCTTTCCCCTAACTGTGACAACAAAAATAAAACATTTCCAGACGTTACCCAATGCTCCTGGGGGTGGGGAGTGTCAACTCACTTGAGAACCACTGGCTTCATTTAATTGTATACGTTAAAATTAGGTACTGGGGCTGTAGTATTTGCCAATAAAGTAGTCCAAGTCTACATTCTTGGACATCCCTGGTGTCTCAGTGATAAAGCATCTGTCTGCAATGCAGGAGACTGGGGCTCAATTCCTGGGTCAGGAAGATCTGCAGGAAGGAGGGCATGGCGACTTACTCTAGTATTCTTGCCTAGAAAATCCCATGGACACCGAGAGCCTGGCAGGCTGCAGTCCACAGGGTCGCAAAGAGTAGGACACGACTGAAGCTGCTTAGCTACATTCTCACAAGGAATACGAAGTTCACTGGTGTTCTCAAAGCGAAAAACTTTGAGAATTTCAAGTACTCTAGGAGAACTTGGCCTTTTACACAATCCCAGAAAAGACAGAGCTCCAGAAACTAAATATCTGACCACCTAAACTAGTGACAGCAGGTTGGGCAAAACTAAGGCACTGATCACGAAAAAGTACAAAAAGAACACTGGTGTGTATCCACTCATTCCTTTCTCTCTGTGGTTCTAACAACTAGATGCTGTTTCATCAGGGAAATAATTAGCACTAAAGATTATTTGCAGTATCATGTTTTTAGCAGTAAATGCAGATACAATGTGTCTTTTTAACAAATGTCTACTGAGTATAAGGCATCTGGGGAGACAGACAGGAATAACAGAACCAACCTCAATGTGTAAGTGTTGGAAGCATTTCAAATTTTCAAAAAAGGAAGCTAACTTTTTGGCCAAAGCTAAAGACAACAACAACAACAAAAGACACCCCACCCACTCCACCCTCAGGATGTGTCATGAAATTGGAGTGAATTCAAAGACTGACCACTTTTGGTCACATCCAAGTTTTAACCAGAACTCAACTATGAATGATTTGCTTGTTAAAGAGATACATTCTTCAGGGGAAAAAAATCTGTGTACATGTTTTATACTATCTGTGTTAGTTAGAACTTGATCCAGTTTTTAACTTTTGCTTAGAATCATTGATTGCTCTCTGTTTCTATGAGGTTTTACCATTTATCTCACCTCTAATGGAAATACCAATTTCACTTTCCCCCTAACTGAACACATAATACCTAACATTTATTTAGTACTACTATATTGAACATTTCCCACGTGCTTGTTTAATCGAATGTCTTTGTGAGATATATTTTTATCAAGTGACCAAATATTTAGAGATCAGTGTTTCTCTTACTAATATGTAAGCTCTTTACAGAATAAAGATATTAATCTTATGTAATATTTGGTGTAATATCTCCCTGATCTTACTTTTTCATTATTCTTACATCTGCAAATATTACAATTTGGAATATTCAAATCTGCAAACTATTCTTTTCCTTTGTTTCTTTTTACTGTTCTGAAAGTAAGATATCTACTCATAAGTTTGATAAATACTCAACTCCACTTTATTCTAATTTTCCTTTAATTTGAATTCTCATCAGTTCAGTTCAGTCACTTAGTTGTGTCTGACTCTTTGTGAGCCCATGGACCGCTGCACACCAGGCCTCCCTGTCCATTACCAACTCCCAGAGTTTACCCAAACTCATGTCCATTGAGTCAGTGATGCCATCTAACCATCTCATCCTCTGACACCCCCTTCTCCTCCTGCCTTCAATCTTTCCCAGCATCAGAGTCTTTTTAAATGAGCCAGTTCTTCGCATTAGGTGGCCAAAGTATTGGAGTTTCAGCTTCAACAGCAGTTCTTCCAATCAACACCCAGGGCTGATCTCCTTTAGGATGGACTGGCTGGATCTCCTTGAAGTTCAAAGGACTCTCAAGAGTCTTTTCCAACACCACAGTTCAAAAGCATCAATTCTTCAGTGCTCAGCTTTCTTTACTGTCCAACTCTCACATCCATACACGACCACTGGAAAAACTATAGCCTTGACTAGATGAAGCTTTGTTGGCAAAGCAATGTCTTTGCTTTTTAATATGCTATCTAGGTTGGTCATAGCTTTCCTTCCAAGGAGTAAGCGTCTTTTAATTTCATGGCTGCAATCACCATCTGCGGTAATTCTGGAGCTCCCAAAAATAAAGTCTCTCACTGTTTCCATTGTTTCTCCATCTATTTGCCATGAAGTGATGGGACCAGATGGCATGATCTTCGTTTTCTGAATATTGAACTTTAAGCCAACTTTTTCACTCTCCTCTTTCACTTCCATCAAGAGGCCCTTTAGTTCTTCTTCACTTTCTGCCATAAGGGTAGTGTCATCTGCATATCTGAGGTTATTGATTTTTCTCCTAGCAATCATAATTCCAGCTTGTGCTTCTTCCAGCCCAGCATTTCGCACGATGTACTCTGCATATGAGTTAAATAAGCAGGGTGACAATATACAGCCTTGACGTACTCCTTTTCCTATTTGGAACCAGTCTGTTGTTTCATTCTAGTTCTAACTGTTGCTTCCTGACCTGCATACAGATTTCTCAAGAGGCAAATCAAGTCGTCTGGTATTCCCATCTCTTTCAGAATTTTCCACAGTTTATTGTGATCCACACAGTCAAAGGCTTTGGCATAGTCAATAAAGCAGAGATAGTCTTTTTCTGGAATTCTCTTGCTTTTTCAATGATCCAACGGATGTTGGCAATTTGATCTCTGGTTCCCACCTTTAATTCATGTAAAATTTATCTTGGTGTCAGGTATTAAGTGGAGGTCTATGTTAATGCCCCTTCAGCTGCTTAGGGAGTTTTTTAAACTCAAATTTCTGAAAAATCATTCTCTTTTATTTCTCTCACGTCCTTTGGCATGTACTTAAAATGTACCATGGATCTATTACTGTGTTTAGTAGTATCTGTTTTCAGATACTACAGTTTTTCACTTCCCTTTCTCTCTTATTTTTCAGATTTTTAACAATGCTTTTGACTACTTTTTCTCCCTAATGAACTTTAGAAAAACATTAACAGAGTAGAAAGAATCCCAATAAATTTCTTTTCCCCAATAAAATTCTGAGTGGAAAAAATAATTTGAGTAGTACAAATTATATACTATCAGTCTTTCTTTTTCAGGAATATAATAATACATATATTTCACAAAGCCTTTTTCTTAAGCATTACACAAAAATGTTAAATTTTATTTTTATTTGTATTCATTTATTTCTTAAGATAAGTATCAATAAATACTTTCAATCTCTTTTTCCCTAATGGAAATGGTCATGTACTCTTGGTTAGTTTTATGTCCCTCTTGTAATATCAAAAGATCTAACATAGTTTCAATGAGCTCTCCTCTCCCTATATCTTTAAAGTTGCTCTTTCTGGCAGTTCAGTCTCTGGGAATGTTCATACAATACAGGAAGATCTCAATTCCACTGTATTAACCATAGCAGCCTATAATGGTATAGAAAACCAAAAAGCACATCTACTCACTTACTGTTCAACAACAGTAAATAACTAGTTAAATCAGCTGAACTCAAAATTATGACCCTGAAGTCACATCTGTAATCACATTAATCTAATGAAACTTATTCCCTGAGGAATATACTACAATATTCTAAGACAAAAGTCACAGGTTTTCAGGAGCTAAAAGACTGCACATGAAACTCACACATATAGCTAAGAACAGAAGATTAAATAAACCACAGAAATGATAACATCATTAATCTCCAACTTTCTGCATCAATAAAAAGGAGCATTAGAAGACCTAATAGGAAATTTCAAATAATTTACCCATACTGATCAAGGAAGGAATCAGTTGTTTTATACAAAGTAGAAAATAGACTATGACACAAATGTATATTCCATAAAGGACAAAACCAAAAATTAGCATAAATTTAACTGGCAGGTGCTTTCAGTGATTTCTGGATCACAGCTGATTTCTTATAAACCCTCAAATGAGAAAGGATCCCAAAGTACAAGGTGGTTAAAGTTCTGTTTCGCTTCATTTGGAAGCCACTAAGATCAGACTAATATGCAATATTATTGTTGAGCTAATATTTACTGTCTGATTACTATGTGCCGGGCTAAGCATTTAATAAATATAATCATTTAATATACATGTACACACAAAAAAAAAACCCATGAAATGAGTACTATTTTAAACCTCATTTTCCAGATAAGAAACCAAACTTGCACTAGTAAGTGGTAGAGACAAACCCAAATTTGACTCCCAAACTCATGTTTAACTACTAAACTATACTGTTTCATATGGATTCTTTACTTGTTCAATTAAGAAACATTTGTTGAGCACCTGCTGTGGACATGATGTTTGACCTCACAGAGATGGCAGTTTTATGGTGGATAGTTTCAAGTAAAAGAACAGTTACAATCAATATGATGAAAGTTAAAATATAGGTTGTACATGATACCAGCATCTAACCCAGGCAGAGGAAGTCAGAAAAAACTTCCTGGAGGTATAAGAAAAGGATATGGCAGGGGAAGGGTGTTCCAAGGAAAAGAACAGCAGGCACAAAGCCCTAGTAATAAGACAGAAGATGGCAGATTGGAGCTTAGGAAGTAATCTGGACTAGTGACCTGCCTTTGGAAACCATAAGCATTTTCTCTAAGTATTCTTGCAATAATACTTTACATAAATAATCACATATTTTTGTTACCGGCTCACTGCCAGCAACCAGAAATGTTTGTTGAGTTAGTTGCAGAAAAGTGAAGAGAACAGAAATTACCATGAATTCTTGAATAACTAGGTCTAGTGCATATAAAATTTAGAACACTACTAGGAAGCAGAAGCACAGAGCTTTATTCATTTGACTGTGGGAAAAAAACCCTCTATATGTACACAAAGAAGACAGGTTTCTGTTCTTTACTGACTGCCAAAGGATGTTAAAGGCATCCTGCTGTATTCATGCTACAAGCTATCAAAGCAGTCTTGGGGCACTGTACCAGCAGCTGAAGTTTAGTTCCACAGGTGAAGGACTACAGTTGGTGATAATAAAGTAAACAGTAGGGTTGAAAACACTGTCACAACTCCCCAATGAGATGACAGTTCTCCCTTTGAAGCATGTACCTTTATTTCAGGACTTAGCATCATCTAGCCTACATAACAGTAATTTGACATTCACTCACCTTCTCTTTTTCTAGAGCATAAATCACTAGGGGCAAGGAATTTATCCTTTATCTTGATAAGCTCCACAGTACCGGGCACTGTGATTGAACAGTTTAAATATACCACAAATGTCTACTCAACTGCATGAAGTAGTAACAGATAACGGCACTGAGAAAAGGGATAACTGGATTATATTATCTAGCTCTCTGTAATCGGACAAGCAGAAGAAATGAAATCACCAGCATTTTTTTAATATAAGATTCTGAACTGCCATATTAACCTATAATTAGATGTAGACCTTACTAAATTTTTTTAATTGAAAGATAATTGTTTTCCAATGTTGTACTGGTTTCTGCCCTACCGAATCTTTGAATTACCAGATCTCTTAAAAATATATTATTTATTACCAGTATGTAGAAAACAATATCAAGCTCGTACAACAAATTATACAATTTTAAATACTTAGAAAAATATCTTCAGATTATTACTTATCTGGCCATTTGGAAAAAATATTTTCAGATTATTACTTATCTGGCCATTTATGCTTGTCAATTTCCATTAAAGTAGAGGTTCCTGATTTGGGCTGCTCATGAGAACCACAAACAGAGCCACAGATGGAGCTCTTATGCAAACTCTGCACCCCCAGGAAGTATGACTTCACTGGTCCAGGAAAGGGTCTGTTAGGCTCCCTGGTTATTCTCAAGTGCAGTTAAGGTTGAAAACCACTGTTACAATCTAAGTCACATTTAAGTTGCACAGAAGCACCCAACCATATACATGGAGCTTGTAAAATGTTGACATTAAAAAAAAAAATTGCTCATTAGGAAATGTTCACTGAAGGGTATAATTAGAAAATTTTCCAGTGTACCTGCTTAAAACTATTGGATAAGATTTTGTAGGAAAAGACACAAACACTGAAGTAAAGTCTGCACTTGTCAAAGTATGTGTAATCAACTGAAAAACTCATCAAAAATGACTGACTCATGGAAAACTTTGACAAGGAGCTTGGTTCACACTCTAATCTACTTTCACAGTAGGCTGGGATTGAAAACAGTTAAAAATGCACTAGTTCAGATGTGGTCATAGCACAACCTGGAGACAATTCAAATATAGCTTTCTTACTGCACTAAATGGGCTTCCCAGGGACTCAGTAGTGAAGACTCTGCCTTTCAACACAGGAGATGCCAGTTCAATCCCTGGGTCAGGAAGAAGGAAATGGCAACCCACGTCTGGATTCTTGCCTGGAGAATTCCATGGACAGAAGGAGCCTGGTAGGCTACAATCCATGGAGTCACAGACAGTCAGATACAACTTAGCAACTAAACAACAACAATTGCACTACATGTTTCAAATGAAAGTCTGGATTAGACAGAAAGAAGATGAGGAGGAAAGCAAAAAGAATTCTGAAAGTGTGGTAGAAATAATACAGGAAAAGACTAAGAAGGTTCAATGAATACAAAATTCTCAAAAGTTGAAGAAATTATATTCTCAAGACCAAGCTTAAATTCCAGCAACAAAACAAAAAGAAAACCACAATAAGGCACATGATATTCAAATCGCTGAAAACCAAGAAGAGAAAAATCTAAATGAAGACAGAGAAAAAGACATGTTGCATACAATTCAGATCCAACATAAGTAATAAAGAGTACCGCAAGTGTTAAACTGCAAGTGTTAAGTAGGTGAGTGGATAAATATAAAAGATCATTTCTCTCAGTTCTAACTTTCTAAAAACCTAATTTACTGTTAAAAGCAAGAAGAGTAACAACTTACTGAGAGATCTGTAACAAAGGTCAATCCTCATTATTTGCAGATTCTGCATCTGTGGATGTGCCTACTTGCTAAAATTTACTTTGAAACCTCAAAATCAATACGCTCTGTGCTTTATCAGTCATTTTTGCAGAAAAGGTGAAAAATCTGTCACCCTGCATATTTCCAACTGAAACTGAACAAAGCGATGCTTTTGCCTTGTTTCAGCTCTCACAGTGTAAACTGCATGTCCTTTTCATGGTCTATTTAGTACCACGTGTTCTGGATTTGGGGGCTTTTTGATGGCGACTTCTCTGCTTAAAATGGCCCCCAAGCACAGTCCTGATGTGCTGTCTACTGTTCCTAAATGCAAGAAGGCTATAATGTACCTTATGGAGAAAATGTGTGTTGGATAAGCTCCATTCATGCATGAGTGACAGGGCTTCTGTACATGAGGTCAATATTAATGAATCAACAATAAATACATTAAATAAGGTATTTTAAAGCAGAAACATACAAAACAAGGTCATGTATTTCCTGGTTGACAAAAATGTATCCTCATAGGGATGTAGCCCTGTGTTTCCCCTAGGAGCAATGGTGCACTATTCACTAACACAGTGTTTGAGATCATGTTGTAAATACCGCAAGTAATGAGAATCAACTGGATGCAGTAATAAAGTATGTGACAGCAACAGCACAAATGCCGACAGGAAACAGAAATATACTATTCCAAGGAATGCATTACATTACACAGAGTGGGAGGATGCTGCTTAAAGACAGCTGATGATAAGATAATGATAAAGCAACATTTGGCAAATATTTTCTATAAAAGGCCAGAGAGTGAGTATTTTAGGTTTGGTGGCCCAGTCTCTGTTACAGCTACTTAAGTCCACTGCTGTTCATGAAAGCAGCCATAGGCAAGATACAAATGAACACGCATGCTATGTTCCCATAAACTCTATTCGTAAAAGAAGATAATGGGGCAGATTTGGCCCAAAGATGTAGTTTGCTGACCGTTGCACTAGAGCAATTGCTAAAAGGAATTTAAGGAGTATAATAAAACAACAGTTAAAAACAAAATGGAATTACATAACATACTCAATTTAAAAGAAGGCAGGAAAAAGAAAATGATTCAAGACCTAAAGAGAAAAAACAATATATTTAAAGTCATCTATACTAAAACTTGTGTTAAACACAAAGTCTAAACACTTGAAAAGCAGAAACTGACAGAGTAAATTTAAAAAGCGTGACCCAACCACATGCACTCTACAAAAGCCCACATTACATATGAAGAGAGGTTATAAGCAAAAACATGTGGAAAGGTATCACAATGCAAAAACTAAACAACAAAAAAGCAGGAATGGTTATATTAATACCAAAGCTGACTTCAGAATAAGATATATAACCAGATATAAAGAAGAAAAGTTATATTAAAAAGGGATCAACGTATCAAAGGATGTAAAAATCTCAAAATGTGCTTCCAAATAACAGAGCTTCAAAAAACATGAAGTAAAATTGATTAAAACTGAAAGGAAAAAAAAACTGCAAGGAGAAACAAACAAAACTAAAATTACAGCTGGGAGATTTTAATACTACTTTCTTAGTACATTACAGAATAAGAAGAAACCCATAAAGATACAGAAAACATGATCAACCATTTGACCTGTTATAGAAAACTCCACTATACAAAAGCAGAATACATGTTTTGCAAAACTGCAAATATAACACATGCAATATACTGAAGGACACAGTCCTACACCATAAAACAAATCTCAATAAATATATAGGTTGAAATCATACAAAGTATACTCTTGAGCCAAAACTGAAATAAAGCTAGAAATCAATACAATAGAAAAATATCTGAAAACCCTCCAAATTCTTCCAAATTAAACAATAAATGGACCAAAGAAGATATCATAAGAGATATCAGGCAGTTAACTGAATAAAATAAAAATATATCAAAGTCTGTGATACGTAGCTACAGTAGTGGTTGGAGGAAACTTATACCACTAGATTTACAGCACTTATATTAAAAGGAAAAAGACTAAGCTTCTACCTTAAAAAACTGAAAAAAATAAAGCAAGTTAAACCCCAAAGGAGGTAGGAAAAATGGGGGAGAAAGACAATAACAGAGAAAAATCATTAAAACCAAGAACGACTTCATTGAAAACAAAGTTGATAAAAAAACCTGTAGCCAGAACAAGGACTGAGGAGGGGAATTAACACAGAAATTATTAGGAATGAAAATGACACCATTACTAGAAATCCTACAGATTTTAAAGGATAATGGGAGAACATAATAGATTTGATAACTTGCATGAAATGAAAAATTTCCTCTAAACACACAAATTACCAAGGTTCACTCAGAAAGAAGTAGATGTGCACTGAAGAATAGAAATTGAGTTTAAAACCTCCTCATAAAGAATATTCCAGGCCCAGGTGGCTTCACTGGTGAGCTCTATCAAACACTTACTTCAGAAAGTAATATCAATTTTACACAAATTTCTTCAGAATACCGAAGAGGGAGGGAAATAATTCCAAAATCATTTTGTGAGACCAGTAATACCCTGTTAACAAAACCACACAAAGATAACAGAAAAAAATGACAGGTAAATCTTAAGAAAATACAGGTAAACTGAATCAAACAAAGTATAAAAAGGAAAATATATGGTGACCAAGAAAGTTTGTTCCACAGATGGAAGGTTGGTTCAACATTTCCAAGTAAGTCTATGTAACTCATCATATCAACAGAGAAAAATACATAGATGGAGAAAAAGTATTTAATAAAATTCACAATCATGTGAGATAAAAGTTTTAGCCAACTAGGAACAGGAACTTCCTCAACCTGATGAAAAACATCTAAAAAACTTTATTTCACACCTAATGATAAAAGACTGAATGCTTTCCTTTTAATATTGGGAACATGGCACACACGTCCTCTCATCACTTCTATTCCATATTGTACTATATAGGTGTAGCCTCCACTGCAAACCAAGAAATGAAATATTAGAAGACGAGACATAAAACTGCATTTGCAAAAGACAAGATCATCTGTGTAGAGAACCCTAAAGAAACTTTAAAAGTTACTAGAACTAGTTTAGCAAGGCTACAGGACAGTGTGATATACAAAAAACAATTATATTTCTAAATGCTAAAATGAAAAATCAGAAATTAGAAAATTTTAAAACCTCATTTAAAAACTGCATCAGAAACATGAAACACAGGTAACAAATAAAGTACACAATTCTGGTGGGCTTTTTGATATAAACCACAAAGCTGATTTTAACATTTATATGAAAATGTAAAGGGTGTCAATTGAGCTAAACAGTTTTGGAAAAAAAAAAAGGAACAAAGTTGGAGGACTTTACACACCTGACATCATAGCTTCATAAAACCAGAGAATTCAAGACAATGTGGAATTAGTTTAAGGATATCCTTGGGGTTGGGAAGATACCCTGGGGAAGGAAATGGCAACTCACTCCAGTATTCTTGCCAGGAGAATCCCATCGACAGTGGAGCCTGGCAGCTACAGTCCATGGGATCACAAGAGTTGGACATACTGAAGCAACTTAGGATAGACGCATTTTAAGGATACACACACAAGTTGACAAAACAAAACAGTATGACTGTGTCCTTATAAAAGGGAGAAATTTGTAGAACAGTAAGATACTTATAAATAGAAAACGAAGTGAAGACACAGAGAGAACATGATACACAAGCCTTGGCTTCCATGGTGGCTCGGCTGGTAAAGAATCTGCATGCAATGTAGGAGACCTGGGTTCCATCTCTGGGATGGGAAGATCCCCTGGAGGAGGGAAAGGCTACCCACTCCAGTATTTTGGCCTGGAGAATTCTGCAGTCCATAGCAAAGAGTCAGCCACAACTGATCATCTTTCACTTTCACCAGAAGCTGGGAGAGAGGCATGGAACAGATTCTTGCTCAGTCCTCAGAAGGAACCAACTCTACTGATCCTCTGATTACAGATGTCCAGCCTCAAGAACTGTCAGAAAATAAACTTCTGTTGTTTAAATTATGTAGCTGTGGTACTTTCATACAGCAGCTCCACGAAACTAATAGATCACCGATAAAAGAGCTAAAATCAGGGCTTCCTTGGTGGCTCAGGGGTAAAGAGTCTACCTGCCAATGCAGGAGACATGGGGATCAATCTCTGATCCGGGAAGATCCCACATGCCACACAGCAACTAAGTCTGTGTGCCATAACTACTGAGCATGTGCACTAGAGCTCCACGACAAGAGAAGCCACCTCAACAAGAAGCTCATGCACAGCAACTAGACAGCAGCCTCTGCTCGCCACAACTGGAGAAAAATGCCCACACAGCAACAAAGACCCAGAACAGCCAAAAAATAAATAAATGTAAAAAAAAAGACCTAAAATTATGAAACTTCTAGAAGAAAACATAGGACAAAATCTTATTTTCATTTAGGCAAATATTTTTTTCATATGAAACAAAAGCACCATCCATAAAGGAAAAAATTTATTGTACTTCATTAAAATTAGAAACTTTGGCTCTCCAAATAACATTGTTAAGAGTGACGAGTAAGAGTATGGTATAATTAAAAGTATTTAACTTATATCAGATAAAAAGAATTAAAGCCAAAAACTAAAGAGGTTAATTCAACAAGAGGATATACATTTGTAAATATGCACCCAAACAGAGATACCTCAATATAAGCAAACATTTTTAAAAAACTGAAGGGAGAAATAGACAGCAATACACTAATAACAGGGGGCTTCAATATCTCACTGTTGGACTTCCCTGGTGGTCTAGTGGTTAAGAACCTGCTTGCCCATGCAGGGAACACGGCTTCAATCCCTGGTCTGGGAAGATTCCACATGCCATGAGGCAAATAAGCCAGAGCACCACAACTACTGAAGCCTGCAAGCCTGGAGTCCCTGCTCTGCAACAAGAGACCTCACCACAATGAGAAGCCCTCATACCACAGCTAGAGAGTAGCCCCCACTTGCTGCAACTAGAGAAAGCCCTCATACAGCAATTAAGACCCGCCTCGGCCATAAAAATTAAAAAACAAAACAAAACAAAACAAAAACCACTGTCAATAATGGATAGGTAATCCAGGTGGAAAATCAGTAAGGAATATTGAATTTAGGCTACAAATACACTTAACGGAAATTTACAGAACATTCCATGCAAAAGCAGCAGAATGTATATTCTTTTCAAGCACACAGAGAACATTCCCCAGGGTGGATCAGATGTTACAGCACAAAACAAATCTTAATAAATTTAAGAACAGTGAATCATATCAAGCCATCTTTTCTGGCCACAACAGTGTGAAACTACAAATCAATTAGAAGGGAAAAACACTGGAAAATTCACAAATATGTGAAGATTAAACAACATACAACTGAATAACCAACAAATCAAAGTGAAATCAAAAGAGAAACAAAAAAACATCGAGACAAATAATGGAAACACAATATACTCAAATTTATGGGATGCAGCAAAAGCAGTTCCAAGAGGGAAGTTCATAGCAATAAACACCTACGTTAAGAAAAGAAAGATCTCAAATAAACAACCTAACTTTGTGTCTCAAGGAACTATAAAAAGAAGCAATAGTAGTAAAAGGAGGAAATAAAGATCATAGTGGAGATAAATGAAATAGAAACTAGAAAGACAACAAAAAACAAATCAATAAAGCTAAGAGCTGGGTTTTTAAAAATATAAAATAGAGAAGCCTTTATACAGACTTAACAAGAAAAAGAGAAGTTTCAAATACAATTACAAATGAAAAAGAAGAAATTACAACTGATACCACATAAATACAATGGATAAGAGGCTACGATGAACAATTACACACCAACAAACTGGACATTTAGAAGTGAATAGATTCCTAGAAATGTGCAACCTACCAATCTTGAATCATAAAGGAGTAGAAAATCTGAATAGATCACTTAATAGTAAGAAGGTTAAATTAGTAATCAAAAACCTCTCAACAAACAAAAGATAAAAACCAGAGGGCTTTACTGGTGAATTCTACCAAACATTTAAATAAGAATAATAATCCTGCTCAAATTCTTCTGAAAAACAGAAGTGGGGGGAATACTTTCAAACTCATTTTATGAAACCACCATCATTATCCTGATAATAAAGCCAGGTAAGGACACTTCAAGAAAATTACAGCCTAGTATCCCTGATGAACACTAACACAAATACCCTCAACAAAATATCAGCAAACTGAGTTCATTAAAAGGATCATACTCTCTTGGTGAGGTTGAAATAGGAGAGCAAAAAGAGCTAGCTTAAAACTCAATATTCAAAGAACTAAGATCATGGCATTAGGTCCCATCACTTCATGGCAAATAGATGGGGGAAAAGAATGGAAACAGTGGCAGACTTTATTTTCTTGGGCTCCAAAATCACTGCAGACTGTGACTGCAGCCATGAAATTAAAAGACACTTGCTCCCTGGAAGAAAAGCTATGACCAACCTAGATAGCATATCAAAAAGCAGAGACATCACTTTGTCAACAAAGGTTTGAATAGTCAAAGCTATGGTTTTTCCAGTAGTCATGTACAGATGTGTGAGTTGGACCATAAAGAAGGCTGAGCACTAAAGAATTGATGCTTTTGAACTATGGTGCTGGAGAAGACTCTTGAGAGTTCCCAGGACAGCAAGGAAATCAAACCAGTTAATCCTAAAGGAAATTAACCCTGAATATTCATTCAAAGCACTGATGCTAAAGCTTCAGTACTTTGGCCACCTGATGCAAACAGCTGACTCATTAAGATCTTGATGCTGTGAAAGACTGAAGGCAGGAGAAGCAGGTGAGAGGATGAGATGGTTGGATGGCATCACTGATTCAACGGACACAAGTTTGAACAAACTCCAGGGGACAGTGAAAGACAGGGAAGCCTAGCGTGCTACAGTCCATGAGGTTGCAAAGAGTCAGGCATGACTTAGCAACTGAACAACAATAACAAATAATCAAGTGGCATTTATTCCAGGGATGAAAGGATTTTTTTCAACACACCACATTAACAAAATGCAGCATCCATTCATGATAATACCTCTTAACAAATTGAGTGTAGAAGGGATGTACCTCAACATAATAAAGACCATATCAGCCCACAGCTAACATATTCAATACTCAAAGGCTGAAAACTTTTAAGATCAGGAACAAGACAGGACGTCCACTCTTACTACTTTTATTCAACATAGTATTTACTGGAAGTCCTAGTTAGAGCAGTTACACAACAGAAAAAAGGCATACAAATCAGAAAGGAAGAAGGAAACTGTGCATCTGCAGATGAAATGACACTATATATACAAAATCATCAAGGCTCTACCAAAAAACCTGTTGGAATTAATTGAAAACTTCAGTAAAGTTGCAGGATACAAAGTCAATATACAAAAATCAATTACATTTCTATTAATATACACTAATAACAAATCATTGGAAAGAGAGCAATTTTATGTGCCATGCATCAAAATGCAACTGTAGAAGACATAAATAAATGGAAAGATACTCTATGTTCATGAGCTAGAAGAATTAATATTGTTAAGATGTTCATACTACTCAAAATGATCTACAGATTCAATGCAATTCCTATCAAAATTCCAATGGTATTTTTCACAAAAAAAAAAAAAAAAAAATCTTAAAATTTGTATAGAATCACAAAAGACTCTAAATAGCCAAAGCAATCTCAAGAAGAACAAAGGTGGAGGTATCATGCCTCTGATTTCAAACTATACTCAAAGTCACAATACTGGCATAAAAATGGACATGTGAAGTGAATGAAAAAGAACAGAGCCCAGACATAAACCCATGCATGTATGGTCAATTAATTTATAACAAAGGAGCCAAGAATAAACAAAGGAAAAGGGCAGTCTCTTTGATAAATGGTGCTGGGAAAACTGAACAACCACATGCAGAAGAATGAAACTTAAGCCCAGTCCTACACTATACAAAAAAATCACCTGAAAATGGAATGCAGACTTGAACACAAGACCTGAGACCATAAAACTCCTAGAAGGAAACAGGAGGGTAAACTCCTTCACACTGATCCTAGCAATGATTTTTTGGATTTGACACGAGCAGCAAAAGCAAAAATAAACAACTGTGATTAAATCAAACTAAAAGCTTCTCTATTGCAAAGGAGACCATTAAAAAATGAACTGGAGAAAATATTTGCAAGTCTTGTATCTGATAAAGGATTAATATCCAAAACATATAAAAGAACTCATATAACACAATATCAAAAGAAAACAAGCCCCATCTATCAATTAGAATAAAAAATGGGCAGAGGAACTTAACATCCATTTTTCCCAAAAAGATATACAAACAGCCAACAAGTAAATGAAGAAGTGTTCCATCAATAACCAACAGGGAAACGCAAATCAAAACCACAATGAGGTTATCATCTCCCACCTGTTAGAACAGTTACTGTCAAAAGGGTAACAACGCATGCTGACAAGGATGTGGAGAAATGGGAACCCTGGTGCACTGTCGGTGGGAACGTACATTGGTGCAGGCACTATGGAACAGTACAGAGGTTCCTCAACAAATTTAAAAATAGAATTACCACGAGATCCAACAATTCTACTTCTAGTAGATAGTCAAGGAGATGAAATCACTATCTTGAATGAAATCTGCACCCTCATGTCAGGGCATCATTATTTACAATAGCCAAGACGTGGAAACAACCTCTATCTCCACTGATAGATGAATGGATACAGAAAATGTAATGTGTATATACAAAGAGAGACAATGATGTATTATTCAGCCATAAAAGGAAGGAAACCCTACTATTTGCAATAATATGGATGGATCTTGAAGGCATTATAAGTGAGATAAGTCAAACAGAGAAAGATAAATATCATATGATTTCACTGACATTTGGAATCCACAAAAACCAGAGCTGGTGATTATTAGAGCCAAGAGGTCAAAGGTGGGGAAACGGATAAAGTGGTCAAAGGGTACCAATTTCTTATTATAACATAAATAAGTTCTGGCAATATAACGTACACCATGGTGACTGCAGTTAACAATATTTTCTATCTGAAAGTTGTTAAGAGAATGGATCTTACAAGTTCTCACCATAAGAAAAAAAAAAAATTGTGTTTTTTTCTGGTTCACAGCACCAGAACTTGCTGTGGGGATTAAGCAGAAAGTGTGCATGAAGCTCTTGATGTAGAGCAGGCACAAAATAAATGTTGCCAATTATAATCTTCCTCTTTTACCCGCCTGTATCATTGCTTATCCTGATTCTTTTGCCTTGGTATATACTCCTCCCCTCCCATATTGCTGAAAGGTTATTCATTGTTTAAGTATCAGATGAAACGCTACATGTCATATGAAGCCTTTCACATCTTTTTATCAACCTGAGAAGAGCACTTTTTATTTTAGCTTCACGTTTTACTTTTCATACTTTATGGTGGTGAATGTTTCCCTTACCAAACTATAAGCTTTTGGAGGGAAGGGACAAGATATGGTTAATCTACTTCCTAAAATTTACCAGTACTCTATCTTTAGAAGGTTTAATACATATATTTACTAAGAACAGCAATAAGAAAACAAGTATGCCCGTAAGAGTTGGGGGAGTTACCCTAGAGTTGTGTATGTGCAGGTAGTGAAGTAAGTGATTAGCAAGCAAGAATCCAAGACGAGAGAAGATAAAAAGAAGAGAACTTCTGACGTGGTTTTTCCATCTCCCAGGTAAGTTAGGGATCCATGAAACCTCTCTATAGAACCCCAGAAACTGAGCTGTCTCCCTTAAGATTTCTTTCCTGTTGGGACTTGAGTACATTGTTCCTTGATACTCCTTTCTCCATCTCTAGAGTAAAGACCTAAATTTAGCTTAAATGATTCAGAATGTCACAGTTGGAATTACATATTAGAAAACACTCCAACTCAATCATTTGACAGATATGGAAATGTAATCCACAGAAGTTAAATTATGCAAAGTTATACAGTTAATAAACAACAGAGTTGGGAATTCCCTGGTGGTTTATGGGTTAGAACTCTGTGCTCTCAATGCTGAGGTCCTGAGTTCAATCCCTGGTTGAGGATCTAACATCCGGTAACCATGTGGTGCAGCCAAAACAAACATACAAACCAACCCACGAGAGCTGACCCAGTTACAAGCGCAATCCTCTTTTTCACTATGCTTAAACAACATTAGAATCCTAGCATAAGTCAAAATGAGTATATAATATGACCAGGAGACATATATGCTATATATTTTTGCCAAATACATCCCCATATTACCATAATACTATTTCAAATCCAGTCCACCATGATATTCATTTTATGCTGGCTACCTCTGAAATTAATAATTCTATTTTATATTTGCATGAAGTTTACCCTGAGTTATCTTTTCTTGAGCTGTATCTTGTTTATTTCTTTGGTGTCACTAGAATTTTTCACGGATTATAGTTTCCCAAGCACTTGACCCATCTGACCCAATTTTCACATCTATATTAATGAGGAGCAACATTAACCCTATATAATCCTGTAGATAATCAGTATGCCTCTGTAGAAATAAAACAACTAAGTAAAGTTTCCAAAGGTCAAAAACTCAGTAATATAAACTCTACCAAAACATTAGTTATGATTTCTAGAGGGCTCAAAAAGAGAAATAATAAAGTTACAAAAATATTTACTAAAACCTCTGTTAACTGATGAAAGGGAAACTAAAAGCAAAGACACTTAAAGACATATAGATGGGCTATAGATCTACAAAAAGATATCTAATCTTACTTTAGGCCACATTTAAATAGATGTCACTGTTAACACACAGGAGATATGGGTCATTTTCACAAACCACATAACATTTTTGACTGTTAATTACTTCTACATTAGAAGATAGGGACAAACCACATGAAGCATAAGGAACTGAAACAAAAACAGTAAGAGGAGGAGCATGAACCCAAATATATTAATCTTACTGATAGAATTTTTCAAACATAAAGTATACTAATTTGTTTGAAACATAGGCTTGGTCCATTAAAAAGAAAGTGTAACCAATTCATACTACTTATATACAGAGTTTTATGATAAAATGTAGAACATACCAGTGCATCCATCAGATCAAGAATACTAAAGAAATTCAGCTAAGAGTCCTTAAAAAATGGCAGGGCAGAGGATGAGTGGATGAAAGAAAATAAAATCACACTCAATTTTTAAATGTTCATATATTTTGATATATATTAAAAGCTCATTTACCTACTTTTTAAACACAGAGAGTGTGGTCCTCTAGCAGTTTAAGTGAAATCAAGATCAAAAGGGAAGGAAGAGGCTGTACAAAAGGGCAACACACAGGCCCCTGGGAAGAAAAGGTGTGGACCTGGACTCAGCTACCTCGATGGCTGGGCCCCCCATCCTCTTGCTAAGTACCCTTAATGCCTTTTTTGTGCCTCCTATTAATACCTGCTGACTTTTCTCTGAAAACTAGTGAGACTGCTTAAGTCCTCTTGACTTTATACTGATTCTCCTGGTCTTAAAGAGACAAAGTGAATTAGTATTTTAAAGCTTGGATATAGTCTCCAGCCTCTGACATTTCAGACTATAGGCTTTTAGTCTATTAGGACTCTCTCCCAAACGGTCAGAATTAGGATATAAACACCTGATTCATCCATATGAGTTCACTCATTGTTGCATGCATAATTTATAGAAAAGCAGTAGAAACAGTATTAATTAGAAAACCTGTTGACATAAAGAGCATGCACAGTACCTTTTGATAAACAATGGAGCAGACCAGGTCCTTGACAGCAGATAAAGATAGTTCCTGGGCTTCGATGGTAATGCTCTCCCGTGTAAGGCCAATCTGCAGCAGAAATGAGACTGTATGCACTGAGCCTCTTGAGTTCGTGAGTGACGGTGCACTGAAGCTTCCATTAGAGAGTCGCGCAGACAGTCCTGTTTTAGGACTTGAACACGGAGAAGGAGCTGGAAGCACAGCAGGAAGAGTGGCAGGTATTACAGACTTCTGAGCTGATGGAGGAGAATTGTTTGCAGACATCTGCCTTTATTTAATCTTTTAAAACAGTTGTCAATTCTTTTCCAATGGTTATGAAGAAGCCTCAAAATCACAGCGGTAAAAAAATGACTGTAGTTTTGGATTTAGTTGAAAGCTTCTTTACTTCCTCTTTTAAGCCACTCATGCTGATGATGGCAAGTTCTACAACTGTGAGTTGACTATACCAAAGGTCCCACTTCCCTTAATATCAGTCCCATCAAAAAGTCTTGTTAGGACCACAACCAGGGTTTGGGGAAGGATTTAACATCACTGAATTATCCTCATCAGAAAAGAGTTGGCATTGTTTATCTACTAAACATCTTTACCTATTTTAAGTCTACTCTTGTCTCTCTCTTTTAATTTCAGAAAATACATAATGAATAAGAGTTGTTTTTCTGTCAAGTAAAATCCTCCTAGTTTAAAAATTAAAAAGTGTTTAGGATTAATCTATTCAGTTCATATCCTTTGGTTCATTGATCTAATGGGACACTTTCTCAAATGTCCACACCTTAAATCACCTTCTCACATGTCCTCATTTTCATTTTGAAGGAGTAAATTTTTCCAAGATTAAGCACAAAGCTTTTAAAAATAGAACAGGTATATTCCACTTGATGAATGTGTCCACTGAGAAAGGCTGATGCTTTCTGAAATGTAGGTAGCCTGGAAGAAATTTTTAAAAACCTTTTAGTATTTTATATTTACTTAATATTATTTTTAAATTATAAAGAATCCTTATGCTTTCTTTAAATAAGTTTTGGTTGTATGTTTATAATTCACCAATAAATTTTAATGGGTAGCCATTATATTGGGGCCTAGTTATCACAGTCCATAATTTCAGGGACAGTCTCCTGTTCAAAAAACAAAACAGAAACAAAACACATCCCTGACATTCCTCATCAACACTTGAAACTTAAGGAAGGTCAAAACAGTTTTTTTCCACAAATGCACAACTGAGTTATGACAAAAACAGAAAAACAGAAGGGACAAAAAGAAAAATAAAACTGATATTGTCATAGAAATAACGTAAGTACCATTCGGTCATACAAAAGATATATAATACTGCCCTAAGGTAGACAAGAGTTATTCTTTTTGTATTAAAAGTTTAAATCTAGACAGAAAACTAAGAAAGCATATAGTAAACACAGTTATACGGCACACAAATAAGTGTAAAAGACATAATTAGGACAGGAAGATCGGAAAAAGTGATCTTGTCACAAAAAAATTTCTAAAAGTAAAACACTAAGCACGGTTATATTTATCACAGTTTTTCATAAAGACAGTTCAAAAACTAAAAGCGTGACCTCACGGCTAAGTGAAATGGCTCAAAAAAGAGATGGATATTTCCATTTAGGTTCCATCACATACCTGTAAACAACCCTAATAGCAACAAAGAGTGAAGCACTCCAAGCAGCTGCAGAATGGCTCTCTGGATAGTGGTTAACAGGACTAAATAAATTAGGATGAACATAACATAAGATCAAAAACATACAGATATAGTATTAGGAATGAGAAAGTTCAGGAAAACTAAGGCTTAAGAAAAAAGTGCCTAAAGATAACAAAAGCTTTTAGAACTACATTCAGATAAACAATTTGTAACTCATCTTACATTGTACAGCACTTAACATCTTATAAACGTTTATACACTTGATCTCATGATATCTCTTTCGAACTTGACAACGCAAATACTACTTTATTATTTTTGCCAATGAGAAAACTGAAGAACTAGCAGAGTAACCTGCCCAGTATCACATGGTTATTAAGAGGTGGAGTAGGAATTAGGACCTACTAGATAGGCAAGTTTCATACTTTCCGACCCAGTGGTAGCTCCACAATAACATACTATTTCTCAAAGAGAACAAGGAACTGAGAGAATCACTGCTCAGTGAGGATGTTGTTAGGGTTGAAAGAGCACAGAGAAAAGGCAGAATTGCTCAACTTGTGCTTTACTTACCTTCACTCAGTTTTTAAACTAAAACTGTAAAAGAGCACTGAGAACTGAAACTTGAGCCTGGTGAATAAGAGAGACTAAAAGATCTTTGAGAGTGCAAGTCTTCAGGTCCAGATACAATCTACTCCATATTGCAAATCAGTAAGTGCAATCACAATTATGACTCTGACCCTCCTGGAGAAAGAACTCGGAGCGAAATAATCATGGACTGGAGATGGAGCAGAGCTGTTTCAAGTTTCGTGGGCTAGAGGAATAGGGAAGCAATTTCAGAAACTACAGAATATAACCTTAATATTAACCTTTAGTCACATGTGAAAACAGATTATGAAAGCAAATGGTTTCTGAATACTTAGAAAAGCATTATTATGATCACTAGAGGTGAGCTTGAATTCAAACAGAATAATGCCAAATCAACTATATTTACATCTTCGAAAAATGTGATTATTAGCCTTTTTAGAAGGAGAAAATAATAACTCACAGTAATTGAGTTCTTTCTGCCAGATGCTGTTCTAAGCATTCCATATGTTTCCTCATTTAATCCTCACAACAATTCACTTTATAGTTGAGAAAACTGGCCTAGATACTAAAGTACTTGCCCAAGATCACACAGTTAGCAAAGCCAGAAAAAAATTAAGTGTATTCTGGCTGAAACAATATTCAAGATGCTATTCCATGCTATTTCTGTAAATAAGTTGCTTAAGTATAAGTTGGATGTTAGTGTAGTTTGCTGCTCTTTATCAACTTAAAGAAACCTTTAGAAGAGTGCCTTGGAACTCTGGCCTTGACCCTATATTATTTTTGATTATTTATAAGATTATAAAGACATGGAAAACATGCTTATAAAATCCTCAGATTGTACAGTCTGGAGAGAAATAAACTAAAATTCAAGTGAACTATAACAATGACAAGTGTAAAGCTCTGCATTTCAAAAGTTAAATGTGCAATATTGAAATGGAGAAATGCTGACTTAGAACCTGTTCATTAGAGGAGTTATCAATCCAAGACTTTAACAGCAGCTGCTATTAATAATATGGGTGACTAAAAGAACTAACATAAACCCAAATCCCCAGGACACTGAGAACACATCAGCATCAATCAGTATACTGATTGCTAATCAGGTTACATTACCATGGTTAGCTTTTTAAAGGCTGTATTGATTTTCAAAAACAATAGAGTATATTTCCAGATTAAGGTGAAGACAATGTCATGTGACAAATTAAGCATAACAAAAATGAATAAAATGATGGTCTTCAAATATCTGAAAAGGTGTTAAAAGAATAACTGTTTTTTCCTCTATTTTTAAACGGATGATTTATTTCTTTCTTGCTCTTGGTGACAAAATATTCACTTATGAAGTGTTATCCCAACTTATACCACACACACAAGAAGTTGTGTTGATGGACAACTTGTGGACACAGAGCAAACATGAGACTAAGGAATTCACAGAATAATTGTTCAGTATCACTGTAGAGGGCAGAAATAAAATGAAGACAACAGCACTGTTTACTTACCTTCCAGGGTGTTACTGAGGACTGCGCTACTATATGCACAATACACTGCTGGCTTATCACAAGTGCTCAGTAAGTTTCAGCAATTTTCATAGTAATTAAGAGTAAAGAATCAATAATTAAGCTCCCACTTTACACTAAACTCTGCAATTAAGATATACTTTATTAAACTCTTGCTATGACCGCAGGGGAGCTGTTTAACTCTTTTACAGAAAAGGAGCCAGAGTTTCAGAATAGTTGCTTGCCCATGACTACATAGCCACTAAGTGATGGAACTACAAGTCACATCAAAGTTGCTCTGACTCCAAAGACCATGTTCTTTACACTATTTCATGTCACCTCCAACAATCCGGAACACGTTTTCTCATCATACATGACTTGAGTAGTTTCAAAAAGCTGAACAAACTTCATAAAAACATTAGCAAAATATCTATGAATAATACTGCATGCAGGTTAAATACTTTAAATTACAAGATACTGCTGTGTTCAATAATAGTAATTTATTTTTGATGGCTGTCTTCCCACTAAATTTCCAAATAATAGCTGCTAATGTTAGCTAAATAACAGTACCTGTCTTATAATTACAATGATCGGTACTATCAGTAACTACTGGTAAACTATGTCTTACTTTTATATTAAAGTATTTGTTAAAGTTTCAGCATGAACACAAATAGAAAAAACTAAGTGAGCTGTCTTAGCTTTTGCCCACTCATTCCATCTGTTTTCCCTCCCCCTGTTTTATGAACCTTGATTTGATCTGAGATATAGCATTAAAATATTAAGACTAAATATTTAAAAAAATCTAATACCTCTAATTTATTTTGTCTTTATGCTTCAATCACAAAACAATAGTACATTTTACTAATTTATAAATCAATTAGATATGTTTGTTCCTAATAGCTATGAGTTGGCAAGCATTTTTATTTGAAACATCTCAAATACTCTTTTGGGGAATTATCTGTCATATATTTTATTCAAATGAGCATATAATCTGTCACTACTGTTGAATGGAGTAAAACAATGGCATACTAAAGGAATCTTGAGTCCAACCTGCCCTATTATTACTACAGGGTAAAAACAAAGGCGCTGGAGGCTAGGGAACTTAACTGAGAGTTACTTCATGGTAACATTACAATTTGAGCTCTCTCAATCCTTCCCTACATTTACATTATCTCATTTTTAGCAAAGCCTCTAGATATAAGAAGTTCAAAAGCAGCATTTTCACTCAACAAATGTGATGGATCAGATAGTAAAGAATCTGCCTGCAATGTGGGAGACCTGGGTTCGATCCCTGGGTTGGGAGGATCCCCTGGAGTAGGAAATGGCAACCCACTCCAGCATTCTTGCCTGGAGAATTCCATGGACAGAGGAGCCTGGTCCATAATGTCACAAAGAGTCAGACATGACTGAGCGACTAATACTATACTTTATCATTTGCTAGACTGTTATTAGAAACTCTAGGGTTGTACAGCAGTGACCAAAACACACATGGCTACTGCTCTCCCTGCAGCTTGCTGTGTGATATGGGACACACGCATTAAACAAATATTCATATTAATAGCAAAGCAATTACAAATTATGAAAGGTGATATGACAGAGCATCCTGGGAGGACCTAATTTCAACTGGGGTCACAGGCAAGGCACCTTTAAGGAAGCTAAAACCTAAAGGATAAGTGGGAGTCAGGGAAACAGAGAGAGAAGCAAAGAGGATTCCAGAAAGACAAAACAAATCCAGCTAGTAAATACTTCAAAAGGGAAGCTCATTATTTAGTGTAACCTTGTACTCAGTAAAGGTAACAGTGAAGAGGTAAAACACTTGCTCTATTCAGAATAGCATATTTACCATGACTCTCTACTAGTAACAGGTTTTCCTGGTTTAATATAGTTTTGTGTGCTAGGAATGCTAATGAACGCAGATAATTTTTTTTTTCTTCTGTTGATAAGTACTGTATTCTTTTAATATGTAAAAAAGCATGTGGCCTTTTTCAGTGCAATATCTTACGGGTGTCCTGAAAATCAGTATCCATATTCTACCTTGATACAGGCTAAATTTTGCTTAATAACCCTGATGTTGCTTTTATAGTGTATAAAAATCCAAATAACTTTGTTAGTTTTTTAAAAATCATAGTTTCTAGCAATTCCTACATCTATTTATTTTCAAAAATGTAACTATTACCTTAGATTAATATAAATACTATTCCTAAGAGCTCAGTTCATTAACTAAATTGTTGCTGGTAAAATTCTGCTCATCTAAACCATGGGTATTTGAATCTCAGTCTTTCCCACCGTTAGAGAGAACAAAGAGTGAGCATACCAAGTCCGCTCTCCCAGGCAGTGAAAAGTTTATCTGCTATTAAGCTTACAAACTTCCAGTCTATGAATTTATGTTGGGCTTGATGTATCTACATCACCTCTCTGTCCATCAGTGGGATCTGAGAAATCTGACTAGCTAACAGCCAGTGAGCTATTTCATACGTATGGTCACTATAAACTGACCACAGAAGTGGAGAAAACTTTTTCTACACTGAAATTAAAATTAAAACATCTCCAGAACATTATCTCAAGTTTATTCATTAATGAGACAACTGCTCCAAAGAGGCTCACATACAAGTTCAGTTTGAATTACATAATCAGAGAGAGAGACTAAAAGTACTATCTGCACAGATTATGAATCACAAGCATGATTATTATTAAATCAAATTTAAAACTGTATTAGCCAATAATTTCCCAATACCAAGTTCTGCAAAAGTAGTTTCTTTTTAAAATGAGCAAAAACTTAAATATGGTAATACTTTCATCAACTTTAAATGGCCATTTATTCTCTTTCCTCCTGTAGGAGATTTTTCCAATTCTTATATAACGTAAAAATTTAATGTCCGAAAACTTGATGTATTAAGCTTTTTAGGGGATACGGCAGTTTTTCGATGAAACACGACCTACTAAGAGATATTTCTATTCTAAACAGGTCACCTCATGAAACTGAAAGCTTATAAAATTTGTATATTTAAAAGACTAACTGCGACTCATCTCAAGATAATAAACAAGTCAATATTCTTAACTTAGGATGGAAAACTGGCTTGTCAAATATTCAAATTCCTCTGATCAGGCCAACCACCATCTACATGACCTGCTGAAGCAAAACCTAACACGAAGGCTTTTGTGACACGTTTTACATACTTTTATTAAAACTTGTAACTTCTTTTTGGCTGAAATGTCCATGCTTGCTCTGAATCCAGATGCTAACAGGAAGGAGAAGCTGGTTCCTCTATTAAGTAAACCTGGCCTAGACCTCGGTCGGGGCAACGAATCCAAAGATATCCCCCACCTTCGCTGCACTGAAGTTGGTAAGTAAACTTGATCTAAGAAAATCACAGCCGCTAAAACTTGAAGAACTGAAGCAGTAAGTACAAAGTAGAAACACACTAGAGTACAAATTACGGTCTTTCAAAAGTTTTCATTTGCCTCCACAGCTCATTAAGGCTGTGCCGAACCAAGCTCAGGGTGTAACTTATCCTTCCTAATCAAAGATGACACTGATAGTCTTATTTCCTGTGGGGATGGGTGTGGTTGAAGAGACAGTTACGTCCAAGCCATCAATCTGTGTATGGAAAAGTGTGCAGCTCTCACACATGCCTTCGCTCGATTTATATTCGTGCCTGCTGCACACGGCAAGGCCTCTGCTTCTGACTGCGATGACTTCAAATAAAATTTCCAACAAGCAATCGAATAGTCTGTGGTTATTTTACTGCTCAAAGAAACAGACGCTCTCCTCAGTGTTTCATCTAAAGAAAAACCTCCCGGGGGTGAGACTGACTCGGAACAACGCGGCAACTTGCAAAACTAAACAAGAGTCAGGAAACTGGGGTGGGGGCTTACGTTCCCTAAGCACCAACGACTCACCCCTTTGAGACGGCTGCAAGGAAAAGCGGTGTAAAGAAAAGGGAAAGGCTCATCCCAAATTCGGCAGCGTGAGTGCCGCCCGTCTGGCGTCGGGAGTAGTCGGGGAGGGGGGATTCGGTAAGAGATGGAGACCCAGGGGCCGGGCGCGGTGGTCGCCGGCGTACCGTGACTCCGAGTTGGCGTCGGCGCCCTCGCCGGAACTTGGCCCCATCTGGCGGCCGCGCCGGCGCCCCAGCTCGCCGGGGCGCCCACCGCCCGCTCCTCCCGCCGCGCGCTCCGCCAACTTCCCGCCCAGCCCCGGCGGCCGCCGCCCAGCCCGGCGCGGGGTCGGAGTCCCGTCGCCCCCGTCGCCGCCGCCGCGTGCGGACGGGTGGGGAGGGGCGGCCGCCGCCAACGCCGCCTCACCCGACGGGCCGGGAGAACAAAGCGGCCGCGGCGGCGCTAACTTTTTCGGTGTCTGTTCCGCGCTCCCCGAGGCGACTACTTACAGAGCCTGGCTCGGCCGGTCGTGAGAAACTCCAAGCCTGCCAGCGTCTGGGTCCTGGACCAGGAGCCAGCGAGGCTTCACGCGCCTCGCAGAATCCCGCCCGCCACAGGCGCCCCTTCTTCCCTCCCTCCCTCCGCCCCGTCCCGTCCTGAGGCCCGAGGGCGGGGGGCCGGGGCGCGCGAGAGGCGGGGGCGCGCGGCCGGCGCGAGGGCCTGCCGGGAGCTGTAGTCTCCCCGCGAGCTCGAAGCCGTGGTGGCCGCGTGGGGCTGTGGCTCACTGGCTTGACCCCGCGCGGGAGCAACAGGAGCTCCGGGTGCTTTCGGGCTCGCTCTGCACCCTCCGAGATCCTGGCGTCTCTGATGATGATGGTGGCAAGGGGGCAGGAGGTGGTGACAAGTCCAGAACTTGCTAGGGGTCTACAGTAGAGAACGGTTTCCACACTGAGGTATCTTCTCACTGCTCCTCCGGTTTCCCTCCCCAGTGCTTAGCCTCCAGGTGGCCACTGGGCACTGCATCCCACGGGGTTCCACACCTAGGCAGATACATCCAGAGCCCTTCACCTAAGGCAGAAAAGACCGGGTCTGTCTTCAGTATGTTTTGTGTATCCTACTTGTCCATCTTTAAACTGGAGTGTGTCCCCTATCATCAGAGCAAAGTGAAGTCAAGAATCATGGAACCTAGGTTTCCACGTGGCATTGACAAGGGTGACAATGTCAGGTGAGGAGAGACGCGGGTGGAAGGAGATCTAGAGGGAAAATACCCTAGGTGTTAAATTAGACATGTTTTGCGTGAGAGAAAATCCTGAACAGCTGACACACATGGTCCCAGAAACGACCTAGACCTCCTGAGGTCCAAATTTCACCCCCAGAGTCCTTAAGTAAAATATATTGAAAGAAGCGGATGGGTTTCAGTCAATAATTCATCCATCCAGTGCAGAGGTCGAGGACAGTCTTTTGGGATTAGGAAGAAAAAAAGCTAAGTGAGTCCCTACTTTTTATTCCAAGTCATCAATCTTACTGGATGTCCCTGGCTTTAAAGTTAAATGGGAATTTAAAAATAATTTATATTAAAGATGAGGTAAGTAAAATTGTGTATAACTCTGGTCTACTCTAAAGCTATATTTTAAAAAGACATTTCTGAAACATTTTAGGGAATTCGAAGATACTACATGTCTCACATTCAGTAATATCTAATTCAATCTAATTATAATTTATATGTAGCATTCTGCTATTGTTTTGCATTAAAATTCAAAGTAAACTCACTCAAGGTTATATTTAAAATTAAAAACATACCTAGGCTCTTACCTAACTTTGCCTTTTTCTTCCCTTCACTTCCCAACTGACGTTTTAGTCCAACCTCAAATATCTTCTCTCAGCAAGACTCCCAGGAGCTCACTGGACCTGTATACACCCAGTCCCTTCTTACTAGTGACTTTATTTTCACTGGTGGTTCTTAAAGAGACAGAAGTTACTCTTTATAGAAGTAACTTTTCTAAATGAAGCAAGTTACTATTTTATAGAGGTGCAAATGCTGTGTGTGTGTGTGTGTGTGTGTGTGTGTATGGGACTTCTCAGGTGGCTCGGTGGTAAAGACCCTGCCTGCCATGCAGGAGACGTGGGTTTCATCCCTGGGTGGGGAAGATGCCCCAGAGTAGGAAATAGCAACCCTGCTCCAGTATTTTTTCCTAGAAAATTCCATGGACAGAGGAGCCTGGCTGGCTACCATCTATGGGGTCACAAAGAGTCAGACACGATTAGCACACATGCACGTGTGTGTATATATACATACATATATTGATATATGTATGTATATCTTCATTTCATTTCCACTTCTTCACTTCTCTTTTTTAAAATAAAATCATCTCCTCCATTCTAGTTGAATCTTTCAACAATACATTTAAGACTATCTGTACCTGTAATTTTTTTGCTTGACATGAACTACAATTTTCTCAAGATGTTCCATTCCTATTCCAAGAGGACTGAAGGAATAAAGATTAGGTATATTAAGTAAATGTGAGATTTTTATACTTGAGAGAAAATATAATCAGAATAAGATGGAAAAAGATTTTTCTTCCTGCTGGTGTTTTTTGAAAACTAGTTTAGTCTTTGTCTTCTGTGACTGTAGTTGCAAATATTGGCCTAGATTTATTCCACATACACCCCACTCTGCCTTAATGGTTAACAACGTAACAATTCACATGTTACCTAATAGAAGCAAAGAGAGTCAACACTGCTGTGACTTAAGGTAGCAGAGCATCCTGATTCGGAATCCAAAATGCAAAAAAACATGATTTATTAAGGCCCCACTGGAAGAAATAGTCATTAAAAAAAAAACACAAGCTTGTTTTAATTTATATAACATGATTACTGCAAAATTATTTTACTTTTCTGTCTTTTTCCATGATCTTAAAACAAGTGAAAAATTTAGAAAGCATTTAGGTGCCAATACAGAGTTAGTAAACTATGTATGGGAAAAAATGCTTCAGGGTCTATTTCTTTTTCAGCACCAATGCTCTTGATATAGTCTTCAAAATGTCCTCTACTCTAGTTCAGATCCTCCGTATCTGGAGATTTTAAGTTGGTCTTCTTCTAGACTAGCATGTTACACCTTCAAACTGTCTTCTCTGATTTGTAGGCTCTAAATAATGGCAACCCACTCCAGTACTCTTGCCTTGAAAATCCCATGGGCCGAGGAGTTTGGTACAGGCTACTGTCGATGGAGTCGCAGAGTTGGGCTCAACTGAGTGACTCACAATCACAAATGAGTAGATATCAGATCCCCCTGGGCTCTCCGTATCCACCTTTCCCCTTAATGAACTTCGGGAAGACCACAGTCTTCTATCTGGATATAAAGCCTACTAATAATATCTATCATTTACTAAATACCAGCTCTGGGCCAGGCACATTCATCCTTACTTTTTTATAGCTTTCTGTATTTATTCCATATAACACTTCATTTTCTTTGCTTGCACTTATATGTAGCTTTATATAATTTACTATTTGATTATATATTATGTTATCAATATATATGCAGATATAAATATATTCACAAGTACAAACATATATGCATATATATTTATAACACAGTGTATAATAAAGAGAGATGTGAGGAAAGTTCAACTAGAAGGAGAATTAGAAAAATCTGATAAATAAAGGGAGAGGTTACTGCCCATGTTCTACCTAGGATTTCATATGGTGTCCTTAAAAATTAGTATCAGGTAATTTGCAAAAAAAAACAAATTACCTGGTTCATCCACAATAATTCCTGCTTATCTTTGTACTTGCAAATATATATTCCCTCAAGAAAGAGGAGGTAATGTACCAATGTTCTTCTGAATTTCATTCTAGTTAAATATTAATTTAAAACCTCTGTTTGAAATACTGAAAAATCGGCTGTGATATATTTAAAATGCCAGTTGAGAAAGAATAAAGGTGCTACTGACCTAGATAGAGAGCCAGTATTAAACTTCATTTCATACCAGCATTGAGCACAGCAGTGAAGTTAGAGATGCGGACTCCCTCACTCACAACCTGGGAACTTACCCCGCCCTGCCTGAAGAGCCAACTGGAAGGTGAGGGTTGGAGTAGGACTTTGAAGACAGAGTCCAACCTAGGCTCTACCATTTAGCAAGTGCATGCTACTTAATCTCACTAAGAATCTGTTTCTTTACCTATTAAATAAGGGGAGATAATTACTCACCCTATAGAATTTTTGTAAGAATTAAATGAAAAAAAAAAAAAGTCTAATGCACTAAACCTGTAATGGGCATTAAGGATGCCTGAGGATGCGTTATGAGCCTACCGTTTATCAACCTGTGTGACCATGGGCAAATTAACCTCTGTGTGCTTCAAGTCTCATCATCTGTTAACTTGGTTTGCAGTAGTCCTTCCGCCACGATTTGTATAAAGACCAAATGAGCTAGCACATAGAAAAGACCTTAAAAAAATTCACCCGATGAATGCTCAATAAATAATAGCTATTATTATTCATGTTGAACAGTTAGAGTTTTTACATATCCATATCTCCTCCTTTTCAGACAGCACAGGGAAAGAAAAGTTGCTGAGCTTGAGTCTGTGGAGGGAAATTTAATAACAAAGAGTTTAAAAAGAGCAGGAATCCCTATGGCTATAGAGTAAATTCCTTTGCACTTCATCAAAGGAAAATCCTATTGCACAGATCCTCAACTGACAGAGCACTCAGAAACCATCACTGCAACATTTTCTACACTAGTAGCTTCATGTGTTCGAGTGCAGGATAAAATCACTGAACAGTTTTATGCTTATTGGTTTTATTTTTAATATAGTTAGACTACAAAGACCTGAACTTGTTATTATAAATTGTACTCTGATCATGACACCTCAAATTTCAAAATCTCAAGTCTTTCCAGAAAGAATTGTGACTATGTAACTTTAGATTGTAAATTGTATCATAGTCACTTATTTGATGATAGAGAGTTTAGCTGAAAATTAGTTGTAATTAATTTAGTTTATTTGTCTTTTTCCCTTAGATTCCCCTTGAAACTTTACAATCCTTGATATATTGATTTACTAAACATTTTGAAAGACTACTATAAGCAAGGCATTTGATAGGATTTATAGATGAAACATCTCTTGTTCTCAAGAACCTAAAGTTTATTAAGTAAGATTTTTGAAAATCTATTAAATGGAGAGAGAGTAAAATAAATAAGTAGAAGGCAAAATAAAATGTCAGAGAAGTACAAAGCATACCACCGGCCTGGGGAGGTCTAAATGCATAGAAAAAGAGGGTTTTAGCTGGGCTTGGAAGAAAGAAAAGGATTTGAAAATATGGGGGAGAGGAATGGGAGAAAAAAAGATTCTGGGAGGAAACAACAGGAGAAAAAGCTATAGGTGCGAAAATATGGGGCCCATTTTGGAATAAATAGTTCAGGTAAGCTGAGCCGTAGAATTTTTTTCTCATATTGAAAAACTTGAGATATAATTCACAAACTCTAAGGTTCCACTTTTAAATTTGTATAAACATCTATTTCTGCTTTATTGACTATGCCAAAGCTATTGACTGTGTGGATCACAATAAACTGTGGAAAATTCTGAAAGAGATGGGAATACCAGATCACCTGACTTGCCTCCTGAGAAATCTATATGCAGGTCAGGAAGCAACAGTTAGAACTGGACGTGGAACAACAGACTGGTTCCAAATAGGGAAAAGAGTACGTCAAGGCTGTATATTGTCACCCTGCTTATTTAACTCATATGCAGAGTACATCATGAGAAACGCTGGACTGGAAGAAGCACAAGCTGGAATCAAGATTGTCTGGAGAAATGTTAATAACCTCAGATATGCAGATGACACCACCCTTATGGCAGAAAGTAAAGAACTAAAGAGCCTCTTGATGAAAGTGAAAGAGGAGAATGAAAAGTTGGCTTAAAGCTCAACATTCAGAAAACTAAGATCATAGTATCTGGTCCCATCACTTCATGGCAAATAGATGGGGAAACAGTGGTTGACTGTTTTTCTGGTCTCCAAAATCACGGCACTCACTGCAGTGAGTGCAGCCATGAAATTAAAAGACGCTTACTCCTTGGAAGGAAAGTTATGACCAACCTGCTGCTGCTGCTGCTAAGTCACTTCAGTCGTGTCCGACTTTGTGTGACCCCATAGACAGCATATTAAAAAGCAGAGACACTGCTTTGTCAACAAAGGTCAAGGCTATGGTTTTTCCAGTGGTCATGTATGGGTGTGAGAGTTGGACTACAAAGAAAGCTGAGCACCGAAGAACTGATGGTTTTGAACTGTGGTATTGGAGAAGACTCTTGAGAGTCCTTTGGACTGCAAGGAGATCCAACCAGTCCATCCTAAAGGAGATCAGTCCTGGATGTTCACTGGAAGGACTGATGTTGAAGCTGAAACTCCAATGCTTTGGCCACCTCATGCGAAGAGTTGATTCATTGGAAAAGACCCTGATGTTAGGAAAGACAAGGCAGGAGGAAAGGAGACGACAGAGAATGAGGTGGCTGGATGGCATCACCGACTAAATGGACATGAGTTTGGGAGGACTCCGGGAGTTGGTGATGGACAGGGAGGCCTGGCGTGCTGTGGTTCATGGGGTCACAAAGAGTTGGATATGACTGAGCAACTGAACTGAACTGGTTTTAGTATGTTCACAAAGTTACACAACATCACACTAATTTCAGAATATTTTCACCACCCTGAAAAGGAAGCCTCATACCTGTTAGTAGTCACTCCCTAGTTCAGAGGTGACTACCACACTGACCCACTCCCAGTGGAGTCACAGACTCTTGCTGTTGCAAGTCCTTGGGTGGGCAAGCCCAGAATGATGAATGTGGAGGAATGCTGGCAGGGCACCTGCTATGTCTGCTGCATATGACTTCACCCTCTGTCTACAAAGTTGTGTCTCTAGCCTTGATCTCTTTCTATAACTTCCTGAGTATTCCACAGAGATCACAAGCTCAGAGTGTCCCTAAATGAATTCACATTTACTCTGTCTGTATTTCCATTCCTAGTATATAGTACTAACATCTGTTTTGTCATCCAAGACAGAACTTCTTGGTCACCTAAACTCCTTTTCCCTGATCTCCATCCAAATCCAGTTGGTGACCAAATACCATCAATTTCATGCCTTCACATTTCTATGTTGTATGCCCTTTCTTCTTTCACACAACTGCTGTCTCAGTTTGGGCCTTCATTAACTCTCACGTGATCAACTGAAATGACCATGTAAGAGATTTCCCTGCTTGAATCTTCTCTTCTTTAATCCACTATGCACTCTGCCATCAGATGGATGGTTCTAAACTGCAGAATTGACTATATGATTTCCTTAGCCTAAAATTCTGCAATAGCTAACCAATGTCTTTATTGTGCAGATTTTCTAGCATGGCATACATTAAGGTACCCCCTCCTGTTTTCTCTTATTGCTACTCCTCATTCTTCACATACCTAGCACCTTAAGCACTGGTGGACTGCTGGCAGTTCCCCAGTGTGTTTTTGCTCAGCTGATACCTGTCTCCTCTTCTTCTACCTGTTAAGCAATTCCAAGACTCATTCAGTTCAAACTCTCCTTTATGCCGCCTTTCCTGTCCTCTTCAGGTCAGATGGGAACAGCCATTCCTTTTTTGTGCTCCAAACATGTTTCTTTCATCTTTACTTTTCAAATTGAAGTATACATGATTTACAATGTTGTGTTAATTACTGCTATACAGCAAAGTGATTCAGTTATACAAATATATATTCTTTTTTAATGTTCTTTTCCATTATAATTTATCATAGGATAATGAATATAGTTCTCTATGCTATAATACAATAGGACTTTATTGTTTATACATAAAAACTTACATCTGCTAACCCCAACCTCCCACTTCATCCGTGCCCCAGCCCCTTTCCCTTTGGCAAGTACCAATCTGTTCTCTATATTTGTGATTTCAAACATGTTCCTTTTGTAGCTCCTGTGCATAGACACTTTATGCACAGTTGTCTTTCTTACTAAACTATAAGCTCCTTGAGATCAGGGTCACACCTAATTTCCTGTGTTCCTTGCAGGGTGCCTTGTACAAGTCTTAGTATTCCAGACATGGTTCCATGTCCAGTTCTAACTGACCTTCATATAGGTTTCTCAAGAGGCAGGTCAAGTGGTCTGGTATTCCCATCTCTTTCAGAATTTTCCACAGTTTGTTGCGGTCCACACAGTCAAAGGCTTTGGCATAGTCAATAAAACAGAAATAGATGTTTTTCCGGAACTCTCTTGCTTTTTCGATGATCCAGCGGATGTTGGCAATTTGATCTCTGGTTCCTCTGCTTCTTCTAAAACCAGCTTGAACATCTGGAAGTTCATGGTTCACGTACTGCTGAAGCCTGGCTTGCAGAATTTTGAGTATTACTTCACAGAGAAATGCAAATCAAAATTGCAATGATATATCACCTCATACCTGTCAGAAAGGCTATCATCAAAAAGTCTATAAATTACAGGACTTTCCTGGTGGTTCAGTGGTAAGGAATCTGCCTGCCAAGGCAGGAGACATGGATTCAATCCCTATCCCTGATCCAGGAAGATCCCACATGCCGTGGAGCAACTAAGCCCCTGTGCCACAACTGTTGAGCCTGTGCTCTACAGCCCGGGAGCTGCTACTACAGAAACCAATGTCCCCTAGAGACTGTACTCTGCAACAAGAGAATGCACTGCAATGAGGAGCCTGCTCACCACAACTAGAGAGTAGGCCCCATCTGCTGCAACTAGAGAAAAGCCTGCGTAGCAACAAAGATCCAGCACAGCCAAAAATAAATACATACATAAATAAAATTATTTAAAAGTCTATGAATTACCAGTGTTGCTGAGGATGTGGGAAAAAGGGATCCCTTATCCACTGTTGGTGAGAAGGAGCTTTCACACACAAAAAAGATAAAAATAGAACAACCACACGATCCAGCAGCTCCACTCCTGGAGAAAATGAAAATAGTAATTTGAGCAGCATTATTTACAATTGCCAAGATATGGAAGTAAACTAAGGGTCCACCAGTAGATGAATGGATAAAGAATATTACTTAGTCACAAAAAGAATGAAATTTTGCCATTTACATCCATTACATGGATGAAACTGGAGGGTATTATGCTTAGTGAAATAAGCCACACAGAGAAAGGCAAACATGATATGTTATCACTTGTATGTGGAACCAAAAAATGAATGAATGAATATAACAAAACAGAAACTGCTGCTGCCGCCACTAAGTCATTTCAGTCGTGTCCAGCTCTGTGCAACCACTGAGACGGCAGCCCACCAGGCTCCCCTGTCCCTGGGATTCTCCAGGGAAGAACACTGGAGTGGGTTGCCATTTCCTTCTCCAATGCATGAAAGTGAAAAGCGAAAGTGAAGTCGCTCAGTTGTGTCCGACTCTGAGCGACCCCATGGCCTGCAGCCTACCACGCTCTTCCATCCATGGAATTTTCCAGGCAAGAGTACTGGGGTGGGGGTGCCATTGCCTTCTCCGAAAACAGAAACTACTATGTATAAAATAAATAAACTTATAAGGATGTATTCTATAGCACAGGGAATATAGCTGATATTTTATAACTTTAAAATGAGCATAATCTTAAATATTGAATCGCTATGTTATATATCTGAAACTAATATTGTAAATCAACTATACTTTAATTTTTAAAATAAAATACAGTTTCTCAAAGAGACTCAGGTTCATAACAGGCATAAGGCACCCAAGTGAATGAATGGATAAGTAAAATATGGTATATGCAATGGAATATTTGTCAATCTTAAAAATGAAGGAAATTCTGATACATGCTGCAACATGAACCTTGAGGACATCATTCTAAGTGAAATAAGGCTGTCACAAATAGACATCCTGCTTACATGAGTTACTTAGAGTAGTTAGAGTCAGAGAGATAGAAAGTAGAATGGTGATTGCCAAGGGCTAGAGAGAGGGAGAACAGGGAATTATTGTTTAATGGTTTAGTATTTCAGCTTTCCTAGATGGAAATATTTCTGGAGGTGGATGAGGTGATGGTTGTACAACAATGTGAACTTACTTAATGCCTCTGAACTATACTCTTTAAATGGTTGATGGTTAGTTTCATGTTATGTGTATTTTGCCACAATTAACAATAGACCATGACAATATAAAACAAACTCAGGAATCTCTACCAATTATTATGTTAATTAAAATATGTAACATCAAATATGAAGGAAGAGTATAAGAATAAATAAAGCTTTTTAATGCAATACAGTTATTTTATTAATAAAACACTTTTTCTTAATTTTCTCATTTTGTAACAGACAGTAAGTATTCATGGAATAATTATATTCATGGACAGGCATTAATATGGAACTGAAATTTGAGAACTAGTGGTGTTAATTATATTAAAAATAGAAGTGAAGGGAAAGAGAACAATAATTAAAGAAGGTAGCAGGGGCAAGGGAAGAACATTGCCTGTGTTGTTGGCTAAGCTGTACTTTTATGTACTATGATGAGTCACATATTTCTTCGTATTTTGGCAGACACTACTTTGAATAAACATAAGGTATTTGTTTTTAGATATTCAGTATTTTATTGAGAACTTGGTATGCTGCCAGGACCTTCACTCTTCTCAGGATTATATTATCAAAATCTTTTACACGTAAAAGCATATGATAAAGATGTGTGTATATGTGTATGTGTTCAATTGCCAAGTCGTGTCTGAAACTTTGAGACCCCATGGACAGTGGCATGCCAGGCCTCCCTGTACTACACTATAAAACAATAGTATTATGTAAAGCTGCATAACTTAAACATGAAATAACACAGAGATCCATATAATCTGGCTATTGTCTAGCTGCTATATTTCCCCTGTATTTTCAGTCTCTAAAAATCTTGAATAATAATTTTTACTGTATCCTATGTATATTAGGCATGGTCTCGAATGTCATGTATTTTCTGTCTGAGCCATTAGCTTGTTTTCTGATTGGGGTTCATTTTCTCTATTCTAAGACTAGAACTGAAAGGAGGGGATAATTTTGCAGAGAGGAGTGGATTGGAAGTTTGGGATTTGCAGATGTAACCTGCTATATACAGAATGGATAAACAAGGTCCTATCGCATAGCACAGGGAACTATATTCAATATCCTGTGATAAAACATAATGAAAAATAAAATACATATGCATAACAGAATCACTTTGCCATACAGCAGAAATTAATGCAACATTGTAAATCAACTATACTTTATTAAAATAAATATTAAAAGAAATAAAGAAGGGGATGGTTTGACTCAGAGGAGAATGAAAACGCACAATTTTGCTACGGCCACTTCCTTTGCTTATGAAATTTCCTCCCAGCACACTTTCTCAAATTGCAACATTGCTCCTTCCTAATTTTAATAGATATTTAACCCTGAACTATTAGAAGGATTTTCTTAGAGGACTAAACAAATATATTATGAAAGGTAATTATTCAGTCTCTTTCACTTTCTTACAGATTTCTAGATTCGAACTTTAGTGTTCCCCATAATAGATATATATGATTTTCTGAGCAAGAACCATGAAAGACAAAGATTTGGACAGTGACAGAAGGGGATTACTTTTACTAAAATTATATGCTGAATAATTTAAGTTCCTCTTAAAGGGAAATTTAAGTATACTTGTAGCCTTATGCTGATTATGAGCTTTGTGGAAATGCTTTTTAAAACATTAAAATTGAAGGTGAATGAGTTCATCTAATTTATTACAGTCTGAACAATGGAGTATTTATAAACAGTAGAGTTGAAAGAATTTTTATGACCACAGTCTGCACTGCCTCAGAATGACTAAAACACTCAAAATACTTTGCTAATATTTCAAATATGTAAATAAGGCAAACATCATACCTTCATCCTATTTAAGCAAAAATAAAGAGATATATATAGGAGTATATGTGGTTTAAGGCAGAATTAGAGTTATTTACCCTGCATAAATTTAATCCTAAATTTAGGCAAAAATAAAGATATATATAGAAACATATGTGGTTTAAGGCAAATTTGGGTTATGGTATTATGCTATAACTTTCTATGATTGTTATTAATAACTATGTGTGCCATAGTCAGCTTGTTGTTTTTTTTTTAATGACTACTGCTGTTTTCTGTGAATTTGTGTGATTGTTATTTGCTGTCTTAACATTCTATTTTTGAATCCCATGGAAAGAGATTTTAGAGCCATTTTTCCTCTTTCATTTGAGACTACTAGGCTTAGTTCAGTTCAGTCGCTCAGTCGTGTCCGACTCTTTGCGACCCCATGAATCGCAGCATGCCAGGCCTCCCTGTCCATCACCAACTCCCGGAGTTCACAGACTCAATCCATCGAGTCAGTGATGCCATCCAGCCATCTCATCCTCTGTCGTCCCCCTCTCCTCCTGCCCCCAATCCCTCCCAGCATCAGAGTCTTTTCCAGTGAGTCAACTCTTCGAATGAGGTGGCCAAAGTACTGGAGTTTCAGCTTTAGCATCATTCCTTCCAAAGAAATCCCAAGATAGATCTCCTTCAGAATGGACTGTTTGGATCTCCTTGCAGTCCAAGGGACTCTCAAGAGTCTTTTCCAACACCACAGTTCAAAAGCATCAATTCTTTGACGTTCAGCCCTCTTCACAGTCCAACTTTCACATCCATACATGACCACAGGGAAAACCACAGCCTTGACTAGATGGACTTTAGTCGGCAAAGTAATGTCTCTGCTTTCGAATATGCTATCTAGGTTGGTCATAACTTTCCTTGCAAGGAATAAGTGTCTTTTAATTTCATGGCTGCAGTCACCATCTGCAGTGATTTTGGAGCCCCCAAAATAAAGTCTGACACTGTTTCCCCATCTATTTCCCATGAAGTGATGAGACCGGATGCCATGATCTTCGTTTTCTGAATGTTGAGCTTTAAGCCAACTTTTTCACTCTCCTCTTTCACTTTCATCAAGAGGCTTTTTAGTTCCTCCTCACTTTCTGCCATAAGGGTGGTGTCATCTGCATATCTGAGGTTATTGATATTTCTCCCGGCAATCTTGATTCCAGCTTGTATTTCTTCCAGTCCAACATTTCTCATGATTTACTCTGTATATAGTAGGCTTAGCTGAACCTTAAAAACAAGCTTTTTTTTTTTGGTACGACTTGAAAATTACTCTTCAAACGATTGTTCTTTTATGAAAGGTCAAAAGGGCCTAATTAACAATCAATTAATGCTGCTTCAAGATTACAAAATTGAGAGAAAGAATGCTTTAACAGTTAAATCTGATTCTGGTCTGTGATCTTTGATCATTAGAAAAACGTCATGATTTCCTATCATTAAAACATAGATAAGTAGCATGTAATACCTAAGAAAATCCATAAATGACCCCAAAGGAAAAGACAACCAAAAACTTCAGTCTTGACTTTTGGATTATATTAATTCATATTTTTTTGTGTGTGAAAAATCCACTCCCCCGCCTCCTAATACATATGGTATTAGACATCTGATTAGAGGAGAGAAAGCAATACATAATGAGTATTCTGCCTAAAACTTGGAAATAAAATCATTTCAAAGGTGTCTGGTTCAGTAAATGCTTAGTTCAACATTAAAAATTAGAATTTACTAGTTGCTTAAATCTTCTCCTTTGAAACTGGAAAAGCCTGTAGGTTAGAGTAAAAGTATAATGCCTGTTGAGTTGGTTTTGCTTGCCCCTGGGCAGATTATGTGTGGGCTTCCTTGGGTGGCTCAGACTGTAAAGAATTCACCTGCAATGCAGGAGACCTGGGTATGTAACCTCCTCGTGCTTTAATTTTCTTAGCAGTAACTAGGAGGATAATAATATCTCTCATTGTATGAATTTATAGAATTAATGGATCTCAAAAACAAGTTATTGTCACACCTAACTACTTTAATCATATTTTTAACTTACACCATAAAAATTTAGCTAGTAACTTCGAATGAAAACAAGTTCTCAAGCTGACAGCTTTTTGTCTTCCATGTATTATCATTGTTGTAGTCACGCGTTTCGGGAAACAAACTCACCCAGAAGGACAATGCAGATAGTGGACTGCAGTTTATTACACCAGCAGGCCCAAGGCAGTCTCCTCTTAGCCAAGGACCCTGACCAGTTTTTCTAAAAACTTTATATACTCTAAGTGTACGTGCCCAAACCCACCTCCCCAAATTCCCTGAAACTAGTCTGAACAAAGGAAAAGAAAGATACAATCAAAGTTAACCTGTGATTCATATGCCTTAAGCCTAGGGAGTTAACAGTGGACAATTATCAACAGGCCTGTGGTCATACATAATAAGCATAATAGAATTTATCATTCTATTCAGCTACACAGATAATTAGGGTATTCTTTTAGGCAACAGAGAGTCTAGCTAGAGCCCTGGGGTTCCATCCTGGGGGCCTGGTTTTCCAGTTGGTATGTCGTTTCCATAGATACTGGGCGTATAGCTCAAAGTCCACGGTCAGGGCCAGGATGGAGTCCTGCTTCCAAGATGGAGCCTGTTCTGTCTGTTTCCTCCTTCATTCTCCCCTCTTGATGCTCTTAACTCATAGTATGAGCATCATTCATAGAGATATACTGTACCCTGACTCTCCGACCTCCAATTTGGGAGAACAACATCAACTTTTGGGTTGGTTACAAAGTTCATAATACGTTGTAAAATAAGGGTCCACAAAGCAGACCTATCAGGGCAACTATAACAATGGTAAATATAGTTTTCCACCCACCACCCTTTACCCAAGATAGGACTAAAGTCCAAAAAGGAAGATTATCATCAGACATAACTTTTACCTGACCTTTCATGTTGTCTAGGGTGGCTGATATATAGCCAGATAAATCAGGATTATATACACAACATTCAACTTTAATTATAGCACAGGTCTGTCTTTGTACTGAAACAATGGTTAATCTCAAGATGATACCAGCAAGTCCTTGTAGCAGCAGTTGATCGTAGAGCTTCATCTCTGTTCTTTAAGATGATCTTGGTTTCACGGGGCTCAGTGGGGTCCTTCTGTGTAGTCCACTTGGCGTCCTCCGGGTCTCTGTGGTATGCTCTCCTCACCCTCATGTGGTAGATCCAGGCAGTGACACCCGCAACTTTAACCAGTCGGGCTGGTTAGAGCAACAGTATATGGACCCTTCCAATGTGGGGCCAAGGAGTTGTATTTCCAGTTCTTGACCACACCTGATCCCCAGGCACAAATTCGTGAATCTGTTCCCCAAGGGGGAATGGCACCCTTTCTGGTACAAACTTAGTTACCTGATTTATTACCTTACCCAGTTGTTCCATCTGCTGTGAAATCTCGTCTCCCCTTACTTGAGGCAAATTTGTTGACACCTGTTTTATTATGGGAGGGGGCCTCCCATACACAATTTTGTACGGAGAAGAGCCATGGGACTGTGAGGTCCTCCTGAGTCTGAGCAGAGCTGTCAGAAACAAGTCCACCCAGGAACAGTCAGTCTCTAAGATCCACTTGGAGAGCAGAGTGTCTCTTTAAGTGTCCTGTTGGTTCCTTCCACCATCCCAGAACTCTGGGGCCTATATACTGTATGTAATTTCCACTTGATGTTTAAAGTTTTGCTTACTTGTTATACTAAGTCAGCTACGAAAGCCGGGCCATTGTCCAACCCAATGCTGGTAGGAAATCCAAATCTGGGAACTATCTCCCTAAGCAGGCACCGGGCTACTTTTGATGCTCTTTCAGTCTGGGTAGGAAAAGCTTCTACCCATCCCGAGAATGTACATACTATGGCCAGTAGATAATGGTAGTGTCGGTGAGGTTTCATTTCAGTGAAGTCCACTTTCAGGTGTTCAAAGGGCAGCGTGCCTTTTACCTGAATCCCTGGAGGTTTCTGTCTGTGCCGAGAGGCAGCATTGACCTGTGAGCAGGCAGTGCAGTTCTGAGATTTTGTCCTTTTGACAGCTGGAGGGCTTGGGTTAGAGCATATAGTTCAGCCTGTTGAGTGGACCAGTGTGATGGCAGAGAGCTAGCCTCAACAATGGTTTCTTCCATGACGACTACATATCCCAACAGTCATTGTCCTTGTTTCACCAGGCTGGTGCCTTTGGTGTACAGGACCAAATCCGGGTCTGGGATTGGCTGGTCTCTCAAGTCAGGCCTGCTGGCATATTTCCTTGCAATCATGTGAGGGCCCACCTTCTCCCACAAGAAAATGAGTGCCCAGATTCAGGGCCTGACAAGGCTCAGTAGTAACATGGGGGTTCTCACATAACAGTCCCTGGTGTTAAGTAATCTGGGATGTTGACAGCCATTTATGGGGGTCCCCTCGCAGGAGAGTGTTGACCTCATGCAGGACTTTTATGAACAAATCTTGGCCCAAAGTCAGCTTGGTTGCCTCCCAGACCAGTAAGGCAACTGCAGCAACTGCCCGTAAGCATCCCAGCCACCGTGTCAACACTGTCCAGCTGATTAGAGATAAGTCACTGGTCTGTCCCAAGTCCCCAGAATCTGGGACAACACTCCCATAGCCACCTTGTCCTTTTCAGTCACATAAAGAGTAAATGGTTTAGCAAGGTCTGGCAGGCCCAAGGCAGGTGCTGACATAATTGTACCGGGTTTGAGTTCTATTACCAATGACACTTGTATTGCAAGCCTCGGGGCGGGGTTGTCTTCTACCCAGACCTCAGGGAATTGTTGAGTTAACTCTCTCTCTTAACTGTTTAGCCCGTCTGGTTTCCTTGCTGGGAGACTGTGCAACCTCCATTCATCTTGAGGGGTTACGGGAGAGGTGGATACAATCTAGAAGGTCCAGCTGAGGTGGAATTCTGGGGGCATTGATCAGAGGTCTCTAATGCTGGGATTGGAGCCTGCCGAAACGGTGGCGCTACGAACTCTGGGAGAGCTGGCGGAAAAATAGAGGCTGCTGCAGGACCGTCACCCGGACGGGGCATTAAGGCGGTCTCCGGTCCCGGTGGAGCACTGGGAGGCAGGCGTGCCATTATCCAGTATGGGGGAGGGGTCAGGTCATCCCCATCCAAATCCTGTAGAATTTCCTTTTTTATTATCAGTCAGTTTTTGTGCCATTAATATTTTTCCCTTTCCCTTCTGGATACAGAACCTTGCTCAGGTAGGAGGGTCTTGAGCTAACCCTAGCCATAAGTCAATATGTGGATACTGATCCGGGTGTCCTGGCTCTCCTCTGACTACTGTATAGACTGCTCCCACTATTTCTAAGTTCATGGTGTTCTCTGGCGGCCATCCTACTCCCACAGGGGGCCATTCGACCTCACAGAGTATATGGGGGCGGCTAGGCATCATCTTCACCCCATAGTCTCCTCCAAATCCCTTCTTTAAATTTTTAATCATGCACTCCAATAGAGTTTCCTTAGATTCACTTCCCCCATCTTGCTTACCTTCTCGGACCTTCTTCTACTTTTCCTTTTCGTTCTGTCTACAAAGTTCTCAGTACCCTCTGTACTTCTGATATTTCCACTTGGTGATATTTAAGTTGCCATTCTGCCTCCTTCCTAATTGGGGTGAGAAGAGCCTTACCTGCCAGATCCCAGAGGGAGAAGGAGGATTGGCATGCCTTCACCTGCCCGGTCAGCACAGCCGAACCAGAACACCACATGGTCCAAGACTATTTCACCTTTAACTTTTAAAGTCCATTCTGCCTTGGTGGGCTTGATTAGGTGCAGATGAAAATACAGATAAATATCCCACGTCCCAGGCTATCTCCGGAAAAGCCAATTCATACTCACTTATGTATCCCCCTCCTTCTAGCCTGACAATTCTGAGGGGGGTCAAGAATTTCACAGCAGGTGGGACACCTCCTTGGTGAGAGCAGAATACAAGCACACAAAAACCAAGTTTCTTCTCCTAAAAATCCCCTGGCAATTGCTTGGTAATAATTTTCCCCAAGACGGCGTGGACACCACCTCCTAAATGACCTTCACAAATTTCCTTCCTTAACCCTAACACGCTTGTCAACCTGTGTACCAAGCAATCGTTGCCACCTGCCTAATCCAGGCTCCCGTGGGTCTGTGCCCCTTCTAATCCCTCCCTGGGGGGTGATCAGGCCCCCTCTTCCACCCTACTGGGTGGGTTCCTCCTCACCTGAGCGCTCAGTTCCCTTGCTGCCATCCACTACCTGCTGACATGAAAGGTCCAGGCATTGGAAGCAGAATCCTTCCAGAAGGGTGAGGCGCCTTCCTCCCTCTAGAAGATTCGAGCCACAATTCCTTGGAGTAGTCCCAAATGGGACTTATCTCCTCAAAGTGAGGAGTTTCCCAGCCCATGCACCAAATGCTGTACCCACGCGTTTCGGGAAACAAACTCATTCAGAAGGACAATGCAGATAGTGGACTGCAGTTTGTTACACCAGCAGGCCCAAGGCAGTCTCCTCTTAGCCAAGGACCCTGACCAGTTTTTCTGAAAACTTTATATACCCTAAGTGTACGTGCCCAAACCCACCTCCCCAAATTCCCTGAAACTAGTCTGAACAAAGGAAAAGAAAGATACAATCAAAGTTAACCTGTGATTCATTTGTCTTAAGCCTAGGGAGTTAACAGTGGACAATTATCAACAGGCCTGTGGTCATACCGCAATAAACATAATTATCATTCTATTCGGTTACACAGATAATTAGGGTATTCTTTTAGGCAACAGAGAGTCTAGCTATGAGCCCTGGGGTTCCATCCTGGGGGCCTGGTTTTCCAGTTGGTATGTCGTTTCCATAGATACTGGGAGTACAGCTCAAAGTCCACAGTCTGGCCCAAGACGGAGTCCTGCTTTCAAGATGGAGCCTGTTCTGTCTGTTTCCTCCTTCATCATTAATATATTCCAGAAATTGTGCTTTTTCACCTTTTTGATCCTATAAGGTGCAAAAAAAAAAAAAAAGAGTAGAATTCTTTGAATAAAAGTGAAAATATACATGGTATGTATATATATTCTCTCCATAACAATCAGTTGATTGAACCTTCAACACTGCAGTCAATTTTGATATTGTATACGTAAGAGCTGTCCATTCTGTGAGCTGTAAAGAAATGAAGTTTCTCTTTGTTTCTTCATCTTTGATTCTCTTTCTTGTCCTCATCTCCTTGAATGGATTAAAATTCCTTACTAGAAATTCATTTCTTTGGATCTTGAAGACTTTGGTTTTCAAAGCCCAAGGAGAAAAATACTGGGAAAAAAGAAAGAAAAAGCAAGACAGAATTAATAAAAGAGTGAAAGGAATTTTGTTTGGGTCCAAGATTAGTGCTAGTGAAAGGAATCAGCGTTTGTAGGGAATGTTCTCCTTCCCTGTTAAAAGGAGTGTGAACTGTTATTCTAAAGGGCTAGAAAGGGAGAAAGCCAGAAAACAAGAGGAAAGGAGATTTTTTTTCCCAACTTTTGTTGCCACCTTGACTTGACCTCTGATCTGGTGTAAGCAGTTGGGAAGATTTACAGGAAATCTGGATTCCTGAGATTTCAGGGAACAGCAAAAGTCTGACTCTGTACTGCGGAAGCAAACATTTTAATTTTTTATTCCATTATTGAAAGCAGTGGTGGACAGATTTGGGCAGGGCTATAATATGGGTCTCTTTATATTCTCTGTGGTTTTTGCTAATGTGTTTCTCAGAGTGTGTGATTAATAGAGTGATTCTCAGCCCTGCTAGAATTACCTTGATGTCCATACCACATATAGGCTTATCATATTAGAACCTCTAGGGGTGGTAGGTACCCAGGCAACTTCACTTAAAAAAAAAAAGCTTTTAGATAATTCAAATATGCAATTAAAGTTAAAACCATTGGCTTGATGTTTTATTTCTCCTGGGTAAAATAGCCTTGACACATGAATTATCAAATATTTTACTCTGTTACAATAGTAACAGTTATTGAGGGCCTCTAGTAGCTTTTGCTTACGTGGATTACTTCTATTAATGTTGACTATATTGAAAATTAAAACAGACATTTTATACATATTTAATTATGGACTTATTTTAAAACAACAAAAGCATTATAAGTCAACACATTCTTATGAAAAAATTGCTATACTTTCTAAAACAGAAAGGGTTTCATGAGAAGACTGGAATTTTTAATGCTTAAAAAGTTTTATTGACTTATTAGAAAGCAACTGGTTTTCTTTATGCATTCAACCTTCTGTGACATGTTATTTTGGGTTGAAGTATATGAAAAAAGTGCGGCCTCCATGGACATGTGGTAGGAAAAGGAAGGACTGTTTTAATCGCCTCTTTAGATAATTATGGGTCATCTTTTTTGTTATTAAAACAAAACATGGCAAATAATAATAATGTCATTAAGGTTCACTGTAATGCAGAATCTGAAACCATGTAAACATTTTTACTCCATTACATTAAAATCCATTGGTTTGTCTTATATTTTGGCTGGACCTTTTCTCTGTGATTGGGCATGGAGTGTTTGGAAAATATTGGTTCACTGAGTTATACCGATATTTCAAATGTTGGACACTTCATTATGAAGTATTTTAAAAATCACATTTATTATAATAACTGACTTTGTTAAAAGGTTGTTATGTATCAGGAAACTCTCAAACTTATGGAAGCAGATACAAGTTTTCCAAAGTCGTGTCCTACTCTTGCGACCCCATGGACTGTGGCCTGCCAGGTTCCTCTGTCCAGGGGATTTTCCAGGCAAGAATACTAGAGTGGGTTGCTGTTTCCCTTCTCCAGGGGCTCTTCCTGACCCAGGAATCGAATCCGGACTCCTACATTGCAGGCAGGCTCTTTACCGACTGAGCTATGAGGGAAGCCCAGTTTTCACTTGAAAGATGCAGTTTTATCATTGACAATAAATACTATTGGTTATTGTCCTTGAAGGCATAGGCACACTTTATTCATTTTCAAACAAATGTTTGCCAAATAGCCAAGTCTGAATAATCAGGATATCAGTCAATTATTCTTTAAAGTAAAAGTAGGATTTTATGAAGAAAGCAGATAGCTCATCTCACATCTCAAACAAACAACTGTATACATGCTTTTCCTTGAGATAACATTTGTCCTTTAGCATGTAGCAGAAGTACTTTCCTTGTACCTCCCCTTTTGTCAGGCAGATATAAAAAGATTCATAATTTCAACTTCTGCTTCCAGTCAAGATGGAGTAACAGACTAGATTTATCACTCTATCTTTAAATATATATCAAACAATGATGTTCAAATATTGGAAAACAGACATCACAGAAGAGTCATAAAAGAAGGAAAACAAATGAGGTGAACTGGATATTTCCCCCAGCTTGCTGTCTTGAGAGACTTCCCAGTTTGAAAGAATCCAAATGGAGCCAGGTAGTATCTATGAGATGAACAGACAGAGTTGAGAACATGGTAAAGTTGAGTGGATGGCTAGAATTTGTGTAGTACAGAAGGAGAAACAGGGAGCTTCGAGGTGAGAGCACTTCAGGAAACAGTAAAGATTTCTCCTCAAGTCTTCAGCTGAGTACAGATCAGCACATTCAAGTGAGGAAACTACTCTAGGGTGGAGGTGGGGGAAAGATCTCCTGGAAAGAAGCAGGCATAAGAAGCCCTCGAGAACAGGTAAGTTTAGGAATATTTTGTGTTTCCAGCAGTCAGAGTGGAAAAACCTTAAAATACAAAATAGGAAATACAAAATGCAAATATAGAATATCCAGAGAGCTTTGCTTCAGTACAGTGTTAAATTATACCTGGATCACATGCAGCTCTGCTCTACTCTAAGAAAACTGAAGAGCAGGGCTCCAGAAGACCAAACTATTTCCAACTCAGTTGTGTCTCAGAACAAAGATGAAGAACATATAAAGGATGCAAATATGCCCAGAACCCCCAAAATATAAAAGTCACATCTGGTATTTAATAAAAATATTGCCAAGCATGCAAAGAAGTAGGAGCCTATAAGGAGAAAAACCAATCAGTAGAAACAGATATAGAGATGACATAGATGAAAAATTGGCAGACAAGGATATTAAAACAGTTGTCATAACTATATCCTATATGTTCAAGACGGTAGAAGAAAGGTTGAGGACTTTAGGGAGAGACATGGATGGAATGAAAATCTAAATCAAACATCCAAGAAAGAAAAAGCAATGTCTTGGATGAAGAGTACCCTGAATGGAATTAACAACAGTTAACAACAAAGGTTAGCCACCAAAAAGAAAATATTAGTGAACTTGAAGACATAGGAATTGAAACAATACAAAGGAAATAGAAAAAAATAGGAAGATGAAACAGAGCACAAGTGAACTGCTGGAAAACTTCACAGAACTTAACATCTGCATAATAGGACTGCCCAGGGAAGGATGGGGCATAAAACTCTTGAAGAAATATTGGCTAAAAGTTTTCCAAATTTGATGAGCTTAAAATCCACTGATCCAAGAAATTTTATGAACCCCAGCATAAGAACAGAAAGAAAATTTCACCAAGGCTTATTAAAATTAAATTGTTTAAAAACTGGGATAAAGAGAAAGTCTTAAGACAGAGGCAATCACATGTATGGGAACAAAGATTAGGATGACAGCCAATTTCTAATAAAAAACAAAGCAAGCAAGAAGACACGGAGCAACAGCCTTTAAAGTATAGGAAGAAAGAACCTGTCAGCACAGAATTCCATACTGAGAAAAAATATCTTTCAAAAACAAAGGCAAAATAAAAATTTTATGTTCAAAATACAGAAATTATTACCATACCTGCACTACAAGAAATATTAAAGGACATAGTTTATGCAAAACGAAAATGATACCAGATGAACATATACATATAGACAAAGGAAGGAAATGGTAAATACCAAATGAAAAATACCCTTTATTTTAACAGTCTCTTTAAAAGAGAATTGTTTAATGCAAAGATAATAATAATGTATGATGCGGTTAATAGCATATTTAGAAGTAAAATATCTGACAATAGACTAAGAAGGGAAATAGAAATACACTACTTTAACATTCTTGTACTATACATTAAGTGACATAATAGTTCTTGATAGTATATAGTGATATGTTAAAGAGGTATCCTATATATACTAAAAAGTGAACGTGAAGTCACTCAGTCATGTCTGACTCTTTGTGACCCCATGGACTGTAGCCTACCAAGCTCCTCTGTCCATGGGATTCTCCAGGCAAGAATACTGGAGTGGGTTCCCATTTCCTTCTCCAGGGGATCTTCCCGACCCAGGGATCGAACCTGGGTTTCCTGCACTGGAGGCAGACAGACACTTTAACCTCTGAACCACCAGGGAAGCCCCAAAAATACTAAACCAATCAAAAACAAAACAATGGTAAAGCTGACAAACTACCAAAGGACATAAAGTAGAATAATAAACAACAATAAATTAATCCAAGATAAATGAGAAAAAATGGTAAAAACAAAGAATAGATGGAACAAATGGAAAACAAGTAGCAGAGTGATACATTTAAGCTTGGCTATATCAATCATCACATTAAGCATAAAAGTCCAACTACTCCATATAAAAGCCAGAGAATTTCCAACTAGATAAAAAAACGAGACCTAACTATATGCTACCTACAAGAAACCTACTTTACTTGTAAAGAAGAAAACAGTTTAAAAATAAAAAAGATGGAAAAGATATAACATGCTAATAAATCTGTATGCCGGTCAGGAAGCAACAGTTAGAACTGGACATGGAACAACAGACTGGTTCCAAATAGGAAAAGGAGTACGTCGAGGCTGTATGTTGTCACCCTGCTTATTTAACTTCTATGCAGAGTACATCATGAGAAACGTTGGACTGGAAGAAACACAAGCTGGAATCAAGATTGCTGGGAGAAAGATCAATAACCTTAGATATGCAGATGACACCACCCTTATGGCAGAAAGTGAAGAGGAGCTATAAAGCCTTTTGATGAAAGTGAAAGAGGAGAGCAAAAAAGTTGGCTTAAAGCTCAACATTCAGAAAACGAAGATCATGGCATCCGGTCCCATCATTTCATGGGAAACAGATGGAGAAACAGTGGAAACAGTGTAAGACTTTATTTTGGGGGCTCCAAAATCACTGCGGATGGTGACTGCAGCCATGAAATTAGAAGATGCTTACTCCTTGGAAGAAAAGTTAGGACCAATCTAGATAGCATATTCAAAAGCAGAGACATTACTTTGCCAACTAAGGTCCGTCTAGTCAAAGCTATGGTTTTCCTGTGGTCATGTATGGATGTGAGAGTTGGACTGTGAAAAAGGCTGAGCGCCAAAGAATTGATGCTTTGGAACTGTGGTGTTGGAGAAGACTCTTGAGAGTCCCTTGGACTGCAAGGAGATCCAACCAATCCATTCTGAAGGAGATCAGCCCTGGGATTTCTTTGGAAGGAATGATGCTAAAGCTGAAACTCCAGTACTTTGGCCAACTCATGCGAAGAGTTGACTCATTGGAAAAGACTGTGATGCTGGGAGGGATTGGGGGCAGGAGGAGAAGGGGACGACAGAGGATGAGATGGCTGGATGGCATCACTGACTCGATGGACGTGAGTCTGAGTGAACTCCGAGAGATGGTAATGAACAGGGAGGCCTGGCATGCTGCGATTCATGGGGTCGCAAAGAGTCGGACATGACTGAGCGACTGAACTGAACTGACTGAATACTAATCAAAAGAAAGTTGGAATGGCTACATTAATAATAAGGGAAAATAGGTTTCAGAGCAAAGAATTATTGCCAAATAAAAATGTGTCATTTCACACTGATGAAGGGATCAATCTGGCAAAAGGACATTGCAGTCGTAAACATATATGCACTTAATAAGAAAACTTAGAAATATATGATATAAAAATTAATAGAACTGAAAGAAGTAGGCAAATCTACAATTACACTCAGAGACTTCAACACCTCTCTCTTCGTAACATATGGTATAAGTATACAGAAAATCAGTTATTATATGGAAAATTTGGAGAACATGATCAACTACCTTAACCTAATTTATATTTACAGAACACTCTACCTAATAAAGGAGGAATACACATTGTTTTCATGTCAGAAGGAAGATAGATCATAATTACCAAGATAGATCATATTCTGAGCTATAAAACAATTCTCAAAAGTTTTTAAAGGATTCATACATACCAAGTTTACTCTCTGGCCATGATGAAAATAAATTTCAAACCAGTAACAAATAGATACAAGGGAGATCATCAATTATTTGGAAACTAAATTCAGTTCAGTCCAGTTCAGTCACTCAGTCGTGTCCCACTCTTTGCCACCCCATGAACCTCAGCACGCTAGGCCTCCCTGTCCATCACCAACTCCCGGAGTTCACCCAAACCCATGTTCATTGAGTCGGTGATGCCATCCAACCATCTCATCCTCTGTCATCCCCTTCTCCTCCTGTCCTCAATCTTTCCCAGCATCAATGTCTTTTCCTGTGAGTCAGCTCTTTGCATCAGGTGGCCAAAATATTGGAGTTTCAGCTTCAGTATCAGTCCTTCCAATGAATATTCCAGGCTGATTTCCTTTAGGATGGACTGGTTTGATCTTCTTGCAGTCCAAGGGACTCACAAGAGTCTTCTCCAGCACGATAGTTCAAAAGCATCAATTCTTTGGTGCTCAGCTTTCTTTGTAGTCCAACTCTCACACCCATACATGACCACTGGAAAAACCATAGCCTTGACTAGATGGACCTTTGTTGGCAAAGCAGTGTCTCTGCTTTTGAATATGCTGTCTATGGGGCTGCACAGAGTCAGATACGACTGAAGCGACTTAGCAGCAGCAGCAGGTTGGTCATAACTTTCCTTCCAAGGAGTAAGCGTCTTTTAATTTCATGGCTGCAGTTACCATCTGCAGTGATTTTGGAGCCCAGAAAAATAAAGTCAGCCACTGTTTCCACGGTTTCCCCATCTATTTGCCATGAAGTGATTGGACCGGAAGCCATGATCTTAGTTTTCTGAATGTTGAGCTTCTTCAATTTTTTTCAACTTTAAACTTTTTCACTCTCCTCTTTCACTTTTATCAAGAGGCTCTTTAATTCTTCTTCACTTTCTGCCATAAGGGTAGTGTCATCCACATATCCGGAGAAGGCAACAGCACCCCACTCCAGTACTCTCGCCTGGAAAATCCCATGGACGGAGGAGCCTGGTGGGCTGCAGTCCATGGGGTTGCTAGGAGTTGGACACAACTGAGCAACTTCACTTTCACTTTTCACTTTCATGCACTGGAGAAGGAAATGGCAACCCACTCCAGTGTTCTTGCCTGGAGAATCCCAGGGACAGGGGAGCCTGGTGGGCTGCCGTCTCTGGGGTTGCACAGAGTTGGACATGACTGAGGTGACCTAACAGCAGCAGCAGCATCTGCATATTTGAGGTTACTGATATTTCTACTGGCAATCTGGATTCCAGCTTGTGCTTCTTCCAGTCCAGCATTTCTCATGATGTACTCTGCATATAAGTTAAATAAGCAGGGTGACAATATACAGCCTTGACGTATTCCTTTTCCTATTTAGAACCAGTCTGTTGTTCCATGTCCAGTTCTAACTGTTGCTTCCTGACCTGCATACAGGTTTCTCAAGAGGCAGATTAGGTGGTCTGGTATTCCCATCTCTTTCAGAATTTTCCACAGTGAATCCTAAGGGATCCATGGATCACATTTTCAGAACTGCTGTTTTAATACAACTTTCTGGTTATTACTGCTTTAGTCCAATAGTGTCACTTTAAAGGCAGACTTGATATATGAAAATCCTGCCAGCAAAACTGTATGAGTAAGACCATTTTTAGCAGTTGAGCCCTTAATGTGCTTCAAATTACAGTACAGGATCTATATTATAATAAAGATGATAACCATTCCACTTGTGACTAATGCTTATCACTGCATACACAAATAATTTTTTCCATGGTTAAAAATGGGGCCTGCAATTGTCTAGTTAAATGTAATAGTCATGGGTTATCTTCTATAGAAAGAGTTTGAAGACAGAAAAAGTTGTAGTATGGAAGATAACAGATTTAAGAGATCTGAAAAGTTTACAGAATGAAGGAGGAGAGAAGAGAAGAATGAACAAAGAAAAGGGAAAGATAGATATTTCGGATATGTTGTTCAGTTGCCAAGTCATGTCCAACACTTTGCAATTCCATGCACTGAAGCATGTCAGACTTCCCCCGTCTTTCACTGTTTCCTGGAGTTTGCTTGAACTCCTGTCCATTGAGTTGGTGATGCTGTCCAACCATCTCATCCTCTGTTGTCCCCTTCTCCTCCTGCTTTTAATCTTTCCCAGCATCAGGGTCTTTTCAAATGAATTGGGTCTTCACATCAACTGTCCAAAGTATTGGGGTTTCAGCTTTAGGAAAAGTCCTTCCAATGAATATTCAGGTCTGATTTCCTTTAGGATGGATCAGTTTGATCTCCTTGCTGTCCAAGGGACTCGCAAGAGTCTTCTCCAACACCACAGTTTGAAATCATCAATTCTTTGGCACTCAGCCTTCTTTTACGGTTCAATTCTCACAACTATACATGGCTCCTGGAAAAACCATAGCTTTGACTAGATGGACATTTGTTGGCAAAGTGATGTCTCTGCCTTTTAATATGCTGTCTAGATTTGTTATAGCTTTTCTTCCAAGGAGCAAATGTCTTTTAATTTCATGGCTGCAGTCACCATCTGCAGTGATTTTGGAGCCCCCAAAAATAAAGTCTGTCACTATTCCACCCCGCCCCCCCACCCCCATCTATTTGCCCTGAAGTGATGGGACTGGTGAAAGTGAGAGGAGAGTGAAAAAGTTGGCTTAAAGCTCAACATTCAGAAAACTAAGATCATGGCGTCTGGGCCCATCACTTCATGGCAAGTAGATGGGGAAACAGTGGAAACAGTGGCTGACTTTATTTTTAAGGCTCCAAAATCCACTGCAGATGATGACTGCAGCCATGAAATTAAAAGATGCTTACTCCTTGGAAGGAAAGTTATGACCAACCTAGACAGCAAATTAAAAGCAGAGACATCACTTTGTCAACAAAGGTCTGTCTAGTCAAGGCTATGGTTTTTCCAGTAGTCATGTGTGGATGTGAGAGTTGGACAATAAAGCAAGCTGAGAACTGAAGAACTGATGCTTTTGAACTGTGGTGTTGGAGAAGACTCTTGAGAATCGCTTGGACTGCAAGGAGATCAAACCAGTCCATACTAAAGGAAATCAGTCCTGGGTGTTCATTGGAAGGACTGATGCTGAAGCCGAAACTCCAATACTTTGGCCACCTCATGCGATCTGATTCCTTGGAAAAGACCCTGATGCTGGGAAAGATTGAAGGCGGGAAGAGAAGGGGATAACAGAGGATGACATGGTTGGATGGCATCACTGATTCAATTGACATGAGTCTGAGTAAACTCGGGAGTTGGTGATGAAGAGGGAGGCCAGGCGTGCTGCAGTCCATGGGTCACAAAGAGGTGGACATGACTGAATGACTGAAGTGATGACCTGTACTGAACTGATGGGACTGGATATCATGATATTCATTTTTTGAATGTTGAGTTTTAAACTAGCTTTTTCACTTTCCTCTTTCACTGTCATCAAGAGGCTTTTTAGTTCTTCTTCACTTTCTGACATTAGAGTGGTATCATCTGCATATCAAGAAAAGATAAAAATAAAGAAGGAAGAGACATAAGTAGAGTTGTACTGAATTCGTTGCTTATCAAAAATCTCACCTGTGTAAAAGAACAATTTACTAAAATCAGTTTCACTTACTATGCAAATGTTTTAGGGGTACAGGTACATCATAAGGATGTATGAGTAATGAATACAGAGATGCACTGTTCACATTCCTTTATCGAAAGACTCTGCTCCAGTTGCCGGCGTGTTCCTGGCAGACAGCCTCTAGCTGTCAGTTCCCTTGGCTGCAGAGAACTGTTTCTTGTAAGAAGAAGAGGAGGTGAGGTTATAAAGCTTCAGCCATTCTGGGTCACAGTGGGACAACTCTTCACACTGGGTGAAGCTGTGGAAGACAGGGCGCTCCCCTGCTGACTCTTGCCTCCACCCAGTGGAGTTCCGCCCTCTCCCTCCCACAGGGGTTTGTCCCATGAGCACTCCCTAATACATCCTGAATGGCTAGCTCTGTCTCAGTCCACTTCCTGTAGATCCCAAACTGGAACTGCATCTTACTGACTTAAATATAACCAAAATTGGAGAAGACCTGAGAACCCTAGGCAATGGAAACTAATCATCAAAATTATGTGTTAACCTTTTAACACAAGCATTTATTTTGAATTGCTTATACTCAGCATATTATCTTTAACATTTGTTTTCATATTTCCACCTCCCCTTTCTTGAAGAAATCTTATTGTGGAAAGATAAAAAGGTAGTAAGGTAAGAAAAACAATTATGCTGTTTCTTACCCAGACACTCGAAACCCACAATTTCAAGGCCTAAGCAGCAAAGAGGAGATGTGAATATATACCAGTAGAAAGTTCTGAGGTTGTCTGATGATCAGAAGTGTTTAATTTTGTTTGAGCCTGAAGATTTGCATGGTTATGCAAAACTCTCAGACATGAACAGGATTAGTCATTTTGATCAGGAAAGTGGGTATTTCCTTCCTGTCTTCCTCCCTGGCTCCATAGGAGGGCAGACAGAGTATTCCCAGGTCAGTTCTCTCCCTTTCAAACTCACTCTTATAGCCAAGCCTAAAACAGAGTGGGTGAGCCTTCTGACTGTCGTTACCTTCAGACCTTCACCCTCTGGGAAAGAGGTCTGTTTAAGTGTCCTTATTTTGATTCTTTTTCTGGGATCTATATGTTACTAGCAGATGACTCATAGCAGCCCACACCCTGATCCTCAGTTTGGAAGAAAAGAGGGTGTTGAAGTAACTGTCCCGACAACTTAGACTAGAAACGTCTCAACTGCCTAAAACTGAGATAACGTTTTGTTTCTAGGATTACCTGGATAACAGTGATCTTTGATGTTTACAAAGTAAAGTTGTATTTAGCTTTTCCTTTGGGGGTATGTATTGGAGGGGTTGGCCCCTGTGAACATTTTAGATCTCAGTTATTTCAGACAATTACTTCAGCCATACTTCTCAGCCTGGGAGTATGATTGTCTCCTATAAGGCACAGTAACTATTTGTGAGAAAAAAAAGAGAAAAGATATATGGGCTGTTATAAAGGAAATACTCTGGAGGTTCCATTCAGGCTTTGTCTCCTCATCTGTTAAATGGGATTAATACTTATATAACTTGGTTATGAAGATTCAATAAGGAAACATCAGGGAAGCACCTAGAACGGTGGCTAGTACAGAAGTATTCGGTAAATAGCGATCCCTGTCCATCCCTTCTGAATGGGCCAGGGAAACAATTCCTAACCTCACAGGGTCTCCTCTCCTTTCCCTTCCCTGTCACAGCAGTGGAGATCGTAAAGATGCTTCTCCCATGTCTCCTCTCTCCTTCCCTTCTTCCAAGGAAGTGGCAGTGTGTCCCCGTGGATTCGGAAGCTCGTGCCTCCTAGGACAGCCCAGTCCCCGGGTTGCTAAGGTGGGGGTGGTGGGTGGAGAGCTGCGGCTTTGGCCTGCGCAGAGCGGCGGGGAGGCGACCCGGAGACGATGGGGAGGCGGGCGCAGTCAACCCAAGGGGTGGAGAAGGGGGACGGCGAAGGACGCGCGTTCCCGGGCTCGTGACCGCCGGTGGCTCCGGGAACCGGCATCCAGACAGCCCAGGAGAGATGGCAGGCGGCAGGGACCCGCGCGTCGTGGACACCCTCCACCTGCTGCTGCTGGTGGCCGTCCTACCCCCTGGCAGTCCGGGGGGTCCGTCGGGGCGCGGTAGACTGGACCCAGGAGAAGGTGAGGGGCTGCTGTTGCGCGATTGTATCTGGGCGGCTCTCGCGCGTGCGGGGACTCAGTCCCGCGACCCCCACCTGGGCAGGATGGGAAGCGGGCAGAGCCGAGGTCCCCCAACCGTGCGCCCGGAGGAGTTGGGGCTCTGCGTGCTCGCCAGGGTGCCTCGCTGGCCGCCGGGAGCCTTTGGAGCTGCCTCGGGAGCTGGGTGATGTCACCGAGCTCCGCTCGGCTGCGGTCTGATGCTGGTACTGATAGGCACACGAAGTGTGACTTGCCTGCGGTGGCGGAGCGGGGAGGTGAGAGCGCAGCACCGCGCATCCGCCCGCTCGGGAGACGCGGGGGCTGGGTCTCGGCGCTCCAGGCGGCCTAGGTGCGGGGTGTGCCTAGGGGTATGCCACCGCTCCCTCGCCGCGCCGCGGTATCCCGGGACGCCCTCCCGGGGTTGAAGTTTCCAGGCACAGACGTGTGTGTCGGTCTGTTTTAGATTTTTAAGCGCATCAGCGCCGAAAGGAGATTACTTGGAGACCCACTTTACTGTAAAATGTTTTTTTTTTCGTTAAAAGATAGTAAAATACAGTTGTTAAAGAAATGTATAAAATTGTAGGTGGAGATTTCATGTAAGGAACTTAGGATAAAAGGGATTTGCAAGTTCCCTCTGTGTGAAGTAAATAGGTTCACAGTTATTTCCATTTCTTGTGTAACAGTTTTGAATTCCTAAAACTGCTAGGGACTTAAGCAAAGATTATTGATATTGGAGTGAAATGGTATACTTTCAAAGATACTAAGAAAAGCAGCAAAGTCAAGGCATATGACCTTTGACAGCAGTGTTGAAAGATCTCTTAAATGCTTGTGGTCTGCCAGTACTGACTTACAGGGCTCAGGGCGAATGCACAGGCCTTCTCCGGGCTTACCTGTGGGTCCTGGCCTGCACAAGCTATGGATATCAATAGCCCCCTTCAGCTCTCTGGGTGATACTTATAGCTTCACCATTCAAGGACCACAAGGGTGCTTCACTTACATAAGGACATCACTAGCCACAGGGAACCTGGGGAGGATGAGGGCAATCGACTCACAAATAACTTCATTATAAGAAAAGCTTCCCATGAGAATTCAATAGGACTAATGTCCATTGATCCAACCAGTCCATTCTGAAGGAGATCAGCCCTGGGATTTCTTTGGAAGGAATGATGCTAAAGCTGAAACTCCAGTACTTTGGCCACCTCACGCGAAGAGTTGACTCATTGGAAAAGACTCTGATGCTGGGAGGGATTGGGGGCAGGAGGAGAAGGGGACGACAGGATGAGATGGCTGGATGGCATCACGGACTCGATGGACGTGAGTCTGAGTGAACTCCGGGAGTTGGTGATGGACAGGGAGGCCTGGCATGCTGCGATTCATGGCGTCACAAAGAGTCGGACACGACTGAGCCGACTGAACTGAACTGAACTGAACTGAATGTCCATTGATGAACATAGGGTTACAGACTTCCATCTTCTTCTTCCTGCCAGAAATTGGGAAGGGGCATTAACTACCAGAATGTGGTACTGGCCACAGCAAATCTGTCTTTATGATCCATGGAAATGGATGGGAATAAGTGAAGTGGGGACAGAAGGAGCTGATCTGAGGGCATTTATAGACAGCAGGTATTTGTGGGTGTGAGAAGATGCTGGATTCTTTCAGTGTTTTAAACTAATGAGACCCTAGCTTTTGAGAAATGTCTTTTAAAGCCCGAATCTCTTTTTATATATAAGAAGCTTCTAATCGCTTTTCTATTTGTTTCCTTTCAAGAGGTGCAAGCAAATGACAGAGTCAGCCACCTCCACAATGCCTGATTTCTGGTCCCCCACCCCCTTACTCTCTAAGGCTTTAGTAAGGTCTACCAGGTGTCGAGTACAGTTTGCAGCCCGGGAACTGAATTAAACCACACTAAAGTTCATGCCTTCCTGCTCTATGTGGTATTTAGCCATTTTAATCATGTGGGGTGTGCTCTTGGCACACTGGTCTGTCAAAAGGTGAGGTGTGGTAAAGGAAGTATTGATTTTGAAATCCATTTTCTTTGCTTTGAAATAAAGGCGTGTCTTTTCCAGTGGGATCTAATATGTAAAAACAGCTCAACCCTAGTTTATGGTTGTGTTTAGAAGACTGCGATTTGTTTGAAACCCGTAAACAATTTTTCCACAGAAGTCGTATTATAAGTTATTTGATTCACAGGTGGGCTCACTGGTATGTATTTAGGGGCATTGGCATCTGGGTATCAGGCTTCTATATATAAGCATCTGACTTGAACCTTGCAGTGCCCTCGTAGTGAGAAGGATATATTCATCCCCAATTTATAGATGAGGAACCTTGACCACCATTACGGCGGCGAACGAAAGAGTCCTCGTCTTTCCTTAACTCAGTCATGCCTTTATTACTGGATGTTTAGGTGGTTCCCAAACTTTCTTTATCATAAAGCTGGGACCCAATGTATTTTACCTGATAGATTTTCCCTTTGTTATTAACAAAAGTGAAAAAGAAAACTTTAAGTCATATGAAGGATGGAGGAAGCTTGTACAGGAGAGTTGGCTTCACCTAGGAGTCCTCCTCTAGGATTGTTCTGGAGGAGAATTACTGCTCTCACCAGCATTTCACATTTTTCCGCTGCTGGAGCCACATATATTCTGAAACCCCATTAGGTTCCCCTCCTCTGTGGTTCTAAAATTCTCGGCCATCTATTCCTCTGCCCATCATGATTCTTGTGAATCATAAAATAGCAATGGAGACTCCATTGGCAGGGGCAGGGGGCCAGAGGTAGTCTGCATGTTGGTGGTAGAAGGAGAAAGAAAATGGCTGTTTTTGAGCTTCTTGTATCTGGCCGGTAAGTACTATGACATCCATTATGCAGATATGGGAGCTTTTCCTAGTCATAGCTAGCAAGAGAGGATCTGGGATTTGGCTCTAAATTGTTGTTTTTAAAACCTGCACTGCTTCGCTTTTAGATAGAGGGCTGTTAGCATTAAAGAAGATAGGACTTTATCATATTCACTTCTCAACTGTTCTACAACTTCAGTTGTCATATCAGTGGAATCTGACCCAGAAGGAGTTCTGTAAATGGGTTGAATTTGGAGTAGATATAGGTGTTAATCTGAGCACTGTCTGGGAGATGCTCGTATTGGATGGAAGCTAGAATTGATTTGGCTGTGCTTCTGAAATGTTCTCCCTTTCATTCAATGGTGTGGGACCTCAAATCCATCTGCAAGCCAGGCCAGTTCTGCAAATTATGTAATTAAAACCCTCTTTGGCCGGGCACCGAGTGATTAGTTCAGAGGAGATGCTGGAGACCTGGTTCACACTTTTGCAGCTGAAAGATTCTTGTCACCCAAAGCAGACTTATTGTCCTTTCTGCCTGGATGGAAAAGATAAGGCAGGGGCTGTAATAGAGACTCATTCCTCTGAGAATGCCCGTACCAATGGAAAATTATCTATGTGCCTTTTAACTGAAATAAACCTAGAGTGGTTTGGGGTTGACATTTAACATTGAGCTCAACACAGTTTTACCTCATTCATTTACTGTCCTCGTGCCCAATTTTCACTTTCTTTCCAGGTTTCTTCTCTTACTGCTTCCTCTTAGCTGCACATAGATTTTTATATTTATTGAGTTCTGAGAGTCAGTCTCCATAAAAATCAAACAAATGCTGTTTAGGTTGGAAAAATCAAATAGTTCTCCATTCAGGGCTTTAATGAATAGAAAGGCTTAGGCAATTAACTGATTATGACTGTTTCCCTTTCTCTAGCTTTTAATCTCTGTGATTTCACAGGGGCATCTTTACTCCCAGAGAGGCAGGGAGGGGGAGGGCTCTTTACAGAAGTATGTTCATTTAATGGGTGAGCCCAGGAGACTGAGGATCAACACAGGTAAGTTTCTGTATTCAGGAGCACCGATAGGCTTGTCTAATGAGCTTACTCTTTACTTATCCATTAAGCATTGTTTGGTGTTGTTTGTCAACCATGTTTCATTCACAGTATCTGTAACAGGTAGTGATGCTAGAGGATTATTTTGCTCCTGTTTTTCCCTTAAATCTCTGAAGAACTCTTTTTAAGCCTCCATAAATCGCCTATTTACTTATTTACTTACTTATTTCTCTTCTTCATCATAATCCTTATATCCCAACATCTTGGGGCTCATGGGAGTTTCCTTGGGCTCCTGTTTGGCTCATGAATTGCTGGGCTACACCTTGCAGGCCTGTGACCCTTGTAGTTGCCCAGTTTCGAGGCCAAAGAAAGAGCCTGCAGATGGTGACAGAGACAATCAGTGATTTATTGAACAGAGGATCTTACATGCCCAAAACAAGGGGTCCTGGAGCAACACTCCACCCTGTTAGGCAAGCAGGCAGGCCATGGCAGCAATCTTTATATAAATCACCCATTTAAATATCAACTTGATTTCCATTCACTGTGGACATGGAGTCAAGGACCACAGTGACCAGATAGGGGGTCTGGGATGGATGGAGTAATAAACAGTAAATGAAAAGGAGTCCTTGGCCAGACAGCCTTTGACACAACAGTTCTTGATTGTCACAGTGACTTTCCCAGACCAACTCTCAACTCTAAACATCACAAGCATCGACTCTCAGAAACTCAAAAAGAACCAAGTCTGCCAACATTGAACTACAGCACTTCCTGGCCCCCTGTAGCAGGCAGCCGCTAGTCTTTCCTGGCCCTATAATCTCTGTTCATTCAACTGACTTGGTATGTATGATGGCAAACTTCTCATTTTACTTTATTGTTATGCACATACTGTCTTAGTGAAGTTAGTTTTAAAAAGACAGTTCACTTGTTGATTCCGTATTTGATTAGTTCATCCAATAATTATTGAGTGTGCCACATGAGCCAGGTGCTGTGTGGTTCTGGGGAGAGCATGGAAAGTAAGAGAGATAGTTCCTGTCATCCTGGAGTTGACATCTTGCATGAAATTAGACATTAAACAAATAGACACACAAGGCCTCTACACTCCAACCTGAAATGAGCAGGAGTTAGCTAGGTGAAGAGGAAGCATAAAGCCTTCAAGGGTAAAAGGCACCACAATGCAAAGGCCCCAAGAAGCCCAAGCCTCACTGCCTTGGGTCCTGAAGAATGCCAGGGAGACTGAAGCATGGTGAGTTGGTCTGAGTGGTCCTGCCCGGGGGGCTTGTTGGGCAGCAGGAGAGATCAGAGGCTCTTGTTGTCTGTGTTAAGTAATAATTAACCGTGTGACTTTTCCAACTTCTTGCCTCCTTTCTCTTCTTTTTGCTTCTCACATTTCTATGGTTCTATCCTTTAGCTCCCTCTTTCTTCTCAAAGTGCTGTTTGAGAGTTAACAGGAAGACTTAGATCTGAGGTACCAGGGACTTTAAAGGCTGCAGCAACAAATTTAGTAAGGAAATATATTTTTAAATGTATGATCAGTAAATAAATACAAACCTTAAGATGTTCAGAAGCAGCATCAATAGACAGTGTTGTACACTGAAAGTCACAGATAATGCAGGGAGGCAGAGTGCAACGAGCATGGGATTGGGAATTGACACAACCATGATCCTTTCTCGAACTTAACTATAACTCTCCTACAACCTTGGGGAAATCGGCTAGTCTCTCTGGCTCAGTTTCCACTGACAGCAAAGAGATTGGATTATAATAATCTCCAAGTGACCTTTCCAGCTCAGAATTCTATACCTCTTCAGTGTCTGACAGATGGTAATAGAACTAATAATACTTACCAAATGTTTACTGAGGTAGTTTACATGAGTTAGCTCACTTAGTTATAATTACCTTGGGAACTAGGTGTTGTTACCTCCCTTTTACAGATGAGGATGTTAAGTCATAATGAGGTTAAGTAACCTAGCCAGAGTTATAGATAGTAAATGGTGAGGAGCTGAGTTGAGAGGCCAAGTTGAAGGGGGGCTGCCTGGACCCACAGCTCCCTATCTTTGTGTGATAATAGCTGAGAGTGCCACTGAGACATAGTGAAGTGTAAGTATAATAAGCATTAGACAATAAAGTGAAGTCGCTCAGTCATGTCTGACTCTTTGTGATCCCTTGGACTGTAGTCTACCAGGCTTCTCTATCCCTGGGATTTTCAGGCAAGAGTACTAGAATGGCTTGCCATTTCCTTTTCCAATTAGACAATAAGTAGGCTCTAACTCCACAGTTTCTTGTGGAGTGAAAACACCCATGTGATAACCTGCACATAATCAATTTATACTGGTTTTGGAAAAAGCGATAAAATAGAGAGGGCTTCCATGAGCTCTGTTTTGATTTCCAAAAATTTATGTTACCTTCATCATTCCCCTCAGAGAAGAAATCAGATCAACGACTCACTTCCCTATGGGGAGGAGTAACACATTCTGTCACTGAATGCCTGATGAACATGTAATGAATGAATGATTCATCATTACTGGAATTATAAAAAAATTGAGCATGTGTAAAGTAGTATCCACAATACAAATTTGAATGTTATGCTTGTTCAGCTGCTTAAATTAAGGTTCACTTAATTAATATATAAGTGTATCGAAGAGTGTGAGCATTAATGGAATGTTAAAATAATTTTAACTGAAGACAAAAACTGTACTATTTAGTGGATTGTAGAATTATCAGTCTCTGACTGAAAAGAATTGCAGCAATCATCTGGGTTAGAGCTATTCAATAGAAATATATAATGCGAAGCACATATGTAATTTAAAATTTTCTAGTAGCTCTATTAAAAAGTAAAAGACAATAGGTTAAATTAATTTTAACACTATTTAATTCAATGTGTCAAATTTTTTCATTTCAACATGTAATCACTATAAAAATTCTTAGTGAGCTATTTTGCATGTTTTTTCATACTAAATCTTCAAAATTCAATATGTGTATTACACATAAAGCACACTTCCACCTGACTTTCTACATTTCAAGAGTTTAATAGCACATGTGGCTCCTGGCTACCATATTAGACAATGCAGATTTAGCTCAAATTCCTTTATTAGTATTTTAGGGAAATGAGAATTTAAATGACCTGCCCAAAGTCGTACAATCTGTAAATGGCAGCAGAAACTTTGAATCCAGCTCCTCTCACCCCAAGAGTATGCTTAACATCACACTGGCTTTATAGCACAGTTATGCTAACAGAGTATATTTTGTTGGCTGTAGTTTTTGCAATATTGAGTTTTCTTAAGTCTAGGATAGCAACAACTGTTATTTGTAAACCATAGTTTTACAAAGTAATTGTAGCAAAATTATTAAAAGTTACACCGCTACAAGTGTTAAGTGTTAATTCTCAGGTTCAAAGCATTATCTTAATTCTGTTTTAAAAACAAGCTGCCAAGACAGTTGAACTTGTAGATCTAAGGGGCCAATTTTAAAGTTGAGTAGTTTAATTTACTCGGAGAAGGCAATGGCAACCCACTCCAGTACTCTTACCTGGAAAATCCTGTGGACAGAGGAGCCTGGTAGGCTACAATCCATGGGGTCGCGAAGAGTTGGACACGACTGACGTGACGTAGCAGCAGTTTAATTTACTATGTTATAATGTAAGAGCTATCTCTTTATTTTGAAGTTCAAAGCAAATATTTTACAATTGCAAATGTTTCAGGATAAATCTTAAATATGTTATGAAATGATGTAAATATTAATGTTTATTTATTTCTCAGAATTATCACCAGCCAGCCCTTTTGAATGTATCATCTCTTCGGCAAGTTGCAGAAGGCACCAGTATTTCTGAAATGTGGCAAAATGACTTACGACCATTGCTGATAGAGCGATATCCTGGATCGCCTGGAAGCTTTGCTGCTCGCCAGGTGAGAAACAGCATACTAATCTGAAGGTTGTCCAACATGTTCCGTTCCCATGAGAAATGATGCTATGCTCAAAATTCTGAGTTGTCTAATATTCAGATCTGTCATCTCATCTTATTAACTAAAATAAGCATCCTAGAGAAGCAGACAACTAAGAGTAAATATCTATTCTGAATTAAGAGATGAATGTTAACCTAAATCAATTTATGTATGAATTCTCTGTCTAGGAGGGCCAAAATCAGACAGGGTACTAAGTACCCAACTCTTGATTTTTTCTATAACACACCCCCAGGCACCCAACCAAGTTTTCTTGAACCTTAACCACCCAATCTAAACAGACTTGGACATTTCTTTTTAACAGTTCTGGGTCAAGAGTGAGTTGCTGTCTTAACAGGCCTTTATTCCCCTTTTGAAATTGTATTTTACCTGGAGGGAGAGTTAAAACCAGTGATAAACTACTTTCTCCAGTACAGTGCTTCTCAAGCTTCTGACTCTGACACATGGCAAATATATATATATATATATATATATATATATATATTACATTTTATACAGAAAAACATAGAGTTAACTAATAAAAAAGTTTCTTAAAAATACTATTACGTGCAATCTGTTGATGTTCAGTAGCTAAGTCGTGTCCGACTCTTTGTGACCCCATGGACTGCAGTACGGCAGGCTTCCCTGTTCTTTACTATCTCCTGGAGCTTGCTCAAACTCATGTTCATTGCGTTGGTGTTGCCATCCAACCACTTCGTCCTCTGTCATGCTTCCCCTCCTGCTTTCAATCTTTCCCAACATCAGGGTCTTTTCTAATGAGTCAGCTCTTTGCATCAGGTGGCTAAAGTATTGGAGCTTCATCTGTAGCATCAGTCCTTCTAATGAGTATTCAGGATTGATTTCCTTTAGGATTAACTGGCTTGATCTCCTTGCAGTCCAAGGACTCTCAAGAGTCTTCTCCAACACCACAGTTCAAAAGCATCAATTCTTTGGCGCTCAGCCTTCTTTATTCTCCAACTCTCACACTCGTACTGGAAAAACCATAGCTTTGACTACACAGACCTTTGTTGGTAATATCTCTGCTTTTTAATATGCTGTCTAGGTTGGTCATAGCTTTTCTTCCAATGAGCAAGCATCTTTTAATTTCATGGCTGCAGTCACCATCTGCAGTGATTTTGGAGCCCAAGAAAATAAAGTCTGACACTGTGTCCATTGTTTCCCCATCTATTTGCCATGAAGTGATGGGACCAGATGCTGTGATCTTAGGTTTTTTAATGTTGAGTTTTAAGCCAGCTTTTTCACTCTCCTCTTTCACCTTCATCAATAGGCTCTTTAGTTCTTCTGATTTTAATTTTATTTTACTAGTTTTCTTTTTACTTTAGTCATGAACCACTAATCTGATTTTAAGACCCACTGATTTTTGCACTGTAGTTTGGAAGACACTGCTATGGAGGGTAGATTAGGCCATAAGAGGGACTAAACCTGAATGTCTCTCTGACTCCTAAGTGTCTATCCTCTTCAGCAATCTGAAACACCAGCTCTGAGTGCCTATTTTTTCAAGGTAGCCCCATTTTTAGGCGCAGCTTGGGAAGGAATGGGGAGAGGCTGGCCTCTCTGAGAGTAGCCCACTTGCCTAACTCTTCCAGCAAACCCCTTGGCACTCCACTGCAATGACAAAATGACACCTGCAAGGCCCAGCAGCACAGCTGGTGGGCTCTTCCTGTCTATCCAATATATGACTTCTGCCTCTCAAGGTGAGCCCAGATGTATTGTCTGTTGCTCCATTAGCCTCTCTTCCATCCAAACAGCTCTTGCTTTCCTTAAGGACTTAGGTGGAGGAGACCCAAAGACAACATTAGTTCCTTCTAAGCTCTAGGCAGAGAGAGGAATAATGCTGGTGATGGCAGACTTTTATCCAGGGCTTTTTCCAACTCTGTCAGGCACTTGATGGAAAACTTTGCCTGGATAATCTCATTCAGTTCACACGGCAGTGCCACCTTGTTGGGGACAATTATTCTCCCAGTGCTACAGATTTAAAAAGGCTGAAGTATGCAATTTAACTTGCCCATGGTTATACGCATTGTAGAGATGAGGCTGGAACCTGCACTGGGATCTTCTTGACTTCTCCATCCAAGCCCTGGAGAGCAGTGGCTGGGCGAGCCTAGCTCTGTGGTGTGTGCTCACACATGGGTCCAGCTCTGTGTCTTCTCAGGCCCCAGTTGGAGAGCAAGGCACATACCACTCATTTCAATGATCTCCCCTGGGCCTCATCTCTCAAGCATTTTCCAGAAAAGTTCAGGGCACTGACTGGGTCTTTGCAAAATCTTCAGTTCTTCATTTGAAAAAAATCTATGTCTGTAATACTCACGCATCTCCACTTTTTCACTTCCCCACAACATTTGCTCAGAAGGCCAAATATATATCCCCAAAATGTATATGCACACTTTAGACCTGAGGTTTCTGGCTGTGTCATGTAAAAAGCAATAAACACAACAAAATACTGCTATTTGGATCTTTAGCTCCAGGAGTATAGATTGCAGAAATAATATACATAGATTCTGTTGTGATTTTAAAACTACATATTCATTTGAAAGTTTTACAGAATTCATAATAACGTCTCCCATGTCAGGTGGGGGGTGGAGGCAAGTGAGAAATTTATTGACAGTATTTTGGAATGTGTCGGGAACTGTTGCTGGATTCCCTGCATATGGTTGGCTGACACAGCAGCAGTGCTGACAGAATGGTTGTGTTAGAAATCTCACTTAAGAGATTCAGTTTTATAATTTGGGGAGAAGAAAATTACCATGAATTTTAAGAAAGCTGCCCCCCCAAATGTGGAAGATAAAGAATTCCTCCTTTTGAAAATGAAACAGATGATTCTGAGATATTAGGGGAGAACTGCACTAATGACTTTAATTTGACTATTAGTACCTTTTGCTCTGAACTAAATTTAGACAAGAATGGTGGAAAATTAATTTTTCTCCTGAGGCACTTTTGAGGACCCAGTCAGATGTTTTATAATTGATAAGAGTTTCAGGGTTATAACTAAAGACCACTTTAAAAATCTAAAAAAAAAAAATGTAGACTTGGTATAAAATTGATTAGTGAATTAACTTTTATCAGTTATCAATAAAGATGTGTATTGCTATGAATTCCCTTTCAGAGGATAATATGGGAGCAATATCCCATAGTCTTCATTTTTATTGTCTCTGATCAGTGGGTCTAATGCTGCCTCTTGGATTTTTAGAATATATTTTTTGAGAAGATACTTTATTTGTAAACAATACTTTGAAAGTATTAAATTTTGGTGGATTCCAGTGATTTCTAGCTGAGAGAGGAATAAAAAATGAATTAAAAAGTCAGAATGATAAAGTCTCACTGAGGAACAAGCCAAAAACTTTGTCTAGAGGCAAGCTAGAAATTTGGTGGTTAAAATCCCCTGCAGATGTCCAGTGTATCTAAATAGCTGAAGCTGGCCTTCTTTAGTGAAAAGTATGCGTATCCCTGAATGGAGGGCCCTGGGTTGAAAGCCTCATGGTCCACCCAAGAGGGAGGAGGTGTCCGGAGTCCCCAGTGGCAGCATCCAGGCAATATTTGCAGACTTATTGCAAATAGCACAGAATCTACTTCTTCCAAACAAATCTGGTCTGCTAATGACAGTGTTTCTCAGACCTTGGAAATGAGAATGTAAGTTTGATTAACTTGACCCAGGATCGTTCACTAATGTTACCTAAAATCCCCAGGGGCCTTCCTCCCCAGGAAGCAGGAAGCAGGATGTCATGTTTACTTTTATTTTTCTCTTCTTTGCTCTCTCTCCACCCTGTCTTGGCCTCTCTTTGTCTCTCACCTTGTCTCCCCCTCCATCTTCATATGCTTTTCTTTCTCTCTCTACTCAGTCTCACTCTCTCTCTGTCTTCATCTCTCTGTGTCTTTATCCATCTCCTTGCCTCTTTTCTTCTTTCTCCATTTAAAAAGATAGATGTATAGAAATCCATCTATATTCTAAATTACATTTTAGCATGCCTGGTAGGCTGAGGCTTCTGCAACCTGGAGTTTGGGAAGCATAGCTGCTTTAGGCACCCTCTCATAGCCAAGCACTCTCTGTTCAGGGACAGTCTAGAGAGAATTACAGTGGGAACTTGCGGACTAAGTCTGCAAGCCACAAGCACAACAATAAGGGCTATTGGTGACCTAATTAGATTATGCAGCCAATTTGATTGTTTATAAAGAAATTAGTTGCTAAGACAAATAAAAATATTTATACTGAGTAAAAAGGTTAGTGCAGGGAGAACTCTTTTGGGGGCATTTGCTGATGCTTTTGTGGATTTTAGCATCAATACAGGTATCAGATATTATAGCCAAAACCTGTTCAGGGTTGAGAAATGAGTTTGTGTGTGAGACTTCAGCTGAGCAAAGCTAAGAGATACATATTTTTAAAATCCCAGTTCATTTTGTAAGCATGCAGGCTGCTGATGGTGTTGAACACATTTTATGGAGCAGTTCATCATCTGGATACCAGATGTTCTGGAGATGTGCTTTTATTTATTTATTTTTAAAGACTGACCCCTTTTTAATGGAAAAATTTCTTTTCCCCAAAGTCTGGGGATAACTTCACATTCTCTGGAAGACTTTTCTTAGAGGCAGTGATTTCTCTCTAGTCAAATGATTAATGTTCTAGGCCATATAATTTTATATAGTCTCATTGAGAATAAGTATGAGTTATAATCAGTCCATATTCACTGATAGCCTACTGTGAACAAAGCCCAACACTAAGCATTGTGGAGAATGACAAAATTAATGAGAGATGAGTAATAATTTCAAAAGGTTATTATGTTTCAAAAATTATTTTTATATGAAAAAACAGCCTGTAAATGTGTCATAGAAAAGGTAAGGTACGTTGTATACATTGCTTTTTAGGCCAAAGTCCACCTCCTGACAGAGAACAAGGAGTAACTGTCTGGGAAACGGTTTGTTTATTTGGCTTTTTCAAGACTGACTATAGAATCTCTGTCTTCCCTCTGACTTAGTTTTCCTCTTCCTGGAAGCTTCCTGCCCCAGTTGTTTCAAGGCTCTTGCCTACGTGTCATGTCACACTAGTTAGGGCAGGTCACACAAGACTTGGCTAGGCTAGAAAGTCATTTATTTCCTTGGGGGGCGGGAATTCTTCCATTCTTTTCCAGTCATTATAAGTTATTTGTTTATCACCTCAAGGTCCATCCCCACTGGATGTTCATTGTGGAACAAATTGCCGGATATGTTGATGTGTGACTTAAAAATAATTGTTGTATGACTTAAAAATAAAAATAATTGTTGTGTGACTTAAAAATAATTTTTAAGGCAACCTTCAAAGATCTATATAATATTTCAAAATGAAATAAATGGAACTTAGTGAGAATTAAGCAAAGGGAAAATAAAGATAGGAAAGGGCAAACTGAACAGCCATGAACACCTGCAACTTCTCACATCACAAACTGTAAATCTTTTAAGAAGACACCTCCAGTCCCTGAAGAGATGTTTCTTTTACATCTGTTGCCCTTCCCTGTCAGACATCATGTTGCTCACAAGGCCCAAGGTGATCCAGGAAAGATGGGAAAATAGATTCTTTCTTATCTTCACCAGCATTTGCAGAGGATCTGGACCTGCTTTGAATACAAAGGGAAAACTTCTTGTTATGTCATTATGGTTCAGAGTTACTTATTGATTCTTAGAGAGGTGTGCTGAGGCGCTCGGTCGTGTTTGACTCTTTTGTGACCCCCATAGACTGTACCCCGCCTGGCTCCTCTGTCCATGGAATTTTCCAGGTAAGATTACTAGAGTGGATTTCCATTTCCTACTCTAGAAGATCTTCCTGACCCAGAGATCGACCTCCGTGTCTCCTGAGTTTTCTACATTGGCAGGTGGATACTTTACCACTAGTGCCACTTGAGAAGCCCTCTTAGAACAGGCAGAACCTCAGATAGCCTTCAACCATTCCCTTGTAACCATCCCCCTTCTGTACATTATCCTTAACAGGTAAGCTCTAGTATCTTTTGTTAGTGTTGGTTACATTATGAAATATTTGCTGACTGGGGGCACATGTTAAGTGCTTGGGACAAAGAGTTGCCATTTGCAATTCTCATCCTCAAAGAGCTTAGAGTGCAAATTATGACCTATAGGATCTACCTACTATGTCTAATATCTCAAATCTGTCTTGTTATCCTGCTAGAAATATTAAAAGTGAGCTTTAATATATACTGAACTGGAGCTATATCTCCTTATGTGCAGAGAGGTCCATTGTTGTTCAGTCATGTCGGACTCTTTCCAACCCCGTGGACTGCAGCATGCCAGGTTCCCCATCCTTCACTACTCCTGAAGTTTGCTCAAACTCATCCATGGTGATGCCATCCAACCATCTCATCTTCTGCCGCCCCTTCTCCTGCCTCCAGTCTTTCCCAGCATCAGGGTTTTTCCCAGTGAGTCAGCTCTTCGCATCAGGTGGCCAAAGTACTGGAGCTTCAACTTCAGCATCAGTCCTTCCAAACAATATTCAGGGTTGATTTCCTTTAGAGAGGTCCATGATACATTGTTAAGTGAGAAGAGCAAGGGGCAGAGCAGATGTAGAGTAGGATTCTATTCCTATAAGAATATATATCCCTCTGCTAAATATACATGTTTGTGTGCTAGTGTATGTTTGTATAAATAAGAAGAGTGTTGATATACATCAGACTCTTAACATAGGTCATATTAATGGTTGGATTGGGTTGCCAGGGGAGACTATGGGAGAGGACTAGATTATTTTTCCTTTCAACATCTTTGCTATTAATACCTATTAATACAATAAGTGTGTATTGCATTTTTAATTTAAGAGGTATTACATACAAATTCTAAAACAAAACTGTCTAGACCTGAAATTTTGTTTTTTGTTTTGATCAGCACATCATGCAGAGAATTCAGAGACTTCAAGCTGATTGGGTCTTGGAAGTAGACACCTTCTTGAGTCAGACGCCCTACGGGTACCGGTCTTTCTCAAATATCATCAGCACCCTCAACCCCACTGCTAAACGACACTTGGTCCTCGCCTGTCACTATGACTCCAAGTATTTTCCTCACTGGGACCACAGAGTGTTTGTGGGAGCCACTGATTCAGCTGTGCCATGTGCAATGATGCTGGAACTTGCTCGGGCCTTAGACAAGCGGCTCTTTTCCTTGAAGGTATCTGTTTCCCTCCTGCAGATTCCTGGGATAATAAAATATTTAGCAGTAACTCCGAGTGAATTCTAGTTCATGGGGCACTAAGAAAGCCATCTAGAGATGTAGACTTTCTGTGTATTTTGTGCTAATTTATTGCAAAATGAAATGAATTTGAAATATTAATTGGAAGATTGTTGTTGGTTAGTTGCTTGGTTTTGTCCAACTCTTTTGGTGACCCCATGGACTGTAGCCTGCCAGACTCTTCTGTCCATGGAGTTTCCCAGGCAAGAATACTGGCATGGATTGCCATTTCCTTCTTTAGGGGATCTTCCCAACCCAGGGATTGAACCTACGTCTCCTCCTTTGACAGGTGGGTACTTTACCACTGAGCCACAGGGAAGTCTAGTCAGAAGATTACATTATTTATAATGTCCACCATGGGCAATGAAGCTTACTTAGTGCATGAGAGTGTATTTGTTAATTGACACCTGATTTCTTAGTTGTGAATACACATTAAATTAAAAACAACATTTTTTTTTTTTTTTTTGCAAAAAATGAAGAAGGTGTAAAGGTTGATTAAGGCATATGTAGGAAATGTTTATTTCTTCTTGTTTGTATAGGCATGAACATTACAGCCTTCTATTCTGAAAGATGGTGGCCTTGCGTTGGGGGAGGGAGTTTTAGCAAAGTGGTTCTGAAGTAGAGAATGGGTAATTCAGACATATCAAGATGAAAAGCATGAAGAAGAAATGCATTATTGTTTTATCTGTGAATCTCGGCTCAATTTTCTGTAGCATAGAAAGCTTTTGTTACATTTTCAGTTCAGAATACTTCTGGGACTCTCAGATAATGTTATTTCAGTCTTTGTGTTCTTAAGTGTATGTTGGAAAAAGTGCTACGCCAGATGAAGACATTTTGTTCGGATATCACTCATAACCAAGTAAACACAGCAAAGCAAAACCAGAAAACTTTGTTCACAGACAACAAATACCTTTTTCCCCCTCAAAGTTTTATGAAGGAGACAGCTTAAGTTGGGGTAAAGAAGTAAAAAGTTATCTCGTAATGGAAGTAATAGAGATATTTGGTTCTATTTTTGCTGGATATGCTGAACTGAAGAAAGCAAGAATTGTTTATAACCACTCGGTATCCTTTTCACTGTTTTTGTCCATTTGTTTTGTTTTCTGAACCTTCTATATTGTCTTTGTTCCATGCGCTGCCCTGCTTTTAACTAGCATCCTTTGCTAGCAATTGACCGAGAGAGTTCAGAAGCTGATATAAAAGGTTAATTTTTCATATTTGCATTTCTAGTGTAAGGACATGAAATTAGGTAAAATATGGTTTAAAGACACAGTCTGTGCGGTGGGTGTGTTTTCTCTTGGTGAGATCCTTTACCTTTTTCCATATAATTCACTCCTGCTTCTGGTAACCAGAAGTAGAAAGGGCTGAATGATTTTTGAGTAAGGCTCTCCATTAGCAAAATGCACATACATTCTTTTAATTATCCTTTCTGTTTTAAACAACGAAAAATTTTAATCTGATCTCCAAGTCCTCATTTTAAGTTTTTTATGTAGTACCGTAAAATTTTGGGAATATTTAGATTTTGATGTGGACCTATAAATTGGAAATGGCCATCGTAGTAGAAAAGTCTTCCCCATTGTCTCCCAAAAGGCGTCTGGTCTTCCCAGATGATCATTCTATTTTAGTAGTTTAAGTTCATGTAGGGATTCTTATATTCCCTGTGATAAGTATCTTTTCTATTAGAGGTAAACAGTGATGTAGGCAATGAAAAAGCTGGTTTTGAGGGCAATCTCTGAGAGTATCAGATTTATTCTTCAGTTGTACTTTAGATTTGTATTAAGGAGATATTTTATGCTGTCATGAGTTGTGTAAGGGGTGATAGAATGTGACCTTGGAGAAGCCTGGAGAGGAAACTGACTGGATGATGGTTCCAATTCTTTGCAGTCTTCCCCTTCTAGTAATACGATTGTAATTATACTTTCACTTCTCTTGTCTTGTAACTTTGCTGTGCCCTTTCACTGTAGCAGGTGGTAATTCCTCATTCCTTGACTCTGGATTTAGTTACTTGACTTGCCTTGACCAATGGGATGCTCGTAGATAACACACAGAGGCTGGAAATGTGTTTGTGCAATTGGGCTCACTCTGCTGTGCCTTGCTGTGCCTTGGCCATCACTGTGAGAAGAGCATGACTTGGCTAGCTTGCCAGTCCTAGGAGGAGACTAAGAGGCTTGTGGAACAGAGCCAACCTCGATGACTGCAGGGTGAAACAGAGCTCCTCCAGCCTAAACCAGTTGTCCCCAGTTAACCTGCAGATCCCTGAGAACTCATGATTGTTGTTTAAAGCCACTGACGTTGGGGGTGGTTTTTACACCGTATTTTTATGGCGTTAGCTGATGCAGCCCTCACTGGGGAAAGACTGCAGGTAACGTACTGACTCTACTAACACTGGTAACTAGGCATTTGTCATAGTGCCAGAAAGAAGGACGAGAAGACCTTCACAAATCTGTCCATGTATTTTTTCTAGCTCTGAGATACTAGACTCAGTTATTAGAGATTAAAGGCCAAAGTTATTTTTCCATCAATCCTAAAAAGAAGTAAAAAGAGCAAGTTGCCTCACAGGACTCAGGGTCGTTGTCCAAAACAGTTTACGGCTATTTAAATGAGATGGTGCGAAGAGAAGAGAGTGAGAGCAAGCCATTGTACTTAACCGCGAGTTACCAAACTGTTGACATTTCTGAGGCACCTGAACCTTCAAACTTGCAGAATATGTAAACACTGGGCATGAACAGAGTGTTTCTGGTTCCAAGCAATCTTATTCTGCCCTGTTATTCTATGATTATGCGCTTTGATTTGGAGTTAGAACTTTGGAACCAGTCAAGGCTCTTTGGCTGTCTCCACTAATGTTTGTACTATATACCATTTGCCAGTGAGACAATCTGCTTCACTACTTCTTGTTGTTGTTCAGTTGCTAACTCATGTCTGACTCTTTGTGACTCCATGGACTATAGCCCACCTGGTTCCTCTGTCCATGGGATTTCCCAGGCAGGAATACTGGAGTGGGTTGCCATGCCCTCCTCCAGGAGATCTTCCTAGACCAGGGATCGAACCTGTGTCTCCTAGTTCTTATTAAACCCTAAGTTCATATATCTTTCACAGATAGACACATCCTGTCTTTAGTACTATCAGGAGTTTTGAGAGACTCAAAATATAATAAGCTGTCTTTTTCTTGGGGTATAATTAAGGAGTAATATTATGACAGTTAAAATGATTACCATACAAAGATAACTTAGTTTTCAGTTGATAATGACATTTTTTTCTCCTTCTTATGAAATTGCCCCAAAACAATCAAGAAAAATTCCATCTTTGAAGAATTCAGGGAACATCTGCTCATGGAAACCACCATATGAAGACAGAAGGTGAATGGAGAAAAGGCAGATGACATATCAAAGTAGAGAGATGTCACATTGCCCAGAGGGGAAGAAGTCTAAGAAGACAGTGGTCCCCTGATGAAGTCCTCACTGGCTCAGGGATAGGAGGGGACAGTAAGGAAGGCAGAAATGAGGTAGGGGATGGAGGAGGAGAGTGTGTGTAAGTCTGTATAGGGAGCACTTAGGTGTATAAGAGGGCTTCCCAGATGGCACTAGTGGTAAAGAACGTGCCTGCCAATGCAAGAGCCACAGGAGACGCGGGTTCGATCCCTGCATCAGGAAGATCCCCTGGAGGAGGGCATGGCAACCCACTCCGGTATTCTTGCCTGGAGAATCCCATGGACAGAGGAGCCTGGTGGACTACAGTCAATAGGGTCACAAAGAGTTGGACAAGACTGAGCGACTTAACACATACAAGTGTATAAGATGTCCACCTCCTACCTGGCAGATAGGTGACTCTTTCACCCGTATCCTTGTAGGAGATGATGGGATATTTTTCTGGAGAAATTGAGCCAGGGGGGTTCTAGATGTGGGGACACCAGACCTACAGGAGGGCAGTACTGAGGTACCTCATGGGAATCAGTGAGATGAAGTGAAAGACTACAACAGTAAGCAGTGAGCTTCCTCAGCTTTTCCCTACTTCCAGCCTGAGAAAGCCCGCAGCCAGCTCACACTCATTAGACAGGAAACTGGAGGATCCTTCTCTGGAGATTGCAAACCACCCATAGAGAAGGCCCACAGACAGTGGCATTTAGGGGTCCTCAGTGAGAACCTCAGTGGGCATCAGACTGCCTTGCAGTGGAGCCAAGCAATCTGTGTCTCTTGTCAGTGTTATAGTGTCGTATTGCTTAATGCGAACGCACACAGAGGATGATCAGATACTTGAGGACCGTCTCCAGCATGAAAGAAAGAAAGCAAAACAAATAATGCAAGTTGAAAAATGAACTCAGAGGAAATAGGATACAGCAACAGAAAATAACTTTAAAGAACGCTATTTTCATATCCTTAGAGAGATGAGAGGAGAAGTTTTATCTGTAACAGATTAAACCAACATCAGAGTCAGTTCCCCAGTACTGCATAGGGTTGGAGAGAGTGAATGGTTGTGTATTTTTCTTTATCCAGGTTCAGGTTCCTGAGTGCAGGCACAAAGCAAGCAGATAGTTGAACTTAATTTTATGTTTTTGCCACACAAGTTTGACCAAGGTGAAGAGAGGCACAGGAATTGAACATGTACACAGGAAGTAATTAGAATGATTGACTTCAGAATTTAAAATGAATATTAGTCCTTCTGGTACCCTAACCCCCACAGTCCTTCAACCCCATTGGAATCTCTGATCTATCGATGTGTTTGCCTTTTCACAGTCTTTCTTTTATCTATATGAAGTCCTTGCTTCACTCTATGCGTGGATGCGTGTGTGCTAAGATGCCTCAAAGTGAGTTAGCATGCACTCACCCACGCATAGAGTGAAGGGGGACGGTTTAGAGGTAAAGACTGTGAAAAGGTAAATGTACCAATAGATTAGAACATAATAGATTAGAGATTCCAATGGGATTGAAGGACTGTGGGGGTTAGGGTACCAGAAGGACTAATCTGAAAGATGAGAGCCACTGTTAAGACAGTGGAAAGTGTAACATCCATCAGAATCCTACTCACCCTTCTAAGTTCCGCTTAAATACTGTCTCTTTCCTGAAGTCCTCCTTGACATTCCAAGGATCCCACCTCTCAATCTGCCTGGTTCCTAGAGGACTTTTCTGCTGCATTGGTGACCCTGGATACATTTTGCCATGGCCACGTATTTATCTTTCCCTAACCCAAGTAAAGTGTAGGTTCCTCTGAGGGAGAGGCTGTAATTACCATTCTTTGTGTCTCTGTTGCGTTCCAAGGGTAGACTCTCGAACTCAGTACAGCACTGCAGACTTAACTGAGGCGAGAAGCAAGAAAGACTGGTACTGTTTCAGGTTCAGTTCCCTGGGAGGTGTGTGCTGATGTGGAGGTTAGCATTTCGGTCACTTAGTAAGGAGTGGCCTTACCATCATGTGGCAGGGAGGGGAAAGAAATGGGAGTAGGCAGAGGGAGAAGCCGGGCTGCCACGCAGGTTCAGCAACAGCCTCAGCCAAACCTTGGGGAGCTCTGGAGGCAGCATGGTTGTTGCACGTAGCAACCTCCACGGCTGAGCCAATCCTCAAGGGGACCAACAACCAAAGGCCTTCTGCTGACTCCTCTGCTGGTTCCTTCTGAAAGGGACCTGGGTGCTGGGTCACAGTGTCCACCACTGCAGTTCCAGAGTTCTCTAAAGAGTAAGAAAAACAATGTTTAAGACTTCTATTTTCAGAAGGAGTGGAGATGGTGAGATCTATACGGGTGAAGACTACAGGATCTCTGATGATTTTCAGAGAGGAAATGGTGCAAAATAAATTCTGACATATTTTCACTTGTTCTGGCTTCTTCCTTTGCTTCATGGCACATCTTTTGTCCAGTTAATAGGAAAGCATGCTATTTTTTAAATTCTCAGAATATTTTCTCTCTTTTTTCTGTTTTGTTAAAATTCAGAATAGCTCAGACTCAAGGCCAGATCTTTCACTCCAGCTAATTTTCTTTGATGGAGAAGAGGCTTTTCATCTCTGGTCTCCTCAGGATTCTCTGTATGGGTCTCGCCACTTAGCTTCCAAGATGGCATCAACACCACATCCACCTGGAGCGAGGGACACCAACCAACTGCATGGCATGGTGAGTCCAGGTACTTTTCATGATGCTGCAGCTGCAGACTCTGCTTCAAAGGAAGCCAAAGCTATAGCCAATTAAAGACCTAAAAATGCCATGGCATTCTTGGAGCAGAGTGTTTATAATAGAGCATTGTTTGGCAGGCATTGGGTTTTTGAGGAATCCCAGAGCTAAAAAGAATGATTCTGGGTTAGAAGTTACGTTTGACTGAGCTCAATTAAAATGATGTAAAAAAATCAGAATAAGGAAGCATCACATTCAGTTTGGCCCCATGGGAGCACATTCTCCCAGTAAGTTTAGAGGTGAAGAGAGCAAGTCCCACCTCTGAGGCCTCTGTCAAGCCAGAGGAGACTGGCGTCTTGGGAAATGGGATATGAGTGGAACATAGTATAGCAATGGGCATGAAGAGTTTCCTTGGTGGCTTCAAAACATTATAGTGACTTCCAGTGTGAATAGGAAATTTTGATGTAGCGTTTTTGACATGAGGGTAGTGACATTTCAGTGCTTCCTTAAAATTTTGGTCTTATTACCAAGTAGTGGGTGCAACTTATGGTCCCCTCTTCATCCCTCATTCTGGCCCCACAACCCATACCTGGTCCCTTATTCCATCTTTGAATTTCCTTCCTATTCTGACTCTCCTCCCATATTTGACATTCACTAGCACCAGCATGGAACCCATGAGACTTCAATCTTCCTGTGGTTCCACCCATCCCTGACTCTCATCCTATCTGAGAACTGGTAACCCATTTGTAACACCTTCCATCCATCTGTGTCCTTTGTCCTATCACTGACCTTCACCCTGTGAGTCCAAATGGCCACATGCAGTGTCCTGTATGACTCCAACACATCTCATGTTGGTTTTCTCTCTATCCTGTTGCCTACTGGCAGCTCACAAGGGGTCATGTGTACATGCTCAGTTACTCAGTCATGTCTGACTCTGTGAGCCCAGGGACTGCAGCCCACCGGGCTCCTCTGTCCATGGGATTTTCCAGGCAAGAGTACTGGAGTGGATTGCCATTTCTTTCTCTGGGGGATCTACCCGACCCAGGCAGGGATCAAACCTGCATTTCCTGCATTGTGGGTAAATTCTTTACCACTGAGCCATCTAGGAAGCCCCATAACGTGTCAGGAGAACATAATTGACACCTCATTTAATCACTTTTGCTCAAGTGGTTAAAAGAGTTCAAAGGAGGAGTAGAGGCCTGGGTGATCAGCAGGAGGAACAAAGTTATTTGTTTACGAGTCCAAATATATGAATTCATAGTGATAGTTAAGACCATTTTTTTCCCCCAGAACAGATTCCTAGGAGCTTATCCAACCTGGTAAATATATTCCTATTTCAAACAAGCCTATTTTTTTCCTGATAAATATATTTAATCATCATTCATGAGTTAATAGATACTGTGTCTTAGAGTCATAGACTCTGAAAATATCTATTATAAATCAGGATCAATGCTAGATATTACTTATACCTTACCTCACTTACATAAATCAGGCATTCTTAATCTGGGGAGTTGTCTCCAGGGAGTCCTCAAACCTGCTAATGTTTTATGGCTCAAAGAAGAATCACTTGGCTTATTATAGAGGCTTTAGCCAGAAAGGACCTTTATTTATTTATTTTTAATATAAATTTATTTATTTTAATTGGAGGTTAATTACTTTAATTACTTTAATATTGTATTGGTTTTGCCATACATCAACATGAATCCACCACAGGTATACACGTGTTCCCCATCCTGAATCCCCCTCCCTCCTCCCTCCCCATGCCATCCCTCTGGGTCATCCCAGTGCACCAGCCCCAAGCATCCAGTATCATGCATTGAACCTGGACTGGTGATTCGTTTCATATATGATATTATACATGTTTCAATGCCATTCTCCCAAATCATCCCACCCTCTCCCTCTCCCACAGAGTCCAAAAGACTGTTCTATACATCTGTGTCTTTTTGCTGTCTCACATGCAGGGTTATCGTTACCACCTTTCTAAATTCCATATATATGTGTTAGTATACTGTATTGGTGTTTTTCTTTCTGGCTTACTTCACTCTATATAATAGGCTCTAGTTTCATCCACCTCATTAGAACTGATTCAAATGTATTCTTTTAAGGGCTGAGTAATACTCCATTGTATATATGTACCACAGCTTTCTTATCCATTCATCTGCTGATGAACATGTAGGTTGCTTCCATGTCCTGGCTATTATAAATGGTGCTGCAAGGAACATTGGGGTACGTGTGTCTCTTTCAATTCTGGTTTACTCGGGTGTGTATGCCCAGCAGTGGGATTACTGGGTCATAAGGCAGTTCTATTTCCAGTTTTTAAGGAATCTCCACACTGTTTTTCATAGTGGCTGTACTAGTTTGCATTCCCACCAGCAGTGTAAGAGGGTTCCCTTTTCTCCACACCCTCTCCAGCATTTATTGTTTGTAGACTTCTTGATCACAGCCATTCTGACTGGCATGAAATGGTACCTCATTGTGGTTTAGATTTGCATTTCTCTGATAATGAGTGATGTTGAGCATCTTTTCATGTGTTTGTTAGCCATCTGTATGTCTTCTTTGGAGAAATGTCTATTTAGTTCCTTGGCCCATTTTTTGATTGGGTCATTTATTTTTCTGGAATTGAGCTGTAAGGAGTTGCTTGTATATTTTTGAGATTAGTTGTTTGTCAGTTGCTTCATTTGCTATTATTTTCTCCCATTCTAAAGGCTGTCTTTTCACCTTGCTTATAGTTTCCTTTGTTGTGCAGAAGCTTTTAAGTTTAATTAGGTCCCATTTGTTTATTTTTGCTTTTATTTCCAGTATTCTGAGAGGTGGGTCATAGAGGATCCTGCTGTGATTTATGTCGGAGAGTGTTTTGCCTATGTTCTCCTCTAGAAGTTTTATAGTTTCTGGTGTTACATTTAGATCTTTAATCCATTTTGAGTTTATCAGCAAGCTAGAGCTTCTCGTTTGAGAGAAAAGGAAATGGATATTCAGAGACTAAGCTTATAGAACTCCTAGTCAAGGAAACTCTCTTATGTGCTGCTTTAAGGAATAAATAGTTCTTATGCAAGTGTTCTCTTTGACAGTAGGATTATTACAGGCTAAGGATAAAATGACTGATTAGAATGGAGTAGAAGACGAGACAGGCTTTTAAGTCCATCTGAAAATAAAGCAAATGTATCCTTTTTTCTATGAAATATTTATCCAAGTGTCCTCATTCTCATTTAACCTTAGTGATATTGTTCTGGAGTTACAGACATGAAGAATCTACATTTTGCTATTTCTCCACATTGTATAAGCAAGATTTAAAAATCTCCCTTAGATGATTCATTTACAATGTCATTAAACCTTTTGTTGATTTATACAGCTCCCCATTTCATTCTCAGTTATTAAAATGCAGTTAGTCTTGACTGATTTTTTTTCTATTGATGAGTATGAAATCAACAGTGATTATATAATATTTTTTTTCTCCCTTAGGATTTATTGGTCTTACTGGATTTAATTGGAGCTCCATACCCAACATTTCCCAACTTTTTCCCAAACACTGCCAGATGGTTTGGTAGACTTGAAGCAATTGGTAAGCAGTGCTCTTATTATGGTGGCTCAGATGGTAAAGAATCTGCCTGCAATGTGGGAGACTTGGGTTCCATCCCTGGGGGTCAGGAAGAACCCCTGGAGAAGGGAATGGCAACTGACTCCAGTATTCTTGCCTGGAGAATTCCATGGACAGAGGAGCCTGGTGAGCCACAGTCCATGGGGTTGCACAGTGTTGGACATGACTGAAAGACTAACACTTTCACTTTTGCACTCTTTGAGAATCAAACCTGGTTTCTTCTTACTGATAAACACTGCGTTCTAGAATTCAGAATTGGTGACTTAAGGGTGTGGTCAGAGTACACAATATACTTTACTGGCTTTTTGCTTGCTTTATTGATTAGTTTATTATTCCTATTCATCTGTTTTTATTTTCCTGCATGAAACTGCATTTTGAAATGGAAACATAAAATACTACATTTCATATACAGTTCATATATTCATATCCTTAGAAATAGCTTTGAGATATTTTCTCAGAGTCCTGTTTGACACATATGGAACGCATTTTTGGGCAAAACTCAGCAAAGCACACTGGATAATGATGAATGTTATGTCCTTATAATGATACCAAAAGATATCCTTTAATGTTTTTTTTTCTTCTGTTCTCTTTGTCATCTATTTGCTGCCGTATGTAGTTGTGATATTCTTTTAAATTTAGTACCATCTTTGTCTGTTTTCTAAAATAATAAGTAAGGGGATGCAAGAGAAAGCCAAAATCCTTCAAGAGTCACTTAAGAGAAGGTTTAGTGACAACTAAATGAGAGTAGATTAGGCCAGATGAGGTTAGGCTGGGTTAGCCAAGGAAGCAAAGTTATCTGTGGCTCAGGGGAGAGGCTGGGGACTTGGAGAAGGAGAATAACTTCCTTCTCTTCTATCTCTACTCCATGTACTCCTCCCTCTCCACACACACACACACACACACACACACACACACACACACACACGAACAAAACAAACGATAAAAGATCAGCCTTAGGGAGGGATGAACATGAGATAGATGTTTATTATAGCATTCAGGACAGGAGCCCTGCTTTCGTGGCGAAAACATCAGACTAAGAATTCTTCTCTAGCCACGCAGGCTTCCTGCAGTGGGGTGGGACAGCACTTCCTTCTCAGCAGTGGGAGAAGTTCTGCCGTCTCAATTGACTTCTGCCACAATGTGCCTGTATCCAGATCTAGAATATTGTGAAAGAAATGTTTACCTGAACCTCAGATGCTTAGCTTTGACAAATCTCAATTTCTAATTTGAAAGACTTGCTATTCTGGTATTGATATAAGCTTTTTGGGACACTTCCTTATAGCATGTTTTCTTTACTCTGAGTAGCCTCAAGAAATTGGGTTTGGCCTTCTGTCATGGGTTTGGGTCCCTTATCTCATTTCTTCCACCAGAATGAATTTATATCAGTAACTCACATGTTAATATAATTTTAACCCACTGGGTAACCCACTGAGTGGTATTTATATTCAAAATCATATCTCTAATTGTATAAGGAAAAGTTATATATGAGATATGGAATTATAATTATCAACAAACAGATGGGAATATTGTGGTAGTAAGGGCTTTTCTTATGTTCCTAAAATCATATTACATATGAATGCTTACCCTTTGGTAAGCATTTTACCCTAATTTTACCCTTTAAATTTAGCAGTGAATATAACCAATCCTGCAAAGTTTCATTTGGTTGTCCTAAACTCTTCTTGTGATCTCTTTTCATCTTATAACATAGACTTACGTTATACGTAACTCATGTAACACACGAGTTCTATGTTACACCATGACAGGAGTGATGGAATGTAGGTCAATTGTTCTCAAAGTTTAGTGTGCATTAGAATCACCTGGAAGGCTTGTTACACCACAGATTGCTGGACCGCACCTCCAGAATTTCTAATTCAGTCACTCAATAATCTGCATCGCTAACAAGTTCCCAGGTGGTGCTGATGCAACTGATCATAAAACCACACTTTGAGAACCACTGATGCAAATCATAGTAAGCATTGCTTTTGCAAAGAGAGGTCACTCAGTATAGTACTTCATACCTGTTCTGTCTAAGGATTCCCTTTCAAGCCCAATATCTCCTCTTGAAACACTCTTTGTGCAGGGTTGAAAATCTGTAAGTATCTATACCTGTGTTTTTCCCCTCTGCTTCCCTCTACTTTTCTCATTCTCCATCTCCCGACTGTTCTATTGAGTTTCTGACTCTCAGGAGTCAGAAAGCTAGAGTCAGAGGTGACTCCTCCCTTGGAACTAACCCCAAATGCCCACACCTCAAGTTCAGCTCAGAGGGTTTTTTTTTGTCATGCGTGCGCCACTCACAGTGTTTTAAAACCAAGTGCCAAGATTTCAAACTCTTTGCGTACTGACCATTGATTAGTTAGAAATACATGTTCATCTGCTATCTAATTATCACCTGCAGAACATGGACTCCATGAATTAGGCTTGCTCAAGGATCACTCTTCCGAGAGGTGGTATTTCCGGAATCATGGTTACGGAGGTGTGATTCAGGATGACCATATTCCATTTTTAAGAAGAGGTAAGTGTGTATGTGTAAATATGTATGCATGCATGCACATGTGTGGTTTTTTCCTATCATATTCGGTGTATTTTATGTGTATTGACAACAATCTAGAAATGTGAAGAACCATTAAATTTAATAGCTGATAAATTAAATCATTCAGCAATCATCTCATGGCTTTTATTTTTCATGAAAGTCATTGTAAATCCCTGAAGAGACCTTTTTATTTTTTCCTACATGTAGAATATTAATCAAAACGCTCTTATGCCTCTGACATCCTGCTTTCCCTTTCACAGACCTAGACTGTATTCTTATACTTTGTGTAACTCTGGTGTTTTCCTGCTAATAAGGAAGCAAAGGGCTTCCTTAGTGGCTCAGATGGTAAAGAATCTGCCTGCAATGCAGGAGACTCGGGTATGATCCCTGGATTGGGAAGATACCCTGGAGAAGGAAATGGCAACCCACTCCAGTATCCTTGCCTGGAGAACTCCATGGACAGAGGAGCCTGATGGGCTATAGTTCATGGAGTTGCAAAGAGTCGGACTCGACTGAGCGATTAACACTTTCACCTTTGTTTCATCCTTTCCATCAGTGTTGGAAGTCTAAATTAACTTCACAATTCTTACAATAGCCACCCAATTCATCTCTTTCTTTTGCTCTTGCCTCCTTATTCTTTATGTATGAGCAAGTGTTATCTTTAAAAATGGAATCAAATTATGTTACTTCCCTACCTTAAAGCTCTGTTGGCTTGCCATCATGTAGAGTAAGACCCAAAGTCTTCATCAGGACCTACAAGGGCTTCCATTTTCTGACTCCTTTCTTCCTCTCCAGCATCACCTCCTGCCTCTCTAATTATTGCTCTGACCCAGTCACATTGCTGTTCTGCAAGCAGGCCAAGCACACTCTTACCGCAGGACCTTTGGCCTTGCTAATACTGCTGCCTGGTCATCCCCAGGTCTTCACACAGCTTAGTTTCTCCTTTGTTGCATCTGTGTAAAGGTTAGCTTCTCAAAGAGGACCTCTTTGATTTTTTTTTTTTAACTGTATGTAATTTATATGTATTTTTGGTCTTCAATGCTGCCTTCAGGCTTTCTCTAGTTGTGGAGAGTGGGGACTATTCTCTAGTTGCAGTGCATGGGCTCCTCGGTGCGGTGGCTTCTTCTGTGGCAGAACACAGGCGCTGGGGCCCGTGGGCTTCCGCACTTGCTGTGCACAGGCATAGCTGCCCCACAGTGCGTGGAGTCCTCCTGTACCAGGGGTTGACCCCCTGCCTTGACAGGCGGATTCTTAACCACTGGACCACTAGGGAGGTCCAGGGCCATCCTGATTTTAAATTCCTTTTTCTTGGCCCTTCTCTCTGCCCCTCATTCTCTATTCCCTTGTCTTGTTTGACGATTCTTTATAAACCTTATCACTTTCAAAAATTATTTTTTGTATTTGTTTATTTGTTTCTTTCTCTAGTAGAATGTAAGTTCCATATGAACAGGGCTTTGCCTTTCCACTGATGAACCCTCAATTCCTAGAATAGGAGCTGGCACATAGTAAGTGCTTTATTATTTTTTACTGAATTTATTAATATTTGTTTAATGAATGAATGACTTTGGAGTATCAGGGTAAGATACAGGGAGGTACACAGAAGTTATTAGCTGTTTTTATATAATACAGAGCTCCCACTTAGACTTCTCTGAAGAATGATACTTTCTAACTTACTCATGGGAAATATGTACTTAATTACAAGTCATTTCTTTGTGTTAGGTGTTCCAGTTTTGCATCTGATATCATCTCCTTTCCCTGAAGTCTGGCACACCATGGATGACAATGAAGAAAATTTGGATAGAACAACCATTGACAATCTAAACAAAATTCTACAAGTATTTGTGTTAGAATATCTTCATTTGTAATATTCTGGTTTAGTTTACTGGTAATCTAAATATTCTGGTGATTGCATCTAGTATCATATTCAAAAGTCAAAGAATCCTTTAAAATAATCTGACTCTAGACAATGCTCTGTGGAAAATTCTATCCTATAGATTCTTTCTGTAGGTATCTTTGAATATCCTAGATTTATGTCCTATCCAAATTGCTCATTAATATTTTTATCTAGTGATAAAGGCAAATGTAAGAAAAACTGAAGATACATATCTTTAAAAAAAAACTCCTTTAGATAAGAAACTATGAAGCTAAACCAGATTCATATAGTTAGTATCATGGTCTTCTAAAATATTTAATATGATGGTAAGGTGCAATGTATAGCCTTAGTTTTATGATTTTCTTATAGTTGTGAATTTATTGCATATAAAACAAAACAGAGATGCAGTTTGAGGACTCAATCTCCTTGAGAAATCTTTGTATGGTTTACTTTATGGAAATTAAATCAAAATTAAATGTCATGTTGTGAATGTCTTTATATATAAATGAAAAAATCATATGATTTAAAGTATAGCTCAGTTTTATTGTTTTATAAATTTTGCATTTTTATTGTAAAATAATATAGTCAGTACAAAAACATAGAAAATAGAGAAAGTGAAAAAGCCATGATTTCATTATATTAAACAAATCATCACTCACTCTAATTTTTCCTCACATATTTTCAATGCAGTTTTTGTGTGTTTATAATCAAACTCTATCTTCAATTTTTGGCTTTCTGTCTGTTAAATTATATAATTACCAGACATTTATTTGTTGTTTTGATCTTGGGTTACAATTGAAGACAGAGATAAGGTGTGAGACAAACTGAGTGGGAAATCAATAGCAACCTCACGTTCAGTAGCAAAGACAGTCATTGGAAAAGGAATTTGTTTATTAAAACATACTTTCCAGCTCAAAACAGGGGCTAAAATATAATTTATGTATATGACTTTACATAATTTTATACAAGAATAGCCAGAATTATATACAATTATATCTAACTATGTCTGTAATTTCATGTTGGTGAATTTCATTTCATTTTAAACAATTATTTTTCAGTTCAGTTCAGTTCAGTTCAGTTGCTCAGTCATGTCCGACTCTGCAACCCCATAAATTGCAGCACACCAGGCCTCCCTGTCCATCACCAACTCCCCGGAGTTCACTCAGACTCGCGTCCATCGAGTCAGTGATGCCATCCAGCCATTTCATCCTCTGTCATCCCCTTCTCCTCCTGCCCCCAATCCCTCCCAGCATCACAGTCTTTTCCAATGAGTCAACTCTTTGCATGAGGTGGCCAAAGTACTAGAGTTTCAGCTTTAGCATCATTCCTTCCAAAGAAATCCCAGGGCTGATCTCCTTCAGAATGGACTGATTGGACCTCCTTGCAGTCCAAGGGACTCTCAAGTGTCTTCTCCAACACCACAGTTCAAAAGCATCAATTCTTTGGCGCTTAGCCTTCTTCACAGTCCAACTCTCACATCCGTACATGACCACTGGGAAAACCATAGCCTTAACTAGATGGACCTTAGTGGGCAAAGTAATGTCTCTGCTTTTGAATATGCTATCTAGGTTGGTCATAACTTTTCTTCCAAGGAGTAAGTGTCTTTTAATTTCATGGCTGCAGTCACCATCTGCAGTGATTTTGGGGGCCCCAAAATAAAGTCTGACAGTGTTTCCACTGTTTCCCCATCTATTTCCCGTGAAGTGATGGGACCGGATGCCATGATCTTCGTTTTCTGAATGTTGAGCTTTAAGCCAACTTTTTCACTCTCCACTTTCACTTTCATCAAGAGGCTTTTAAGTTCTTCTTCACTTTAAGTATTCATTTATTCTTAAATTTTGGCCCTGTCATGCAGCATGTGGTATCTTAGTTCTCTGACCAACGATCTAACTTGTGCCCCCTGCATTGACAGGTGCAGTCTTGACTACTGGACCAATGAGGGAGTCACTGGTGAATTTTACAGAACAGGATTTTTACAGACTTTATTTTACACAAATCTGCTTCTAAAATTCTATAAAGGGAAGCCATGCATTTGTGAGTTAAATAATATTAAGAACCAACACTTACTGAATACTAACTCTGGGTCAGTGTTATAGGTGCTGCACATGTTTTTACCAACTTAATCCTCACAACAATCCTAAAGGGTATAGGCTACTATTAGCCACATTTTATGATGTTCAGAGGGCTTCCCCGGTGGCGCTCGTGGTAAAGAACCCACCTGCCAGTGCAAGAGATGTAAGAGATGCGGATTTGAGCCCTGGGTCAGGGAGATTCCCTGGAGGAGGGCATGGCAACCCACTCCAGTATTCCTGCTTGGAGAATCCCATAGACAGAGAAGCCTGGCAGGCTACAGTCCATAGGGTCACAAAGAGTCAGACACAACTGAAGCGACTTAGCACACACATATGCATGATGCTCAGAATGGTTAAGTATCTTCTTCAAGATCATGTAGCTAGTAAGTTACAGTGCTGAGGCTAGAACCCGAGTAGTCTGGCGCTACAGCTCATCCTCTGGAGCATTGTAGAGTACCACCTCTTTACATGAAAAGACCTTTGCAGAATATTTTTAATATCAAACACAATGCAACAATGGTGTCTTAAAATTTTTATAGGTTATTCATTCAGTCTGGGAGAGCATTCTTAAATCATTGCTGCAAGGGTCATGACAATGTTAGGCTTCAGAGGTGTGTCATTTGTATGCAGAATTATTTCTCTGCCATATCAAAGGCTATTTTTACATAAGCTTGTGTATCATAGAAATCAACACGAGTGGTTCCAGGGCTGAAAAATCTAAGCCACAAAGAAGGATTAAAAGGGCTGAGTTTTCTGGATTAATTTTCAAATGAGTGAAAACATTTGAAAGGGGTTCAGGGAAAACACTTTCTAAATACCAGAAAAGAAATGATATAAGTGACAGATATTAAAACAGAACGAAAAGATGTTTTAATAAGGAAACTAAAAGTTAGTTGACGGTACTACGTATATAATTATATGCCTAAATAATAAATTTTATTTGAGGCAGAATGAAATAAATAGATCTACTATAATCTTTTTAGAGGAGGAAGTTGGAGAATATGTTGAAATGAGATAAGAGGAAAAATAAAAACATAAGCAGATTAACTCAGGGAAAGTTTCCTTCCAAGTGGCATACTCTAAAATTCTATTGACACAGAGTTTGTACGTATATGGGAAAAGTAATCATGATACTGTAAAGGAAACATTTTAAGGTATTAATCTTGATATTAATCCCTGAAATATGTTCTGTGTAAAAATGCCAGTCAGAAACATTACTTTAAAAATCATACCTGCAAAGGCAGGTTTCCATAAACATTATGTTGTATTGGGAATTTTCCTATATACATTTTGGAGCATTTTACTGCCCCTAAGAGAACCATTTGTATGCTTTGTCTATTTCTGTCAACCCTGTAACACACAGGGCTATTTTTCTTCTTCAAGAGAAATGAGTTCAGAGGAAAATATTCATAAAAGGGTATTCATAACCTTGGCATCTAAGAAAATCATGAGTCTGTTATTGTAGCTTGAGGGTTGGGGCTGGAAGAGAAAAGACAGATCCTTCAAACTGCAGAAATGTTTTAGATGGTGAAGCAGTTGTCATAAGAACAAAGCAGCCCACGCTTTCAGCTCCAGCTCCAAATCCTTAATTGTTTATTCCAGGGAGCTTCTTTCTTTCATCAAAGAGGTGCATTCATTCTAATGCTGCAGCAAAGTCATGTGAAAACTGAGCATATGCTCAGTTAACTTGGCTCAGCTGGAGGTGGTTACTTCTCACAAAGGAGGGAAGGACAAGACACAAGACACTTCTATTCTCTGATGTACAGACAGCCCCACAGGAAGCTTGGTCATGGTACATTCTGCTGAAAATGAAATCTGTTTCTTTACAAGCCCTAAATCTGAGGAATAAAGGTGCGGGAATAAAGGACATAAAGAGAAGATGAGAGAGACTGTTTATGGCAGCCATAGTAATTTAGAGCAAAACTAATGTAGATGCATGTGAGAGCTGGACCGTGAAGAAGGCTGAGCGCCAAAGAACTGATGCTTTTGAACTGTGGTGTTGGAGAAGACTCTTGAGGGTCCCTTGGACTGCAAGAAGATCCAACCAGTCCATTCTGAAGGAGATCAGCCCTGGGATTTCTTTGGAGGGAATGATGCTAAAGCTGAAACTCCAGTACTTTGGCCACCTCGTGTGAAGAGTTGACTCACTGGAAAAGACTGTGATGCTGGGAGGGATTGGGGGCAGGAGGAGAAGGGGACGACAGGATGAGATGGCTGGATGGCATCACCGACTCGATGGACGTGAGTCTGAGTGAACTCCGGGAGTTGGCGATGGACAGGGAGGCCTGGCGTGCTGCGATTCATGGAGTTGCAGAGTCGGACACGACTGAGTGACTGAACTAAACTGAACTGAATGTAGGAGATTTGGGGAAATTACTTAAATTTGCTGTTCATGATATGAGGCCGTGCTTTTCACAGCCAACCTTCTCACCAACTTTTGGCTTCAAAGATGAATGTACGAAAGATTGAGGTTTCAGTCAGTTTCAGAGCCACGTTCTACACTGTCTGAAACACTAAAAGCCATTTTGAAGTGGTTTAACGTCCTCCTGTTACTTTTCCCTCTCACTTCTCTGACTTCTGTGGTGCATCTTTCTCAGCCTTCAAACAGCTAACCTATTAGGCTGTTGCGAGGAGTGGGTCCCATTGTGTACATTCACTGCCATGTTTCATGGAAGGACTCAAGTGGGGAGGGGAGAGGTCATTAGCTGGTTGAACCAGTAGGGTGCTTCGGGACACCCCCATACCCTCCTCAACATGAAAATCAGCTGCAGGGTCCTGACATTACATTCAGCAGCAATAATTTACGGCAGTTTTGAAGGCAGCTGAGAGGAAAGGACTGTCTGTGTCATGGCTGTAGTCTTCAGCCTGAATTTGGTTGGCCTGCTCATGCCATGTGAAGTCATCTTGTTGTGCTCATATTTCAAAGGAAACACATGGTAGGTACATGGCCCATTGTCCCAGCGTATCCATATTTGCTAGGGAGAATTTAGACCATTTGTGTGAGAGTTAATATTAAGAGCACAGAATTGTTAAAAGAGAAAAAAACTTGACTTAAAAACAGACAAGCAAGCATGCAAACAAACAAAACCCTATCAACCAACTGAACAAATTAAAACCCCACAAAGATTACAAAGGTAACATTAAAAATAGATTTTAAAACTGATGAATTATAAATAGTACTGAAAACTTTGTTCTATTATGTTTAAATTTTTCTATGGGGTACAAAAGTTCCTTGGCAGGCAAGGATTAAACTATTGTGGTTTTGACTAACAAAGAATGACATGCAGTACATTTTTGAGCTAAGAGATTGACATAGAGAAGTGAATGAGTCTAGCTGACAGCTGGCCATCAATTGTTATTCATTGTGATTCTATAAACACTTGGGAAGTAGTAAAACACATTTGTTTGTAAAAGGAGTGCACTCTGTGCATTTCCTAAACCAATTGCTCTTACTGGAGATGTAATTAAGGAGGTCATTTTTGATGGTGGCACAGAGTAGTTTTACACATGATTTTAATCCCTTATTGATAGATGAATTAAGGATAGGAAAAGATCATGAGAAAATTTTAGGGATTTAAAATTATCTTTTTAGGAATTTTAGTTTGCTGAATTGTTTCACAAATTTCTAACCCTAACTCCTTTTGGCCTAAGTGGTGTTCTGGGTTCAGTCTTCACTCAGTCTCTGTGCTGGGGACTGGAAAGCGCTGAGAGACTTTCTCCTGTGGGTCATGCCTGCCCACAAAGCTGGGGCGGGGTTGGGGGTTGGGGGTGGGGGGGCGAGGAGGGTTACCCCCAACAAACCTCAGGGTTGGAGGTGGGGATGAAGTCTCTCTCCAAAGGAAGATCTAGAGAAAGGATGCTGTACAGATAAGAGCAACAAATGCAAAGGATGTGGTATTATAATGTCCCCCTAAAATGAAGATGTACTTGATCCTCCATCAAAGTTCTTAAAATACAGACTCAAAATCTTGGAAGAGGAGCACAGGTGTTACAAGAGTGTATTATGCCTCTTACCACCAAACCAGGTCCATTTGCCATACACGCAACAAGCCAAATACTGAGATGCTGAGGTTTATAGCCAAGAAATACAACTCCCTGAAGGCGAGGGTGTTGGGTGAAGTGAAAGTGAAAGTCACTCAGTGACTTTTTAGACTCCATGGACTGTCCATGGAATTGTCCAGGCCAGAGAACTGGGGTGGGTAGCCTTTCACTTCTCCAGAGGATCTTTCCCACCCAGACTTCGAACCCAGGTCCCCCTCATTGCAGGCGGATTCTTTACCAGCTAAGCCACAAGATAAGCCCAAGAATACTGGAGTGGGTAGGCTATTCCTTCTCCAGTGGATCTTTCTGACCCAGGAGTCGAATGGGGGTCTCCTACATTGCAGGCGGATTCTTTACCAACTGAGCTATCAGGGAATTGGATAAGCAGAGTGTCTTAGGCATGGGGAGAGGTGATTGGAGGTCAGGAAAAGTTGAGATAGTCTCTGTTTTGCGCAGGCTCATCTGGGTTACATGCGTGTGCCTATTCAGAACAAAGGCATTTAGCTTGTTGCTGGAGAAGGCGATGGCATCCCACTCGAGTACTCTTGCCTGGAGAATCCCATGGACAGAGGAGCGTGGTAGGCTGCAGTCCGTAGGGTCGCGAAGAGTCGGACACCACTGAGCGACTTCACTTTCACTTTTCACTTTCATGCATTGGGGAAGGAAATGGCAACCCAGTCCCGTGTTCTTGCCTGGAGAATCCCAGGGATGGGGGAGTCTGGTGGGCTGCCATCTATGGGGTCACACAGAGTCCGGACACAACTGAAGCGACTTAGTAGCAGCAGCTTGATGGGAGGGTAGAGTTTTCCAGCCCGGCCCCCTGCCCCTCCCCCCCTCCCCCGCCCCTCCATATCAAAAGGCTCTTCATGGGACACCTGTGCAGGCCCAGTTTTAGGGTTGGTGGTTCCAACCAATTCCGGTAGCCTTGCAAGTTCCTGTAAAACGACTGAGCTGTGTGAAGCTCGGAAGGTATGTAAAGAGGAAAAAGAAAGAAAGAAAAAATAATAACTAAAGGAGCTTAATCAACGAAGGCAGTTTATGAGCCAAGCGGTTCTGACAAGCTGTTCCTTTATCTGTTCTGTAAGACAAGCTCAGGAATTTGTTAGTTATCAGCTTCTGTTAACTCTATGGGGCATGCTTTCACTTCAGGCTTTAAACGTCCGGATTTAGAAGGTGCCTAAATCCACGTGGTCATGCTTCATTTCTTTGCAGTTGGATCCTAGTGTTGGAAATGAGTATTTGTCATACTTTTTTCTAAAAGTCAGACTTTTTTCTAAAAGTCTCTGTCCCTAAAAGCAGATTTTCTTCAAGATCATTGTGTTTCTTCCCTAGACCTATACTGCAAGCTGACAGAGCTTCAAAAGTTACATTTTGGCAACCTAAACTTGTTAACATTTCCTCTGGGAGGTGGGAAGACAGAGAGATGAGAGTATCTGAGAAACCATGAAAAATTGAGAATACTTAGAAGTTGACCAGGAAAGGTACATAGCTCTGCTGTAGGAGGCGGGCAGTCATGATAAAACCTCATCCAGACGCTGCCTGGGGCCAGAAAGACTGAAACTGGTGATGATCAGGGGCGGCAGAAGGAAGGGTTTGTTAACTCATGGTGAAGGTCACAGTCCAGCGATTCTCAAAATCAAAGAGTTCAAAGCACTTTGATCAAATCGATGTTCCTTATACCCCACCCCCCAAAGGCCCGTAAATGTTATCAGACCCATGTAGGAGGGCCAGCCAGGTCATGCGTCTCCATCAAAGTCACTGTCAGACTGGAGCATGAGTGGAGTCTGAACTGAGATTGTTGTTCAGAGTTTGGGAAGGAGAGGCTAGAATTCAAATGTTCTAGAGCTGAAAAGGATCTGAGAAATCATCTGCTCTGTGGTTTTCACCCTCAGCTTTAGATTTTACCCTGGAGATGGTGCTGCAGAAAGAGCACCTCTCCACAGTCATGCCTCTGTCTCAGTAGTGCAATGTGCTACAACAGATTTTTAAGTTGTGTGTATGAGATAGTAGAACCCTTTCTTTAGATCTCACATGGAGGCCCAAACTCCAGGTGATGAGGTTGTTCCCTACCCTCTGTTCTAGACAATGTTCCTCACTAGGGATGGGGCAGAAGTGCAATCCTTGTGGTCCCATGCCCTCTCTCTTCTTCCCATTCCTCTCTGCCAAACTCAGTGTGTTTGTTTTGGGCTGAAAGTGATGGATAGCAGGATTTATTAAAAGCATTTTTAAATCAAGAGATTAAACTCTGATAACAATGGAATTTCATCCATTAGTCAGTGTATAAATCAGATTGTAGAGCTGATGCTTTAAAGGTATTTCCATGTTCTCAGAACTGCAGACATGAATTCCTAGACATCATTTCTTCCTGAGGGCAATTTCAGCTTGTTGCCAATAAGGATAAAAGGCAGGACTCTTGCAGGGGTAATAGGCTACAAGTCTCAACTTGTAGGATGCTCTGGGCTGCTGAATCTGTCTCTTTCCCCGGATTTTATGCCTCATCTCACCTTCTACATATAGTTGAGCTCCCACACGCTGCATGACACCCTGACAGTTTACCCTAGACAGGCTGGCTTGAATTTCTCTCAAGCTGTGTTTTGACAGTGTTGGGTAGGGCGCAATCTATGGGGATCTGTTTGGACTGGCGGTCTCTGGACATGGGGCGTATCAAAGCAGCAGACAGATTGCCTGCTTGGGCCATTTTCCTGCCATGAGGGCTACTGCTCTTGGCTGCTATCAAACCTACATGGTAATTACAGGGAAAGGGCTTGAAATGGCTGGGTATCAAGTGCAAAGGAAAATGCACTCAGAGGTGTGGAACTTATTTGCACTGGTCTAGGGAACCAAAGGAAAAAGTTATTGGAGAACAGAATATTCTTGGCTTGTGTGCCCAATACAATTGGAATTTGTCTTACAGCATCTTCCTGGTTCTCCTTCAATCCAGTTGGATCTTTCCCAGGTTCTTTTGCTGATTGCTCTTCATCTCCAGACTGGTTAATATCGACAGGCCCAGGGCTCAGCTGTGTTGGTCCTCTTTTCTTCTCCATCTCTTTTAGTTAGTTCTTGACCTCATTCAGCTTCAAGTCTTTACCTAAGAACCGATGACTTCCAGAGCTCTCATCTGCCTTCTGGTCTCCCATATTCAACTGCCTGCTGAACAGCTGCAGGTCACATTCAACATGCCTTCACCGAACTCCTGATCTTCTCCCCGCTTACCTGCGCCACCTTCTTCCTCTCTCTAGCTTCATTCTTCCTGTGGCTGAGCCAAAAACATTGGAGTCACCCTTGATTTCTCACTTTCTTTCACATATCCAGTTAGGAAATAGCCAGTCAAATGTACTTTCAAAGTACATCTAGAATCCAGTCACCTTTACCACCTCCATTGGTGGTGTACTGATCCAAGCCATCTTTCTCTCCTGCCTCGATGACTGTAAGAAGCTCTCATCAATCTTCCTACTTCTATCCCAACCAGCGCAGTCTACACTCAATGTAGCAACAAAAATGACCCTTTAAGGAAGTAGGTCAGATTGTGTTACTCTTCTCCTCAGAACTCTACAATTGTTTCTTATTTCACTCAGGAGTAAATGTCAGCATCCTTACAGGGGCCTGCTTGACCTCCTGTGGTCCGTCCACTAACACCACTCTGACCTCACCCCTGACCAGTCTCTCCGTTTGCTCGCTGGAGCCAAGCTCCAGCAACACTGGCCTCTTTGTTGTTTCTGGAACATGTCAGACTGGATTCTACCTCAGGACTTTTACAAAGGCTGTTCCCTCTGGCTGGAGTACTTTCCCTCTAGATACCTTTGTGGTTAATTTCTTTATCTTCTTCCAAGCTTTGGTAAAGTATAACTTTTAGTGAAGTATTTCTTGACCTCTCTAAAATTTTAATCTTGTTCTGTTCAGTGTTCTCTTTTATCATCCTCTAACATACTGTACAGTTTATTCAATACGTTTGCCTTTTTATTGTCTGCTTTCCACTTTTAAAATGTAAGCTCCACAAAGGCAGGGATCTTTGCTCATTCGAACAGTGCCTGGCATATAGTGGGTTTCTTAAATAAATGAATGAGTGAAATGCAGTGAAACCAAGGACAGTCTTACAAGGCAACCAAATGAAAGGTGAGCCGCGGAGGCTGCAGAGCATGGGAGTCTCAGCTGTGGCCAGGTATGGCTGAGGACCAGAGATTCAAGGATGTAAGCAGAGCCAATGTTTTGGGCTAGAATGGTCAATTCAGGAACCCTCTGGGGTCTGCTGCATGGTCATTGATAACAAGCTGCTGCTGCTGCTAAGTTGCTTCAGTCGTGTCCGACTCTGCACGACCCCATAGATGGCAGCCCACCAGGCTCCTCCGTCCCTGGGATTCTCCAGGCAAGAACACTGGAGTGGGCTGCCATTCCCCTCTCCATGATAACAAGCTAATCTGACCAAAAGAACAAGCAGTCATCCTATTAGTTAGTCCCCATGAAGAGACCTGACTTGTAGGTTAGTGTTTCTTCTCACCTTGGTTATCAGAAGGCTACACCATACTTCACAATGCAAAATAATCTGATTCTTGATTAGAATATGGAAATAGATACTTCTTACATAGTTTAACATTCACACAGTCATACAAAGTGGAAGGGAAAGTGAATGCTTCAGAGGGAAATGCTACATTCATAGAACTGCAGCTGGAGTAAACTAAATGGAAATTGTTTTGTGGAGAATTTTATTCCCATGCATACTTGGTGTGCAAGTTGACTTTTAAGTTGTTTGTGACCTTTGCATATACTACAGCCACTTCTGTCATAGCCTGTGGGCTGGGGTACAGCACCAGAGAAGTGACAGTGATGTATCGATGAAGAGCAAATCATTTGACTGTCTCAGGACTACAACCCAGAGGGATGCTCAAACCCAGCTTACTTTTCCTGCCTCTAGTCCCAGACCCTTGGACTTCTGGTACTCTGCTCTTTGCTAGCTTCTCCTTCCACTCGGTGCTACATTACCCTGTGGATATGGCGACCGTAATTATCAGTAGCATCCCCTTCCACTCTAAAGGTACCTACTTGTGTAGGTGATCATTTGGGGGCACCTCCTACATCTGGGGTTCTGATTGGAGCCTCCTGCTGGTGGCCTCTCTGCCCTTATGGCCCCTCCCATTGGCTTTGGCTGTGGTGAAAACTTGATTGTGTGAAAGTTCACTTTCCCCAGAAGTTTCAGAATTTCACTCGATTCAGAGTGTGTAATTTGGCCATTGAATAACAGGGTGGATCCAAAAGTTCTTGGTTATGAGCAATGGAGAAGCAGAGCTAACTGAGGACAGAAACCACAGCCCTCTCCTTGGGCTTGGGTGACCAGGAACTACATTAGCTGGCAGATTGTGGAAACGATCTTGGTATTCTGTGAAGTTTGTGGTGTTTTTGATGGTGGTAAGGGCAAGTCATGTGCCCTGTCTGGGTCCTGGTGCCCTCATCCGGTGCACTCATGTAGACTGTAGTTCACATTGCCGCAGCTGAGTTCACGTGCCACAACCAGAGATCCTGCATGTTGCAACTAAAGACCTCAGATGCTGTAATGAAGATGGAAGATCCCACGAGCGCAACTAAGATCTGGCACAGCCAAATAAATAAAAATAAAGACTAAGAAAGTAAACTCTAGGGATTCGCCCTAACAATCTGGTGGGTCCCTATAGGTGCTAAGATGCTATGCAGTGATATAGTATAGCGTTAAAGACCTCAACCTTTGGAGATTGAACTAAATCCAGATCCTCGCTCTGCAATGTAAAAGCTGTTCAATTCTGAGCAGGCTATACACTCAGTTTTCTTTTGAGTAAAATGGGTGTGACACTCACTCAAGCTTTTTATGGTGACTAAATGAAACAGGTGAGAAAAACACCTTGTGGAGTGTCTGACACATGATCACTCAATCAGGGATGTTGGTCACTGTGGCCTTCAGTGTGGTTTGTGTGTGATATTTTCAAAACACATGATCTCATGCAAAGCTCACAGCTGTGGGACTTTAGCAGGTTGGCTGTTGTCATCTGTATTTTATTAATAAGAAAAGTGAAATGCAAAGATGTCAGGCGATTTTATGGCGCTGGTCTTTGGGAGAAGTCTTGCCAGTTATGCTGGGGGAAGCAAGAAGGGCATCAGTTGGACATTCATTAAGGAGACAGAGCTGCAGTCACTCACCTAGCAGGACAGACCCTCAATAACCATCATTCATGTAAGAAAACTCCCCAGAGATAATTGCAAAGGAGAGCCAGTTGTAAAGAGCCTGATTACAAGCCCAGAGAGAACAGAACACTTTCTGCTTTTTCAGACAATGGAACAACCTCACACTCTCATTCTGTTGTTCCACTGTCCAGCCACATTGCAGTATTGGATGCTGCTAACATCCCATGGGGGTCAGACTGCTTCTCAGTCTTTCTGATCATAGTTCTTGAGATCTGAGTGTCAGCTCTTCACCTCTGATCTTCACCACTTTTCCATCTATCACTTCTGGGGCCTCTCTTCTCACTTAAAATGGCATTGAAGTTCTTTTTCCTTTTTAAAATATACTTTTTAAAGAGAATAGATCTTAAATGTTCTCACAATACACACACACACAAATTTTAATTATGTGAGGTGATGGAAGTGTTAGCTAACCTTGTGGTAATTGTTTTGCAATATATGTGTATAAAATCATCAAGCTGTACACCTTAAACCTACACAGTGTTATAGGTCAATTATATCTCTATAAAGCTGGAAAAAATAAATAATTTTTACTATTTTGCTTTCTATTCACTAAGGTAATACATGATTGTTGCAGAAATGTTAAAAATACATAAATGTATAAATAAGAATATACTAACCTCAGAAATGACTGCTATTAATATTTTTACATTTCAAACCATATTTCTCCTCTGAGCATATAGATATTGATTTTACTTAATGAATATTCTGTATATGTTTATGATCTTATTTTGGCATTAAAATCTTTATGTTAGCATTTATTCATGTTATTAAAATGATTTGAAAACAGCTTAAAATGTATGTCCATTACATGCACATACTAAAAGTTACTGAACACATTTCCCAAATGTTGGACTAACTCTTTCCAACATTTCATTTTATAAATAATACCTGATGAAGACTTTAGAATATAAACTTTTGTCCACATCTCTGGTTATTTCCTTGACAACATTTTCTGTGAATGAATCTGAAGGATCAGTCCTTGCTGGAAGCAGCTGAGCAACAGAAATGTCCTGTGCAGGCGCCATGCTCTGCCAGTAGGTGTCATCTTTGCCTCATGGTTTCTGCTCTTATCTATTTTCCTTAGGATTGTTTTCGAAGGCCAGGAATAGAATAAATTTGCAAGTCAATGGAGTTCAACTCCAAATTTTAAAGTCTCCTACAAGAGACACAAATCAACAGTGCCTTGAGGGCTGCAGGCCTGATTATTCTGTTTTCTCTGCTGGGTTTATTTCATCCAACCCAGAAGTGTGTTTGCTGTTGACCTAATTCTAAGAAAAGGAGTTCAGTCAGGATTGCTGGCAAAACACTACCCTTTTAGACTCTCTAGGAAAAAAAATACACAAAAGTGTGGGAGGGAAAAGCAACTGCTTATTGACTGCTTTCAAAAAGCATATGGTTAATTAAAAATTCACAAAATTTTAAGAAGGTAACTATTATCAACACCCTATTTCGGATATGGAAACTGAGGCTCAGAGATACTTTCTTGATCAAGATGCCATGACTTATTTATGGTCTAAGGCAGCATTCAAACCCAAGTAGGTTTCTTTCTGAAGGCTGCAATTTTATCAATTTTCCTATTCTAGTTAAAAATACGGATTCCAGGGATTTCCCTGGTGGTCCAGTGCTTAAGACTCTGCAATCCTAAAGCAAGGGGTCTGGGTTTGATCCTTGGTCAGGGAACTAGATCCTACAAGCTGAAACTAACAGCCAGTGCAGACAAATTTAAATGTAAATGCACTCTGAGCTCTGTCCCAATTCTGTTGGGCCAGAATACCTGGGCCCAGGAGCTTAGACTTTGCCTTTAAATGACCTCCTTGGGAGATCTGTATGAGCACTAAAGGGAAATGCTCAATTTATTCTATTCAGTGACCAACTTATCCAACTAGAGGTCATGAGTGGAGAGGCAGGGTTGATCTTGGGTGGTCTGAGTCTTAAGTCACTTGTCCAATTCCCACTTTATGTCAGTAGCAAAGGTCTTGAAATACTCTAGGGCTGATTTGGCTCAGAGCACGTGATATATTTTGAAACTGAGAGCTTTGTTGCCGGGGCAACTGTTCTCCTTTCTTTGTTAAAAAGATTTTCTGAAACCTTTTTCATTCCTTAGCTGATCAACAGTGTGGCTTATGGATTGGGTCTCTGCTGCTAAGTCAGACAGATTTAGATTTGCATTCTAGCTATGCTACTGATGATTTGTCTGATCCTGGCCAGATGACTTAAGCTTGAAGTTTGAAAAATGAGTATATTTATAACAAATGTTGAGTTGAAGTGAATATTCAATGTTACAGTAAAAGTGAGATAACTAGTACTGATCTCATAATTTGTTATTCAGTAGCTCAGTCATGTCTGACTCTTTGCGACCCTATGGACTGTAGCACATCAGGCATCCATGTCCTTCACCATGTCCTGGATCTTCCTCAAACACATGTCTGTTGAGTCAGTGATAATCCAGCTATTTTGTCTTCTGTCGTCCCCTTCTCTTCCTGCCTTCAATCTTTCCCAACATCAGGGTCTTTTCTAATGAATTGGCTCCATGCATCAGGTGGCCAAATTATTGGAGCTTCAGCTTCAACATCAGCCCTTCCAATGAGTATTCAGGACTGATTTCCTTTAGGATTGATCTTCTTGTAGTCCAAGGGACTCTCAAGAGTCTTCTCTAATACCATAGTTCAAAAACATCAGTTCTTTGGTGCTCAGCCTTCTTTATGGTTCAGCTCTCACATCTGTACATGACTACTGAAAAAACCATAGCTTTGACTATACAGACCTTTGTGAGCAAAGGAATGTCTCTGTTTTTTGATACGCTGTCTAGGTTTGACATAATTCTCAGAGATTATGGCCTTTCCTTCTAGATCCATTACCAGAAGTCAAGGTTCTGTATGGTCTATCTCCATGAATTACTGTTTTTTTTTCTCTTTGAGGATATCATCCTGTGGGTGTTCAGCCTTTATCAGGAGTCCTTCATCCGGCATCTTATCTTCCTCAGGACACAAGCCTTGTTGCTTATGGCTCATTGAAATTTACTCTCTAGTTTATCAGAAATCACTGAATACTTGAGGGTAGCTTTTTGCTTTAATGTTTAGTTATCTTGCTGAATTTGTGCTTTTTTTTTTTTTTACAAGTTTGACCATGAAAGATTTCTATTACTTTCTTGTCACCTCTGTTGCTAGGCATTTAACGAAATGCTTTGTATATTTTTTCAGCATTGGTAAGTGTTTTTTATTAGGAGAAATTTTCATTATGCTTAGTCAGCTATTTTGCCAGAAAGAGAAGCTTTGAAGGGTTTCTTGGAATTTTTAACATACAAAGAAAATGAATTCGATATTAAACTTGAATTTCTTTGGCTTTTCCTTTTTTAGCCTTACATTTGTAAAGGGATTTAATTTGAGGAGTTTAATTTCTTTCTTGGAACTTCATGGTAAGCAGGCTTAAATTTGTACATAGGGTGTCTAGCATATTTGGAGTGTTTTTTTTTTTCTTAAAAGATTTTCTTTGTGTTTTGCAGAACTATTGGTAATATATTTTGGACACTGTGGATGGACTAAAGTGAAAATAGAATAAGGTATGAATGTTCTCCCTTGGATGAAAAGTGGCATTGGGATCAATTTAATTGGTGAACTCCTAGGGACTATTTTAGAGCCTTCTGGGGCAAAATTGGGGCAAAACATTGTTCAGCAGAATCTTTATTAATAATATAGATGCTAATATGCTCTCTATCTGTTTTACTCCTTTCTCTATGTAAATTTAGAACTTTGGCAGAAGAGAGAGTGTGATTTATTGGGTCCTCTCCAGCTCCAGTAATTTTTTTCATAAGTATATTACTCAACAATGTTATAACACTGGATAAGAATAAATCCTTTTTTATTAATTGGTTAGTATCAGGACATTTAAAATGACTTCCTTCTGACTTCACCCACCATTTCCCAGCTCAAGGTTTAAATCATTAAATTGAGAGAAAATCATTAGCACTCCAAGTTCATTTCTCATCCAATGGCTGATTCCTTCCAGAAACTCTAGCAGCATCCCTGCAATAAAATAAAATTAGATCAAAAGTATTATCGGTTTGGCAGGTGTTATCAGAGAAGGCAATGGCACCCCACTCCAGTACTCTTGCCTGGTTAATCCCATGGATGGAGCGCTTGGTGGGCTGCATTCCATGGGGTCACTAAGAATCAGACATGACTGAGGGACTTCATTTTCACTTTTACTTTCATGCATTGGAGAAGGAAATGGCAACCCACTCCAGTGTTCTTGCCTGGAGAATCCCAGGGATGGGGGGCCTGGTGAGCTGCCTTCTGTGGGGTCGCACAGAGTTGGACATGACTGAAGTGACTTGGCAGCAGCAGCAGCAGTAACAGTGAGTTCAGTTTGAACTCAAACAGAGGAGTTCAGGATACCTCTTTTAATAGTAGAGAAGAATCTGGATGCTCCTCAAATGCTCTGTCTGGCAAGTGTTTCCCTATCTAAGGCTGATAAGGAAAAGAGCAAGAAAGGCTTAACCAATTGTTTAATGATTGTTTTGCTCTATTTGATTTTCTGTGTAGAAAAGATTTAATGGAGTAACTAGGACTGCTGAAAAGGCAATTTGATGTCATTCTATGACAAGCAGAATAAGTAGATCTTTGTTCTTGACTGGTAGTATAGGAGTGTTGAAGCCCACTGCATTGATCCGCCTTAGCCTAAAGTCTTGTCTCTGGGACCAAATTCCTGTACAGGATGGGGTTACTTGTTGGGGATGGTTATTCCTTTTTGTAGATGAGGACAGTGACCTTGAGAAGTTGGCTGGAATAATGTCTGTAAGGTACTTAGAGCACTCAATAAATTAGAGCTGGAGTGAAGACATTACTTTACAATGTAACATTTTACCAAGTAAGCGCATTGCCAATGGGCTTGGAAAAGATGGAAGAGTTTATATAAAGTTTTGTGTGGCATATTACAAATCACATGCACTCACTATTTGTGTATTAAGAAATTAAGAGATGACTTTTAACATTCTTAACTCACCTCCCTCCTCTCAGTTTGGTCACACTAGAGCCTTAACAATTATATTTCCTCCCAATGTATAGCTATATTACTGTAATTTCCATTTGTGCAGATCCATATCATTCTGAAATTTAAGACTTGCTTTTCTTTAATATATCATTGGCTGCATATATTATCTTTTGCTAAATTCTCTGTTCTGGCCATCTGTATACTTTGCTAACCTGCTAACTTGTGCTATTATGGAGGGAAGGATTTTGTAATAGCGAGAGAAGAGTAATAGGGTCTGAAAAGGATTTCCCATAACCCAGTTCTGTGGTGCTCCTGAAGCATCCTCATTGTACTGCTGAAGTAACTCAGGATTTTATATTTACCTATATCCTATGTACTGTTATGTTCAAAGTGAAGCTCTCAAAATGGTTTCTGTGAAAACAAAAGAACTACTATTTATATTTAGCTTTTAATTTCTTCCTTTAAAAATTCTAAATTTAGTATATTTTAAAGTATAGTATCCATATATATTTTATAAACAATATACAGACACTGTGAACACCTAACACACATTATTTTTAACTGATGGGACAGTAATTATATTTGCAGAATTGATAATTATAAATTCTAATATATTAAAAAGGCAAACCTCATATTTAGTAATAAGATTATCCAAAGTTTACATATCATTTATATCCAGTAATAGCTGAATTTCTATTACTCAGATTTTTATTTTTTAAATTTTTATTTGTTTATTTATTTTAAAATTTAATTGGAGGCTAATTACAATATTGTGGTGGTTTTTGCCATATACTGACATGAATCAGCCATGGGTGTACATGTGTCCCCCATCCTGAACCCTCCCTCCCACCTCCCTCCCCATCCCATCCCTCTGGGTCATCCCAGTGCACCAGCCCTGAGCACCCTGTCTCATGCAGTGAACCTGGGCTGGCGATCTGTTGCACATATGATAATATATATGTTTCAATGCTATTCTCTTAAATCAACCCACCCTTACCTTTTCCCAGAGTCCAAAAGTTTGTTCTTTACATCTGTGTCTCTTTTGCTGTCTCGCATATAGGGTCATGATTACCATCTTTCTAAATTCCATATATATGCATTAGTATACTGTATTGATGTTTTTTTTTCTGACTTGCTTCGCTCTGAATAATAGGCTCCAGTTTCATCCACCTCATTACAACTGATTCAAATGCATTCTTTTTAATAGCTGAGTAATATTCCATTGTGTATATGTACCATAGCTTTCTTATCCATTTGCCTGCCAATGGACATCTAGGTTGCTTTCATGTCCTGACTATTGTAAACAGTGCTGTGATGAACACTGGGGTACATGTGTCTCTTTCAGTTCTGGTTGCCTCGGTGTGTATGCCCAGCAGTGGGATTGCTAGGTCGTATGGCAGTTCTATTTCCAGTTTTTAAAGGACCCTCCACACTACTCTCCATAGTGGCTATACTAGTTTGCATTCCCACCAACAGTGTAGGAGGGTTCCTTTTTCTCCACACCCTCTCCAGCATTTATTGTTTGTAGACTTTTTGATAGCAGCCATTATGAACGGCATGAGATGGTACTTCATTATGGTTTTGATTTGCATTTCTCTGATAATGAGTTATGTTGATCATCTTTTTCACGTGTTTGTTAGCCATCTGTATGTCTTCTTTGGAGAAATGTCTGTTTAGTTTTTTGGCCCATTTTTTGATTGGGTCACTTATTTTTCTAGAATTGAGCTGCAGGAATTGCTTGTATACATTTGAGATTAATTCTTTGTCAGTTGTTTCATTTGCTATTATTTTATCCCATTCTGAAGGCTGTCTTTTCACCTTGCTTATAGATTCCTTCATTGTGCAAAAGCTTTTAAGTTTAATTAGGTCCCATTTGTTTATTTTTTGCTTTTATTTTCATTATTCTGGGAGGTGGGTCATAGAGGATCCTGCTATGATTTGTGTCAGAGAGTGTTTTGCCTCTTTTCCTCTAGGAGTTTTATAGTTTCTGGTCTTACATTTAGATCTTTAATCCATTTTGAGTTTATTTTTGTGTATGGTGTTAGAGCGTGTTCGAATTTCATTCTTTTACAAGTGGTTGACCAGTTTTCCCAGCACCATTTGTTAAGGAGATTATCTTTTCTCCATTGTATAGTCTTGCCTCCTTTTTCAAAGATAAGGTGTCCATAGATGCATGGATTTATTTCTGGGCTTTCTATTTTGTTCCATTGATCTATGTTTCTGTTTTTGGGCCAGTACCATACTGTCTTGATGACTATAGCTTTGTAGTATAGCCTGAAGTCAGGCAGGTTGATTCCTTCAGTTCCATTCTTCTTTCTCAAGATTGCTTTGGCTATTCAAGGTTTTTTGTATTTCCAGACAAACTGTGAAATTATTTGTTCTAGTTCTCTGAAAAATACCTTTGGTAGGTTGACAGGGATTACATTGAATCTATAGATTGCTTTGGGTAGTATACTCATTTTTACTATATTGATTCTTCTGATCCATGAACATGGTATATTTCTCCATCTATTTGTATCATATTTTATTTCTTTCATCAGTGTTTTATAGTTTTCTATATATAGTTCTTTTGCTTATTTAGGTAGCTTTATTCCTAAGTATTTTATTCTTTTCATCACAGTGGTGAATGGAATTGTTTCTTTAATTTCTCTTTCTGTTTTCTCATTGTTAGTGTATAGGAATGCAAGAGATTTCTGCATGTTAATTTTATATCTTGCAACTTTACTATATTCATTGATTAGCTCTAGTAATTTTCTGGTGGAGTCTTTCGGGTTTTCTGTGTAGAGGATCATGTCATCTGCAAACAGTGAGAGTTTTACTTCTTCTTTTACAATCTTGATTCCTTTTCTTTTTCTTCTCTGATTGCTGTGGCTAAAGCTTCCAAAACTATGTTGAATAGTAGTGGTGAGAGAGAGTATCCTTGTCTTGTTCCTGACTTTAGGGGAAATGCTTTCAATTTTTTCACCACTGAGGATAATGTTTGCTGTGGGTTTATCATATATGGCTTTTATTATGTTGAGGTATGTTTCTTCTATGCCTACTTTCTGGAGGGTTTTTGTCAAAAATGGATGTTGAATTTTGTCAAAGGTTTCTCTGCATCTATTGAGATAATCATAGGGTTTTTATCTTTCAATTTGTTAATGTGGTGTATTAACATTGATTGATTTGTGAATATTGAAGAATCCTTGCATCTCTGGGATAAAGCCCACTTGGTCATGATGTATGATCTTTTTAATACATTGTTGGATTCCATTTGCTTGAATTTTAAGGATTTTTGCATTTATGTTCATCAGTGATATTGGCCTGTAGTTTTCTTGTTTTGTGGCATCTTTGTCTGGTTTTGGTCTTAGGGTGATGGTGGCCTCACAGAATGAGTTTGGGAGTTTACCTTCCTCTGTAATTTTCTGGAAGAGTTTGAGAAAGATAGGTGTTAACTCTTTTCTAGTAGAATTCAGCTGTGAAGCCATCTGGTCCTGGGCTTTTGTCTGTTGGAAGATTTCTGATTACAGTTTCGATTCCTGTGCTTGTGATGGATCTGTTAAGATTTTCTGTTTCTTCCTGGTTCAGTTTGAAAAGTTATATTTTTCTAAGAATTTGTCCATTTCTTCCAAGTTGTCCATTTTATTGGCATATAGTTGCTGATAGTAGTCTCTTACAGTCCTTTGTATTTCTGTGTTGTCTGTTGTGTTTTCTCCATTTTCATTTCTAATTTTGTTGATTTGATCCTTCTCCCTTTTTTTCTTGATGAGTATGGCTAATGGTTTGTCAATTTTATTTATCTCCTCAAAGAACCAGCTTTTAGCTTTATTGATTTTTGCTATGGTCTCCTTTGTTTCTTTTGCATTTATTTCTGCCCTAATTTTTATGATTTCTTTCCTTCTACTAATCATGGGGTTCTTCATTTCTCCCTTTTTAGTTGTTTTAGGTGTAGAGTTAGGTTATTTATTTGATTTTTCTCCTGCTTCTTGAGGTAGGCTTGTATTGATATGAAACTTACCCTTAACACTGCTTTTACTGAATCCCATGGGTTTTGGGTTGTTGTGTTTTCATTTTCATTCTTTTCTATGCATATTTTGATTTCTTTTTGATTTCTTCTGTGACTTGTTGGTTATTCAGAAGTGTGTTGTTTAGCCTCCATATGTTTGCATTTTTAATAGTTTTATTCCTGTAGTTGGCATCTAATCTTTCTGCATTGTGATCAGAAAAGATGCTTGAGATGACTTCAGTTTTTTTTTGAATTTACCAAGGCTAGATTTATGGCCCAGGGTGTGATCTATCCTGGAGAAAGTTCCATGTGCACTTGAGAAAAAGGTGAAATTCATTGTTTTGGGGTGAAATGTCCTATAGATTTCAATTAGGTCTGACTGATCTATTGTATCATTTAAAGTTTATGTTTCTTTGCTAATTTTCTGTTTAGTTGATCTATCCATAGGTGTGAGTGGGGTATTAAAGTCTCCCACTATTTTTGTGTTACTGTTAATTTCCCCTTTTGTACTTGTTAGCATTTGCCTTACATATTGTGGTGCTCCTATGTTGGGTGTGTATATATTTATAATTGTTATATCTTCTTCTTGGATTTTATCCTTTGATCATTATGTAGTGTCCTTCTTTGTCTCTTTTCACAGCCTTTATTTCAAAGTCTATTTTATCTGATATGAGAATGGCTACTCCTGCTTTCTTTGGTCTCCACTTGCATGAAATATCTTTTCCCAGCACTTCACTTTCAGTCTGTATGTGTCCCTTGTTTTGAGGTGGGTCTCTTGTAGACAGCATATATAGGGATCTTGTTTTTGTATCCATTCAGCCAGTCTTTGTCTTTCGGTTGGGGCATTCAACCCATTTATATTTAAGGTAATTATTGATAAGTATGATCCTGTTGCCATTTGCTTTGTTGTTTTGGGTTCAAGTTTATAAACCTTTTCTGTGTTTCCTGTCTAGAGAAGATCCTTTAGCATTTGTTGAAGAGCTGGTTTGGTGGTGCTGAATTCTCTCAGCTTTTGCTTGTCTGTAAAGCTTTTGATTTCTCCTTCATATTTGATTGAGATCCTTGCTGGGTACAGTAATCTGGGTTGTAAATTTTTGTCTTTCATCACTTTAAGTATGTCCTGTCATTTCCTTCTGGCTTGTAGAGTTTCTATTAAGAGATCAGCTGTTATCCTCATGGGGATCCCCTTATGTGTTATTTGTTGTCTCTCCCTTGCTGCTTTTAAAATTTATTCTTTGTGTTTGATCTTTGTTAATTTGATTACTATGTGTCTTGGGGTGTTTTGCCTTGGGTTTATCCTGTTTGGAGCTCTCTGGGTTTCTTGGACTTGGGTGGCTATTTCCTTCTTCATTTTAGGAAAGTTTTCAACTATTATCTCCTCAAGTATTTTCTCATGGCCTTTCTTTTTGTCTTCTTCTTCTGGGACTCCTATGATTCAAATGTTGGGGTATTTAACATTGTCCCAGAGGTCTCTGAGGTTGTCCTCATTTCTTTTAATTCTTTTTTCTTCTCTGCTTCATTTATTTCCACCATTCTATCTTCCACTTCACTTATCCTATCTTCTGCCTCAGTTATTATAATGTTGGTTCCCTCCAGAGTGCTTTTGATCTCAGTTATTGTATTATTCATTATTGATTGACTCTTTTTAATTTCTTCTAGGTCCTTGTTAAACTTTTCTTGCATCTTTTCAATCCTTGTCTCCAGACTATTTGCCTGTAACTCCATTTTGTTTTCAAGATTTTGGACCATTTTTACTGTCATTATTTTGAATTCTTTGTCAGGTAGACTCCCTATCTCCTCCTATTTTGTTTGGTTTGGTGGGTTTTTATCATGTTCCTTTACCTGCTGAATATTTCTCTGCCTTTTCAGCTCATTTAGATTTCTGTGTTTGAGGTGGCCTTTCTGTATGCTGGAAGTTACTCTTCCATAGTTCCTCTTTATTGTGGAAGGTTCCTTCCTGTGGGTGGGGTTGGGCAAGTGGCTTGTCAAGGTTTCCTGGTTAGGGAAGCTTGCGTCAGTGTTCTGGTGGGTGGAGCTGGATCTCTTCTTTCTAGAGTGGAATGAAGTGTCCATTAGTGAGTTTTGAGGTGTCTATGGGTTTGGTGTGACTTTTGGCCACCTGTATTTTAATGCTCAGGGTTATGTTCCTGCTTTGTTGGAAAATTAGCTTGGTATATCTTGCTCTGCAACTTGTTGGCTCTTGGGTGAAGCTTGGTTTCAGTGTAGGTATGGAGGCTTTTGGATGATCTCTTGTCAATTAATATTCCCTGGAATCAGAAGTTTTCCAGTATTCTCAAGTTTTGGATTTAAGCCTCTTGTCTCTGGCTTTCAGTGTTATTCTTACAGTAGCCTCAAGACTTCTCCATGCATACAGCACCAGTGATAAAACATCTAGGTTAATGGTGTAAAGATTCTCCACAGTGAGGGACTCTCAGAGAGGTTCACAGAGTTACATGGAGAAGAGAAGAGGGAGGAGGGAGATAGAGGTGACCAGGAGGAGAAGAGGGGGAATCAAAAGAGGAGAGAGCAGTCTAGCCAGTAAGCAATTCCCTATTTGCTCGCCACAGTCTGGAACACACAGAGAGGTTCATGGAGTTACATAGAGAAGAGAAGAAGGAGGAAGGAGATAGAGGTGACCAGGAGGAAAGGAGGGGGAGTCAAAAGGAGAGAGACCAATCTAGCCAGTAATCAGTTCCCTAAGTGTTCTCCACAGCCCAAAACACCCAAAGAGATTCACAAAGTAGAGAAGAGAAGGGGGAGGGAGGAGATAGAGGTCACCTGGGGGAGAAAAAGAAGAGTCAAAAGGGGAGAGAGCAATCAAGCCAGTAATCACACTCCTAAGTAAAAATGGGTGCTGAAGATTGGATTCTTAAAGGTACAAAACTGATAACACATACCAAAAATCAAAGATTAAAAATCTAGAGTAGAGGTTAGACTCTCAAAAATGTAATATTAAAAAATCAGAATCACAAAAATTATAATATATATATGAAATTTGCTTTAAAAACAGGGTCTTTTTTGCAAGGTAATGGTAGGTTTTAAAAATGAAAATTAAAGGAGCAATAAAGAACTTAAAAATTAAAATTAAAAAATGATAATAGTAAAATATATCTAGGAATTTCTCTGGAGCTGTTGAGGGCAGTGTGGGGTCAGTTCAGTTTCAGATAGTTCCTTGTTCCAGTTTAAACTTCTTCTCAAGGTCTATAGGCCCCTTCCAATGTCAGTTCAGTTCAGTTCAGTCGCTCAGTTGTGTCCGACTCTTTGCGACCCCATGAATCGCAGCACGCCAGGCCTCCCTGTCCATCACCAACTCCCGGAGTTCACTCAGACTCACGTTCATTGAGTCAGTGATGCCATCCAGCCATCTCATCCTGTCGTCCCCTTCTCCTCCTGCCCCCAGTCCCTCCCAGCATCAGAGTCTTTTCCAATTAGTCAACTCTTCACATGAGGTGGCCAAAGTACTGGAGTTTCAGCTTTAGCATCATTCCTTCCAAAGAAATCCCAGGGCTGATCTCTTTTAGAATGGACTGGTTGGATCTCCTTGCAGAATCTCAAGAGTCTTCTCCAACACCACAGCTCAAAAGCATCAATTCTTCGGCGCTCAGCCTTCTTCACAGTCCAACTCTCACATCCATACATGACCATTGGAAAAACCATAGCCTTGACTAGACGGACCTCAGTCGGCAAAGTAATGTCTGTGCTTTTGAATATACTATCTAGGTTGGTCATAACTTTTCTTCCAGGAAGTAAGCGTCTTTTAATTTCATGGCTGCAGTCACCATCCGCAGTGATTTTGGAGCCCCCCCAAATAAAGTGTGACACTGTTTCCCCATCTATTTCCCATGAAGTGATGGGACCGGATGCCACGATCTTCATTTTCTGAATGTTGAGCTTTAAGCCAACTTTTTTGCTCTCCTCTTTCACTTTCATCAAGAGGCTCTTTAGTTCTTCTTCACTTTCTGCCATAAGGGTGGTATCATCTGCATATCTGAGGTTATTGATATTTTTCCCAGCAATCTTGATTCCAGCTTGTTTCTTCTAGTCCAGCGTTTCTCATGATGTACTCTGCATATGTTAAATAAACAGGGTGACAATATACAGCCTTGACGTACTCCTTTTCCTATTTGGAACCGGTCTGTTGTTCCATGTCCAGTTCTAACTGTTGCTTCCTGACCTGCATACAGATTTCTCAAAAGGCAGGTTAGGTGGTCTGGTATTCCCATCTCTTTGAGAACTTTCCACAGTTTATTGTGATACACACAATCAAAGGCTTTGGCATAGTCAATAAAGCAGAAGTCGATGTTTTTCTGGAACTCTCTTGCTTTTTCCATGATCCAGCGGATGTTGGCAATAGCCAGTGCTAACTACAGGGTTTTAATCTGTTGCACCTGTCACTTCCAAAGCAGTTCCCTCTTTGTTTATTTTGGCTTCTTCTATTTGCAAGTCTCTTCAGTGTCTAATTTCCACCCTGACACAAGGGGGTGGAGGTGGTCATTTATTTAGGCTCACTTGTTCAATTGTGCTGTGGGGAGGGAGGAACACTGCAAACAAATGTCACTGGCGTGTGTGGGAAGTGCTCACAGTGTCTGGGCCACACTGGGTTTGTCCTCACTCATGGCGTGTGTGCTTTCCTGGTCTACACTGCTCAGGCTCCAGGTTGCTCTGCACGGGAACTATCTAAGCGAGCCCTGGGTTGCGTGCATTTTCCAGGTCTAAACTGCTCAGTTTCAGGTTCTCGGTTACTCCACAAAGGCACAGACTCGGTCGGGTGTGCATTTTGTGTTCTTCCCAGGTCTGTGCGGCCTAGGTGACCAGGTGCTTGGTGAGCACACTCTCCCCAGGTGGGCGGTGCGTCTTATCACCTCCCTGGTCCCACCTGCTTGGTTTCCTGGGTGTGCAGCGGGAGCGCCGTCTCAGGTGTGCCATGTGTCTCCTCTGGGGATTTGATCTCCAGCTGCGACCCTCCTGATAGATGTCAACCGTCTAGGATCCCAGGAAGACTTAGTTAGCAACTGGGACCCTGCTTGCTGTTTGGTAGAGGATGCCATCTCTGGGACCGAGTTTGCCCCTCACCTTCTGGCTCTGGCTGTCGCCCGCCTGCCTCTCTGCCTCTGGCAGAGGATGGGCCGGTCCGCTGCCAGCTAGCTCTCCTCTGGTGTTTGCTCAGTTCTTTGTTCTGTGATCTGGCCAGGTAGTGCCTTAGGGTTAGAGCTTTTGCAGTAAAGTTCTCTCTCTCTCTCTTTTTTTCTCTCTCTGGCTATCCCACAGTTTGGGTTGCTATCTCACATTAGCTCCCTCAGATTGTCCTCAGGGCGTTCAGGCCCGGTCCTTACCCGAAACAATGCAGCCTGTGCATCCCTGTTCAGCCCCCTTGCTGGTGGCTGATACATCGCCTGGGCTACTTCTCCGCTGGGAGTTGCGGTTAGGTTTGTAATCTGTGGGTTTTATTTATTTATTTTTTCCTCCCGGTTATGTTGCCCTCTGAGATTCCAAAACTCCCCACAGACCACAGATGAGAGGGTTTCCTGGAGTTTGGAAACTTTTCCTCTTTACGACTCCTCCCCAGGATGGGTCTCCGTCCCTAACTCCTTTGTCTCTTTTTATCTTTTATATTTTGTTCTACCTTCTTTCGAAGACAATGGGCTGCATTTCTGGGTGTCTGGTGTCCTCCGCCTGTGTTTAAAAGTTGTTTTGTGGTATTTGCTCAGTGTTCAAATGATCTTTCAATGAATTTGTGGGGGAGAAAGTGGTCTCCCCATCCTATTCCTCTGCCATCTTAGGACCCCCGCCCACCACTCAAATTTTTAAATTTTGTTTTTTGTAAAATCATGTCTAAATTGTTTGATAGCAATAAATAAACTGAAAAAGCATAAGTAGAAAGGAGATAGGACTAAATTTCTTCAGAGATGTTTTTGTTTAGTCACTCAGTTGTGTCTGACACTTTGCAACCCCATGGACTGCAGCATTCCAGTCTTCCCTGTCCTTCACCATCTCCTGGAGCTTGCTCAAACTCAAGCCCATTGATTTAGTGATGCCATCCAGCCATCTCATCCTTTGTCATCCCCTTTTCCTTCTGCCTTCAATCTTTCCCAGCATCAGGGCCTTTTCTAGTGAGTCAGCTCTTTGCATCAGGTGGCCAAAGTATTGGAGCTTCATCTTCAGCATTAGCCTTTCAAATGAATATTCAGGACTGATTTCCTTTAGGATTCACTGGTTTGATTTCCTTGCTGTTGAAGGGACTCTCAAGAGTCTTTTCCAACACCACAGTTCAAAAGCATCAGTTCTTTGACACTCAGCTTTCTTTATGATCCAACTCTCACATCCATACATGACCATTGGAAAAACCATAGTTTTGACTACATGGCTCTTTGTTGGTAAAGTAATGTCTCTGATTTTTAATATGCTGTGTTGGTCATAGCTTTTCTTCCAAGGAGCAAGTGCCTTTTAATTTCATGGCTGCAGTCACCATCTGTGTTGATTTTGGAGCCCAAGAAAATAAAGTTTATCACTGTTTCCATTGTTTCCCCATCTATTATTTGCCATGAAGTGATGAGACCAGATGTCATCATCTTTTTTTGAATGTTGAGTTTTAAGAAATACTAGCTAAATTTTGAAGGAAAAATACTTCTTTTTTTTTTTTTTTTTTTTAAAGACTTTTCTCCTAAAATGAAGTATCCCAGGGTGGTATGAAATGTATTTCTAAGAGATTTCATAGAAGTTTCAAATGTTACACCCTAATTTAAAAACAGACTTTCATTTAAATGTCTATTTTGGTTTTCCATATGCAAAAGAGAGTTTGTCTCTTTTAAGCTCATAAGTGGGGAAGAGCGGAGGACCCAAGGAAATTGGTGATGATTCCCAGTGGAGAGAAAAGGTAACTAGTATTAAGAGAAAGAAGCCAGCCATAAAAGGAAGAAAAAGAACTGAAGTTCACCCCTTCTAGTGAAATTTTGAAATTCTCTGCAGTGTGGGAGAGCATTCAATATGGTCTGAAGTATGGAAGTTCCCTGTGGTAAAGATGTTCTGAAGTATGTGAGAGAATTCGTGATGGCTGCTGACTTAGTTTCCTTGGGCTGTTGTAACAAAGGACCACGAGCTGAGTTGCTTAAAACAATGGAAATCTAGTCTCTCTAAGTTCTTGAGGCTGAAAGTCTGAAAGGTGTTGGTAGAGACATACTCCTTCCAAATTCTCCAGGGAGAGATCCTTCCTTGACTCTTGAAACTTCCGGTAGCCCAGGTCTTCCCTGACTTAGGGCAGCCTCACCCCAGCCTCTGTCTCCTCACCATTTTCCCTCTTCATCTCTATTCAAATTTCCCTCTTCTTGTAAAGCTATCAGTCATACTGGATTCGATTCTACTCAAGTATGACCTCATCCTAGCCAATTACACTCTCAGTGACCTTGTATCTAAATTCTGAGGTTTTGGTTGTCTTTTTTTTTTTTTGGTGGCGAGGGCGGGGCGGTGGTTGGAAATCCAACACATAACAGCTGTTGAGTATTCTATAGTTTCTTGGGAGGCGAGAGGGAGGGATCATGTAGTGATTCTGGATTTGCAGGCTGTGAGTGGGAGGTGAACTATAAAGCATGAGAATGGAGTGGAGACGATTAGACATTCTAAGTCAGGACATGAACTTGGAGATCTGGAAAAATACTGTGGGGAATTAGGGAAGAGAGAAATTGCCCACATTCATTGCTAGCTATCACGTTAATATTAAATCGGGTGCTCTTGTTCATTAACCTTGTGGAGTGGTCCTGGAAGGTTTGTTTGCAAGTGGGTGGGTGAGTGGATGAGTGAGGGCCACGGACTCTTCCTCCCCTTGCCCATGCCCCTCCCTCTGCGTGGCTGCTGCTCAGTCTATTTAGCACATAATCCATGCTGATTGATGCCATTTCCGTTGTTATATCTCTTAACACCCCAGGGAAGAGCTATTTAAATAAATTATCACTCTAAGTAGTGAGGTGGAGTCAGAACAGGAAAAAAACTTTTTAGAGTTGTTTTTTAAAAATAATGTATTTTTGGCTGTGCTGGCTGTTCGTTGCTGCATGTTTTTCTCTAGTTTGGGGGATGGGAGGGAGGGCTATTGTTTGTTGCAGTGCGTCAGCTTCTCACTGTGGTGGCTTCACTTGTTGTGGCAGGTGGGCTCAATAGTTGTGGTTCCCGACTCTAGAGCACAGGCTTAGTGGTTGTGCTGCAAGGGCTTAGTTGCTCCAAAGCATGTGGGATCCTGCTGGATCAGGGACGGAACCTATGTCTCCTGCATTGGCAGGAGGTTTCTTTACCACTGAGGCACCAGAGAAGCCCAGGAAAACATTTTAAAGAAATTGGTGGTAAAAGGAAGGTTATGGTGGTTTGATGCGAGAACATGTTATTTTATTTTTAAGTTTTATTAAATATTTTTAACTTTAATTTTTAAATGATGAAATTTGAATGTGTTTATTGCCCAGTGGGAGGTCTTAAGGCCCTGCTGTGGGCAGGAGAGTTTGGGGTCAGGCACATCTGGGCTGGGTTAACACTGGAAAGCAGGTAAGTGCTCCTGTTTGGGAACATTTAACTTTTACTCCAGGCTTGACTTTTTCTCAAGTGTCCTCCAGGCTCTGAGACAGGGGAGCTTGGATGAGTGTCCTAATTCATGGATGCTTTCTTAGTTTGGAATCTACCCTGGCCATCTGGCAGGCAAGGATATGACTGTTTTCTCCTCCTGGGGACCATGGCACTCGGGCATGCTCACACATACTACCACCAGAGGCAAGCAGCTTGGGAGAAGCCAAGGCCATTCTTGATTTCCTTCCTGTTTTTCTATCCTTCAGTGGCCAACTGACCTAGTTTCATTGGGAATAAAGGACCTGTTGGCTTGATTTAATATTTTTACCAGTTTATCTAAGAGCTTTATGCTTTGGAGTAATAGAATTTATTTTAAAATTAGACCTTCTTCCTTCTACCAACTCTGGGTTTAATCTGTTCTTCTTTTTCTAGTTCTTTGAGATATAAAATTGTCTATTCTTTTTTTTTCTTTTTTAATAGAGGCATTTATTGTGACAACCTTCCTTCTTAGAATTGCTTTTGCTGCATCCCCTAAACTTTGGTATGTTGTACTTGTGTTTTCATTTGAGTCAAGATACTTTTAGATTTCCCTGTTGATTTCTTCTTTGACCCTTTGATTGTTCAGGAGCATTCTGTTTAATCATGACATATTTGTGAATTTTTCAGTTTTCCTCTTTGGATTGATTTCTAGTTTCATACCATCGCCAATTTCTGAGCTTTTCTCTGAGTGAATTGCTCCATATATATTTGTAAATTTGTTTCATGAGTGGAGGGAATTTTATGAGCTTCCTATGCTGTCATCTTGGTTCCTATTAAATTCTAAATCTATCTTATTATTTTTATAACAAATTAATATATTGCAATTAAAGAAATTTTTGAAAATTGAAAAATAGAAAAAATTACACTGAGTATTACCATCCTTCTCCAGGAGGAGAGGGTGACAACAGAGGACGAGATGGTTGGATGGCATCACCAGCTCAATGGACATTGAGTCTGAGCAAGCCCTGAGAAATGGTGAAGGACAAGGAAGCCTGGTATGCTGCGGTCCATAGTGTTGAAAAGAGTTGGACATGACTGAAAAACAACAATTACTATCCATAAAAACTACAGTTGGTGGTTGACTTCTTTCTTTGCATTGTCAATATAGTTATGATTAAACTGCATCAACAAAAATTTTCCCTGTCTTATAAAATTTGTTATAACATAAACACTTTCCATGTTATAACAAGTTCTTTATAAACATTTTGGTGGATGCATAACATTGAACCATGTGAATGTGTGATACCTTATATAACTACTAACCTATTTTGCCATCAAATAAAATTGTGGACACTGTCAAGGACATTCTTGTGCAGTGTGAACAGGTTAAGTGGAGAACTTGATGACAGTGCATACATCTGTGTGGAGAAACAGTGTCCCCTAGGAGAGCCACCAACTTCAGGGTAGAGTCCACGTATGAAGGCTAGTTCTTTAGTTAGTTCCTTAGCGCTCATGAGACTCTGATCCTACCTGGGAAGGGACCTGGGGATGGATTAGGATGGGAGATAGCAAAGTGGCACTAGAGCCTGTTGACTAGTAAACAGTATTTTCTTATAGTTTTAATTGAGGTCATACAAAACACATTGTCTTGTAACTCTTGTACTTAGAAGACTAGAGGTGAGATTTCATTGGCCCTTAATTTCCTTAGTGACTCTTTATAGAGAAGCTATGCTTACTATTTGTCCCTTTAACAGTGAAGTATCTTGGATTGGCAAAAGAAACTGAAGAAGATACAAATAAATGGAAAGATATCCCATGTTTAGAGGATTAGAAGAGTTAAAATAGTTAAACTGTCCATACTATCCAAAATCATCCATAGATTCAATGCAATCCTTATCAAAGTTCCAATGGCATTTTTAAATAGAAATAAAAAATACTGAAATTCATATGGAATTACAAAAGACTTCAACTAACCAAAACAATTTTGAGAAAGAAGAACAAAGCTGGCAGCATCATATTCCTGATTTCAAACTATACTGCAAACAATATGCATAGAACAATATGTTATTAGCATAGAAACAGACACATAGATCAATGGAACACTATTGAGAGCCCAGGAATAAAGCCATACATATATGGTTAACTCATATTGACTAGGGAGTATTGACTCAGTGGATAAAGAATAGCCTCTTCAATAAATGGTGTTGGGAAAATTGGATATACTCATGCAAAAGAATGAAACTGTACCACTGTGATACACCACACACAGATTTCAACTCAAAATTAATTAAAGACTTGAACATAAAACCCAAGACCTTTAAATTCCTAGGAAAAAAACAGAGAATTTGCTTCTCGACATTGCAGTATTATTCACAATCCAAGACCTTGAAGCATCCGAACTGTCCAGCCATGGATGATGGAAAAAGAAGATGTGAGATACACATACACAGAGGATTATTATTCAGCCATCAAAAGGGAAATCCTGCTATTTGTGGTAACATGGATAGATCTTGAGGGCATTATGCTAAGTGAAATAAGTTAGAGAAAGACAAATACTATATAATCTCACTTATATGTGGAACCTAAAAATATTGGACTCTACCAAAACAGAGACAATGGTAGTTGTCAGGGGCTGAGTAGAGGAAATGGGGAGATGCTGATCAAGATGTACAGTTTTTTTTTTAGTTCTAAATGTATTTATTTGACTTTCTTTGTTATGTATAAGAAACAGTACAGTACAGAGACACTCTGTGTACAGGCTGTGTACAGGCTGGGTTGGTGGAACTTCTGAGACTCCAACAAGATAATGATGTAAGGGTCTCAGCAAAGGGCCTCATGTCTAGGAGAATGGAGGCAGGAGAGTGAGGTGGGGCTGAACCAGGAGGCTGTGTCCAGGTCACCCAGGGTGACTAGTTCAGTTCAGTTCAGTCTCTCAGTTGTGTCTGACTCTTTGCAACCCCATGAATCGCAGCACGCCAAGCCTCCCTGTCCATCACCAACTCCTGGAGTTCACTCAGACTCATGTTCATCGAGTTAGTGATGCCATCCAGCCATCTCATCCTTGGTCGTCCCCTTCTTCTGCCCCCAATCCTTCCCAGCATCAAAGTCTTTTCCAATGAGTCAACTCTTTACATGAGGTGGCCAAAGTACTGGAGTTTCAGCTTTAGCATCAGTCCTTCCAAAGAACACCCAGGGTTGATCTCCTTCAGAATGGACTGGTTGGATCTCCTTGCAGTCCAAGGGACTCTCAAGAGTCTTCTCCAACACCACAGTTCAAAAGCATCAATTCTTCGGCGCTCAGCCTTCTTCACAGTCCAACTCTCACATCCATACATGACTACTGGACTAGGGGACTTTGCTTTTGCCAGAACAATGTGAAACCATTACAGGAAAATGTACAAACTTTTGACTGTAAGATGAATAAGGTCCAGGAATTTGGTGTATAGCATACTGACTTTAGTTAACAATACTGTGTTATAAAGCTGGAAGTTACTCTGAGAATTGAGCTTTCATATTCTCACCATAACAACAAACTGGTAATTATATTAGGTAAGTATATATTATTGTGGTAGACATTTCGCAATATTTACATGTATCAAAGTCACATTGTACACCTTAAACTTATACAGTATGTCAATTACATCTCATTAAAGCTGGAGAAAATCCCCTAACTAACCAAACAGAAAGAAAACCCAGTGAAGTGTCTTGCTGTGTTCTCAGGTTACCCTGGATGTAAGAATGACTGCTCCAATTTCCCGCTTACTCAACCTAAGGGATGAATTTTATGAGTTATTCTAGGATATCACCACTAGGAGATGCACAAGACTCAAGGAAGCCAGAGAAAGCAGAGCTAGATGACTTTTTTTTTTTGTTCCAGGTTTATCTGAGTTTTGCAGGCTCCTTTTGTTCTAAATCTATTGAAAACTGAGGGCGAAATATCTGTTTCTCAGATCCTATTAACTCCCAAAGTGAAAAAAGTGGTTTTGCCCTTCTTTTGACCTAGTGAAATAGATGGAAGTAAAGGGAAAACCAGACTCCCCGTGATAAGGAAAATAATAAATGTAGCACTTGATTCCTTTCAGGGAGATGTGAACACTGTTTTGCCCCTTTTCTATTTGACCAGAAGATGATGATGATGGCAATGCAAATGGCTAACATTTATTGTGTTTTTACTTTGCTTCCTGCCAACAAATTTATATACTTGTTACCTTTTGTTCCCATGTACATTGTTTCAGTTCACTGATACAACAGTGTTATTATCCCCATTTTGCAGATGAGAAAACAGAAGCCTAGAGAAGTCAAGGAACTTAACCCAAGTTATCCACCAAGTAAGCAGCTGAACTGCAATTTAAACTCAAATCTCTGACCCCAGAGCTCTGACCCCTTAACTCTAAAGGGGTTGAACTATAAACTATCAGTTCAGTTCAGTCCAGTCGCTCAGTCGTGTCCGACTGTTTGTGATCCCATGAACCGCAGCATGCCAGGCCTCCCTGTCCGTCATCAACTCCCGAAGTCCACCCAAACCCATGTCCATTGAATCGGTGATGCCATCTAACCATCTCATCCTCTGTCGTCCCCTTCTCCTCCTGCCCTCAATCTTTCCCAGCATCAGCTTCCTGGCTATTTTCCCAACTTGATAAATGAGAATCCATCTGATAGAGGTCAAGCCAGTTACAGGACTTGTCCTGGCTCACAGAGATGTCCAGATGGCTCACGGAGATGTCTAGACTTGATGTTCATCCTCCTGATCCAGAGGTTTCCTGTTCTTTGTCGTGTAGGCTCATCTGAAAAGGGACATGAGGGAAGAAAGAGGAAGAGGTGGGACTTTTTGGTGGGGACACATTGAGGGGATCTTAACACAGAGGAGAAGCCAGAAGGCTGCTAGGTGACAGACTCTTCTATCACCAGGTCCTTATGGGCTACAGCCGCCTTGACCCTGGCTTGGGTCATGAACTAACTGGACATTGTCTACATTTTGGTGCTGGGTAGAGCAAGCTGGGGCAGATGGGGCAGCTTGAACAAGAATGTGTAACCTTGTCTGACTCATCCTGGCTTTGGAACTGCCTGGTCAACAGTGGGTGGCAGCAATTCCTTCCTGGAAGGGGCAGGTGCTTTGGGTTCCTTTCTGCCGCTCTTACTTCATTTTGTCCTTGGTAGTGCTGGAACACAAAGTTTGATGATCTTGTTATCTTATTCCTGTGTTTGTAGGGATTTGTTTTACTCTGCCTAATCTTCTATCCCCTTGCTGCTTGTCTTCATGAGAGAGGCTCACAGCTGTCACTCAAGCAACCTTCACACTTACTCACCCCACCACATCCTTGCCATCATAATCAGCTGCCTTTGCATGGAGACTTCACCCCTACAGTGATCTAAGACTTTACCCTCACAGTAATCCAAGACTTTGAAACTTGGCAGAGCCTCCTCCTGTGGTGGGTTAAGACCCTGTCCCAGGGGTCTCTTCTGTAATATACGGCACTGAACTACAGGGAGAGGTGGCATATTTATCTTCTCTGGAGGGGATGAGGGGCCAAACTAGCTAGTTGAAATCCTTAACTCTCTGGGAGGGCTGCTCTCTGATATAGAGGAGTGGATTCCGGGGCAATGAGAAGGAGTCCCCAGTATTTCTATCTGTAAACTATGAATGAGAAAACCAGGCTTTAAATCCTTCCTTCCTTCCTTCCTTTCTTCTTATTCTTCTTTTCTAATAGACTTGTAGGTATACAGGCATGTATTTCAGTTACAGTCAACAGTTCGGTGACCTTTGTAACTTAAAAACTATTGGACTGTGGGAGGTAGTAAAGCTAGAATTAGAATAGAGCTGGCTCAACTGGTGTATAAACTATCCTGGCTGCCAGTTTCGTTTTCTAAAAATTAGAGATTTGGACAAGGAGAACTTTTGGAAATTTTAAGACTTGTTAATTCCAACATTTTATTTTGGGGAAAAAGTGGGAATTTCAAGCTGACTTTTTGAGTAAGACAATGATATAAATCTTTAAAACATAAAGTGGAGAAGGGTGTAGGGGTGGGTCTTTAATTTCCTGGATTTTCATGGATTCAAAGTGTCGACTCTTGTCACAGCCACCTACATGGTTTAACCCACTATAGGTTTCTAAGCTGAATCCACCTAGATTACTCTTCAGACTTGTGTGGTAGTTGTACAAAGCTGACCATTTATAACCTGCTGAGGCTTAGTTATGTGTTTTAAACACTCATAAGACAAATAAATTGTCCTAGTGGTCTATATTTGGTGCCTTTTTTTTTTTTCCATCCCTGTGTACAGAGCTGAACTGAGCTGGTTGCTTGTTCTTGATGCAAATAAATATAATGGCCCAATTGTCTCCTCATGCAGGGGGTGGACTACGAGCACACCCAGAGCCCTGTGGGAGCCCACAGAAGGGAGGTGGCTATTTGGACATTTAGTCTGTAACGGAGACAAGTTAACGATCCTGCCTGGGGCATTTCAGAGCTTATTTAATGATAAAATTGGACCCAAATTCTCCACCAGGGCTTGTAAGTTCTGTGCAATGCAGGATGGGGTGAGAGTATAGTTAAGCACACATCCTAAAGGCATTTTAACCTGTGAGGAAACAGCAAATCCCCTCTGTGATTTGAAAATCCCCTCTATGTTAAAATGTGGCAAGACACTGCCTTGAAAACACTGACTGCGCTGTGAGGCAGAGGGGATCAGGCAAAGGCATTAGTGACTTGGTGCACTTTTTGGCAAGTGATGAAGCAAGACAGGGCCTTCAAATACAAGCGGGACTAGGTCAGGAATGAGGGAGATCCATGGAAAGAAGAGGTAAAAAGAGGCGAATGAAGAATGTACACCGCCAGGAGTGAAGTCTGTTGTAAACTGTGTATAAATATGGGCTTACCTGTAGTAACAAATGCATGCACAAAGTTAATAATTGGGAAAACTGGGGAGGCAGGTATGTGAGAACTGAATACTTTTCCCCAAATTTCCAGTAAACCTAAAACATCTTCCTCAATAGAGTCTACTAGTTAAAGAGACAGAGGAAGAGAGAGAGGAGAAAAAGAAGAAGAGGAAGAAGAAAGAAGAAGGAAAGAGAAGAAGGCTGTGGGAAAGCAGAGAGCCCTTGTCTAGTTGACATGTTAAGTCTAATTGAGTGGAAAGCAGAGAAGTTTGTCAATGCGTTGGAGAGAAAAGTAGAACATACCCTTGGCAGGAGAGAAAATGCAACGGTAGTTAGAATTTCCACAGGATCAAGGGAGCTGGGCTGCAACAAGGTCAGTGCACTCAGAGAGGAGAGCTTGCATCTGGCATCAAAAGGACCATCATCCTGTGAAACAGTGGGAGCTAGACCTCAGGAGAAGCATGTGGATGGTCCGAATAGCAACAGTAATGACATGAGTGTGTGCTAAGTCGCTTCAGTTGTGTCTGACTCTTTGCAACCCTATGGACCATAGCCCATCAGGCGCCTCTCTCCATGGGATTCTTCAGGCAAGAATGTTGGAGTGGGTTGCCATGCCCTCCTCCAGGGCTCTTCTCCACCCAGAGCTCGAACCACAAGTCTCTTACATCTCCCTCTTTGGCAGGCGGGTTCTTTACCTCTAGCGCCACCTGGGAAGCCTAATGACACTAATAACTGTTCCTTATTAATCATTTTACTCTTGGGCTTTCTTGGTGGCTCAGACGTTAAAGAATCCGCCTGCAATGTGGGAGACCTGGGTTTGATCCCTGGGTTGGGAAGATCCCCTGGAGGAGGACATGGCAACCCGCTCTAGTATTCTTGCCTGGAGAATCCCCATGGACAGAGGAGCCTGGCAGGCTACAGTCCATGTGGTCACAAAGAGTTGGACATGACTGAGCGACTAAGTACAGCACACTGTTGTGTTAAGTAATCCTTTCCTTGATAACCCACCACAGTGGGCATTTTTTTTTTTTTTTAATCTCCACTTCTTGAATGAAGAAGTTAAGTAACTTACCGAGGGTCACACAGCTCCCAAGCATCAGGGCCAGGGTTTGGAATGAAATTGACTAATGTTACAGGCTGACTCCTAACTGTTGTGCTTTATTCCTTGAGAGTGGCTCAGAATAGTTTCTTGCTTCAGAAGCATACTTAAAAGCTCTTAGTCAAGATGCCTATCATAAAACTGTGCTTTTCATATTTTGCCTCGCTAATTTATTTCTGTGGTAGAAATAAATCAGAGAGGCAAAATACCTCTCTAATAATTCCCACATACCTCCTTATGCTACAAAAAAACTTCAGTTGTCTGATGACCTCTGCTTGTGCTGGAGAGAAACACAAGATGAAATATGCTATCAAAGAGACAAGAACAGTGGCTTTCTTTTTTTTCCATAGTGAAAAATCAATCCCTGTTTGTTGTAATCAATTTTGAATGATAAGCATAAAGAATAGGCCTGTGGTTATTATTCCTAATTTTGAAAGGGGAACAGGATTCCTTCTGACAGCTGTGTGTGGTTAAGTGCGTGCAGTAGATTTACTGAGCCATGACATGTGCCCAGCATTGGACCTGGTGCTGAGGAAGGAAAAATATACCAGGCCCAGTCCCTGTTCTAAAGGAGATCATGATCATGACAAATGTGTGGAAACAAAGAACTCCACTCTGCCTGATAAACTTGCCACTCTGTTTAATACCCACATCCCATGCAATTCACACCACTTCTGACCACTGAGAACCCCCAGGCTGGAGGCACCACCTCTTCTAGAATACACTGTAGCACTGGATCTCAGCTGCTGAGTCTTCATTCTGAGTCAATATCCTGGTGATTTACAAGCCGTAGGAAAGTGGCCCAGATGAGGAAGTCAAAGCTGCGTGCAAAACCAAACCCACACATACTCCTTGTGTCACGGTCAGCTCACACCCCATCCTTGGCTGCCTCCCCTCTTAGAGAGACATAGAGGAGGAGGCGACTCAGACCTTGATGGATTCAACTTCAAGTCACTCTAGATGCAGAGTGTTTGTTCTGTGCCAGATGTGATGATGACAGGCTGGGTCCCCGGGGAGCCAATAGGATTTGGCTCACCCAGCCATGGTATTCCCAGATGAGCTAGTCTTTAGCTTATCCACCGTGCCTTCTATTGAGGCCCAAATGAATGACCATAAACCCATGGTGACTCGAGGAGTGGTGTTCTCAGAGACTTGGTGTGAATGCAGCCTTTCCCTCAGAGTTCACAGGGACCAGTACTGAGCAGATCAGGCACATGTAATCCAGACTAACGTGTCTAGCTGCCAGCCACAGAGCTGTGCAAGCAAGAAGACCTGTGGGTACACACTGGACATGCATACGTTATCAGAGACTTGGGTGGTTGCTCACTCCTCTAGACTTATTACCCGTAATTTGGAAGTATACTGCTCATGTAGAATAATTCATTTAGCAAATATTATTTTTTCTATTTTTAATGTTAATTGGAGGCTAATTTTACTTTACAATATTGTAGTGGTTTTTGCCATACATTGACATGAATCAGCCATGGGTGTACATGTGTTCCCCATCCTGAACCCCCTTCTAACCTCCCTCCCCACCCCATCCCTCAGGGTCATCCCAGTGCACCAGCCCTGAGTACCCTGTCTTATGCATCGAACCTGGACTGGAGATCTGTTTCACATATGATAATATACATGTTTCAATGCTATTCTCTCAAATCATCCCACCCTTGCCTTCACCCAGAGTCCAAAAGTCTGTTCTTTACATCTGTGTCTCTTTCATTTAGCAAATATTATAAACTGTTTTGTATCATACACAGTTTTAGGTGCTGGAGATACAGCAGTGAACAAAATGTTAGCCATTGTAAATGTCAATTCTATCTCAGTGAAGTGTGTGTGTGGTTTTTTTTTTAATGTAAGCCATTGTGGATCTTACATTCGAGTGTGTGTGTGTGTGTGTATGTGCACATCTGTGTGTGTCTATGTGTGTGGGTGTGTATGAGAGACAGAGAATCATTCAATCGATCAGTTAAATGTCTAGCATTTTAGATGGTAGGTGTGATATAGAAAATTTAAAATGGACAAGAGGGGAAGAGGATGGTCTCAGTAGCTGTGAGGTGTCAGTTTTTAATAGAGAGACGTCTAATGGAAGTGATTAAGTCGTGTGATCATTGGTGGAAGAGCGTTCTAGGGACTTCCTACGTGGTGCTAGTGGTAAAGCATTAAGAATGGGTTTGATCCCTGGGTTGGGAAGATTCCCTGGAGGAGGATATGGCAACCCACTCCAGTATTCTTGCCTGGAGACTCCCATGGACAGAGGAGCCTGGCGGGCTACAGTCCATGGGATTGTAAAGAGTCAGACACGACTGAAGGAACTTGCCAGACGCATGGCACACATGCATTCCAGGCTGAGTAAAGAGGAGAGGCTCTGAGGAGGGGCTTGGATAGTATATTTGAGGACCCCAGGGGAGAGTGAGGAAAGGGCAAAGGAGGGAGATGAGGTTAGAGAGGCCAGACTGGCTTTGGCTTTTCCTGTGAGAGAAAAAGGGAGCAACTTTAAGATTTGAGTGGGTGAATTACATGATCTGATTTTCATTTTAGAAAGATAAAGCTGGACGCTCTGCTGAGAAAAGACTGGGGAGGGGGTCCAGGGTAGAAGTAAGGAGATAAATTAGAAGTTACAGTAACATTCTGAATGACAGACAATGAATACTTGGACCACAGTGGTAGCAGTAGAGGTGAGGACAAATAGATGGATTCTGGATACATATTGTAGGTTGTGTCAATAGGATTTCACAAGAGGTGAGATAGAAGATGTTAGAGAAAGAGAGGAGTCAAGCGTCTGAGCAGCAGAAAGGGTGAACTTGATGTTAACTGAGTATGTGGAAGAATGGGGAGGAGCAGACTTGGGGGCAGATATCAGAAGCTTAGTTCAGCACATGTAAGTTCGAGATGTTTATGAGACATCCTAATGGAGATGGTTATTTTATACAAGTCCGGAGTTCAGAGGACAGGTCTGGGCTAGAGATAAATTATGCTTTGCCAAAGAGAGGAGGTATTTACAGCTACAAGCCTGGATGAGATCACCAACGTGGTGAATGTAAACAGAAGAAGCCAGCCCAGCTTCCAGGGCTCTGCCTTCACTCCAACCAGTGCAGGCACATGAGGGGCATGGGCTGCCCATTGTGTAGTTGTCTCAAGGGAGTAAGACTGTCTTCAGCTTTACGCTCTGCTTGAGTGAATGGTTATTTCAGCACGGGTTGTCAGGACTGGCTGGGATATTAGAGATCATCTCGGGTAGAATCACCTTATTTTGGAGATAGAGAAGCTGAGCCATAAAGAAGTAAATTGCTCTCTGTACTTAAGCTCACTGTAGAAGGGGTGTGTGTGTGTGTGTGTGTGTACACTGTGGTAGGCATGGAGGTGCTCCCAGGTGTTGGGTGTCTTATCCCACTTGCTAAGCAGGTAAGTGACCCGGCCTTTTTTTTTCAGTTGTGGACTCCTCCAGAGTCACTGGATCTGAGAAGTGGAGGTTAGGCTCTGGAGCTGAGATGGGGTCAAACTTTAAAGTTTGCTTTTACCCCTTCTCCTCCTGTTGAGATGCAAATGCTCTTAGATTCTGTAACAGGTTCTCTTTGAGAGATGATTTTAAAAAAAAAAGATCTTGCATCTTAAATAGTTGGGTGGATCTTGTATTTTCTGTGCTAATTCTTCCAGGAATAATTGCACTTGAAGTCTTTAACCTTCCATGGTGGAGTGGAAGACTTTGCAGTGGTGGGGTTGCAGCTGAAGGAGTGACTGATAAAGCTGTATAAAGCACTCAATTCATGGGCTTTCCCTTATACTTCCCTGAGATATGGAAAGCATACAAGAGTGAGATGAGATGGTCTGCCTTAGCCTACATTATGAAACACACTACAGAGATTCTGGGCACCCAGGGCTGGAAGCTAGGAGCTTAAATCAGGAAATAAAACAACAATAACAGAGTTTGTGGTTAAGACTATGTATTGTTTACATGCATTAACTCAGTTATTTAAAACATTCCATAAAGGGAAATGTCATTTTCTTTATTTTACGAATGGGGAAATTCAGGTTCAGAGGTAGTCAGAAGACATATAACTAGAGAAGAGAAGAAGCAAGTTTTGAACTCTGGCCCCTAAGACTACACAAAGCCACACTGAGTAGCAGTTGTAAAAGGATTAAATCTATTACATATCATGAAAGCATAAGCTTTGAAACAAAACAGTTGGTTTTAAATCCTGGCTCTGTCATTTACTGGCTGTGAGATCTTGGGTAAGTCATGTAGCTTATCCTGGGTTTCCTGTGAAGTGTTGCTAGGAAGATTTAATGAGATAATATATGATTAAGACATAGCATGGTGCCTGTTTACCTCAGCCTGTGAAGAATTCACCTGCATTGTAGGAGACTCTGGTTTGATTCCTGGGTCAGGAAGTTCCCCTGGAAAAGGGATAGGTTACACAGTCCAGTATTCTTGGGCTTCCCTGGTGGCTCAGACAATAGTCTGCCTGCAATGCAAGAGTCTTGGGTTTGATCCCTGGGTTGGGAAGATCCCCTGGAGGAGGGCATGGCAACCCACTTTAGTATTCTAGCCTGGAGAATCCCCACAGACAGAGGAGCCTACCGGGCTATCCTCCGTGGGGTCTCAAAGAGTCGGACACGACTGAGTGACTAAGCACATAGCACATGGTGCCTGGTGCTTTATACATGATGAATTAATGGTAGAAATAGCCAAAATTCTAGCTGCCAAGAGGCTGGGCTGCAGTCTGATCATCCCCTGGGATAACAGTGGTTATTTAGTGTGAGCATCTGCATGAACTGGTTGATGCTCATGGTGTGGAGGTTTCAGGAAAGACTTGAGTCTTAACTAGGGCCTTCAAAGATAGGTAGAATTACTTTTTCACTGAGAATCAAAAACTTACCAGAAAATTTCATCATTCATTTTTCTGCTGTCAATTCATTTTGAAAAATGTTTATTAGGTGAGAAAATGAATTAGGCATTTCTTTTTTGAACTGGTTAGCTATACATTTTGGGGCTTCCCAGGTGGCATAGTCATAAAGAATCTGCCTGCCAATGCAGGAGACACAAGAGACATAGGTTTGATCCCTGGGTCGGAAGAGTCTTTGGAGCAGGAAACGGCAACCCACTCCAGATTTCTTGCCTGGGGAATCCCACGGACAGAGGAGTCTGGGGGCTACAGTCCATGGGCTTGCGAAGAGTCGGACATGACTGAGCATGCACGCACAGGTATACATTTTGAAGAATCTTTAAATAGAAAATATTTGGGCCACATTTTTAACAGAAACCCTGAAAGTATAATCCATTAATTTAGTTTTTCACTGCCTGACAGTTTCAGGAAAAGAGAAAAACTTTTCTTGAATTATTGTTTTATATATTTTAGTTGGGACTAAAAATGGGCTCTTGATATTTTTACTGGTCTCTTTAGAATATCTCATGCAGAAGATTTTCATGAGGAATTCATCTCCTCAATTTTATCAATCAGTTGTAAAACAAAAACTATTTAAACAGTGAAAGGGTTCCTGAACCCAGTAAACCTGTCAGGCTGTTGGGGCTCTGATAATGACGCTGGAGTTAAATATATCAAAACTGTTGCAACACAAAGCAAATTTTCTCCTTAGGGAGCTCACAGCTGGCTTATTTCGAGTTTACTGAGGTTTCAGACATTCTGCTGAAGTCAATTTAAATCGCCCTGACTCACTCTCCAAAGTGGACATGTTGGTCTTTGTGGTTGTTGTCCGTGCTAAGATTCCTAGTCCCTTCCTTTGCCAGCATCACGGGAGCCCTCATCTCTGTGTTTTTGAAGTAACCACAAGAGCTGAGCTCACATTTGTAATGGTAATGGACTGAGCAATCAAGAAGTCAGAATTATCAGGATGGATAAAAGGGTATGAGCCAACTCTGTATGACTAGGAGAGATGCACTAGGAATATAAAAATACCAAGAGTTTGAAAATAAATGACAGGAACAAGATGTACCATAAAAATGGCATATGAAGGCTGAGGTGGCTATGATTAATATCAGATAAAATAGACTTCAAGAAAGAGTATTGCCAGAGATAAAAAGGAATGATAAGGAAAACAAACCAAATATAAATGTGTACATCCTTAAAAATAGCCTCAAAATATAGAAAGTAAAAATGGACATAAATATAGGGAGATATTCCAAAATATTTAGTAGGAGATTTTATTAATGGTCTCTTATGAATTTATAAGATGACTAGCCAAAAGTCAGTAAAGACAGAGGACCTGAACACATAATCAACTATCTCAACCTAATTGATAATTATAAGATCTTTCACACAAAAACTGCAAAATAAACCTGTATTTTAGGGCACACTACAAATTTGTTTTATTGTAGATGATTTATTTACCAATATGTACCATATTGGGGCCATACAAAGCCTTACTAAATTCATAAGGACTGAAATAGTACAGATATATTCTTTGACCACAATAAAGTTAAACAGAAGCCAGTATTAAGATGGGCTTCCCAGGAGGCGCTAGTGGTAAAGAACCTGCTTGCCAATAGAAAAGATGTAAGAGACATGTTTCAGTCGCTGGGTTGGGAAGATCCCCTGCAGGAGAGCATGGCAACCCACCCAGTATTCTTGCCTGGAGAGTCCTATGGACAGAGGAGCCTGGAGGGCTATGGTCCATAGGGTCACAAAGAGTTGGACATGGCTGAAGTGACTTAGCATGCAAGCAACATTAAGATAATCTGGGTGAATCTCAAATATTTTGCAATTAAAAACCATGATTTAAAATATTAATGGTCCAAAGAAAAAGTCACAAAATAAATTAGAATATATTTTAACTCAGTACCACATATCAAAATTTGTGAGTGGCAGATGAAGTGTTTAGAGGGAAATTTATGATTTTAAATGCTCATAATAGGGAAAAAAAAAGAGCATGATGTAAGGTGCCACCTAAAGACACTAGAAAAAAAAGAGCAAAGTAAATCTAAAGTGTGTGAAAGGGAGAAAATAATAAAGACAAGATCAATTATCAGCAACACAGAAGCAGATGATTCAAAAGTAGGCTCTTTGAAATGACTAGCAAAATGGCTAAACTCCTAATTAATGAAGGAAAAAAATATAAATCACCAATACTGGGAAAGAAAGAGGAATTATCACTATGGATCTTACAAATCTTAAAGCAAAAATAAGAGAATACTCTAAAACAATGTATGGCAATAATTAGATATTTTAGATGAAATAAATTCCCTGAAAAATACAACTAAAATTGATATAAGATGAAACAGAATGTGAATAGTTTCTTTAGTAATGGAATGGAATTCATTATAGAAAATCTTGCTACAGTGAAAACACTTCAAGCTCAAATGGTTCACTGATGAATTCTATGTACTATTCAAAGGAATATTAACCCAAACTCTTTTGAATAAAGGAGAACCTGTTCCAGCTTGTGTTCTGAGACCAGCATAACCCTGATACCCAAACTTGAAAAAGAGAATAAAGAAAAACTCCCCCAAACAGACCATTATTCCTCATAAACCTGACTGCAAAAATCTTTAGATTTGGTAAATTGAATCCAATACTATATAAAAAAGATAATACAAAGTTTTGGTTTTTTTTGCAGAAATTGAAGCACTGATTTTAAAATTTGTATAGAAATGCAAATGAAAAAGGCAAAGCAAATTTAAAAAGAAAACAAAACAAAGTTCAGGGGCATATACTACCTTATTTTAAGACTTACTATAAAGTTAATTAACATTACGGTATTTGTGAAAAGAGAGTCATGTAAGATCAATAGAAGTAAACAGCTCAAGAGTAGGGAATAGAGTCCAGAAATAGTTCTACGTATATATATTCAGCTAGTTTTCAACAAATGGTGCTGGAGTAACTAATCTCCATATGAAAAGAGAGAGCATCAGCCCTTATTTTTTTCCACACACAAAATTAACTCAAAATTACTCATAGAAATAACTGTAAAAGCCAATACTCTAAAATTTTAAAAGAAAACATGAAAGAAAACTCTCTGACTTTGGGTAGCAAGAATTTCTCAGAACATATGAAGCACAAACCACAAAAGAAAAAAATGATAAACTGGATTTCATTAAAATGAAAAACTTTTGCTTATCCACAGACACCATTAGGAAAATAAAAATGCAGGACATGGAATAGGAGAAAATATTTATAATGCATATATCTGATTCAGTTCCAGAATATATACAGAGTTCATCTTGCAACTGAATAAGAAGATGCACAACTCAGTTTTTTAAATGAGCAAAAGATTTGCACATAGAAATATAAAATGGTTCTATTTTGGAAGAACCACACAGGGTTTTAAAAAGTTAAACATATACTGATTTACCAACCAGATAACTCTCCTAGGCATTAACCCAAGAGAAATAAAAGCTTGTATACCCAAAGAGGTTTGTACACAAAATGTACCTAGCACCGTTATTCATGATCACCCAAAGCTGAACCCAACCCAGATGTCCACTGGTGTTTGCTGATTGGGAAAGCAAAATGTGATATACCAGCAGGAAATTACTATTGAAAAATTACTCAGCAACTAAACAGATGTAATAACATGGTTGAATATCAAGTCATTATGGTGAATGAAAGAAGCCAGACACTAGATTACATTTAATATGATTATATATATTTAATAATGTATATAATATGTATAAAATTATATACTTTATGTATAAAATTCTAAAAAACATATAAAATATATATAAAACTCTAAAAATGAAAACAAATCTATATGGATGAAAAGTCCAGGCTGGGGTGAAGAGAAAGAAGAACCTTTCAAAGAGATGAAAATGTTTTATTTTTTTGTAGGGTTGTTTAGTTAGTGTATACAGTTGTCAAAAGTCATCAATTCTAAACTATAAGTGGTTTATAATATTTAAATTATACTTCAATAGATTGATTTAAAAAAGAAATTCTTCAGAGCAAGAAATAGAAGGTATTAACAAAGAGTGCAATTGATAGTTCAATCAATTAATAAAATAGTAGATGGTTGAATCTGTACTACAGTCCTTTAATAATTTTTATTTTCTACCATTGATATCATGAAATTCCATGTTAGAATAGTTAACCTAATTAATTAAATTAATGAATCACCATGTATGTCAACATTGTAACAGAAACCCCATTATCAATTTAAAAATTTCAGAGTTAAAACAGAAAATATATGGTGATTAAAACCAACTGACTTTTTGTATATTGAGAATAAAGGTTAAAAACCCTGCAATGAATTATTTGCAGATAAATATTTCTAAATAGTACTTGAAAATCTTTTCTTGTATGTCTTTAAAAAAACCCATAAAATCATAAAAACAAATTCTTAAATTTTTAAAAACATGAAATATAAGAATTTTAATATTGGGTCACAATAACAGTTTTTGATGCTAGAACACATAATTAAATTTCATCTGTAGTTTCATAAATATTTAGACCTAATTCAAACATGCAAACATGGTGTTTTAAAAATCATTTTGAATGTTTTTACATGTGTGTGTGCAAAGTTACTTCAGTCATGTCCAACTTTTTGTGACCCTATGGACTGTAGCCTGCCCGGCTCCTCTCTCCATGGGATTCTCCAGGCAAGAATACTGAAGTGGATTGCCAAGTCCTCCTCCAGGGGGATCTTCTAGATCCAGGGATCAAATTTGCATCTCTTATGTCTCTTGCATTGGCAAGTGTTTTTTTTTTTTTTTTTAAACCAGTAGTACCACCCAGGAAGCGGCTGAATATTTTGAAAATCATTTTAAAATCTGTATGTCGAGAATCATATTTTATGTTACATAATTAACTTCAGCATTTTATCTTTGTTACATGGCAAATGGATGGATGTTTTCCTTGATTTATTAAAAACGTTCAATATGGTGATAAAATCTATTTAATGCAACTTTAGTAATATAATGATCTACATGAAACAGATGTAATAAATAGATACCTGGGAGATATCCTCTAATCTCTTAGAATCTCTAGAGTGATAGGAATGTCTTTGATACTCAGGATGGGACCCTCAGATGATACCTAGTAATTTATGATAATGAAGTGACTTAGGCTGGAGTCTGGTCACCCAAAAAGATCAACTATATGATTAAAAGGTTGGGGCTTTGAGCTATATGTCATCAGCCCAAGTTCAGTAATAACAGTCTGATCTCTGCGCCACAGAGGGGTGGAGAAGGAGGCCCATGGCCAATGATTCAATCAGCCAGGCCTATGTAAGGAAACCCTAAGAAAATCTCTGGAAACTGAAGCTCAGTTGAGCTTTCCTGGTGGGCAGTATCCTTTGATGATTGTCACATTTCAATATCAGGAGGTAACACATCCCTGAGAGTGACTGAAGCTTCATATTTGCAACCCTTTCAGAAAACTTACCCCTATGCAGCTCTTCCTTTGGCTGATTCTAATTTCTGTCGTTTTGCTCTTATTAGAGTAAATGTAGTCTTTCCTAAGTTCTAGTATTATTAAAACCTGAAGAAGTCTGTGGGGCCCCCAAGTTTGTAGCTAACTGATTTGAAATAAGAGTGACTTTGGGGACTCCAAACTTATGACTGTTGTCTTTTTACCCCTAAAGATTTTTTTTTTTAATGTGAGCCATTTTTAAAAAGTCTTTGCAGAATTTGTTACAATATTGATTCTGTTTCTTGTTCTGGTTCCTTGACTGCTAGTCCTGTGGGATGTTAGCTCCCTGACTGAGGATCAAACCCACAACCTCTGCATTGGAAGGTGAAGTCTTAACCATTAGACTGCCAAGTAAGGCCCATGACTGATGTCTTAAGTGAGGGCAGTCCTCTAGAGAATTGTGTCCTCAGAATTTTTAGTTTGGAGAATTCTTTGCAAATATTTCAACTTAAAAATTGTTTACATAAAATACAAAAATCATACAATGTTTTCTGAAAATTCCCAGGAGAGGTCCCTAAGAAAATATGTACACTGTTGTATGAAAAGGGTTTGAAAGTAAATGGGCAAATGTAACCATTGCCCAGGGGAGAAGAAGATTCTCAGCTCTGTACTGTAAATGTGCTGCTACCGCTTTATTGACTACGCCAAAGCCTTTGACTGTGTGGATCACAATAAACTGTGGAAAATTCTGAAAGAGATGGGAATACCAGACCACCTGACCTGCCTCTTGAGAAATCCATATGCTGGTCAGGAAGCAGCAGTTAAAACTGGACATGGAACAACAGACTGGTTCCAAATAGGAAAAGGAGTATGTCAAGGCTATATATTGTCACCCTGCTTATTTAACTTATATGCAGAGTGCATCATGAGAAATGTTGGATGGGAAGAAACACAAGCTGGAATAAAGATTGCCGGGAGAAATATCAATAACCTCAGATATGCAGATGACACCACCCTTATGGCAGAAAGTGAAGAGGAGCTAAAGGGCCTCTTGATGAAAGTGAAAGAGGAGAGTGAAAAAGTTGGTTTAAAGCTCAACATTCAGAAAACGAAGATCATGGCATCTGGTCCCATCACTTCATGGGAAATAGATGGGGCAACAGTGGAAACAGTGTCAGACTTTATTTTGGGGGGCTCCAAAATAACTGCAGATGGTGACTGCAGCCATGAAATTAAAAAGACACTTACTCCTTGGAAGAAAAGTTATAACCAACCTAAATAGTATATTCTAAAGCAGAGACATTACTTTGCAGACTAAGGTCCGTCTAGTCAAGGCTATGGTTTTTCCTGTGGTCATGTATGCATGTGAGAGTTGGACTGTGAAGAAGGCTGAGCGCCAAAGAATTGATGCTTTTGAACTGTGATGTTGGAGAAGACTCTTGAGAGTCCCTTGGACTGCGAGGAGATCCAACCAGTCCATTCTGAAGGAGATCAGCCCTGGGATTTCTCTGGAAGGAATGATGCTAAAGCTGAAATTCCAGTACTTTGGCCACCTCATGCGAAGAGTTGACTCATTGGAAAAGACTCTGATGCTGGGAGGGATTGGAGGCAGGAGGAGAAGGGGACGACCGAGGATGAGATGGCTGGATGGCATCACGGACTCGATGGACGTGAATCTGAGTGAACTCTGAGAGATGGTAATGAACAGAGAGGCCTGGCGTGCTGCGATTCATGGGGTCGCAAAGAGTCGGACACGACTGAGCGACTGAACCACACCACTTCTTCTTGGATGGCTTTTGTGTGTGTGTGTGTGTGTGTGTGTACATATTCACATTATTTCATGGCTGTGGTGGCCATATGCTATTTTAGCTTATTATTGTTGTCCAGTCACTAAGTTGAGTCCAACTCTTTGTGACCCTATGGACTGCAGCAAGCCAGGCTACCCTGTCCTTCATCATCTCCTGGAGTTTGCTCAAATTCATGTCCATTGTGTTGGTGATGCTATCTAACCGTCTTATCCTTTGCCTCCCTCTTATCCTTTTGCCATCAATTTTTTCCCAGCATCAGGGTCTTTTCAAATGAGTCATTTCTTCACGTCAAGTGGCCTTATTCTTGGAGCTTCAGCTTCAGCATCAGTCCTTCCAATAAATAGTTAGAGTTGATCTCCTTTAGGATTGATTGGTTTGATCTCTTTGCAGTCCAAGGGATTCTCAAGAGCCTTCTCCAGCATTATAATTCGAAAACATCAATTCTCTGGTGCTCAGCCTTCTTTATGGTTCAACTTTCACATCTCTACATGACTCTTGGAAAAACCATAGCTTTGACTGTGTGGATCTTTGTCACCAAAGTAATGTTTCTGCTTGTTAATACCCTGTCTAGGTTTGTCATTGCTTTTCTTCCAAGGAGCAAGTGTCTTTTAATTTCATGGCTGCAGTCAGCATTTGCAGTGCTTTTGGAGTCCAAGAAAATAAAATCTGTCACTGTTTCCACACTTTTCTTTTCTACTTGCCATGAAAATGATGGGACTCAATGCCATGATCTTAATTTTTTGAATGTTGAGTTTTAAGACAACTTTTTCACTCTCCTCTCTCACTGTTGTCAAGAGGCTCTTTGGTTCCTTTCACTTTCTGCCATTAGGATTGTATCACCTACATGTCTGAGGTTATTGATATTTCTCCCAGCAATCTTGATTTCAGCTTGTGATTCATCTAGCCTGACGTTTCTCATGATTTATTCTGCATATAAATTAAATAAACAGGGTGACAATACACAGCCTTCACATACTCCTTTCCCGATTTTGAACTAGTCCATTACATGTCCAGTTTTAACTGTTGCTTCCTGACCTGCATGTAAGTTTCTCAGGAGTCAAGTAAGGTAGTCTGATATTCCCTTCTCTTTAAGAATTTTCCATTGTTTGTTGTGATCCACACAGTCAAAGGGTTTAGCGTAGTCAATGAATCAGAATTTTTTCTGGAATTCCCTTGCTTTCTCTATAATCTATCGAATATTGGCAATTAGATCTCTGCCTTTTCTAAATCCAGCTTGTACATCTGAAAGTTCTCAGTTCACATACTGTTGAAGCCTAGAATGAAAGATTTTGAGCATTACCTTGCTAGCATGAGAAATGAGCACACTTTTGTAGTAGTTTGAACATTCTTTGGCACTGCCCTTCTTTGGGATTGGAATGAAAACTGACCTTTTCCAGACCTGTGGCCACCATTGAGTTTTCCAAACTTGCTGACATATTGAGTGAAGCACTTTAGCTGCAGCATCTTTTAGGATTTTAAATAGAATTTAAATGGTAGCTTATTATCCCCCCTTCTTTTTTTTAACATTAAAAAAATAAATTTATTTACTTTTAATTGAAGGAAAATTGCTTCACAATATTGTGTTGGTTTCTGCCAAACATCAACATGAGTCAGCCATAGGTATACCTATGTCCTCTTCTTGAACATCCCTCCCACCTCCCTCCCCATCCCACCCCTTTAGGTTGTTATTGAGCCTTGGTTTGAGTTCACTGAGTCATACGGCAAATCCCCACTGGCTATTTATTTTCCATATGGTAATGTATGTTTCCATGTTACTGTCTCCATGCATCCCACCCATTCGTTAAAGTGTTTGATGCTGGAGGTGCTGTTCAGAATTTACCTATCCCCTTCTTCCAAGCCCCCCATCCCATACATACCTCTGTTTCTGAGACAGATAACCTCAACTGATTTCAGATCCGGAGTGTCCCCCTTTAGGTTTAAAATCAGTACGTTCCTTTCCCCTGACCACAGTGATTGACTCATGTGACCCATTTTGGTCCTGTGAGCTGTGGAGAGACATTTGCTAGGCACCTTTGGGAAAAAAATTTTCTTGAAATCCCCAAAAGCCTTCCTGAAAAGACACTCTTTTTCTGCTGGATGTTAACAGGAAAGTAAGTCACTCTGAAACCCTTGGCATTCATCTCCCAACCACAAGATGAAACCTTGGGATAAAGAAGATGATAAGAGAGACAGTCTTTGGTATCAATACTGAACTTCTACATCAACCCTCACCTGAAGGTCATGTAACTTCTGAAACTCTGGATTATGAGGGTCAACATATTCCCTTTACTTTTGCAGTCAGTTTGAATCAGCACTTTCTGTTACTTGCATCCAACATCTTTTTGAGACAATTGTTCAGTGTGGAAGGTGATGATTGTTTTGATAGGGAATATTATCAAATATAAAATAATATCATTCTTACAGTAGAAAAATATGTGATATATTGGATCTGTGTGGTAGTTTAGGCACACTTGATCACTTCTGCTCCCCTCTTTCCTCCTAAATCCTTTGAAAAGAAAGAAAAGATGTATGTACTAAAGACTAGACCCACCCCAATCAAGGAAAACAAGAAAGGCCACATCAACACATCAGAAATTGTGAAGAATTTCCTGGAAGATGGAGAGTAGCAGGATTGAACTGATAAGGGTTGAGAAAACTCCAGCCTAAAACACACAGAAAATGGCCATGGAGATAAGAGCAGGTCCTGAGAATTTTTAAGAGAACAAAGAGCATTTAAGGGACTGTATGGCAATAGGCTGATTATTCTTACTGAACAGGGGGCAGCTGTGTCCACAAACCCCTGGTCACAGAGGTAGGGGCATGGGAGGGTGACATAGATTCCAGGGTAAAACACCAAGATCTACTTGAACACAAGGGCATAAAATGCTGCCTGGGAAGGGCTCCTCAGAATCTGGGAACCTTCTAGAGAGTGGTATGTCATCCTCCCATTCAGGCAATTTGGGGTGGGGATGAGGCAAGATCTCTACAGCTGCAAAGCTGTCCAAATAAAGCTTCCCAAGCCTTCATTCATAGAGATGAGTGGGTAATCCAGGAATACCAGCTATAAAGGAAAAACCAATGGCAAGAAGGAGAAGATCAAGATGATTAAACAGATCAGTGGACTCTAGAGGAGATAGGAAATTCAGAAAACGAAAAAGAATTTCACGCTTAAAAGAATTCCACTTTCTATCTTTGGAGACAAAAAAACCACCCAAAGTATATTACATTTATTAAAAAAAAATAGGTAGCTATAAGAAAGTAGTAAACCAGAGAATGAGAGACTTTATGAATACAGAGAATAGGATTGTAAGAAAAATATTCAACACAAGTATAACTAATTGAATGATCTCAATTCAAAATTGAAATAGTCATCTGGAAATAAGAATAGGAGTAGGTGGGCAGCCAGGGGAATTTTTTTTTCTTTTATATATCTCAATGTTATTTGAATCTTTAAAAAGAGAAAGCATTAGTTGAGTATAAAAGGAAAACCTTAAAACTAGAACTCTGACCCAATAGTTCTATTTTTGGTATTTAAAAAAATTAATTTTAAGATCACTCCAGATGCAGATTGTGTATGCAGATAATGTACATGAAAGGGTATTTATTACACCTTTATATTTATAACAGCAAAATTAAATATTACAAACAGCCTAAATATTGAATACTAGCAAGTGGCTTAATAAATTGTTAGCTATCCAAAGGCTGTTATTAAAAATCATGTAGAATATAGCTAAAGGTGGATAAAATTTGCAAAGTATATTGACAAAAATAGAACAAAAACTATACTCAGTATATTTAAGATAGAAATTACAACCAAGTGTCCACTGTGATTATTTCTCAATGATGTCAGTTTTTATTTCTGTATTCTCTAAACTTTTTATGTCGATCACTAATTTACTTAGAACATTCTCTTGAAAAGAAGAGTGCCGGGAGCCAGCATGAGGAACTCCACCCGTGGCAAAGGTCATGAGGAAGGAGGCTTTGGCATATGCAAAGGCGGGATTGAGCCTCAGGAGACCCCCTGTTCCCGAGCATCTACCCCCAAAACCAGAGTCTGCCCACTTTACTGTTTTATGCTCTCACCTCTAACTTTACAGGGGGCTCTCCTCCGTCACCTCTCTCGGAGAAGGAGTTAACATACAGCTCCAGTTAATAAAAATTCCTGGGCATGACAAGAGTGTTTCGACTTACGAACTCCTCTGAAGGTTACATAGCCTGCCTGTACAGGTTCATCCAGCCACATGTGATTGTTACAGCCTCCCACCCATGAGAGGCACGACTTACTAAAGGCAGATTCTTTTAGGAAGTTAGAAATTATTAGTATAGTGGGTTGATTAGGAATTATATTGGTGAAGGGTTTTTTCATTTATTGGGCCAATGTTTGCTGCTAAATCCCCTGCCCTTATACATGTTAAAAATATATAACTAGCATATAGGAGAAATAAGTATTAACCTTTAGATTAATCATGTTAACCTTAGGCTAAGTAAATTCCTTTCTTAGTTGTAACCCACTACACCCTCACCCTATAGGAATGCAACTTTATCTGGTATCTTCGGAGGGTGGTGCCTGGTTTAAGAAAAATCACCCCTGGAAAATAAGTTTTTGGTTATCAGAAAGGAAGGATCATAAAATGTCAGCAGGCCTCATGGCCAGAAGATGATGTAAAACCCCTAAGACCTTTATGTATACATTTATATGAAGCACCTGATTTTGATAAAGGTCAGGACTGCTGACCCTGCGTGACTTTAAAATTTCCATTTGTCTCTATGTGTAACAAAAGGTATATAAGCCAGCCTGAAAATAAAGAAATTGGATCAGTTTCTGGAAAGACTGATTCCCCCATGTCATTCTTTCTTGTTCTCTGTTTTTCTGGCTGAATTCCCATCTGGAGTGTGGGTGCTCACCAAGCCTGCTAATTTTACCCTGGCTTTTAAGTTCCATGCAAGAGGGAGCCCAAGGTGGGGCACCCTCTGATATTCAAGTGGGCACCGGTGGCCTATGTAGGTGGTGTAAGTTTCTTGTCTCGAAGCTTTATTGGTATCCCACGTAAACCAAGTTATTGAGCCTCTTTTTCTCCACTAATTTTCCTACTACACTATTTCTTTCTAATCTCCTTCTGTATCTTTAATTAAGCAATTAATTCCTAGGACGCTGACTCTGTCCCTGCTTTGAATTACCCTGGATCCACTGAGCAGAAGAAGAGGAAAGGAAAAGATGTGTTAACAATATGGATGGTGTCCACATAGTCCTTCTGGGTCTCTCTGTTTGAGCTGAATATCTCATTTCATGTATGGGCTGGATATAGAGAAACCCTAGATGGAAGAAGATTCTCTTGCTTCCAGCAAGAGAATGTTATGTCTGCTCTTTTGTTTTTGGGGGATTTATTTTTTTCATTCAGAGCAATATTGACGTGCATTCACTCAAATAAATCATATTTATCTCAACCAACCCATTTAGTAAGAACAAAATATTTGTACACTCCTGTATGAGGTGACACAACCATTTTATAAACATACAATCTATTAATATGTTTTCTAGTGAAAGAGTGTTGGGAACTGTTAAGCTTTTCTCCATTTTTCAAAAGCCCACATCTAGAAGTTTAAAAAGTATGTGTGCATTAAAGCAGTTTGCAAACATATAATTTTTCTTTGGTCTAAGTTTTATAAAATTCTAATTAAATGATGCTTTCTCACATTCTAGTTGTTTTTAAGACTTAAAGATGGTTTACTTATGGATTGAAAACATTTTATTTTTCTTTTGAGTTGCTATTTGATGTTTGCAGTGCTCCTGCAACACAAAAGTATTTCACTCTGTTTTCCCTAGAGTAACTTGATTAGAATAACAGAATTATTCTTCATAGTAGCTCTCTCTTCCATGTAATCAATGAAGAGATCACATTAGTTTTGAGAAGTCCATTGAGACAAGTCATTGATTTATTTGGAACTGGTTTTTAATGTAAGGATTTGGGGCCACTCAACACACTTAATGGAGGTTTATTTTCTTTGCAAATCCATTTGATAAATCACCACTTTATGTTTAAGTATAGGAGCTTTCATCCACTCTGTCTTCCCTGGTTTTCATGAGATCAGTTTAGTAGCAGAAAAAACATGGGCTTTGGGGTCAGAATAGCTTGAGCTAGAAGTCTGGCTCCACCATGTCTAAACTGTATGATTCTGGCAAAGTTACTTTGCTGTTCCTCAATTTATTTGTAAAGCAAGGATAATATCAAGGACTGAGGTGGATGATATTGTCAAAGGAAAAAATACAAAGTAGTTCAGAGCTTGGATCTGAGCTGGTTAACTGTTTCTAAGTATATATGTCACTATTACTATATTATTTTTCAATATTGAGAATTTGATATTTTGTTTCACTGAATTAGAAGTTGGGGAGCTTAGAATCCAGTCTGTTTTACTATTGTGCTGGAGTGACCATGAGCCTGTTTCCTCATCTATAATATGAGGAGATTAGGGACTTCTCTGGTGGTCTAGTGGCTAAGACTTTAGACTCTCAATGCAGGGTGCCTAGTTTCGATCACAGGTCAGGGGATTAGATCACACATGCAGTAACTAAGAGTTTGCCTGCTGGAACTAAAGATTCTGTGTGCCACAGCTAAGACCTGGTGCATGCATGCATGCATGTTGTTGCTTCAGTAGTGTCTGATTCTCTGAGACCCCCATGGACTGTAGCCCGCCAGGCTCCTTTGTCCATGGGATTCTCCAGGCAAGAATACAGGAATGGGTTGCCATACCCTCCTCCAGAGGATCTTCCATATCCAGGGATTGAACTTGTGTCTCTTATGTCTCCTGCACTGGCAGGCGAGTTCTTTACCACTAGCACCAAAAATATTTTTAAATATATTGAGAGGTTAGAGGAGATTACTGAGGCTCCTCCCAGTCCTTAGGGGGAATTCTGAATAAAAATCTTTTACTTCAAATGGTCACTTATGTGATGGGCATTATGACTATGTCAGAGGTAAGCCTGGGTCAGGCTGGCCTGTGGACTTAGCAACACCACTCTTTTTTAATTGTTAATTAATTAATGTGACTGTGCTGGGTCTTCACTGCTATGCAGGCTTTTCTCTAGTTGCAGTGAGTAGAGGCTACTCTCTAGTTGTGGAGCACAGGCTTCTCATTGTGGTGGCTTCTGTTGTTGTGGAGCACGGGATTCAGCAGAGCTTTCAGGCACTGGTGATTGTGGTGCTTGGGCTTAGTTACTCCTTGGCATGTGGGATCTTTCCAGATCAGGGATTGAACCAGTGTTTCCTATGTTGGCAGGCAGGTTTTTCAACCATTGAGTTGCCAGGGAAGCATAACTCTTAAAAAAAATTTTTTTTAATTGAAGGATAATAGCTTTACAGAATTTTGTTGTTTCCTGTCACATCTCAACATGAATCAGCCATGAGTGAGTGAGTGAAGTCGCTCAGTCATGTCTGACTCTTTGCAACTCCATGGACTGTAGCCTACCAGGCTTCTCCGTCCATGGGATCCTCCAGGCAAGAATACTGGAGTGGGTTACCATTTCCTTCTCCAGGGGATCTTCCCAACCCAGGAATCAAACCGAGGTCTCCCGCATTGGAGGCAGACGCTTTAACCTCTGAGCCACCAAGGAAGCCCGTAGTAGGTATACATATATCCCCTCCCTTTTGAAACTTCCTCCCATCTCCCTCCCCATCCCACTCCTCTAGGTTGATACAGAGCCCCTGTTTGAGTTTCCTGAGCCATACAGCAAATTCCCTTTGGCTATTGATTTTACATATGGTAATGTAAGTTTCCATGTTACTCTTTCCATACATCTCACCCTCTCCTCCCCTCTCCCCCATCTCCATAAGGCTATTTTCCATGTCTCTTTCTCCATTGCTACCCTGAAAATAAGTTCTTCAGTACCATTCTTCTAGATTCTGTGTGTATGTGTTAGAATATGATATTTATCTTTCTCTTTCTGACTCACTCCACTCTGTATAATAGTTCTAGGTTCATCCACCTCATCAGAACTGACTCAAATGGGTTCCTTTTTATGGCTGAGTAATATTTCATTGTGTATATGTACCACAACTTCTTTATCTATTCATCTGTCAGTGGACATGTAGGTTGATTCCATGTTCTAGCTATTGTAAATAGTGCTGCAGTGAACAATGGGATACATGTGTCTTTTTCAATTTTGATTTCCTCAGGGTATATGCCTGAAATGGGATTGATGGGTCACATGGTGGTTTTATTCCTAGTTTTTTAAGGAATCTCCATACTGTCTTCCATAGTGGCTGTATCAACTTACATTCCCACCCACAGTGCAAGAGCGTTCCCTTTTCTCCACACCCTTTCCAGCATTTATTGTTGGTAGAGTTTTTGATGATGGCCATTCTGACTGGTGTGAGGTGATATCTCATTGTAGTTTTGATTTGCATTTCTCTAATAATGAGTGATGTTGAGCATCTTTTCATGGGTTTGTTAGCCATCTGTATGTCTTCTTTGGAGAAATGACTTAAGCCTTTCCCCCACTTTTTGATTGGGTTGTTTGTTTTTCTGGCATTGAGTTGTATGAGCTGCTTATATATTTTGGAAATTAATCCTTTGTCAGTTGTTTCATTTGCTACTATTTTCTCCCCATTCTGAGGGTTGTCTTTTCACCTTGTTTATAGTTTTCTTTGCTGTGAAATAGCTTTTAAGTTTAATCAGGTCCCACTTGTTTACTTCTGTTTTTATTTCTGTTAATCTAGAGGGGGCGGTCAAGAGGATCTTGCTGTGATTTATGTCATCGTGTGTTCTGCCTATGTTTTCCTCTAAGAGTTTTATAGTTTCTGGTCTTACATTTAGGTCTTTAATCCATTTTGAGTTTATCTTTGAGTATGGTGTTAGGAAGTGTTCTAATTTCATTCTTTTACATGTAGCTGTCCAATTTTCCCAGCACCATTTGTTGAAGAGCCTGTCTTTGCCCCATAGCATATTCTTGCCTCCTCTGTCAAAAATAAGGTACCCATAGGTGCATGGGTTTATTTCTGGGTTTTTTATCTTGTTCCATTTGTGTATATTTCTGTTTTTGTGCCAGTACCATACTGTCTCGATGACTGTAGCTTTGTAGTATAATCTGAAGTCAGGCAGGTTGATTCCTCCAGTTCCATTCTACTTTCTCAAGACTGCTTTGGCTATTCGGGGTCTTTTTGTTTTCATATGAACTGTGAAATTTTTTGTTCTAGTTCTGTGAAAAATGCCATTGGTAATTTGATAGGGATAGCATTAAATATATAGATTGCATTTGGTAATATAGATATTTTCACAATATTGATTCTTCCTACCCAGGAACATGGAGTATCTCTCTATCTGTTTATGTCATCCTCAGTTCAGTTCAGTTCAGTCACTCAGTCGTGTCTGACTCTTTGCGACCCCATGAATCGCAGCACGCCAGGCCTCCCTGTCCATCACCAACTCCTGGAGTTCACTCAGACTCGCGTCCATCAAGTCAGTGATGCCATCTAGCCATCTCATCCTCGGTCGTCCCCTTCTCCTCCTGCCCCCAATCCCTCCCAGCATCAGAGTCTTTTCCAATGAGTCAACTCTTTGCATCAGGTGGCCAAAGTACTGGAGTTTCAGCTTTAGCATCATTCTTTCCAAAGAAATCCCAGAGTTGATCTCCTTCAGAATGGACTGGTTGGATCTCCTTGCAGTCCAAGGGACTCTCAAGAGTCTTCTCCAACACCACAGTTCAAAAGTATCAATTCTTCAGCACTCAGGACTTTACTATGTTGAGGTAGATTCCTTCTATGCCCATTTTTTGAAGAGTTTTAATCATAAATTGGTGCTGAATTTTCTCAAAAGCTTTTTCTGCATCTATTGAGATGATCATATGATTTTTGTCTTTCAGTTTGTTAATGAGGTGTACCACATTGATTGATTTGCGTATATTGAAGAATCCTTGCATTCCTGGAATGAACCTAACTTGATTATAGTGTATGAGCTTTTGATGTGTTGCTGAATTCTGTTTGCTAAAATTTTGTTGAGGATTTTTTGCGTCTATGTTCATCAGTGATATTGGCCTATAGTTTTCTTTTGTGTGTGTGTTGTCTTTGTCTGGTTTTGGTATCAGGGTGATGGTGGCCTCGTAGAATGAGTTTGGAAGTGTTCCTTTCTCTGCAATGTTTTGAAAGTTTCAGAAGAATAGGCATTAGCTCTTTTCCAAATGTTTGATAGAATTCTCCTGTGAAGCCATCTGGTCCTGGCCTTTTTTTTTTTGGAGAATTTTGATCACAGCTTTAATTTCAATGCTTGTAATTGGGTTGTTCATAATTTCTATTTCTTCCTGGTTTGAATCTGTCCATTTCTTCCAAGTTATCTATTTTATTGCCATATTGTTTTTCATAATAGTCTCATAATCCTCTGTATTTCTGCATTATCTGTTGTAACTTCTCCTTTTTCATTTTTAATTTTCTGATTTGATTCTTCTTTTTTTCTTGATGAGTCTGGCTAAAGGTTTGTCAATTTTGTTTATCTTCTCAAAGAACTAGCTTTTAGTTTTATTAATCTCTACTATTGTTTCTTTCATTTCTTTTTCATTTATTCCTGCTCAGATCATTATGATTTCTTTTCTTCTACTGATTTTTTTGTTCTTCTCTTTCCAGTTGTTTTAGGTGTAAAGTTAGGTTGTCTATTTGATGTTTTTCTTGTTTCTTGAGGTAGGCTTCTATCACTATAAAATTCCCTCTTAGAATTGCTTTCACTGCATTCTATCCATAGTTGTCATGTTTTGAGTTGTCATGTTTTCATTGTCATTTTTTCTAGAAATTTTTTTACTTCCCTTTTGATTTCTTCAGTAACTTGTTGGTTATTTAGAAATGTGTTGTTTAATCTCCATGTATTTGTGTTTCTTCCAGTTTTTTCTTGTAATTTATATCTAGTCTCATAGCATTGTGGTCAGAGAAAATGCTTGCTATGATTTCAATTTTCTTAAATTTATTGAGGTTTGATTTGTGACCCAAGATGTGGCCTATCTTGGAGAATGTTCCACGTGCAGTTGAGATGAAAGTGTATTCTTCTGCATTTGGGTGGATTGTCCTGAAGATATCAATGAGATCCATCTCATTTAACGTATCATTTAAGATTTGTGTTTCCTTATTAATTTTCTGTTTTGATGATCTGTCCATTGGTGTGAGTGAGGTGTTAAAGTCTCCTACTATTATTGTGTTACTGTCACTTTCTCCTTTTCTGTCTATTAATGTTTGTCTTATGTATTGAGGTGCTCCTGTGTTGGGTGCATAGATATTTACAATTGTTATGTCTTCATCTTGGATTGATCCCTTGATCAATATGTAGTGTCCTTCCTTATCTCTTGTACTCTTCTTTATTTTATGGTCTATTTTGTCTGATATGAGGATTGCTACTCCAGCTTTCTTTTGCTTCCTATTTGCATAGAATATATTTTTCCATCCTCTCACTTTCAGTCTATATGTATCTTGAGGTCTGAAGTGGGTTTCTTATAGACAGCATATATATGGGTCTTGTTTTTGTATCCATTCAGCCAGTCTGTGTCTTTTGGTTGGAGCATTTAATCCATTTACATTTAAAGTAATTATTGATATATATGTTCTTATTGCCATTTTCTTAATTGGGGTTGATTTTGTAGATGTTTTTCCTTCTCTTGTGTTTCTTTTTGTTTGTTTGTTTGATGTTCCATCTTTTTTAAAATTTTTACTTTATTTTGCTTCACAATACTGTATTGGGTTTTGCCATACATTGACATGAATCTGCCACGGGTGTACATGAGTTCCCAATTCTGAGCCCCCCCTCCCACCTCCCACCCCATATCATCTCTCTGGATCTTCCCTGTGTACCAGCCCCAAGCATCCTGTATCCTGTATCGAACATGGGCTGGCAATCCAATTCTTATATGATAATATACATGTTTCAATGCCATTCTCCCAAATCATTTCACCCTCTCCCTCTCCCACAGAGTCCAAAAGTCCATTTTATACATCTGTGTCTCTTTTGCTGTCTCGCATACAGGGTTATCATTACCATCTTTCTAAATTCCATATATATGTGTTAGTATACTGTACTGGTGTTTTTCTTTCTGGCTTACTTCACCCTGTATAATAGGCTCCAGTTTCATCCCCTCATTAGAACTGATTCAAATGTATTCTTTTTAATGGCTGAGTAATACTCCATTGTGTATATGTACCACAGCTTTCTTACTCATTCATCTGCTGATGGACATCTAGGTTGTTTCCATGTCCTGGCTATTATAAACAGTGCTGCGATATACATTGGGGTACATCTGTCTCTTTCAATTCTGGTTTCCTTGGTGTGTATGCCCAGCAGTGGGATTGCTGGGTCATAAGGCAGTTCTATTTGCAATTTTTAAGGAATCTCCACACTGTTCTCCATAGTGGCTGGACTAGTTTGCATTCCCACCAGCAATGTAAGAGGGTTCCCTTTTCTCCACACCCTCTGCAGCATTTATTGCTTGTAGACTTTTGGATCACAGCCATTCTGACTGGTGTGAAATGGTACCTCACTGTGGTTTTGATTTGCATTTCTCTGATAATGAGTGATGTTGAGCATCTTTTCATGTGTTTGTTAGCCATCTGTATGTCTTCTTTGGAGAAGTCTATTTAGTTCTTTGGCCCATTTTTTGATCCTCTACCTCGAAAACCCTAAAAACTCCACCAGAAAATTACTAGAGCTAATCAATGAATATAGTAAAGTTGCAGGATATAAAGTCAACATGCAGAAATCCCTTGCATTCCTATACACTAATAATGAGAAAGCAGAAAAAGAAATTAAGGAAACAATTCCATCCACCATTGCAATGAAAAGAATAAAATACTTGGGAATATATCTACCTAAAGAAACTAAAGACCTATATATAGAAAACTATAAAACATTGATGAAAGAAATCAAAGAGGACACTAATAGATGGAGAAATATACCATGTTCATGGATCGGAAGAATCAATATAGTGAAAATGAGTATACTACTCAAAGCAATCTACAGATTCAGTGCAATCCCTATCAAGCTACCAGCAGTATTTTTCACAGAGCTAGAACAAATAATTTCACAATTTGTCTGTAAATACATAAAAACCTCGAATAGCCAAAGCAATCTTGAGAAAGAAGAATGGAACTGGAGGAATCAGCTTGCCTGACTTCAGGCTCTACTACAAAGCCACAGTCATCAAGACAGTATGGTACTGGCACAAAGACAGAAATATAGGTCAATGGAACAAAATAGAAAGCCCAGAGATAAATCCACACACCTATGGACACCTTATCTTTGACAAAGGAGGGAAGAATATACAATGGATTAAAGACAATCTTTTTACAAGTGGTGCTGGGAAAACTGATCAACCATTTGTAAAAGAATGAAACTAGATCACTTTCTAACACCATACACAGAAATAAACTCAAAATGGTTTAAAGACCTAAACATAAGACCAGAAACTATAAAACTCCTAGAGGAGAACATAGGCAAAACCCTCTCTGACATAAATCACAGCAGGGTCCTCTACGATCCACCTCCCAGAATACTGGAAATAAAAGCAAAAATAAACAAATGGGCTCTAATTAAAATTAAAAGCTTCTGCCCAACAAAGGAAACTATAAGCAAGGTGAAAAGACAGCCTTCGGAATGGGAGAAAACAATAGCAAATAAAGCAACTGACAAACAACTAATCTCAAAAATATACAAGCAACTTATGCAGCTCAATTCCAGAAAAATAAACGAGCGAATCAAAAATGTTTCTTGATTATATATGTCCCTTTAACATTTGTTGTAAAGCTGATTTGGTGGTACTGAATTCTCTTAACTTTTGCTAGTCTGAAAAGCTTTTTATTTTTCCCTCAATTTTGAATGAGATCTTTGCTGAGTGCAGTAATCTTGGTTGTAGATTTTTCCCTTTCAGTACTTTAAATATATCCTGCCATTCCCTTCTGGCCTGCAGAGTTTCTGCCAAAAGATCAGCTGTTAAGCATGTGGGATTTCCCTTGTATGTTACTTGTTGTTTCTCCCTTGCTGCTTTTAATATTCTTTCTTTGTGTCTAGTCTTTGTTAGTTTGATTAGTGTGTGTCTTGGTGTGCTTCTCCTTGGGTTTATCCTGTATAGGACTCTTTGTGCCTCTTGGACTTGATTGACTATTTCCTTTTCCATGTTGGGGAAATTTTCAACTATAATCTCTTCAAAAGTTTTCTCATACCCTTTCTTTTTCTCTTCTTCTGGGACCATTATAATTTGAATGTTGGTGCATTTGATATGGTCCCAAATGTCTCTGAGACTATCCTCAGTTCTTTTCATTCTTTTACTTTATTTTGCTCTTCAGAAGTTATTTCCACCATTTTATCTTCCACCTCACTGATTCGTTCTTCTGCTTCAAATATTCTGCTATTGATTCCTTCTAGAGTATTTTTAATTTCAGTAATTGTGTTGTTTGTCTCTGTATGTTTATTCTTTAATTCTTCTAGGTCTTTCTTATTTGATCTTGCATTTTCTCCATTTTGTTTTCAAGGTTTTTTTTTTTAAATCATCTTTACTATCACTATTCTGAATTCTTTTTCAGGTAGTGTGCCTGTTTCCTTTTCATTTATTTGGATTTCTGTGTTTCTAGTTTGTTCCTTCAGTTGTGTAGTATTTCTCTGCCATTTCATTATTTTTCTTTCTAAATTATTGTGTCTGAGGTCTTCTTTTCTCTGGTTTCACAGTTGTATTCTTTCTTCCTTTTGCTTTCTACCCGCCTAAGTTTGGTCCAGTGGTTTGTGTAAGCTTCCTGTAGGGTGAGATTTGTTCTGAGTGTGTGTTTGTTTTTCCTCTGATGGGCAAGGCTGAATGAGGTGGTAATCCTGTCTGGTGATGATTGGGTTTGTGTTTTGTTTTGTTTCTTGTTTAAATAAGGCATCCTGCATAGGGTTCTACTGGTGGTTGTATTGTATGCCAGGTCTTGTATTCCAGTGGTTTCCTTTGTGTGAGTTCTTACTACTTATTACTCCCTAGGGTTAGTTCGCTGGTGGTCTAGAGTCTTGGAGTCAGTGCTCCCACTTCAAAGGTTCAGGGCTTGATCTCTGCCATGCAGCTGATGTTCACCAACATCTCCCTGGATTTCCTAGGAAGAGGCAGAAACACTTTCGTGACTTCCATGGCCCTGAAGAAGTTCATGACCATGCATCGTTTGAACTCACGGGGATGAGTTCCCCATTGGTTGGTAAGCCAAGGACTCTGGCATTGTTGATCACAGCCTACAGTCCTGTGATCAGCACTGCCTTTCGATCCACAGGTAACAACTCATGGCTAGAAAAGTAAGTATCAAGCCTAACTCTTATTTGTCTTATATTTGGATCAGTCTTCTAATGGTCTTTCCAAGTTGGGAGGCATTTCTGAATATCTCAACTATTGTAGATTATTCAGGTAATAAGACTTCACCATATTTTTTTGATTGCTTAGAGCCCAAGAGTCTTATTAGGAAAAAGCATGTGAACTCTGTCAATTTTTGGAGTTTTGATATTTATTGAATTTTCTGATGTGCTCAGGGATCTGCAGGAAGCCAGAGTGAAGAGAGAAAAACTGTTTCCCCAAACAAAAACACCCCATGGGGATCCCTTCTGCAGGAGTTCTTAAGAGAAGCAGATGTCTGGAGAGGGAGAAGAGTAGCTGAGCTCGGTGGTTTAGAGGGAACCAGTTGGTCTGGAGTGGGTAGTGTCCTGTGAACGAGGGAGCTGCGGCGGTTAACAGGGAAGGATGGAAAAGGGCAGGCTGTACCATGCTCCTTCATGGGGCACCTCACCCTCTTCCTGTGGCTCCTAAGGGATCCATGGGGATTCCCTGGTGGCTCAGACAGTCAAGAATCCACCAAGACCTGGATTTGATTCCTAGGTCAGGAAGATCCCTTGGAGAAGGGGATGGCAACCCATTCCGGTATTCCTGCCTGGAGAATCCTATGGACAGAGGAGCCTGGAGGGCGATGGTCCATGGGGTTGCAAAGAGTCGGACATGACTGACCAACTAACATGACTAACATAAGGGATTCCACCAACTAGTAGGTATTTGGGTTATAGCCTTGGAAATTCTTTGGACTGATTGGGGAAAGTAATTCCAAAAAAGACTGGACTTCCTGCTAGGAAGTAGGCATGTGCCTGTGAGGGAAACAGCTTCCTCCATCCTTAGATATTTTTCCACAGATAATGTGAGTCGTAGGTTAGAGCAGTTCTAAAATATTGTTTTATTGTTAAAAATATTTTTATCTGAGAAACGTTAGAACAAATAGATAAGCAAAAAAAAAAGGAAGTAAGAAAAATTTCCACTTGGAGCTAACCACTGTCAACTTGGTATGAACTCTCACAGTCTCCTTTTTATCCATATTTATTATTTTAACATGGAGAAAGCAATGGCACCCCACTCCAGTGTACTTGCCTGGAGAATCCCAGGGACGGGGGAGCCTGGTGGGCTGCCGTCTATGGGGTCACACAGAGTCGGACGTGACTGCAGCGACTTAGCAGCAGCAGCAGCATTCTTTCAACGAACACTGAGTCGGCTGCATTTACAAAAATTAATGACTCTGCATATGCAGTTTTGTAATTTGCCTTTTCACTTAACAATACATAGTGAACAATTTTCTATGTGTAAACTTAAGATTGTTCCTTGGTTGGGTTTTGCAAATCTGGTACTTCTCTTGGGGATGCTTTTTATGAAAACTCAAGTTCCATATGCAGCTCTTTCACTTCTATCTTTAAATTTGCTTATTCCAAGAAGTGCATTTGTTAAAAATTATAAACAGAAGGATTGAAAGAAGAGAAATCTTTCTTTCCATTTAAGAACCACATAAAAATGCTCTGAATGTATATTTGACGTTATCATCTGCTTCACAGATTTCTTTGGCCAGTATCCATTTTAATTGTTTTGCTGTCTGCCGTGTGGACTCTACAAAAGTATCAGATCGCCTCTGCTAGGAAGATGTGGTAGAAGAGAGCTGAGGTGTTGGGAGGTGGGAGTAGGGGCAGGGAGAAGAGTTGAGAGTAACCATCACTTACTTTTTTCCTGATCTAGGGACTGATCATGCGAATGTCAGCATTACTCTAGTGAGAAATCATACAATGAGAAGATTGACTTTAGAGGTAAATTTGCCTTTATCTTAAAACCAAACGGAATCTAAATGGCCAAATGCAGCCTTTTCTTTTTTGAGGGCAATGTTTTCTCCAGAATATTAATAGGTGTCATACCTAACAAAAAAGGATTCTGGGATCAAGCAAACTTGTGAAACACTGTATTTTAGATAAACAGGTTTCTTCAGTGCAGGACATCTCAGAGCATTTAGCAAGTGAATATGCACCGTGATGGCCTAGGAGAGGAAAGTAATCAACGTTTCGTAAATTCACACACTCTCTTTTGAGGTAGGGTACATGCGTACCAGGCTTCCCTGGTGACAGTCCATGGGGTCACTCAGAGTTGGACAAGACTGAGGTGACAGTACACGCATGCACCTGTGCATGTTAACGACTTTGTGAAATGCTAGCTTTGGAAGTACAGTACTCTGTGCGTGCATGCTAAGTCACTTCACTTGTGTCAGCTCTTTGTGACCCCGTGGACTGTAGCCAGCCAGGCTCCTCTGTCCATGGGATTCTCCAGGCAAGAATGCTGGAGTGGGTTGCTATGCCCTCCTCCAGGGGATCTTCCCCACCCAGGGCTCAGGCCTGTGTCTCTTACAGCCTCCTTCATTGGCAGGCAGGGGTCTTTACCACTAGTGCCACCTGGAAACCGATACTGAAATCAGGAAAGAGACAAAAGTAGTTTCATTGTTCTACTTAGAATCGAGATGCTATCTTGTAATTTGCCTTCTAAGAGGTACTTTAGTCAAAAACTGCCTTCTGTGTGGGGTGTGAGAGAGTCATTCTTGGTGATTTTAAGTGAAAAACTCTAAGCCAAGATGCTTTCTTGAGCAACCTGTAACATTCATTCTCTCTTTGCTTTGCTTACTTGCAAAATAACAGGTGCTGGCTGAGAGGTGAAAAGTGTGTTTATAAGTCTTGATTTTTTCCCCCTTCCGTTCCTCAAACTCTTCTTGATCCTGGGGACTGTCATCCTGGAATGAAACCCAGGCAGCCTTCCTTTCTGAAGCCAACTAAAGGGTGCTCTGGTTGCCCTCTCACCCAACCTACTTTTCCTGCACCCGGTGATTTACTGCCTTAGGCAGAGTTGGGGAAAGTCCTTAATGAGCCTTAAGGCTTGGAGCTGTGCTTGAAGCTCCCTCTAACCACAACGATTCTTATCAAAAAAATTTGCCAGAAAATGAAGACCCCAGAAGAGGTCCTCTGATGGAGGAGGAGTGGTGGGTATTTTGAAAAAAGGAGGCAGGGCAGCATTCCTGGTCATCCATAAATTAAAACAAACAGGAAAATCACATCCAACTGTAGTCAATTGCTCCTGTAAGAGAAGGAGTATAATTCAAAAAGGTTTATGTATTTTGGCGGAGGATGAGGTGTGTGTGGGAGTTTAAAAGCATAGAATAACACAACTGGGAACCAGTTCCAGCCGCTGGCCAGCTTGTGCTTCCTCACTCTGTCCAGCTAGTTGTGCCCTGAGCCAATTTTTTTCCCTCCCTTCTTTATCCCTATTTGATCTCTTCCATGTCTGAGACACCAGGGGGTGTTGAAAGAAGGGCTGCATGTGTCCCAGATAACATCTTACATTTCATAATTAGTAACCATTTCAAAGCACAGTCCTACATTGTATTTCATCTTGTTCTTACACTAAGCCTGTGAATGAGCATAGGATTTATTCCCATTTTATAGAGGAGGAATTGAAACATAAAAAGACAAGCCTGAAAACATAAAGCAGGTTAATGGCAGAGCCAAGAGGGGATTCTGAGTTCCCTGGCAGGGGACTAGGCTTTTGTGGCCTAGGGCTCTCCGGGTTGCCACACTAGCCTCTGGGCTGTCACATCTCAAATGAGAAAGGACTAACCTTTAGTTACAATAATCTGCCCACTGCCAATGGCACCCCACTCCAGTACTCTTGCCTGGAAAGTCCCATGGACGGATCCTGGTGGGCTGCAGTCCATGGGATCGCTAAGAGTCGGCACGACTGAGCGACTTCACTTTCGCTTTTCACTTTCATGCATTGGAGAAGGCTATGGCACCCCACTCCAGTGTTCTTGCCTGGAGAATCCCAGGGACAGAGGAGCCTGGTGGGCTGCCATCTATGGGGGCACACAGAGTCGGACCCGACTGAAGCGACTCAGCAGCAGCCCACTGCAGGTTGAATTGAGAATGTGAAGGGTGTTTATTAGAAAACTTTGAGTCATCTCTCAGCAGCAGGGCTTGAGTAGAGGTTGTGGACACAGATGAACGCTATCCAGGCAAAGGCTATTTATTCAGTTTGCTGTCTGTCACAAGGGAATCATTTACCATGATTTGATTTTGGCAAAGAAACAGGTGGAGAAGTGAGAAAACTTTATAATGGGAAACAAAGGAATGCTTTAGGTAAGTCCTGTTGGCACGGGGAAAGTTTTGGTGGGCTAACTAGAAGTGGGACATCCTATTTGCCTAGAGAGGAGGCTGTATTTGACTTTCTCTTGTTGGTCCTAAGTTAGAAGTGGGAGCAAAAATTAGAGAAATTGTCAATTATTAATCTAGTCTTGGCCATTTTGGCCAGGTCAGGGACTGATGACTGCAGACAATAGACTGGCTTCTTTGAGTTGGTTTCTGTGGGTGGTGGGTCACAGTTCTACTTTTATATAAAGTCTGGCCATCATCTGTTTGTATATGCAGTTTCTCAGGATTGAGTTGGGAAAAGGAACAAGGATGGGATCTTGGCAGTGCATCGAAGTGGCCAAGAAGAATGATGCCTTTTGGCTTCAGAGTCTCTGATCAAGCAGATCCCATGAATCCTGGGTCCAGAATTTAAAAAGGTGGCAAATTGCCTTCCTTGCTGACCCATAATGAGAATATAGCAGCCAAAGGTGATGAAGTCAAGTCCACTGTCAAGTTCCAGATGAAGATGCCATGTCTGGCAGCACCTGCTGGCCACATGATGATGACAGATGATGAGCTGTTTACCATGTCCACTTAGCTGTCAATTTCCTGGTGTCATTGCTCATAAGAAATTGGCAGAATGTTTGGGCTTTGTACATTAAGAGTGCCATGGGCAAGCACCTATACTATGGCACAGCTTAATAAACCATGCTCCCATTCATAAATAAAATAAAACAAAATAAATTAAAAATTTTCAAAGATTTGACTAAATTTGTACTGATCTAAAATCCTGGTTTGGAGTGAGAGGGGAGTGAATGCCTAGGATTAGGTAATTTATTTGCAAATAATCTAAAAGCCTTAATATAATTGCATAATCTTTGATCTAATCCATGAATTGATTTTACTGAAACAATCAGATGAATTTTCAAAGATGTGTGCATGAGGCTGTCTTTTAAATATTACTTATCATGGTGAAAAATGAACAAAACAGGAAAATAATTAAATAGATGTTAATACATTTAAGCTAGAACATATTATGCAGCCTTCAAAATAATGCTGTAAGTATATGCTAACTTAGACAAGTGATGCTTCCTAAGGCCCACTTGACTTTGCATTCTAGGATGTCTGGCTCTAGGTGGGTGATCACACCATCGTGAGTATCTGGGTCATGAAGATCTTTTTTGTATAGTTCTTCTGTGTATTCTTGCCACCTCATCTTAATATCTTCTGATTCTTTTAGGTCTACACCATTTCTGTCCTTTATTGTGCCCATCTTTGCATGAAATGTTCCCTTGGTGTCTCTAATTTTCTTGAAGAGATCTCTAGTCTTTCCCGTTCTATTGTTTTTCTCTACTTCTTTGCATTGACGCTGAGGAAGGCTTTCTTATCTCTCCTTGGTATTCTTTGGAACTCTGCATTCAAATGGGCATATCTTTCCTTTTCTCCATTGTCTTTCACTTTTCTTCTTTTTACAGCTATTTGTAAAGCCTCGTCAGATAACCACTTTGCCTTTTTGCATTTCTTTTCTTGAGGATCATCTTGATCACTGCCTCCTATACAATGTTATGAACCTCTGTCCATAGTTCTTCAGGCACTCTGTCTATCAGATCTAATCCCTTGAATCTATTTGTCACTTCCACTGTATAAAAGGGTCTGTCTAGTCAAAGCTATGGTTTTTCCAGTAGTCATGTATAGATGTGAGAGTTGGACCATAAAGAAAGCTGAGCACTGAAGAATTGATGCTTTTAAACTGTGGTGTTGGAGAAGACTCTTGAGAGTCCCTTGGACATCCTAAAGTAAATCAGTCCTGAATATTCATTGGAAGGCCTGATGCTGAAGCTCCAATACTTTGGCCATCTGATGCGAAGACCTGACTCACTTGAAAAGACCCTGATGCTGAGAAAGATTGAAGGCAGAAGGAGAAGGGGATGACAGAGGATGAGGTGGTTGGATGGCATCACCGACTCTATGAACATGAGTTTGAGTAAGCTCTGGGAGTTGATGATGGACAGGGAGGCCTGGCGTGCTGCAGTCCCTGAAGTCACAGAGTCGGACACGATTGAGTGACTGAACTGAAGTGAACTGAACTTAGAAAAGACATCCACAGAATAATGTGAAGTTTTAAAGACAAGAGGTATATAAACCATGCATAGAATATGTTTCCATTCTAGTAAGAAAATAGATATTCTATCTAAATATACAATAGTTATATTCCAAATGTTTGTACATACATAGGAACATTATATATAATAATATAAATATATATAATGTTTTAAATGACTTTTGTGTAAATATCTGGAAGATTACATAGCAAATACCAACAGTGATTTTATCTAAGTTGTTTGATATGGCTTCTTTGTTTTCTCTTTAAATATTTCTCTATTTTCTGAATTTTCGTTTTGCTATGAGAAAATAGAAATTCATTTAAAATGCTTACATTTGTAAAAAGAAATAGGATAATTTGACCCTCTTGGAACTACTTTGTCATAAAAATATTTATTCTCTAACATATGGATATAAATATTTATAAATATATTAATAAATTATACACATTTGTGTATAGTGTCTGTTTGGAATCCAGGAGCTAAATATACATATCTCTTTATAAAAAGGCTACATATGCACAACTTAGAAGATGTAGAAAATATACTTTTCTGATGTGGTTAAATTTCCTTTTGCAAGAAGATTGAGTGACTCTGCATAATGGTCTATTTTCCCCTAGAAATTATGGTCCCTTCTAGGTAGGAAAAATCACTACGTTAGCTCTGGATCTTTCAACCTGAACTTTGGAGGGTGGTTGCATAGCAACTGCTGATGCTGTAAGTGACTGCTCTCAGTTCTCTGGGGGGGATGATATTGATTTGTACAATAAAACAGTGCATTTAGAACCTTTGCGAGTTATAATAGGATAAAAGAGCTACACGAGATGGGACCTTTTAGAAGCCCTTTGAACAAAGACTGAGTGGAGTGAAGGGCATTGAGTTGGTTCCATTGAAGACGGTGGATTGAAGGAGGACAACTGTGAGCACTGCAATGCAAGGATGCTGATTCTTCAAGAAATGCATTATTTCCCTTTTATTCATCAACATTTACTGATTTCCTACATGGGGCCAGGCACTATACTAGTCATTGCTGCTGCTAAGTCACTTGAGTCGTGTTCAACTCTGTGTGACCCCATAGACAGCTGCCCACCAGGCTGCCCTGTCCCTGGGATTCTCCAGGCAAGAACACTGGAGTGGGTTGCCATTTCCTTCTCCAATGCATGAAAGTGAAGTTGCTCAGTTGTGTCTGACTCTTAGTGACTCCATGGACTGCAGCCTACCAGTACTAGCCATTAGGGATACAATAATGATATTTGGTGGTCTCTATCACCTGGAAGCTCTTATTTCAGTGGGGAAGAAAAATTGAAAAATTAATAACTCCACCACCTGATGCTAAGTGACAGCAGTATGTGTGGGGCTATTATGGGACACAGAGAAAGGGTGTCTAAGGCCACCTAGGGATCATTCTGCAGTCATTTCTTGAGCAGTGACTGTGTGTCTTGGCATTGGAGGTACAAAGATGAGTGAGACTTGGTTCATGGCCAAAAGGATTTTAACTGTCTGACAAGGGAGACAGGAAAAAACAATTCTATCTAATACAATGCAGTAAATATTCAGCTAGCACAAGGATTTAAGTATGAGACCAGAGAGGTGGAGATTAATGAGTGATTAATGCCTACTTAATACTCTACTGTTTGCAGAGCCCATAAAACATACATTACCTCATTTGATGTTTATGAAGAGGTAGGATTTAGCTCTTTTTTGCTGATGAGGAAACTGAGGCTTGGAGATGTTGTGACTTGTCTAAGGTTGTTGTATCAGTAACAAAATACCATTGATTGAGTGGCTTAAAAACAGACATTTATTTTCTCATGGTTCTGGAGGCTAGAAGTCCCAGATTAAGATATGGCAGGGTCAATTCCTGATGAGAACCCTTTTCTTGACTTGCAGTCTTTTCTGTCCCCACAAGGCAGAAAAAGGAACTGAGCCCTCTGGTATCTCTTCTTATAAGGGCACTAATCCTGTTGGACCAAAGCCCCATTCCTATGATTTCATTTAACCTGAATTGAGCTTCTCTGGTGGCTCATTTGGTAGAGAATCCACCTGCAATGCAGAAGACCAGTTTCAGTTCCTAGACTGAGAAGATCCCCTGGAAAGGAAATGGCAATACATGCCAATTGTGTTGCCTGGGAAATCCCATGGACAGAGAAGCCTGGCAGGCTACAGTCCATGGGGTCACAAGAGTTGGACATGACTTAGCAACTAAACCACCGCCACCACTTCCTTAGAGGACCCATCTCCAAATATAGTCACAGTGGTGTTTAGTACTTCAACACACGAATTTTGGGAGACATTTAGTCTATAAACAGTTGAGCTGTGAATGTAGGATTTTAATCTCCAAATCATGGGTGTGTGTGTGCACATGTATATTTCTACAACATACTAGAGGCAATTTTTCCAACATGATGCATCAGGGACTCTCATAACAGAGAACATTTGTGCTGCTATGAATATTGGGGTACATGTATCTTTTGAATTAGTTTTTGTATTTTCCAGATATATGCCTAGGAGTGGGATTGCTGGATCATATGGTAGTTCTCATTTTAGTTTTTAAAGGAAACTCCATACTGTTCTCCATAATGGCTATACCAATTAACATTCCCACTAACAGTGGAGGTGGGTTCCCTTTTCCCACATCCTCTCCAGCATTTGTTATTTGTAGACTTTTAAATGATGGCCATTCTAACCTGTGTAAGATGATACCTCATTGTAGTTTGATTTGCATTTCTCTGATAATTAGTGATGCTGAGCATTTTTCATGTGCTTTTTGGACATCCATATGTCTTGATGAAAGTGAAAGAGGAGAGTGAAAAAGTTGGCTTAAAGCTCAACATTCAGAAAACGAAGATCATGGCATCTGGTCCCATCACTTCAGGGGAAATAGATGGGGAAACAGTGGAAACAGTGTCAGACTTTATTTTTGGGGCTCCAAAATCACTGCAGATGGTGGTTACAGCCATGAAATGAAAAGACGCTTAGTCCTTGGAAGAAAAGTTATGACCAACCTAGATACATATTCAAAAGCAGAGACATTACTTTGCCGACTAAGGTCCATCTAGTCAAGGCTATGGTTTTTCCTGTGGTCATGTATGGATGTGAGAGTTGGACTATGAAGAAGGCTGAGCGAGGAAGAATTGATGCTTTTGAACTGTGGTGTTAGAGAAGACTCTTGAGAGTCCCTTGGACTGCAAGGAGATCCAGCCAGTCCATTCTGAAGGAGATCAGCCCTGAGATTTCTTTGGAAGGAATGATGCTGAAGCTGAAACTCCAGTACTTTGTCCCACCTCATGCAAAGAGTTGACTCATTGGAAAAGCCTCTGATTCTGGGAGGGATTGGGGGCAGGAGGAGAATGGTACGACCGAGGATGAGATGGCTGGATGGCATCACTGACTTGATGGACACAAGTCTGAGTGAACTCCAGGAGTTGGTGATGGACAGGGAGGCCTCGTGTGCTGTGATTCATGGGGTTGCAAAGAGTCAGACACGACTGAGTGACTGAACTGAACCAAACTGATGTCTTTGGAGAAATGTCTCTTTAGGTCTTCTGCCAATTTTTGATTGGATTATTTATTTTTTTATATTGAACCATATAAGCTGATTGAATATTTTAGAAATTAGGAGTTCTGATATTTTGGGTCTCTGTTTTTACTCCGTTCTCCAGTTTGTCTTCACTACTTACCGGATGTAGTCCTCTCCATGGTGTTTGGAGCTTATACACAGTCCAGCCATATTCATGTCGGACTTGTCACTAGGAACTCTAGTTTTAAGGTAAGGATCCCATGTGGGAGGTGGGGAATAGGAGACAGAACAGGGCTTGTGAGGACTGGGACTGGAACACTGGGTAGAAAGTAGAAGAGACTAGCTCTGTTTTAAAAGAGGAACATACTTGAGCAGGTTCCCATTGCCCAGTCGCAGGTGAGACCACAGGCTGCTCCAGGATGATTTGGCGGAGTAGGAGGGATGGTATAGGTGGGCCACGGCCCACAGTGAGGACTACAAGCTGGGAAAGGACATTTTGACAACATCAGTAGATGTCGCACCATGTTGCATTTCCCATCCTCTTACCTTCCTCTTCTAAAAGAGCAAGATAATTCTTCTTGCTTGTATGAGGCTGATGTTGCTCCTCTTGACCTTCTCCAGCCTTGTGGTCTTCAAATCTTGGCTATACCTTCACATCACTAGGGGCACATTTAAATAATCTTTGTAGTCATGACCCATCTTCAGAGATTCTGATTTCACTGGCTTTTATCTTTTGAAAGCTTCTCAAAAGATCTGGTTGTGAGGCCATGGATGAAAATCAGATATATTCTTTCTGTCCCATTCTGGAGGGTGTGGGGCATATACTGTGATTCCCAAACTTCTGACAGCCTCATCCGTTTTAATCCTCTTAAGACCTGGGGAGTAGACAGGTATCATGACTTTACAGATATGAGGAATCAGGAAGGATTGATTTTAAGTTCCTCTGCTGGCTTGGGCAGACACAGCTGCATTCATTTATTCATTGAACAAATATTTGCTGAACATCCACATGTACCAGATGCTGTACAAGGTGCTCAGTTAAGAACTACCAGTGGCTTGTGGTAGGGGCTGGCGATGATAGCACAGGTTGGGGGCCACACCCTCTGGGGCCCAGCCTTAGGTAGTGGCTCCCTGGAGAAGTGTGCATTGTCAGAGCATTGTATAACTAGAAGAGATACTGCCAGTCACAGTTTGCTTTGCCTACATGACTCATAAACTGAAAGAATGAATTGAATTTGTTTTTCCATTTAAAATTAAGCCTAGTCAGAGTCTATAATCCTATTGGGATGAAGGTTAATAAACTGTAGAAAAGGATAATTATGGCAGAGTTGAATGTACGGCATGTTGACCAGAAAGAGAGAACACATAGCTTTAGACTCGCGTATTCTATTCTGGAGACACTGTCTGCTCTGACACCCACTGACATCCACTTAGCTCTGTGCAAGGACATTCCACTGAACAAAGCCAGTTGACGTCTCACATTCTGAAGATTTTTCACATACTATTACTGAAGCATTTTCCATTGTTTTGTTTTAATTCAAATAGGCTTTTACTTAAGATGTAGAGGTCATAACTTTTATATCCTCAGGCTTGATTTAAAAACTAGCCATGACAGATAGTAAACAGTGGTCTCATTTTCTTGGAACAATAGTTTATGACACTGGTTAGGAACTAAAACTTGGCAGCTGAACATCAGGAAAATGTATGGTCTTTGAAACTGGACAGATCCAAAAATGATTCCTGATTTTGTCATTTTACTTCACAAGTTACTCAACCATTTTGCACCTCTGTTTCTTCATCTTTAAAGTGGGATTGGTGGTGGTGGTGGTTTAGTCACTAAGTCATGCCTGACTCTTGTGACCCCATAGACTGTAGCCTGCAAGGCCCCTGTGCATGGAATTTCCCAGGCAAGAATACTGGAGTGGGTTGCCATTTCCTTCTCCAGGGGATCTTCCTGACCCAGGATTCAAATCCAGGTCTCCTTCATTGCAGGCAGATTCTTTACCAACTGAGCCACTAGGGAAGGCCTTAAAATGGGGCAATGTGATAAAGTATATGTATGCCTCACATAGTTCAGTTCAGTTCAGTTGCTCAGTCGTGTCCGACTCTATGCGACCTCATGAATCGCAGCACGCCAGGCCTCCTTGTCCATCTCCATCTCCTGGAGTTCACTGAAACTCATGTCCATCGGAAATTGAATGTAATTGACTTTTAGGAATAGTCCTTTCTTCTTTTGTGTTGACATGATATATCAATTTATAACCTTCCATATTAGAAAAAGAGACCACATAATTTATACCATGGATTATAAATATCTAAAGAAAATAAACAGCATGTTTTCTATTTGTGTAAATTAAATTTGGTTTTGTATGTTTGTGAATTGCTGAATGGTAGGCAGACACTTCTTCTTGAAGTAAGAAGAAAAACAATACTTGTCAAGAGAGTCTTATCTACATGCCAGGCACTTCTCATCTATTGTCTGACTTTATACTCACAACAAAGAGAAGTATTTATTTTTTGATAGAAGTTAAAATTTAATATGTAATCCTGATAAAAGTTTTAGTAAATAAACTATAGTTGAAAAAGTATCTCCCTAACATGGTAAAGAATAGCCAATCAACAGCCAGAAATATTCTTAAAAATTTTTTTAAATATAAAATTATTTATTTTAATTAGAGGCTAATTACTTTAAAATATTGTATTTACATGCAAAGAAACTAAAAAATAAGACACGTTCATTCCTTTCCCAAAGTCATATACCCAGTGGCAGAGTTGGGATTCCAAGCAAAGGGCAGAATCCTTGAAGTAAATCATTGAAGATGGTGGCTGTTATTATCAACATTATTATTATTTTTATTTATTTTCATCATGAGACTAACATTCCAGTACTGATATGCTGGAACTTGCTGAATAAATGAAAAAATAGAATTAGTGCCTGCAGGAAGGGTGTGCTTAACTGCCCAGGATGATTATTCACAAATGGAGGCATAAGCTGAGTGAATGGAATAATTTCCCCTAAAGAACTCAGGGCTCTTTGGGCTGGTAACATCTACAATGTAATGACCACACACTAATAATCTTAATGTTGGCCTAATAGTTCATCCTGAAGGAAGTTCATCTCCTTAACTGTTTGGCCTCTGCTGGACATTTTTCCAAATAATCTTTTAAATATTTTCCCAATAACTTATTTGACTTATTTAATAGTCTTTACAAGTGTGTCTTTTGGGTGATATGTACCGTGTTTTGACATTTATGTTCTCAAGACACGTAAAGGCTTTCAGATTTATAGCAAGGCTAGAATTCATCCAGTGACTACATCAAGCAACAACAGAATATCCACTATGCAATGATAAAAAGTGTCAATAATCTTTCTGTAGTCAGCCTAATGATTTCAACAACTGATCTTTAATATATGTGAGCTTAATTACTATAAGAACAGAAAGCTTAGATTCCTTTCAGGTCTCCCTTCACACTTCTCTTCAGTAATTATTTTATCTTATCTTAATTATCTTATCTTTTTCTGAGCATCAGCCTGTAGTTGGTTGTGTTTTCTCCATTTATGTGCATTTATCCAGCTCAGATATGCAGATGACACCACCCTTATGGCAGAAAGTGAAGAGGAACTCAAAAGCCTCTTGATGAAAGTGAAAGTGGAGACTGAAAAAGTTGGCTTAAAGCTCAACATTCAGAAAAGGAAGATCATAGTCCCATCACTTCAAGGGAAATAGATGAGGAAACAGTGGAAACAGTCAGACTTTATTTTTTGGGGTTCCAAAATCACTGCAGATGGTGACTGCAGCCATGAAATTAAAGACGCTTACTCCTTGGAAGGAAAGTTATGACCAACCTAGATAGCATATTCAAAAGCAGAGATATTACTCTGCCAACAAAGGTCCATCTAGTCAAGGCTATGGTTTTTCCTGTGGTCATGTATGGATGTGAGAGTTGGACTGTGAAGAAAGCTGAGTGCCGAAGAATTGATGCTTTTGAACTGTGGTGTTGGAGAAGACTCTTGAGAGTCTCTTGGACTGCAAGGAGGTCCAACCAGTCCATTCTGAAGGAGATCAGCCCTGGGATTTCTTTGGAAGGAATGATGCTGAAGCTGAAACTCCAGTACTGTGGCCACCTTGTGTGAAGAGTTGACTCATTGGAAAAGACTCTGATGCTGGGAGGGATTGGGGGCTGGAGGAGAAGGGGATGACCAAGGATGAGATGGCTGGATGGCATCATTGACTCGATGGGCGTGAGTCTGGGTGAACTCCGGGAGTTGGTGATGGACAGGGAGGTCTAGCGTGCTGCGATTCATAGGGTCGCAAAGAGTCAGACACGACTGAGCAAATGAACTGAACTTAACTGATCCAGGTCAAAATGTGGTTAGAGTGATGACATAGAGAGGAAATTCAGGACTCTTGACCCAGTGCCAGAGGCCTGAATAAACATTCCCGTGTCTGAGATTTTGTGGTTGGGGAAGGTCTTTGGACCTGTCCTCTCAAAATGTCAGGAGCTTACTGAAAATGTAGCCTTTGGTGATTAAAAAAAAAAATACATAGTGGTCATTACATGGACACTGGAAATATCTGTTTCTTTAAAAATTAGACACATGATTGTTGTTGGTGGTGTTGATGAAAGAGAGAGCACTTGTTAAGAAGGATGTTAGTAACCATCCTTGACTGGGGCAAGCAAACAAAACCCATAAACACAGTATATGTGCAAATACTATTAGAAGCACAGCAACACAAAATTCACAGGCCCCCCCAAGAATACACCTCAAAACGGACTGCAGCCCTCTTGGTTAACGTAATTCCAGAAAAGATCCAGTAAAGAGATTAATTGTCTGCAAAAGATATGCATGGCCAAGAGGAACTGACAGGTTCAACCTCCAGGAGTCTTCACATTTTTGGTTTCCCATCAGATTTTTATCTCTCGTCTCAAGCAGTAGGATCTGGCAAGAAGAACACAAAAGACTCTGTGATTCAGCTTTCAGAAAAGCTGAGGGAAGAACAAGGCCATGGATCTCTGTTAACAATCCTCTGTGCTTTAGACCACAGTGTGAGAACTTGGAGGCATAAAGGCCGGAGGAACTTACAGCAGGAATCTTGGCCTGGGATGGATTTTAGGGAGTTTTGCATAAAGGTATTTACTTTTGGAAGATAATATTAGTTCACTTATTTCCTATGGAAACTGGAAAATAAACACCCACTTAAAATAAACACATGCACATACTTAATTTCTTTGGATACCCTTTCCTCAACTAGTGAGTAAGGAAAGTGCGTGTGCGTGTGCGTGTGTGTGTGTGTGTGTGTTTGTAATACATTTTTGTTTTTTTCAACTTCTTTCATGGTGGCTGCCCAGCAGACATGGATGGATGCATTTTGATCAGGATAAGGCAGTTTGCCCATTACCTGCCATGCTGGGACTTCTGCCTACCAGTGGGTAGGCCTCCCTGAAGTTCAGCTTGTCTGTCAACATGCCGATGCAGCAAAATGGATGTGTTTTGAGGTGGAATTATTTTTCAAAGTCTGTTTGGGCCAGTTCCTGGTCTAGTGCCAGGTCTTACATAATAATGTATATCACGAACCTTCACTGAGAGAGAAAACAACAGGCCCGTGTTTCTGAAAGGTGCTTCAGCTGAGGGCAATCCTGTTTGCCCATTTACTCTGGGTAAAATTTGTTTTCCAGAAACCTCCAAGGGAGTCCAGGGTGCAGAAAAGAGAAATGTGTTTGCTTGTGGGTTTAGCAGTTTATCTGTCACCACTCCTATAAAAGAGCCGGGCTGTCTCCCTGGTGATTAATTCAGTACCAGTCTTCTTGGAGAGCTGGGCGCCACTCACTGCATGTGTTTTGGCAGTCTCCGAAGTAAAAGGTGTGCTGATTTCTACATCGGAGCAGTGAGTCTGAGGAGAGTGGAGTAGTTCTAGAGTTATTAAAAAGAAGGATGACATAACGCCTGCTCCTTTCATTGATTTTGAGCCCTGTGTCAAGTGTGGTGTTGCTTGGGTGTGGTACTGGTTACTTATTCTGCACATCAGATTATGCCTCAGTTTCAGCTGGTCAGAATTTGGGAAGGGCCATGATGAGTGGTTCTGGTGTGGGGTCTCGCAAGGGATGGTAGTTAAGTGATGACTGGAGCTGGAACAGCAGGTGCCTGTAGGAGCTAGGGTTTGCCTGGGCATTCTCTTTCTCTCTCCAGGTGGTCTCTCCACTTGGGGTAACTTGGGCTTCCTCACAGCATGGTGGCCTGTTACATGGTAGACCAGGCTTCTAAGATTAGTGCTCCAATGAGTCAGGAGGATGTCATCCTTTCTAACTTAGCTTTGGAAGGCAGGCAGAGTCACTTCTGCTGCATTTCTGATGGTTCTAAGCAAACCCAAGTGTACTTAAGGGGAGGGAACACAGATGCTACTTTAAAAAAATACTTTTTGTTTTGTATCAGAGTATAGCTGATTAACCATGTTGTGATAGTTTTAGGTACATGGCAGAGCAACTCAGCCACACATATCCCAAACTCCCCTTCAAGCCAGACTGCCACACAACTTTGAGCTGAGTTCCCTGTGCTATAAGTAGGTCCCTGTTGGTTATCCATTTTAGATATAGCAGTGTGTACCTGTCAGTCTCAAACTCCCTCACTATCCCTTCCCCCTTGCAGACCCCTGCTTTTTGATGGGAGAAAGATCAAGGTCATAATGTAGTATAATCTGGGGGATGCTGCTGTGTTTGGAAAGTACAATTTGTCATAGGTGCAACACTGCTCAAGACAAAAGAATCTTAAGGACAGTCCAACTAGAAACAGGTCTCTATGATCTCAAAGTCTCATATACCCATTTGAATGGTAAAATGTACAGTGGTCATTTTGTGCAATCTTATTTTTTGTGTACAAAATAAGTTATATTGAGATATCCTTTGTATTCAGTAAAATGCACACATTTAAAGCGTACAGTTCAATAACTTTTGATCAATGTATGCAACTGTGGACAGAATATTTCTTATTACTCTCCAAGTTCTTTGTTCCTTTGCCATAAATCTGTCATTCTTGGCCCCTGGCAACCACTGATCTGCTTTCCGTTGCTATTGATTAGTTTTGCCTGTTCTAGATTATCGAGGAATCTTACACTGTGTGTCTTTTGTTGGCATATTTTGAGATTCATCCATTTTGTTGTATATATCAACATTATTGTTGAGCAGAATTCCATTGTATGTATATACTGCAGTTTGTTTATCCATTTTCCAGTTTGTAGACATTCTGATTATTTATAGTTTTTAGCTATTATGAGTGAACTTGCTTTAATGATTCATATTCAAATTTTTGTGGAGTCATACATTTTCATTTCTCTCAGATCAATACCTAGCAGTGGAACTGCTGGATCATATAAGAAGTTCATATGTTGAGCTTTATAACTGATATTCTATTTTCCGAAGTGGTTGTTCCATTTTGCTTGCCCAGCAGTGATATCTGAGTGTTCTAGTAGCCTCAAATTCTCACCAAACTTGATGGTGTCAGTCTTTATTTTTAGATAATTCAGTGGTGTGTGTAGGTTTAAATATACATTTTCCTGGTGATAAAAGATGTTGAGCATTATTTCACGCATTTATTGGACACCTGTGTATCTTCTTTTGCGAAGTGTCTGTTGTTAAAATCTTCTTAATATTTTTTTGTCTTCTTCCTGCCAAATTGTAAGAGTTATTTAAGTTTTCTGGACATGAGACCTTTATTATGTATGGGCTTCCCTGATAGCTCAGGTGGTAAGGAACCCACCTGCAACACAGGAGACCCTAGTCCAATTTCTGGGTTGGGAGCTCCTCTAGAGAAGGGATGGGCTCCCCACTTCATATTCCTGGGCTTCCCTGTGGCTCAGCTGGTAAAGAATGCATCTGCAGTGTGGGAGACCTGGGTTCGATCCCTGGGTTGGGAAGATCCCCTGGAGAATGGAAAGGCTACCCACTCCAGTATTCTGGCCTGGAGAATTCCGTGAACAGATACAGTCTGTGAGTCAGACTCATGGATCGCAAAGAGTTAGACATGACTGAGTGGCTTTCACTTTCATTGTGTATGTGTGTGATGAATATTTTTACTAGTCTGTGGATTGTCTTTATTCTTTGATGGTATCTTTGGACTAGGAGTTTTAAATTTTGATTTAGGTTTAATTTATAATTTCATCTTTTATGTTTTGTGCTTATTTGCTCTATCTAAAAATATTTTACCTATCCCATGGTCACAAAGATTTCCTCTCATGTATTTTGCTAGATCAATTTCAAGTTAATTTTTTGTGTATGATGTGAGGTAAGGGTCAAGATTTATTTTTATTTTTAAATGTGGTATCTGAGTTTTCTAGAACTATGCTAAAAACATTATCTTTTACTAATTGAATTACCTTTGCACTTCTATTGAAAATCAGCTATGTATGGTTCTATTTTTGAATTGTCTATTCTGTTCCATTTATTTATATGCCTATGTAAATGCCACACTGTCTCCATTTCTATAGCTTTACAGACAGTCTCAAATTCAAAAAGTTTAAGTTTTCCAAGTTTGTGATTCCCTTTCAAAATTTCTTTGACTATTCTAGGTCCTTTACATTATATCATTGTTTTAAAAATAGCCTGTTAATTTCTTTGAAAAGCTTCCTAGGATTTGATTGGAATTACATTGGACATATAGATCAGTTCAGGGAAAGCTGACCTATGCCAGGAAAGCTGTCCAATACCTTTTGAAGAACTGAAATCTTAGCAAGCATGTTCTCTGATCACAATAGAAATAAATTATAAATAAATAAAATTAAAGTATGACTTGAGGATTCCCACATTTTTGAAATTTTGAAAAACACACTCATATAAGCCATGGGTCAAAGAAGAAATCACAAGGGAAATTTGAAAATATTAACATTGAATGATAACACATACACACACAACATATCAAACTGCATAGAATGTGGCCTCAGCAGTGTTTAAAGGGATACAGCTTTATATGCTTACATGAGACAGAATAAGCTTCCTACTCAAGAAGCTAAATTAAGCCCTAACTAAATAGAAGAAAGGAAAAATAAGGAGCAGAAATCAGTGAAATAGAAAACAGAAAAACAATAAAGAAGTCCCTTCACTCCCAATTCTATCACTCACTCTGAGGGAGTTCAGTTGTCACATTGTTAAGAGGTCCAGGTGGTGAAGAACTGAAGGTATACTTTCAGATGACTGAAGCCCTAGTCAGTGTCTTTACTAAAACCTCATACTACGGTCTGAGACAAAACTACCAGCTAGGCTACTCCCAGATTCTTAATCGACAGTGACAGTGTGAGATAATAAATATTTGTTCTTTTAAGGTGCTTTTAAAAATAGAGAACATTAATAAAATCAATGCTTTTTTTTTTTTTTTTTTTGGAACACGTACCTAGACTGATCAAGAAAAAAAGAGAAAAGATTCAATTTATCAACCTGAGAAATGATATTACATCAGTATGGACCCCACAGAAATTAAAAAGATAAAAGAATATTATATACTGTTGCATATTACTTTATAACAAAAATTGAAAAACCTAGGTGAAATAGACAAATATTTTGAAAGGCATAAATGACAAAAATTGGCATAGAAAGAAACTGAAAATTTGAATACCCCTAATTCTTTTAACGACATTAAATCTGAAACTTAAAAACTTTCTCCAAAGAAATTTCCAGGCCTGGGTGGCTTCAATGGTAAATTCTAGCATATGTTTAAAGAAGAAATAATATCAAACTTGTACACAGTATTTCAGAAAACAGAGCAAGAGAGAAGTATTACCCTTATACTAAAATCAGACCAAGAAAATATATACTGATCAGTCAGTCAGTTCAGTTGCTCAGTAGTGTCTGACTCTTTACAGCCCCATGGACTGCAGCAAGCCAGGCTTCCCTGTCCACCACCAACTCCTGGCGCTTGCTCAGACTCATGTCCATTGAGTCAGTGATGCCATCCAACCATCTCACCCTCTGTCATCCCCTTCTCCTCCGCCTTCAATCTTTCTCAGCATCAGGTCTTTTACAATGAGTCAGTCATTTTGCATCAGGGGGCCAAAATGAATATTCAGGACTTTATTAACACATTTACAATAAACATTAATAAAACACTACAAAATAGGGTTCAGCAGTATATAAAAAGATAATACATCCTGACCAAATGAGAATTATCTCAGGAAAGCAAGTTGGTTTGCCCTTGGAAAGTAATAAATGCAATACATTGTATTAAATGAAATCAAGGAGAAAAACTCTATGACCATCCTGATAAATGCAGAAAAAGTATTGGAGAAATTCAGTAATCATGCACATATATTTGTTAAGTTCCTTGGCAAACTAAGCGTAGCGGGAAAATCCCCAATACAATTAAAAGGTATCTACAAAAAACCATCTATTTCTGCTTTATTGACTATGCCAAAGCCTTTGACTGTGTGGATCACAATAAACTGTGGAAAATTCTGAAAGAGATGGGAATACCAGTCCACCTGACCTGCCTCTTGAGAAACCTATATGCAGGTCAGAAAGCAACAGTTAGAACTGGGCATGGCACAACAGACTATTTCCAAATAGGAAAAGGAGTACGTCAAGGCTATATATTGTCACCCTGATTACTTATATGCAGAATCCATCATGGGAAAGTTGGGCTGGAAGAAGCACAAACTGGAATCAAGATTGCCGGGAGAAATATCAATAACCTCAGATATGCAGATGACACCACCCTTATGGCAGAAAGTGAAGAGGAACTCAGAAGCCTCTTGATGAAGTGAAAGAGGAGAGTGGAAAAGTTGGCTTAAAGCTCAACATTCAGAAAAGGAAGATCATGGCATCCGGTTCCATTACTTCATGGGAAATAGATGGGGAAACAGTGGAAAGAGTGTCAGACTTTATTTTTTTGGGCTCCAGAATCACTACAGATGGTGACTGCAGGCATGAAATTAAAAATGCTTACTCCTTGGAAGAAAAGTTATGACCAACCTAGATAGCATATTCAAAAGCAGAGACATTACTTTCCCAACAAAGGTCCATCTAGTCAAGGCTATGGTTCTTCCTGTGGTCATGTATGGATGTGAGAGTTGGACTGTGAAGAAGGCTGAGCGCCGAAGAATTGATGCTTTTGAACTGTGGTGTTGGAGAAGACTCTTGAGAGTCCCTTGGACTGCAAGGAGGTCCAACCAGTCCATTCTGAAGGAGATCAACCCTGGGGTTTCTTTGGAAGGAATGATGCTAAAGCTGAAACTTCAGTACTTTGTCCCACCTCATGCAAAGAGTAGACTCATTGGAAAAGACTCTGATGCTGGGAGGGATGGGAGGCAGGAGGAGAAGGGGACGACAGAAGGTGAGATGGCTGGATAGCATCACTGACTCGATGGATGCGAGTCTGAGTGAACTCTGGGCTTTGGTGATGGACAGGGAGGCCTGGTGTACTGTGATTCATGGGGTTGCAGAGTCGGACACGACTGAGCGACTGAACTGAACTGAACTGAACTGATGTATGGATGTGAGAGTTGGACTGTGAAGAAAGCTGAGTGCCAAAGAATTAATGCTTTTGAACTGTGGTGTTGGAAAAGACTTTTGAGAGTCCCTTGGACTGCAAGGAGATCAAACCAGTCCATCCTAAAGGAGATCAGTCCTGGGTGTTCATTGGAAGGACTGATGCTAAAGCTGAAACTCTAATGCTTTGGCCACCTCATGTGAAGAGTTGACTCATTGGAAAAGACTCTGATGCTGGGAGGGATTGTGGGCAGGAGGAGAAGGGGACGACAGAGGATGAGATGACCAGATGGCATCACCAACTTGATGGACATGAGTTTGAGTGAACTCTGGGAGTTGGTGATGGACAGGGAGGCCTGGCATGCTGTGATTCATGGGGTTGCAAAGAGTCGGACACGACTGATGGACTGAACTGAACTGAACAAAAAAACTACAGCTAATAATATATTTAACGCCAGACTGAATGTTTCCCCTAATACTGGGGATAAGGAAAGGATGTACATTTTCATCATTTCCATTCAGTATTGTAATGGAGATCTTTGCCAGCTCAATAAAGCAATAAGAAGATAATTAAACGCACACAGATTGGAAAGGAAAAAGTAAAACTTTAAATGCAGATGACATTGAAAATATTGAACATGTTGAAAATTTTGAAGAATCAACAATAAAAACTATTATAACAGGTGAATATATCAAGGTTGCAAGATGCAAATAAATATTAAAAAAATTTTTTCTATTCTGTATACTAGCCCGATGAACAATTGCAAAATAAAACCTGAAAACAATGTAATTCACAGTAGTATCAAAAACATAAAAAAATACCCATAAATTTAAGAAAAGTGTCTAAGATCTCCACAATAAAAACTACTTTCCTATTACTGGACAAAATATTAAAGCCTTAAATAAATAGATATCTATGTTCATGGGTCAAAGACTCAATTTTGTAAACAGATCCAATTTCTCTGAATTATCTATAAATTCAGATTCTAAAATGAATCTATAGATTCAAGATCTTAGGAAGCTTTTAAAAAGAAATTGGTGGATATTTTAAAAACTTACAATACTGTAAAGCAAATGACCTAATATAGATGCTGAAATCTAGAAATAGAAGCTAAAATTATAAAACTTCTATGTGTATTATAGATCTCTCAATTCATTGTTATCATTTTTGTTTTGAACCACATGCTAACTTCTGAAGAATTTTTAAAATGTAAAAACCTCTTTTGTACTTACTTGTATCCTCAGCATCTGGAATTCTTTGTTCGTTTTGCAAATCTGAATTTCCTCCTGTTGTCATTTTCCTTCAACCTGCAAAGCTCCCTTTCATATTTATTGTAATTTAGATCTCTTGATCATAAATTCTTTCAACCTGTTTTGAAAATGCCTTCATTTTATTTTGAAAAATATTTTTGATGGATATAGAATCCTAGATTTACTTTTTACCCGTCCTTTCCATTCTTTAAAAAATGTCATTCAATTGGCCATTTTGTTTCTGATATTGAAGAACTTAGATTAAAAATTTAAGATCGGGAGGCAAGGCCGTGGCCTCCCGGAAAATAGCTTTCTCCTTATCGGGAGGCAAGGCCGTCCCGCAAAATAGCTTTCTCTGTTTTGCTTTCTCTGTTTCAACTTAATTGCTTTTTGTAGACTTCATCCCCACCTGCCTGTGATTTTTGTATAAAAACCCCTCACTTCTGACGCTGGGGGTTCACTCCTCTCGAGGAGACTGAACCCCGGCGCGCCGGCTTAATAAATCCTCTTGCTTATTGCATCGAATTCGAGTCATTGTGGTCTTCGGAGCGACAGGTCCTGAGAAAAGGCCGTGAGGTCTTACAATATGAAGTCAGTCATTTTCTTATTTTTGTTCTATATTAAATGTGTGTTTTTTTCCCTTCTGGCTACTTTTAAAGTTTTCTCTCTATTTCGAGCTTTCAAGAATTTAAATGTCATGTACCTGAATGTGTTTTTCTTTGTGTTTATACTCTGAAAGCTGTATTGTGACCTAAAGGTTCATATTTTTCACTAAATTTTGAAACATTTTGGCCATTATGTCATAATTTCTATTTTCATGTCTCCAAATTCACTGATCTTTTCTATTGTAATCTGCTATTAATCTCATTCAGTAAATTTTTATTTCAGATAATGTATTTTTCAGCTCCAAAAATTCCATTTGATTCTCTTTTATATCTTCAGTTTCTTTCTTTTGTTTGTATTTTCTTTGAAATCTTTGAACATATGTAGAGTATGGACGGAGGAGCCTTTAAGGCTGCAGTCCATGGGGTCCTGAGGGTCAGACATGACTGAGCGACTTCACTTTCACTTTTCACTTTCATGCATTGGAGAAGGAAATGGCAGCCCAGTCCAGTGTTCTTGCCTGGAGAATCCCAAGGATGGGGGAGTCTGGTGGGCTGCTGTCTATGGGGTCACACAGAGTCAGACACGACTGAAGCGACTTAGCAGCAGCAGCAGAATATCACTTTAAAAATCTTTGTGAATTCCATCACCTCTGTAATTTCTATGTGTGTTTCTACTGACTTACTCCCTCCACCATCCCTGTCATTCCCCAGCCCCCCCTCTGATTACGGGTCCCATTTTCTTGCTTCTTAGCAGGGCTAATAATTTTTTAAGAGAGTCTTTTATAGGAGTGTATTTGATTTACAGTGTTGTGTAGGGCTACTAATTTTTGATAGGACATTGTGATTGTCATGTTGTGAAGTGGATTTTGGTATCTTCTTTTTAAAATTGTTAATTTTTTTTGGACAGAGAATGAATATCTTTCAGATCATCTTGATTCTTTTGAGGTTTATTCTTTTAGTGAAGGTCTGCAGTGGCCTCATCCTAGTGTAATTTAGCCCTAATACTTCTGAGTCTCTTCTAACTGCCCTGCTTGTTCAGTGAGATTTCTCCACCACAAATGGTTAGAACTTGGATGACTCCCAGCCCTGTATGAGTTCTGGGAATCGTTCAGCATACAGCAACTCATTCGTTGGTCTTTCACTGGTAGTTATTCTTTGCCTGGTTTTGTGGTGTCTTACGACACTTCACACAGAAATGGATATTTTGTCAAAGACTCAAGGGGCCACCTATGTAGATTTCTAGAGTTCTTTCTCTGTGTATGTCTCTCTCCTTTCTGGTACTTTACAACTCTAATATTGTCTCTTTAATTCACTGAGACCCTGTGATCTATTTGAGCTTTGCTTTTATATACTTTAGTCTCCAGGTAGAAAACAGGGTTATTTGTAAGGATTTATTGAATTTGTTTCCTTCCTTTATCAAATCAAGTCCTGGGTGGTCTGCAGCCCATGTCTGAAAAGAATTGTTTTATATATTTTGTCCTTTAAAAATGTGGCTTACATTGGGAAGGCAAGTACCAGTTACTATATCATGTACTAGAAATATAAAAGTGAATCTGAAGATAATGGAATAATCTTTTTCCATTAGTCTTTGTAGGCATATACAGTTTTATTTGAAGACTGGTTAACTGAAAGAAAAATCCTCTTAGCTTAATTTTTAGAAATTAAGAATTTCTAATAAAAACTAGACTCAGAGATGAATTAATTTCATATGTCCTTTGCCCACTGAACAGGACACCAAAATGATTTGGAGGAAACTTGGCTTTATTTTCTCTAAACAAATATAAAAATATCCTTCATTTTCTCACCCACTCTGTTCTTGTCTACAGAATATGAATTCAAAACAGATGGGGGAGAGACACATCAGATCAGAGGCACTGTACTGCTCTGGACACCAATTACGGTACACAAAATGTGTCACGTGCCTTTTCACAGAGCTACTAGTGTGTGGTATGTAGAAAGGTCTTTTATTGCTATCTTGGCTTTGCATTGTGGTTTTATGTTTTAAACTATGACTTAGGAAATGCCACAGTACCTGGCTGACAAAGCAGTTGACATAGAGGCGCTAACCATGTACTGGCAGATGGCCTGGTCTGCTAGCTGGCTTCTGAGACATGATAAACATACAGGCCTCACAGACAGATCATCACTATCTCCAGCCTTTAAAAGTTCTGGAATCAGAATCTATAGCAAGTTTATTACGCTCTATTTTCACTGGAAATGGACCAAAGAAACGGCCAGAGGCTCTTTCTGTGTCTCATATCCATCACACAATGCAACATTGTTTGTCAAGCTGTTGGGTTCTTTAGCTGGGTGGGCCTAGAAAGTTAAATATACATACATATACCTATTTATTTAAATATAGATGTGCTATAGATGTGTAAATTATATTTACAATGTTTATATTTAGATGAAACTAATGAAAGCTAGTTTCTCAATTCCCTCATCTGTAAAATAGGGATATTAATTTTCATTGTAAAGGGTGGAAGCATGTGATGAATTCAGTTCAGTTCAGTTCAGTTCAGTCGCTCAGTCATGTTCGACTCTTTGCGACCCCATGAATCGCAGCACGCCAGGCCTCCCTGTCCATCACCAACTCCTGGAGTTCACTCAGACTCATGTCCATTGAGTCAGTGATGCCATCCAGCCATCTCATCCTCTGTCGTCCCCTTCTCCTCCTGCCCCCAATCCCTCCCAGCATCAGAGTCTTTTCCAATGAGTCAACTCTTCCCATGAGGTGGCCAAACTACTGGAGTTTCAGCTTTAGCATCATTCCTTCCAAAGAAATCCCAGGGCTGATCTCCTTTAGAATGGACTGGTTGGATCTCCTTGCAGTCCAAGGGACTCTCAAGAGTCTTCTCCAACACCACAGTTCAAAAGCATCAATTCTTCGGCGCTCAGCCTTCTTCACAGTCCAACTCTCACATCCATACATGACTACTGGAAAAACCATAGCCTTGAGATGTATATTCTATTTAGCAAATATTTTAGGAAACACGTTTTGATGGTTGAGGTAACAAATCTGAGTATTAATATCTGCCTGCTAAAACCAAGAAGAGAACCAAGGTAACAAAATTCAAGTTTTAGGGAACTTCCTTGGTGGTCCAGTGGCTAAGACTCTGCATTCCCAAAGCAGGAGGTCCAGGTTTGATTCCTGGTCAGGGAACTAGATCCCATATACTGCAACTAAAACCCTGGGGCAGTCAAATAAATAAATATTTTTAAAACAAAAGAAAATTCAAGTTAAATTGTGGTCAAATTCATAGGTGTCATAAGGATAAGACTTGTAGGCCCAGTTCTTCTGTCTGATACATGGATCTGGATGTGACAGACAAAAATGGGATTGTAAAATGTTGAATGGGAAAAGTATAAACAGTTGAAAGTCATCACAGAAGGCATCCAGTTCATTTTAAACAGAAAGAACTGAGAAACTTACTGCTATCTGTGGCAATCATTTATTTATTGACTCTGAGGCCCAAACCCACTCTGTCCTGTGAGGCTGAAGTTAGAATCCTGCCAAACACATACCCAGACTCTCTTGCCAGCTGACTTCCTGTTGTATCCTATTAATTTTTATCATAAGACTGAAAGGAAGGGCAGAGGAATAACGGTTTCCTTCTTGTTTTTATTTAGTCTTGTCAGTGTTGACTTGACTTTGGATGTTTACTATTGCCTTTGGCTTCTTCCTGTTTTGGCAGAACCAGCTGTATCTCACCTGCTCAGAGATACAGTTGGTAGCCAGATGTTGCCCCTTTCCTGGACCATGGATATCTTTCTCTGAGATTTTCAGGTTTTTCTCATCAGCCGGGAAATATTGTCTCCTCAGAGGGCTAAGCCCTAGCCAGCTTAACAAGTATCCCTCTTCTGAGTTTCTAGGTTTTGATAATCCCAACCACTTCCTTTTTTTTTCTTCACCTAATCACAAGGAATGGCACCCAGCTCCAGTACTCTTGCCTGGAAAATCCCATGGACGGAGGAGCCTGGTGGGCTGCAGTCCATGGGGTCGCTAAGAGTAGGACAAGACTGAGTGGCTTCACTTTCACTTTTCACTTTCATGCATTGGAGAAGGAAATGGCAACCCACTCCAGTATTCTTGCCTGGAGAATCCCAAGGATGGTGGAGCCCGGTGGGCTGCCATCTATGGCGTTGCACAGAGTCGGACATGACTGAAGCGACTTAACAGCAGCAACAATTACAAGGAAATCAGTCCTGAATATTCATTGGAAAGACTGATGCTGAAGCTGAAACTCCAATACTTTGGCCACATGATGCAAAGAACCAACTCGTTAGAAAAGTCCCTGACGCTAGGAAAGATTGAAGGCTGGAGGAGAAGGGGACGACAGAGGATGAGATGGTTGAATGGCATCATCAACTCAATGGAAATGAGTTTGAGCAAGCTCTGTGAATTGGTGGTGGACAGGGAGGCCTGGCATCCATGGGGTCATAAAGAGTCAGACACAACTGAGCGGCTAAACTGAACTGAATCAGTTCAGCATTGTAGATTCTTCCTTTCATTTTCATCTTTAGGTTATCTTTAGTTTTTCTTTTTTTCTTTCATTCCTCCAATGCCTGTGAAACCAATTTCCTATATGAAACCCTTTCTGTTTAAATATTTGGTGTAATTTCCCTTTCTTCTTTCCTTCTCTCCCTTTCTTCTTTCTTTCCTTCTTTTGATGAATAGAATGTTTCTAATAAGAAAGGTCCTATCAAACAGAACAAATGATGGAATTCTTGTATTGATTTTGTTATCACCTTGGCCTTGAACACGGTGCTAAGTTCCTTTCCAAGGAAAAAGATAGTTGGCCCTTGAATAGCATGAATTTGAACTTTGAACTACGTGGCTCCACTTTTATGTGGTTTTTGTTCACTAGTAAGTGCTGCAGTACTACATGGTTCCTGGTTGGTTGAATCTGTGGATGCGGTACTGCAGATTATGAAGGAACCTTGGGTGTGGTGGTTTAGTTGCCAAGTCATGTCCAATTCTTGTGACCCCCATGGGCTGTAGCCTGCCGGGCTTTTTGTCCATGGGATTTCCCAGGCAAGGATACTGGAGTGGGTTGTTATTTCCTTCTCCAAGGGATCTTCCTGACCCAGGGATTGAATCCATATCTCCTGTGTCTCCTGCACTGGAAGGCAGATTCTTTACCACTGAGCCACCTAATTTTCAAATATCACTGAAAGCCAAATCTAAAATTTAATTGTGTGTATTGCAAAATTACAATGCAAATCACAGACTTGCCACATTTCTTATGTGAAAATTAGGAACTTGATTGGGAAGGAGTGGGACTCTGAGATTTGGAATGAGAACAATCCAAGTGAACTCAGAAAAAGTTGAAATTTCTGGATTCCTCTCAAATGTCCCTGAAACTTCCTATCTGGCAAAATGAGCTCCTCCTCCCAAGTCTGAGATGTTCTCTCCCTTCCCTGAAAACTCTATTTAATCTCACCTGACCCTGTTGTCCCGTGAGAATATTTCATTCTGCCAGTTTCATCCAGCGTCACTTTTCATGGCCCCTAGGTACATAGCTAGAGTCAGATCCCTCCATGTATGGGAGTACAGACTTAAGTCTGACCTGTGAAGAGAGAGTATATATTCTAAAAGAATAGCATGACTTAGTTAATTTATATCATGTGAAACCTGGGGAGTATGGAGCATGTGTGGGAATAAATTCTAAGTGTCTTAGTCTGAGGAGAATGGACTATAATGTGATGTCAGGCTGAATTTGTTGGTATTGGTGCATTCACCAGAGCTTCTGGATTTAGTGTGTCAGCTTAACAAGCTTAAGGCAGTTCTGAAAGGGTGCTTGCTTGGTCATCTGAAACTTGGATTAAATAGTGACCTACATTCTGACCTACATGTCAGAACTTCTGTGATGTAATGTAGAATGAGGTCAACAAATTAAGGTCCATGAGTCAAATCTTCAAGCTAAGAATGGTTTTTACACTATCAGTTCAGTTCAGTCGCTCATTTGTGTCTGACTCTTTGCAACCCCATGGACTGCAGCACACCAGGCTTCCCTGTCCATCACCAGCTCCTGGAACTTGCTCAAACTCATGTCCATCGAGTCAGTGAGTGTTTTAAGAAGAAGGAGAAGAGGAGAAGGAGGAAGAAGAAGGGGAGGAGGAGGATCACATGCAGCCTGCAAAACCTAAACTATATGTCATTTGGACTTCCATAGCAAGAGTTGAGAACCTCTGATGTAGAGAAAGGAATCAAAGGTTTAAGGTGGTGGGTAATAAAGTAGTCTTATCATGTCCAAACTCTCATTTTCTCTATGTTATCAAGGTGTGTTTACAGTCATGGATTATGTGGATTCAAGCTGAACATAACTGAAAGTGAAAGTGAAGTCGCTCCGTCGACCCCGAGGACTGTAGGCCACCAGGCTCCTGTGTCCATGGGATTTCCCAGACAAGAATACTGGAGTGGGTTGCCCTTCCCTTCTCCAGGGGACCTTCCCAACCCAGGGATCGAACTCGGGTTTCTGGCATTGCAGGCAGACGCTTTAACCTCTGAGCCACCAGGGAAGCCTGGAAGCCCCAAACATAACACTGGGAAGAAGTTGATACCTCTTACTCCTCAGTGTTAACCTTGAAAGAAGAATAATGATGTGAAAGACTTCTCTGTGCCCATAGCTCTGTTCTCTGGCACCCCTTGGAAGATGGGGGCATGGGATGTTAAAAACTGGTGAGCTATTGAATAGGGACTGGTTATCTTTTTCTTCTTTTAGTAGATGTGGTTTCTTGAAGGGTGAAGGGAAGAGAAGGTTTAGATATTTCTGGGACCTATGCTTTTTAAAGCACCTTACTCAGCCTGAGGTAAAGTTTCCTGAGCTAGAGTCGTTTCACATAACTCCACATACCTTCTTAATCAATACTGGGCCTGACAAAGTGATTGCTGATTGGGTGATTGATTTCTGTGGTTACCACAAATCCTTTTGGGGAGAAATTCTGTTCCTTTTCCAGCTTATCTTTTCCAACTCACACACTTTTTAAAAAGCAATGTTTGTAGTTCCTGCCACTCCAGTGTCAACGAGAGAATTTACTTTATAATGCGTATGAACTGGCAGCTTCTTGGGAGAAAAAAAAAAGCAAAAGCCCTGTTGTCAGAATGAAGTCATCTGTTTGGAGAGCAGAGCCTCAAGTATCCTTGAGGGGGCGGGAACCTGGTGCCCTCATGAGCTTAGCCCTTTGGCACACAGAGCCACGTCAAAACCTGTTTCCGGAGCAACTGAATTCTCCCCTGAAATTACTTGGCAACTCCTTTCCCTGCGGGTCTGGAGTAAGTCCTTTCAGGGGCCTTATTTTAAGGCAGCTTGTCCCTGATGGAAACCAAGATCACTGCCAGCTAAAGAATTCAGCAATACCCTAAAGTGGGCTCACCTAATAAATTTTTACAGTCTACAGGCCAAGGTGTGTGTTTTGGGGGGCTGGGCTCTGTTTGATGTCCCCATCAACTCTGAAGCATGTAGACAGTCAAAACAGCATCTGGTTTTTTGGGGTTATTTTCAGAATAATATCATATCTGGATACATAGTGCTGAGAAGACAGCTTTTGAGGGTATTCCTCCAAATTGAGTTTGGAGTGGATAAGAAAAAAACTGTGTTTTCTGGCTGTGGCACATTGGGGTCTGGAGAAAGAGAGGACTAGACCCTCTTTTGACTTTTTATATCTTTACTTTTAAAAAGTCTTAAAAAAAATAAAAACTTCATTTAAAAATGGATGTCCAGGCTGAATTGCAAGGTCAAAACTAACAAAGGTGGAATTTAATATAAGTGTAAAAATCCTGTGATTAGGTTAAAAATCAGTTTCCTAAATAACTACCAGGTGGAGAAATTCTCTCTTTTACCATCACACGGGAATCTTTGTCTATTAAGGGAAGTGGACTTGTACCACTTCATCTACCAGCCTCCAGAAAAGCTTCTCTTGGGCCATGTGCAAACAAAGAATAATTTAAAACTCATTTTAAAAGAAAGATTAAACAGAATCCTTCATTGTTGAATGGTATCCATTAATTAAGAGCAAAAGAGTAAGAGCATTTTAACTATACAGCTGAACTAACAAAATCTGATATTTAGGCTATTAAAACCTAAAATCCAGGTCAATCATTGAAAATAAAATTGGACACGTAGAAAGTAAAAACATAACTAAGAAAATGCAAGTGGCTACACAGAGTAAAGAAGGCATTGGGTTCCCTGGATTATCTTTCTCGAGCTAAGTATGTTGAATAAACATAGGTCTCTTGATTAAACCCAGGATGGTTCTGGCAATTCTGGAGGATGTGAGAGGGAACTGAGTCTATTAGGTTGCCTGAGGATGGCTGTAGTCACTCAATAGTAAGAGCTATCATAAAGGTTACAGGCTTCCCAGGTGGCGCTGGTGGTAAAGAATCTGCCAGTAAGGCAGGAGACACAAGAGACTTGGGTTCAATCCTTGGATGGGGAAGATCCCTTAGAGGAGGGCATGGCAACTCACTCCAGTGTTCTTGCTTGGGAAATCCCATGGACACAGGAGCTTGGCAGGCTACAGTCCATGGATTCTCAGAGAGTCGGACATGCCAGTGAGCATGCACACACACATCTAAAGGTTGCATGTGGCTTGTCTTGAACAGACCTTTCCTGTGCTGTATTGCCAGTTTCAAAGCACCTTCAACTTCATTATCTCTCTTGCTCCTCTTTTCTTATAGATGTGGCCTTGAAGACCCGGAGAAAAAAATGCTTTGAGTTCCGAGAGGCAGTAAGCAGCAGCCTTTTCCTATTAATTACTGCCCTAGAATACTGTATCCTTCAAAATGTTATCATACCTGGGAATGGCTCACTTCAATTTCAACCTTGAATTAAGGTTGACTAGGGGCTGTAAATGGGAATTAAGTGCCTCTCTCTCTGTCTCTCTCTCTCTCTCTTTCTCTTGTCTCCTCTTCCTTGGGGTAGATAGCCTCAGGGCTGCTTTATAAGTCACCCTGACTCTTTTTCCTTTCAGTGGGGTCTCCAGATAGACTAGGAGTTGGTAGCATCAGCTGGTGCTTTGGGGTTGCTGATGTTTTGTCCTGTCTTGAACCAATATGGCCTGGGATACTCTTTCCAGGAAGCGTGGGACCCACAGAAGCTGTCACTCTTAAAAACAGATGCAAACGTCATAAGTCTTTCCAGAGAGCAGAGATTCTAATGGTACCAAATTGGGATAACTTCTGCCATTTTAACTCCTTCCTACTCTTTCTTTTAATATTTGACCCCCTTTCCTTGTCATTGCTCACATTTCTGGCTAATCTAGAATGTTCTCTTGTCTTCTTATACCTGGCAGCACTAGCTCACTAATGAACACTTTTACTCGGGCTTTTTAGATGGGTTTGGGGTTCTCAGCCACATAACCTCATTGCTGGTCTTGATATACATTCCCATGATGTCAGCTCTGGGCCCTGCGGAGCAAATCTCAACTTGTGAAACCAGTACGTCTGGGCTGCAGACTCTTTTACTTAATTGCTTGCTTCAACACCTCTCTTTGCTCCCACATCTTCCCACTTTACATATCAATCCATATCTCTGTGGTTCAGAAATTTAATTGCTGGATTGAAACTATGGATTCAGTTTACATGATGGATTTGTGGATTCAGTCATTACAGTACTAAGAAGTATTTATTAAGTGTCTGATTGTGCATGGTGATATATAAAAGGGCTGACAATGATGTGAAAATAAAAATAATCGCTTCCATTTTATAAGAGTAAACGTGATCGTATCCATTTTCTCTTTTACTACATCAGCTCCAGCTATTTATGTCTTACACATTTGTCTCTCAGGAGATGTGGGAAACTTTTGGCAGATCCAGGACACTGCTTGCAGGAAGATCCCCAAAGTGTTATGGGCAAAGTACCTCAAGGGCCAGTTGAAATTTCTTTGGCTCTGATTTTGAGTTAAATGCTACTGTAGGGAAACGGGGATTGTGGGGAGGGACAATAGACATCCCTCAAGTTTGAAAGTGAAAGTGAAAGTCGCTCAGTTGTGTTCGACTGTTTATGACCCCATGGGCTACAGTCCATGGAATTCTCCAGGCCAGAGTACTGGAGTGGGTAGCCATTCCCTTCTCCAGGGGATCTTTCCAACCCAGGGATCAAATCCAGGTCTCCCGCATTGCAGGTGGATTCTTTGCCAGCTGAATCACCAAAAAGTCCTCAAGTTTAGGACCATGAGAAAGTGAACTAGAGGAAGGAGAACAAGTGTGGCATTGTTTAGCATCCTAGTGGTGGTCCTGTGTCAAATAGATGAATAGTTAAATAGATTCTTCCTAAATTAAAAAAAGATTTCACTATCTAGTGAAATTTTTTTACTGCGGACTTGATCATTCATGTCCCACTCTTTGCGACCCCATGGACTATACCTTGCAGGCTCCTCTGTCCATGGACTTTTCTAGGCAACAATACTGAAGTGGATTGCCATTTCCTTCTCCAGAGGATCTTTCTGACCAAGGGATCAAACCGTGGACCGCTGCGTTGACTGTGAATTCTTTAACATTGGGTCACCTGGGAAGCCCAGTGAAATTCTTTAGTGAGATGTTAATAAGTGGCAGTACAAGAGCACCCATGGTCAAAGAAGTTAGGAAATGGGCAATCTTCATCGTATATTAGCATATTAAAAGCTCTGAGAAGTCCTGTAAGAAAGGAAACATTTAAAACATTTGACTCAGAGTTTCCTGAAAGCATTGGATCAGTTCAGTTGAGTTGAGTTCAGTTCAGTTAGTTGCTCAGTCGTGTCCAACTCTTTGTGACCCCATGGACTGCAGCACGCCAGGCTTCCCTGTCCTTCACCAACTCCTGGAGCTTACTCAAACTTATGTCCATAGAGTTGGTGATACCATCCAACCGTCTCATCCTCTGTTGTCCCCTTCTTCCACCTTCAATATTTCCCAGCATCAGAGTCTTTTCAAATGAGTCAGTTCTTCACATTAGGTGGCCAAAGTATTGGAGTTTCAGCTTCAGCATCTGGCCTTCCAATGAATATTCAGAACTGATTTCCTTTAGGATGGACTGGTTGGATCTCCTTACTCTCCAAGGGACTCTCGAGAGTCTTCTCTAACACCACAGTTCAAAAGCATCAATTCTTCAGAACTCAGCTTTCTTTATAGTCCAACTCTCACATCCATACATGACTACTGGAAAAACCATAGCTTTGACTAGACAGACCTTTTGGGCAAATAATGTCTCTGCTTTTTAATATGCTGTCTAGGTTGGCTATAACTTTTCTTCCAAGGAGCAAGTGTCTTTTAATATCATGGCTGCAGTCACCATCTGCAATGATTTTGGAGCCTAAAAAAATAGTCTGTCACTATGTCCATTATTTCCCCATATATTTGCCATGAAGTGATGGCCAGATGCTATGATCTTAGTTTTCTGAATGTTCTTCCTCTTTCATTTTTATCAAGAGGCTGTTTAGTTCTTCTTCGCTTTCTGCCGTAAGGGTGGTGTTATCTGCGTATATGAGCTTATTGATATTTCTCCCGGCAACCTTGATTCCAGCTTGAGCTTCATCCAGTCCAGCATTTCTCATGATGTACTCTGCATATATGTTAAATAAGCAGGGTGACAATATACAGCCGTGACATACTCCTTTCCTGATTTAGAACCAGTCTGTTGTTTCGTGTCTAGTTCTAACTGTTGCTTCTTGACCTGCATACAGATTTCTCAGGAGACAGGTCAGGTGGTCTGGTATTCCCATCTCTTTCAGAATTTTCCACAATTCGTTGTGATCTACACAGTCAAAGGCTGTGGCATAGTCAATAAAGCACAAATAGATGTTTTTCTGGAACTCTCTCACTTTTTTGATGATCCAGTGGATGTTGGCAATTTGATCTCTGATTCTTCTGCCTTTTCTAAATCCAGCTTAAACATTTGGAAGTTCATGGTTCATGTAATGTTGAAGCCTGGCTTGGAGAATTTTGAGCATTACTTTGCTAGCATGTGAGATAAGTGCTACTGAGTGGTAGTTTGAGCATTCTTTGGCATTGCCTTTCTTTGGGATTGGAATGAAAACTGACCTCTAGTCCTGTGGCCACTGCTGAGTTTTCCAAATTTGCTGGCATATTGAGTGCAGCACTTTTGCAGCATCATCTTTAGGATTTGAAATAGCTTATGTGGAATTCCATCACTTCCACTAGCATTGTTTGTAGTTTGTTCGTATTTGTTCGTAATACCCACCTTGCTTTGCATTCCAGGATGTCTGGCTCTAGGTGAGTGATCACACCATTGTGATTATCTGGGTCATGAAGATCACTTTTGTATAGTTCTTCTATGTATTCTTGCCACCTCTTCTTAATATCTTCTGCCTCAAGCACATGTCTGTCCTTCATTGTGCCCATTTTGCATGAAATGTTCCCTTGGTATCTCTAATTTTCTTGAAGAGATCTCTAGTCTTTCCCATCCTATTGTTTTCTCTATTACTTTACATTGATCACCAAGGAAATCTTTCTTATCTCTTCTTGGTATTCTTTGGAACTCTGCATTCAGATGGGTATATCTTTCCTTTTCTCAGTTGACTTTCGCTTCTCTTCTTTTCACAGCTATTTGTAAGCATTGGATCATGGAACCATTTTGGGGAAGGAATACCTGTGAGCTTTTGTGTACCTGTTTTTTTCTTCTGTCAAAAGGTCTGTTTTTTTCTTCTGTCAAAGCACAACTTCAGTTTAGGAAGGAAGAAGATTCTAGGGTTGGGTCCTGGTAGAGTTTGAATCTAGGTTCACCAGATTCAAACCTGCACACTTGATTCTCCACTGCACGTAGAAGCAAGTACTTGTTAGAAATTGCATTGTTGACCCTTCATCTACATTTAGGATTCCTTTTCCAGATTTTGCGTGATTTTCCCTGGAGGAGGTTTGGGATCATGCTGCTGCCAGTTTACCAGATGATATGCATCCAAAGCTGCTATTTCTGGAAACTTGACCATATGAAAATACCTAAAGTGTTTTTTTCCTTGTCAAAATAAAAGGCCTGGTCTTAGTGAGATTTTAATCATAAACTGATTTTGTTTGGAAAAGCCTGAATATTTGGGCTGTTTTTTAGGACAGACTTTGAGGTTGAGTTCCAGGGTTTTAGCACATGTTCTTCAAGAAATAGCCTGACATGTTTGAATGGTGCTCCAAAATTTCTGAGACAGCACTAAAGGATGTTATTCTTTGGTGTGCTGGGAATAAAAATACCATGTTAAACTTCTGAACCTAACATCCCTGTGCTGCCTAGTTAGGGGGACAGATGGAAAGAGAGAGCACTTTTTTTTTTGGAAGGGAATGGGACTAATTGAAGTTTTCTGCCAGCAAAGTTTTGCTTTATTTGAGGTTTATTAGATAAGATTGGGCTTCCCTGGTGGCTCAGATGGTAAAGAATCCACCTGCAATGCAGGAGAGCCAGGTTTGATCCCTGGGTCTGGAAGATCCCCAGTATTCTTGCCTGGGGAATGCCATGAACAGAGGAGTCCGGTGGGCTACAGTGCATCGGGTCGCTAAGAGTCAGATATGACCAAGCACACATACACACACACACAAGATTAGTCTTTAAGCAAAAACAGAGATTCTTTGAGAACAAAATATTTATACTTTGAACTAGCTGTAGGAATATTTACTGATCTCTATGATTTTTAGCTTAGACCTTGTTAGTCACTGATTGAATTCTTCCTTTTGAGGTAATATATGAAATATGTGGGAACTATTGTGATGGAAGATGTTTTTAAACTGTGGCACAAATTTCTACTGAGAAAGGAATGATTTAAAAGAAATCTGAGGATGGTTTTAAACTTTAGAGTAAATATTGTTTACAATAAACTATTGTTTTGTTTTTGGCTGGGCTGAGGCCTCATTGCTGCACGTGGGCTTTCGCGAGCTGCAGGCAGTAGGGCAGCTCTTCGTTGCGGTGCATGGGCTTCTCATTGCAGTCGCTTCTCTTGTTGTGGAACACGGGCTCCAGGGTGTGAGGCTTTAGTTGCCCTGCAGTATGTGGGATCTTCATTTCTGGACCAGGGATTGAACCTGTGTCTCCTGCATTGGCAGGCAACTTCTTCACCACTGGGCCATCAGGGAAGTCCTTGGAGTAAATATTTGAGGTAAGAAGGACACTTGAAAAATGATTTCGTTGAATCTTTATAACTCTTTCTGTTATGGTTAGGACTTCTAGGAAGGGGGCTGAAATGTTTCATAGCTAAGTTCTATTTTGAATTCATTGCTTTTAATTTGCCATTTTTCTCCTATTATCTTTACACAGGCATGAAAGATATTCTTGCTGTCAATGTTTTGACATTTCTACTAGATAAATTTGAAAATCACTCATTCATGCCAATTCCGTATCCTCTGGAGCATCAAATGAAAGTGCCTGCAATATCCCACTCATGCAACACCTCAAGGAAGGACTTATGTTTATCCTTAAAAATGAAGTTTCATTTGGTATACATTTGGCTGACATATCACAGCTCTAAAAGCTTGTACAGACAAGCATTTTGAAAAGATTATTCCTCTAACATCTGTGAACTCAGTCTACAGTTTAGTAAAAATGCTCTTGGCTTTGTCCTCATGCTTAAGCCATACATTTCCAGTGAAACCCAGTGATGTTCTCCTGAGCTGTCATTACTATTTCTTCATCTGTCGTCTCTGTCATATTTTGTAATGATTGCATGTGAATGAAATCAGAGTTTCATGTAGTGTGAGTTTCAATGAAAAAATAGTGTAAAATTCTTCCAATCTCTCTTTTTGTGCAAGGATCAATTGATTTTGTTGTGTTCCTTCAAAACTAGAATTCCCAAAACTCCAGTACAAATAGCAACTATGCGTAAAGAAAGTAAGATGATCTCAGAGTCTTCCAGATTCATCCCAAAGATGGGCCTACTTTGGACATTTGTGAATTTTCTAGGACTGGGTTGTTTTCAGAGAAGGCAATGGCACCCCTCTCCAGTACTCTTGTCTGGAGAATCCCATGGACGGAGGAGCTTGGTAGGCTGCAGTCCATGGAGTTGCTAAGAGTCAGATGTGACTGAGTGACTTCACTTCCACTTTTCACTTTCATGCATTGGAGAAGGAAATGGCAACCCACTCCAGTATTCTTGCCTGGAGAATCCCAGGGACGGAGGAACCTGGTGGGCTGCCATCTAGGGGTCGCACATAGTCGGACACGACTGAAGCAACTTAGCAGCAGCAGGGTTATTTTCTGATGTGTTTTTCTGATTTCAGGATTTCTAGATTACTGCTGCTCCCCATGTCATTAACAACAAAAACAGGTTATTCTGTGGAAATTGGAAAAATTCCTAGTTAGCTTTTGGGATGACCAAATGGTAAGCAGAAGCATAGCTCTGGTCCACCTTTGCTGAAACAAAACAAAACAAAACACCACAAATGAATGGATACTAAGCCCATCAAAATCTTTCCTCTGTCAGAGCCTAGCTGTGGAGAAACTTAGTGAATCTGCTGATAATGAATTTGCAAAGGACCGGTCCTGTTATTATGTCATAACTGTATTTCAGGTGTCTTTACTATGCCTGCTCCCCTCACCTTAAGCCAGACGTTCATCACCTATACCAAAGCCTACTGTAACAACTCCCTAGCCAGACTTTTGGTTCTTCCCTGGTGGCTCAGATGGTAAAGCATCTGCTTGTAATGCAGGAGAAGACCGGAGTCTGATCCCTGGGTTGGGAAGATCTCCTAGAGAAGGGAACGGCTACCAACTCCAGTATTTTTGCCTGGAGAATCCCCATGGACAGAGGAGCCTGGTGGGCTACAGTCCATAGGGTCACACAGAGTCGGACACAACTGAGTGACTAAGCAGGGCAGTGCCAGACTTTTGTCTCTAACCTCCGTGTACCTTTTACTTCACAGTAAATATAGCTAGCTCAGAAATCACCCTAAAATGTCGTGTTCCTTCTATTCATCCTTTCCGAAGGACCTGCAGCAGCTCCCCTCACGCGGATAAGTTAAAACTCCTTATCCCGTACAGCAGTATGAGAAAACTTGCTCCTCTTCTGCCCAACTTAGTATGGCCCCGAACTTTTATTTAAACTCCTCTATCATTTTTTTCTTCATCCAATTTTTACCCATCAAACAATTTGGCAGCAAGTACGGTAGCTCAGTCTGCCTGCAATGCCAGAGAGCCAGGGTCAGGAAGATCCCTTGGAGAAGCGAATGGCAACCACTCCAGCATTCTTGCCTGGAAAACCCCACGGACAGAGGAGCCTGGCGGGCTACAGTCCATAGGACTGCAAAGAGCTGGACATTTCTGAGTCACACATGCACACACAGGGTCTTAAATTTCTCCCACTCTTGAAGAAATAGTTTTTCATATAGAAAAACATTCAGTGTATAAAGATGGCCCTTATAGTTACTTATATAATTAAAACTTACAGCCTAAATGTTTAGCAAAGGAGAATTAAATGTGGCACATTTACAAAGTAGATAATATATTGTCATTATATGATATTATTTGTTACCATAGCATAACAAATTTGTTAACATAAGAAAATACTAATGTTCTAATAGGAGAGAAAAAAATAAGTATCTATAGAGTATGAGCTCAAATAATTAAAAAACATAGGGGAAAAACCACTAGAAATATGTATTCTATAACTGTCAAGAGGGATAATCTATGCATGGTGAGATTATGGTCCGCTTCTGTTTTTTTCATACTTTTTCAGTAATGTTTTTCTCAGAAAACCTTATTTTTGTTTTTGTAACTTTATTGCTTTTTTGATAATGAAAATAAGTCATAACCACTGCTAAAATTTCAGACAATACAGAAATATGTAGGTTTTTAAAAGTAAGAATTACTTGTAATTTCAATTAAAAAGTCAGCTAGTGATAGTTACTGTATTTCTTTCTTTTTCTGTTTCCATACACTTTTATTGGTTATCAACAATTACTGTGTTTCTTAAATTTGTTCTGGTACCAAATGACACATATTAGCAGTGGCTTAGTGTGTGTCATCTGGGACCCCTCAGCAAGCCTTAGTTTTCCCTCCTGTTCCTGGAGGACAGCAGTTTGGCTGTGGATAAGCTCAGGTCCTGGGATGTGCCCCACATGGCGTCCTGTTCTGAATCTCAGGCTAAAGGAGCTGCCCTGTGGCAATCCCCACCCTCACAGCAGAGGGGAAGAGTGAGAGGCTGAACCAAAGCCATACCCTCACCTTTAAAGCATTAGCTTGGACAGGCGGCATGTCGCCTCATATTCCATTGCTCTGCACAAGTCACATGGCCAAGCCCAACATTACTATGGCATGGAAGTATGTCCCCCCAACTCAAGGCACGATGGGAGCATTATCTACTATAACCACCAGCACCATTTTGCTGTGTACATTTTTTCAGAGTTTTCAATATACAAGGGTGTGTGCACACATATTCACATTTACTTTTAAAAAATGAGATGACTCCTACTGTGAAATTTCTTGTCTACATTTTTTTGATGGATATCTTTCTATATATATATGTGTATATATATATATATTCTTAAGTGTTTATTTTGATGGGTACATAATATTCCACTTTATACATATACCATGATTTCCTTACCCTGTTTATAGATATTTGGGTTGTTCCCTATATATTTTTTGCTACTATAAACAGTCCTGATATGAACATCTTTGTTCATATATCTTTGAACATGTCACTAACATACATTTCTGTAAGTGGAACCATTGGAACATTCAGAATCCACATTTTCAAGTCTTCAGTAAATGTTGCAAAGATTCTTCTACAAATGCAATTTACACTCCTGCCAAAAGTGACAATTTTCACTTCAAAATGCAAACATATTTACTCTTCAAGACCAAGCTTAAATCCAGCTTTCCGTAACTCCTTTTCCTAGTAATTCCAGCTAGAATTAACACAGTCTTAAATTTCATGCTTTACACATACAGTTGTATGTATGTGTGTGTTTTATTGTCTTAATTATAAGTTTGTGGAGAGCAAATGATCTCCATGGACTATTTTATTTTCCCAAAAGTAATTTTCACACTGTCCTGGTTTATGTGTGTCTTGGTAATATTTTGAGCAACTGATTTGGCTTTTTTGCCCCTAGTATCTTTCATGTCTTACTTCAGTACTCTGTATTCCTGTTCCTATTTCTCCATCCCTCACTCAGGCAGTTGCTGTAATTCACATTCCCTCAGAGAAGGTGTATGAGAAGGGGATGAGAGTGTGAGGGGGCTTGTAGTGCACAGGCAGAAACAGAGGGCAAGTTTTTCTGGGTTTTGTTTCTATAATGTTGAAGCCCAGAGATAAAGAGAAATTCCCAGGCTTAGAGGGCTTCCCTGGTGGCTCAGCTGGTAAAGAATCCACCTGCAATAAGGGAGACTTGGGTTCGAGTCACGGGTTGGGAAGATCCCCTGGAGAGGGAAACGGCTACCCGTGCCAATATTCTGGCCTGGAGAATTCCATGGAATGTATAGGCCATGGGGTTGCAAAGAGTTGAACGTGACTGAGTGATTTTCACTCACTCTCTAGGCTTAGAAGCAGCAAAGGATAGAGAGTGGGACTTGTTTCCAGTTTTAGGAAATGGTTCCCTTGGACTGGGGAGGGGGCTGGCAGCCCTCTGAGGGATTGTGCTGTACCTCCTGGTGGTGCAAAGACCATGAGACCAGGAGGCAGCGCCTGGAGGGAGAATCCAAGCCTGGGCTTCCAGGACAGCCCTAGGCAGGAGTGGCCCTCAGACATCCTTTGTCTGGTGTACACCTTTTTCTTTTTGTAAGGAATTTCCATCATTTAAAACTCAGCAGATTTACTGGGTCACATTCTTGTGTGGAAACTCTCAACAGGGGTTGGACAACCTTCTTCCCCTAAAATGAGGCATGGAGTCTCCTGACTTCCAGTCTCTGATTGTCCTTCTCCACCTGAGAGATGATATTTTCTGTTTCCTCATTTCCTCCCTGATCTCTTAGCTGCCACTCTCCCCTTTCCTCAATCACCTCCAGCCATATGGCCTCCTTGACTTCCCCAAGTCCTTGCATTTGTCGCCCCTTTGTCTGAAATCCTCTCCCTGACTGCTATGCTTACAATTGGAGCAGCCCACTCTGAAAAATCATCTGTCTTCCCTCTTGACTACAGCAGTTATCAATACCTAAATACTATGCATTCACTTATTAATTGCCTGACTCCCTCCACTACAGGATAAGCTCCCTGAAGTAGAATTGTTTCTGTTGCATCCTGTGTTGTACTCAGTAAACATTTGTTAAATGAACGAGTAAATGGATGAGTCTCAGAAGACAGTGTACCTGAATTGACAAGTGGGGTACAGAGAGGAGATGTGCTTGTTTATTCCATATTCCTTGTTGAGAATCTGCCACCTTTAGGGCAGTGCGATCACCACTGGGGAAACGTGATTGTCCTCTCTCCATTCTCAGTCCATCTGGTGACCTGGCTCAGCTGTTGCAGAATATGCCCCAGAGGTCAAGGCTGGTTTACCTAGACAGCATTACTTAGGAAGATTTGAGGCAAGTTTTTCCATTTTTTTCCTTTTGAAAATCTGAGGAACTGTGTTAAGTGCTTTTAGAAATTAGGTTTCATGAAACTTTTTCATCTGCTTAACTGGAGCTAGAGGGGATCAAAATTAGAAAGAGACAAACTTTTAATAAACCAGTTTTGCTATTAGACTATCACTCAATTGTGTTGGTGGCTAGACTTAGGAAAGTAAAGTTTTGGGGTTACTTTTAAATTTAAATATATCCTAAAAGTTCATTCCTCTGTCTTTAGAGATATGGATGAATTGTATTTTTGTATAGGTCAGATCAGGGTGTATTATAACTTGAATTTTAAAAGAAACCTTTTATTGTCACTGAAGCTCAAGGTCAAAGCAGTGTTAGATAGCAGGAGGATGGTTAATTAAAAGTTATTTTATCTTGAAATATGTTTTCCAAATATTACCTTAAAGGAATTTAGTAAAAGCCCACAATTTGACCAGGGAGGTAGAGCACACATCACAAATTCATGTGAGACTCCCATAACAGGTAAAGTCAAGGGCCTTATTTGGATAAACATTATGAATGAAGGAGACTTATAATCTTTATAAAAATGTCATGAGGGTCTTAAAATAGTATTTTAGAAGCCTGAGAGAGTCTTGATCATAAACTGTAGGGTGCTCAGAGCAATTGCCTGGTAGTAGAGGGAGGAAAAATCGAGAAATGTACTCTGTTGGAAGAAGAGGCTGTCATCTCTAGAGGAAGGTTAGAGTCCTTACGCCATAGTCTATGCTAATGCAACTCTAGATAATAAAGGATTTTGCATAAACATAACAAATCAGAAACAAACAGAAAAAAGGATAGTGTAACAGTTTCTTACTCTCCCTCCCTCTTTTTTGGGACAGCCACCAGCATCAGCATTTTCCCCCATTCTCTTCCGTAATTTTATACCAAAGTTTCTCTGGCATTCATCAGGAAACAGAAAACTTCCAGAAGACCCAGGTAGAGTTTTGGTGGAAAAAGACTAACAAAGGCTTTAATCTTAGACCGACCCTGGGAGGTGTCTCGCCTCTGTAAGTAAAAGCAGATTTGATATCATTGCTTTAATTAAAACCATCTGATGCACAAAACCCCTTCTCAGTTGCCCTGAATCACTTATTTTCCAACTCCATCCTCAAACAGTTTATCTTCCAATAAAGCATGTTATCGTTTGTACAGAAGACTGATAACCCAAGAGTCGTGAATAATGGAAAAATGACAAAACTTGCTATTCATAATCAGTTGGCAAAGGAAGGAGAAATAACAGCTGCTTGACTGTTGAACATATATTTTTAAACTGAGCTGGTAAGTCAGTATGAATGCCAGGTCACAGATTTTCTTCAACAGTCTCAAGATAGCTTAAGGTCATGTGGATAAGAGTTTCTTGGTGACTTTTTAAAATCCCTTTGGAAGGATATTGGGCAGGAGAAAGGGGTGCTTTTTACAGCCACAGGGCTCAGGATCCCAGACCCTCCAATGTAAATGCCAACTGCAACCAGACAGTGACGTTATTATAGACCCATTTTTGTCAGCTGTACAGAGTCAAGCTCCATGAATTCAGGAATGCACTAGTTTATGGGGTAGAAAACAATCTTATCCTGAAAGGTTGATTGCTAGTCAAATTTTTGAAAATTGAAATAAATATTCAATGCAATATGGAACTTGATCTTTATGGGACTCTACAGGTAATTCTCCAATGGCATCCCACTCCAGTACTCTTGCCTGGAAAATCCCATGGACAGAGGAGCCTGGTGGGCTGCAGTCCATGGCGTCGCGAAGAGTCTGACAGGACTGTGCGACTTCACTTTCACTTTCATGCATTGGACAAGGAATGGCAACCCACCCCAATGTTCTTGTCTGGAGAATCCCAGGGACGGGGGAGCCTGGTGGGCTGCCGTCTCTGGGGTCGCACAGAGTCGGACACAACTGAAGTGACTTAGCAAAGGAATTTTTGGAGGAAAATGTTGGGTTAGGTGACTTAAGTTGGAATCCCAGCTCTTCCCCTTTCTGTCTCTGTGATGGTTGATAATGGATTTAACTTTGAGGAACCTACTTATCTGTAAAATGGACACCCAACAACCTTATTTGGGAGGGTCTGCCAAAATGAGATCATGGATATATAGGTGATTTGTTGATTTTACTTATTAATTTTTAAAAATTATGAAATTAGAAAATACAGAGAATAATCTAACAGATATCCATGTACCAACCACTAGATTTTAAAGCTAGTAACATTTGCCTTATTTTCCTTTTTTTTGGGGGTAACAAAATATTAGCAATGCAGTTGATAGCTCCTTATCCCATTCTTTACCTTCTTTTGCATAGTTAATCACTATCTTGAAACTGATAAGTATGGATTGATTTATTTATGAGTAGACATTTCCACTTGCTTCCGTTAACTTTATTTATTTTACAGATTTAAAAATGTAAATATATGTTAATGTTGATTAGAAAAATTTTGTTTACATTTATTATCATGCTTCTTTTTCCCCTAAGAAACATTTTTTGGGGAGTAGAAGGGCATAATTTTCCTTAAAAAATTTTTTTCTTTTATATTGGAGCATAGTTAATTAACAGTATTGTGTTAGATTTAGGTATACAGCAAAGTGATTCAGTTAAATATATGTATAAATACATATAAATAATAAATACATACATAGATATAAAAATAAATACATATAAATATATGTATTTATTCTTGTTCAAATTTTTTTCCATTTTAGGTGATTACAGAATACTGAGCAGCATTTCCTGTGCTATCCAGTGGGTTCTCGTTGGTTATCTATTTCCCAGGTGGCACTAGAGGTAAAGAATCTGCCTGCCAATGATGGTTCAATCAGGAAAAGCTCCTGGAGAAGGGCATGGCAACCCACTCCAATATCCTTGCTTGGAGAATCTCATGGACAGAGGAGCTTGGTGGGCTACAGTCAGTGGAGTCACAAAGAATCAGACACTACTGAAACATGTGAGCGTGCACACACGTATAAGTCAATCCCAGACTCCCTAACTATCCCTCCCTCCCACTGTTCCCCACCATAACCATAGGACAGCTGGATTTATTTTGCTAGTATATTATGTAGGATTTTTATATCTATATTAATAGTGGGGTTAGTAATTTTTCCCCCCATACAGTCCTTAGCTAGTTTTAGTATTAAGGTTATGCTAGTTTCATAAAATGAGTACTAGGCTTTTCTTTTCTAAACTCTGAATCATTTGTATGAAATATGACCTATCTGCTATTTGAAGATTTGGTATAGACTGCTTGTAAAACTTTGGAGGCATTTTTTTTTTGTAGTTAGATCTTTATAGATCATTTAAAAATTTTATATAGAGTTATGCTGGCTTTCTATCCTTTCATTAGTCAGTGTTGGTTATTTATGTTTTTCTAGAATTTTCATTTGAATTTACGTTTGTTGGCATACAGTTTAACATATTATATGCTTCAGAATATCTCTATTCTATCTATAGTTCTATCCCTTCTTCGTTCCTAATATTTACTGCTAACAACTTTTCTTTTTACCTTGGTCAGTCTTCTAGAGGTTTAAATTTCCTTTGTGTGTGTGTTTTCTCCCTCCATAGTCAGCTTTTGTTTTATTTATCAATTCTAATATTTATTTGTTTTCTTGTCTATTAAGTTCTGCTTTTATGTTTGCTAGTTTCTTCAGGCTTACTCTGGTATTCTTTTTCACTTCTTCAGTTGCTGGGCTTAGAACTGTTCTTTTTCTTTCCTAACATATTCATTTAAAAGTATATACATTTGAAGAGAGTAGCATGGAAATATATACACTAACATGTATAAAAATAGATAGCCACTGGGAATTTGTTGTATGACTCAGGTAACTCAAACCGAGGCTTTGTGACAACCTAGAGGGGTGGGATGGGGTGGGAGGTGGGAGGGAGTTTCAAGAGGGAGGGGACATATGTATACCTATGGCTGATCCATGTTGATGTATGGCAGAAGCCAGCACAAATATTGTAATTATCCTTCAATTAAAAATTTTTAAAAAAGTATATACATTTCCTTTTAAAGGATACTTTGGCTACTTCTCACAGATTTTTATGTTACATTTTCATTGTTATTCAGTTCCAAGTATTAAAAATTTCCAGCATGTTGTCTTCACTGATTATGAGTGATTTAGAAGCATGTTGTAAAATTTCCAAATGCATATTTCCACCTTTTGGTTGTGGCTTTCTAATTCACTGCCCTTTATCATCCTTTTAATGCTGTTATTTTATGTCTCTTTCAGATTGTTCTCTCTTCTATGGTCTAGTTGTAGGATTTCTGGCTGACCCAGTTTATCATGTCTGCTGATTTTTCTCTCAGTGCAAATCATGTCCAAGTATTTGGTTGTGTTTTTCTTTGTTAGCTTGTCTTCAGTGGGGGGTTTTATGCGGACTTTCTGTGCACATGCTGTGGACATTTCTCTACCGGGCATTTTATTTTTGTTTCTATTGGGAGTCCCAGGGTTTTACTGGTCCAGGACTTGGTTTTGTGCTGTTGTTGTTAGTTTCTCAGCTTGCTGTTTATCACATAGGCCATGCAAGTGTGACCCTCCTCTCCACTAGTGTCACAGGTTTGAGATTTTTTTCTTCTTTTCAAATGACCTTTCTCTTCTTCCTGGAACCCCTGCAGGTGACAAGCTGTCCAACTACTGGCCCAGACTGGGGAGAACCTGCCCTTCTGTAATCTTGTTTTCCAGGAGACTCAGTTCTAAGTTCTATGCTATTGTGAGATAAAAACAACAAAAAAAAGCCTTATATTTCTGGGTGGACCTTGAAACTCCAGTCCCAACCAGGATACCTCCTGGGCCACTGAAACCCTCAGCTTGTTTGAGTAACTTCAAAACAGTTTTGGTTATATTTTAGAATTTCTAATTTTCTAAGAGTAGGAGGAGATGCATGCTCAGATCAGGCAAACTTATTTTAACTTATGTACAAGTTTACAAATATATGCTAGAGACACTTGTCTTATACCATAACATTATTCTATAAATAAATTATTCTTACAAATAATTGTGTATGCATAGCTTTTATTAAAGCAGGGTACCCATAATTATTTTAAATTAGGCTTAGTTAGAGAGGGAAAATCTAAATATGAATCACAGTTCTGTTCTAAGATTGTCATCAGTTCAGTTCAGTTCAGTTGCTCAGTCACATCCGACTCTTTGCGACCCCATGAATCGTAGCACACAACCTTGGAAAAATGCATAAGTCCTGGTCATAGGGAGAAAGCATAATTCCATTTACTGCTGATCTGTAGGAATATTTACTTTTACATCATTATTAATTTTCTGGACCAAGATCAATTGGACCCTGCTGGGCAGTGGAAAGCCAAGAACTCAAAGTGATGTGTATAGTTTTGTGTGTCTGAAATGATGGATTCTGCATTTTGATAGATTGACAAGCTTTACACTTGTCAGCTTTTTCACTGAATTCTAAACACAGAAATGGGCTTCTTTCCCCACACAGAGAATACTAAGAATTTATTTCCTGAGGAACATTGTTTTTTTCCCATTCTAGGCCTGATTCTCTCTGACAGGATGAAGTTTTGTAGGCAAGAGAGATTTATTTTGGTTGGCCAGAATGCCTGTTTACTGCATTCCTGCAATACTACCTGATCCATTCAAGTTAATATGGACCCTCTCTCCTTTTTCCTTTGATTACTCTCAGACTTTCATTTTGCATTGTTACGGAAATTATTTTTATAGTAAAAATAAAAGTAGAGGAGCAATTAGTAAACTCAGATGCTTTCACATTAGAACTGCTAATTGTTTTGTTGTGAAAATAATTTGACAGTTTAGGAAACAAATCATTAACTTGATTATTTGAGCTGACACTGGAAGGTGCTACCTGAGTAGTACCTTCTATGAGAAGGAATCTACTAGTAAGCTTAAAAATTCATACATGTTAGCACATTTAAAAGATAGAGCCCCTTTAAATAATCAATAAAAGATATAAACAGGGACCTAACTAATAATACCTGATTGTTTTCCCAGTTTTTGACATTTATGAATATTTGTCATTAAAAACAAAAGAGTAACCATTGGCCTTAGCTTCTGTTAAAAGTTTTTGTCTGATTGAACCAAAGGACTTCAGAGGAGATCTTGAAAGGGGAGAGATTAATCAACTATCACTGTGGCCAAGAAGTGCTCATTTTTCCTTAAATGGTCCATATGAGGCCAGCCCTAAAGCATCATCTGATAACTTAATAAATAAACTTTGGGGTATATGGGGAATGATTTCATCAAAAGAACAGTTTAGCTCTTGGTCATACTGAATTTTCTTGATGCGTTCTACTTGTTTGAACTCTTTAGAATAACTACACTGAATTCTTGGTGCACAACTAGTCAGACATTTTTTCTGACATGTTACTTGCCAGTTGATGTAGGTGATTTCTGAAATAATGCTTTCATTAGCATTGTAGAGAAGCTGTTTTGAAACACTGTCTCAAACACAACTATGACAGTGGTCAAGAAGAGAACTGGACTGTTGGGTTCAAATCACAGTTTGCCCTAACCAGAGGTTACCCTTGACAAAGTTGCTTCAGTGTCTCTTGTAAAATAAAGAGAATAGGAGTATCACCTTCGCTGGGTGGCTGAGAGGGTTAGAATATACCTGGAAAGCGTGTGTATCGCATGTGGTAAGCATTCAGTGTCAGCTGTTGTAGTTAAATATGCATATATTCTACATGGAAACGCTCAAAGTACCTGAAGCATAGCTCTTACCAATACACGAATGACTGGAATAGTATCTACTACCCTTTCGGAAACTACAATTTATGTTTTCTCCTGAGAAACCCAGCCACCTGTCTAGGCTGATAATTCTATAGAAAAAAAAAAACAAACCTGTCTTTTCAGATATTTCAACCTCTTTGGGAGTGAACCCTAGAAAAGTAAATTCAAAGTTAACTCCGACTATGCTCTTTGCTGATTTCTCATCTTTCTAATCCAAAATTTAATGAAAGAAATCTGATTTTCACATTGGAGCAAGAAAGAATTTAAATATCAATTATTATGTATTCATGCTGCCACGCCCAGTTCCTTTAATTGTCTTTGCAATGTCATTTTGCTGCCCCCCGCCCCCCCTTTCTTTTGTTGTTCAGAACTGAGGCTTTTCCAACTAGAACTATCCACCTTGGCTTTTGAAATGCTAGCTTTCCAGCTGTGAATGGAGTGTCAGTCATCTGCAGGAAGCCTGACCGTGTGAATTTCTGGTTTGCATCAGACCATCATGGCTTATTGTTCTGAAGGCTCTTGAAGGAGGGTTCAAACTCATGGTGCCATGCAAGCACCAGGATGAGTTTCTTGCAAATGGCGGTTCACTTGACATGCCTGCATTTAGAAATCCCTTGGGTAAATCTTTAAAGCAGTTCATCACCATCATGTATCAATTGAGGATAATCTAAATCCCTTGAAAGCACACATAAAACATGTAATTGCCCTTGAAAATAAACACAAATAATTTACTGGTTATTTTTCCAGAACACATCCCACTTGTCCAGACTATAGTCTGAACTCCACCTGGGCTGGTAAAACTCACATTTCTTTTTATTGGTTCACTGTGGTCCTGAATCAGAGGCTATTTCTAAATTTTGTTTTCTTTTTCTGAGTCAAAAACTAATAAGAGACAGAGTAAAGAATCTTTTACTCATTCCACTGTTGACTTCCCTGACAGCAGTTTCTATTATTCCCTTGGCTGATTTGCTATTGCTATTGCTTATTAGAGGCTGAACTGCCTCTTCAGTCAGTTCAGTTGAGTTCAGTCGCTCAGTCGTATCCGACTCTTTGCAACCTCATGAATCGCGACCCCACAGGTTGCAGCTCATCAGGTCTCCCTGTCTATCACCAACTTCCGGAGTTCACTCAAACTCATGTCATTGAGTCAGTGATGCCATCCAGCCGTCTCATCCTCTGTTGTCCTCTTTTCCTCCTGCCCCCAATCCCTCCCAGCATCAGAGTCTTTTCCAATGAGTCAACTCTTCTCATGAGGTGGCCAAAGTACTGGAATTTCAGCTTCAGCATCAGTCCTTCCAAAGAAATCCCAGGGCTGACCTCTTTTAGAATGGACTGGTTGGATCTCCTTGCAGTCCAAGGGACTCTCAAGAGTCTTCTCCAACACCACAGTTCAAAAGCATCAATTCTTCCTTGCTCAGCCTTCTTCACAGTCCAACTCTCACATCCATACGTGACCACAGGAAAAACCATAGCCGTGACTAGGTGGACCTTAGTCAGCAAAGTGATGTCTCTGCTTTTGAATATGCTATCTAGGTTGGTCATAACTTTTCTTCCAAGGAGTAAGTGTCTTTTTAATTTCATGGCTGCAGTCACCATCTGCAGTGACTTTGGAGCCCCACAAAATAAAGTCTGCCACTGTTTCCACTGTTTCCCCATATATTTCCCATGAAGTGATGGGACCGGTTGCCATGATCTTTGTTTTCTGAATGTTGAGCTTTAAGCCAACTTTTTCACTCTCCTCTTCACTTTCATCAAGAGGCTTTTGAGTTCCTCTTCACTTTTTGCCATAAGGGTGGTGTCATCTGCATATCTGAGGTTATTGATATTTCTCCCGGCAATCTTGATTCCAGCTTGTGCTTCCTCCAGCCCAGTGTTTCTCATGATGTACTCTGCATAGAAGTTAAATAAGCAGGGTGACAATATACAGCCTTGACGGACTCCTTTTCCTATTTGGAACCAGTCTGTTGTTCCATGTCCAGTTCTAACTGTTGCTTCCTGACCTGCATATAGATTTCTCAAGAGGCAGGTCAGGTGGTCTGGTATTCCCATCTCTTTCAGAATTTTCCACAGTTTATTGTGATCCACGCAGTCAAAGGCCTTGGCATAGTCAATAAAGCAGATATAGATGTTAGGGACTAGATCTGATAGAGTGCCTAATGAAGTATGGACTGAAGATCATGACATTGTACAGGAGACAGGGATCAAGACCATCCGGATGGAAAAGAAATGCAAAAAAGCAAAATGGCTGTCTGGGGAGGTCTTATAAATAGCTGTGAAAAGAAGAGAGGTGAAAAGCAAAGGAGAAAAGAAAGATATAAGCATCTGAATACAGAGTTCCAAAGAACAGCAAGAAGAGATAAGAAAGACTTCCTCAGTGATCAATGCAAAGAAGTAGAGGAAAACAACAGAATGGGAAAGACTAGAGATCTCTTCGAGAAAATCAGAGATACCAAGGGAACATTTCATGCAAAAATGGGGTCGATAAAGGACAGAAATGGTATGGACCTAACAGAAGCAGAAGATATTAAGAAGAGGTGGCAAGAATACACAGAAGAACTGTGCAAAAAAGATCTTCATGACCAAGATAATCACGATGGTATGATCACTCACCTAGAGCCAGACATGCTGGAATGTGAAGTCAAGTAGGCCTTAGAAAGCATCATTATGAACAAAGCTGGTGGAGGTGATGGAATTCGAGTTGAGCTCTTTCAAATCCTGAAAGATGATGCTGTGAAAGTGCTGCACTAAATATGCCAGCACATTTGGAAAACTTAGCAAAGGAAAACTGAAAAGGTACGTTTTCATTCTGATCCCAAAGAAAGGCAATGCCAAAGAATGCTCAAACTACCACACAATGGCACTCATTTCACATGCTAGCAAAGTAATGCTCAAAATTCTGCAAGCCAGACTTCAGCAATACGTGAACCATGACCTTCCAAATGTTCAAGCTGGTTTTAGAAAAGGCAGAGGAACCAGAGATCAAATTGCCAACATCCTCTGGATCATGGAAAAAGCAAGAGAGTTCCAGAAAAACATCTATTTCTGCTTTATTGACTATGCCAAAGCCTTTGACTGTGTGGATCACAATAAACTGTGGAACTCCTCTTAGATCTTGGAAATCAAGACCCTCTGCCTCTGAATTATTGATTGACACCTCTCCGCCCCTCCTAGGAGTGTTTGCTTTCTGCTGCAGCCAGGTGTCTAAGGACCAACCCTAGTGTCCATTGTCCTTATCTGTACTCTCATATTTTGTCTGTTGCTCTCTTTCCTTTCCTCCCACTCTGCATTCTCATCTCTAGTTCCTTTCTGACCTCTTGCTCTAAAAATTCTCCTAAACTTAATGGGATCACCACCCCTCCCCCTAACTCCCCGAGAAGTTTGTCATGTCCAGTTCCACTGATCTAGACATTCTTGAATTTAGAAATCAATCTGTGGGCACATGAAGAATATTCTCATGTGTTGCTTTGGATGTCTAACACTCCCAGTGTGATCGGTGATGCCCCTCACCCCTGCCCGGCCAACCCCAGGTGGATTGTAAAAACAAAGATAGGCTTTTATCCTCAGGTATCTCATGTCCTGTTGAAAAAGGACTCCACTATCCATGTCTGTACATCTGTTTTGTTCATTGCCTCATCTGTGTCTGGTGTATCTTTGTTTTCAAATGACAGCTATAGGGCATATTTAGCATTTTATTTTTGACAGCAATGTCCAAAGTAAGTTTTCAGATGTATTCTTTCAAATAAAGTAATAAAAATAATACAGTGTATAGACTTATTATCTGCCTTCTCATTATCTAAAAATCAGGAGGAAAAGTTGGGGGAAAAAGGAAGGGAAAATTGAAAGGCAGTAAGAAGTTGTTTTGAGAAAATTGAGGATGGGCTTCAGGGTATGCAGAAGATGCCAAAAGGGATAAAAGATTTTCCAACCAGATGATATGTCTGTATTTGTTTGTTCATTTCTTTTTCATAGTGTCTTTGTCTCATTGAACTGAATCATCATGACAAAAAGAATGCTGGTGGGTATTTGGTTTAGGAAGGCATCTTACAAATTTTTTGGATTTATATTTACTGATACATCAATTCAGTTTTCCTGGGTCTTGACCTGTAAGGCCAGCATTCTGAAAAGGGTTAATGAATTAATTTCACTGTAGTATGCCTGCTTAGCCTGGTAGTGCATAGTAATTTCCGAATATTGCAGTTATTCATAGCTATTCAAGAATAGAGATTATTCCAAGCATGCTTAACAAATCCATTATCCATGAAAAATTATATGTATTTAGATGATTCCCAGGGTAAATGCAGTTTCCATTCCATATGTTTGAAGATGTTTTCTGGAGTGCTTCAAGACCCAAGTGAGGTTTGCTCACCACAGGAAGAAGTTTCTTTGTACCCAAAATAACCCTCTTTTCTTTACTATCCTTGGGATTAGGAACAAAGGGAAAGAGAAAACTAGACCATATTTTCTTGTCAGGCTGGGCACAGTCCCATGAGGCACCTTGTATTAAACTTCAGGAAAAACATTTTATGTGATGCTCCTTGTAGAAAGTTGGGACAAAGTTAGCCAAGGGTTTCTGCTGATGTCTGTGGCTGTTTTAACCTTTGAAAGTCAAGAAAAGTTATAGGATGACAAACCTTGGGACCATTTCTCTGATTCCTTTATTAATGAATTCAGTAAAAATGTACAGAATGCCTAGGATGTGGAGGTACTGTGGTTGGTGCTAGAGGCAGTGAAAGTGAAAGTCGCTGAGTCCTGTCCAGCTCTTTGCGACCCCACAGACTATACAGTTCTTGGAATTCTCCATCCAGAATACTGAGTGGGTAGCCTTTCCCTTCTCCCGGAGATCTCCCCAATCCAGGGATCAAACCCAGGTCTCCTGTATTGCAGTTGAATTCTTTACCAGCTCAGCCACAATGGAAGCCTGCTAGAAGCAGAGTGATAAGAAAAACAGTCTAACTTCACAGGACTTACAGTGGGGAGACATATAGTAGTAAACAGTTATATGGTTTAGTTGCCCACACCCGGCAACACACACACATCAACCACTGGCTGTGGGAGGTGCTAAGAAGGAAAGATTCAGAGTGCTCTAAAAGTGTCCATGTGAGATGAGGCTGAAGAAATCTTCCTTGGGGAACTGAGGTTTAAGCTGAGACATGAAGGAGGTGGCATTAATCTAGAGTGGTGGAGATGGGTAGGGGGACAAGAAGTGTGATAGTTACATTTATGTGTCAATGTGACTAGGCTATGGTGCCCAGGTGTTTGGTGAAACACCACTCTAGAGGATACTATGAAGGTTATTTTTAGAAGTGGTTAACTTTTAAATTGGGGCTTCCCTGGTGGCTCAGTAGTAAAGAATCTGCTTGCCAGTGCAAGAGATGTGGGTTCAGTCCCTGGATTGGGATGATCCCCTGGAGAAGAGAATGGCAACCCACTCCAGTATTCTTGCTTAGAAAACCCCATGGACAGAGGAGCTGGGTGGGCTACAGTCTTTGGGGTCACAAAGAGTCAGACACAACTGAGAGACTAAACAATAATAACACTTTTAAGTTAGTAGACTTTGATTCAAGCAGATTACCTTCCATAACATGGGTGGGTCTTATCTAATCAATTGAAGGCTTTAACAATAAAGACTGAGGTCTCCCAAAGAGGAAAGGATGAAAATTCTGCCTTCAGACTGCAACACAGAATTCTGCCTGAGTTTCCAGCCTTTGGACAAAGACTGCAATACCAACTCTTGCAGGAGTTTCCAGCCTGCTGGCTGCTCTTGAATTTTGGGCTTCCCAGTCTCCATAATCAAGTAAGCCAACTCCTTAAAATAAATCTGTCTAGACAAATTGAAAGGCAGGTAGGTAGATGGATAGGCAGGTAAATACGCAGAGATATGTCTCTCATTGATTCTGTTCTCTGGAGAACACTGATTAACACAGGAAGTGAAGAAGACTCTAGTAGAAGGAACTACATGTGCAAAAGATGGGAGCAAGCTGGTGTTTGAGGGAATAAAAAAATGAGCAGTGTTGCTGAAGGACAGAGAGTTAGAAAGGGAAGAGTAGCTGGGTCAGACTTCTGTGTTGTGGAGCCTTTTTTGAAGAGCTGGGCCTTGCTATAAAGCTGCAAGTATTAATTTCTTGAACTTGTAAGAGACTATTCTTTTAAATTCACTCAGTCTTCAAGTTTTTAATTATTAAGCATATACCTATTATGCATTCTTACGCTTTTCTCACCACACGTAAGATTTCACTGAATTATGTACATAGACTAGAATGCTCCTTCCTTCTCTCTCCCCATTTTTCCCTTTTCCTTTCTATGCAGTGTGTTGCCTCTATGGACATTTTCTGCTTTAACCGTCAGATTGCCCATGTACTTGTGGATTTCTGCTCTCTGAGTGTTTAGGTCCAGCTCCACATATTGGTCCCCCAGTATATCCACTCTCAGTTAGCCTTGTTCCCCTCATTGGTCACAGTGACAGTTCTGAAACCTTCCTTTCTTTTGAGAAATTATTCCTCTCTTTCTAAAAGTCTTGGGGTCCTCCAAAAAGGTGCCCTGCTGTCCCCAAGCTGAAGTGTGGGGTGTGAGCTTTTGAACTTTAGGCATGATAGGAAGTGGCTGGAGTTCAGTCTTTCTTGTGGGGTCTCCCTGAACAGAGCTGTCTTCACTGTTTAGGTCTTCAGCTCTGCTCTGGTTTCTATTCTTTCTGCAACCTGGCTTTCCCTGATGTTCTGCGCTACCCCATGCTTGTGTGCATGCTAAGTTGCTTCTGTCATGAATGACTGCAACCACATGGACTACAGCCTGCCAGGCTCCTCTGTCCATGGGGTTCTCCAGGCAAGAATACTGGAGTGGGTTGCCATGCCCTCCTCCAGGGATCTTCCCAACCCAGGTATTGAACCCACATATCCTGTGACTCTCGCATTGTAGCTGGATTCTTTACTACTGAGCCATCCGACCCTAGTAAATCCCTTCCTTGAGTTAACCAGAAACTGTTTCTGTGGCTTGCAGCCTAAGGAGACTATTTCTCTGGCATGGAAGGAGAAGAGTGAAGAGTTTCATGTGTCTGGAGAGAAAGGACATGTGGGAATAAATGGACTTGAGGCAGTTTGGGGCCAGATTTTAAACAGTGACAGGAAGAGATCTTGAAGAAGTTAGAAGTAAAGCTGTCTTCTGAGAAGATATGGATGGAATGTGTTTGGTTATTGAGGGAGTTGGGCCCATCCATGAGTTTGTTACTGAAGAGTTCCAGAAACTGTCCCAGAATTCCAAGGGAGTAGCAATCTCCAGGAAATGGTGTGAACTCTATGCAAAATGAAGAAACCTAATCCTCTGCTTTGTGCCAGCCAAAAATGGCTGGTCAGCCTGGACTGTGGAAAATAGAAGCCCAGTAAAGCAGAGCCATGGTGGAGAGTTCCCTGTGTGTGCTGTATGTTTCAGTACTTGCAGTGATATGGTCATAGCCTGAACCATCATCCCCTCAAGGTCCCAAATGGCCGACAACTCACTTTCCTGAGCAAACTCCAGGGCTGTAAAGAGCATTATTATAAAATGGCTCTTCATGTAACTGTGCTTAGAGGAAATTGCACCTCAGGCCAAAATGAGGATTAAGGCTTGTCTAGAAGTTACATTTTAATGGAAATTAATATGTTGACAATTTTAGTTCTTACATGAATCTTGCAAGATTTTAGTGTGGATCCATTGCTGAGATACCAGTCATTTCTGAGCTTATGGATCTGAGGATAAGGTTGTAGACCATGATAAATTCATTCATTCAAATGATGTTATGAAGCCAGAACTTCTTTGCACTCCCATAAAGCCATATATATATATATCCCCTCCCCTTTCTAAGAAGGGATTGACATGATCAGATCAGAATGAATCCTGGTTTCAGGGAAGAGAGACTGTTAAAGGGAAACCAGGTAGGAAGTCACTGTGAGGGCCCGGAGGAAAACCAAAGGAATCTGAACTAAGACAATAGCAGTGGGAGAGGGGAGATGCCGACTGCTGGACTGAACTAACTCTTGATAATCTGTTGGATGTAAGGGGTGAGGAATTGGCTAGAATCAGGGAAAGCTAAGGAATGTCTTACTTGTCATTTTTCTTTCATTAAATAACCTTATCTGAATTCCTGCAAACAGTGCTGCAAATAGTTAAACTGTGACAGTATGAAAAACAGAATCTGAGCTAAATTAGTTTTATGTCAGCTCATCACACTAGACCACAAATTCCCTGAGAGGCTTAGCAACATATTGGATAAAGTGAAATTAATCCTTGAGCGCCATAAGCTGACATATGCATATGCTATGAATCCATAAACTATACTGTAAGCATTAAAAAAGGAAGCTAAAAAATGCAAGGGAGCACATCTGTATTCGGTCCTGTGAAGAAAGCCTAGTTCACAATGTCATTTTCTTTTGTTGGTGTTGAACCAGGAGGCGGTTTGGTCGTTTTCACATTGTTTACCTTTACAGTCCAATGTGTTGTTGATTGCACCTCCGCATAAACTTGATGAAGCTTCGCAGTCAGGTCACTGTTTTGTGTGATTCACTAGCCTAAATTTAGAAAAGACTGCAATGCTAACAGTATGTGACAAAAACCAGAGAATCTCAAGTTCTGGTTGGCTGCTCTGAGTTACATTCCCCTCCAGGTGAAGTTGGAACCGCCAGCTACATTTATGAAAATGACCAGCCTGTTGAGAGAAGAATGATCAGGAGGTATTGCTGATAAGTTGCTGAGATTGAAGACTCGCCTTCACTTTTGGCTTCATAGTTAAAATCTTTCTTTTGTTTTAAAGAGCAAGATCTGTATGTGAATTTTGTGGCTTTTCACTGTGGTTATGTGATGAATTTAGGGTCATTACCACAACCAGTCTTGATGCAGGAGAGTAGTCTGCTTTTGGCTTTCCTCTGTGTGAGACAGTTGCTGATTTGCCAATAAGTCATAGAATCCTGTAGTTCACATGTGACTCTGGAGCCCTAGCCATAGACCTTTTGAAAATTGGTTCTCACTGATGCCAGAAAGAACCAGAAACCTGTCTCATCTGAGTCCTTTGGGCTTATCAATACCTCATTTTCAGGAGTATAGAGAATGCTTTGTGTGCTGAGCTGATACACTCTGCTGGAAGAAACGTGCCAACAAACTTAAAGAGAAAAGAAAATAGAAAGGCCATGTAGACACTGTCAAAATGAAGTGCCATGTTTTTATTCACTCTATGGGGCTACATCTTTATGCTGAACAGATCCAGGGACATCGAAATGCTGGTTTTGCTTCTAAAGTAAATGCCTCCTGTGTCTTTTATATTCTTTTCTGATTAGCCATCCTGTGTATTAATAGGCTTCAAGTGCCAATATGCTTAACTTTATAGGAAACAGCACAAGCCTGTTCTTCCCAAAATAGATAAAATATGTATCTATTTTTCTACTTATAGGTGTAGTAGTTAGAGCCCATAGAGTAGGGGATGGGGTACGCTTATTTCTTAGGTTTTAAACCCCAGCTCAGGGGTCTCAGCTTCTTTGCATTCCATGTTGACTTTTTCGAAAGATGGAGATTTTGATGGCAGATCTCCAAACATTAAACCAGACAGCAGAAACATCCACGTAACTGCTCCTACTGTAAAACCATTCCTTGTAGCATCTCTAAAGCCATCCCACAGTTCTCGCTGCAGTCACTGTCACCTTTCGGCATGGTGTTGCTGTTTCAGTAGACTTACTGTCCTGTCCGTATTCTTGTATATACTCATGAGGAGATTACAGCACATTTCCAATAAACACACTATCTTTCTGTGAATACTCTGCTTCTTAACACTTGTTCTAAACTTAACACTTGTTCTAAACTCCCTGCTCTGTACCCCACTCTGCAAACCCATGAATCTTAACATTCCATCTGGCACACATAACTGAAATGGTGAGTTTTACTCTGTTGTAACAAACATAAATTTTACACAGGGAAGAAAACTTGGCAGCGTTTTTATGTGCCTTTTGAGCATACCTTGGCACACTGCCTTCGCACAATATTGGCACCTTGGATAATCTCAAGAAAAATCACATAAATTTTGTGCTGTGACGTCTCCTTTGGCAAAATCTGAGTAAATTTGGTTTCCATAGAATTATCAGTGAAATAGCTGTGAGCTCTTTAATGGCGATTGGCTGTGTAACCCTTACTGCAAGTTGGATTCTCCAGGATATTGACTCTGAGAAGATCAACACATATGAGGGGTACTAAGGAGTATTCTTGGGGTCAAGAAGTGTGGAAAGAATGGAACAGAAAGGATATGACAGATGGAGGGGTTGGCTGGGGTTCCGTCTATTATGGGCTCAGACAAGCCCATGGGAAGCTATGAGGCCAGTGTGGGGCTTTAGACTTGGGCCAAATTGGAGTGAGGGAGCAGACTCTTTATCTAGGTGGACCAGTCACTGAACACAGCTTGCCCTATGAAGAGGCAGTGACTTTGGGTAACATGGCTCTTTTCTGTTGAGGCAGTTCCCATCTGGCACAGAACGCTATCATCTGACCATCTTCTCAGCATTGGGGAACCAATCCTTCACTCTTGAAGTAGGGATCTGGGTGGCACAGCATGGTACACATGACAAAAACCAAGCTAGGAGCAGCTTATGTGAGCAACTTTGTTTTCCTTTATGGTGGTCGGTGGTTTCCAATGGAAACAGAATTATGGCATGAATGGATACAGTGAGAATTCCTTTGCTTTACCTCCATCACTATCACACAAAGTTCCACTGCACCCTGATGCTGTTGATCTAGCAAGGAAACTGCTGCAGCATTCTTTCTCAGATTGAGTTTATCTCCTTGCCTTCAACCAGCCTTGCCATCTTTTGTGCACTCAGTACTATGTAATCTGGCTGTATTTCCCCTCTGATGCTCAAAGTGGAGTATTTGTAACATTATGACTCTCAAGTCTTGGTTGTTTATGTAAAAATGATCAGCTGTTTAAAAGAGCATTGTATTTAGTTGATATATCACCTAAGTCTTATTTTTATTATCATTTTAGACTTATTTTTTAATTGAAAGGTAATTGCTTTACAGAATTTTGTTGTTCTTTTTGTCAGTCTAAGTCTTATTAAGTAGGATGGTACTCCTAGTCTCTCCCTTTTATGACATTAACATGAACATTCTCTTTGTGTTGTTTTTTAATTTATTTTAGTTGGAGGCTACTTTACAATATTGTAGTGGTTTTTGCCATACATTGACATGAATCAGCCATGGGTGTACATGTGTTCCCCATCCTGCACCCCTCTCCCACCTCCCTTCCCATCCCATCCCTCAGGGTCATCCCAGTGCACCAGCCCTGAGCACCCTGTCTCATGCATCGAACCTGGACTGGCGATCTATTTCACATATAATAATACACATGTTTCAATGCTATTCTCTCAGATCATCCCACCCTCACCCTCTCCCACAGAATCCAAAAGACTGTTTTATAGATCTGTGTCTCTTTTGCTGTCTCGCATACAGGGTTATCGTTACCATCTTTTTAAATTCCATATATATGTGTTAGTATACTGCATTGGTGTCTTTCTTTCTGGCTTACTTCACTCTGTATAATAGGCTCCAGTTTCATCCACCTCATTAGAACTGATTCAAATATATTCTTTTTAATGGCTGAGTAATATTCCATTGTGTATATGTACCACGGCTTTCTTATCTATTTGTCTGCTGATGAACATCTAGGTCCTGGCTATTAGAAACAGAGCTGCAATAAACATTGGAGTACACATGTCTCTTTCATTTCTGGTTTCCTTGGTGTGTATGCTCAGCAGTGGGATTGCTGGGTCATAAGGCAGTTCTATTTGCAATTTTTAAAGGAATCTCCACACTGTTCTCCATAGTGGCTGTACTAGTTTGCATTCCCACCAGCAGTGTAAGAGGGTTCCCTTTTCTCCACACCCTCTGCAGCATTTATTGCTTGTAGACTTTTGGATAGCAGCCATTCTGACTGGCATGAAATGGTACCTCATTGTGGTCTTGATTTGCATTTCTCTGAAAGAGTGATGTTGAGCATCTTTTCGTGTGTTTATTAACCATCTTTATGTCTTCTTTGGAGAAATGTCTGTTTAGTTCTTTGGCCCGTTTTTTTGATTGAGTCATTTATTTTTCTGGAATTGAGCTGCAGGAATTGCTTGTGTATTTTTGAGATTAATTTTTTGTCAGTTGCTTCATTTGCTATTATTTTCTCCCATTCTGAAGGCTGTCTTTTCACTTTGCTTATAGTTTCCTTCATTGTGCAAAAGCTTTTAAGTTTAATCAGGTCCCATTTGTTTATTTTTGCTTTTATTTCCATTACTCTGGGAGGTGGGTCATAGAGGATCCTGCTGTGATTTATGTCGGAGAGTGTTTTGCCTATGTTTTCCTTAACATGAACATTTTGAAGAGAACTTGTTATCTTGTGCTAGGCTGTTATTTTGTGTAGGCTGCCCCTTATTCTGGATATGCCTGATTATTTCCTTATGATATAATTTAACCTTTTCCTCTTCAGGATAGAAAATTAAATAGGCCTAAAAATTTGAAAAAAATCTGGCTAAACATTTTGGTAAGAATATTTGATTATATCCATTTTTGGAAACACTGTAAAATGCATTTTGGAGTTTCAAAGTATATGAGATAGAAATTGACAGAAGAAAGGGGAAACATGATTCTAAACTCATAGCTGGATATTAAAGACTCATCTCTCAGCAATTAATAGGAAAACAAGGCAAAAAAATCAGCAAAGATGTAGGGAATCTAAACAAGGCTATCAATCATTTTGACCTAGTTGATATTTATAAGACATTATACCTGAGGACTGGAAAAGGTCAGTTTTCATTCTGATCCCGAAGAAAGACAATGCCAAAGAATGTTCAAACTACCACACAATTGTGCTCATCTCACATGCTAGCAAAGTAATGCTCAAAATTCTACAAGCCAGATTTCAACACTATGTGAACCATGAACTTTCAGAGGTTCAAGTTGGATTTAGAAAAGACAGAGGAACCAGAGATCAAATTGCCAACATCCGTTGGATCATAAAAAAATCAAGAGCGTTCCAGAAAAAACATCTACTTCTATTTTATTGACTACGCCTTTGATTGTGAGGATCACAAGAAACTATGGGAAATTTTTCAAGAAATGGGAATACCAGACCACCTGACCTGCCTCCTGAGAAATCAGTATGCAGCTCAGGAAGCAACAGTTAGAACTGGACATGGAACAACAGACTGGTTCCAAATCAGGAAAGGAGTATGTCAAGGCTGTTTATTGTCACCCTGCTTATTTAACTTATATACAGAGTACATCATGTGAAATGCCAGGCTGGATGAAGCACAAGCTGAAGTCATGATTGCTGGGAGAAATATCAATAACCTCATATATGCAGATGACACCACCTTTATGGCACAAAGTGAAGAGGAACTAAAAGCCTCTTCCAGTACGATGTTGAAGAGTAGTGGTGAAAGTGGACACCCTTGTCTTGTTCCTGACTTTAGGGGAAATGGTTTCAATTTTTCACCATTGAGGATAATGTTAGCTGTGGGTTTGTCATATATAGCTTTTACTATGTTGAGGTATGTTCCTTCTATCCCTGCTTTCTGGAGAGTTTTTATCATAAATGGATGTTGAATTTTGTCAAAGGCTTTTTCTGCATCTATTGAGATAATCATATGAAAAGAAGTTAAGGAAACAATTCCATTCACCATTGCAACGAAAAGAATAAAATACTTAGGAATATTCCTACCTAAAGAAACTAAAGACATATATATCGAAAACTATAAAACACTGATGAAAGAAATCAAAGAGGACACTAATAGATGGAGAAATATACCATGCTCATGGGTCAGAAGAGTCAATATAGTGAAAATGAGAATACTACCTAAAGCAATCTACAGATTCAGTGCAATTCCCATCAAGCTACCAGCAGTATTTTTCACAGAACTAGATCAAATAATCTCAAGATTTGTATGGAAATACAAAAAACTTCGAATAGCCAAAGCAATCTTGAGAAAGAAGAATGGAACTGGAAGAATCAACTTGCTTGACTTCAGGCTCTACTACAAAGCCACAGTCATTAAGACAGTATGGTACTGGCACAAAGACAGAAATATAGATCAATGGAACAAAATAGAAAGCCCTGAGATAAACCCACACACCTATGGACACCTTATCTTCGACAAAGGAGGCAAGAATATACAATGGAGTAAAGACAGTCTCTTTAACAGGTGGTGCTGGGAAAACTGGTCAACCACTTGTAAAAGAATGAAACTAGACCTGTTTCTAACACCGTACACAAAAATAAACTCAAAATGGATTAAAGATCTAAATGTAAGACCAGAAACTATAAAACTCCTAGAGGAGAACATAGGCAAAACACTCTCCAACATAAATCACAGCAGGATCCTCTGTGATCCAACTCCCAGTATACTGGAAATAAAAGCAAAGATAAACAAATGGGATCTAATTAAAATTAAAAGCTTCTGCACAACAAAGGAAACTATAAGCAAGGTGAAAAGACAGCCTTCTGAATGGGAGAAAACAATAGCAAATGAAACAACTGACAAACAACTAATCTCAAAGATATATAAGCAACTTATGCAGCTCAACTCCAGAAAAATAAACGATCCAATTAAAAAATGGGCCAAAGAACTAAATAGGCATTTCTCCAAAGAAGACATATGGATGGCTAACAAACACATGAAAAGATGTTCAACATCACTCATTATCAGAGAAATGCAAATCAAGACCACAATGAGGTACCATTTCACACCAGTCAGAATGGCTGCGATCCAAAAGTCTACAAGCAATAAATACTGGAGAGGGTGTGGAGAAAAGGGAACCCTCTTACACTGCTGGTGGGAATGCAAACTAGTACAGCCATTATGGAAAACAGTGTGGAGATTCCTTAAAGAATTGCAAATAGAACTGCCTTATGATCCAGCAATCCCACTGCTGGGCATACACACCGAGGAAACCAGAACTGAAAGAGACACATGTACTCCATTGTTCATTGCAGCACTGTTTATAATAGCCAGGATGTGGAAGCAACCTAGATGTCCATCAGCAGATGAATGGATAAGAAAGCTGTGGTACATATACACAATGGAGTACTACTCAGCCCTTAAAAAGAATAAATTTGACTCAGTTCTAATGCAATGGATGAAAGTGGAACTGATTATACAGAGTGAAGTAAGCCAGAAAGAAAAACACCAATACAGTATACTGACACATATATATGGAATTTAGAAGATAGTAATGATGACCCTATATGTGAGACAACAAAAGAGACACAGAGGTATAGAACGGACTTTTGGACTCTGAGGGAGAGGGAAAGGGTGGGATGGTTTGGGAGAAAGGCATTGAAATATGGATACTTTCTTGTAAGAAACGAAGTGCCAGTCTATGTTCAATGCAGGATGCAGGATGCATGGGGCTGGTGCACAGGATGATTCAGGTAGATGATATGGGGTGGGAGGTGGGAGGGGGCTTTGGCATTGGGAGATTGTGCTCACCTGTGGCTGATTCATGTCAATGTGTGGCAAAACAAATACAGTATTGTAATTAAAATAAATAAATAAATAAATAAAAATTAAAAAAAAAAAAGCCTCTTGATGAAAGTGAAAGAGGAGAGTGAAAAAGTTGGCTTAAAACTTAACATTCTGAAAACTAAGATCAAGGCATCCGGTCCCATTAGTTCATGGCAAATAGATAGGGAAATAATGGAAACAGTGACAGACTTTTTATTTTCTTGTGCTCTAAAATCACTGTAGATGATGACTGCAGTCAAGAAATTAAAAGACGCTTACTTCTTGGAAGAAAAGCTATGACCAACCTAGATAGCATACTAAAAAGCAGAGACGTTACTTTGCCAACAAAAGTCCATCTAGTCAAAGCTATGGCTTTCCAGTAGTCATGTATGGATGTGAGAGATGGACTGTGAAGAAAGCTGAGCACCGAAGAATTGATGCTTTTGAACTGTGGTGTTGGAGAAGACTCTTGAGAGTCCCTTGGACTGCAAGGAGATCCAACCAGTCCATCCTAAAGGAAATCAGTCCTGAATATTAATTGAAAGGACTAATGCTGAAGCTGAAACTCCAATACTTTGGCCACCTGATGCGAAGAACTGACTCAAAAGACCCTGATGCTGGGAAAGACTGAAGGCAGGAGGAGAAGGGGAGGTGGTTGGATGTGTCACTGATACAGTGGACATGAGTTTGAGTAAGCTCTGGTAGTTGGTGATGGACAGGAAAGCCTGGCATGCTGCAGTTCATGGAGTCACAAAGAGTCAGACATGGCTGAGCAACTGAACTGAACTGATATCCCAGTATTGAAGAAAAAACATTCAAGAGTACCTGGTATGCTCATCATATAGACTGACCATATGTTCAGCCATAAAACAAGCCTCAATAATTCAAAAAAGACTGAAGTTATGAAGACTGTGTTTTTTGATCATAATGTCATTAAATTATAATAACAATAATAAGATATCTAGGAGGTACCCAACATTTTAAAAATTAAGCAAAATACTTCTAGATAATTTGTGAATGAAATAAATCACAAAATTTGAAACTATTTTAAACCAAAGCAAACAAAACACAACCTATCAAAATTTGGAGAAAGCAGCTAAAGCAATGCTTATAAGGAAATTCATAGTTTGAAATCGTTATATTAGAATAGAAAAGTCAAAATCAATAATTAGAATCCATTTAAGAGATATCAAAAAAGAAGAATGAAGTAAGTCCAGAGTAAGTAGAAGGAGAGAATTTTAAAAGATAATAGTAGAAATGAAAAAGGAAAGGACAACAATTGGAACTCTTACACACTGTTGATGGGAGTGTAAGATAATGTATTCACTCTGGAGAAAAGGTCTGGAAATTTTTTATAAAACTAAATATATACCTACTGTAGGGCCCAGCAATTCCTCTTCTAGGTATTTATACAAGAGACATGAAAACATGTTCACAAAAAGTATTTGTACAAGAATTTTCATAGAAATTATATCTATGATAGCCAAAGCCTAGAAACAACCCAGGTGGACAGCCTTAAAAGATACGAACTGTTGACTCATACAACAGCATGAATGATTCACAAAAGCATCATTTTGAGTGGCAGAAGATAACACCAAAGAGAACAAACTATATAATTCTACTTATATGAAGTTCTGGAATGGGCAAAAAGAAACTACGGTGAAACACATCAGAACAGAGCTTGCCTCTGAGAGGGGAGGAGAGCAACTGGGTAGGATCAGGAAAGAAATCTCTGGTAATATTCTATTTCTTGACGCAGACATGGGTGACATAGATGTATGTATTTGCTGAGACTCAGTAAATATAATTTAATATTGTGCATTTCATTATACGTAAATTTCACATCAAAAGAAGAATTACAAACAAGCATTGATCTCTACTTAACAATTTGCATACAGAATATTTAAGGGTAAACTGCTGATGCATCTTACTTTAAAATATGTCCAAAAGTAAGATGGGTTGATGGCTAAAGAATGTGTATGGATAAATGTAATGATGTAAAACAAGCATCAGTTCAGTTCAGTTCAGTCGCTCAGTTGTGTCCAACTCTTTGCGACCCCATGAATCGCAGCACGCCAGGCCTCCCTGTCCATCACCAACTCCCAGAGTTCACCCAGACTCACGTCCATCAAGTCAGTGATGCCATCCAGCCATCTCATCCTCTGTCGTCCCCTTCTCCTCCTGCCCACAATCCCTCCCAGCATCAGAGTCTTTTCCAATGAGTCAACTCTTCGCATGAGGTGGCCAAAGTACTGGAGTTTCAGCTTTAGCATCATTCCCTCCAAAGAAATCCCAGAGCTGATTTCCTTCAGAATGGACAAGTTGGATCTCCTTGCAGCCCAAGGGACTCTCAAGAGTCTTCTCCAACACCACAGTTCAAAAGCATCAATTCTTCGGTGCTCAGCCTTCTTCACAGTCCAACTCTCACATCCATATGTGACCACAGGAAAAACCATAGCCTTGACTAGATGGACCTTAGTCGGCAAAGTAATGTCTCTGCTTTTGAATATTCTATCTAGGTTGGTTATAAATTTTCTTCCAAGAGGTAAGCGTCTTTTAATTTCATGGCTGCAGTCACCATCTGCAGTGATTTTGGAACCACAGTAAAAACTTAATGGCACCATCTGGGTGGTGGGTATATGCGTGTACTATAAAATTCTTTCAACTTTGCTCTTTGACAAATGGTAAAATAAAATGTTGGAATATAGACATTTCGGGGCCAATTGGGCAAATTCAATAAGGAGTGGATATTAGGTGATATTAGAAAGTAAGTGAAGTCATTCAGTCATGTACCACTCTTTGCAACCCCGTGGACTAGCCCACCAGGCTCTTCCCTCCATGAGATTCTCCAAGCAAGAGTACTGGAGTGGGTTGCCATTTCCTCCTCCAGGGGATCTTCCCAACCCAGGGATCAAACCTAGGCCTCCTGCATTCCAGGCAGACACTTGAACCTCTAAGCCACCAGGGAAGCCCTAAGGTGATATTAGGGAATTATTTTTGCCAGTTTTCTTCAGTGTTTTAGTAATATCATGGTTATGTATGAGAGCTTAGTCTCAAGGGAAGTAAGCTAAAGTATTTGGTAATGAAGAGTCATAATGCCCACGACTCATGTGGAAATTTCAACAGAAATTTAAATAATAGGACAAATAAAGCAGAATGTTAATGATTGTTGAATGTAGACCACGATTACTTGGATGTTTATTGTCCTTTACTCAGATGTTTATTGTCCTTTCCTTTCACTATAAAATACTGAAAAAGTAACCAGTGGAAGTAATGATATGATATGTCAAAAAGGCAGAGAATAGGAACAATGGAATCTCTACACTTGAGAGACTTACAGTTTACAGGTTTGTTTGTTTTTTTTTCAAAAGGATCTGTGCATGTGTGCCAAGTCACTTTAGTCTTGTCAGACTCTGTGTGATCCTATGGACTTTAACTTGCAAGATTCCTCTGTTCATGGGATTCTCCAGGCAAGAATACTAGAGTGGGTTGCCATGCCCTCCTCCAGGGGATCTTCCTGACCCAGGGATTGAACTGTACTGGCAGGTGAGTTCTTTACCACTAGCACCACCTGGAACGGCCACAGGAGTTGTAGGAATCTATTGCTGGACCTGATTCAGAAGGCCAGGTCATCAGCACAGTCTTCTTGCCTTCTGTCTGATGTTGCTTCTCTGGACTGTTTTTATTTCAGGGTTTGAATGTGGACATCACCTTGACTTTTTGTCCTGAGTGTGGACTACATCGTTTGTGAATGTGCTGCCCTATCTTTTCATCGTAGAATAAGATCTGAGTTTTTAGATTCAATCTAGTCACTGAAGCTTAATGTCTGCATGTTGCTTCACTAAAGACTCATTAGACATTTTACAACAAGTTGACTGCCAAAAAGAAACGTAGGTGGAAGAGTCTGTAAAACACAGCAAAGTGTCTGTAATCATTCAGGCTTTGCTTCTGATGTGGGACAGCACACTAAGAAATGGCACAGAAACAGACTGTGCACATAACTCTGGGCCTCGGGATGAGACTAGGGGAACAGATGTTCTCACAAAGACCAAGTAATTATGGCCACAGGGCTGTGAATGTGTTGGGAAGCAACATTTGGTTATCTTCTTGGTCTCATTTTATGTTTGTGTCTGTGTCTGGGCACACTTAGGGCTGTGCGAGTTTGTTCCAGGAGCTGGAAGGCCTTCTTTGGGAATATTATGCTTTGCTTCATTTCATTGAAAATTCCTCAGCTAACATACTTTCCTATTATGGAATCTAGCTCTCAAAAGATTTTTTTGGCTGAAAAAGATAAATTTCTTGATAAAAATGTAAATACAATGACTCTCAAGCTGCTTTCATTTTGACTTTGTATGATTTCTGGTGAAAACTTGGTTGCCTTTTACACTGGATGCTCTAGATCTGTGAGCCCCAAATCTGCCTGTTCTTGAGGCCTTCACGGAGGGCTCTTTTAAAATGCAGATTCTTGGCTTCACCCCAAATTCCACAGAATTAGGATCTTGGGCAATGCACCCTTGAATTTTTTAAACTTCCATGTTACTCAGATGGTAAGCAAGTTTACAGACCTGCAGAACAGTGCTTCTCAAACTTTAATGTGCATGTAAATCACCAGGACATCTTGTTAAAAGGCAGATTCAAATTCAGTAGGTCTGAGGGGCTATTGCTGGTCTGCAGATGCAGTGAGTAGTGAAGAAGTAGATCATGTCCCAATTATTTTTCCTGAAATCAGGATCACATCTTCCTTTGCAGAAAGTCTATTTAGCCAGCATTCAGCATGCCACAGATTTTCATCTCCTTTCTTGATATCTCTTTGCTTTGAAATATTGCTTGAATATTTGATAATTGATAGTTGATAATTCAGATTAGGGTAATAATTCACTTCAGTGTGCCCAGCAGAGTTCTAGTTTATGCTTATCATCCTGCCACAGTCACTCTTAGAAATCTCTGCATTTGGAAGATAAATGATAAAGTCACCCTTTCTAAGCCCACAGACATTGAGAAGTGATATGGTATAATGTACACAACAGAGGCTGCATGACCAAAATCTTGTGTGGATCGGACTCCTGGCTTCATTATTCCACACTTCATCTACAACCTTAAACAAATCAAGCCTCAGTTATGTCATGTGTAAAACAGGAGTGGTTTATTCTAGGATTTATAGAAATGATAAAGAAAGCTTCTAGTACAGTGACTGGGATGTAAAAGTAGGCAATCATTTATTTAGGCCCCTGTCTCTTTACAGTCAATGAAGTGAACATCTAGCCTACTTTGGAATGAAGAAAATAGAGTGCTGCTAGCGGGTTAGGATCAGAAGCAGCTATAGCATTACAATGACTCATCTGCTACACTTGTTCAGTTGCTAAGTCATGTCTGACTCTCTGTGACTCCATGGACTGCAGCCCGCTAGGATTCCCTGTCCTTCACTATCTCCTGGAGTTTGCTCAAGCTTATGTCCATTGAGTCGGTAATGCCATCCAGCCATTTCATCCTCTGTCACCCCTTCTCTTGTCTTCAATCTTTCCCAGGATCAGGGTCTCTACCAGTGAGTCAGCTCTATACATCAATCAGGTGGCCAAAGTATTGGAACTTTTGCTTCAGCATTAGTTCTTCCCATGAATATTCAGCGTGAAATTCCTTTAGGACTGGCCAGTTTGATCTCCTTGCTGTGCAAGGAACTCTGAAGAGTCTTCTCCAGCTACACCTGTATTTCTGTGCAAGCCTGATGAGCCTCCTATAGAATCTATCTCTGAACCTAATAGTCCCATGATATTTCTGTTATGTGTATTTAGCCCTATGCTGGTTGACTCAATCCTGAACTAGGAGAATAAAGGTAGTAACATTTATGAAATACCAACTATGTACCAGATGAAGGAAATTCCAGATTGGAACAGATCACTAACATTGCTATAGGACAGATATCAGTTCAGTTCAGTTGCTCAGCTGTGTCCAGCTCTTTGCAACCCTATGAACTGCAACATGCCAGGCTTCCCTGTCCATCACCAACTACCAGAGCTTGCTCAAACTCATGTTCATTGAGTCAGTGATGCCATCCAACCATCTCATCTTCTGTCATCCCCTTCTCCTCCTGCCTTGTCTTTTCTAGCATCAAGGCCTTTTCCAGTGAATCCATTCTTGGCATCAGGTGGCCAAAGTATTGGAGCTTCATCTTTAGCATCAGTCCTTCCAACGAATATTCAGGATTGATTTCCTTTAGGATTGACTGGTTTGATCTCCTTTCAGTCCAAAGGACTCTCAAGAGTCTTCTCCAACACCACAGTTCAAAGGCATCAGTTCTTTGGCACTCAGCCTTCTTTATGTTCCAACTCTCACAACCATACATGACTACTGGAAAAACCATAGCTTTGACAAGATGGACCTTTTTTGCCAAGTAATGTCTCTGTTCTTTAATATACTGCCTAGGTTGGTCATAGCTTTTCTTCCAAGGAGAAGCATCTTTTAATTTCATGGATGCTATCACCATCTGCAGTAATTTTGGAGCCCAAGTAAAGTCTGTCATTGTTTCCATTGTTTCTCCATCTATTTGTCATGAAGTGATGGGACCAGACACCATGATCTTTGTTTTTGAATGTTGAGTTTGAAGCCAACTTTTTCACTCTCCTCTTTCACTTTCGTCAAGAGGCTCTTTAGTTCCACTTCACTTTCTGCCACAAGGGTGGTGTCATCTGCATATCTGAAGTTACTGATATTTCTCCCAGCAATCTTGATTCAAGCTTGTGCTTCATCCAGCCTGGCATTTCATGTAGAAAACTTTAATCCATTTATAAACAGAAAGAGTTAACAAATTTCCTGGGAAAACATCTACATCCAATATTTTAGACCAGAAATTTCATACAAGGACTTTGAGGCAACTGCAAAAACAAGAAGAGGAGGTGGGCAGAAAGAAAATGTGAAATCCCCATGAAAACACACCCATCAATGAAGTAAATTTGAAAAAGATATGATTGATGATTGGTTCCTAGAATTTCCACCAATTACATAACTATTTAGGTTCAGCTGGGTGATTTCATTACCTTGCTGTAACATGATAGAATATTGTGAAGAATTAGAAAATTTGGGATTCCCATTTGAGTGTTATGGCAGGGTTTTCATTTATTAGAAACCTACTTGCTGACAAAAGTTTATCTAGTCAAAGCTATGATTTTTCCAGTAGTCATGTATGGTTGTGAGAGTTGGAACATGAGAAAGCTGAGTGCCAAAGAGGTGATGCTTTTGAACTGTGGTGTTGGAAAAGACTCTTGAGAGTCCCTTGGACTGCAAGGAGATCCAATCAGTCCATCCTAAAGGAAATCGGTCCTGAATATTCATTGGAAGGACTGATGCTGAAGCTGAAGCTCCAATACTTTGGCCACCTGATGCAAAGAGCTGACATTAGAAGAGACCTTGATGCTGGGAAAGACTGAAGGCAGGAGGAGAAGGGGACAACAGAGGATGAGATGGTTGGATGCATCACCGACTGGACGGACATGAGTCTGAGCAAGCTCTGGTAGTTGGTGATGGACAGGGAAGCCTGGCATGCTGCAGTTCATGGGGTCGCAAAGAGTCGAACACTGAGAGACTGAACTGAACTGATCTGAGCCAGACATGTGCTATATTTGTGTCAGCCTACTCAATATCCAAAATAATTTCATGAGGTAAAAATTATTATCTCCATTTTATAGGAATGAGGAAATTGAGACACAGGAAATGTAATCTCATGCAGGGTCTTATAGCAAGGGAGAGAGAGAACTGAGTTTGGTTAAGTCTAGCTCTGAGATCCTTATTCTTAATCACCAGATAAGGTTTCTGTGTGTGGTTGTTTGTGTGTTTTTTAATCGCTCCATGCAGCTTGTGCAATCTTATTCTCTCAACCAGGAATCCAAGCCAGGGACCGGCAGTGAAAGCGCTGAGTCCTAACTATTGGAACACTAGGGAATTCTGTTTCTGTATGTTAATTAATGCTTCCCTTAAATGACATTTTATTACACTACAATCTAACATGATCAAATTTGGGGACTGGGCTCCAGAGCAGGGACTATGTGAGTGCATCTAAATATGAAGCAAACAAAGCAATCCAATGAATTGACTTCAAACTGGGCAATTAGACCCGTGCACGCATTTATTTCACATCTTTATTGGGTTAAATGGATGTACTATAATAAACCACACACGTTTAGAGTGTACAACTTAATCCGTTTTGACAAATGTAATACACCCATGAAACCATCACCATAATCAAGTTAACAGTTATTTCTCTCTAAATTGTCCTATAACTCCTTTGTAATCCATTCCTCCCTCTGCCAAAATCCACAGGCAACCACTGATCTGCTTTCTGTCCTTATAGATTAGTTCTAATTTCTTAGAATTTCACATAAATAGAATCATACAGTATATACTCCTTTTTGCCATGCTTCTCTCACTCAGCATAGTGGTTTTGAGATTCATCTGAAACTTCATTTTGTTGAGTATACCAGTTATTTGATTCTTTTTATTGCTGAATAAGTTTGCATTGTAAGGACATACCACAAGTTGTTTATCCATTTACCTGTTGATGGACACTTGAGCTATTCCCAGTTTTTGGCTATTACATATAAAGTTGTAATCAACATTTGTTTACAAGTCTTAATGGGATGTAATTTCATTTCTTTTGGGTAAAAACCTAGGAGTGGACAAGCTAGGTGGTATGATAGGTATATACTGAAACTGAGAAGCTGATAACCTATTGTAGAATTTTATGTTCTCAATAGCAGTTCTCCATATTCTCATCAACACTTTGTATTGTTGGTTTAAAAAATGTGTATATTAGCCATTCTATTGGGTGTATAGTAGTATTTCATTCTGATTTTGATTTGTATTTTTCTGTTGACTAATAACTTGGACAATTTTTACTATTCTTATGGAAAACTAGATATTTTTAGGTAAAGTGTTTATGTAAAATTTTCCTTATTTAAAAAATTAAAGTATCTTCTTGTTATTGAGTGATAAGAATTCTTTATATTAATAGATTCTCATAAAGTACTTATCTGATATGTATTTGGCAAATATTTTCTCCAGGTCTGTGGCTTGTGGTTTTGTTTTCTTAGGGGTTCCTTTCAAGCAGTAAATATTTTAGTTTTGTCAAAGATTTCTCTGTGACTCAAACATTTTGTGTTTTATCCAAGAAATGTTTTCCTTCTCCAAAACTATAATTCTCTTATTGCTTCTTGTAGAAAATTTTAGAGTTTTATGTTTCAAATTTGGATCTGTGATTCATTTTGAGTTAAGTTTCATGTAGGGTGTGAGGTAAGGGTTATGTTATTTTTCTTTCTTTATAGTGTATATAGCATAATTTGTTAAAAAGACTTGTCTTTCTCCAAAGAATTGCCTTGGTATTCTTGTAAAAAAATCAGTTGACTGTATGTGTGGGTTTATTTCTGGATTCTCAATTCTTGTTCATATACGTGTATCTTTTCATCAGTACCAAACTACGTTGATTACTATAGCTTTATATAGCAATTTTTGAAATCAGGTAGGGTTAAGTCTTCCAACCTGGTTTTTCTTTTTAAAAAGTTCTTTGGTTTTGGTTAGTTTAGGTCCTTTGCTTTTCTATATGTTTTAAAGTCAGTGTGTCACTTTCTACAAAAAGTCTGCTGGAATTTTGATTGGTATTGGACTAAACTAACATAGATCAGTTTGTTATCTTAAGGATATTGAGTCTTTCAATCTATGAATATGGTATGTCTTTTCATTTATTTAGATTTTTTTACTTTCAGCAGTTTCTGTAGTTTTCAATGTGGACATCTTTGATTAGATTTTTCTTTTTGGTACTACTGCAAATGGAATTTTTTAAAGTGTAATTTTTGAATTGTTTGCTTCTTGCGTATTGGAATCCAATAGTTTAAAACATTAGTTATGTATCTTGATAAATTTATTTTTATTAGTTTGAATCTCTACTTTGTAGATTCTCTGAGATTTTCTCCATAAGCAATTCTATCATCTCTACTGTAGTAGAGAGGGAAGTACTTCCTCCTTACTGATTTTTATTCCTTTAACTTATTTTTCCTTTTACCGTCTCTGCACCCCCTCTTTAAAAAAATGACTGCAATGGTTTATGCTCCTCCTTTCCCTCCAGTGTAATGTTGAACAGGAGCAGTAAAAGTAGACATTCTTGCTTTGTTACTAATTTCAGGTGATAAAAATTCAGTCTTTCCCCATTAAGTATGATGTTAGTTGTAGGTTTTGCATGGGTGCCCATTATTATGAGAAATTTCTCTGATATTCCTAGGTTGTTGAGAGTTTTTTATTTTTAAATCATGAATGAGAGTTGAATTTTATCAGATGCTTTTTCTCCATCTATTGAATTGATCATATAGATTTTCTCCTTTATTCTATTAATATGATGAATTAACCAACATTGTTTTACTGGGATAAACCATACATGGCCATAATGTATTTTGATATTTGTTTATATATTTTTGGACTCAGCCAATATTTCACTAATAATTTAAAAATCTATGTATTTCAGAGTCTTCTGGTAGTTATTTAATTTTTTTCCAAGAGATTTTAATTTGCTCAGTGGGAGGCATGCTCTGGAGTGGGCTTATGATGCTATGTGAAACATGTGGAAACAAATGTGTCCTTTTTATTAATAAATTAAAAGATTTTCAAATGATTCTTTAGGTAAATATGGGCTGCTTGTTTGCAACTAATCTCATATGTATGTCAGTAGTAGACTTTCCTTTTGCTGTATTTATCTAGCAGGATGCAAACAAGACCATTCTTATGCAAGCTGACTGTAATTTGCTTAGGAAGCCAGATTTTTTGTTGTTAGTTCATTGTTTTATGAATAATGAATGTTGAAATATATAAATATTTAACTTCTCAATTCTGGGTTTTATTCTTTTAAGATCTATTACCACAGGCACTTGATCTGGCAATGAGAACTTGCTTAGCAAGTAGAAGGTTATTGAGTATTAGAATGCTTGTGGAATTATGAAACATCAGATTGTGTTATCCCTGGAAGTTGGAGAGATTGTCTTCTTTGGAGATTTTACATAATGTTGACTTTTTATTTTACTCAAACAATTATTCTTATCAGAGGTAAAGATATTGGCTAGAGAAACTTGTATGTCTACTTTCAGTTGATGAAAGAGAAGTCTGAAGCAATGTGACCTTTCCTGCTGAGATGCCAAAGAAGACTTAGTTGAGGAAGTCAGAAGGTGTGTGAACAAATGCACACATTTTGAATCAGTTGAATGTGGATCTGATTATTGGCTTTACAGCTTACAGACCGTCTTTTGTTCTGGGCACTTCCACTTTGTAAGCTCAAGTTTCCTTTGTACTGTGCTGTGCTTTATCACTAAGTCATGTCCGACTCTGCGACTCTATGGAGCCTGCCAGGCTCCTCTGTCAATGGGGATTCTCCAGGCAAGAATACCGGAGTGGATTGTCATGCCCTCCTCCAGGGGATCTTCCCAACCAAGGGATCAAACTCAGGTCACCCACATCGCAGGTGGATTCTTTACCGGCTGAGCCACAAGGGAAGCCCAAGAATCCTGGAGTGAGTGGCCTAACCTTTCTCCAGCGGATCTTCCTGACCCAGGAATCAAACTGGGATCTCCTGCATTGCAGGCAGATTCTTTACCAGCTGAGCTACCAGGGAAGCTCCAAGTTTCCTTTATCCACTTATAAAGGTCTTTGTCAGAAGTTAAGTGAACTATATATGTAAAGTCCTTGACTTACAGTAGCGATTAGATATATGTTAATTTCTTTATTTTCATAGATCAGTATTTAAACAGGGAAAGAGTGTATTCATCATTTTTTGAGATTCATGTTAAAAACTCCAAATTTCTTTGACAATTTTTCTTCTTTTCATGTAATTAGTTAAATTAATGTTTTTGGTTTCTTTCTGTCTCTCTCTTGACTGTAAACTCCATGAGGAGTTGTTGTCTACCTGGCTCCTGGTTGCATTCCCAGATATTTACATAGAAATTGGTATGTAATAAGCAGTAGTATTTATTTCTTAAACAAGTGAATAAATACTACTAGAAAGTCATTCTTCTAAAACTGTGGGTCTCTGGAAACTGTCTTAATTGCCTGTTTTTCCCCAGCAGAGGCCAAGATACCACAGTATGTTCCAAGCAGCAAAGGCTATGAGAGTGAAAAAAATACACACAGATGGCCAGAGGCAGTTCAATTCATTTTCTCCATTTCAGAAGATAACTCCCGAAATAGAATATTTTTTGGCTAGGGATATTTTGTCTTGTGAGGTGACTGACAGTTCAACCATAAAAGTCTTGGTTATGAATGTTGTGACTATCAGTTTATAAGTTTATTCTGAATGGGCAGGGAATTCCTTTTTCTGCTATAAATTTCTTCAAGCTTAGTGTCTGTTTAACTTCGTAAAAGCACCTTGTGCCTGAGATTCTGGCTATTGAAACCATTCAAAAGGGACTCTGAATGACATCAAATCAGATCTCTACAGGAGTGTTGCAGAATAAAGGACTGTTTATATACAGTCCTTTATACTGATTGAACCCAGAAGAGTCCTTCTGAGAGGCATACAAGTACAAAGACAGGAGGTAAAAATAACTAGCTGGCTTCTTGGCTGGCATGTTAAGCCAATTAGTGATAAAGTACACCTAGAAGCTGAGTTTTTTCCATTCCATTCCTATTTTCTAGAAAGGTGTACTTAAGAAATAAAGCTGAAAGAAAGAAAGAGCAAGAAATGCATCCTGTTTTATTTATTTATTTTTACCATCTTAAAATTTTCCTTCAGAAATAAATGCAAGAGTGTTTTTGGAAACCATTTGAAAAGAAAAAAAAAGTGTGCTTCTGTTTCCAGTAGGACTTGAGCCAGGATTGAGATAATATTAAGTTTAATTGACAGCTCTTCGGCACAAAGACTGAAAATTCAAATCCTAATTCCTCTCTGCAAGTGGAGTTTTTCTTTAAGATTGTTAAATAAATATGTTTTTGGAAGATTGTAATTAAGTGTGAACAGATGGTGATTTTTAGCTGAGATATTAAGTCTAGGTATTTAATAGAATCATTTTTCTGTTGGACTCAGTAGGTGTGATGTAGTGTACTGGTTGGCAAGACATCAAGTTTGTCAAAGCTAATTGGAAACTATGATAGAGATCAAATTCCTTATATGGTTTTAGGACTGAAGAAGGGTTACAGTTAGGAAGAAGATTACAACACCGTACTGCATTATGCCAGAACTTATGCTAGGAATCTGTAGACTCAAGAATGCCAAGACAGAAATATACTTTTTCCAACAAACAACTCTGTAGTGGAGAAAATAGGGCACTGGATCCTCAGTCTTCTGACTACTGTGCTTTTGCTGATTTAGTGACCTGGGGCTGGTCCTGAATCCCCCTGGGCCTCAGAGTTCCCATTTTTCAAATGGAAAAGTGTTGGAGTTAAAATGTGATTCAGTTATTTTCCAAAAGCATCCTCCAGCTGGGATGGTCTTATTAGATCAATGGACACTTCCTGTGGCTTTTTGCCCAGGCTAGTGTATTGTGGGATACTTTTGTCTTCTTATGAGTGAGTACAAAGTGCTATTTGAAACTTTAAACCACCAAGATTTCAGTCAGCATCCTTCTCCTTTATACATTTTATATTTAAGAGTTTGAAAGGTTAAGAGATGTATAAGCTACAAATTTCAGAAAAATTCAGGAGCTGAACTCATAGATAAGAATATGTCAGGGGAAGTTAAGCAGCTCTGGGGTTTGAAAAAAAAAAGGTCCATAGGATAGCATGAAGGCAGCAACCAGAACATTCCCCACTCCTCCTGCCCATGTAGGCAAGGGGAAGGACAGACAGAAGATTAAGATCTGGGTAGCACTGAGGAATTTCAGCTTTCATATACCATCTAGTCATGTTATGTCTATAATATATTTATTAATAAATAAAAGATTTCTCTGAAAAACATGTGACCAGTGTGTAGGCTAAAAGGGTTTTGGTTAGACCAAGGCATTGGAACTGTTGTGAAGGGAACTTCACAGAAAAGATAATATTTAATGAAACGAATGATCTGGGGGAACTCTAGAAGGATGGGCATATGACCTATGAGCAATGGAATATAAAACTTCACTCTTCAGAAACAATTGTGAACAATTTAGAAACAGTAACATATAATTTCACTCAAGGAGAAGGAAAGTCACGCCTTCACAAGCCCATTGTTTGCCAAGTATGTAAGTTACCTAGAAAGAGATAGTCATTGTTACCCCCCGATGTCTTTGCCTCATTATCCTGAAGTACATTTCCCTGCAATCACTGTCAGGAATTAGGTCTGGGTTTTAACTAATGGATGTTCATAAACTTGGAGGATGATGGCTTCTCTGGGAGGGGCCAAGAGACTTGGGAGATGGTAACACTTTGCTGACACACAGCCCCCTGTTTCCCTAGAGGGAAGTCGGGGCTGTTAGAGCAACATTCCTACTGGTTGTGGCTGAATCAGACCCCTTCAGCCAAAATCTCTGGATGCTTCTGTTTGAGCCTGGAAAGTTGGCCAGAAGGATTGTAGGTCTGCTTTGGGTGGTGCTTCTTACAGTTTTAATTCAGTTCAGTTCAGTTGCTCAGTTGTGTCCAAATGGACTGCAGCATGACAGGCCTCCCTGTCCATCCCCAACTCCCAGAGCCTGCGCAAACTCATGTCCATTGAGTCAGTGATGCCATCCTACCATCTTATCCTCTGTCATCCCTTTCTCCTCCTGCCTTCAATCTTTCCCAGCTTCAGGGTCTTTGCCAAAGAGTCAGTTTTCCGCATCAGGTATCCAAAGTACTAGAGTTTCAGCTTCAGCATCAGACCTTCCAAGAATATCCAGGACTGATTTCCCTTAAGATTGACTGGTTGGATCTCCTTGCAGGCCAAGAGACTCTCAAGAGTCTTCTCCAACATCACAGTTTTAAAATATCAGTTCTTCGATGCTCAGTTTTCTTTATGGTCCAACTCTCACATTAGTACATGATTACTGGAAAAATCATAGCTTTTAGACAGAGACCTTTGTTGGCAAAATAATGTCTTTTTTAATATGCTGTCTAGGTGGGTCATAGCTTTTCTTCCAAGGAGCAAATGTCTTTTAATTTCATGGCTGCAGTCACCATCTGCAGTTATTTTGTAGCCCAAGAAAATAAAGTCTGTCACTGTTTCCATTGTTTCCCCATCTATTTGCCATAAAGTAATGGGACTGGATGCCATGATCTTTGTTTTTTGAATGTTGAGTTTGAAGCTAGCTTTTTCATTGTCCCCTTTCACTTTCATCAGGAGGTTCTTTAGTTCCTCTTCACTTTCTGCCATGAGCATGGTGTCATCTGTGTATCTGAAGTTATTGATATTTCTCCCAGCAATTTTGATTCCAGCTTGTGCTTCCTCCAGCCCAGCATTTTGTATGATATTCTCTGCAAATCAGTTAAATAAGCAGGGTGACAATATATAGCCTTGATGTACTCCTTTCCCAATTTGGAACCAGTTTGTTGTTCCATGTCTCATTCTAACTGTTGCTTCTTGACCTGCATACAGATTTCTTAGGAGGCAGGTAAGGTGGTCTGGTATTCCCATCTCTGTGGTGCAGTGGTAAAGAATTCACCTGCCAATGTAGGAGATATAACAGGCGCAGGTTCAATCCCTGGTCTGCAAGATCTGCTGGCAACCCACTCCAGTATTCTTGCTAGGAATTCCATGGACAGAGGAGCCTGGTGGGCTACAGTCCATGGGGTCACAAAAGTCAGACATGACTGATCACCTTACATGTATATAACAATTTAAAAAAATCATGAATTAAAACTCTAGTTTGAAACATGCATAAGTCTGTTGTCTTTTAACTCATGGTTGCTGATTTTTTAACTCCCCATTGATTACATGGCTGCCTCTTTGTTGTCTTTTGGGGTCATTATTCCCTGACTCAGTTCAGTTCAGTTCAGTTCAGTCGCTCAGTCATGTCCAACTCTTTGTGACCCCATGAACCGCAGCACACCAGGCCTTCCTGTCCATCACCAACTCCCAGAGTTCACCCAAACTCATGTGCATTGAGTTGGTGATGCCATCCAGCCATCTCATCCTCTGTCGTCCCCTTCTCCTCCTGCCCCCAATCCCTCCCAGCATCAAGGTCTTTTCCAATGAGTCAACTCTTTGCATGAGGTGGCCAAAGTATTGGAGTTTCAGTCTCAGCATCAGTCCTTCCAATGAACATCCAGGACTAGTCTCCTTTAAAACACTTTATCCTTTACCCTGACTACTTTATCTAAAACACTCCCATCTAGAAAAGCCTCCACCTGTGTTGTCTAGTCCACGTTACAAAAGGACAATTATGGCAGAGACCACAACTTGTGCCTTTTATTCCTTTATTATGAAAATAATAGCACTCCCTAGGTTTTAGATGGGTGGTAAATAGGACTGTATTTCCCATTTGGCCCTGTGATTAGCTGTGGCCATGTCACTAAGTGTGGGTCAATGGGAAGTGAGAGGGGTGAGAATATATCATCTGTGGGTAATTTTCTTAGTGGAGAGCCACTTGCCCCAGCTGTTCTCTATTTCTTTCCCATAGGCTGAAATGCGAACATGGTGCTGGGGAGGTGCTCCAACCATGTGCCCAAGGATACCACCTTAGGGCTGGACAGGGAGACTGAAGGAAACTTAGTTCTTGGAAACCCTTGTACATGGAACTGGACAAGTCACTTTTGGGAGCATAAAATATATACATACTTTTTTTTTTTTGCAAGGGGAATTTTTATTTACTTCTATAGAAAATTCTCCATAAATAGCATTGTCTTCATAGCTGCACTTTTGATAAAAGTGGTTTTTTTGATAAAAAGATGACTTTATCTGTCATGATCTTGATGTCATATTATTATTATTTTATTCATTTTCTATGGAGGATAATTGCTTTATGATATTGTGTTGGTTTCTTCCATACATCAACAGGGACAAGTCATAGGCATTCATATGTCCCTCCCTCTTGAACCTCCTTCCCATCTCCCACCCCATCCCACCCCTCTAGGTTGTCACAGAGCCCCAGTTTGAGTTCCCTGAGTCATACAGGAAATTCCCACTGGCTATCTATTTTATATATATATATATATGTATATGTAGTGTATGTCTTTCCATTCTATTTTATCTGTATATGTATGTTTTATATGTATATTTTAGATGTGTGTGTAGTATATATGTTTCCATGCTACTCTTTCCATTCGTCCCACCCTCTTCTTCCCTGCCCTGTGTCCATAAGTCTGTTCTCTATGTCTAAGTCTCCACTGCTTCCCTGAAAATAGGTTCATCAGTACCATCTTTCTAGATTGCATATATATGTGTTAATATGTGATATTTTTCTCTTTCTGACTTATTTCACTCTGTATAATAGGTTCTAGGTTCATCCACCTCATTAAAACTGACTCACATGTGTTCCTTTTATGGCTAACATTCCATTGTGTATCTGTACCACAGCTTCTTTATCCATTCATCTGTTGGTGGACATCTAGATTGCTTCCCTGTCCTAGCTATTGTAAATAGTGCTGCAATGAACATTGAGGTACATGTATCTTTTTCAGTTATGCTTTTCTCAATGTATATGCCCACTAGTGGGACTGTGGGGTCATCTGGTAGTTTTATTCCTAGTTTTTAAAGGAATTTCCCTATTGTCCTCCATAGAGGCTGTACCAATTTACATTCTCAGCAACAGTGCAAAACTACAATGAGATGTCACCTCATACCGGTCAGAATGGCTATCATCAAATCTTCAAACAATAAATGCTGGAGAGGGTGTGGAGAAAAGGAAACCCTCTTATACATACTTTTATTTTCTTTGAGCATCTATATTTCTGATCTCTCTGGTACTGAAATCCAGCTCTACCCTAAACAATACACTCACTGCATAGCCCTCTATTTCATTTTCTTCGTAGTAGTTATCACCATCTTTATTTCTTTACTTGTTTATGGTCTCTCTCTCTTCACTGAAATGTAATTTATATGAGAAAAGAAGTTTTATGTTAACTTCTGAATCTCCCATAGCTGGAACAGAACTTGGCACAATAAATATTTGTTTGCTCAATAAATATTTGTGAATGAATGAATGAATTGTAATTAATAATAGTGATTAATGTGTTAGATATAAGAGTACATTTGAATGGATCATTACCAAGCTAGTGAGGTAAAAGGTAACTGAAGATATAGAAGAATGTAGCTCTGATTTGAATTACATTGTCCTCTCTCACTGGTGAGTCAAATTGTTCTACCTTGCACCTCATACCAGCTTCACTGATAAAAGGCCAAGAAGGATGGCTGTTTTGAAAGTAGCAGTTTTTTAGCTCTTCTATTGTTTCAGATGCAATAATCTGATGGGATAGGAAAAGGTGAGAAGAAATGGGCAAAAGGGACCTAGAGCAGTATGCTTATTCTACATAAAACTTGAAGTCATGACTAGGGTGACGATATTGTTTAGTGGCCATACTGCACATCTTGGGAGTGCTATGAATAATTAAACTGGCAGTAAGTGCAAACAGGAGCTGTGTGAGCAAACCTGAGTTACTACCTTATTAATTCACAGAGAAAACTTGCTGACTTTCTTTGAAAGACTGTCATTGTATATTTGAGAAAAATACAGTATTTTTGTATTTAATGAGTGACAAGCTTACCATGAAACACAGAGTGCTCTTAAGTTTTCTTCTGTCACAGAATGTTTTGCTGAAACATGAGTTAGGTCACTCAATATGTCAGCTCCCAGAATGTTTAACCTCCGCATTCATTCCACTTTGAGTCATTTAAGAATATGAATTAAAAGTTGACCAGTAGTCCACAAGACAAAAGAACCAATTATTGATAAAGTTTTCAAGATCAAGAAGGCTTTAATGCAGCAGAATTGTTTACAAGGATTTACTTTAAGTCATAATCTAGAGGTGAAAAGGACACATATTAGAGTATCTATAAACTGAGAAGAGCAACTGCCAGCTTGTGGGAGATTAAAGCATTTCAAACAGAGGGTCATAGAAATGAGCAAAATATGAACACGAAAAAGAAATGTGATAGAGAGGAAGATAAGGAAACACTTTGCAAAAGGAAAGATATATACATTGTGAGAAATTTTGTATATTATATACATGGTGAGAAATTTTGTAAGTCATCAAAATCACAGGGATCTGTTATGGGTTATGGTAGAGTCTGTGGGGTTTTTGCATGGATTCTCAACAGCCTTATGATATATGTGATGAGATAATAGAGCAGTGGGATCCATCTGGTCGTTGATTACACACATATTTATCAAGGGCCTACCAGCTCCTGATGAATTGTTGGTGTGATGGGGTTATCATTTTATCCTAGTGTTAGGATAGGTATCAATGTATTAAATTTACTCAGAGTGATCACATAGATTCACACTTGGTACAATACATAAGAGTCATACAAATGAGGAACTAACTCAGCAAACATGATGTTTACAACTAGTTCTGTAACGAGGAAAGCCACAGAGGAGCATGGTGCCATGGTAACACTAATTTGCCCATCACACCTGTTCTCTGAGCCTTTTGTCTTATAAGGAGCGACGCATTCTCTCTCACAGTGAAGCAGGATGCAATCTTGATTCCCACAGGGCCATGTTCATAAAATGGTGAGATTTTTGTGGCTTTCACTAGTCAGTAAAATCTTTCTACCTGTGTTTACTATAATTGACAGGGAGAACAACAAGGCAGGTGAGAGCTGACTTGACCTTGAATAAAAGAGTATTGTTGCGAGAAAATTAGGAAAGGCAGACCGAGGTTTCTGATTGAGTAGAATCCTACTGGGTTTCAGGGGAAGTGATCAATTTTTAGAGTAGGCTTTGGACTACAGTGGTTCTTACCACGCTGAAGAATGAATACACTTAAAATGCAGATTTCTGGGCCCATTCCAAGAAATTCAGATTCAGTGCATCCAGGGTGAGGTGGAGAAAAACTGCATTTTCTTATAAGCTCCCCAGGGATTTCTGAGCAAGGCGTCCCTGAACCACACCTTGGGAACCACTATCCCGGGAAAACCATCCCATTACCTGACAGCCTCTGATGGGATTGCAGAGACCTGAAGCAGGTTTTTGGAAGCAACCTAGTCTTATGCTTCCAGAGGAGAAGCTGCTGCTTTAGTTTTCCATCCCTGATTAATAGAATCTGGAGCCTGCAGTAGCTGGCACGCGATTTAGAGCTATTTTAAACAAGACAAAACACATGATGTGCAGCTGGAAACTGCTATCTTGAAGTATAAATTCAGCTGCAATTTGTATTCAGTGTCTTACAGATGTGGCACCGCAACATGACAGCATGTTTTAAAGCCCATAATGCCAGGGCGGTGACCTTCAAGAATCTGATGAGCTCAACCTGCACTGGGACGCGTGCAACCATTGTTATTTCTTAAAGTTTATGGGCATGTAAATATGCAACATGACCAAAGTTGAAATGCTTCAGCTGTTCATTTCAGTGGAGTGCTTTGTATTTTCCTAACTGTAGCACAAAATCACCCATGAATCTATGTGTTTTTATTTTTCTTCATGGGCGATATTACAGTCACCATGTTGTATTAACATGGTGTCACAGCAACTTTGACTTTCTGATACTTGTTTGCATTTAGTGAAACATGCCAATGGAGAAATCTGCAGAGAATGACTGGCTGATTTGAAATTCTCTTGGGGGCTCAACCTTTATCTTTGCCTCACCTGGCAGAACGGCTGAATATACCTGTATGCATGTTTATGCCATTAGGTTAGACTGATTTCGGAGTCTTCATGGAAGTGGCATTTGAAGAAAATGCCAGAGAGTGCATGGAAATTTGTGTTTGCCATGCGATCCATCCTCCTCTGAGGAAGCTCTGTCAACACAGATTTGTCACACTTTCTGTCACAGGATTTTGTCATCTGGGTCGTAACTGCCTAGGTCGGAGACTGGTGCCCAAATAGAACAAAATCATCTAGAAGAAGTTGACAATTAAGCCATTTGTTTGGGGGATCTGAGTGAAAGATGTCCCCGGAAGCAATAAACATCTGTGTTTGAGGCAGTGACCAGATGTCAAGGGCCTTGCTATTCCAAGCATGATCTCTAAATCTGTGCCAACCTGTGAACTGTCTGTTACAGGTATGTGAAGAGACAAGTACTGACGCTGAGAGGAAGAATAAGAATTTTCAGTGGCTGAGGACTGCCAGAACATCTGAGCAGCTGTATTAGTTATTACTTATCTATGAATACAAATTATCCCTAAACTTAGTGACTTTAAAAAGCAATAAATACATTTATCATTTCACACAGTGTCTGTAGTTCAGGAAATGAGGATTTGCTTTAGCTTCTTAGCTGCTGTTCCTTCACCTGTCCCATTTTTATTATAATGTGTCTTTGTGTGTGTCTCTTTGGTTTCATCTTGTTTGGAACTCTCTGGGCTTCCTAGAACTGGATGTCTGTTTCTTTCCCCAGATTAGAGAAGTTTTCAGCCACTATTTTTCAAACAACTTTGCTGGCTCTTCTCCCTTTCTGAGACACTTACAGTGTGAATTTACAATGTGAATGCTACTCTGCTTCATGTTGTCCCTACTGTCCTTTAAAATATCTCCACTTCCTAAAATTCTTGTTTAATTTGCTGCTCTGTCTGGATGAGTTCCATTGCTTTCTCTTCTAGCTCACTGATTCATTCTTCTATCTCATCCAATCTGCTGGTGAACCCCTCTAGTGTATTTTTCAGTTTTGTTATAACTTCTATTTGGTATTTTCTTAAATTTTCTCTCTACTGAAGTTCTCACTGTGTTTGTCTATTTTTCTCAGTTCAGCAAGCATTTCTATGACCACTGCTTTGAAATCTTCATCAGGTAGATTGTTTATCACCATTTTGCCTAGTTCTTTCTCAGTTGTGTTGTTGTTGTTGTTGTTTTTGGTCCAAAGACAGAACCTCTGAAAAAGAACTGAATGAAGTGCTGATGTCCCTTCTGTGCACCCTCCTGTTTTGGCAGGGCTGTGGCTGCCGTGTGGTACGCTGGTGGGCAGGGCTGGCCCCTGGAATGGCTGTAGGGCCCAGCGCTGGCAGCTGCTGGGCACTGGTGGGTGGGATTATTGCTCCTCCAGCTCTGAGGTCCAGCTGAGGTGCAGGGGGTGGGCAAGGCTGTTGGTGGTGTGTGCCTACTGGTGCTAACAGGCTAGATGGAGATTTCCAGAATGGCAGTGCTGTATTAGCAAGGTAGCCTGAGATTGCAAAAATGGCTTCCCTCAGTGACGGGGTCTGTGTGGAGCATCCCATCTGTGGAGAATCCTATCTGTCTGTTAAATGCTTCAAGATTAGTAAGGCCCCCTTCACCTATGGTTCATGTGTTTTTCAGTCGGGTGTGTTTGAGCTGGTTTTCAGATCAATTAGTTTATGTGGGGGTCCTTTAAGGGCAAGTTTTCCATTCCTTTCAGTTCTGTGATTTTCCTGGACATATTCCCTGAAGTTTTCAAAACCAGGTATTTTGAGGGCTTGTCTCTCCTAGGCAGTATCTATGCACACTCCTTTGCAGTATGTATGCCTGATGTGGAGCTCAAATCCCTTGCTCTTCAGAGACAATAATCATACCTTTGTGATTCTTCTTGTTTTGGACCCAGGTCTGACTCTGACTTCCTGTTTGCTATGACCACTTTCCATCCCAGTGATCCAGGGATAGGCCTGTCATTTAAACAGGCCAAGCAAGAGGGTGTGGAGAAAAGGGAACCTCTCACACTATTGTGTAAGTACAGCCACTATGGAGAACAGTGTGGAGATTCCTTTAAAAATTGGAAATAGAACTGCCTTATAACCTAGCAATCCCACTGCTGGGCATAAACACCAAAGAAACCAGAATTGAAAGAGACACGTGTACCCCAATGTTCATCACAGCACTGTTTATAATAGCCAGGACATGGAAGCAACCTAGATGTCCATCAGCAGATGAATGGATAAGAAAGCTGTGGTACATATACACAATGGAGTATTACTCAGCCATTAAAAAGAATACATGTGAATCAGTTCTAATGAGGTGGATGAAACTGGAGCTTATTATACAGAGTGAAGTAAGCCAGAAAGAAAAACACCAATACAGTATACTAACACATATATATGGAATTTAGAAAGATGGTAATGATAACCCTATATGCGGGACAGCAAAAGAGACACAGATGCTTAGAACAGTCTTTTGGAGTCTGTGGGAGAGGGAGAGGGAGAGGGTGGGATGATTTGGGAGAATGGTATTGAAACATGTGTAATATCATATAAGAAATGAATCGCCAGTCTAGGTTCAATGCAGGATACAGGATGCTTGGGGCTGGTGCACTGGGATGACCAGAGGGATGGTACGGGGGAGGGAGGTGGGAGGAGGGTTCAGGATTGGGAATATGAGTATACCTGTGGCGGATTCATGTTTATGTATGGCAAAACCAATACAGTATTGTAAAGTAAAATAAAGTAAAATAAAATAAAATAAAATAAAATAAACAGGCCAAGCAGAGACCTGCCCTAGGATTTTACAAAGGATACTAGGAAAGAGAAAAAGATTCTCCTTTTCTTGGATCATAAACCTGTAAAGATGGAATTTCCAATCAGCAAGTTCTTATGGCTCTTGAAACCTGTTTTCCAGAGCAGAGAATGAAGCCAAGCAGAGAAAAACAAGATGAGAGGCAGATGAGAGGAAAGATCTGACATCATTGCTTGTGTGAATTCTGATGTTCCTGAAGCTAGATTCACCCCTGTCCTTCCCAGGTATATGAGTCAATAATTCCTCCTTTTTATTAATTAACTAGTTGATAATTAATTTTTAAGCTTAAGCTAGTTTGAGTTTCTGTATTTTGTAACCAAACATTACTCAACATATAGTTGATCAGATCTAGCAATTTACAGAGTCACATAGCATAATTACTCATTCATTCTATTGTTCTTCCTGCCCATATTTGTTAGATGTTTTTATCCGTAAATAGGAGTGTTAGGGAAACACTGACTGAAACTACAAGACAAGATAGTAGCCACTTGCATGAGTTATCTTAACACAGGTGGTCCTTGTAACGAATGTGGAGCGAACAAGCTACCACCAACCAGAAGAATTTGAGAAAGATCCAAAGGAGAGAGGAGACACCAGTCCTTATGTCCCACCAACCTCTCAGAATCCTTCCCACTGGAATCCTTATTAGCTGAGTTATGTGCGCACTACCAGAAAGGACCCTGAGTCAGGATGATTGGCCAGAGACAACCCGGAAATTAACCTCATCACCATAGAACTTGAGACTGTGAGCCACGTGGCAGAGAAGTTCTCCTGGGTTCCCTTACCCTGCTGCTCTCCATCTGGGTACCCCTTCCCAATAAAGGCTCTTGCTTTGTCAGCACGGTGTCTCCCCAAACAATTGATTTCCGACTGTTAGACAAAAATCTACTCTTGGGCCCTGGAAAGTGTCCCCCTTCCTGCGACAGGAAGATGTCTTCATCTATTTACAGAAAAAAAAAAATTGAGTACTAGTTATTGTGCTTTGATTGTGCTAGATGGTAAGAGTTACAAAGAAGAGATAAAGTATAGCTTCTGTTCTTATGAGATTCACAGAGAGAGAAACACACAATGGCAGGTTAAGTGCTAGGAAAGAATTACTGGAAAGGACCTTTGGAAACAATGAACTGGCTAAGAGATAAAGGCAAGGATACCAGAGAGAGCCCACTTGAAGTAGTCTTGAAAGACTAGGGAGCTCCTCACAAAGGCTTTTAGGAAGAGGGCACAGAGTGGGGCAGAGTCCTGAAGATGTAAAATTGCATTGTGCAAAGAAATTAACACTGGTGGACCATGGAATATTTAGTATGGAGATTAGTTGAACAATCAGAACTTTTATATTAACAATGGCTATTAGGAGAACCTAGAGTTGCTTTGATATATAAAAGAATTTGCTCTACTCTGCTTGTTGTTAATTAAAGGGAGTTTTTTTTTTTTTTTGGCAGCAAAGCGACTATGCATAGTTGGCTCCAGGAACTTTACAGATGCCATTTCAAACTGTAGGTGTTTGGAGCCTTGTTTAATGATATCTTGGAACACAACAGAAATCTAGTTAATTTCAAGGATTGTACAGGGGAAAATGACTACCTTGAAACTGTTTGGAAATAGTCCTAATCGGCCTTAGTATTTTCCTATATTGACTTCAAAATATCAGAGCAAAACAAGAAGATGTAGCATTATAATGGACTTATTGAGAAATGCTCTCCCAGTAGGGTATAAAAACAGAGTAGTTTTGTTTTGTTCAGTCATTGACCTCATCTATACTATTGAATCTCTTTCCATATCACTTGATGATATCCTAGGCAGATACTATAACTTTCCAGTCATCTTTTGTAATTAAAAGCTTCAACCTCAACTCTGTCTAAGTTTCCCCTTCTTGCATTTCCGAGTGCAGGCTTCACCTATGATTTCAAAGGCTGGTATGGGAATGGGCCATGGTCTGCTTATTCATGCCTCCCCCACTACTGCACCAGATGGCAGGGTGACAGAAAGTGTGGCCTGTGCCTGGGACAGAGGGAGAGTTTTTGTGTCCCTCTTCTAGGCTACAACAGCTCAGCTATTAGATGAAGGGAGAATAGAAAAAAGGGGAAATGTGTTTTTCCCTGCCTAGTGAGTGTGCCTCTCCACTGGTTATAGGACCTTCTGTCTGTTGGTTTTGCCAGGTACAAGTGCAAAGTGTTCCACAAGCTGGTTTTTGGTGGGTACCCTGTGGGGTTCCTCAGAGAGGATTGTGGCAGGCACAGTCACAATTGCTTAATGAGAGAGATCCAGCTCTTGCTTGAGCTTTTAACTCTTCCCCAGCCCATTGGTCGTATTCCCCAAAGACTGAAGCGGGCTTGGTGTCAGACACTTATTTTTGGTACCTCCAAAACTGGGGACACTTGAAGCTTCTTGTTTCTTGATCTGAGTTCTAGTCACCAACTTCACAGCCACAACAAAATGTCCAACTTAATATTTTTGGTGCTTTTATTTTAGTGAATATTTTCTTTGAGTTAAGTAGAAGGGTCTCTTCAATTTAACTGGGTTCTTGTGGTTGGTTCTGGTTCTGGTTTTAAGGGCAATATTGAAAATCAAGACCTCTCATCCTCTGTTCTCCTGCCCTATTCAAATTAGAGAAACTATTTGGGACTGCCAGGTACATTGATGGTAAGGAGATTAAGGGGATCTCTATTGATGAGACCTTTGGGAGACTACTGAATATGCTTAGCCTGGAGAAGAAAAGATTCAAGGATTATACAATAACTATCTTTACATATATGATGGATTTCCATGTAGCATAGAGATTAGGACTTCTGTACCAAGAAAGTTACAGGAAGATTAATGTCATTCTATGTAATAACTCCTGAAAAGCAGAACTTTATAAAGGTGAAACTGACTACCTCAGGAAGTAGTGAGCTCCTTATTACTGAAAATATTTAAGCATTTTGGGCTTCCTGATAGCTCAGATGGTAAAGAATCCACCTGCAATGCAGGAGATCCCAGTTCAATTCCTGGGTTGAGAAGATCCCCTGGAGAAGGGATAGGCCACACTGCCCGCCCCCCACCCCACCCCGCCCGCTGCCATGTGGATCAGCTCAGGAAAGGTGGGTTTGATCCCTGGGTTGGGAAGATACCCTGGAGAAGGGCAAAGCTACCCACTCTAGTATTCCAGCCTGGAGAATTCTATATAGTCTGGGGTTGCAAAGATTGAGCAACTTTCACACCACTTCACTTCAAGCATAATTTGAATAATACTTGGTAGGGATGTTGTCAAGGGGCTTCCACAATAGTTGCAAACCATGAGTTGACAGTTAATATTCTTTTAAATTTTTGGTTCATTTACTCAAGAGACTGACAGTATTATTTGTTGTTTAGTCGATAAGTCATGTCCAACTCTTTTATGACTCTATGGTCTGTCACCCACCAGGCTTCTCTGTCCACGGGATTTCCCAGAAACAATACTGGAGTGGGTTGCCATCTCCTTCTTGGCAGGCAGATTCTTTACCACTGAGCCACGTGGGAAGCCTGACACAGTATAGGTAATCGTGTTAGTCAGTACTGATGAGGATTCAGAATACTGGTGAGATCAACATTGATCTAAAAATCTAAGTTCTGATTCTCAGCTTTTCAGTTGAAAAACACAATATTTTCAGTTTTTTGTTACTGTGTGAAAAAGGACTTATTTTGATGCTAGAATGTTAATGTGTTTATTTTAATAGGCAAGATATATATTTTAGAAGGAAAACTTATGTATACTTTTTAGGGTACTATTTTACCAATATAAAGAATTATGAATTACAAAATTAATTCATAATCAAAAGTTTTTATCCAGCAAAAACTCAAAACCATGGTTATTTGATAGTTTCAGGAAGAACATTGAGTATTATTGCTATTCTTTTATTTATTAGCTCTGGAATATTGGTGTTTCAATGATGCCTCTTATGAAACAGATAACAATTAAAATTTAATTGAGGACTTTGGTGGTCCAGTAGTTAGGACTCTGCCTGCCAATGCAGGGGACATGAGTTTAATCTCTGGTCTTTGAAGATTCCACATGCCTTAGAGCAGCTAAGCCCATGTTCCGCAAGAAGAAAAATCCACCACAGTGAGAAACCCGAGCATGGCAATGGAAGGGTAGCCTTGCTCACTGCAAGCAGAGATAGCCTGAGCACAGCAGAAAAGAACGAGCACAACCAAAAACAAATTTAACAAGAAAAAGAGTCTTATATACAAGACACAAAATTATAATAAAAAATTCATTAGGATTTTCTTGAACCTGAAGTTATTTCAAAGGTTAGCTAAAGGAATAAACTGAAGAAAATTGACAAAACTTTTGAAAATGGATAGATTATAGCTATATTTATATTTTATTAAAATGCTATAATAATTAAAACTGTAATACCAATATTAAATTGGTTGATGGATTAATGGAAAAGAGTAGCTTGCTCCAAATAAACTTTCTTGTATAAAAGAATTTAATATATTTTAAAGGAAGCATCATAAATAAGAAAGGTAGTGTTGCCATGAGGCAGGATAGATGGCCCCGGGCTGAGCAGCTGGAGTTTGCCAAAACAGCAGGAGGGAGGAGAGGATGAACCCCGCCAAGATGAGAGACAATAGATCATATAGTCCTCATTTTTGAAGTCAAGGAGACCTTCTTGACTATATATGTGCAGAAAGACTCCTTGAAGATCAAAAGGGAATGGGTGCTATGCCATAGCAGGTGGTGTCAACCCACCCATAGGCCTCTTCACTGGAATCCATTTGGCTGAGAGAGGCACATGGGAGATAAACTAAATACAGACTCAGAACCAGGCAAAGCAAAGTGATTGGCCAAAGGAAACCTGGAAGAAATGCCCCATATGAGTAACTCAGACTACCATGAGGGCGCCATGTGTCTACCTACATGTTCCCTTTTCCTTCCTGATAAACACTTGTTTTACTGCTTTCCATCACTCTGTGAAAACTCATTTCTACACAGCTGATGGGCCGGGATTTGTCACTGGCCACTGGTCCCTGCAGATCTAGTGGCCAGGATTCAGTGCTCTAACTGCTACAGCCTAACTTCAATCTCTGGCCAGAGCCAAAATCCTGCTTCAAGCCGCAGCTGGCTGAAGCCACCTGAGATCTGCCAGAGTTGCTCTAGGTCTTTGCTCAAGACCCTTCAACACTCACATTTAGCAAGAGTTAACATAAATCCTTATGTTAGGGCTCCAGAGTTAAGAAACAAAGCTATCAACAAACAAAAACTCAAATGGAATCAACTGGGACCCAACATAGTGATGAATCTGACCCCTAAAACATCCTGAGTCTCATTATACGTTGATTTTACTAATACACTAGTATTTAAATGACCTGCTGCAGTGACCAGATGTTAAGGACTGAAAAGAATAAAACATAGATTGTATCCGACTCCCCTGAAAAAGCACTGCCCTTTCCTGGTAGACTAATGCATATGACTCCCCATCACTAACCTCATTCCTCCCTTTGTCTTTGCTCTTTAAAATTAAAGCCCTCTCGCCAGGTGGGTGAGAAGTTGATCTGTGAGCTTAGTTCCACTTCTCCGTTCTTTGGCCACTGAATAAAGCTTCTGCTGTGTCAGTCTCAGCTTTGGTTTCCTTATGTGCCTGCTTGAACTGGAATGAGAAAAGAACCGTCCACCTCCCAGGAACAGAGCTCCTGCCAGGCTAGGGCCTGAGTAGGGTCCATACGACTTAACAGTAGGGAGGATTTACTCAATAAATTTTAGTTGCACATACCTAATTAGCAATATAAGAACATGAAAAAAACAAATTTAGATCCATTTTTTGAAGTCTTGAAAGCATACCTTTGATCTTTTGAATAAAGCTGTCAACACTATGGAGAAGAGTGGATTTTGCTTTAATTTGACTCAACTTCTGTCTTCTCATCTGAGAATGCAGATTAGTTTAGAACTTTTTATCAGGTAAATTATTTTTCCTCTGTTTAATTACCTTTTTTCCTGAGGATTTTATTTCACTCTTTCATTTGGAATATATTCTTCTATTTCATCATTTTGCTTGGCTCTCTGTGCTGGTTTCTGCACATCCTGTTTCTTGGCTCTCTGTGCTTTAGATGAAACAGCCACCTCTCCCAGTCTTAAAGGAGAAGCCCCATCTGGATGAAACTTATCATTCAATCCTGCCCTCGCTCTAGATTGTCTCTCAAGCCTTTGTGATGGTTTCAGCTGTCAATTTTAGTTTTAATGGCTCCTGATCGTTGAGGTTGTGCCAAGACCTGGCAGTGTCCCAGAGGGAAGGATCTCAGTCCATGCACACGTGTACAGTGCTGTGGGACCCTCTGTGGACAAACAATGCCACCTGCCAAGCAAACAGAGGAAACTGCAGCCACTAGGCCCCGAGCCACTGCAGCGGTGAGCCCTGAGGGGTCTCAGGATGGAGACCAACAGGCAGCCTGCCACCAAGCAGTCGCCCCCTACTCTGAGGGGCTCAGGATGATACAGAACAGGATACTGGCCATAGATAGTTTAAGTGCATATCAAAGGAATGATTTCAACAAGTCCAGGCTCTTGTACCTTCCCATGCAGAGAAAAAACACTAAAATCATTAACTTGATTAACTAAAGTAGGCTTCTGATGTTCTGACAACCTGACCTAGTTTTTGTTGCAAAAATCCCTCTATATCCTGGCTCCTCCTTTACCTCCTAGAAAGAGTCCTTCAGAGCTACCTGAGAGGATGCCTCCGGGGCTTAAGTCCTCAGAAAGTCTGCCGAATAAAACATAATTCTCAACTTTTAGGTACTGCATCTTTTTCAGTCAACAGCATGCAGAAACCCTTAGAACGAGGACATCCAGAGCTGTCCCCAGAGTAGCAGGGGCAAAAACTAGGCCTCAGATGAGTGTGAAAAGGCCCTGTGGGAGATAGCGCAGGTTGTGAGGGAGGGCGGCATGGAGGGGCACAAAGCTGGTGGCACTCCCGAGGGCGCATCTGTCACAAGCCTCAGTACAGTGCCAGGCCTCAGCTGGCCTCTCAGACAGAAGCTCCAGGATAAGCAAACAGTCTTCTTTTTCTGAAACATGGGGATGTGCTTCAGTTGCTATCTGTGCTGTGACCTGAGAGTGAGGGAGGCTGCCCAGGGTGTCTCCTGGGTTCCAGTTCCATGGGAGCCAGGAGCGCAGGCCTGTGGACCAGCAGAGCCCCAAGTTCCGGGACTGTCTCCTGAGCACCAGCCACAAAGACAGCCTCAGGAGATGGACAAACTGGGCCACCCAGATGCGTGTAGAAGCTGCCTTCTGGGAGATTCAGATGCACTGTGCGTGCCAGAGGGGAGCAAAGGGTAGCACACTCTGAGAAAAGAAAAAAGATGGCGCCTGCAGACTGGACCATCGCCAGGTGAGCAGGAAGATGGTGTCCACCAATGTCTGGTTCTAGAGAGCAGCCCAGAGCTCTCTTCAGGCCGTTGCTTTAAAATTAGCAAATGAGTTTCTTTGATAGAAAGTCTGGACACTGTTCAAGGGACTGTGTCTGAGTCCGGCCCAGAAGCCTAGGAGTGGGTGAGTCAGTGTGCCAGCTCAGTTCAGAGCTGTTTCTCAGTTTGCCTTGCCTTGGGGGTCTTATGAGTGTGGACCCCCTTGGTCTTCAAAGCCAGATGCTTTGGGGGCTGGTGGTCAGGTTCATGTCTTAATAGATGGGATGCTCCATGTAGGGTAAGAACCTTTGTTCTTCAGCCAGAAGCCCCAGGTTTTGAGTTCTCTCCGATTATTGGTCCATATTTGGTCCATATTTCATATCACATTTCAAACTAATAATCCTATGTTGATTAGTTAAGCATTATTAATAAAACAACAACAAAATCTAGATTCAAATAGAATATTTTAAATCTAAGCATCAAGAAGGCTTTTAAATTACAAAGTTATAGAAGAGATACTAGACAGAAAGAAAAATAACTTGGTTATTTAGAAATGTAAAACATTAAAAACAAAAAAATTAAAAGGAAAAACTGGTCAAAAATAATTGGCAATGTATATGACAAAGAAAAGCTTAATTTTTTTTTAACCAAATAGAGCTCATTCAAAATCATAAGAAAAATTGCTAGAATTAATGGGACAGAAGGCATGAACGCACAATTCACAAAAGAGGAAAATCAAATGGCAAATAAACACATGGAAAAATATTCAGCTTCATTAAGAAATGTGAATTAAAATGAGATGTAATTTTTCCTTCTAAATTATCAAATATTTAATTGTTTTGAAGACTGATATTGATGACAAAGCGGAGGAGAGCAATTTAGGAATATGTGCCAAAAGCTTTAAAATGTTAATAATTTTTTGGCCCGGTCATTCTATTTCCAGAACCTGTCTTGAGAAAATAATTCAAAGCTGAACAAAGATTTTTCATTTTTGCAGAATATTGAAAATCATGAAAAAAATTTAAACCAAGAAATGAGGCAAGTAAGTTAAGTAATGAGTTAAGTAAGTTATCTACATATTAAAGGATATTGTGATGCCATTTGTGTTTATGAGCAGTATAATAGTATGAGAAAATGTTATTATGCTAGGCATAAAGGGATGAAAGTGTGCAATTCCTTGCAATATGCTTTACAAAAGACTAGCGGAGGGTCATCAAAATATTAACAAAAACTGCCATCAGTGCCATCGCTGTGTTCTGGGCCATGTTGGATAAACTCAGCCAAATTCTTGTTTTTTGGCTTTGTTTTCTCTTGATGCCAGGTGGCTTACCACCCTTCTGTTAATTCATAATTTCCTCAGTCAGATGACAATAAATTCAATTTGATTGCCTCTTCCTTTCCATTAGTGATATCAGCGGGTGATCTTGATTATGTTTGCGACATTTTGGCCTCTTAATCAGGTTTGGGAATCTCTTTAGATTTTCTGAGAAACACATTTGCAAACAGATTTGGATGAAGTTCTTTTGCAGATGACGGCTGTCACTTATTAAGTGGATTCAACTAGCTTTCGTTTTACAGAATATCACCCTCTCGGCTGGTCCACAAATTCTAGGACTGTTCCTTTGGAGCCTATAGCCTTCCTTGTGATGATTATACCATCTATTATGTTTTGTCCCCCTCCTCACCCACATAATCTTGATTTTTTTTCTTTTCTTGGCTACAATGTCAGGTTTGTCTGTTTGGAAGCCTGCATGTGTGGGAGGAAATTGTCCAGCAATCTGACCCAGTTTAGAAATCTTGGTCTTCCAATCAGGAAGGCAGGTAGGTCAGTCTCCTTGCTATTCACTCAAGACTTGCCCTTGAACTCATCACTTTTCTTTGTTGAGCCATTCCTTTCCCTGTCAAAGAGGCCTAGATGGCAACCATAGATGTGTAGAACTTGCTACCTGTTTCTCCGATCCTAACAGAGATGAGGTTAGCTTGGCACGTCTTCTCTTTACAAAACTCATGCTGACTTCTGGAAATCACTGTGTCCTTTCCAAGTGCTCATAAACTTCTGTTTACTCATCTGTCCTAATATTTAGCCAGGGATACATGCAATAGAACATTTGCCTTATTCTTGAAAACTGGAAAATCTTATGTCCAGTTTTATTCTTCGTGTCTTCCTCTTCATAATTGCTCAAAGTTTATCATAATAATACCTGCATGCTATTTTAGTCTGCTGAAACATAGTTAATCTGTGTGTAGAGACCTAATTTCATTTAGCATTATGTGCTTTCTTTCAAACTTACTTTACATATAGGTCTTTAATTCTCCTGCTGATGACTGATGTTAGTTCTATCCTTTTCAGATGGAAAAGATAAAGCCACAACAGAATGAAGTAATTGTTTTCCTATGCAATCTGTAAACCATATTCTCCAATAGATTCAAGACCTATTGTGTTCTTACTCTAAACATAGTTGGATTTAACATTTTCTATAAATCTCAGCTACTTAGTGCTTCTTGGAGGTTTGTGACAGCCTTTTGCTATGACCTGAGGCAAATTATTTAAATTTGGTTTCTTCATCTATAGAAAGGGAACCATATTAGTGATTTATATCACTGAATTATTATGAAGATTGAATGAATCAATATTTGTGAAGAGTACAGAGAGTCAGTACTACCTATTTGTTAAATAAATATTCTTAAAGATAATAAAAAATCTGTGCTCTCTGGAGAAGCTCTCTCCCATTTTAGTATATGCCATTCATTTTGTTTGATCATTGGGATTATCATAATTGAATGATCAGAATTTATTTCTTCATTAATGAATGCTATAGAGTAGCCTTACCCATTTATAAAGCACATACTATGTGTTTGGTACATTATTTGTTAAACTGTTTGAATTGCTTGATCATTTTGATTGGAGTTGATTAAAATTTCCATATTGTTTAGAAATGATGATGTTTGAAAAAGCTTTTATGACCTCTGTGTGTTCTTGGTTTTGATACATTTTTTTACAAGTTAATAATGGACTTATTTTAATTTTTAAAAAATGTTTTTTTTGTATTGAGGTATTGCCTGGAGAATCCCAGGGACAGGGAAGCCTGGTGGGCTGCCGTCTATGGGGTCGCACAGAGTTGGACACAACTGAAGTGACTTAGCGGCAGCAGCAGCATAGCCAATTAACAAGGCTATGATAGTTTCAGGTGAATAGAGAAGGAACTCAGCGGTACATTTACATGTATCCATTCTCCCTCAGACTACCCTCCATTTAGGCTGCCACATGGCATTGAGCAGAGTTCCATGTGCTATCCAGTAGGTCCTTGTTGGTTATCCATTTAAAATATAGCAGTGTGTGCATGTCCCTCCCAAACTCTCTAACTATCCCTTTCCCCAATCCTTCCTTCTGGCAACCATAAGCTCATTCTCGAAGTCTGTGAATCTGTTTCTGTTTTGTAATTTAATTTGTGGCTTTTGATACATTTTAAAAAAGCAAAGAACTGATACCATTCTCGTTCTTACAGAGAATCATAATAGTTTAATACAAGGTTTGTGTTTTTCCCCACTGATATATATTTGAATGATGACAAAACGATTAAAATTTCATCCATGAAGTTATTAAATATGATTTATAACCCTTATCTACAAAGTGACTAGCAGATTTATGTACTAGAAAGTTCTGATAATTTTTATGGTTACTAAATATAAATCAATTTTTTCAGCTTTTATGTGAAACATATTTCTTTTCCAACTTTGACAACTAGATACTTAGGTAAATTTCTCCATTCCAAACTTCCATGACTTCTATCTTGATTTTCCTACTCTGATTTAATAACCTGATTTCATAACTAGCTTTGGTCCCTCTTTAAAATTAGCTTAGATAAAAAAAGCTCAAATGTATTGTATTTAACACATACATTTGTGCTGCAACTCCCACACCTAAATGCATAAATATGTATTTTGTCTCTTTTCCTTTGGAGGATATGTGAAACTCAATGTTTGTTGCAGTTTCTAAGGTTTTTTTCCTCCCACTTTTGAGCAGTAGTAGAGAAGCTCTGTAAGAGAATGTATAGATGTTTCAGTGATTTACAAAATGTACAGTTCCCTGAAACTGTCTGGGCAGGATTTGGCTAAGTGAAGAGCAAAATATCTTAGGAAATGAATCACTCATCTCTATAAAAGTAGGTGAAGTATTTCCAGTTTCCAGTCAGGATGACAGCATGAGGCAGTGTGCTTGTTCTCTACTGGCGTTTCTTCTTTTTTTTTCCTTTTTGCTGTGATGCATGGCTTATGGTATCTTAGTTCCCTGATCAGGGATCAAACCTGTGCCCCCTGCAGTAGAAGCATGAAATCTTAACCATTGGATTGCCAAGGAAGTCCCTCTACTGGCATTTCTAATCCATCCAAATGAGCAGCTAAAGGAGAGTTAGCAGCGCTTCATGCTTAATGCTTACTGTATGCTCATTACATTGATGGAGAGTGTGTATAACAGTGACCCAGAGGACACTTAGAGGTCCCTTTTCTTGCTCCAGCCCACTTTGCCAGCCTTATATACTGAGACCTCCCAACTAGGGCCTGACATCCTGGCTAAACTGAAATATTTGCTACTTCCTAAGTCTGTCCCATATGCTTTGCTATCTATAGCTTAATCAAAGCTAATTAGCAGACTGGATGTCAAATTTTTTTAATTGGTGGAACTACTGACTTGTTATTTAGCATGATAAATGCTGGAAAAGGGAGCTCATTGGTGAAATTACAAATATTCAGTTGTTGTAGGTTGGCTAAAATAGACACCGTCTCCACTCTTGCATGAATAGAGTTTCAGAATCTGGCGAGGTTCATACCTTGTCCCCTTTGAGATGAGGCCAGATGGTGCCAATTTGTCCCTAATTGTTTCTGTGTCCAGCCATTGGCTTGGAACATGGCTCTTCAACCTCAGCACTGCCGATATTTTGGGCTGGATAGCTGCTTGTCTCATGGGCTGTCCTGTGCACTGTAGGACAGTTCACAGCATCCCTGGCCTCCACATACTTGGTGCCAGTAGAGCGCTTCCCTCCGTGTGACAAGGAAAGCTGACTCCAGACACTGCCACCGCTCCCTAGGGGGCAAAGTCACTCCAGCTGAGAACCACTTGGTTAGGAGGATTTCTGATGGTATGATTTTTTTTAATTGAAGTATATTTGACCTACAATATTATATCACAGGCTTCCCTGTTGGCTCAGTGGTAAAGAATCCACCTGCCAATGCAGGAGACACAGGTTTGATCCCTGGTCCAGGAAAGTCCCACACACCTCAGAGCAGCTAAGCTTGTGTGCCACAACTATTGAGCCTGTGCTCTAGAGCCTGGGGAACTGCAACTATTGAGCCCAAATGTCACAAGTACTGAAGCCTGCACACTCTAAAGCCTGTGCTCGGCAACAAGAGAGGCAACCGCAGTGAGAAAGCCTGCCCACTGTAATGAAGAGTGGCCCCTGCTCTCTGCAACTACAGTAAAAGCAACAAAGACCCAGAACAGACAAAAAGTAATAAAAATAAATTAATAAAGTTATTAAAAATATTATATTACCTTCAGATATATAAGTGATTCGATATTTTTATAGTTTATACCACACAAAATTACTACAGTATTATTGACTACATTCACTGTACTGCATCAGACTGATGAGAGGAAATAGAATCCCGCCTAAGGTCTGTGCCATGCCTGGGGGATGTGACACATGGAGACAAGGACCTAAAGGATGCTGTGACCTCCCTGAGTTACAGAGTAGATCCTGTGATTAATTTGTGCCTGCTAAGCCCATCACTTCATGGCAAATAGATGGGGAAACAATGGAAACAGTGACAGATTTTGTTTTCTTGGGCTCCAAAATCACTGCAGATGGTAACTGCAGCCATGAAATTAAAAGATGCTTGCTCCTTGGAAGAAAAGCTATGTCAACCTAGAAAGCATATTAAAAAGAAGAGACATTTCTTTGCCAATAAAGGTCTATCTAATCAAAGCTATGGTTTTTCCAGTAGTCATGTATGGATGTGAGAGTTGGACCATAAAGAGAGCTGAGCACTGAAGAATTGATGCTTTTGAACTGTGGTGTTGGAGAAGACTCTTGACAGTCCCTTGGACTGCCAGGAGATCCAACCAGTCAATCTTAAAGGAAATCAATCTTGAATATTCATTGGAAAGACCGATGCTAAAGCTGAAGCTCCAATACTTTGGCCACCTGATGCAAAGAGCTGACATTAGAAAAGACCCTGATGCTGGGAAAGATTGAGGGCAGGAGGAAAAGGAGATGACAGAGGACAAGATGGTTGGATAGCATCACAGACTCAATGGACATGAGTTTGAGCAAGCTCCAGGAGTAGGTAAAGGACAAGGGAAGCCTGGCATGCTGCAGTCCACAGAGTCGCAAAGAATCAGACATGACTGAGTGACTGATCCCTGTTTACTGGCCTTGGTTTCATTATAACCTAGTAGTGAGGTGCCAGCTAACTAACCCTCTTCATCACAGACTTCTTGTGGTCTGTTCACAAAGGCTGTCATTTACTCTAGTGATTTGCAGATGTCCCCACAATACAGTTTGGACAAGTGCTACTTTGCTGTAAGGAAGGCTTCGTGAAAGTATGCCTGAGCTTTGGGGGAACCACTGACTTGAGACTGGGTCCAGTGTCAGTCTGCAGGGTCAGCGATAAGGTTGGACTTGGATGCTAGTTGCGGCTTTGGACGGATTCTCCCAGTCTTTAAGGTGACTCTTTCTGAAGCCACCATCCATGCCCCTGGGTGAAGAAGGTTGAAGGAAAAGGGAGAGGACAGCCATAGCATTTTTGCCAGGCCTTCTGTCACTTCCATAAGTTTCTCTAGTCATCTGCTGGGTAGAGCTGAGGAGCAGATCGAGGGAGGGTAGATTTTGCCTCTCTTGTGTATCCTACAAGAGCCCTCTTACTCTCCCAAGTTGAATGTTCTCTTTAGAAAATAAGGTAGTTAGCACCTCTCAGTGGTCCGCTTGTGGCCAAAATTAGGGATTCTAAAGTAGCAGTGATATCCATTCAACATCCTATTACAGAAATATCAGAGTCAAAGCTGAAATTCCTTCTTCTCACACACTCCCCAGTGTTACCTCTCCACTTAATATTTTCTGATAAGTTTTGAAAGAACATAGAAATGCAAATATACGAAGCTCCTGTTTAAAGTACTACCTGCTACTCAAAACTGCCAAGTGTTGCTTATTTTCACATTTTCTCCCAATGTTTAAAGAAAAGAAAGAACATTATGAAGTTGAAATCTCTTTGTTGTCTTGCAAGCATGTCATATGCCTCTTCCCATAGGCAATTACTGTCATGAAATGGATATGTATCTTTCATGTTTTTTCTAAAACAGTACATCAGTGAATCAGCAAACACTATGTATAATTTATGTACACATTATATGCTATATGTTTGTGAAAACTACTTTTCTTTTTACTCAAATACCTTTTTTTTTACTATGCTTTTGAGATCACTGTTAATATAGAAAAATATTTAATCATGTTAACTTCTATGTGGTAATCTATTGTATTAATATACTGTATTTTGTTTAATCATTCTCTATCAATAGATATTTAGGTTGTTTGCAGTTGTTATTTTTATAAGCAAAGGTACAGTAAGTATACTTATCTATATTTTGTGTACATGCGCAAATTTCTCTCTAGGGCATATAGCTTGAAGTGAAACTGTTGGATCGGATTTTCAAAGTTATTATGGCCACACTGCTTTCTAAATTTGAGTGTGCAAGTTTCCTCTTGAGTAGGAGGTGTCCTGTTCTCCAGATTTCACCTCTCCCAGATGAATAATGCGATAGCCTATAGGTAGCCCACTTGGGTCCCTGGTTGTGAATCAGATCTCCCATTAGCAACTTGAGGTTCTCCTGCAGCTTCTCATTGTGAGCCAGTGGGCATCCTAGCTCAGTACATGGTGATCTGACTGCCTGCTTCCTCCAGCCAGCTGGATAGAAGTAGGTGCTGGGGGAGCTCAGAGAAAGGGTTGCACTTCTGTTTTGCTCTCTTTTAACTACGAGGGAAGTCCTTGTTACTTCCCATTTCACACTGTGACCCTGGCCCCTCTCCCTTTCCATGGTCCCATTACCTTGCCTGACTTGAATTCCTGGCAGCCTCTGCAATTTCCTGTTGGGAAGCCCTGGAAGTCTTAGTCTTCTCACCTCTGTGTACTTCTGTTTCTTTCCTGGACCACAAGAAGGTTTATTCTGTTTACGAGCACAGCTATGTTTTTTAGTGTATTAAAAATTTCTATTAATGCTATGTGAATTTTTTTTAAAGGTACAGAGTTGGGAACTTACAGAATTATTTTGGCCAAAATTTAACATAAACATTTTAAAGATTTTGTCTTTCTAGACCTTTGTCCATATTTTTATGGATGCACACACACAACACACAACACTAGTGTGTGTGTTAATATATATATATGTGTTAAGGTAAATGGAAGAACTATACATATTGTTATATAATTTATTGTAATACTATATCCTAAAAATACATTCATTTGGCACATCTTCCTTCTCTTCCTTCCTTTATTTCTTACATAGTATTCCTTGATATTCATGCAATATAATTTATTTAATCATTGCTTTTTAAATTGACATTTAGGTTGTTGGTAACATTTCACAATGAAAAACTATGCTATAATAAACATGTATTTTTATACGTGTATTTTTATACGTATATTTTTTCTCCAAACATATGAACATTTTCCAAAGTGACATTTCTGATACAAAGGCCTTGACTGCTTTAAATTTAAGAGACTCTACTATATTGTCCTTCAAGAGGGCTACACCAAGAGGGCCTTGTTTCCCCATTAATCCTGGGCCAGTCCCACCTAGATTTCATCACAAGGTATAGTCATATGATGTGATAGTATTTGTTCCACATCCTGGTGTAAAGAGAAGATGCTTCTGCACTGGGATGCAACTGACTGGGAGCTCTGTGGGCCCCAGGCATCTCCTCATCATGCTGAGAGTAAAGCGAGAACTGTCTTATCACCTGCAACCCATTCCAGCACAACCATGGGCGAGAAGCTTTGGCCTAGACAGCATCATAATATGGACTTCTGTCCATTTGATGAGCAGAAATATGTCATTATTATTTTAATTGGCATTCCCCTCATTACTAGTGATACTGAGAGTCTTTTCATGTCTTTTTTGGGCCATTTGTATTTCTTTCTTCATAAATACCTATTTGTTTATTTCTTACTGATTTGTCATACTATGTATATAATTTTAATCTAAGATACAGCTATAGATTTAGGTAGATAGGCCGATGCATCTTTTTAAACTCATATATGTTATATTTTGCCATAAAAATTTCTGAGTCATCAAATATTTCAATCTTTTGTCTCGGCTTTGTTTGGGGGTATAGAAAATTTTCTTTATCAGGAAATCATTTAAAATAATGATCATACTTTTCATTATTGTTCTTGTTGTTCGTTTGATCAGTTGTGTCTGATTCTTTGCGACCCCGTGAACTGCAGCACGTCAAGCCTCTCTGTCCTTCATCATCTCTGGGAGCTTGCTCAAACTCACATCCATTGAGTCAGTGATGCCATCCAACCATATCATCCTCTGTTGTCTCCTTCTCTTCCTGCCTTCAATCTTTCCCAGCATCAGGGTCTTTTCTAATGAGTTGGCTTTTCACATCAGGTTGCCAAAATATTGGAGCTTCAGCTTCAACATCAGTCATTCCAAATAATATTCAGGATTGATTACCTTTAAGATTGACTGGTTTGATCTCCTTGCAGTCCAAGGGACTGTCAAGAGTCTTCTCCAACACCACAGCTCAAAAGAATCAATTCTTTGGTGCTCAGCATTTTTATGGTCCCAATCTGGTATACTATTTATTTTAGGGTCCAATTTGACCTAGAAATCTGTTAGCTTATTTTTAACTTAAAAACGTAAAAATTAAAATATAGTTGATATAAAATACTATATGTTATAGCTGTACAATGAAGTGATTCATAATTTTTAAAGGTTATACTCCATGTACAGTTTGAGTTTTGCCAAGAATATGCACTGGTCATAGCAAACACCCTCTTCCAACAACACAAGAGAAGACTCTACACATGGACATCACCAGATGGTCAACACCGAAATCAGATCAATTATATTCTATTCAGCCAAAGATGGAGAAGCTCTATACAGTCAGCTAAAACAAGACAGGGAGCTGATTGTGGCTCAGATCATGAACTCCTTATTGCCAAATTCAGACTGAAATTGAAGAAAGTAGGGAAAACCGCTAGACCATTCGGGTATGACCTAAATCAAATCCCTTATGATTATACAGTGGAAGTGAGAAATAGATTTAAGGGCCTAGATCTGATAGATAGAGAACCTGATGAACTATGGAATGAGGTTCGTGACATTGTACGGGAGACAGGGATCAAGACCATCCCCATGGAGAAGAAATGCAAAAAGCAAAATGGCTGTCTGGGGAGGCCTTACAAATAGCTGTGAAAAGAAGAGAGGCGAAAAGCAAAGGAGAAAAGGAAAGATATAAGCATCTGAATGCAGAGTTCCAAAGACTAGCAAGAAGAGATAAGAAAGCCTTCTTCAGCGATCAATGCAAAGAAATAGAGGAAAAGAACAGAATGGGAAAAATCAGAGATACCAAGGGAACATTTCATGCAAGATGGGCTCGATAAAGGACAGAAATGGTCTGGACCTAACAGAAGCTGAAGATATTAAGAAGAGGTGGCAAGAATACACGGAAGAACTGTACAAAAAGATCTTCATGACCCAGATAATCATGATGATGTAATCACTCATCTAGAGCCAGACATCTTGGATTGTGAAGTCAAGTGGGCCTTGGAAAGCATCACTACGAACAAAGCTAGTGGAAGTGATGGAATTCCAGTGGAGCTGTTTCAAATCCTGAAAGATGATGCTGTGTAAGTGCTGCACTCAATATGCCAGCAAATTTGGAAAAGCCAGCAGTGGCCACAGGACTGGAAAAGGTCAGTTTTCATTCCAATTCCAAAGAAAGGCAATGCCAAAGAATGCTCAAACTACCACACAATTGCCCTCATCTCACATGCTAGTAAAGGAATGCTCAAAATTCTCTAAGCCAGGCTTCAGCAATACGTGAACTGTGAACTTCCTGATGTTCAAGCTGGTTTTAGAAAAGGCTGAGGAACCAGAGATCAAATTGCCAACATCTGCTGGATCATGGAAAAAGCAAGAGAGTTCCAGAAAATCATCTATTTCTGCTTTATTGACTATGCCAAAGCCTTTGACTGTGTGGATCACAATAAACTGTGGACAATTCTGAAAGAGATGGGAATACCAGACCACCTGACCTGCCTCTTGAGAAATCTGTATGCAGGTCAGGAAGCAACAGTTAGAAGTGGACATGGAACAATGGACTGGTTCCAAATAGGAAAGGGAGTACGTCAAGGCTGTATATTGTCACCCTGCTTATTTAACTTCTATGCAGAGTACATCATGAGAAACACTGGGCTGGAAGAAACACAAGCTGGAATCAAGATTGCCGGGAGAAATATCAATCACCTCAGATATGCAGATGACACCACCCTTATGGCAGAAAGTGAAGAGGAGCTAAAGGGCCTCTTGATGAAGGTAAAGAGGAGAATGAAAAAGTTGGCTTAAAGCTCAAACATTCAGAAAACGAAGATCATGGCATCTGGTCCCATCACTTCATGGGAAATAGATGGGGAAACAGTGGAAACAGTGTCAGACTTTATTTTGTTGGGCTCCAAAATCATGACAGATGGTGACTGCAGCCATGAAATTAAAAGATGCTTACTCCTTGGAAAAAAGTTATGACCAACCTAGATAGCATATTCAAAAGCAGAGACTTTACTTTGCCGACTAAGGTCCCTCTAGTCAAGGCTATGATTTTTCCAGTAGTCATGTATGGATGTGAGAGTTGGACTGTGAAGAAGGCTGAGTGCCGAAGAATCGACGCTTTTGAACTGTGGTGGTAGAGAAGACTCTTGAGAGTCCCTTGGACTGCAAGGAGATCCAACCAGTCCGTTCTAAAGGAGATCAACCCTGGGATTTCTTTGGAAGGAATGATGCTAAAGCTGAAACTCTACTACTCTGGCCACCTCATGCAAAGAGTTGACGCATTGGAAAATACTTTGATGCTGGGAGGGATTGGGGGCAGGAGGAGAAGGGGACGACCGAGAATGAGATGGCTGGACGGCATCACAGACTTGATGGACGTGAGTCTGAGTGAACTCCTGGAGTTGGTGATGGACAGGGAGGCCTGGCATGCTGCGATTCATGGGGTTGCAAAGAGTTGGACACGACTGAGTGACTGAACTGAAGTGAACTGAACTGATAGTCGTGGGAAATAGATGGGGAAACAATGGAAATAGTGTCAGACTTTATTTTTGGGGCTCCAAAATCATAGCAGATGTTGATTGCAGCCATGAAATTAAAAGACACTTACTCCTTGGAAGGAAAGTTATGACCAACCTAGATAGCATATTCAAAAGCAGAGACATTACTTTGCAACAAATGTCCATCTAGTCAAGGCTATGGTTTTTCCAGTGGTCATCTATGGATGTGAGAGTTGGACTGTGAAGAAAGCTGAGCACCAAAGAATTGGTGCTTTTGAACTGTGGTGTTGGAGAAGACTCTTGAGAGTCCCTTGGACTGCAAGGAGATCCAAGCAGTCCATTCTAAAGGAGATCATTCCCGGGTGTTCTTTGGAAGGAATGATGCTAAAGCTGAAACTCCAATACTTTGGCCACCTCATGCAAAGAGTTGACTCATTGGAATAGACCGTGATGCTGGGAGGGATTGGGGGCAGGAGGAGAAGGGGATGACAGAGGATGAGATGGCTGGATGGCATCACTGACTCAATGCATGTGAGTTTGAGTGAACTCTGGGAGATGGTGATGGACAGGGAGGCCTGGCGTGCTGCGATTCATGGGGTCGCAAAGAGTCAGACGTGACTGAGGGACTGAACTGAACTGAACTGATAGTCCTTGTACAATATATCCTTATAGCTTCTTTACACAAATAGTTTGTATTTCTCAAACTCCTGTCCCTATATTACCCTTTCCCGTTCCCTCTCCCTACTGTAACCACTAGTTTTTCCTCCATATCTATGAGTCTGCTTCATTTTTGTTTTATTCACTAGTTTGCTTTATTTTTTATATTCCACAAAGAAGTGATAACATGCACTATCTGATTTATTTATCTGATTTCTTTAACTTAACATAGTACCCTCATAGTCCATTCAAGTTGCTGCAAATGGTAAAATTTCATTCTTTTCTTATGGCTGAGTAGTGTTCCATTGTATACACATGACACATCTTCTTTATCCATTCATTTGTTGATGGACACTTAAGTTACTTCCATATCTTGGCAATTGTAAATGATGCTGCTATGAATTTTGGGGCTCATGTACCTTTTTTTTCATGTACCTTTTTGAATTTTGTTTTTTTTTCTTTTGTTCTTTTTTTAACAACATATAACCAGGAGTGGAATTGCTTGGTCACATGGTTATTCTATTTGTAGTTTTCTGAGAAAACTCCATACTATTTCCCACAGAAACTGAACCATTACTAGTAACAGTGTACAAGAGTTCCCTTTTCTCCATATCCTCGTGAACCTTTATTTGTGTTCTTTTTGATGATAGACATTCTGACAGGTATGAGGTGATATCTCATATCTTTGACTTGCATTTCCCTGATGATTAGCATCTATTTCTGCTTTACTGACTATGCCAAAGCCTTTGACTGTGTGGATCACAATAAACTCTGGACAATTCTGAAAGAGATGGGAATACCAGACCACCTGACCTGCCTCTTGAGAAACTGATATGCAAGTCAGCAAGCAACAGTTAGAACTGGACATGGAACAACGAACTGGTTCCAAATAGGAAAAGGAGAACACAAAGGCTGTATATTGTCACCCTGCTTATTTAACTTATATGCAGAGTACATCATGAGAAACTCTAGGCTGGAAGAAGCACAAGCTGGAATCAAGATTGCTGGGAGAAATATCAATAACCTCAGATATGCAGATGACACCACCTTTATGGCAGAAGGTGAGGAGGAACTCAAAAGCTTCTTGATGAAAGTGAAAGAGGAGAGTGAAAAAGTTGGCTTAAAGCTCAACATTCAGAAAACGAAGATCATGGCATCCGGTCCCATCACTTCATGGGAAATAGATGGGGAAACAGTGGAAACAGTGTCAGACTTTATTTTGGGAGGCTCCAAAATCACGGCAGATGGTGACCGCAGCCATGAAATTAAAAGACACTTACTCCTTGGAAGGAAAGTTATGACCAGCCTAGATAGCATATTCAAAAGCAGAGACATTACTTTGCCAACAAAGGTCCGTCTAGTCAAGGGTATGGTTTTCCTGTGGTCATGTATGGATGTGAGAGGTGGACTGTGAAGAAAGCTGAGCGTGGAAGAATTGATGCTTTTGAACTGTGGTGGTACAGAAGACTCTTGAGAGTCCCTTGGACTGCAAGGAGAATGCTGGGAAGGATTGGGGGCAGGAGGAGAAGAGGACGACCAAGGATGAGATGGCTGGATGGCATTACTGTCTTGATGGACGTGAGTCTGAGTGAACTCTGGGAGTTGGTGATGGACAGGGAGGCCTGGCGTGCTGCCATTCATGGGGTCGCAAAGAGTTGGACATGACTGAGCGACTGACCTGAACTGATGGTTTGCGATAATGAACATCTTTTCATGTTCCTGTGGGCCATCTGCATTTCCTTTTGGAAAAATGTCTGCTCAGGTCTTATGTTCATTTTTAATTGGAGTGTTTGTTTTTTTCTTGGTATTGAGTGGCATGAGTTGTTTATATATTTTGGATATTAATCCCTTGTTGGTCAATATCATTTGCAGATATAAATATTTATAGAAGGAATATGAGTATTGGTTTTAATGTATAGTCTTCTATTGACACCTGGAAAAAGCAAGACTGCTTCAGCATGTGGAGAAGGAAATGGCAACCCACTCCAGTATTCTTGTTTAGAGAATCCCATAAACAGAGGAGACTTGTGGGCTGCTGTCCATGGGGTCACACAGAGTTGGATACAGCTGAAGTGCTTTAGCATGCATGCATGCGTTGGAGAAGGAAATGGCAACCCACTCCAGGATTCTTTGCTGAAGAATCCCAGGTACAGAGGAGCTTGGTGGGCTGCCATCTGTGGGAGTCACACAGAGTTGGACATGACTGAAGCGACTTAGCAGCAGCAGCAGCAGCAGCAGCAGCTTCAGCATCAAAGACTGCAGAATGGTATGGATTGCAATACTGTACTGCATACTTAAAAATCTGTAAAGAAGATAGATCAGGGCTTCGTAGGTGGCTCAGTGGTAAAGAATCTGCCTGGTAATACAGGAGACACAGGAGATGGGTGTTGGAGAAGGAAAGGGCAACCCACTCCAGTATTCTTGCCTGGGAAATCCCATGGACAGGGGAGCCTGGAAGGTTAGAGTCCATGAGGTCACAACTTAGAGTTAGACACAACTGAAAGACTAAGAACATCACACAAGAAGATAGCTCTTATGCTGTGTTCTTACCAAAATAAAATTTTCTAGAAAAGAAAGTAAAAAATGCAGAATTGGTGTGTTCTTTTTGGCAGAAATTTTCAGAGGAAAGAGTGGAATGCTCAGAAGAAATACGCACTGCCAGTGCTCTTGTTGGTATGGGAAACAATCGTGAGTGGAAAAATACAAGCTCTGATGACTTTCATTTGAAAAATAAATGATAATTTGACCTCAAATGAATGCATAGTGTTCTCTAATTTGCTTAAGTAGCATATTCCTTTTTGTATGTATCAGACTGCTATATGATAAAACACTATTCCAAATAAATCAAGAAGAGCTCTAATATAAAATCATTTAAACTGTCAAAAGTATTATCCAAAACTTGGAAATAGAAAAAGAAATTACTAGATGTTCTTTCAAAGTGCTGGATTTGATTTTCTAGGTACTTGGCTATTTTACAACTCTGTAGGGGCAAAGGTTAGTTTGTAGATTTATGTCCAATAGAAATGCCAATTATTTTTGTCCAGCAGAACATATAAACCCAATGATTATGGCTATAGCCTTCTCTGACATTAACTAATAATAATAAAGAATTTAATCCAGTAACCTATTAAACTGCTTCTTATACACCTAACTTTAAAAATTCTCTTTGGAGTGATTTTAACATATTACTGGCTTCCTCAATAACTAATGAGTTAAATAATTTGACATGTGTTTATTTTAAATTTGCATAAGAGTATGGTTCTTTATATTCCAACACAAGCTGGAATCAAGATTGCTGGGAGAAATATCAATAACCTCAGATATGCAGATGACACCACCCTTATGGCAGAAGGTGAAGAGGAACTCAAAAGCCTCTTGATGAAAGTGAAAGTGGAGAGTGAAAAAGTTGGCTTAAAGCTCAACATTCAGAAAACGAAGATCATGGCATCCGGTCCCATCACTTCATGGGAAATAGATTGGGAAACAGTGGAAACAGTGTCAGACTTTATTTTGGGAGGCTCCAAAATCACGGCAGATGGTGACTGCAGCCATGAAATTAAAAGACGCTTACTCTTTGGAAGAAAAGTTATGACCAACCTAGATAGCATATTCAAAAGCAGAGACATTACTTTGCCAACAAAGGTCCATCTAGTCAAGGCTATGGTTTTTCCAGTAGTCATGTATGGATGTGAGAGTTGGACTGTGAAGAAAGCTGAGCGTGGAAGAATTGATGCTTTTGAACTGTGGTGGTAGAGAAGACTCTTGAGAGTCCCTTGGACTGCAAGGAGATCCAACCAGTCCATTCTGAAGGAGATCAGCCATGGGATTTCTTTGGAGGGAATGATGCTAAAGCTGAAACTCCACTACTTTGGCCACCTCATGTGAAGAGTTGACTCACTGGAAAAGACTCTGATGCTGGGAGGGATTGGGGGCAGGAGGAGAAGGGGACGACTGAGGATGAGATGGCTGGATGGCATTACTGTCTTGATGGACGTGAGTCTGAGTGAACTCTGGGAGTTGGTGATGGACAGGGAGGCCTGGCGTGCTGTGATTCATGGGGTCGCAAAGAGTCGGACATGACTGAGCGACTGAACTAAACTGAACTGATGGTTCTTTAAACTTTTGAAAACTATCCTTTAACAAGTCATAGGTTACTTGGCAGCAGCACTTCTTTAGTGGTACATAAAGTAATGACATTCACAGTTGATGACTCAGTGGTATGTTAGATCTGATGAATTATGATATCACCATAGCATCAACTTGTATCTTATCAGTGAGTCAGTTAGAAATTTGTGAGACTAAATTACAGGTGTTGGTGGCATGCCATCTGAAAATATTTCAGGAAGCTTTAATCTGGAAACACTTTGCAGTAGGCATTTGTCATTATTTTGCCTGCCCAGCATCTGAAATCTGATTCTTGCTTTTGGAGAATTTCCTGTCTCAACTATCTTATAGAACATCGAGGTGCTTTTCCACTATGTTAAACATGGCCCCTAGTTGTTTCCCAGTCTCCTTTGAAGCTGGGACACAAGAATGTGACATACTGCTCTATAGTTTAAGCTGCAGAGCAATATCTCACAGAAGGATCTGCAGTGGTCCTGCTGGGTCCTCAGAGTGACCCTGGCTGGGGCAGGAGCATTGATGGGGCGCTCCTCATCAAACGCCTGGGATGGGACAGTGGTGATAGCCTGTTTTGTGGCCTGATTTGATGGCCCGGATCCTTGAAGTTGTGTAACCCCTCAGCCAGCCTCTCTAGCTATTTTGGAAATTTTGTGACCTACTCTAACAGCTTCTCAATCTTTTTTAGTCAATGAGAAGCCATGTCTTTTGCTTGTAACAGTGAACACTGATGGACCATGAGAAGTGCGAGGCGTGAGAGCTGTCTGTATGCAAAAGTGCTTCTGAGAATAAGTTTGGCTTTCTACCTGCTCAGGGGTGCTGGATGACCCAAACTAATTGTCTTTGAGATGACAGTAAGTGTACTATTTAATGTAGGGGAAGGAATCCAAACACTGGGAGATAGAAATGTGGCAGAGGATTTATCATGACAGCCTGTTCTGCCACCACCCACCAGCTAGAGCTGCTGAAGTGACCTGCAAGGTACCCCCTATACCAAAGTGCTGAAGGCAGCCCCAGCACCTTTGGGAAGCAATGGATGATCAATTGCTTTCAATCTTTTGGCCTGTTTGGGGGCAAAAGACAGTGAAAAGACACTAGAGTCCTAGAATTACCCCTGATTTTCTGGCTATGCCTTAGTCCCTTTGATGGTTGCTCTCTGGAGGCTGGTGACACTGATGAAAGACACTGCATTTGAAATCCTTGCTTTCAGTGGGTATATCAGGCTCCCCAGGGTGCTTGTTCTGAGGCTACTGATGATTCCTAGGGACCTAAAATACCCCTGTGCCCTTTTAGTCAAGGGGTAGGAGTTTATTCAGTCATGTAATAAATGGAATTTTTAGCCAGGCCCACCCGCTAGTAGGCTCAGAAAAGGGGGCAGGGTAGTATTCAGTTCCTTAGGGTATAATTCCAATAGATGTGGTCAGCATCTAGCAGAATTCCCCCACTGGTTCCCTGACCTATGGTGAGAGCCACTATAGTAGGAAGGGCCAATGAGAAATCTATCACTCCATTCAAAAATTGTAAATCAAGAGGGATATTGCACTTACAAGAAGATTGTATAAGTTTACTTGGTCCTCTACCCTTTCTGACAATTCCTAAACTGCCCAGTATCCTGCAAACAATTGTTCTGCTTAAATCAGCCAGAGTTGGTTCTGTTTGAAGTGCCCTGATATAACCATATAACCTAAAAATAAGGAAAAAGCTACAGTCTTCACAGTTGTATAGGTATCAAAGAAAAGTAACTGCATTTTGAGCAGGGAAGACGAGCTCCTATGATAAAAGAGCTGTGAGCTTCTGCAGGCTCTTTGCTGTTTACGAGGAGGCCAGGGTTAGACACCACTTGCATATTCTACTGACTTAATATGTACACACCCATTTATTGGACTATAGGCAAAAATCCTGAGGTTTGGTCAAAATCAGAATGGTGCATTGTTATGGAACAAGGATCTGGGGAAACATAAATTCAAAATTTCCAGGATCACTCTACTACAAAAAAATAATTGAGATTCATGCTGCTATTCCTGGAAAAATAATAACTGGCTTCTAATGGGAAGATAGTTCCAGGAAGAACAGGCACTTAGAAAATACAATTTGCTGAGGGAACAGCAAGCATACATTTAAGGGACCATAAAACTCTTCTGTCTAATAAATGCAGTTTTTAAAAAGACAAAATTAAATTATGCTAAAAGAATTAAGGTAGTTTCTTGCTGTTGAAATGACAGAAGCCATATTTATGAAAACACTCTTTATCTTTATTTCTACAATATTAATGTATATATCCCTAGGATTTAGCAAAAATTAAACTACAAAGTTGTTTTTTAAAATCACAGTCACCAACAACTATAGATGTCATTCATATTTGAGCATTTGTTCATTTAACACAATTTTTCAGAAGTTCTCTTTTCCAGACACAGGAAAAGCATGGCAAGGTCTGGAACATGAAAAAGCATGGTATCTTTGGGCAACAGAAAGCATAATGAGCTGCCGATAAGTAAAGACCAGATGATAGAGTCCTTTTAGATTGCAGTAGAGAAATTAGACATTATATTTACAATGCCTACTGGGGGAAAATTGACATGCTTTGAGTAAGACATGAACACAACAGATGTGTATTTTATTTAGAAAGATCACAGCTGCCTAATGGAAATGAATTGTCCTGGGTATGTGAGTATCAAGTGTGAGGTGGTGCAGCACGCAGGGGGAGAGAGAGAATGAAGTCAACAGTTGAAAGAATTCAAGAGAAATTTAAGCAGTCACTTCCTAATAGGAGTTGATCAGGTGAGTTTGAGTGTGTGTCTGAGGAGGGAGAGCCCAAATTCTGATTTGATCCAAGGTGGCTGGTGATGCCAATCTCAATTATAAATTACACAAGAAGAACAGGGTAGCGTAAATGATGTTCTGGATATGCTGAGTTCCAAGTGCCCGTGGGACACATGAATCACAGAGCAGAGATCTAGGCTGAAGCATAGGCTTTGAAATCATCAGCCTCATCCCACAGGTTTAAGCCAAGGGTTAATGCAGAAGAGAACCATGAGGAACAAGCATAAGGTTGTGGACTCCACAAAGAAGACAGAATCAGGAGACAAGTCAGGACTGGAGATGCCACCCAGGAGAGGAGAGAGAGGGATTCGGGAAGGAGGATCCAGTAAGCTGTTGACAGAGAAGCAGTCAGTGAATTGAGTAATCAGACTGTTTTCTGTGAGCCATTGCTCGAGGAGAAAGTCATGCTACCTATGGTAACAAAGCAGTTCTGCCCCTTCTTCCTTCCTTCTCCACTTCTTCTTTCAGGACTCCTCCACCCTTTTCCCCTCTTCTTCTGTTTCTCTTCTCTTCCTCTTTCCTCTTCATGGACCTCTGAGTCTTTGTGATCACTAGGGTAGTAGAACATTCAACTGTGTTCTTGACAAACTAGGGGTTTTTATTTTTGCCGTTGATTTTGGTGGAAGCATTTGCTCTAATGTATCCGGGACAGACTTTCTCATCCAAGATCAACTGTTTCTGCCATCTTTAGGTGATCATTTGTCCTAGGATAGCCTTGAAGGGGCAGAGGGAGCTCTTGAATCACAGAAGAATTGGTAGGAAAAGAAATCTGCTCCAGAGTTCTAAATGTCAGGGTGTAGGTGGTAAAAAGATTCAAACATCAGATTTCTTAGGGAATAAAATATATTTGAGTGTTGATCAGAGAGAGAGGAAGCGAGGAGAAATAATTCAGATTATGAACTAGGTGACTGAATATATGCAAAAAGAAGATAAACATTCAAGAAGTCTAGATTTCAAGAGCCAAGAGGAAGTGATGCTTTGGCATCGCTAAAGCAGGCTGCCAGCTATGGATGGATAGACACCAAGGACCCATGAATTTTCTCTCTCTGAAGGGACCTCCTTAAAGCTTCTCTTTCCTCTCATCTATTTTTTTCTTTGATCATTCCTGTTTGGACTATCTTCGTTCTCATTTTCTAATTATTTAGGCAACAAAAATGTTGAACATTCATTATGCATTAAGTAGTAGGTATACAGGTGGAAAGACAACATACCTGGCCTCAAGCAATATAAAGTAGAGATTGGGGGACTTCCCTGGTGGTTCAGTGGTTAAGACTCTGCCCTTCAAATGCAGGAGGTGCAGGTTTGATCCCTGATCAGGGAACTAAGACCCCACATGCTTTGTGACACTTTTGGCCAAAACAGAAAAAGGAAAGTTAGAGATTGGAAGACTCATAAAAAGTCTTTCAACTCACTATGATGAGTGTTGTGCAGGAGTTAGGTACAAGTTCTGCTGAGGTCCTGAAGGAGAGGACACCTAAGTCACCAGGTGTGGTGAAGACTTCAGAGGGGAACAAAGTTCAGTGAATCCTTCTTCACAGTTTCAAGTACCTCTTATTTTGAGTAACTTCTGTGATGTGCTTGCCCAGATGAGTAAGCTCTCCTCAACTGCTACACTCTTGTTCTGAAGGGATAATAAATGTTCGCCATTTCAATGGGCCTTCAAGAAGAATGTCTCTTGGAATTTTCATGGTAGTTGTTTTGACCCCTCAGTCAGAAGCTCTCAGTTTTTTATTAATATTTTGTCCAAATTCTCTATTAGCACATTGTAAATTCTGGGCTAGACACTCTCCTCTCTCTACCTGTCTCTTAGACTATTTCATAGCAGGAACTCATTGACTCACAGTCTCAAAGTGAACATTTCATCTCTTTTAGTCTGTTTTCTTATTCTTAGCAAGAAAAGGGAATCCTAACCTCCTTGCCCCTGGCCCAGCCTCGTGACACTGATGATAAAGTTCTCGGGAATAATAAATAAAATGGACTGCCACTTTATGAACCAGAATAACATCCTGTGAGGACTCTCTTCTTGCAGTTATAGAAAATGAGAATCTGGCATTTGAAACTTTAAAACTAAACATCCAAGTCTGCTGATAATAGACCATTTTAAGTTAGTGGAAATCATGTTCAAGGAAACAAACCAGGGTCATTAGAAAGACAACTGGCACTTTTGAGGAGTGAACTACAGGCATTATTATAAATGAGCTCAGATAAGAGCCCACTGTAGGGAGTGTATGACCCTCCAAGCTATCTTTTGTTTTCCTACAAGGATATTTTGTTGTAAATTCTGTTTAATGAGAAGGTCAGAAAAAAGTGGAGTCCTCACTTCAGATTAAGGCATGATAATTATATTAATGCATTAAGCATAAAGGATATATTAGTGTACTTTTTGAATACGCTGCACGGCATGTGAAATCTTAGTTCCCAGACCAGGGCCAGTCCCCTGCCCCCAGTGGAAGTGTGGAGTGACCTCCAGGGAAGTCCTATTAGTGTATTTAGTGGGCTTTTGCAGTCAGTTTACAGCTATGATTATATTGTGAAAACTGATATATGGTATTATATATGTGTTTTCCCCCAAAATAGCAAAAATGGATAATCATAATGGTAAGTACTATAGAATTACTGTGAGCTTTTGGGGTTGTCAAAGGGAGATCACAAATGTGTAGAGAATGTTACAGTGGGTCTCGTCTTTCCTCTGTTTCAAAGCAGGCAATCATATGATAGACATTATACACCAAAGTGGGTATGAAAGAGACTGTCGTATGCAGACTTTACAAAAGTAATGCCCAGGAGGCAGTTCCACAACTCCTAAAACTCTTGAGCTCCCTAATTCACCTTGAAAATAGAAAAGGATTGAAAGAGAGGAGACAGGGTTTGGAGGGTGTTATCAGGAGATTTTCCTGGGGAAGAATGGTTGCTTTTGGGGAATTCTCACTTCTCGTCCTCCCAGGGAAAGGGGATGCTGGAGGGTCTACCTTCTAATCTCAAGTAGCAGGAGAGAGGAGTTTCAAAGGGTCACTTGGAGAGGTTGCTGGATGCTCCTTAGGGGGAACTGCAGTTGGAGGGGTCGTGGACTAATCCCTGGCTCCAGACCTGGAAAAGCTAAGGGGGCCAGTGGCAGCTGGATAGAGGTGGTCACTCTGTGCCAGCATTTGTCAGGGTGGGGCACGCATGAGTGCTTGCATAAGTGGGTCAGGCAGAGAGAGAGAGGAGCTCAAACTGTGTTCTGTCTGTGATAGCTTTCCGAAATGACACTCGGGGATCTCTGCCTTCTGAGAGCAGTGTGCTCAGTTGTTTTGTCGTATCCGGCTCAGCGACCCCACAGACTCTACCAAGCCAGGCTCCTCTGTCCCTGGGATTTTCCAGGCAAGTGTACTGGAGTGGGTTGCCATTTCCTCCTCCAAGGGATCTTCCTGACCCAGGGGTGGAACCTGAGCTTCCTGCATTGTAGGTGGATTCTTCACTGCAGAGCCTCCAGGGTAACCTCTAAAATCAACACCCTTCTGTAATCTCCTCCTGCTGAATGTGGGCTGGACCAGGTGGCTTCTTTCTAATACATGAATTTGACAAAAGTGATGGGATGTCCCTTTCATGCCTGCGTTGTGAAAGACTGTGACTTCTGTCTTTTGGGACTCTGTTCATTGCCTTCTGAGTTTGCATGTTGTTTTTTTTTTTTTTTAAATTCCTATTGGAGTACAGTTGTACAATGTCATGTTATTTCAAGTTTACAACAAAGTGAATCAGTTATACATATAGCCTCTCTTTTTAGATTCTTTTCCCATATAAGCCATTACAGAGTATTGAGTAGAGGTCACTGTGTTATACAATAGGTCCTTATTGATATTTATTTTATATATAGTAGTGTTTATATCAGAGAAGGCGATGGCACCCCCACTCCAGTACTCTTGCCTGGAAAGTCCCATGGACAGAGGAGCCTAGTGGGCTGCAGTCCATGGGGTCGAGAAGAGTCGGACACGACTGAGCGACTTCCCTTTCACTTTTCACTTTCATACGTTGGAGAAGGAAATGGCAACCCACTCCAGTGTTCTTGCCTGGAGACTCCCAGGGATGGGGGAGCCTGGTGGGCTGCCGTCTATGGGGTCACACAGAGTCGGACACGACTGAAGCGACTTAGCAGCAGCAGCAGTGTTTATATGTCAATCCCAGTCTCCCAATTTATCCCTCCCCTCTGCTTTCCTCTCTCATATCCATAAGTTTCCTACATCTGTGACCCTATTTCTGTTTTGCAAATAAGTTTATTTGTACAATTTTTTTTTTTTAGATTGCACATAAGTGATGTCATACGATATTTGTCTTTCTCTATCTGACTTTCTTCACTCAGTATGACAATCTCTAGCCTCAACCATGTTGCTGCAAATGGCATTATTTTGTTCTTTTCTTATGGCTGAGTGATATTAGGTTTCAGGCTTTGATGAAGAAAGCTGCCACGTGGGACAGGCCCACATGACAAAGAACTGAGGGCAAACTCCAGTCAAAACCAGTGGGGAGCCAAGGCCCTCCATTTAGTAGCTCATGAGAGTCCTGGTGACAACTGTGTGAATGATCCAGGAAGCAGTTCTTCCCAGCAGAGCCTTGGGATGACTCTGGACAAGCTCTTGAGGGATCAAGAGCTCTGGAGCCATCAAGCTCTTGGTGGCTCAGCTGGTAAATAATCTGCCTGCAATGTGGTGAGACCTGGTTTCTATCCCTGGGTTGGGAAGATCCTCTGGAGAAGGGAATCGCTACTCACTCCAGGAGTCTGCCCTGGAGAATTCCATGGACTGTATAGTCCATGGGGTTGCAGAGTCAGACACGACTGAACGACTTTCATGTCTCTGAGGCAGAGGATTTGGCTGGGTGAGGACGGCATTCCTGACCTATAGAAGCAGTGAGAAAATAAATGTGTGTTGTTTTAAGCATTTAGTTGTAAGGTCACTGATTACTCAGCAATACAGATTCCTGCCCCAAAGGATAACCTAGGGAATGAGGACGATCCGTCAGTTAGCACGTGTGTTGAGTGGACCACAGATAACAAGGGATGGAGTGGAGAGCAGCAACCAGAGGGACAGAAAGCATCACCCTCATCAAGAAAGCCCCACAGAGGAGCCTCTAATCAGCCCTGTAGGAGAGAAATGATGGACTGTGACAGCAGGTCCAGAGAGGACAATGCAATCAGTAAGGAAGATGCTTCCCTTGGACCTCTTTTCCTTCCTCCATCCCTCATACCAGCCCCCGCAGGCTGGGGCCTGACTACCAAGCTGGCACAGGAAGTGAGGCACAGCCACTCCCTCCTGCCGCTGCCAACAGTCTGCTTAAAACAGGTTCCAGATGCGGACGGAAGATTTTTCTCTAACTCGAGGTCAGACATTGATTAATATTTGGGGCTGGACAATTTCAACTTGTGAATTGAGCTTTGTGTTTTGTGACTTAATGTGGCCAGACACGTCAGGGAAGGTAACCCACATTCGGTACATTTAAAAAAATAAAGCTGTGTTCTGATGCATCACTGTGTTTGTTTGACATGTTGGTTACAAATATGTTTTAAGTTTTTGAAAACTGATAAATTAGTCCTTATGATGTCTATACTCCTATGTTATTACTTTCCCATTAATTTTAGGTGATAATTTGCTGTATTATTATTGATTGTTTACGTACCAGATTTTTTAAAGTTCAGGATATAATCTCTTGAGATGTTTGCTTATAACATTCAAAAATTAAAATATGGATGAACAGACAGATCACAGAGGATTTTTAAGGCAGTGAAAATAATCTGTATGATGCACTAACAGTAGATGTTATTAATTTGCTCAAACCCACAGGATGTTCAACACCAAGAGTGAACCCTAATGTAAACTATGGGCTGTGCATTATAATGATGTATCAATGCAGCTTCATTAATTGTAGCAAATGTATCACTTAGGTACAGGGTTTTGATAGTGGAGGAGGCTGTGTTGTAAGGGATGCGGGTATATGGGAAATCTTGGAACTTTCCTCTTGATTTTGCTATGAATCTAAAATGCGCCACAAAATAAAGCCTATTTTTAAAATTAAAATTAAATTAAAGTCTCTCCTTTCTTGGTTGGACATGTGATGAGTTATTAAACATGTAATAAACTTGTAATATCCCCAGATAACAGAGAGAATCATTTGCTTATGTATGTTTTAATTCATAAATTGGCTTCTATCATCTAGCCATTTTGGATTCAACAATGAAAGTAAAGAAAACTGAACTGTCTTGAGAGAGTGTGTGTGTATGCTTACAAGAAGGTAAACAGAACATGTGCAGTCTAGCCAAATAGAGACAAAAGAGAAAACATTTGTATGCAGTTACAGACAGCATCTTTTAATTAGGTGAGGTGGTGAGCCAGCCAGATCCATTCTCTCCCTTCTCTGTCCTGTTCTTTGCCCCAAGAGAGGCCTCAATGGACTCCGTCACCCAGGGGTCCTTACTCTCTGGTTTGCAATATGGAGAAGTGCCAGGAGATTGAAGGTGGGAGGAAGAGACACTGGAGATATTTCCTCTTGTCACCTGCCCTTTGCCTTGGCACAGTTCAGACTGTGGCCATGTTCTTTCAAGGTCACAGCTCCCTTGGAGCTTCCCCTGTTCATGGCTGCAGCTTTCACCAAGCTCAGGTGACATTAGTTCTTCTCCTGCCCCTTCCTGCTCTCGTGGTCATAGGATTCCCCCACATGCATGGTGGATTCCTTAATCCTGCCCACAACTCAGTGAAGAATCCCACCATTAAAAATCGCTTTCAAAATTCCACTGAAACGTGCTGTTTAGTTCCTGATGGGGCCCTGATTGACACAGGAAGAAGCCAGCTATATGCCTGAAAGATCCAGAAACTCCAGTGAAATTATTTGAACTTCATCTGGTTCATAGTCAAAGTTTTTTCTTTCTATTGATACACCTATCCACATTTTTGAATAATATAATTAATTCTGCTTAATTAAATGTAATTTAATTTTAATTAAATTTGCTTTGGAGGGCTTAGTTTTTGCTTTTGCAAAAACTTACTTTTGCTTTTGTATCATTTAACAGTAAACATCTATATGACCTTTTTTCAGCATCTTGTGATTAGAGAAGCTTGTTTGCAGGTTTGGTCACTAGAGTGGACTCAGAGCCCACCTCTCCTTGCCAGCCTCCTGGTGAGCTCACTCTTTGCTGCACACATGATACCAAAGCCTTGCATCTGGTCTCTGACCTCCCAAGAATCCTTGGCAATGGCTCCCTTTGCTCTGCATGCTCCCAACTTTGTCGGGGGAATTTTGTACTTTGAAGTGTAGGTAGATTCAGCAACTCTAAGCTGGGTGTAGAAAATTAATAAGGAAATAAAGTTGAACCCACAAAATCACCTGCTAACCCAAATTTGCTAAAATGAAGTTTCCTCAAAATGCCAGTGTTAATTCAGTCCTCACACAAATGGTGGGGTGACAAATGAATCCTCTGTGTTGTGGAGGTCGACAGGTTCAGACCTTATGGAAAAAGGAACTATAGCCAACCCCAAACCTGGGAACTTTTCAAAATGAAAGCTGTGTCTTCTGGCACAAGACCAAATTACCCAGCGTGGGATCTGTGAGTAGGATTTTGTCTTATTCATTTCTGTGGAATTCTGCCTGACATAAGGGGCACAGGAAAAACCTGTATTTGGTTAAAGTGTCTGAGGAACTAAGGTTTACATTGATAAGTCAAAATATATACTTACTCTAACTTCATAATGATGTTGCTGGTTAATAGCAAAGTTAATATAGCTAAAGAATAAAATGTGTTTAAAAACAGGAAACCTTACTTTCTAAAATGAGCTTTGGTAGTCACTAGGTTCAGTCATGAGCTTTCGGGTGGCTCAGTGGTAAAAATCCACCTGCAATGGAGGAGACGCAGGAGATGTGAGTTTAATCCCTGGGTCAGGAAGATCCCCTGGAGGAGCGCATGGCAACTTACTCCAGTATTCTCGCCTGGAGAATCCTATGGATAGAAGACCCTGGCTTTCTACGGTCCATAGGGTCGTGTCTCAACAAGTCGGACATGACTGAAGCGACTGAACATGCACGCAGGCTTAGTAGTGGATATTCTCACTTCTCCTTCAGGATTGTACTTCCTGCTTCCTTGGGATTAATATGGCCATATGGCTTGCTTTCCCCAGTGAAATGTGAAGGAAAGTGGCATGTATCACTCTTGCGTGGAAGCTTTATGGGTATATGTCGCAGTTTCTTCTGCTATAGCATCTGGCAAGGTCCCTCCAAATGTCTACTCCATCACCTAAGGGACAGGCAAGGGGAGCGGAAACCCCACCCACCCAAAACAATCATGTAGCATGAAAGGATAATACAACTTTCATTGCTTTAAGCCACTAACATTCTGGGTATTTTTGTCCACCATATAACTCAGCCCATCCTGACTGACATACTGTATACATAATGAGCTCCCTGAAATTTCAGTTCCAAAGCATAAAAAATATAGTCCAACAGAAACCTTAGATGAGGAATATTGTAATTGGACATTTTGTTTCTAATCTAGGACTAAGCAGCAACTAATTCTAAAAATAATTATATAATTTCATTAGAGCTTAGTCAAGTCTTATACAATATGCACTGATTCTGTAAGAAACCTTAAGTCTTCTGTCATTAACTTTACCTGGAAGAAATGATTTAATGTCAGAAGCTTAATTTTGTTGTTGTTTTCCTTGCTTTCTTAACCTTTGAATTGCTCTGGTGATCAGGGGGTGGAGGTAGGGAAATAGAAATTATTTGGATGGCCCATATCTCTTTAATGCCTTCTTTCTTGGTGTTGTTCAGTTGCTAAGTTCTGCCCTACTCTTTGCTGCCCCATGGACTGCAGCATGCCAGGCTCCCCTGTCCTTCAGTATCTCCCAGAGTTTGCTCAAATTCATGTCCATTGAGTCAGTGATGCCATCTAACCATCTCATCCTCTGCCACCCTCTTCTCCTTTTGCCTTCAATTTTCCCCAGCTTCAGGGTCTTTTCAGATGCGTTGGCTTTTTACACCAGTTGGCCAAAGTATTGGAGCTTCAGCTTCAGCATCAGTCCTTTCAATGAACATTCAGGGTTGATTTCCATTAGGATTGACTGGTTTGATCTCCTTGCAGTCCAAGTGCCTTCTTTATTTGATGATAAATGTCTCTGTTGGATTCTAAAGTCATTCAGCCTCAGAACTATGCTCAAAATTGCATTTGTTTACTAAAAATAAAAAGTCATGGCATCTGATTTGTTGAAGAGTGCCTGTCTGAGCACTTTAGTTCTGTTGAATTGTAGGGCAGGGATTCCTGACTTGAACTTGTCTGGCCCACTTACTTTTCTCTTTTCTCTTTCCATTAAACAACACTGGGTTATATTTAGGGTGAAGAAATCTGGCCTAAGAATGTTTGAAGGCTGTAGAAGCAGGGAGATTGGTGTCATCCCTCCTATCGTTAAGGATAATCATGAGTACTTGTTTATTGATAAACATTTCAGAGTGTCTTTAAAAGATAGTTTTTAGGAACCATTTTAGGTGCATAGCAAAACTGAGAAGAAGGGATAGAGATTTCCCACATGCCCCCTGCTCCCCCTGCATATGCACAGCCTTCCCCATGTGAAGCATCCCCCACCAGAGTGGTGCATTTCTTACAACTGATGATCATACACTGGCATATTGTTCATAGTTTATATTAGAGTTAGCTCTTCATGTTGTACATTTTTGGGTTTGTACAAACATATAATGACATACACCCATCACTGTAGTATCACAGAGTATTTACACTGCCCCCAAAATTCTCTATGTTTTGCCTATTCATCCTCCAACCCTCACCCTCTGGCAATTATTGATCTTTTTATTGTCTCTATAGTTTTGCCTTTTCCCAGTCATATTTTTTTTTAAACACTAGATAATATAAAGACTTTTTTTTTCCCATAACCTCCCTGACTCAGTCCCTAGTTCCAGCGTCAGTGACCTGTCAGAAAGCTACTAGTAACTTCAAAAATGGCCCAAAGAGAGTCCTGAGTGTTTTTAGTGAAGAGTTGGATTCAAATTTCTGTTGGGTGCCTATTTTAAACCTCCATGGGGATATAAGTTAACTGGTGGCTCTTTTTCAAAAGAGATGCAAAAATATTCTTGTCTAGTGGAAGAGATAACCCCAAAAGTTTTTCACCTTATAAGACATCAGCTAGTTTTCAAGGATACCGAGTTTCTAAAAATTTTTTGACTCAGTTCTAATGTATCATTTTTACTTCATGAATTAATGAGTTAAACAGAATATATGACATGTGTCATTTTTATACTTTTCCTGAGAGTCTTGAGTCTCCCTTTTTGAAAATTATATTTTAACAGATCCTAATTTTGTTACAGGCTTCCCTGATGGTTCAGTAGTAAAGAATCTGCTTGCAATGCAGGAGTTACAAAAGATGCGGATTCGATCCCTGGGTTGGGAAGATCCTCTGGAAGAGGGCATGGCAACCCACTCTGGTATTCTTGCCTGAAGAATTCTATGAACAGGGAGTCTGGCGGGCTACAATCTACAAGGCTGCAATGAGTCGGACACAACTGAAGCAGCTTAGCACGCCCGCACATATTTCTGTTGTAGGCACTGGAAAACAAAACATGGATGGTGCTCTGTGCGTGGAAGGCAACATGAGAACACTCCACTCTTGCATCTTATTCCATGACATGACCATGGTGGTTGGGTTATGGAGGCAGGCATGTCTCTCTCAAGTTGGAAACTTTCATTAAAAAATACTGGTTCTGGAAAGACACTGACAAATGGATATTGATTTTATAATCAGAGCAGCGGTTATTGTCAGCATCCTGCTCAGTCCCAGCTTCTATGTCCTTGTTTTATCCATCCATCATGTGCTCAGTCGTATCCAACTCTATGTGACCCCGTGGACTTGTAGCCCACCAGGCTCCTCTAGCCATGGGATTTTCCAGGCAAGAATACTGGAGTGGGTTGCCATTTCCTCCTTCAGTAGATCTTCCTAACCCAGGGACTGAACTCTCATCTCCTACGTCCCCTGATAGCGGGTGGATTCTTTACCGCTTGAGCTATCAGGGAAGCCCCATGTCCTTATTTGGGACTCTGTAAGTGATAGAGTCCAGTGTTTCTTCCACACTGTAATGGACACACATGCAGGCTATATATGTTATATATATTTTTGTGTGCTATATGCTATTCCTGCTTGATTAAATTTCCTTGGTCTACCAGGTGAGACTCATGGTTTTAAAGCCCTGAGAAGATGGTCAGACGGAGATCATTTTGTGGGTTAGATGGATGACAGAAGACAGACCTAAAAGGTCTGCAAAACCTGGAGATGCACAGGGCCTGCAGTCCAGAGTCAGAAATCATTAGGACTGGATATCACAAGGCTCTGAGTCTTTTAAGAATAGGAGATGTATTTTTCTGTACCTGCCTAGCACAGTGTTTGATATTTCAGTTCAGTTCAGTTCAGTGGCTCAGTTGTGTCCGACTCTTTGCAACCCCATGAACTGCAGCACGCCAGGCCTCCCTGTCCATCACCAACTCCCGGAGTTCACTCAGACTCACGTCCATAGAGTCAGTGATGCCATCTAGCCATCTCATCCTCGGTCGTCCTCGGTCGTCCCCTTCTCCTCCTGCCCCCAATCCCTCCCAGCATCAGAGTTTTTTCCAGTGAGTCAACTCTTCGCATGAGGTGGCCAGAGTATTGGAGTTTCAGCTTCAGCATCAGTCCTTCCAATGAACACCCAGGACTGATCTCCTTTAGAATGGACTGGTTGGATCTCCTTGCAGTCCAAAGGACTCTCAAGAGTCTTCTCCAACACCACAGTTCAAAAGCATCTATTAGTAGAGACTTAACCAGTCTCGTTTAAGTGAATGATAGCTCAGGTGACAAGGTGAAAGAGAAGGCTTGAAATGACAAATAATGTTTTAGTTAGGAAAGTGATAAAAAAACTGGCTGAGGAAGGCTTCGAGAGGCTGAGCCAGGGAACGCGGAAGTGGTAGAAGGGAAGGCTGCTGATGAGACTTGTCTCTTGACCCAAGTTAGACCCTGTGTCCTCCTGGTTCTGTGGAAGCAGGACTGAGCTAAGAATGGAGCAGGCTGTGCTCTGCCATCCACAACTCTAGTGACACTGAGTAAGTCTTTGTGCTCCTAGAAATAACCCTGTCTGCTCTGCCTCCATCACAGTGAGTTTGAAGCTAGAAGGAAATCCATGTGAAAGTGCTCAGCAAATTTCAGGCACCACTCAAGTATAAGGAATTATCTGCTGGCGTGGCCCAGCAGCAGCAGAGGCAGAGGTCCTGCATTATACATCTTAACACTGGACCATGGCAGGAATTTAGAGCCCAGGTCCTGGAGCCTCTTGGGACTAGGAGCAGTTTTCAAATTATCAAAAGAAAAACATTCTAGTAACAGGAAAACCAAGTTGTTTGAGAGCAGTTTCGGCGTCTCAGGATGGCAGTAGCACTCCTAGTTTCTGACAATTGTTGGCTTAAGAAAGGTGTTTGTGAAGGGCTTGTCAGTGGGACTCGTCCCTCATGCAGGGCTGTATCCAACTTCAGGGGTCTGTTTCACTTGGACTGAGTTTGCTGATGTTCTGTGACAACCAGTTCCGGATGTCTTATAAACAATTAGCTTGACAGTTTGATGGACGAGGGTAACATTTGGCTATCATCTGTACTGCAACGAAAGACAGATGATTATTTTTGACAGAAGCAATCAAGGGCAGTGAGGAAACAGAGAAACCAGAGCCCCAAGGCTCTCACTGTCTTAAGATGTGGGGCCAGATCACAGCCCATTTGAGAGGAGGCCCAACAGCCTGGCTGACCATCCTGATCTGGCTGGACACTGAGTGGAACTTTGAGGCACACAACTTGTTTTAGAAATGCCTATGTGGACAGCCACCAATCTCAGCAAGAGAAAGGAAAGGAAGTTTGGTTGTGGCGATTATAAAATCAACAGGCCAACCTGGGACCTGGAATTCACTTTGACTTGTACTTTTTCTTTTTTAATTTATATGTCCTGTTTTATCTCTTAATCCATTAAAGAAATCACGTATCATAAACTTAACCCATTAAAAATATACATTTCAGTGGTTTTTAGTATATTCAGATTTGTGTGACCATCATTATCATGATGGTAGTTTTAGAACAGAACTGTTCTATCTAGTTCTATCTGCTAGTTCTAGAATATTTCCATCATCCCAAAAGGAAACCTTGTACTCAAGGGTATTATTCCTTATTCTCACTCACTCCTAATTCCCTCCTCCCCAGCTTCTCTTTATCTCCATGGATCTGCCTATTTCAGACGTTTAAACAGAATCATATATGTGTCCTTTTGTGTTTGAATTTCACTTAGTATAATATTTTTGAGGTTCATTTATATTATAGCATGTATCAGTATTTCACTATTTTTATGACCAAATAATATTTGATTGTATGGATATACCACTACTCGTCAGTTAATGAAAACTTGGGTTATTTCTCCTTTTTGGCTCTTAATGGATAATGCTGTTAAGGATACCCATTGCAAGTTTTTGTGTGGACATAGGTTTTCAAGTCTTTTGAATATATACCAGGAGAGAAATTGCTGTGTGTATGGTAACTCTATGTGTAACTTTTGGAGAAACCACGCCTTAGATTTAAAATGAACCAGGTGAGCATCAGTGTATTCCTCATCGTTGTATAACTCCTGGAGTTCTTTGGGGAAAGGGCAGTGCTATAAAGCCAGGTAGGCCGGGTGTCTGGAGGAATAATACTAGTGAGATCTGTGCCTTCAGGTGTCCAAATCTCTGACAGCAGCAGAGGTTTTTCTCTAGAAAGGAGGCAGAATGCTATGACTGAGGATGTGCGGACTTCTACTGTGGAGATGCAGTCAGTGATTTGACAACTGCTGCTGCCGCTGCTACTGCTAAGTCGCTTCAGTCGTGTCCGACTCTATGCGACCCCATAGACTGTAGCCCACCGGGCTCCTCTATCCATGGCATTTTCTAGGCAAGAGTACTGGAGTGGGTTGCCATTGCCCTCTCTGATTTGACAACTGGGGGGACCAATTTCCCTACTTTGTATTACATCAGGCCATCTAGAGAAATACCTTCCCACCCGTTGTGGACCAAGCCCACTGTGAGGTTACTCTGAAGGACACACATGGCGTTGGCTCTCCACGGGTTAACCTAAGGAACACCAAGCGAAAATTTTTGACCACATATTAAATTGTGTGGGATGCTTGACAGACTTTCCAGGGAACAGAGCATTCAGCGTGGGCTGTGACTATATGCAGGGGCCACACATTCACGGGAATCCCCAGGGAGAGTGATGTGAGGCTCAGCTGAGTTGGCTCTCGTTGTACATACATAATTCATCTGGGGATGGAAGATGTATCCACTTTGCCTGCTTTTCCTCTTCCAGGCATTGTCTGGCACAAAAGTCAAAGCCTTGTGAACCCTGCTAGGGCAATGATAGAATTTGTTTGGGTCACATGGTAATCCTAAACAAAAGGGCCTGGATGCCATATGGACCTTGTTTCGGTGTTTTGTGAATAGCAGTGAGTCACCTGGGCAAGTCATCCAGCCTTCTAGGTTCTGGCCATAGAAAACAGTGGGTCTTTCTGGACACCAGATGCCTCTGTGATTTGATTTCTTTCTGGTGTATGACTCACGTGGAATGATTTTTAAAATTGCTGTGGACTGAACAGTCTTTTCTATAGCTGAATCTGGTATAAGGAGATGAAGCTGAATTCGTATGTTTTGCATACTTAATTCAATTCAACACAGCAGGATCTGGATGAGCAAGAAATCAGGAAGCAAAGGCACCCAGGTGAATGTGAGAAGGAAAGTTCTGGTTCAGTTTAAAGTTAAACCAACACCAGGGATAGACAAGGTACTGTATTATGCTAATCAAAATTTTGTTCCTGAATCAAAGCATAGACATTTTGGGTAACAGAAATAAGAGGCATCTGAGCTGGGTAGGAAAGTGTTTCAAGGGTCATACTTGAATTTCTTAGAAATCACTGTTCTTATCATTTCCCTAAAGAACATGAAGAGTGAGGGCTTGTCTTCTAGTCACTGATGATCAGTTTAATATTTTATTAAGAGTAGTACAGCTTTTTTGTAGAAAAAAAAAAAAATTACCAGAGTTCTTCAGATTTAATAACACAATAATTTAGAGCAGACACACTCAGTACCAGTGTTCAAGGCCAGATACATATGGCATAGAACAATTTTTTTTAGGTCAGTCAAATTCAACATACTTGAAAATAAGTGAACTTGGCATAAACCTTTGAGAAGGGTAGAGTCATAGGGATGGACCCCTAGCCCATAGGAGATTCCACAAGGGGCTGCCACAAAATCACTGGAATATGAGATCCCTGTTGAACATCTGGAAAGGTCTTTGGAAACCAAGCATAAGAGGTAATGTTTTATGAGAGCTTATTATGTGTGCCAGGCATTATTTTGAGTATTTTATACATATTAATTCCTTAAATCCTCAAAGCAATCCAATGGGTATGATGGCTACAAGTGACTGTTAAATACTTTAGAAAAAATAATAGAAAGAGAAAGAAATAGAAAGAGAATGATACAGCAAATGGGGAAAATAGTATAAATAGAACTATTAGTATAAGTAGTGATCTGAATCAAGATTAATAGGATTTCTGTGAGCTACTTCAATTTTTTCTGTAGGTTTAAAATTAGATCAGAGTAAACATTTACCAAAAACACTCCCATGAAGAAGATCTGATTATTCTCCTTTTAGAGATGAGAAAAGTGAGGTACAGAGGTTAAGTAACTTGCTTTACGTCACCTGATAGTAAGTGGTGGAGCCAGGATTTCAGATCGCTGTTCAAGCAGACTGATAAGGTAAATGCCAAAAAAATTTATGCTTTTGAACTGTGGTGCTAGAGAAGACCCTTGAGAGTCCCTCGGACTGCAAGGAGATCAAACCAATCAGTCTTAAAGGAAATCAACCCTGAATATTCATTGGAAGGACTGATGTTGAAACTGAAGCTCCAGTACTTGGACCACCTGATGAGAAGAACAGACTCTTTGGGAAGCATCATGATACTGGGAAAGATTGAGGACAGGAGAAGGGGGTGACAGAGGATACGATGGTTAGATAACATCATTTGTTCAATGGACGTGAGTTTGAGCAGACTCCGGGAGATAGTGAAGGACAGGGAAGCCTAGCGTGTTATAATCCATGGTGTTGCAAAAAGTAGGAGATGACTGAGAGAGTGGACAACAACAACTATTTGTTGTTCAGGTTGTTATTTTGGTCTTTGTTGCTCAATAAGCATAATTTTAGTCTAGCCAGCAAGCTCAGTATTTGGGTACTTGGGCAACATGAGTGGAGAGGTGCAAGGCTGGCACAGCATCTCACTCAGCACTAAGATGCTGAGTGTGGTCATGCCACTGGTCTATAGGACAGCCACTGGTCTATACACTGTTACCCACTGGTGGGGAGATAAAACATAGCAGGCGAGAGCAGGCATTTAGAAACTTTGATAGCAATGGATGCTGCAACGCCCATTTATCTGCTAATTTTTTTTTTTCTTTTCACTCATTAATTCAGAGGTTTATTAAGGGTCTATTGCATGCTTACTATTGGGTGTGACTTTGTTAAAGACAAAGTTAGAGTAGTAATTATATGATGTCCCATATGAAATATAACAGCAACTTTGAATATACCATATCAAGGTTTTTCTTTTAAAAATTTTCATGTGTATTTTAAAAATTGAGATATAATTAATATAGAATACAATTTTTATTTCAAGCATATATCATAATGATATGGTATATGTAGTAGAATAATCACTACAGTAGGTCTAGTTAACATTCATCATGACACATAGTTACAATTAAAAGTTTTTTCAGTTGAAATATAGTTGATTTACAGTGTTACATTAGCTTCATGTGTACAACATAGTGATTCAGTATTTTTATAAATTATACTCCATCTAAGGCAGTTACAGAATAATGGCTCTATTTCCCTGTATGGTACAATATATCCTTGTTGTTTATTTATTTTATATATAGTAGTTTGTATGTCTTAATCTCATGCCTCTGTCTTACTCCTTCCCCTTTACTTTCCCCACTGGTAACCATTGGCTTGTTTTCACAGTTTTTTGAATGTGTGTGATGAGAACTTGTAAGGTTGTTTCTCTCTGTAACTTTCAAATATACAATACAATATTACATGGTATTCATTTTGGTTTATCCATATTTAACAAAAGATCCCCAACAGATTAGGAGATAAGGTGAAGGAAGGAAAAAATCTTGCTCCTTTGTCATAGATAGTTTGTAAAGCACTGGTTTGATCATCTCTCTCTCTCTCTTTTTTTTTTTGCTGTATTGATCCTTCGTTGTGCTCAGGCTTTCTTTCTCTAGTCATGGTGCTTGGGCTTCCTGTTGAAGTGTGCTGGCTTCTCTTGTTGCAGCACGCAGGCTCCTAGAGCTTACGGCCTCCATAGTTGTGGCAGGCGGGCTTAACAGCTCCGTGAGATGTGGGATCTTAGGCCCCCAACCAGGGACTGAACCCAGCGAGAGGGCAGGAACTGGGACAGAGTCGCCTGCCCCAGGCCTTGCACACCTCCAAGAGACGCTGTCCCTGCTGTGCCCTTGCACAGCTAGGCGGCCATTAAGGACAGCTCAGGGCCCCTCTCTCCTCCGTCTTCAAATTGCCCCTAGATCCCAGAATCGGAGGCAGAACTCGGTAAAAGCCTACTCATATCTGTCTTCAGGGAATTCAGGCCCTAGGCTTAAGGAAGGGAAGAACCTCCAGAAACAATGCTGCTGAAATCTGGTTGTTCCCTGCCTCCACTGCTCATTTGGTTTTTATTACTTAGAAAAGATTGATTGCTGGTAAGAATAAATAAAAATCCAGGTTATTCAGAATATTTCTCAAGGAGATGGTGGTGGTTTAGCTGCTAAGTTGTGTCTGACTCTTTGCAACCCCCATGGACTGTAGCCTTCCAGGCTCCCCTGTTCATGGGATTTCCTGGGTAAGAATACTGGAGTGGGTTGCCATTTCCTTCTCCATCTTAAGGATATAGCACCTTTTAATTTTTTTATAGCACCTTTTTAATCCCAAAGAAGTTAATATATTGTCCAGCTGTGCCAGAGGCCATGGTTGCAGGAGGTGGAAGCCAACTGGCATCCGATGTGGAACAAATGGAAAATTTGGCCGCGGAAACCAGAGGGAATTCTTCACCTTAATTAAGAAAGAACTCTGCAATATTGAAAGTCTAGGTAGAGGAGGCCCAGACCCGGTTTCTGACTTCATTAAAATGAACTCTGCTTAATTAGAACTTAGTTAACACAAATTGGAAAGGAACAAGACTCATGCCCATTGAACTTGGTCCAGATTAGGAATTAAAACCTGATACTTCAACTCCTGCCCTTGCAAGCTGTCCTCCACCTTCTTAGTTTATTGATAACAAACCTGATCTGCTTTCCAAGTTACCTGCTTCCCTAGGGAAATGGAGTCTGGTGTGTTTGAAATATTACATTCAGAGGGAAATTTTTATGTAAAGTTCTCTAATTCAATAAATATGGAGCCTCATAGCAACCAAGAGCTTGTTTAGGATTGTTCCTGTTGTCTGGCTGCTTACAAAAGTCCAATCAGTAGACTCGCAGGACAAAATGTTACTCAGGTTGGATAATGTCATATTAATGAAATGTAAATAAAGTGAGAGAAAGGGAAATTTTAGAAATCCAGATAAACACATTTCATGTGACTCGTCTTCCCCGACAGTTTCTCAGATTCTCTTTTTCTCTATGGTCATGTCTCATGGGCCTTTTAGTGATAACCTTAGATACTCTACATTTCAGCAAAATGCAAACATTTCTCTCTTGCATTCTTGTTTACTGTTTCTGTTAGAAACTCGAAAGCCATATCAACTAAGTGGAAATCCTGGAGTGATTTAGGAGAGAAAGATCAGTTGTTTAACAATAAGCATGGTAAATTCCATGTGATTAAGTAAGTGCTTTAAATGAAAGCAAGAAAATATTGCATTTGAATTGTGAACTATGAAGTTAGGACTGGAAATGATCGGGCAGGCTACCTGTTGTTGGGGTGGGAGAGCTGTATTTCAGCCCCAAATCTGAACAATCTTGGATGACAAAGCAGAAATCAAGAGACAGGTGCGAGCTGACTTTTTCTGTTACTGAGGTAGTTTTGTTCTTGGCTTAAGAAAGTAAATCTAGGATAATCTGGTTTTTATAAACTCCTGCAAATGAAGTGGCTTTGGCTATGTCGCCACTGTCAAAAGGAAATGGCCCTTCTCTGTAACCCTGATATGCAATCTGAATTCAGGAAGTGGAACTTCAGTTTGTCTCTCAGTGCTGACCAGCTAGAGGAATCATCAGCCAGGTCTATATGTCTATTCAGAAAAACCATTGTTTTGAAAAGCCCCCTCTGTCTCAAGATCATGTGAGATTTACCACACAATGCTCAGAAAATATGAGATCATCTTGACATAATGAGAGAGTGAGAGTTGGGACTTGATTTCATATTTTTTCCCACAGATTTTCACTCTTGTCAGTCATATCTGAAAGGCTGACAGTTACCAGGGCCTGTGGCCAGGCATGAGGGGAATGCGTCATTGCGGGCTGTGTTGGCCATAGCAGCAAGTATGCCTCGGAGCAGATCCAATGTGGATGAACAAATGGAAAAATGTGTCACAAGACTTGGGACAGAAAAAGACCAAAAGTGAGCACTGGAGCCATTCATTGGTAACTTCCAATGATCAATAACAGGATATTCACATAGTCATTTTACTTTTCAAGAAATTATCAAGCCAGCTGAGAAAATAATTGCTCATAGCTTATCACTAGTTGGCAAAGTCTCAAAAAGTCCATAGTAAAAAGAACCCTCATTTCTTATAACCCCAGTCATGACTCAGTTATAATGTCAATCAACAAACGTATCAGGCACTAAGAGCGTTGTGTTAGTGGCAGTGGAGGCATCAAATACAAATAAGATGTATTTCTTATTCACAAGAGAAGCTCAGAGTCAATGGGGGAGAAAAATATTTACATGTTTCTCCTGTGTAATAAAATAAGAGAACTAGGATAAGTGCACGGAGCAGGTGCTTCAGGAACATAGATAAAGGGTAAATAGATTCTACTTGGAGAAGTCTAAGAAAGAGTCAGAATGGAAGAGAATTTGGCTGCCTGGAAGGAGGCTTACAATAACCAAAAAAAAAAAAATCTTAGTGAAAAAGTATATCAGATGTGAAGGCAGGAAGTGCTTGGCATTTTCAGGGAATCAGCCCGGGGCAATTTCTTTGTCATTATCTCCGTATGTGTCCAAAGATATATTCTCTCCATAAGTCTAATTTTCAAGACTATTGTCAAACATCTAATTTGAAATGCAAATCTGAGCAATGACCTTTTTGTTCTGATTATCTCAGACTGCCCCTAAGAAGAGTGAATACGTGGGTCCCCCAGGAGGAATGACTGCTGGGGAGATGGCCAGCCTCACAGAGAAACTCCCCAGAGCATCAATCAGTTTTAAATAGGAGCCGAGAGAGGCAGCTGCTCTGGTGTGGCATCACATCCATGGAAAGACAGAGCAGGGGCATTCTAGGTCAACCCAGGGTCAACCAAGGAGGTGGGATGTGCACACTGGAGGCAGAAGCAGGATCCGTGACCCTCAGCCTCAGGGCCAGCACAGCATACTGGGCAGTGAGTGGGAAGGGACTTCATTCCAGTGTACACCAGAAGAAGAAGATTCCCTCTGCAGGCCTTGGATTTTTTTGTAAAATAAACTAGTTTGACTCGATCAATCTTTGGCAAACGTTGTCTCTTACAGCCCTATGGCTCCATAAAGGTGCCTCAGTGGCTGGGGATGAGAAAGACTCAGGCCAAGTTGGAAAGGCTAAACCTTCCTACCTTCACTTCAGCCAGAGTATTCTGATTCCATTTGTTTTCTTATTGGCAATCCACGAGCTACAATTTGAAAGGAGTGTATTTTATTGTTCAAGAAAACCTCAGTATCTTGGACTAGACAATCACATTCTGATGCTATGATTCTAAGCCTCCCTTACTTCCTCGGCAATCCTATAATACCTGATTTATGTCTCTCGATAACACTGATCCAGTTCTACCTTGTATCATTCTTTATGTCTCAAAGATGTGAACTTCTTTTTCTCTAATGCATTTTTTTTTGCTCCATTAATGCAAAGTTAACGGCTGTTAAACTCTCCCTAGTTGGACTGGCCTCCTTCCTGTTCTTCAAGTTCACCAAGCTCATGCTGGAGGGTCTTTGTATTTGTGGTTTTCTCTGGAGTTGTTCTTCCCTGATCTCCATAAAACTTGCTCCTTTACTGTCTTTAGGTTCCTTCTCAAGTATGACCTTATTTGGTGGCCATTCCTGATCACCTAATATATAAATCAGAACCCCATTACCCCCCATGCATGCCCATATTCCTGAGGTTCTGCATTTTTATTTTTCTCCACAGCAGTTACCATCACTGGCATATTTTATATTTCATTATTTGTTTCAAGTCTAATTCCACTAGAATGTAAATGTTAGGGGGCAGGGATTTGTTCCGTTTTGGTCATTGCTTTCTCCCTGGAACAGAGTCTGGCATAAAGTAGCCATTACCCCTTCCTTGGAAGCAGCTGGGACGCAGCTCCTGTCCAGCCAAGACCTCCTGTTGTTAAGACCCTACCTTCAGCGACTTGCAGTTTAGCCGGGTTTTGTTTTTGTCTCACATTCAAACCAGTGACCCAGCTGTCCCACTGCCTCTGGTACTAAGCTTTTGGGACAGACTGGCAAAGAACATGCATGAGATCTGGACTTGAAGATTTGGATTTGAGTCTTAACTGTGTCTTTGGGTGCTTTTAGGTAAGTTACTTAACCCCTCTGAACATTGATTTTTCTACCAAAAAATGAGGTAGTAATTTACCTGTCATAGAAGGTTGCTATGAGGATGACATAAAGAGTGGTGAATGAAAGGGGCTTGTTATTTGTAAAGGATCATGTTAGATGTGGCCTCTGCAGAAGGCAGTTGTAAGAGCTGGATTCTTTAGGTCCCTTGTGTGCATGCGTACTAAGTCACTTCAGTCATGTCTGACTCTGTGAGACTGTAAGGGACTTTAGTCTGCTAAGCTCCTCTGTCCATGGAATTCTCCAGGCAAGAATACTGGAGTGGGTTGCCATGCCCTCCTCCAGGGGATCTTCCTGACCCAGGGATCCAGCCTGAGTCTGCTGCATTCCAGGTGGATTCTTTACCATCTGAGCTTCTGGAGAAGCCCCAAAGGGCCCTTGCTGTGCTTAGTGTCCAACTCTTTGTGACTCCCTGGACTGTAGCCTACCAGGCCCCTCTGTCCATGGAGATTTTCCAGGCAAGAATACTGGAGTGGCTTGCCATGCCCTCCTCAGGGAATTTTCCCAACCCAGGGATCAAACCCAGGTCTCCCTCATTGCAGGCAGATTCTTTACCATCTGAGCCACCAGGAAGCCCAAGAATACTGGAGTGGGAAGCCTATCCCTTGTCCAGGGAAATTTGCCAACCCAGGAATTGAATCAGGGTCTCTTGCATTGCAGGCAGATTCTTTACCAGCTGAGCTACCAGGGAAGGGCCCTTGAGTCAATGCTAAATCTATGGCTTCTGGTGCTTAGCTAATAACATCTCTGGAAATAGAGATAAGACTACACTTTCTGTTTGAAGGCAGGAAAGTGATTCAGACTAACTGAAACATCTTTTAACTTGATTTTGGTGAAATTAGTAAGAAAATATTTACCAATAAAGCATTTTTATTGATACTGCAAGGTTTTCAAATGAATTGTCTCTCACAACAGCCCCTTTCAGCCCCATACTGTTTGGAAAGATCCCTTTATTTGTGGCTGTATGCAAATTTCTATTTCCCCACATTTATGCCATGTGCCTCAGCCCCTAGATTCAGAAAACAATCCATCTATTTATGGAATGTATTTGACACTTAACTTGAATTGCCTCCTCCAAGAAACTGCTTTATATTTATTACCATTGATGTAAAATGCTTGAATGCTTGGGAGGCAGTGTGTTCAGAGTAATGAACACTGAAGAGAGAGTTAAGGCTCAGTTTTGTCTTGGTTCCATCACTGACTAGTTAAATGACCTCAGGCAAGTTGTCATCTCTCTGGGCCTGAGTGTCCATACGTGTGTGTGTGTGTGTGTGTGTGTGTGTGTGTGTGAGAAAGAGAGAGAGAGAGAGACAGAGAGACAGAGAGAGAGAGAGAGTATGAGATAGGAAGGGGAAATTTACATTGAGTGTTGACTACGTACTCTCTGGGGAGAGCTGCTTCTGCTAAGAACACCCCTTATATGGATATGTTTGGTTATGAAAATGAGACCCACTGGGCACAGCTTCACTGTGAAATGAAAAGAATTGCTTCTCTACATTATAAAGAGAAAGACATTAGAGAGGTGACCTAGGAAGAAAGAGATGCTGGAAGAGGGGCTGTGGCAAGAGGAAGCCCAGCACGCCTGCTTCAGCTGGCGCCCCTTGGAAGTCAGCCTCTGTGAGGGCTTTGCCCTAAAGACTGGCTTCATTTTCTCCCTTCTCCTCTCCACCTCCCCTGTGCCCTGGCCAGTCTTCTTGGGACTTCCTTGGTGGTCCAGTGGTTAGGACTCTGTATTCTCACTACCAAGGGCTTGGGTTCAACCCCTGGTTAGGGAGCTAAGATCCCACAGGTTGCATGATGAGACCAAAACAAACAAACAAACCACTTTCTTAATAAATCACTTGCTCAAAAATCTCAAATCCTCCTCTCAAGGAAGCCCAACCTGAAAACACCCCCATCTTCTAACACTTAGATCTCTTTAAGAATCTGATGAAAGTTCTGGGCACTTTTCCTAAAAGAAAATGTACATATGCATGTAATTGACTTGCCTTTGCTTCATGGTCTCAGAAGTATAAGAAATGTCTCTTCCTCAATTTTTCCAAGTTCTGTCTGACTCAGCCTTCCACCCACCAGCTGGTTAAGAAATAAAAGTTCAGTTATTTGTGGGAGGGTCTTTCTCATTCTTCCTAGCTATTCACTTGAGACCATCCAGGCAACCTGGTCTGGAAATACTAGGGAGAGACTCAGGAGTTTGGTCTGGTACTCTCGAGGGTTTTGTCCTTCACTCAGAGGTGCAGGTGATACAGTGTGGTTTGCCCAGCAATCTGTGTTGATTTCCCAGACTACAGCACTATCGTTAGACTCTTGAAGTACCTCTGCAAGGAAACACCCCCCCACCCCCAGCTATTCTCATGCGAAGCCCTGATGCCTCTGGACTACTCTGTGTGAGCTCTGTTACCAGAAAAGTTCCTATGGATAGCACCTCTCCCCTCACTCCCTACCCTTAGCTCTATTCTCAGGAACTATCTCTTGCATGATGTTGGTGCCATTTTTCCTTACCATTGGTGATGCCATATTGTTGTTACAACACTTGTTGAATCTGTGTCAAAGCCAATGTCATTCAGAGTTTTGGCTCATAAGATGGACAGACATTGGGCAAAATATTTTCTCCAGGTGATCCAATGGTAAACATTCCCAGTGGTCAGATAGTGGTTCAGGGACCGTCATGTTTTCATGGACAGGAATCTTATATTATTTATCTTTATATAATTAGCAAATAGCTTGATACCTGGCACTTATATTATTAATAAATAAATGTTGTTGTTTAGTCACTAAGTCGTGTCCAGCTCTTTTGTGACCCCATGGACTTTAGCCTGCCAGGCTCCTCTGTCCATGGGATTTCCCAAACAAAGACACTGGAGTGTGTTGCCATTTCCTTCTCCAGGGAATCTTCCTGACTGAGGGACTGAAACTGCATCTCCTGCATCAGCAGGCAGATTCTTTACTGCTGAGCCACCGGGGAAGCCGAATAAATAAATGCTGCTGCTGCTGCTGCTGCTGCGTCGCTTCAGTCATGTCCGACTTTGTGCGACCCCATAGAGGGTAGCCTACCAGGCTCCCTGGTCCCTGGGATTCTCCAGGCAAGAACACTGGACTGGGTTGCCATTTCATTCTCCAATGGATGAAAGTGAAAAGTGAAAGTGAAGTCGCTCAGTCGTGTCCGACCCTCAGCGACCCCATGGACTGCAGCCTACCAGGCTCCTCTGTTCATGGGATTTTCCAGGCAAGAGTACTAGAGTAGGGTGCCATTGCCTTCTCTGAAAATAAATGTTAAGTTGATTTACAAAGTTTCTCTCTGGTGATCAAATGAATAAAAGCCGTTTTGTAGCATGTTATTCTTCCACTTGTAGAAGAGTGACTTCCAATACAACCTCAGACTCACAAATATAAGAAAGGCAACTTTCTTATATTTTGTAAATCCCCTCTCTTTGAAATAAGGGTATACCGTTACATATGCTCTTGATGTGTACTTCACCATTTTGAGGGAAATACAGAAAGACACATCTTCTTAAATATTCAAGTAAATATGACTCTCCATTTCCAATTGTACAAATGTCTTTCAGTACAAGGCCCCTCCTCTTGTATAAGAACTTGAAGAACTTACTTAATCCAATCACAGGGTGCTCCCACATTGTGCTGCCATCAGACGGGAACCACTCAGAAGTGTCTCTTTGAGACTAGAGGGCTCAGTTTGGGGAACAAGATGTCTCCAGAAAGAGCCACTGTGCAGCGGTGGCCGCCACCGCGGTAAGGGGTCCATCACTGCTGGTGAGATGGGCCGTGGGAAGCCGTGCCCGTGACCCCTGCTGCAGCAGCACGTTGCTCCCACCCCCTCTGATCTGCAGAGTTACTCTTCCTATTCTTGACTCCTTCCCAGGGTAAACTCAGATGCACCTGTTTGAGGTGGAGGACATCATAACCACTGCTTGACATTTGAAAATAAAACTCTGCCTTGGCACTGGAGGAAGGAGGCAGGGAGATGTGTATCTACTGGAAGCATAAGTTTGTGACTCCTTTCACAGCGTGACATGGTCCATGCCAGGTAGGGGAACCATGCTCGCACACATTCTCTGTTGCCTTTCTTATATTTGTGAGTCTGAGGTTGTATTGGAAGTCACTCTTCTACAAGTGGAAGGATAACATGCTACAAAACGGCTTTTATTCATTTGATCACCAGAGAGAAAGGGTATATTAGCATTCCAGTAGAAAATCTTACAAAATATAAAACAATAGCAGTGATGGCTGCAAAGAGATAACTTGCTTGTGTTGGCATCAAGTCAAGAACTATGGGAGATTCTTTAGACAGAAAACAAAATTATTTGAACTAAAACCTATTTCAAAAGTCCAATTCTAGTTTTGATAAAACAGAACTTTGTTTCCCACTCATGCTCTTCATACAGCTGAGCAAGTAAGAAAGTGGTTATGATATGGCCAACTGGCCTTCCATTGACAGGAGCACAGCCAAAATTTCTCTGCAGAGTAGGTAGTAGTATTCCTGAGTTCCTCTGCAGAGTAGGTTCCCTGTAAACCACTGAGCTGTATAGATCTTGTGATATTTGTGCTGTGACATCTACTTAAATAGTCACAGTGATGGAAACTCTTAGCATCACACAAGTGAAACGTTACTTTAAAGAGAATTCCTGACATTTGTTCCATTTTATTTGGTAGTGTCATTCCTCTGGCAAGATTTACTCATTTACAACAAATCTTTCCAAAATTGATCAAGATTCAAATAATGAAATACAATAAATTGTTCAGAGAGACATAAGAAGTCAAGTCCCTGTAAGGGAATCAGCAACAAATATGTTAAACGAGAGGGTCAAACCAATTATTGTGATTAAACATGAATTCTGACCCAAGATTTTTGATGCTCAGGACAAAAGGATGATGTGATGGGTGACGTAATTCTTTTCTATTTTAATTAAGGTATAGTTGATTTACAATATTATATTAGTTTCAGGTATACAACATAGTGATTCAGGAACTTTATAGGTTATACTCTATTTATAATTATTATAAAATACTGGCTATATCCCCTACATTATACAATACAGTAGCTTATTTATTTAATACATACCAGCTTGTACCTGTTAATCTTCTACCCCTATCTTGCCCTCCCCATTATTGTTTCCCCCTAGTTTGTTCTCTATACCTGTAAGTTTATTTCTTTATTGCTATATTCACTAATTTGTTTTCTTTTGAGATTCCACATACAAGTGATAACATACAGTATTTGTCTTTGTCTGATTTATTTCACTAAGCAGAATACCCTCCAAGTCCATCCGTGTTGTTGCCAATGGCAAAATTTCATTCTTTCTTTATGCCTAAGTGGGCTTCCCTGGTGGCTCAGGCGGTAAAGAATCTGCCTGCAATGCAGAGAATGGGGTTTGATCCCTGGGTTGGGAAGTTCCCCTGGAGGAGAGCATGGCAATCCATTCCAGTATCCTTGCCTAGAGAATCTTCATGGACAGAGGAGCCTGGCGTCTACAGTCCGTGGGGTTGCGAAGAATCAAACACGACTGAGCTACTAACCACAGCAAAGCACAGTGTTTCACTATATATATGATATATATTATATAGAGAAAATACATAATATATGATATATAGTATTACATATACTATTCTACCTGAGGGCAGAAGGAGAAGAGGGCATCAGAGGATAAGATGGCTTGATGGCATCACTGATACAATAGATATGAACTTGGGCAAACTTCAGGTGATAGTGAGGGGCAGAGAGGCCTGATGTGCTGCAGGCCATGGGATCACAAAGAGTCAGACACGACTGGGCGACTGAATAACAACAACATAATATTCTACTATATTATACATATTATATACTTCACTATATATATTATATATATGTATGTACATAATGGGCTTCCCAGGTGGCTCAGAGGTAAAGAATCCACCTGCCAAGCAGGAGACTTGGGTTCAATCCCTGGGTAGGGAAGACCCACTGGAGAAGGAAATGGCAACCCACTCCAGTATTGTTGCCTGGAGAATTCCATGAACAGAGGAGCCTGGTGGGCTACAGTCCATGGGTCACAAAAGAGTCAGATACAACCTAGCAACTAAACAACAACAACAATATATATAATACCTTCTTTATCCATTCACCTGTTACTGGACATTCAGATTGCTTCTGTCTTGGCAATTATAAATAATGCTGCTATGAATATTAGGGTATTTTTTCAAATTAGTATTTTCATTTTCTTTGAATATATACCCAGGAGTATAATGGCTGAATCATATGGTTGTTTATTTTTAGTTTCCTAAGCAATCTCTTACAGTTTTCCACAGTACAGAGATTTACATTCCCAACAGTAAACAATGATTTACTTTTCTCCACATCCTCACTAACACTTGTTATTGGTGATCTTTTTGATGATAAACACCCCGGTGGCTCAGCTGGTAAAGAATCTGCCTGCGATGCAGGAGACCCGGGTTCGATTCCTGGGTCAGGAAGATCCTCCAGGGAAGAAATAGGCTACCCACTCCAGTATTCTTGGACTTTCCTGTTGGTTCAGCTGCTAAAGAATCCACCTGCAGTGCGGGAGATTGGGTTCTGATCCCTAGGTTGGGAAGATCCCCTGGAGAACAGAATGGCTACCCACTCCAGTATTCTGGCCAGGAGAATTCCATGGGCTATATAGGCATGGAATCGCAAAGAGTCAGACACGACTGAGCGACTATCACTCACACTCTGACATGTGTGAGGTGATATCTCATTGTTCTTTTGATTTGCATTTCTCTGATGATTAGCAATGCTTAGCATTTTTTCTTCTTTGTAGAAATGTCTCTTCAGGTCTTCTGCCCATTTTTAATTGGGTTGTTTCTTCATTGAATTGTGTGGGCCATTTCTATATCTTGGATATTAACTCCTTTTGGTCATATCATTTGCAAATATTTTCTCCAGTTCAGTAGACTGTCTTTCCATTTGTTGATGGTTTCCTTTGCTGTGCAAGAGCTATTAAGTTTAATTAAGTCCGATTGTTTATTTTGACTTTTGTTTCCTCTGCCTTGGGGGCTTCCCAGGTGGCATTAGTGGTAAAGAACCCACCTGCCAGTGCAGGAGACGTAAGAGACATGGGTTTGATCCCTGGGTGGGGAAGACTCCCTGGAGAAGGGCATGGCAACCGAGTATTCTTGCCTGGAGAATCCCCATGGACAGAGAAGCCTGGCAAGCCAAAGTCCATTGGGTTGTACAGAGTCAGACATGACTGAAGTGGCTTAGCACAGCACAGCCTTAGGAGACAGATCTGAAAAAAATATTTCTGTGATTTATATCAAAGAGTGTTCTGCCTATGTTTTTCTCTAGGAATTGTATGGTTTTTGGTCTTACATTTAGGTCTTTAATCCATTTTGAGTTTATTTTTGTGCATACTGTGAGAAAATATTCTAATTTCATTCTACACTTAGCTCTCCAGTTTTCCCAGCACAACTTATTGAAGAGACTGACTTTTCTCTGTTGTATATTCTTGCCTCCTTCAGTAAGTGACATAATTCCTGTCTGCTTGCATAATGCATGCCAGTTCCTCATTAAACAGAACACTTTTCTAATATTAATTTTAAAGGGAATCTAGTGTATTGAGGAGACTCAGGTTGAAATTAGCACTTTAAACAAAATTGAAAGCAAATTTTTAATGAAATTGAGTAAATTTTAGAAGTTCATGTCTTCTGTATCTCACTGTGGTAACAAGCCCTCAATCTCAGTGGCTTAACTCAGGAAACACTTTATTTCTTGCCCACATCACAGTGTGATGCCGCCCATGCAGCGTTCCTAGGTCATTTTCATTTAAGCAGAAACTCAGGGGTCTGGTCTCCCTCTATCTTGTAACTCCACCAACTATCAATCCTTCCTTTCTGTTGTTGTAGATAAGAGAAGAAGAGGAGGAGGTGGAAGGAAGCAGGAGAGGGATTTTAGAGACAAGGCCCTTAAGAGACACACATTATTTTCACTCATATTCTATTGGTCAGAACATACTCAGTTACATCCTCCTAACTTATCTGGAAGGACAGCTGGACTATGTTTTATTCCCCTCTTCCCAGAAGGAAGAAATGGGATGGATGAGCATTTTGCCAATTTCTGCCAAATCTAGTATTCATCTTAGGGCTTTGCTTCTTCTTACCTCTAAGTCTGTTTTGAAACATGTTTTTGGCTTCCAAAGAAAAGAAAGTTCACCAATTATGCAAATGTAGAGTAAAATTATTATATGAATATAATTTATAATGAAAAAAATATGTATCTGTATCAGTCAACTAGATACTATGGAATTAAAGAAACAGCAGCTAAACCCGGGGACAGATGCTCTCATTCCCCGACATACGTCGTCAGTTACTACACACAGGAAGAGATTTATGCCTACATGTCCTACAGGGAAGTGTTCTCCACTTTACTCTCCAGCAGGAAGAAGAAAACCTCTCTATCAACAGTCTTGTAAATCAGAAACTGTAATAACCCAGCCAATGAGAAACCTGTATACTTTGAACTCCCAGCATCTTCCAATGGATTCTTTGATTATTACAGCCACTTCTAAGTACCCTTTTTCTTTATAAAAACTAATTCCTCTTGTCTTCTGGATTTGCCCATGATCTGTTGTAGTTCGAATGTCTCAAATTGCAATTCCTCTGGCTATTCCTGAACAAACTGGTTTTTGCTGGTAATATAACTGTGTAGTATATTATTAAAGAGGACAATATGAAATGTTGGGACAATTTTTAAGCATCTTCTTATAAATGGTGAAATTTTTATACACTCAAATATATAGAGTAGTGTGGTCACTAAACAAGGTGGCTCTGTGTCCTCACTCAGAACAGCTCTGATTTTAGCTGATTATATACTGGGGTTTCAAATAAGATCCTTCATACAAAAATTTCCCTTCTGAAAAACCAGCTTGAGATATGCTGAGTTTGGACAGGTTGCTTCTTTGACTCAGGCTATATAAGTTAGGGTTAGGGTTAGGGTGCTTTCACTGGAATACGTTGAGCAGGAAAGGATCATGTCAGAAATAGGAAGATGGGCTGTCCTATTGATTAAAAGAGAGAGTTTTCATAATATCCATATTATTTTTGCTTTAAGTCCTGTGTCAGCACCAGTTTGAGCCTCAGTTGATCTGAAACACTTTGCTTGATGGCGTTTGGGGCAAGTTAATCAGCTTCCATTCGTGAACACTCGCATTTTATGAAGTTTTGCGCCCATACACTGGCTTAGAGCTTTGCTTCATTCAGACTCATATGGGAAAGGCTTGGATTCCTATCACAGCCAGGATTTTCTTCAGCTCCAGGAATTTGTTTGGGTTTGTGCCATTTTATCCGGACTTTTTATTTCTTCCATCTGATTCAAATGTTTCCTTACAGACCCATAGTTCGTCTTAAGAAGAAGGCGGGGAAAAGAAAAACAGCACAGTAACACCTCTCTTAAAACAAGAAAACACTCTGGTTTGAATTTCCTGTCAGATTTTGGGGCAGGTTAGTTGGCAACTGGTGATGTGAACATATTTCAAATTTCAGAGTAAATTTCGCAGAGCTTTATTGCCTCCCTCTGGGCCCCTGTTAGAGAAAAAATAAGATGCTTAATAACCACACTTGTCATTCGTCCGCTTCTCTCCCTGTGCGCATCACGCGAGCTTTGTCCTCGTCGTCGTGTGGCTTTTTCCTCCATCTGCATGGCTGGAACGGGCTGAATTATCAGCAGCATTGCACAGCGGAGAATGGGGGGGAGGGATAAGGCTTAGGAAGGAAGAGTCTGATGGCACTGCAGTGCCCCCTGCACGCCAGGCCCTGCCTTTTTGTTCTTGATGTTGTCTTAATAAGCTTTTTATTTTAGAATAGTTTCAAGGAGAGTGCAGACCTCCTATGTACTCCATACCCAATTTCCCCTGTTGTAGCAGCCTTCATTATTATGGTACATTTTTCACCCTAATGAACCAATAGTGACATATTATTATTGTTAGCTGAATTTAAAATTTTATTTGAATTTCCTTAGTTGGAACCTAATTTTTTTGTCTTCTCCAGGATATGTCAAGATCCTACCTGACATTCAGTTGTCATGGCTTCTCTCTTTAGGTTTGCTCTTGCACTGCCCTCTTTTGTGTGTGCGTGTGAGTGTGAATCAGGTTGTCATGGTCCACCAAATTGGATGTTATTGAGAGCAAATTATAGTTAGTCACCCCTTTAAGTTACTAACAATAATTGAAAGACAGTGTTAAGGAACATGTGAACTATTAGAAGTATTTCTGATACTAGTTTGTTACAGGCAAAAGAAAAACAGGAGAGGAGGTAGTTTTATTTATAGAAAATTGAACAGCAAATAATAGGCATTGTGGAGATGGAGAGAATTCAGGCCTTAATATTATTCAGGTCTATAGGGGCCTATAGAGTTTTCAAAGCAAGCATCAGTGTGTTTCCACTAGTGATGTTCATTTCTTTCAGGAACGCTGTTTGTCCTTAGTGACTCATAGCCACTTTTACTGATTTTTTTTTTTTTAAGTGTCAGATGTGGTGAGTTGCCTGGGTCTACAAAGAGCTTGGTACATAGGTTTGGACTTCATTGGCTGTTTCTCATGGGAAAGTCGGTTGATGAGATTAAAGATGAAAGACTGTCCCAGTCAGCTGTTTCAGGCTGTACACAGATGGAATGAAGCAGGGAGGGCAGGGTGTGTTCCTTTGTCATAATACTGAGTCCAGATAATTTCATATGGCTTTCCCACCTTAATGTTCGTGGAGAGTAGGGAGTGGTAAGGTCAAAAGTGATGAGAAATCCTAAATTTGTTAGTTCTAGTAGTGTAACTCCTAACCCAACAAATTACTGCACCAAGAGTGTCCTTATAGCCTTTGGAAAGACGGCAGAAGAGAGAGAGAGAGAAAAGTGGCTTCCATGTTTCTGGCTCCCTGAGAATAAAATCTCTGTGGGGTAGACGAATAGGATTTGACTGGGGTAACTCATCTTTTATGTTGAATTAAGCCAAAGTGAACAGAATCCATACACTTAGTAGGTTGCAACTAAATAGAATTTGTGTGTGTATTAATTTTTAAAAATTAATTTCCTGAACTTAGAATCTGTTTTTGGAAGGAATTTTCAGAGACTTTCAAATCTTTCTCCTTACATCCAGGTAGGTAACTCAGTCATAACCAGCTGTTTACTTTTATTAAGCAAAAGTGATTTTTACTTTGATCTCTTAGCCCTTTTCCATTTGAGTAATTGAAATAAAGTTGGATAGATTACTTGGAAAAGTTAAAATAAGATAATAATCATTCTAAATTATAGTCATTGCTTGATTAAACACTGATTGGAGAGTTTATGGCATATTCAGCTCATTTGTATTTATTCCCCCTGGCTTTCCACCCTTCTGACTATTTTACTGAGTTATGAAAATAGAGAAACAAACAAAAAATAGAATTGAAACCATCCTTCACTGCCAAATGATCTGGGATAAACAAGGGAGGTGAAGGGGTGAGATACTGCATCTATATTAATTTGTTCTTTCTCATTAAAACTAAGAGAAGAAGGTATTTCTAAGTTTGAGATATTTACCACTTCCTCCTCCTCCAAGTGAGAATGAGCACACACACACACACACACACACACACACACACACACACACACACACACACGCACACTCACCCTCAAATCTCCAGATTTTGCCTTAACATCTCAGCACCTACTTGGCTTTTCATAATTACTTTCAGTTCATTAGATACAGTTTCCAGTCTGCTAAGGCTTGTGTTTCCAGTGGGAAAGTAAATGGCAAGAGATCACATGACCGCCGAGGGCAAACACTGCTGAAGGCCACAGCTGCTGCTTAAGGGGGAAGTGTGGGCTGGTTAGAAAGACAAAGGAGTATGTAGGGGAGAGGTTAGAGATGGAGTAAGAAGAAAATATTCTGCTCCTTCTCCATTGCCTACATTTAAGTCCCCCAGGAAGCAGACACCAGGATGGCATTGGAAATGCAAGACTTTGGTGTGTGGAGGCAGGGGTGGGGGTGGGATATGCTTGTCAAAGAGAAAGGGGAGAGGGAGCAGGAGGCACTGGGGAGGGCCTCAGGTCATGTTGCAAGTTTGACGTCCAAGAAGGGAGAGCAAGAAGGAAGGATTAGGTAGACAGAGCTTCCAGACTGCATGGAGATTTTAGGACGTCTTGGCTAGGTTGATAGGGAGCCCCAAAGCAACGATTCCACTAGAGAAATTCCTCCATTGGGCAGGATGAATACCTGACTCTGATCTGCCCCCCTCCCCCCCCCCACACACCTCATGCTCAGTCATTGGCTAGGAGCTGCTCTGGAAGACCATAGCTTTGATGTGGTCTTAAGACCATAGCTTAAATTCCGCAATGAATCCCCAAGCTTCAGAGGCTGCAGACTGACAGATATGTCCATTCTTACTAAAGAATCTCTCATTTTTTTTTAAGTATTTATTTTTATTTGGAGGATAATTGCTTTACAATGTGGCATTGGTTTCTCCCATACATCAACATGAATCAGCCATAGGTATACATATGTCTCCTCCCTCGTGAACCTCCCTCCCATGACCTACCCTATCTTACCCCTCTAGGTTCTCATAGGGCACGAGGTTGAGTTCCCTGTGTTATACAGCAACTTCCCATTAGCTATCTGTTTTACATATGGTAATATATATATGTCAATGCTACTCTTAAAACTTCTCTCTTAAAGGGAGATCTGAGCAGCACTTTTCCATGGCTGCCATACCCATGAATCATATTAGCATCAAAACTCAAAAAAGCAAGGACAGATGAATCCTGTCTTGGCTATCTGGTCACCCTGCTCTCCTCCTGTCTCTCCCCACCCACTGTAGTCAATGAACAGGAACCACTAATTTGAGTTATAGTGCTGAGTTTTCCTTCCTCTCCTAAAATTCTAAGACACCTGGCAAAAGTTACCTTGACCCAATTCAGTTTCTTCCAGCTGCCCCATGTGGTCCAAAACCTCTCTCTCACAATTTGCAGCATGCTGACTCAGCTTGCCAGAGAACGCTCACCTTTCAGGTCTGGACGGAAAGGGAAGTGGATTCACTGATGTTTGCATTCAGTTTTCTTTTTGTGGTGCTGCTTTTAAGTGCTGGAGAATGTTGGCTTTTTATGACTCAAAGCATAAATCTTTTTCTAAGGTGAAGGATGAATTTTCACCATGGAAGAGAGTTAGTCTCTTGTTTCACACTTTAAGTGTGAGAATTGATTATACAGAAGCAGTTGAATCCAAAATATGACACGTTTAGAAGGACAGGAGCATAAATAAACCACAGACCAAACGTTAGTTTCTGAACACCACTCTGTAGGTAAACACGCTTTGCAAGGAGCTTTTCAAAATCATTTGGCCACTCATGTTCAGATGACCTGTCATGCAATCATCTGTTCATTTATTTTGACCAACATGTTCACAGCTCCTTCTCATACTCCATGTCTCTGGGTCTGGATAATAAGACTATCTTCATGTGAGAGATAAATTGGAGACTGATAGTTTATCACAGGCTCAAAGGACATGACATTCTACCTTCAGATTAACAATTGGCTTCTCCCAGAGCTTCAACTTTTCAGATGCAAATTCCTGAAATATTCCACAGTGGACCTCTTTGGCTATAGCACACAGAGGCACCCAAGGAATGGATGAAATGCAACTGATGCATGAGAGATGGCCAAGCTTAAGTGGAGAAGGGATGGTGGAAGTGGGTGTTGATGGAGGTTGGAAACCCTTGCAGAGAATCTATTCTACATATTACGTCTTCTGCTGCCCCTCGAAGCTGAGTTTCCTGGGAAAATCATATCAATAGAAAAGAAAGGAGAGATAAGATTTGCTTAATGTCTTTTAAATCTACTTCTTTTGTGTGGTACCTAAATGGAATTGTTTCCAATTTAATTTTTATTATTTTTTAACACCAAAAACATTTTGAATTGTGGTATAGCCAATTAACAATGCAGTGATAGTTTCAGGTGAACAGTGAAGGGACTCAGCCTTACATGTACCTGTATCCATTCTCCCCCAAACCCCTCTTCCTGCAGGTTGGCACATAACATTGAGCAGAGTTCCATGTGCTATACAAGAGGTTTTTGTTGGTTATCCATCAAATCCACTTATTGACTTGTTATAAGCTATTGTCATTTCTTTAAGATCAAAGTATGTAATCCTGTCCTTTGCTTGATACTGATTTCATTTTCAGTGATAGCATGGTAGAAATCAATGGTTTGCAATGATTTTCGAAATTACTTTTAGGAGTAGAACTCTGCTTCAAAAGAAATATAAAATAAAGTGAGAACAGAGCTCTGCCTGCTCAGCTTCTCCTTTAAGCACTTCCTCTAACCCTAAGACTCTATGGGACATGATTTGAAAATCATTGTAAAGTGAAAAGAAGTTTTGAGTAGGAGTTTAGGTCTGGAGCAGAGATAATTCTGGTTTGAGTTCAGTTACTATTTCATTTTGTAACCTTGAGTAAATAATGATAACAATAATAGCAATAATGATAATATAGTGAGTACTCTATAAATGCTTGTTATTATAATTAGTAATAATAATTATACAGATCATTTATAGGGCCTGCTCCATGTGCCAAGCACTGAGCTAAATTATGTAACATGATTTATTTCCTTTAAATACAACAAATCTAAGAGGTTTTTGGTGAGGTGACTAGAATAGAGAGAGGAGGTTAAGTCATTTGCCAAAGCCATATGGCAACTGAGGAGCGGAGAGGGGACACAAATGCAGGAATATCTGACTCCAGAGCCAGGGCTCCAAGCCCCATAGGTGTGCAGCTTTATAGCCTCAAGGTGCTAATCTGTAAATATAGAGATTGGATTAAGCGATCACTAAGGGTTTAAAAAACCTTATTATCATGACAGCTGTGTGCTGAGCTCTAAAAAGAACAGAATCGTAGCTTCTACCTATTATTATGATCATCTGCTAGAAACCTACTTCTCATCTCTCTTTATAGAATGACATGCTTTATCCTTTGTTCTAAAGCCGTCTGGTATAAAACATCAAACCCACTACAATTCTACCCAGATTACACATTTTAATTGGCATCACCAGTAACTTTACTGTCTCTCTTCAACCCTCCTCCTTTTTTCTTTTATCTTCTTTGGCAGAGAACCTGGCATTTTTATGACTTAACTGAGTTACTTGATCATTATTCATGTAATACTAGCTTGATACAAAGGGAGGGTGGTGGTGTGGTTATTTTCCTAGCTTTGTCAGCTGAGAGTCCCTAGAAGCATGACATCCCTAGAGCAGTGAACGGAATCCATCACTAGATCTTGGGTTCCAAACACCCTTCTCCACCAAAGTGAGGCCATGGCTGTGTTTATGACTTTGACGTGTGCTGTCCACCCTGTAGGTGTGAGAATGTCACCGTGACCGAGTAGACAGGGGACATTGGGCAAGGGATTGGTGGACTGATTCATAACTCACCAGCTCAGTGCACCTGAGCAAGTCAGATTATCTATGAGGGGGTCAGTATTATTTTTATCATGAAATGAGGTCTGACATGCTTCTTGCCATCCATTCTCCACTCTGGAACCAGGCATTTTTACTCAAAAGTAGATCTGACCCAGATCACTTCTTTGTTTCCACCTGTTCGCCGGCTCCATGTTGCTCCCAGGGTGAGGCCCACCTTCTGTAACACAGTATGAAATGGTCCGTGCTCACCTGTCCTTTGCTCTTGTCCCACCCCCATATGCTCTTTGATGTAAACTTACTGACTTGAAATTCTTTATGTGCTGTGCTCTCTCTCCACATCTTTGTTTTTGTCTCTCCTTATAATCTGTATGGTTTTGCCTCCTCTTCATTTTGCCTATGTTTTTCTTATCTCAACTGGATGTTATTTCTTCCAGAATGCTTTCCCTGGGCCCAAAATTTAATCAAATGCTTCCTATATGTGTCTCTTTAGCCTATCTGTGTGTGTATGTTTGCTTAGTCATGTCCAACTCTTTGTGACCCTATGGACTGTAGCCTGCCAGCCTTCTCTGCCCATGGAATTTTCCTGGCAAGAATACTGGAGCCACGGGGGAAGCCCTTAGCCTATACTATATTGTACTTACCTGTACTAGTCTGTCTTACTAGACTCTAAGCAATTAGAAGCTATGCCTTAGTCATTGCCATATCCCTAGGGCCTAACTCAAGCCCGTTCTGGACTCAAATATTTGTTAAACGAATCCATGAATCTTTTCATTTTCTCTGGCCCTCCACTTATTATGTGAGAAAAATATGTGTCTCCTGGATTGTGATGAGGATTGCCAGAGACACAATATGAGAATGAGCTTTGGTAACAGGAGTCACTGCCCCTGCATGAGATGGGAGGGGAGACTTGCTTTCTTCTTGGTATGCAATTTCCTCTAATCCTGGGTTGGCAAACTGACTCACAGACCAAATTCAGACCACTTCCTGTTTCTATATTACTGTCAAGTTAAGAATGATTTTCTAAATTGTTAATTGGTTGGATAAAATCAAATCAAGCAGAATTTGTCATGATACATGGAAATTGTATGAGATGCAAACATTAGAGGCCGTGAGTGGTTTTATGGAGATTCATGTCCCAATAATAACTATGGCCGTGTCTGCACTACAGTGACAGAGTTTAGCAGCTGTGATAGAGACCTAACTGGCCCACAAAATCCAAAATATAGCTCAGACTGCCTGCAGTGCGGGAGACCTATGTTCGATCCCTGGGTCGGGAAGATCCCCTGGAGAAGGAAATGCCAACCCACTCCAGTACTCTTGCCTGGAAAGTTCCATGGATGGAGGAGCCTGGTGGGCTACAGTCCATGGATTGCAAAGAGGCAGACACGACAGAGCAACTTCACTGACTGAGCCTTTAATAGGAAAAGTTTGCCAATCTCTAAACCTAAAACTTCTGTCCCCTCACTGCTGAATTCCTGCTCTGGACTTGGGTTCTACTTTAGTGTCTCAACCTTTGGTTGTTCAATCATCCAGCACTGTCTAACTCTTTGAGACCCCGTGGACTGCTGTACCCCAGGCCTCCCTATCCCTCACCACCTCCTGGAGTTTGCCCAAGTTAGTGTCTATTGCATCAGCGATGCCATCCAACCATCTCATCCTCTGATGTCCTCTTTTCCTTCTGCCCTCAGTCTTTCCCGACATCAGGGTCTTTTCCAATGAGTTAGCTGTTAACATCAGGTAGCCAAAGCACTGGAGCTTCAGCTTCAGCATCAGTCCTTTCAATGAATATTCAGGGTTGATTTCCCTCACAGGAGTCTTCTCCAGCACCACGATTCAAAGGCATTAATTCTTTGGCACTCTGCCTTCTTTATGGTCCAGCTCTCACAACCATACATGACCACTGATCAAATGTCTCAACCTTAGAGACATTTAATATTTCATCAGAGCTCTATTTATCCCCAAACAACCATATGAGTATCTGTGCAGAACACAGCAGGAGGTTTTCACAATGATATTTCATATTTGGGCATGTATGATGTAGGGGATTTAGGAACAAAATTACTGGGCCCCCTATAAACTATCTCCTTACTTGGGTTATTTCCTAAAGGAAGGGCTCCTTCTGGTTTTTTACTTTAATATCTGAGACTGAAATTTGTTCAGATGTGTATTTTTTTTTTCTGCGTGGGCTTTCTTTTAATCTCATTTTTAAGAATAAATTAATGGAAAGGAGCTAAAAGCCAAAGCAGTTTCCATTTTAAAAATGAGGGGCTCAACAAAACAAAACAAAATTAAAAAAAAAAAAGAAAAGAAAAAGTGAGGGTCTCCAGGACATTGAAATTAGATTCAGTTACATGGCTGGAAGTGAAGGGAGAGAGAAAGAAGAGGGAGGGGGAGAGAAGAGAACTGGAGAAAGTGACCAAGAAGTGCAGTGACCATCTGACAAAAAGATGGGTGAGCTAGAAATCCAGCTGAGGAAGCTGGGAGTCCAGAAAGATGAAAGGAGAATGCCTCAGGAGCCACTGGCTCTGTGAGGACATTTTTGTGGTAGTTAAATTGCTTCTTGCAGAATCTCTGTAGCTGTTTGGCTTCTGAGTCTCTCCTGTTCAGTGTGGGATCCTGGTGGTTGTATGTGAGAGAGAAAACTTAAAACTGTCTGTTACGCAGAGGACCATGGTGTACCACCTTCCAGAGAAGAATCCAGGGGCTGCCTGTACTCTGAGCTGCATTTCTGAGCTCCTGGGAGGCTGTAACAAACAAGTCGTGAGGGTACAAAGATTCATGAGGAGACACGGCAACACTGTGAAATACTTCTGACATCCTGGTGGCTCCATTTGGCATCATACCATACTTCATGCGGAAAGCAATTTTTTTTTGACAATGTTGTAGACTGGTTTAACCACTAAACCCACCAAATCCTCCCCTCTCTGCCTTCCAAAATTGCTCTGATGAAATAAAAAACCCCAACAAACACAATATTCCAGGATGATGGAAAAGCAAAGACTGAGGGTTAGAGGCACTGCTATAAAGTACCTATGGGAGCTCTCGGTTTGACCAAGTTCATAACACGTGCAGTGTGTGTAAATTCACAATTTGAATCTGTAAGCTGGAGATAAGACAGACACTCTGTTGGTTTTGGAAATTACATAGACTTATATGGGCAAATGGCTGCTACCAAGTTGTTGGTTTTTTTTTAACTCTTTAAACAGAGTTTTTACTAATTTTTGAGGGTTAGCTTAACCCTCCTTGGCTAATTCTATTATTTCCTGCCCCCCCTTTTTTTGAAGTGCTTTTAAAGAGCAGTTTATGTTATGTCAACTAGAAACATGTGCTTCAACTTCATCTGTGGTTGGTATTTCTCTTTACACAGATGTGGCAAATTTTGGGTACCTATAAACATTTTCCTTTTAGGGGAACAGACTGGATTTATGGTACAGAATTCCATTAACCTACATTGAGTCAAAGTATCTGTGAGATGCTTATTACCTAGGATACCTGTTCACTGGAAGAATTTCTTTCTGTTTACATGCCCAATTACAACATAGTTTTTATAATAAAATGCTTTTCTTCCAGACATCAGCTTTCCAGAGCTCATTTTTCCTTCCCATTAGCCTAAGCACAGCAGCGTGTACTTGACTGATTATTAATCAGCAATTTGTAGATGCTACTTCTTTTCCTCCCAAACTAGGGATGGACAGCAATTTTTCTGTCAAGAACCACAAAACTGTAGGGGAAAGATTGAAAAGACCTCAAAATTTAAAAAAAATGATAATAAAAGAGAAGATTAGAAAGTATTTTGTCAATGAATGTTTTAATTTAAATAATTAAAACATACAAAATAGCCATCACTCATATTTTCACTTTCCAGTGTTAAATATTTATCATCTTGGTATATTCTTATATACATACATATTTTATATATATTCTTATACATATAAATATATTGCATATATATAGACAGATCAATTAGAAATTTTTGTTAAGATGAAATCTTCTTATAGAAGATATTTTAATGAAAAAAGTAAAACTTTACTGAATTTACTAGAAGAAAAGATGAAGAAATTGTTGAACTTCAAATAAATGTTTCTTTGGATAAGATATATTATTCCCTACAAGTTTCCTCTCAGATTAAAAAAAAATCAGAATAATTTTCAAGCTACACCTGTCATCTTCAACAGCGCTCTCAAACTTTCTCCCATTGCTTCCCAAATATTGTTAGTATTTTTACACTGTCTAGAAAAAAATAGAACATTTACATTTTTGTTACTTTAATTCTCAGTTCAAATAATTCAGTATTTATCTCAATAATTAAATGGGTTTAATGATTGTTAGAGTCTTAAAATCTGGATGTTTTTATTTCTATGTCTTTAGTTTTGACTCATATTTCAATATCTGCCCCCTCACCCCTGAGAAGTGCCTATGAGTGTTGTGTTTCCTGAATTCTATCATGTCTGAGGTACCCATCACCCTTGTAGTTAAATAGCATCTTGTCTGGTACCATATGCTTGGATCAAACCTTCTTTTTCACATTGTGAACTTTTGTTAGTATTCTACCATTTGCTACCATTTACTGTTATGGTAAAAGTCTGCTTTTTCCTCAATGTATATGATTTACTTTTTCTGGGTGGTCACTTAAAAGATTATTTCTTTGTCCTTTATTTTAATGATATAACCAGGCTATGCTCGGTGCAGAGTTTTCTGTATCGGCCTCTCCTGAAAATTAGAGGACCTTTTCAAGCTATAGATTCCGGTTATTTTCTTCCCCTGGTTTCAGGGAAATTCTCTTGCGTCATATGTTTGACTTCATTTACTGTTTATTTGTTGGGTTTGCTACCTCAGGGACATCAATTATCCTCATGTTGGATCATATTTGTTTCCTTCCATATCTATTAGTCCATCTCTAAATGTTCTGATTTTCTTCTTTAACCTTATTTTTCAGGAATGGCTGGTCTTTTGTCTATACCAGTAATTTGATTTAAAGCAATAATTACGGTATTTCTTATTGTTTCTGTATTATTTATTAACTCCTTAGTCCTGTTGTTTGAGGCTTCTATTTGTTTCCTCAGTTTTCAATCACTTTTTCCATTTTGGTATGTTGGTCTTATTATCAGGCCTTTGAATCTTTGTTTTGTCCAGACCGTGTTCTTCAGCTAGTCCCTAGTCATAGTGAAAGTGATGGTCGCTAAGTTGTCTGACTCTTTGCGACCCCATGGACTGTAGCCCGCCAGGCTCCTCTGTCCAAGGAATTCTCCAGGCAACAGTACTGGAGTGGGTAGCCACTCACTTCTCCAGGGAATTTTCTTTATCCAGGGATTGAACCTGGGTTTCCTGCATTGCAGGCAGATTCTTTACCATCTGAGCTAGTCCATAGTATGAAGCAATTTATCTTCTTATCCTTGATGGTTTGTTATTGCTTAGTGATTTGTCTTTGCTTTCTTCCTTCCTTACCATATAGTATTTAATTTCCATGCCATTTCTTTTTATCTTGCTCATGCTATGTGTTTCTATCCAGGCAGTCTGTTTGCTCCGATGCACCGAGGTTGACTTCTTGATTTTTTTTTTTCACATTATATAAAACCATTTGTTCTTCCTAGCTATATGTTGATGGCTGCATTCACGTGTTCTATACTCTTTTCTGTAACACAAGAGAATGACAACAGAAGGAAAGAGTCCAGCTGGGATATTTTTAGCCTTTGCCGGACCATCTAGGCCTTGCTCATTACTTTGAGACTTCATTAATGGTTCTGTGTCAGGGTCTGCTTGATGGACATGCTCCTCTCCTTTGGGAATGTAGCCTTGGCCCCTGGACTGTATAACTGTGGAGCCTTTTTCAAAATACACTCCGTCCCTATGTTACTCACTTTTGCTCAAGTCTTCCCATCACCACCCTCATTAGTAAGTTTGAAAGGGAAAAGATAATGACTGGGTTGGTTTCTTTCCAGGTTTGATTTGATAAGCTCAGCAATACAATTTCTGGGACTCTGGGCAAAGCTGTGCTACTTCTCCATTTCATTTCACAAGCATCTGTGTCTTTCTTTATTTGCCAGTTTTGGAAGTTTATAACATTAACCTAACTTTTCCTTGTATTGTGGCTATTAATATTTTCATCCCTCAGTTCAGTTCAGTTCAGTTGCTCAGTCACGTCCAACTCTTTGTGACCCCATGAATAACAGCACGCCAGGCCTCCCTGTTCATCACCATCTCTCGGAGTTCACTCAGACTCATGTCCATCGAGTCAGTGATGCCATCCAGCCATCTCATCCTCTGTCATCCCTTTCTCCTCCTGCCCCCAATCCCTCCCAGCATCAAAGTCTTTTCCAATGAGTCAACTCTTTGCATGAGGTGGCCAAAGTACTGGGGTTTCAGCTTCAGCATTATTCCCTCCAAAGAAATCCCAGGGTTGATCTCCTTCAGAATGGACTGGTTGGATCTCCTTGCAGTACAAGGGACTCTCAAGAGACTTCTCTAGCACCATAGTTCAAAAGCATCAATTCTTCACAGCGCTCAGCTTTCTTCACAGTCCAACTCTCACATCCATACATGACCACAGGAAAAACCATAGCCTTGACTAGATGGACCTTAGTCGGCAAAGTAATGTCTCTGCTTTTGAATATGCTATCTAGGTTGGTCATAACTTTTCTTCCAAGGAGTAAACGTCTTTTGATTTCATGGCTGCAGTCACCATCTGCAGTGATTTTGGAACCCCCAAAATAAAGTCTGACACTGTTTCCACTGTTTCTCCATCTATTTCCCATGAAGTGATGGGACCGGATGCCATGATCTTCGTTTTCTGAATACTGAGCTTTAAGCCAACTTTTTCACTCTCCTCTTTCACTTTCATCAAGAGGCTTTTGAGTTCCTCTTCACTTTCTGCCATAAGGGTGGTGTCATCTCCATATCTGAGGTTATTGATGTTTCTCCCAGCAATATTGATTGCACCCTGTATTTCTTCCAGTCCAGCATTTCTCATGATGTACTCTGCATAGAAGTTAAATAAGCGGGGTGACAATATACAGCCTTAATGTACTTCTTTTCCTATTTGGAACCAGTCTGTTGTTCCATGTCCAATTTTTTCTCTCTTGCTTATTATGTTAGATACTCACAAGGGAAATATTGTGACTCAATTGCAATCTATAATCTTAAAGCTAAGACAGGATTAAAAATTATATTCAAGATACAACAGATGAGTTAGATGTAAATTCTATATTATAAGCTGTTGAAATAGAGGAAGCTGAGAAGAGATATATGATAATTTGAAATTATAGGAGGGAAAACCCAAGATAATAAAAAGAACAGCGAGAGAAGAGCAAGGGGAATAACAGAAAAAGGAAATCTAATTAGTTTGGAATATTGCAAAGTAGTGATAAACTGCTCTGGTGGGCAATCTTGTCTCTTTGGACTGAGGGCATTGATGCTGGAAGGGCATTGTCACTGTTCTTTGAAATTTTTGTAGGCTTTTCAACCTTTGAAAAGCAGTCTCTTCTGTTCTGGAAAATAGCTTAGCTGTTTTTATTTTCAAACTGTAAAGTTTATGTTTGAAACAAAGTCTTATTTTCCTGTATAATATTGAAATCTTAACAGATGCTTGAAGCAATTACTCAGGTTTTAAAATTTACTTTGTAATATGAGAATTGTTGACCCATGTGCTTGCTATAACTATCCTGAAAGTTCCTGTCATCCTGCCTCATAGACTTCAGCATTAGAGAGTATTAAAGGGGAGAGAACATGCAAACATTGGGATGAGTAAGAAGTTAGGGTAAAGATGGAATTAGAATCAGGGAGAAAAGTAGGCCCAGAGACCTTACTTGGAAGCCTGGGTTTATTGGCTTATGTGGAATCCTCTCTCTTGGTGAGCTTTGAGGTTCATTTTTGTCTCCTTGTCCCCTTGAAATGCTGGAAGTTCTGCTTAACTTCTCAGCTTCTCTATGAATGCTTATAAATTGGCAAATGTCTTGGAGTAAAAGAATCACTGATTGTCTGTCTAACTTCAGTGTGCTTCTCTTCTCTCTAGAATCTTGACCCTTTAAATCCTGGCTATTTTGATACTAGATCTCTGATGCCTTCCGACTGAGGGAAAGCAGAAAAAGGATAAGCACTCAAGACTTAGTTTTTCAGATAGGGTGCTAGACTAGGCTTGCTAGATAAAACACGTGCAATATTTGAGATATATTGATGCTAACCTTTTTTTTTTTTATTGCTTATCTGAAATTCAAATATAAATGGTTTTCCTGTGTTTTATTTGCTAAATCTGTCAACCCTATGCCAGGTCAAAAGGGCTAACATACTAGAGTGTGGGATTTGTGGAGAGTATCTCTATAGATTTATATATATATTATCACCCTGCTTATTTAACTTCTATGCAGAGTACATCATGAGAAACGCTGGACTGGAAGAAACACAAGCTGAAATCAAGATTGCCAGGAGAAATAGCAATAACCTCAGATATGCAGATGACACCCCACCCTTATGGCAGAAAGTGAAGAGGAACTCAAAAGCCTCTTGATGAAAGTGAAAGAGGAGAGTGAAAAAGTTGGCTTAAAGCTCAGTATTCAGAAAACGAAGATCATGGCATCTGGTCCCATCACTTCATGTGAAATAGATGGGGAAACAGTGGAAACAGTGTCAGACTTTATTTTGGGGGTTCCAAAATCACTGCAGATGGTGACTGCAGCCATGAAATCAAAGACGTTTACTCCTTGGAAGAAAAGTTATGACCAACCTAGATAGCATATTCAAAAGCAGAGACATTACTTTGCCGACTAAGGTCCATCTAGTCAAGGCTATGGTTTTTCCTGTGGTCATGTATGGATGTGAGAGTTGGACTGTGAAGAAAGCTGAGCGCTGAAGAATTGATGCTTTTGAACTGTGGTGCTAGAGAAGTCTCTTGAGAGTCCCTTGTACTGCAGGGAGATCCAACCAGTCCATTCTGAAGGAGATCAGCTCTGGGATTTCTTTGGAGGCAATAATGCTGAAGCTGAAACCCCAGTACTTTGGCCATCTCATGTGAAGAGTTGACTCATTGGAAAAGACTCTGATGCTGGGAGGGATTGGGGGCAGGAGGAGAACGGGACAACCGAGGATGAGATGGCTGGATGGCATCACTAACTCTATGGACGCAAGTCTGAGTGAACTCCAGGAGCTGGTGATAGACAGGGAGGCCTGGTGTGCTCCAATTCATGGAGTCACAAAGAGTCGGACATGACTGAGTGACTTAACTGAACTGAACTGATATAGATACAGATAGTTGGTAAGGAGTTTGTTATTTGTATGTGCTTAGTCGCTCAGTCATGTCCGACTCTTTGCAGTCCAACGGACTGCAGCCCGCTCAGGCTCCTCTGTCCATGGGGATTCTCTAGGCAAGAATACTGGAGTGGGTTGCCATGCTCTCCTCTAGGGGATCTTCCCAATCCAGGGACTGAACCCAGGTCTCCCACATTGCAGACAGGTTCTTTACCGTCTGAGCCACCAGGGAAGCCATTAAAGATAAATATATATGTGTAAACGTGTGTGTGTATATATATGTACATTTAGGGGCTGCATTCATAGACTAGTTTGGTGCATAGATATGGTCCAAATTGAATCTTCAGTTGCTGTATCGTAATTTTGAATTTATGTGGGCATCTTGCTCTCCTCTTTTCATGAATCTATTAAAATTTCTCCCAAGTAATCTTATTCAGATTTGTGCTGGGAAAGAACATCAGTGGGAGTTTAGTAACACAGGAGTGGATTGAGCTCTGATATCATAATGAATAAAATTCATTTAATTGGCTAAAGAACCTCTCATGAAAATTAAGGAATAAATAACTTGGACTAGAATTTTCCTGCGTGTAATACACTATCAGTTAACTTGTTCTTGAACTGTGTCCATGTCTGTTTTAGAAACAGAGGGCTGGGCAAACAGCTCAGTGATTTCTGAAGGTCTTATCACTCACCACAGCTTTCTGGGCAGCAGAATTAACAAAGGAATTCAGAGGGGAAGTGTTGATCAGATCTTACAGTGAGAACAAACATGTCTGGAGAGAAGCTTCTGCCAGTGTCAGGGCCATATAAACTATCATCATCACAAAGACCTTGAGCTTGATTTATGAGTTAGTACAAATCAGATTTTATTTTTAAGCACACTTTCAAGAAAACTTGCAGGAATTCCTTTGTGAAACAGAATCTTGTGTAATGCAAACCATTCCAAATTTGGAGAATGCAATGAGAGAATTTCAATGGGCTGCCAAAATCAAGTTAAAATCTGAATCAGGAATTGTGTAGTTGGCCCTTTAGTGAGGGGATTGATTTGTTTAATAGCAACAATAGAAAAAAATTAGTGACTTAAGTAGAAACATTTACTGTACTGGAAGGCGACTTCTAGTGTCAGCAGTTAATCTCTGGCCTGGGCTAACTTTATCACTGTATTTGAGTGAAGACTAGGTAATTGATCATTAGCAAACTGATGGCATCTGTAAGTGAAAAGAATTCAGAGCAGCGGTTTTCAAACTGTTACTGCACTTGGGAGTCACTTGTAGAATTTTTAAAAACCTGATGGCTGGGACTTTTAAAACTGTACTTATTAAATCTGAACATTGGAGCCTGGGTCCTCAAGCATTAGTAGTTTTGATCATTCCCCAGGTGACTCTAATGTCCAGCCAGCCTTGAGAACCAGCAGGTTCAAGCAGAGCTGAGTCCTTGCTCTCTCCTGTGATTTCCTTGTTGGTATCTTGAAGTCCCCCGAAGCCACTGGATCATCAGCTCACTGGCAGGAGTTTGTACCAGAAAGACCAGCCTCCCTGCAGGTCAGTCTCTGGGGGGCATGCTCTTTCATGGGGAAAAAGCATTAAATATTAGGTAGGTAATTTCACAGTCTGCAGGGCTTTTTTCCCCTATTTTGTAAGTGATTTTTCTTTTTAAATGAGAACTCAGGGTGATGAGGAGGTGCTAACTCAAGCCACAGGGAGAAGCAAGTCAGCTTTCCCTGGCTTTCAGAGAGGGTGGAGGGAAGTGCTTGTTTCAGAAGCTGCTGAATCTCATAAAAGGAGTAGATGGAGCCATGTTTCTTGAAGGCTCATTCCCAAAGATACCCTTGAAAATTAAGAGACCAGATGGACTGAAACGGGGTTTTTTGGATCCTAAGGGAAATGTAAAATCCAGCAGCTATTCTGGAATCAGTGCTTATAAGAAAAGAGAAAATTTGGCTATGACACTATCTTTGTGTTCTTAAGAAATACTTGAGAAGATATAAATTGACTCTGAGTAGTCATCTGTCTTCCTGAGTCTTCCTGAGTATAGAGACCCTTCTTGCAGGCACTCCATTAATCTGCTGATAGAAGAACTTCTTATGGACCCCTTCCTTTTACAAATTTTCCTCCTCGGAGAAGGCAATGGCACCTCACTCCAGTACGCTTGCCTGGAAAATTCCATGGACAGAGAAGCCTGGTGGGCTGCAGTCCAAGGGGTCACGAAGAGTCAGACATGACTGAGTGACTTCACTTTCACTTTTCACTTTCATGCATTGGAGAAGGAAATGGCAACCCACTCCAGTGTTCTTGCCTGGAGAATCCTGGGGATGAGGGAGCCTGGTGGGCTGCCATCTAAGGAGTCACACAGAGTCGGATACAACTGAAGCGACTTAGCAGCAGCAGCAGCCTCCACTTATAGCAGGAACATGGGACCCATCACGTATTGCCTTCAGTTTCTGATTTTTAAATGAAAACTACTCTTTCCTCCTTAAGGAGAAGGACCATGCTTTATACATCTTCTGTATCTTTCATGAGTTTTAGAAAACAACACATAGTTCTCAATAATTGGTTGCTACTCTTGATTATCTGTATTTCAACTTTTAAAAGAGCATAGGATGTCAATTTATTAAAAGAAAAATTTTCCAGTTCAATTGAAATCCCTCTTTTCTACCAAACTATATTTAATGTCCTATATGTTCCTAAACTCTGTATATTTTAAAGCATGGTTCTTATTCTGGAATACACACACATATATATAGGCTTAAAAGATATATGAACTTTATATACACATACATATATATGTAAAGTATTATATATAATACTTTATATACACATACATATATGTGTATATAAAGTATTATATATAATACTTTACATGTATATATATACATATTGTATATATATTTACATATTGATACATACCCATCAATATATTGTGTGTGTGCATTTTGCAGAGGTCGCCTCTGGCTTTCACTAATTTAATCAAAGGACTTATGCCTCTCCTCTTGCTTACTTTCCTCCCCCAAAGTTAAAAATTACTGATTAAAGGGACCCAGAAATAAATATCAAAAATATGAATTTACATAGCTCTGCCCTCAATATTCCTCTCTAGTCAGTGAACATTATCATTCCTCCTGCTCTCCCAGGACCTGTTCTGACCAAGCAAGTGGATGAACAGCCATTGTAGATCCAGGTCAAAGCAAGTCAGTTCAGTCAGTCAGTTTAGTTGCTTAGTCATGTCCGACTCTTTGCGACCCCATGAATTGCAGCACGCCAGGCCGCCCTGTCCATCACCATCTCTCGGAGTTCACTCAGACTCACATCCATCGAGTCAGTGATGCCATCCAGCCATCTCATCCTCAGTCGTCCCCTTCTCCTCCTGTCCCTAATCCCTCCCAGCATCAGAGTCTTTTCCAATGAGTCAACTCTTTGCATGAGGTGGCCAAAGTACTGGAGTTTCAGCTTCAGCATCATTCCTTCCAAAGAAATCCCAGGGCTGATCTCCTTCAGAATGGACTGGTTGGATCTCCTTGAAGTCCAAGGGACTCTCAAGAGTCTTCTCCAACACCACAGTTCAAAAGCATCGATTCTTCGGCACTCAGCCTTCTTCACAGTCCAACTCTCACATCCATACATGACCACAGGAAAAACCATAGCCTTGACTAGACGGACCTTAGTCAGCAAAGTAATGTCTCTGCTTTTGAATATGTTATCTAGGTTGGTCATAACTTTCCTTCCAAGGAGAGCGTCTTTTAATTTCATGGCTGCAGTCACTATCTGCAGTGATTTTGGAGCCCCTTTGGGGCTTTACTTTTGAGTAAAGTCTGACACTGTTTCCACTGTTTCCCCATCTATTTCCCATGAAGTGATGGGACCAGATGCCATGATCTTTGTTTTCTGAAAGTTGAGCTTTAAGCCAACTTTTTCACTCTCCTGTTTCACCTTCATCAAGAGGCCCTTTAGCTCCTCTTCACTTTATGCCATAAGGGTGGTGTCATCTGCATATCTAAGGTTATTGATATTTCTCCCGGCAATCTTGATTCCAGCTTGTGTTTCTTCCAGCCCAGCGTTTCTCATGATGTACTCTGCATAGATGTTAAATAAGCAGGGTGACAATATACAGCCTTGACATACTCCTTTTCCTATTGGGAACCAGTCTGCTGTTCCACATCCAGTTCTAACTGTTGCTTCCTGACCTGCATACAGATTTCTCAAGAGGCAGGTCAGGTGGTCTGGCATTTCCATCTCTTTCAGAATTTTCCAATGTTTATTGTGATCCACACAGTCAAAGGCTTTGGAATAGTCAATAAAGCAGAAATAGATGTTTTTCTGGAACTCTCTTACTTTTGCCATGGTCCAGCGGATATTGGCAATTTGATCTCTGGTTCCTCTGCCTTTTCTGAAACCAGCTTGAACATCAGGAAGTTCACAGTTCACGTACTGCTGAAGCCTGGCTTAGAGAATTTTGAGCATTCCTTTACTAACATGTGAGATGTCATTGTGCGGTAGTTTGAGCATTCTTTGGCATTGCCTTTCTTTGGGATTGGAATGAAAACTGACCTTTTCCAGTCCTGTGGCCACTGCTGAGTTTTCCAAATGTGCTGGCATATTGAGTGCAGCACTTTCACAGCATCATCTTTCAGGATTTGAAACAGCTCAACTGGAATGCCATCACCTCCACTAGCTTTGTTCGTAGTGATGCTTTCTAAGGCCCACTTGACTTCACATTCCAAGATGTCTGGCTCTAGATGAGTGATCACATCATCATGATTATCTGGGTCATGAAGATCCTTTTGTACAGTTCTTCTGTGTATTCTTGCCATCTCTTCTTAATATCTTCAGCTTCTGTTAGGTCCATACCATATCTGCCCTTTATCGAGCCCATCTTTGTAAGAAATGTTCCCTTGATATCTCTGATTTTCTTGGAGAGATCTCTAGTCTTTCCCATTCTGTTCTTTTCCTCTATTTCTTTGCATTGATCACTGAAGAAGGCTTTCTTATCTCTTCTTGCTATTCTTTGGAACTCTGCATTCAGATACTTATATCTTTCCTTTTCTCCTTTGCTTTTCACCTCTCTTCTTTTCACAGCTATTTGTAAGGCCTCCCCAGACAGCCATTTTGCTTTTTTGCATTTCTTTTCCATGGGGATGGTCTTGATCCCTGTCTCCTGTACAATGTCACGAACCTCATTCTATAGTTCATCAGGCTGTCTATCTATCAGATCTAGGCCTTTAAATCTATTTCTCACTTCCACTGTATAATCATAAGGGATTTGATTTAGGTCATACCTGAATGGTCTAGCGGTTTTCCCTACTTTCTTCAATTTCAGTCTGAATTTGGCAATAAAGGAGTTCATGATCTGAACCACAGTCAGCTCCTGGTCTTGTTTTTGTTGACTGTATAGAGCTTCTCCATCTTTGGCTGCATAGAATATAATCAATCTGATTTCGGTGTTGACCATCTGGTGATGTCCATGTGTAGAGTCTTCTCTTGTGTTGTTGGAAGAGGGTGTTTGCTATGACCAGTGCATTTTCTTGGCAAAACTCTATTAGTCTTTGCCCTGCTTCATTCCACATTCCAAGGCCAAATTTGCCTGGTACTCCAGGTGTTTCTTGACTTCCTACTTTAGCATTCCAGTCCCCTATAATGAAAAGGACATCTTTTTTGGGTGTTAGTTCTAAAAGGTCGTGTAGGTCTTCAGAAAACCGTTCAACTTCGGCTTCTTCAGCGTTACTGGTTGGGGCATAGACTTGGATAACTGTGATATTGAATGGCTTGCCTTGGAAACGAACAGAGATCATTCTGTCGGTTTTGAGATTGCATGCAAGTACTGCATTTCAGACTCTTCTGTTGACCGTGATGGCTACTCCATTTCTTCCGAGGGATTCCTGCCCGCAGTAGTAGATATAATGGTCATCTGGGTAAAATTCACCCATTCCAGTCCATTTTAGAAGCTGGTTTTAAATTCTGAAGGAGACTCACAGTTAGATTATGACCAGGGAGAGGTCAGGGCAGGTGGACAAACCAAGGAGGGAGCTGGCGTCACCCCTTTTCTTCCTGGTTTCCCCAAGCACAGAGATGACTGCTGACTGTGTCAGGCTGTCATAGAGGTCAATGGGAGGCAGGGTTGTGGGCCAGAGGTGGCTGAGGGCACCATAAACCCTGAGGAGCTGGGTGTTGAGCCATAGCAATCAGATTTTCTGAGGAGCCGCAGCAGCAGCCTGCTGTGTGTCCGTGTTGAGGCTGTTACTGGGAGGCCCAGATGGTGTTTCCTGAAGTGCTCAGCTGCATCTCCTGTCCGGCTCAGCAGCACCATGGGGTGGGAGTGGCAGGTGTATGGGCCTTACCCTTTCTCAGCCTTCAGTGGCCTCACTTTCCTGCTTCTGTTGCCTCACTGTTGGCTGCCCAGTCTTTCCCTTTGCATCTCACAGGCCTTCACCCTGTCCTTTTCACAGTCACATCATCCAGGCCATCTCATAGTCTTAGCTTCTTGGTGACATCAGCCTTTCTGTAAGTTTTTTTTTTTTTTTCCTTTTGTTCAGCTACATCTGCCCCTGTCACTTGCTATATTGAGAGTGTTTTGGACAACTTTGTGTAGTGAATTAAGCAAAAGCTCCCCAGGCAATCCAAGGAAATTCAGTGGAAAGTTAGGAAGGTTATCTGAGCTGATCTGTAGGCACAAGAAAGGATCTGCGGGGACCGATGAGCAAGGGCTAGAGCCAGACGCCAGGAGGCAGACAGGAGGAGGGAGGAGCTGCTCCAGGGAAACACAGGGTTGGCTAAGAGCCCACAGGGCCCTGAACCCACCTGCTCAGTGGTTGCCATATGATCAGAGGGAATTACACAGTTGGAGGATCAGGCCACCATTACATTCTAAACAATTTAAGGATTCCAAGCAAGAAAATAAGCACAATGGATGTCAATTCAAGAATTCCTTCCATTTTGAATAAAATATAGAAAAAAGATTGTTTTGAAAAAAATCCTTCCAGTCCTAGGATTCTGGGAAAATCCATTTCATGAATGTCTTCTAAAAAATTACCAAATCACTCAGAAAATAGTATATTTTTGCCTAAAAAAACATTCAGTCTTTCCTTATCAGCAAGCTTGTGCTGGCAGGAAAGGTAATTCTACGCTTTCCTCTAAAGATGTACGGGGTTATGGGCCTTGGAACAGATGTTTGAGGTTTATACTACCCCTACTCAAGCCTGATTTCTTTTAAAATAACATCTTTGGGGCACCTTCTAATATACATTGACTGCATTTTTTGCTAGCAGCCCCTTTGCTTAACACAGAGGCTCAACACATTTGCTATGTGGTTCCAGGTTCATAGACACCACTAGGCAGATAGGAGGAGGGAGGAGCTGCGCCAGGGAAACACAGGGCTGGCCAAGAGCAATCCAGGGATGCTTGGATTTTTGTAAAATTGTGGTCTTTGGTTAAGGCTGAACCTGGGCTGACTGCCTGAATGATGCGTGGGGAGTTAAATCTCCCCAAACCTGGTCTTGGTATGTTTGCTCTGATAAACTCTTCTCATTTCTGGTAAAAGGCAGTGTGTGTTCTTTCTCTCCCAGGCTGGATTCCTGGAGCTAAATCAGGTTTGCCGAGGTTAGCAATGTCTCTTCTTCCCCGTGTAAAATAAAAACAAGGACAAGCAGCTGCAAAAAAAAAAGGACCCAGTGAGTAAATGTAAAGCACCTGTGAGAACTCAAAGTCAATATTTTCTTTAAAATGAAGGAAAAGAGAGTGTACACAATTGTGGGTTATACGACTTGCTGCCATACCAGAGATGACTTAGATATCATCAATGACAGGCTTCTTTAGCAGCTGAGTGTGTCCTTGGGGTCACAAAGTTGGGCAGTGTCCTCTGCCAACTTATTATTAACAAGATATCCCAGTATTTCAAGGGTTTCCCTTGTGGCTCAGACAATAAAGAATCTGCCTGCAATGCAGGAGACCTGGGTTTGATTCCTGGGTCAGAAAGATCCCCTTGAGAGGGGAATGGCAACCCACTCCTGTATTCTTGCCTGGAGAATTCCATAGACAGAGGAGCCTGGTGGGCTTCAGTCTATAGGGTCACAAAGAGTTGGACAATTTCACTTCCCAGTATTTAAAAAACAAAACAAAACAAAACTGCTGTCCTTCTGGCTCAAGGAAAACAATGATAATATCACTTATGCTTTTTAAAGGATAGCTGTGTACTTAGCACTGAACTAAGTGTTTTACGTGGATCATCTTTTTAATCCTCACAATAATCCTGTGAAGTAACTATCAGTACTATTATATTCAAGCTTAGATGATCAAAATGAGGTTTAGAGAGGAGAATTAATTTGCCCACAATCATAAGGTTAGTGATTGACTCAACCTATGGGTGTTCTGACAATCTTCATCAGTTGAGTAGAACTCATCTTCTAAATTTATTTTCTTTTTCCTTCCTAGGTATTTCCAGGATCTGTCAACCGTAATTTATTGTTTCTCAGCCGTGGGCAGCTCTTCTGCTCTCAGTGGTGTTGGCCCCATTTGATGGGAGCTCAGCGGGGGCACTTCAGTTCTCCTCCACATGCTTGCTCTCTGTATGGCTTCTCTTATCCTCCATGGCTTCTTCAGGTGGCTTCTTTCCAGCAGGACAGTCTAGACTTTCTCACAACACGGAAGCTGGGATCCAAGAGGGAGTGTTTGAACATAACAAACCTAGTTGTTAAGATGGTTATGAAGCTTCTGCTTGTGTCACGCTCGCTAAAGCCTCCTTGGCCAAGTCAAATCCCATGATCAAGATCAACTTCTGTGTGTAAAGGGAACTTTACAAGGGAGTGAATACCAGGGGTATCACTGGATAAGGAGGCCACAGTGTAACAACCTGCCACACCAGTAGTAATAATAATAGTAATAATATCTGTCATTTATTGAGCAGGTACCGTGTCAGTGTGATTTCTCTTTTATCATCATAGTAACCTAGCTTATCATCTTGGTATAGTTATCATTTCACAGGAAAGGTAATGCAGGCTCAGTGACTCTAACCTGTTAAGATGACAAGAGTGAATTCAAACCTGGTCTTTCTATTTTTAAGATCCCACTATAACAGATGCGGCTTCCCAGGTGGCACAGTGGTAAAGAATCCACCTGCCAATGCAGGAGACATGGATTCGATACCTGGGCCAGGAAGATCCCCTAGAAAAGGAAATGGCAACCCACTCCAGTATATTTGCCTGGAAAATTCCTTAGACAGAGGAACCTGGTGGGCTACAAAGAGTTGGACAATACTGAGTTACTGAGCATATACACACAGTATAATAGATAAAAGTTGGTACGCAGAGAAGTAATTTTTTTCTAAAAGAGCACAATGTATTTTTAATGTAACAATGAATTTTGGAATTTGGAAGGGAAAAAGAAAGATTCTAGTCAGTGGTTTTCTGTGCAGAGTGTTCTAGTGTGTTTGGGGCCTTCTTGTCCCAAGACTGACATTCTTCATTTGCAGTCATTCTTTCTAATTCTGGCATTTCAAATGGAGAACATAGTCAGTAAACAAGTTTGGGTATAATTAGACTAATCAAAATGCAAAAAGAGTATAATACAACTTTTCTTTTAATCAGCTCTTGTTTTAATCCTTGGCAAAAAGAGCCCGTCTCTACCCTGGCTATGTTTTCAAAAGTTCTTCCCCAAACCATTAGGGAAGCAGAGAGCTGGAGAAAGAAGAGGAGTGGAGGCAGCTAGACCCTGTAATAAGGCAGATTTCAAAACATAGCTCAGATTTTTGGAAAATCCCTTCTTGGGCATAAAAGTGCAACAACCTATGTTCAGCTGCTTTTGCCAGCTGAAAACCACCATGACACTCGAATGCGGTTTGCAAATGTTCCCTTCTTCCCCACCAGCACCCACGGCTGTGTTCCAGGCGATGAAAACAGTGTTTGGCCTGTCTCAGGGCTGAAAGTGTATGAAGCATGGGCATTGTTGGGTGAGCCTGGCTGGGAGTTCTTAAAATCAAGGGAATCATGTGGAAAGATTAATGGAAACTTATATTAAAATATGATACCTCCAAAAATAATTTCTTGCAAGCAGTAAGAATTAAAGCATTGTGAAACAAACAGAGCTTTCACTATTAACCTTAGGAAAGAAAAAAGGGTGGCTGGCTCAGTGGAAAATATCGGCTGTGATTTTTTTTTTCTTTTGGCCCTTTCCATGCTAGATGGCACTATGATGGAAGGGCTTGGTTTTTTGAAGAGACTCTCAGAAAGGGAGGGATAAAATCAGCTCATGTGATTTTTGGTATATCATGGTTGGTGGGTTCCTATTTTATTTTCAACCCTCTGTTGTCTCATTACTTCACTATTATTTTGGTTTTAGAGGTAATTTTAATCTTAAGTAGAGTATTTGGTTTTTCTGAATGTAGGCACTTGGAGGAAAATCTGACTAACAGGTCTACCAAATCCCTGGAGTGAATGTTGACTGACATTTGCATGGCACATCCTGTGTCCTTTCCCCCTAACCCTGCACCCTAGTGGCAGTAGTTTAATGGCATGAAGTTCCTGGAAAATAATATTTCTTAATCAATTTCTTTCAAAGTGAAGTCCATAGAGAAAAGGGTCATTTTATCTGAGCAAATAACAAATTCTTACAGAAGCTTATAATCACTGTCTACTCTCCCTCCCACCCCTCAAAAATAGACCTTGTGGTGTGAAGTGAGGACAGCAAGTGATTCATGTGTGAGTTTATAATTCATTTTAGAAATAAAGCTGAGCCCATAAAGTACAGTCCAGGAAAAACAAGGAAGAATGAATAGCATTAAGGGCACATCAGAATACTTGGGCCAAAATAAAAATATTTGGTATAACTTAAAATAAGTCTATATTTATTTTTTGAAAGGTAATGTGCAATTAAAATTTCCTCTGTCTGTTGAACAGTCACTTAAAAATGCTTTTGTAACATTCATAAAATGAATTTTAGTTTTATGAAGAGATTGTATACTTTGATCTCAACAGCAGTTCTGTGAAGAAGGCTTCTCATGCGAAGATGTCAAATGGCAAAATGGAGGCTGAAAGATTTTTGTCATGTCTAAAGGTCACAGAGGAACCAGAGACCAAATTGCCAACATCCACTGGATCATAGAAAAAGCAAGAGAATTCCAGAAAAACATCTGCTTCATTGACTACGTGAAAACCTTTGACTGTGTGGATCACAACAAACTGTGGAAAATTCTTAAAGAGATAGGAATACCAGACCACGTCACCTGCCTCCTGAAACCTGAATACAGGTCAAGAAGCAACAGTTAGAACCAGACATGGTACAATGTCTGGTTCAAAATTGGAAAGGAGTACATCAAGGGTGTATATTGTCACCTGCTTATTTAACTTATGTGCAGAGTACATCATGAAAAATGCTGGATGAAGCACAATGTGGAATCAAGATTGCCAGGAGAAATATCAATAAACTCAAATATGCTTATGACACCACCATTATGGCAGAAAGCGAAGAGGAACTAAAGAGCCTCTTGATGGAGGTGAAAGAGAATAGTGAAAAAGCTGGCTTAAAACTCAACATTCAGAAAACTAAAATCATGGCATCCGGTCCCATCACTTCATGGGGAGACAGTGGAAACAGTGACAGACTTAATTTTCTTAGGCTCCAAAATCACTGCAGATGGTGACTGCAGCCATGAAATTAAAAGATGCTTGCTCCTTGGAAGAAAAGCTATGACCAACCTAGACAGCATATTAAAAAGCAGAGATATTTCTTTGCCAACAAAGGTCCATATAATCAAAACTATGGTTTTTCCAGTAATCATGTATGGATGCAAGTGTTGGAACATAAACAAGGCTGAGCACTGAAGAACTGATGCTTTTGAACTGTGGTATTGGAGAAGACTCTTGAGAGTCCCTTGGACTGCAAGGAGAAGATCTGATCAGTCAGTCATAAAGGAAATCAATACTGAATATTCATTGGAAGGACTGATGCTGAAGCTGAACCTCTAGTGCGTTGGCCACCTGATGTGAAGAACTGATTCACTGGAAAAGAACTTGATGCTGGGAAAGACTGAGAAGGGGACAACAGAGGATGAGATGATTGGATGGCATCACCGATTCAATGGACATCAGTTTGCGCAAGCTCCAGGAGATGAAGGACAGGGAAGCCCGGTGTGCTGCAGTCAATAGGGTTGCAAAGAGTCGGACACAATTGAGCAACTGAACAACAGCAACAAAAGGTTGCATGGGTTGTAAGTGATAGAACCAGGACATGAACTTGGATGTTGTGGCTCTATAGCTCAGTCTCTTTCCATTGGCCTGTACCACACATCCCTCCACAGGGCTTTATAATAATGACGGCAATGGGTCTGATCATCTCTGATCTGGGTGGTGGAAAGAGTTTTAGATTTAGAATTAGGAGGAGTAACTAGATTAGAGTCCCACCTGATATTTACATAGCCAAGTGACTTTTCGCACATTAGTAAAACTCTCCAAGACTCACTTTTATCATCTGTAAATTGGGGGGACAATATTTATTTACAAGGTTGTGACAACAAGATCATGCAAGAATATAAAAGTTCTTTAAAAATGATGACATGTTCTACAAAGATATACTATCATTATTTATTAAGCATAGACTGTATACCCAGGACTTCCCTGATAGCTCAGTTGGTAAAGAATCTACCTGCAATGCAGGACACCTTGGTTCAATTCCTGGGTTGGGAAGATCCACTGGAGAAGGGATAGGCTACCCACTCCAGTACTCTTGGGCTTCCCTTGTGGCTCCGCTGGTAAAGAATCTGCCTGCAGTGTGGAAGACCTGGGTTTGATCCCTGGATTGGGAAGATCCCCTGGAGAAGAGAAAGGCTACCCACTCCAATATTCTGCAAAGGGCCGGGTATACCTAGCAAGAAGGCAGGAGTGGTGAGAAATTCAGAAAGCTTTTTTATAGTCTATCTAACAACCTCTCTTTCTTTCCCATCCATTCTAGAAGCTCCATGACCTAATCACATTGAACTTTAAAATTTTTCCATACATAATTTGCCTTTTCCTATCTCTGTTCCTTTACATATTCTAGTCTTCCTGTCTGGAACGCCCTTCCTCTAGGAGTTCTTACATATCGTGCAGAGGCCTTTTCCAACTCTCCTGGGATTGTTTTCCTCTTATGGGATCCTATACACTGTTCACATTTCTGTTATATCACTTCCTACAATGTACTGTAATTCATCTGTTTATATATCTGCTTTTGCCCCTTCCTAAGCCCCGAGCTTCTCAAGGGCAGTTGCTACCATCTGTATTAAGGTACCTGGTGCAGGGAGATACCCAAAGTCTTGCTTATTGAATGATTAGAGGTGTAAGAATTACTGCCCTGACTTGCAGATACATTACAACCTGACTGAGGGGCAAGACAAAGAGACAAAATGCTAGCAAAGTACACAGCAATAGATTATATGATATGATATGTACACCCCTTGCTGCTGTAGCGGTACATAAAGTCATATGAGCAGGAGATCATGTAAAGCTTAAGTAATCAGGGAAAGATCAGTAAGTTGTGTGGTATTAGTTAATGATAGGAAATGAGTCAGGGTGGAGAGCAATGAATTCACCAGAATCCCTTTAAGGAGGAAATCCTACAGTTTGGAAGCCCCACTGTGGTAGACACAAAGTAGTGGTAAGTACTCAAGGGATCTGCTTGAGGCCAGAACTGTTCTCCAAGAGGAAGAGGATTTAGAATTTATCTGAAGTCCCAAAGCAATAAAGGATGAGTAAGGGGAGAATGGAGATAGATTGAGAAAGATGACTGAAGACCATAATCAGTGAAAGTTGCCTAACTAAACTGAGTAGACTTTTTTTAAGGAAGCAATAGATGGACTCGAACCAGAGCCATTTTACATGAATCCTAGAGCAGGGAGGCAGAGAGGAAAGCAAGGCTCACATACTCCTAGAAAGCCTGAGGAGGACTTCTGAAGGTCCAGAGGCATTTATTTGGGGTTTGGGCTGGGTTTAACCAAATCTCTTAGAAATGGAGCTGGGGCGCTGAGGGATGGGTGGGGGGAACTGAGGTGGTGGGGGACGCGGCTGATGTCTGGATGACAATATTGAAATGGAGTTTCCTCCAAAGTAAAGAGTTGGCTGTGATTCTTCAGGAATCATTCTTGTTAAAGCAAAAGGCTACTTCAGTACTCTTTACAGACATTGCTGCAGCCACGGATCTTTAGACCCACAGTCCATTAATACCAGTCTGCTGATTATGCTGAGGTAACAGGAAAAGTGTTCACCTGCGTCTGGCTAACTGAGGAAAGGCAGCGATAATGAGGAAAGGCAGTTGTTTATAATACTTAAATCAGTTAATTTAAAGGACTATATCTCAAAATTATATTTTTGTATCTTTTTGTTAAAAATGTCCTTTATCAATTGATGATTTCTTTTTGATGTCCTTACATGGCAAAGTTAAATTGTCCATCTCCTAAACTTCTTGGAAATTTCATTGACCTCTAAACCCCCAAATGCTAGGAACTACCTCTCTTAATGTGTAATTAAGTATGTTTTCAATTAACTATTTTGTTCTGAAAGAAATGGAAGAAAGAAGATTCATTTTCAGCTCCTAAATCCACTATTGCTGGTCTTGATTGGTGTTGTTTAAGGCAATGCCTTTTGGGTCACATTCATAGCCTCTTCAAATTAAAATTTGTAAGTGAAGGAATTGCCACAGCACTGCCCTCCCTCCCCCCATACCGCCCACCCGACTGTCTGTATATGCAGGGTTTGTTTCTATAATCAGTATGCCATTTGACAAAGTAAAAATGTGAAAGTGAAAGTGAGGACGCTCAATGGTGTCCGACTCTTTGTGACTCTACGGACTGTAGCCTGCCAAGCTTCTCCGTCCATGGGATTTTCCAGGCAAGAATACTGGAGCGGGTTGCCATTTCCTTCTATAAAAAACAATGCCTTGCATTGTGTTATTACAAAGCAGTGTTTATGTAATGATTGCATATTTTCACTTACGTAATTATGAAATGTTCAGTTGTTATTATGCTCCACAGTAATTGACCACAAACGGCACATATTTCATGTGAACGGCTGCAATTCCTGTGACTTTTCTTATCAAGGCCAGCTTCATGGGCATGCAAGCGGTGTAGTCCCACATGGCCCCATGCTCCAGAGAAACTAAGCTTGGTTTAATGCTCTGCTGTTACTGTCTTGAAATTGTTAATAATTTCTGAGCAAGGGGCCCCACATTTTCTCTTTACACTGTATGCAAACTATATAGTAATTCCTAGTAAGTCCTTTTTATATCCATCCACTTTTGCAAGAAATCAGGCCAGGCTAAGAGATAGACACAGAGGGACTGGGCAGAGAGTTGAGAGACCACACTCCTCTGGAAATTCTAGTTCAGCAGTCCTTGCCTCCAATCCAGCCTGGAGGGCTTCTCCTGTTACTTAGAAGATCCTGGCCCTTTTCTTTCCCTGGAGGGAGGCGGAAGTTGGCTTTTCAGAAAATAAGTGATTTAAATTAGCTGATTGTAAAGGGAGGAACCTGAGAATGTGTGTGAAGAGGAGGGACTGCTGATGGACAGAGTGGAGAAATGGGAAAGATGCATTTGGAGGTTTGAAAGCATGAGGTGATGCCAGAAGTCAGAGGCAGCCCCTGAACCCTTCGGTACTGGGTGGGGGAATTGGGGAAGGAAGTGCTCCGAAGGAATTCTTTCTCAGCCCTCATTTCCCTCTGGTCTTGGCCTCTGCCTTAATCTAGAAGCTAGACTCGTCTAGCGATAAGTCTTTTTCTTTTTAGTATTTATTTATTTGGCTGTGTCAGTTTTTAGTTGTGGTACCTGCTCGGGTTTTCTAGTTGTGGGTGCAGGCTTAGCTGCTCTGCAGCATTCAGGATCTTAGTTCCCCAGACAGGGATGGAACCCATGTCCCCTGTACTGCAAAGCAGATCCTTAACCTCTGGACCACCAGGGAAGTCCCTGGCTTTCAGTCTTATTGAAACTACCTGGAAGAAGGATGAGCAGAAGATTCTGGTCTATGAATATAATTTTTTTTTTTTTTTTGCAGAAAGAATTTGCCCCAAATATCTCCCTGTGGTTTCAAATCCCATCTGACAGAGACCATTTAGGTTAATGTGGCACAGTCACCCTGGAAGGATAAAGAGTAGGACTGGGGGGCTCCTCTTCAGTCTCTTCTTTGCCATAATCCTTGTGCTGGTGCTGCCAGCAGCAGGAGAGGAAGAGAGAGAACAATTCACAGCGGTCAGGTGGCCGAGGAAGGGCCTTTGGTAAAATGGAACTACTTAAAGGGATTAATTGTTGCAGTGAATATGCAGTGCGACCTACCTAGCTCTCCCTGACTCTTCCATAACATCTTCAGTGAAAATGATATTGCTCCTTATGGTTTTGTGTTAGTGAGTTTCTTTGGGAACTCAAAAAAAAAGGGGGAAGCAAATTCTGAATCCAAGTTGAGTCACCTGAAAATAAAGTTTTTCACATAGCTCAGGAACCAGAGAACAAAGGGACAGTGGGCAATTGGCCTTTGGGTGGTGTGGCCTCTGAGAATTTCACTTCTGCTGTGATCTTCCTGATGTAGTCAGGTCATGAGAATGAGGGTCTGTGGCCCAGACTGTGGTGGGGATGGTTGATGCTCCCGTGAGCAGAGTCAAGCCTTGTGTAAGCTGTGAGCGTGTCAGCTTTGGGATTTGCCACCCTTACTCGGGCTCTTTATAAAACATTTGCATTGGTTAGCTCCATGTTTTGCTTAACTCATACAGTAGACTTCAGATATCATGGGAAATAGTACTGATACTTTGTCACTAGTTATGATGCTTTTAAAATCGTTTTCAAGTTTATCTGTTATTGTTTTTTTCTCTTTCTCTCTTTCCTCCTTTCTGTTTATGCCTCCCACACACACACATGAAGGGACGTCCCTGGTGGTCCTGTGGCTAGTAATCGGCCTGTCAATACAGGGGACACCGGTTTGATTGCTTGTCTGGGAAGATCCCACATGCCTCGGGACAGCTAAGCCCCAGAACCACAACTACTGAGCCCTCACTCTAGAGCCCAGGTGCTGCAACGACTGAACTCGTGTGCCTAGAGTCCATGCTCTACGACAAGAGAAGCCATCACAATGAGAGGCACACACAGCAGCTACAGCAGCCCCACGCGCCACAGCTAGAGAAAGCCCGCGCAGCGACAAAGAAATCAGCACAGCCAATAATAAATAAATAAATAAATGTTAAGGGCAAAAGTACACTTAAAGCTTGATCAATGCGAGGTGGTTAGCTTTACCAGTGCTAGGAGGTTAACTTCACTTTCCAGCCACAGGCCAGAACACTGGGCAACCATGTGGGGAAGAAATATTTTGGCAGCAGTATAGCTTAGGAAGCCAATATTTTTACCATAAGTTACAGTAAATATTTACAAATTCAGTCTCATGTGGGTGTTCAGACGTTGAGTGAAAAGCAATCTCATGCACTGATATTTAGTTTGAATATGTTCCCCTCTTTTCAGTAACCATGACTAATTCCCCTTTATACGGAGAGTAGAGAGCAAGTTGGCTCTCAGTCTACACACACACACACACACACACACACACACACACACACACACACACACACCAAGTTACTATGCGCATTCTGGCAGTAGGCATACAGGTAGAATACAGAAATAAGATAACAAATGCAGTTCCTAGAAGCATAGTTGTTGTTGTTTAGTTACTAAGTCATGTCTGGCTCTTTGCAACCCCATGGACTGTGGCCCACCAGGCTCCTCTGTATATGGGAGTTCCCAGGCAAGAATACTGCCATTTCCTTCTCCAGAGAATCTTCCTGACCCAGGAATCAAACCCATGTCTCCAGCTTGGCAGGCAGTTTCTTTACCACTAAGCCACTGGAAAGCCCTAAATCATAATACCAATTAATAAATAAACAGCATTGTTGCTAAAAAGACTCAATCACAAGTCCACTGATTCTTACTCTGATTTCCCCCAGAAAGGCAAAGAATCTGCAATTTCTGAGTGTGATGCAGCAAATGAACTGAATCTGGTACAGTCATTTGTTGAGTATTGTTGATATGGTGAAAGATGTGAGGAGAAGTCAATTGCCTTCAAGGAATTTACATTTTTAAAAGATACATTAACAACGCAAAGTTAAGCTACTATAAAAGATGTAAATGACACTAGAAGATAGCAGCAGAAGAGAGACAGAAATGATGAATATTTAAACGGAGCCTGTGGAGTTGTCTCAGAGAGGTAAGAGATTACTTGGGGCTGGTGGGAAAGGACAATCTCTCAAGAGGAGGTAAGTCTGCACTGAGTATTGTCAGGGGGCATTTCAGGCAGCAGAAGAGATGAGCAGAATCATAGTGCTGGTGAAAAGTTTCTGTGCACAAGAGTGAAATGTGTAAGCCGATCTCCCTGTGAAAAAGTTTTCGGATGATAAATAATTGGAGATATCTGGTATGTTGGCTCAAAGGAACAGGATAATCACCATGCACCATGAAAGACTTGCTCCGACATGGTAACCATCTCCGAATCCACTTTCCCCTTCAAGCCATCTTGGCCTCCTTTCCCTTTCAGCTTTAACCTTGAAGCCAAGATTCTGTGCTTGTTGGACAGGCCTGCCCTTCCTGGCTCCAGTGGTTCAAGTGTGACACAAGTCTCGGCATGGCAGATGAGTGTCAAGGCCATGTGGGAACTCCTTAAATATCATTGCTATTCCAGCTTGGACAGGGCCAGTTTAGGAAACGGAGTGGTGAAGTCTTCTTGCCTCTGAATGTATGGAAATTCCCTCTATGTGCACAGTGAAAACAGAAAGGCTTCTCCTGTTTACTACCCCCACTCACTTGGCCCTCAACCCACGAACTCAAGAAAAGGGTATAAAATTGAGAATTTGTTCGAGTGATAAGTATTACATCAAGCTTCTTTTTTTTTTTTTTTTTGGCCATGCCATGAGGCTTGCAGGATCTTAGTTCCCCAACCAGGGATTGAACCCAGGAGACTGCAGTGTTAAGTGCTGAGTCCTAACCCTTCACCGCCAGGGAATTCCTTCAAGATTCCTTTCAATCCCTGAGCAAGGCTTTATGAATGTAAACCTGATAAGGCATTATTATAAGACATGAAAAGCACAGACTTTGTGGTGGTACCTTCAGAGTGAAGTAATTCTGGAGAGTAATTATGAAGCAGGAGAATGATTATACAAACTGCAGACTAAACATTTAAGCCATGTGTGTGGGGCCAGCTGACAAGCAAAGGTAATTAATAGGCAGTTTCAATGTGGAAGATTCCAGAAAAGAGAGTTTTGTCATCTGAAGTACAGTTTCTGACAGAAAAATATTAGTAGGATGAATGTTGTTGGATCAAATAATCTTGAGAGGAAGGCTATTCTCAAATCACTTTTGAAAAGAATCCTGGCAGCGTTTGGCTCCTTCTGTCCCTGTATGTGTATGAAAAAGAGTGCTCTCCTTGTGTATTACGGTTGGCAAGCGTGTGAGGAAAAGAAATGTCCCAAGCAGCCGCTACAGCTGTACAAGCAAGCCGCCGGGAGGATCAGACTCTTGTTAGTTTTTATGAAGTTAGGTGTCTGGTCTCTGTTTCTTTGCCTTCCAAAGGCACTTCCTGGCAGAGAGTTACAAACAGCAACTCACAGAGAACCCAGGTCGGCAGCATCTGCTCTAGTGCTTGGCAGACTACAGCTGACCCTGAGCATGGCTTGAAAACGTTCTGGGTCAGGTGTGGGTGGCGATGGCCCTCAGCCAAAGAGACCCTGTAGTCACTTCTCCCTTCTCCTGCCCCAGATGTGATGATTATTAACAGGGATTATTCCTGCCTTCCTTTAGGTCACAGAGGGAAAAGAAGGGGAGCATAGTGGTTTTTCTGGGAGGGCCGGAAACCCAGTTCCCAGAGCTAAGTTTTAGAAAATCATGAGACTGACCTTTGTTGACCATCGTCTTCTGTGTTCTTTTGGTATATCCTATTCTCCACACCACTCTCATCCTCAGTGCTAACAGATCCCTTTGTCCTACTCTCTAAATGTCCAATTTAATCTTCCTTTGGCATACCACCAAAGTTTTCTTTCCTTTTACTCCAATACCCCACCTTCCAAAATGATCCCTAAACCCATTTCTTCAGAATGGCTCAAAATCCTCTAAGCCAGGCTTCAACAGTACATGAACCGAGAACTTCCAGATGGTCAAGCTAGATTTAGAAAAGGCAGAGGAACCAGAGATCAAATTGCCAACATCCGTTCCAGAAAAACATCTATTTCTGCTTCATTGGCTACCCTAAAGCCTTTGACTGTGTGGATCACAATAAACTGTGGAAAATTCTTAAAGAGATGGGAATACCAGACCACCTGATCTGCCTCTTGAGAAACCTATATGCCGGTCAAGAAGCAACGGTTAGAACCGGACATGGAACAACGGACTTGTTCAAAATTGAACTGAGCGACTCAACAACCACCAATTGCCTGAGGGCCAACCTCAGAAGAAGCAAACTGACTACACAAATATGTAATTGCTTAGTGCCCTTGGAAAGTTAAAAGATTAAAGTGGTTATTCATTACAGAAGACCTTTAAAAGTCAAGTGGTTGAGAATAGTTTATATCCTGTTCTGTTTGATGCAAATCTCAGTTTTACGGTGTTTATATGTGCTCAGTCATATCCGACTCTTTGAAATCCCGTGGACTGTGGCCCACCAGTCTCCTCTGTCCATGGGATTTCCCAGGTAAAGTATACTGGCATGGCTTGCCATTTCCTCACTCTAGGGGATCTTCCTGACCCAGGGACCAAACTCACATCTCTCACATCTCCTGCTTTGGCAGGAGGGTTCTTTACCACTGCACCACCTGAGGAGCCCTAGTTTTACAGACTGCAGTTCAATAAACGTAAGCAACCTACTTAAATGTCAAGGTAGGTCTTGAACCCAGATCACTGGCTCCAAGAGGCCTTGTCCATTCCCTCACACTCTGCTGCCTGAAAAACAGGGGAAAATATTTTTAGATTGTTGGTTCTTCTCAAATTTCATTAATAGGGTAATGGATAAGTTAATCTCCATCAATTAGCAATCACTAAGGGAGTGTGATGAACTGAGTTGTGTGTGTATGTGCATGCTAAGTTGCTTCAGTCATGTCTGATTCTTTGTGACCCTATGGACTCTAGCCCGCCAGGCTCCTTTGTGCATGGGATTCTCCAGGCAAGAATACTGGAGTGGGTTGCCATGCCCTCCTCCAGGGGCTCTTCCCAACCCAGGGGTAAAACCTGCGTCTCTTATGTCTCCTGCATTGGCCAGTGTGTTCTTTACCACTCACATTACCTGGGAAGCCCAATCTCTAAAAAGTAGCAATCTTCTAAGGCAGTATGATGAACTGAGTTGTATCTCCACCAAATAAATTCATATGTTAGAGCTGTAACCCCACTGGGAAGGTATTTGGAGATGGGGGCTTTGGGGAAGATTGTGGTTGTTGTTCAGTTGCCAAGTCATGTCTGACTCTGCAACCCCATGGGCTGTAGCACACCAGGCCTCCCCTGTCCTTCACCATCTCCTGGAGTTTGCCCAAGTTCATGTCCATTGAACTGATGATGCCATCGAACCATCTCAGCCTCTGTTGCCCTCTTCTCTGACTTCAGTCTTTCCCAGGATCAGAGTCTTTTCCAGTGAGTTAGCTGTTTGCATCAGATGGCTAAAGTATTGGCGCTTCAGCTTCAGCATCAGTCCTTCCAGTGAATATTCAGAGTTGAGTTCCTTTATACTTATGTATGTATAAACGAAATCACAAGGGTGGGGTCCTTATGATGGCGTTAATGCCTTTAGAGGAAGAGACACCAGGGAGCTTGCTTGCTTCCTCTCTCAGCCATGTGAGAGACAGGACACAGCAAGTCAGCAAGTGTTCCTACCAGAACCTGACTGTGCTGGCACCCTGGTCTCAGACTTCTAACTTCCAGAACTGTGAGAAAATAAATTTCCATTGTTTAAGCTGCCCAATCTGTGGTACTCTGTGGCAGCCCAATCTAATACAGGAGAATGCAAAGAGAACTAGGACTGTTGTGCCAATGTGTTTTTAGCCATATATTTTTACTTATCAAATGCTCACCTGATGTATCCCAAGAAACTGGGAAAGAATGAGGGGAAAAAAACAAGAAATTATGTTGGTGCCTTCTTACTAGATTTTCTTAAAATTATATTTTGCTTTGAAACTCTGAGTACAAGCCACTTGCTACAAAATAATCCATAATTTCTCTTAACCTAATGATATTAGCTTGGAGTTTTCCTTTTGCCCCTTTCCTAATTGAGTACAATGTTCCCAATTATATTAGTGATTTTAAAAATGCAAAAAAAATGCATAGTCTTTTAAAATAATTATCTATTTGACTTAGTTGGTTTCATCTGGTCTTCCAGATGAAAGAAGTGCCCTCAAATGAGCTTTCTTCTCTGTAAGTTACTTTCTTTGATGCGAAAGCCACACATCTGGTGAGTGGCAGACAGGAGAGCTTCCCCAAGGATAAGCCAAGTGGGGATGATTCATATCACCCAAGGGTGATGTCATAGCCCAAGATCAAATGAAACTTGCTTAGGCACAAGAGGCATTCATTGTCTCGCATAACGAAACCACGAGAGCCAGGGATGTGGCTGAACTTTAGGGTAAAGGAGATGAGGACTCAATATTATAAGCCTCCATCCCTCCTTTCATGGCCTCTTTGTACCCCACTTTTTGTTTCCATTCTGCCTAACAACGTCCTCCTGACAGTTGGAAATAAGACCAGCAGAAGCAACAAATCCACTCAGCTCATAACTTAGGTCCAGGGCTCAACGTCTAAACCAGCTGACATTGATTTTTTAAACCACTTGAATAGTATAGAGAGAGAGATCATCTCCCAAAGATAAGAAGAAATCCTATTCATAAAAGAAGTGTGGAAAGGAGCTGTATAGATTCCAGATAAATGATGTTATAAATGGTTATGAGAATCACATGTAAATGATGGTAAACAGATTGTTTACATATTATACATATTCTTGAAATATATGTATTCTTCAAACAATTTGATTTGTAGCACCTAAAATTCCCACTATTTTATATTACTGAAGTAGAAATATGAACAGAAACTTTCTATTTTAAATACATAATAAAGGTGTACTTAAAGACTTTTGATTCACACGTTTTAAAGACTGGAGGTTTTCAGACTGAAAATAACTCTAAGGAGAACTTTTCAAAAATAATAGTAATGAGGAAGAACTCAAGTAATGAAGTATTTATTCACCTATCATTTTCCCTTTAGTATGTACAATGCAACTGTAAAAGAAGGAGACCAAAAAAAGTGACTAGAACCTTAAGCCAATAAGTTTAAGTTGTAGTCATTTTGTTGGTATGTGTGTGCTTAGTCACTCAGTAGCGTCTGACGTCCCCTTCTCCTCCTGCCCCCAGTCCCTCCCAGCATCAAAGTCTTTTCCAGTGAGTCAACTCTTTGCATGAGGTGGCCAAAGTACTGGAGTTTCAGCTTTAGCATCATTCCTTCCAAAGAAATCCCAGGGTTGATCTCCTTCAGAATGGACTGGTTGGATCTCCTTGCAGTCCAAGGGACTCTCAAGAGTCTTCTCCAACACCACAGTTCAAAAGCATCAATTCTTTAGTGCTCAGCCTTCTTCACAGTCCAACTCTCACATCCATACATGACTACTGGAAAAATCATAGCCTTGACTAGATGGACCTTAGTCGGCAAAGTAATGTCTCTGCTTTTGAATATGCTATCTAGGTTGGTCATAACTTTTCTTCCAAGGAGTAAACGTCTTTTAATTTCATGGCTGCAGTCATCATCTGCAGTGATTTTGGAGCCCCCAAAAATAAAGTCTGACACTGTTTCCACTGTTTCTCCGTCTATATCCCATGGAGTGATGGGACCGGATACCATGATTGTTACGTGTGGGTAACAATTATAAAGCTTTTATTGACATTATCAGAATTAATGCTAAAAACAAGTAGTTACCAAACTAAGGTGTATGGACCAAATCCAGCCCACCATCTGTTTTTGTATACAGTTTTATGGGAACACAGGAGCACCCCTTCATTTATGCATTGCCTGTGGCTACTTTCACGCCACACAATCATGTAGTTGCAACAGACTGTATAGGTTGCCTAAAGAATCTATCAACTAGTCTTTCATAGAAAAAGCTGATTCTTGAAAACAATCCTACAAAGTAACTACTATTATCCCTACTCGTTGCCAAAGTCACTTACTGGTTAAGGGTGGTAAATTAGACTCAGGTCTGTCTGAATACAAAAATCTATAATCTTTTAGATTTTTCACAGCAGAGGACCCAGGTCCTAAAGTCAGACTGTTTTCCTATCAAACTCTACCACTTAGTAGCTGCACATTGGACATTTGCTTGACTGCCCAGTGTCTCAGATTTCTCCACAACTCTTCCAGTTGGTAATCCCTGTTGCTGGCCATCCTTGACATCAGCACAGCCCTTGGACCCCAGTGTCTGCCTGCTTTAAAATGATTTCCTCAACATTTTCAAAGTTCCCCTCAGATACTCAAGAACAACCAGGGTAGCCGTGTTATCTGGGCAGGTCCTTGTGGACCCTGGTCCCCTTTTCTCCTTCTGCAGGTGTTTTTGGATCTCTGCTCCTCATCCACCATGTTGAATTGACTAGATGCCCCAAAGAACCCCAGGCCTCATATCTATGGGATCATTCTGGGGCCCCTGCCCTGGCCCTGATTTTAGGAAAGTGACCTGAAAAGCAATTGTTCCTCAGGAGAGTTGTGTCTTCTCTAGTGAGACTTGGTGAGGCTAAGCTACCATAAGACTACAGACTCACTGATGACTCCCATCTGGGAGACACAAGTTCATGACTCTGGGGTACCCATGGCCCACTGTCAGCTCTGGGGCTGCTGTATGTTGGGTGCATGTATCAGCTCTCACCCCTCCATGTTCTGATATATGGCAATGTCTGGTTTCCAACCAATGGCTGGTTTCCCACCTCCGCCCCAGGGCAGCAATGGTGGAATCATACTTCCTTTATTTTGTGAGCATCCCTTCCCTGGCACCAGGATGGTCGAAACTCCTCCCTGCCCAGTCCTCCAGAGATCTATGACATTCTCCTCAGAGGGCTTTCCAGCTGTTGGCCTGCAATTCCTCTAGATCCTCTCTGACTGACACCTTCACTAGGCTCCAGATATCCATGTTTAAGCCATGTCAGTGAGAGATAGGCATTCTTCGCACAAATAGGGCCACTCATCTTTGCTTACTCCTAGGCTCTTCCCTCCCCCTGCCCCCCCGATGGTCTGTGGAAGGCAGAGATACTGACAACACGGGAAGAAATCCCATTCTAGGAATGCACTACTTCCCCAAGGGATTTCAAGAGGAGCTATGGGCTGAAAATGTGATGTTCTAGGTTTATTACAGAAAATTTCAAGCAGTGGATTTAACATGGTCAGAGCGCCAGTTAACTTCACATTTTCTTTTTACTCAGGGGAAGGCTTGCCTTTGCAGTCACCATCCACAAAGCCAGTAAGAACCCTTGAGAGAGTCACTGGAAGCTGGAATTCATGGGTGGCAGGAGAGGTGGCATAATCAGCATTGAATACATAAATAGTATCAGGGAAATGCAGAGGCAAGCAGATCTATGTTGTTTCAGTACAAACGTGTTCTGAAGGGCTATGATGCTGTGAATAATAACAGCTTCTCCTGGGGACAAGAAGGTGGGTGGAGGTGAAATTAGCACATCTAACAGTGAAGAGCATAAAGAGATGGTGGTGGCACTTGCATAGGAAGTGTCTACATACTGTGAATAATCTTCACTCACACTGATTAGACAAAAAACAAATGCGGAAATACCTCTTCTCTACTCAGTGTTCTGTATCTCCATCAATAATCAGTATGCCTCATGTAGGACCATGAATTTTTTAAAATATTAAAAAGTCAAATTGCAGGGACCCTGAAAAACATATTTGCCTGGAGACACTTACTTTAGGGATTATCTGCCTTGGGTATCTTATTTTCTTTCCTATTAAGGTGCTGTTGCTTTTATTTGTAATTTCCCATATCTCTTTAAAGGTTTGTGTTTTCTTGCATGTTTTCTACTTACTTAAATTGCTCTTTCTTTGTTGTCTCTGTTTCAAAAATCAACTTATGTCTCATAATATTGTGTACCCCTAGACTTCTTTCCAGGCTGGTAAACCGCTGCCCTTTCTCTTTATCTCTTTGATCATCTGCCTGTTTTAGTCTGCCGTTCTTTTTCTCTGTCTCCCTCTCCCCATGCACACACCGTACCACAAATATGCACACACAACATATTGCTTTAATGAATAGGCAGCATGTTTACAGAGAATTTGTCCCTTGTGTTAGGGACTATGAAATTCATGAAACAAAGAGCCCCACATCTGATACAGAATATAGAGTCCAGGGTTACTTACTGTCATTCTCAGATTTGGCATCCAAACAATCAAGTCCTCGTATGCTGAGAATGCCAAGATGTCCAGCATGGCACAAGTGGAAATTCTTCTAGATGTCTGTTGTGTACTCCTATTTGTGGTTAGAACTTAGCTCTTTTAAATCTTAACTTGCCTGTGGATCAAGTGTCCTGTGACTTGTGACAGCTGCAGTGTTAGATGAAATAATGGGGTGTTATTTGTAATTCAATGGCTAGGGGTCTACATTGTCAGTAGAAAACTGACAATGGAAAACTACTTAACTAAAATCACATTTTATATCATTTAAAAATATTTGGATAGCCTAAGATTCAGTCTTTGTTTTCTACCAGGAGACCATATAGTCAATTTTTACATGTTATTCTTCTTGGTTACTGTGAATAATTTATGTTTTTATTCCTGACACAATTTGGCTGTTCTAAAAATAGCCAGTGCCGCTGATTAGGACAGAAATCAGTTACTGCTGACTTCCTGTCCTATTAGGTGTTTGTGCAGCAGTAGGGTAGGGCATTTGAATGCATTTGCTTGAGCACATTTAGATAATGTATGGTAAAGGTGACAGGCCTTTTTCCTTTTTTGCCAGCTTATACATTAGCGTCTCTTAAGAGGCAGCTTAAAAATTTCATAAAGCACTAACGCTGATTAAAAATGTTTGTTTAGGCTTGTTCAGGACTCTGAGTGCTTATAGACTCCAAATTACATTCTTGTCCTTCTTTAAACCAACAATATTTAAAAGCATGCTGTAATGGCTTTGTCTTGTTGGAGCAAATAATAATAAATTTCTATAGAGCTATATTTTTCTTATAGAATAATGAAAATGTGTAAACATGTAAAACAATCTGTGGAAACATTTGCATGTGTATATATTGGTATTTTTAAATGTTTCAATCCTATTATTCTTTACAGCCTCCTTTGAATATGTTGAAAACATGCATTGTACTTTATTTTCTTTTCCTTAAAAGTGCTTTTTCAGTATTTATGGCATTTTTCTCATTCAGTTAAGGCGCCTGAGAATTCTTAACTTCTTGTGGACTTTATATCTTGTGGACTAATAAAAAGAATTCTTCTGGTGAGCTTCAATTTTATTATCTGCTTTATACCCATTTATTCATTTAAAGGATCAAAAGCTTTAAAAAAATACACCACCAACAAAATGAAACAAAATACACTGGCAGAGGTCATACTGAAGACAAGGAAGTTGTTACGAATCTATTGCTGTCATAGAAGCAAGGGATAATGAGGATCTGAAAGTTAGTGGCAGTGGGAATGGAGAAAAGAGGTTGAACGTGAGGAATGTCAAGGGAGTAGAAGTCGAGGGTTGCTGGGGGTGGGATGGAGTCAAATCCCAGGTTTTCATCTCAGGCAGCTGGCTGGTGGTATCATTCGTTGGGAGAGGAAGAGGAGAACGAAAGCATATTATTGGCGATGGTGAACTCCATTTGGAATAAGTGAGTTGGAGGTTCCTGGAGGACCAACAAGTAGAGAGGAGCAGTCCTTGGTTGCACATTCAAGTAAGAAGCCTAGGAGTTGAGTTTGGGCGGGGAACACAGATTTGGGAGTCATAAGTAGCTGGTAGTTAAAGCTCTACAGCCAAACTGAGGGACCAAGAGAGACAAGGATGCCCCCAGGTGTGCAGTAGGGACAAGGCACAAAGAGGAAGAGGAACCAGGAAGGACCCAGAGTGGGGTGGCCAGCGGGAGACGGGGTGTGAGAGGCCAAGCAGTGCCCAGTGGAGTCAAAGCCTACAGAGAAGGAAGGGAGGTGGGATAGGAGACGTCTGTGACTTTAGGAACAGAATCTATTGGTGACGCTGTTGAATGCAGCTTTGGTGGCATGGTGGTGGGGGTAGAAACCAGGGGCTCAGCGAGGTCACAAGCTGGGGACATAGGTGTCAGCTACCCTTTGAAGGTCATGAATGGGTCACAGCTTCAAGGCTGGCTGTTTGGTTTCCAGTGGGACAGACTTGAATAGATTCTCTGCCCCATGTTCTCCAGGAGTCCATGACGCTGAAAGGACTGTTTTGGCCACCGATGGTTAGAAGCCGTCTCAGTTGGGCTTCTCCTATTGGATGGAAGACTGCTGTTTACTTTCCCAACTCACCAGATGTCTCCCCAGCTTCCCAGGCTCCCCGGCCTGTGTATGCTTTCTGTCCACTGTCACAGGCAAGGGGCTCGCCATGACCCTGCTGCTGCCGCCTCCCCATCACTGCCCCCCCATCACAGCCCCCACTGCCAGCTGGCAGTCAGGCCTCACCTATGTTTTAATCTGTGTCCCAGTGACCTTCCTGAAGATAGTTGACTCCGCCTCCAGGGGCCAAGGCATCACACCAGTGTTTGATGAGACTGTGTTACCCCCGTGGAAGCACATGGTGCATGAAAGTAGCTTTCTCCTGTGCTCTTATAGGTACACTCTCTGAAACTGTTAATGGGCGGCTAGACTTTGCTCCTGCTGACCTCCTGCCTGGAGTATTTTCCCTCCCTCATCACCACTGACTGAGTATAAATCTTGCCTTATAGGGGAGACTGACAACCAGGGAGGAGGGGTCAGCCGGGCTTTATTTCTTTGAAGAGCCTAACTCTTTAACGGGGTCTTCTTTGTCAACTACTTGTGCTGCCAGAACAAAATACCACACACTGGATGGCTTAAACCACAGAGATTTATTTTCTCAGAGTTCCGAGGGTGCCAATGATATTGGCTTCTCCTGAGGGTCTCTCTTTGGCTATCAGATGCCACCTTCTTGCTGTGTCCTCACAGAGCATTTTCCAGGGTGGGGAAAGGGGAGACAGGAAGAGTGAGAAGGAGGAGGAGGAAGAGAGAGGGAGAGAGTTTCCTTTCTCTTAAGTCCACAAATCCTGTTGGGTTAGGGTCTACTTTACCACCTCACTTAACCTTAATTACCTCTTTAAAGGTGTCATCTCTAAACACAGTTATATCAGGGGTTAGAACTTCAGCATACAGATCTTGAAAAAGTTAGAGTTAGTCATTCAGTCATATTCGACTCTACGATCCCATGGGCTGTAGCCCACCAGACTCCTCTGTCCATGGAATTCTCCAGGCAAGAATACTTGAGTGGGTTGTCATTTCCTTCTCCAGGGGATCTTCCCCAGCCAGGAACTGACCCTAGGTCTTCCGTAATGCAGGCAGATGCTTTACCTTCTGAACCACCAAGTAAAGGTATGTAAACCTTGGGGGAACACAATCCAGTTCATATCATTCTATCTTTAACACATTCTATTTTTCTGCATTTTCTCCAGTGCTTGGGTATTGCATTAGTTTCCTATGACTGCTTTAACAAATTACTACAAACGTGGTGGCTTAAACCAACATTAATTTATTTTCTAACAGATCAAGAAGCCACAAGTCCAAAATCAGTATCACTGAGTCGAAATCAAGCTGTCAGTGGGGCCTCGCTCCCTGTGGAAGTTCTAAGGTGGACTCTGTTCCTTGTCTCTTCCAGTTTTGGGTGCTTAAGAGCATTCCATGAACTGAGGCCACATCATACCAATCTCTGCCTCGGCAGGGCTCACTTTCTTTCCTCCTCTTCTGTGTTATCAAATTTTCCTTTACTACTCTCTCATGAGGACAATTGAGATTGCATTTAGGGACCCCCTGAATAAACCAAGAAAACAACCTATCTCAAGATCCTTAACTTGCCCATATCTGTAAAGATCTGTATTCCAAATGTTACATTTTCATGTTCCAGGGACTTGAACCTGCTACTTTTGGTGGGGGCCATTATTCGGTCTACTACAGGTATATAACTCAGATACTATCATTTGGGGGTTTTCCTGATTGCTCAAAGAATCCTCCTTCCAATGCAGGAGACATGGGTTCAGTCCCTGCGTTGGGAAGATCCCCCTGGAGGAGCAGGAATTGGCAACCCACTCCAGGATTCTTGCCAGGAAACTTTCATGGGCTGAAGGAGCCTGGTGGGCTACAGTCCGTGGGGTTGCAGAGTCGGACACAACTGAGCACACACACGCACTATCATTTAGTGTTTTAGTAATGCAGTCAACCTATGAAAGACTTAAAGATGTCTTTCTTGGGTGTGTGCAGCCAAGATCACACCCCTCCAAACCATCCTGCTGGACAAGTTTGTCCATCCAAAGGACAGCTGACCCTGTCCTTTGCTGTGGTCTACTCCTAAGACCTGAAGGGAGGTCTGGAGGCTGAGAAGCTGAGAAGTCTCCCTGGAGAAGGAATGCTTGGATGATAAAGGATAGGAAGAAAGGAGAGCATCTTCCATGGATTCCTATTTCATGGCTGATTAGAGGGGTGGATATCTCACTCCTATAAGCCATGTCACTTGCAATAATTTCACTTCTAGTTAGAGCAATCTCCAGGCTGAGTCTTGGGCAGTAAAACTCTGCTTTCCCCCTCTTACATAACATAGTCTGTCCCTAACATGTGTTCTATGTTATGATGATTTTTTCCCCTTTCTGGATTACTTAAAGCACCTGATCAATTTTCAGTTCGCTATGAAGTCCAAGGGCTTCCCTGATAGCTCAGTGGGTAAAGTATCTGCCTGCAATGCAGGAGACCCTGGTTCGATTCCTGGGTCAGGAAGATCCTCTGGAGAAGGGATAGGCTACCCACTCCAGTATTCTGGCCTGGGGAATTTCATGGACTGTATGTATAGTCCCTGGGGTCATATGAAGTCCAAAGAGGCAACTGTGTTGAAAATTAGCAATTTTCATCAATGGTGAAAGCGCCTCTTTTTTTTGTTGTTTCTTTTAACAGAGAGGGTTGCTGCAGAGTGAATCTGCACAAACAGTGCTTTATTTGGTCACAGGATCCATGGTCCACTATGAGGATGGGAGAACTTTATTGGATGCTAATCTAACATCTAAAATTATATTTGTCTGCTCTTCTTTCTTGCCATTTATGGTGAAAAATCTGAAGCCAGAGCACCATAAATGTTTTGCTTCTCATTTCTAGTCCCATCTCAATTTCATTTTCTTGCAATGAGAGGAGGGGTTGGAAGGTAATTAGCAATGTTCTTCTCCCACATTTAACATCTCTGCTTACCGTGCTCTATGTTACCACTTACTCTGAAAAATTCAATATGTAACTTGAATGTTGTTCAGGCTTTTCTAAGTTTTGTGTGTTTCTGGGGCATTACGAATGGTTTACCTTAAAATGCAGAAAAAATTATTATGATAGAGACTTTATGATAAAAGCATAATCCCCTCTAGGAAACCACTTCACTAAAATGCCGTTGTTAAGGGGTGGGGTGGCAGCAGCAGAAGGAAGGTTAGACAGTGACTTAGAAGTATCAACATTTGGTGTCAAGGCATTAATCCCTTTATACCTGGTGATCTGTAGGGTGAATGGAACCATGTTAATCATTGGGAGCTTTATATTAATGTTCTCTGTACTATCTAATTTGCATCAGTTCAGTGCGTGCACGCGTGCTTAGTCGCTTCAGTCGTGTCCAACTCTTTGTGACCCCATGGACTGCAGCCCACCAGGCTCCTCAGTCCGTGGGATTTTCCAAGCAAGAGTACTGGAGTGGGTTGCATTTCCTTCTCCACATCAATTCAGTATTAGATTTAATTGCACTGTTTGCATTTATTCTTTCGACACCAGGGACATGAGTCAACTATAACCTTTATCTCTTCTGGTGAAGTTAGCCCCATTGGTAATGGGTAAATCTTTTAGAAAAGACTGCCTCCCCACTCCCTCTTTTTGGGGTGCCAGGAAAAATATTGCTTTACATGAACTCATTCTTCATGTTCTTCCTGTTCTCGTTTATTCTGTTTCCCTTGACCCAGTCCAGTTGCTAGAGGCTTATGCTCCTAGAATAGACACCTGATAAGTGAGTTCACATCCTGCTGTTGGTGGCTTTAAGATGCTGACATTCCTGGGAGTGTTTTAAGGAGACTCCATGCTTGGCATAACACCTTATCTAAAGGAACCAATCTCCAATGGTAGATTTTCTGGCCCTTGGGCAGTTACACAGAAATTTTTTGAGCAGTTTTGTCTTTCTAGGGTCCCTCAAGTTCTGCCAATTTCACTTACAAATAAGACTGCTCATGGATATGGGGACAACATCCTTTGGGGATTTTAATACATCTTGTGACTCCTATTAAAGATGGAATTTTCCATGGAAGCAGTACCTCAAGGGTCTCTTTGTTTAAGACGCAAATGTAATGAAAGGATCTTTCCACTTCTCACTGTGGATATCTGTGGTGTAAATGTCGGGGACTTCCTGCTGTACTGAGATGACCCTCTTCCTGATGTATCTCCTGGGTAAGGACTCAGGCTAGCAGAGAATCTGGACTTTGCTGAGGGGTGCATGGCCCACAAGTCACCCCTGGGAAGATGCAGGTCCTGAGACAGGAAACCAGAGTCTGGAAGTCTGGCCTTTGGTCTCTCTGGGCCTCAGTTCTGTGAGACTGGGCTTGCAGGGACTGGAGAGCACCTCAGCCAGGGACTGCTTGCCTCTCCTCCATTTGCTGACTCTTTGCTGATATTTAGACTCTCCTTTCTGTTTTCTGAGGTGCTTTCTCCTTTAACCCTGGGCTGCTCAATCAGAAATTACAACTACGACCTGGGAATATGAGTCGAAAAGGGGGCTAAACTCCGAGTGCTTCTGGTGGGATAGCTGCCCATGTGTTCAGTCCAGGTGCCAGAACATGAACTTGTTTCACACGGTGCTGTTTCAGGAGAAACATAGCCCCTCTCACTGCTGTCATCACGAATGACTTTTCCTTGATACCCAGTAGTCTGTCTGCCTTCAGTTAGAGCACAGGCAGGCTGGCAGGAATTTTCACAAGATGGTGGTTTATTATACACAGATTCCTAACCCTGGGATCCACCTGTTCAGCACTCTCAGATTCCAGAGTCTTTTCTTAGTCCACAGGGAAAGACTTCCCAGGCTTGGACCCAATCCTTTCAGGCCTGGAACTGAACATTTTTAATTTTAAAAATGTATGTATTTTGACTGTGCCACACAGCATGTGGGATCTTAGTTTCTTGATCAAGAATTGAACCCTCGCCCCTTGCATTGAAAGTGCAAAGTTTTTAACCACTGGACTGCCAGAAAAGTCCCTGGAACTGAGCATTTTCTACATCAATCCCTTTTCTGATGCATTTTGAGTAGAAATTCTGCTAGGATATAGTGGATCCTTTTATTTGCTCAAAATCTTCCTCCTTGAGTATGTCCTTCCCCCTAAAAAAAACCCACCAGCCCCTTAAGGCCCCATTTGGGTCCTGCTCTTCCATGGAGCCATCCCAGGTCTTTCCCTCCCCAGAACTCAAAGTGCTGTTTTCCCAGTGATTTGGCAATGCATCACACACATGCCAGATGACTTTCTCCAATAATCGCTTAATGGTGAGCCTGATACCCATTTCACGTTTTCAGCATCACTAATTTTGATGTACGGCAGACATCTCTGTCTTCGTGATGAGACTCTGAAATATTAACTCTGTTTTGCATAGTGGTCTTGATTTGGGCAGATTTTTAAAACCTATCACCCACTGCAATCTGCTTCCCACAAAGGAAATTTGGCTAACCTTCAAAGGATGAAAATTATTGACCTCCCTTAAAAGCCAATGGAAGTAAATTCTCTATCAGAGTATCTGAAGTAAAGATGGAAGATAATTAAATGCAGCGCATTAGTTGTAAAACAGATCTCACTGTGTTGTACATCACTTCATAAAATAAGCATACTTCTCATTCTTCCACACAATTTCCTTTACAGCACTTTACCACAGAATAACTACCCCTGACAACTCAAGTAAGAAATGCTTAGGCCTACTTTTTGATAAGCACTTGCTCTAAGAATAAGGTGAAAATTAAACATTCTCAGGAAGGGAAGGCTGGCTGGATAAGATGGTATGCCATCTGAATAAAGCATGTGATATTCCAGGTATTGTCAGATGAAACAAACATGTCTTAAAAACCTACAAGGGAAACCCTCTCCTTTAGGGAATAAACATATTGCTTTCTCAGAACGAACATGCTGAATATGTACAAGTATAGTTTTGAGTTGCATAATGTTATTGAATCCCATACAGTCAAATGAACCAGAAGGCTACCCATCTGGGTCAGTAGTAGCTTTTCACTTGGTATCTGCAAGCAAAAACTTTATTTTGCCGAATCTGAGGCAAAAATATGGGTGGAGACACAGGGCAACACCCAGTAACCCTATTTATATGACTGACTGACTTGTGTAAGAAAAACAAGTTCAGTCACTGATTTTTATCTGATAGACTCATTCTAAAGTCTGAGAATCCTCTTTATTAGACCTGCTAAATTTCGGACCAGGTTGGGAACATCCTTTCCAAGGGAGAAACTATTAGAGAGAAATCATCATGTTAACTTGTTCTGCTGTACTGATATATTTTGCAGTAAAATTGAGTCTCATCAAGTGCCACATTAAGAGGATCAGAACCATCATCTACAGTACAAGTTTCTTTTCTCTGTTTCAAAATATTTATCAAGTTAATTCATGGACTCATGAAATTCCTCCTTGCCATGATTTCAAGTGATTTCATGGGGAGACTTGAGAAAAAACGGTAACTTTCAGTGACATAAAAAAGGAATAGACCATGTCTCTGGAAACCCTTTTTATGATCAACCAGTTTAGTCTTTTGTTTGTGACTCTGACTCACTGAAATGTGATACTTAATGACTTTACATTTGTGAAGACCTAAGTACCTTGATATTTTATCTTTTTCAGCAGGTAATTTTAGGTACAAATAATCTCTTGTTCTTTGTTAGACTTACTCAAAGGGAAGAACCTTGACTGCTAGAACACCAAAGGTCTCTAACCTGTACAAATTGCATGGTCTTTTTTTTCTGGTTGTTGAGTCATTGGGGGCTCACATTCTGGATCTGCAAATAAAGTGTATCTTGGTAAATTAGGGTAAAAGTGGCAGAATGGTCACTGGCTGAGAACATCAATTCAGCTCTCAGCAGGTGCAAGTAGGAAGAGCCTTTTTGCAGGAGAAAACTTCCACCAGCCCTGCACCTGCTCCCTAGAGACGGAATGGAGTATTAGAAGGGCTGCCACAGGCCAAATGACTCAACAATACGGTGCAAAAGCCGGATGTGGCTGTTTCCTTTCTTACAGGGGTATGTTTGTTGCCATCTCAATGGTATCTAACCTAATGGGAGGGACCATATGTGAAAGGGCTTAGAGAAAGTCTGCTGCTGCTGCTGCTGCTAAGTCGCTTCATGTCCTACTCTTTGTGACCCCATAGATGTCAGCCTACCAGGCTCCTCTGTTCCTGGGATTCTCCAGGCAAGAATACTGGAGTGGGCTGCCATTTCCTTCTCCAGAGAAAGTCTAGCGGGTGCATTATTGCTTAGGTTCTATACACAAATCCAACCCCCGGCAGAGCTGTCCTCTCTACCTGTCAGAGGGAGCAGAGGAAATACACAGATGTTCCTTGTCATTTCACCTAAGAGTTTAATCTGCAGATGAAGAGTAAAATGAGAATATAATCAGTAAAAAAACTAAGATGTGTTCAAAGAGTCTGCTTAAAAATGATGAGATATATTGGACTCTTGCTCATGCATAAGATTTAGAAGAGGCTGGGAAGTCTCTGGGTAGAAATACAGCAGGGAAACTAAGGCAAGAACTCAGTGCACTGGGGGAGCTTGTTGCCTCTTCTACTGTGTTTCACCTCTAACTCAAAGATTATTTCAGCAAACCAGATGACAGAATTGCAACAATTTCAGACATGGTGAGAGAATCACTGAAGGGTTTGGAAGCAGTAGTCATTTCAGGGATACATTTCAAGGAGAAATGAAAGTTTTTGTGTGCAAGTGTTTGTCTTGGAGGGGGAAAGGGTGGTTGACAAGGACAGGAATTGATGTGCACATTTCCTGTTCCTGTTCCCTTAACCAACATTCTCAGAGCATCTCTGTCTCTTTGGGGGCCAAGTGCTTTCTACTGCCCTCTTTCTGGCCTCCTTAATCTTGTCTGTATGGCACCCGCAGCAAGGAGACATCCATCTGATTGGGACAGCTTACTGTGTTAAATTTAGGTTGGCGATTCATGGAAATGAGTTTTTTGAGAGGTTGGCATCAGTGTTGCCTAAAAAAAAAAATCATCTCACATGTTCAGTTTTCCTGTAATTGAAGGGCCTTGTTTCTGGATAATAATCAAAATAATAATTACTGAGTGAGTGGAATACACCTCTTACCTAATTTAAAGCCTTGTGTACACTTTACAGAAGCAATTTTTTCTAGCCCTGGATGTCAGGAAAATATAACTCTTGTCTTATGTTTTTGTTTAGTACTATAACCAAGCAAGCTGATTTTAACATTTACTCTTTATTGTGTTGTATGAAGTACCTATGTAATGCAAGTATGTACTGCACTAAAATACCCATATTTCCAAAGAACATTAGGTGGTATAGCCCACAGTCTCTGCAGAAGCATTGTGAGTAACCTGTGCCTTTACACTTTACAATCCACTGTTGGCTGCTGTGAAAAGTATAAGAGATGAAGAAAAAATAATAATAAAGCTAAGTATGAGTACACTTTTCCAAACATACACATACACAGCTTACAATGGCACCCAATGGAAAAAGTCAAATGACCACATTTGATGTAGTATCTATAAAATGTAGACTTTGCAATAAAAAGCCAAAGGCACATAAAAATATATTTTAACTTTAAAAATAACTTAGTTACAGTAATACTTTGCTTGTGTCTTACCAACATGTAGCTGACAGTCAAAATTTCGCAATATAGATATAACATATAGGGATATATAAGAGCTACAGGCAAATCCCCAAAACCCATAATGTTGTTCAAATGTGGAAACAAGAGAAAAGTTTTAACACTGAAGAATTTGCTATGCTGAGCCCAAACCATATAATATAGAAAAGAGTCTAGAAAAAAGGCGTGGGTGTTAAATAAATTTTGACTTCCTCTTGCTCAGAAAATGCCAGAGTCCTGTAAAGGTCCTTAATGTGACTGGCACAGCCCTTCATAGCTAAGTAATGCCAGTCCTGGCCAAGCCAGATTTCTTACGTGTCTGGAAACAAAAAATGTGAGCTGTACATCAGCATGGCCCACTGAAAATTGGTTCTGACTCACTTCCTCTCTTTTGCCAGGACAAGTTTTTTTTTTTTTTTCTTTATACTGTTTTTGCAAACAGGGTATACCAGGTACAAAAATATTTTGTAGGCAGGTTATTTTAGGAAACCCATCACATGACAGCAAGAGCCAGTGAAGGTCTCCGCTTTGTGGTTCGTTTTCTTCCATTCTGTCTTTTTTTCTTTTACACCAAAGGAAAAGGGCCTGGCGGTGTCCTATTACTTATTTTTATCCATGACATTCAGCACCTCATCCAGAAAGGAGGGCCCGAGATCAAGCTGCAGGGACAGGAGGGAACCCGTGAGGTCAGAGAGGGACTCCTCTGATTTAGTCTTTTCCTTGACGAGCTCGCAAGGGGCGGGATGGTCAAACATGTCCTCCGCTGCCCAGTCGGGGTACTGTTCGGAGAGGCTGGAGGAGTGGCTGTCCCTTCCCTGGCTGGACTGTGATGCGGACCCGCTCGACCCCCACGAGACGTCCCCTGGTGGACCGTCCCGTTCTCCAACATATTGCTTTTCTCTGGAACCTTCTCCTCCATGACCGGCTCACAGCTAAGCCGGGGCAGCTTTCCCGGCCCAAAGGACTCCTGCTTGGAGCTGAATGTCACCGGGGACAACAAGGGCAACATGAGGGCTTGGGACCCTCCGATGGTCGGGAGAGAGATGGCGTTTTTGAGCACCGGTGAGGGCGTTTCTGTGAACATGGAGTCGGAGGTGCTGTTGGCCCGGAAGAACTCATTATGCCCCGGGAACTGGCCCATGTGTGCTTTCTCCTGGTTTCCGGGTAGAAGCTCATAGTTGCCTTGGAGAAAGGAAATATCTCCGAAGACGTCGTGCTGGCCCTCCTTGCCGATGTGAATGGTGTGGCGGAAGTCTCCGAGGGGCGGACTGATCATATCGGGAGACAAGATGTCCCTCAGTTTAAATTTCTTTCCTTTCTTGTTATTGGCAGCCTTCAGGTAAATTGGGGTTTTGGCTGGCATTTTGGAGTTTGAGAATGTCTGTCGATTTTGCAAAAGGGAAAGAGGGCCACTTTCTTCACAGATGTTACAAGTTTCCCAATATCCTTTTGGATAGGTACTGTCACATCATTTTTTCTCAAATAGCTCCAGAAGTGGCTCTGAAACAAGGAAGCTAAGAGGCCTTCCTGGACGCAAGCAGGCCTTTCTGGAGAGCCACTCACATCCTCAACCACTTCCACAGCAGGGAGAAACCTGGAAGAGAAACCAAAGCAGGTTAAAACTGGCTGCCCCTTCAGGGGTCCCTTGGGCTTCCCTGGTGGCTCAGATAGTCAAGAATCTACCAGCAATGTAGGAGACCTGGGTTCGATCCCTGGGTTGGGAAGATCCTCTGGAGAAGGGAACAGCTACCCACTCCAGTATTGTTGCCTGAAGAATGCCATGGACAGAGGAGCCTGGTGGGCTACAGTCCATGGAGATCACAGTTGGATATAACTTAGTGACTAACACACACAGGGGTCACATGGGCCTGACTTTTTCACAAGAGCCTGTAAATAATGGAGGACTTCAGTTCCCATTTGAAGTCAAGCTTTATTATGTTTCCCTCCATTAAGTAGGATTAAAAACTTTAATCCTAACAAGGGTCCACTCATCTTAGTCTTACTTCAGGGTAAAAAAAAAGAAAAATGGAGAGAAAGAGATTAAAAAACCAAACATATGATATTAGCACCATGATAATGGACACAAATTTTCTGGATATTTTTAAGCTTTAAGTCTGTTTCCTCTAAGCTGTCAGCACATGACCAGAGTGACTGCATCTCCTTAGACACAACTGAATTTAAGATATATTTTCTCCTATGCTTTGATGTTCACACCAGCAAGGCTATTTTGTTTTTGATGGGCTTCCCTAGTGGCTTAGATGGTAAAGCGTCTGTCTACAATGCGGAGACCTGGGTTTGATCCCTGGGTCGGGAAGATCCCCTGGAGAAGGAAATGGCAATCTACTCCAGTACTATTGCTTGGAAAATCCCATGGACGAAGGAGCCTGGTAGGCTACAGTCCATGGGGTCGCAAAGAGTCGGACACGACTGAGTGACTTCACTTTATATATAAATAAAATCAATGCAATGCAATGACGTCCCATAAGGAGCTGGAACTATCATTTACTAAGTGACAGTGCTGCTAGTGTCTAAAAAAATCTCAGTGAAAATGCATTCTTACAGATGAGAAAACTGAGATTTGGGAGTCAACAAATCAAAACAAAACAGGCTTGCTCAGTAACATACAGTGATTATGGAAGTTGGAGCTGGAATCAACTTGGGGTAAGAGAATAGGGCTAGCAAAAATTTTAGGATTTGGAGGCATTCTGAAACAAAAGGAAAAGAACACAACTGCTTCTTTTCAAAGAAAAAAAGTGGGACCCTATATCACTCACAAGTGGTCTTCACTTGTGAGTACTTTTGAAACATTTGCTGATAAGCTTGTATCCTTTCCCTATATTAGGCAAGGTTCCAAGTAGCCCCAGTGAGTTGCTGCCTAGTGTTGATGCCTTTGTATTGATAGGCGGAACCTGTGACTTGATTCCAAGCAAGGTAATGATATATCACAACCCTGATTAGGTTACATTATAAAAGATACTATCTTAGCACACTGGAGGGAGACTCCTTTATTGGTTTTGAAAAAATAGGCCACTATACTGAGAGGGCATATGGAAGTGAATTCTGCCATTAACCCGAGGGAACCTGGAAATGGATCTTTCTCCAGCTGAGCCTTGAATTAGACCACAACTCCAGCCCCTAGTTTACAGCCTGATGCAACTATGCATCTAAGCCCTGTCTGCACTCCTGACCCACAGACACTGGGAGACGATACATGGGTAGGACTGTAAGCCATCACGTTTATAATCTACTACCACATGTGTAGAAAACTAACACACCCTCCCTGGCCATGCTGTATGATACACTTAAAAGTGATGGGCTGCAAGAAGGTTTGGGGGCTCTCATCTTACAGACGAGAACCTCTTCATCTCTTGAAAAGAATCCTTCAAATCTTCAGTCACATCAGCTGACCTGGAGAAGCTAAAACCCTCCCCACTGTGGGAATTCCTGAAATGGCTCTGCTCTGACTTCTTCCACTGGGCTCTCCCCTTATCCACAGAGGAAATAAATAATTCTCCAAGGGTTGGGTTAGATGGTGGCTTGAGGGGAGCTACATTTGCTTTGTAGCAGCTGGAGGCCATCTGCATCTGTTCCATACCCCATATTTCTTTCCTTTCAGCACAAGTTTTAAATTCATCTGCCTGTGGCAGGTGGTGAGGACTGTGCTCCAGTACCCACTGGCAAGGTAACAACTGACTCTGAGAAGTGGCAGGCACACAGGCCTGAGAAGGCAGGGAAGGATGAGCTGGAGAGACCCCCCCTTCCCTCCCCCCACCCCTGGCATTGGGAGTGGGGAGGAAGCCGAGGTGGTATGAGGGTTTGCACCAGAGCAGGCTACCCTGGAAGCTGCCAGAAGACCATACACTCTCTGGAGGAGCCTGGCGGGTCTGCCTGTGCACTTTAGATTCGGAAGGCATGGAGATACTGTGTTATGACAAGAGATGCTTGATACCAAGCAAGTAAATGGGGAACCCTGCACAAGAAGATGTGCTTATGGGTCTGTCATTCTCACAGTTTCAACTCTAATTTGGGTCTTGTAATCGTAACTAAAGGGGAAGACCTGGGTCTTTCTGCTAAAACATCAGAACACCCTTATCCTCTTAAGTGCACAACAGCCCAGAGCCCCTGCCATCCTGGGAGGCTGGCACTGCCTCCTGCCCCTCTGGGCACAACGCAGTGACCACCTGCAGAAGCAGTAGGGGCACTGGGGCCACAGGAGGTAGAGGGCAGCCCTGAACAACAGCTGCCCACCGGAGCTGTGTCCTCAGCAACACAGCCAGGAGAGCAGCTGCCATGGAAAGATACAGTGTGTCCACCACAACTGCGGGGCAAGCGAGGGCGAGGGCTGGCTGCATGTGGTCAGCTGGTGGAGCCAGGATTATGCAAAGCCAGAACAGGCATGGCATTCATTTCAGATTCTTTAGAAAAATACAAATATCATGAAGATGCAGCCAGCCTGCTTCTTGGTCACTCTGACTGGATCACCCACATTCACTCTTTACCTGTACAGTGACTGGGGATATTGGGAGCAAACCTGAGAAAAGGTAAAGTGTACTCCTGCTCTACCTGCAAGGCTCAGGGAGGAATGCCCAGTCCTCAGTCCCTGCTTAGCTATGGCCACGGCCCTTTGGCAGAGGCTTGCCTGGTCTGGTAGAAGCTGGATTTTATGTTAGTGGACTGCATGCAAAGATGGGAGAAAAGAAACAAAAAATAGAGAGAAAAGCAAGAAAAGATTTGGTGAGCAGAGGCTAGATAAGCTGCAGGCAGTAGATTCTCCAGAGTGGGAAAAGAGAGGAGATACCTTAAAAGGCGCTTTTCTTTCTTTCTGCAAATATTTACATCAGTTTTTACTGCATGACAGGGCTGGAGGCTTGTAGGACTTTGCAAAGAATAATTGGTACTGAATTTCTACTGTGTGCCAGGGTGAGGAGCTCCCCAATTCACTGAAAGTTTGGGTGAAAAAAAGAAAGAAATTTGGTGCAAAAATGTCAGTTTTATAAATTTAGATGAGTTTATGTTTGTGATATGATGCTGGGGAAATATCTGAGCACTCAGACCCATCTGCCTGTTGTATCTCTTATTTTCCTCTTCCAGCACAGGGGCAACCATGCTTGATCCCAGAAGAGACCATCCAATATCATGACTCTGTCCTGACCACTTGCTCCCCCTCCTTTCTCAATATTCCTGGGCCCCTTGGCTTATCAGTCAATGGACAGCCATGCCTCAGGCCGACTGCTCAGCATCTTCTCTGCAATCACTAAAGCAGGAAACGACAAGGCAGTTTCTTCATAGCGAGCAAAGTATCTGGTCCTGGAGCGGGTATGTGTGTGTCTCCTGGGACCCACCAACACTTCCTATGACAGGAAATGTTTGAGAGTGTCTCACTGTGTCAGGCACTGCTCCAGCCTTTGATGTGTTCTAGGTCACTGACAGGAACCCATGTTAACATCCCCATTTTACTGACAAAGCACTGAGGCACAGGTTGTGCCAGGTGGCATGGCTCCCAGGCACTAAGCCGAGTGGCTAGGCTTATTCCACTTAATTCCAGACATAGAGGTCTTGACATTTAAGGAGCACGCTCCCTGGGAATTCAGTCAGTGATCGAATTCCAAATGATAAAGGGGGTGCCTTCCAAAACCTGTTTAAGATATAATAATGCGATAACACGCTGGGCTAATAAGAGTAGGGAAGCAACACACTGGTCCAACCCCAGCGGAAGACGGTTATCTGTGAAAACTACGTAACACATGCCTTTGACCCCAGAATTCCACTTACATAGGTTTATCCAATTATGTATATAGGAAATAAGGAAATAATATTATATACAAAGCTGTCACTCCAGCATAGTTTATAGCAGCCAAGAGTTATAAACATCTGCGAATTTCCTGATGGTCCAGTGGTTAGGGCACAGAGCTTTCCCTGATGAAGGCCTGGGTTCAATTGCTGGTTGGGGAATGAAGACCCCACTGGCTACACTGTGTAGACAAAATTTTTAAAAAGGAAAAAAGAGCTGGAAACAATTGTCCACCTTTAGAGGACGGATTCTACAAATTAAGGTACATCCATACAAATGAGTATTACATGGTCTACAAAAGGACAAAGCAGCTCCTGATCTGTTGATATAGAAAGAGCTTCAAAGATGTGTGTCTTCAAAGTAAAAAGGATTGGTGCCAAAGTGCACAAATAACATCTGTCCCAGCTTGTGAGTGCCCAAAGGGGAGAGAAAGTAGGTGGAAGGGGATAAGTGTAGAAGAGAAACTTTTCACTGGCTGGATGGCATCACGGACGCGATGGACGTGAGTCTGAGTGAACTCGGGGAGATGGTGATGGACAGGAGGCCTGGCGTGCAGCGATTCATGGGGTCGCAAAGAGTTAGACATGACCGAGCGACTGAACTGAAATCCTTTCATGATTTTGGATTTTTGAACCACACAAGTGAATGAGCTACTTAAAACAACAACAACAAAAAATAAGTAAGAGGGCTCTCGGGCTCAGACTGCACTTTCCTGCAGGGACAATTTTATACACAGGTCCTGAAAAGTCTACCCAACCTATAAATTATTGATCGTAATGCACACATGACTATGGGAAGATGGGCTCAAAAGCCAAAGTCTGCAGGGGAAATGCATGGATACAACTACCTCACCAGAGGGCTGAGCCTCATCTTGTCAATGGGACAGAGCACTCCTTTCTGTGTTAATTAGAGCTTCACTAAGAGGTGCCCCCAGTCCATATTTGCAGAATGGAAGAGGTCTTCAAAGAGAAGGGTTTTCATCAGAAGGAAACGAGAAGAGGAAAGAGACTAGGACACCGGGGAAAGGATGGGTGCAGGGTATCTACATGGAAGGCAGCATGGGAGGGTGGAGGTGCTGGGGCTTAGAGGTATAGCTCCTTGTCTTGAGAGGTGGTCACGGCCACACAGACGGACAGCTTCTTATGATGGAATAGCACAAAATCCTGTCCCTCCTCTCCATTTCTGAAAAGGGAGATTTGGGCTCCAGTAGGTTGACCCACGTGGCAGCAGACAGAGCAAGGGATGATTCAGAGGGAGAGCCTCTGAGTCAGGGGGACACCCAAGAGGAGAAAGTGTGAAAAGAGGAGAGGAGAGGAAGAACTGAACCAGAAGGGCTCATAGGCCTGACTAGAGCTGGAAAGGGAGGCCTCCTGGGTGCTCCATGAGCCAAATGAAAAGCATCAGAAGCTCTCCTGCTGGCCAGGTTTTCGCACTGCTATCATTCCTCCACTCCCAGTCTGAAAGAGAGAAAGGAAGGAACGGATGAAGCACTAGGGAGAGAAAGGTAGGAAAGAAAGAAAATGAGAGAGAAACCAACCATCCTATGTGTAGACCTTTCTCAAAACTCTCCCCTTGACCCTGAAATCAACACCTTCCAAGATTGCTAATCCCTTTCTCCAGGAGTTTTTGATCAAATGTTTGCTCCTCTACCACCCCCCCGCTGCCCCCACTTCCCCAGATGACACTTGACATTCATCTGGGAAATTAGATTCCTCTGAAATCAAAGGTTCTAGCTCCTGGGCACTAGAGAGGATAGATATGCCAACAAAAGGTTTCAACTCCTCAGTAAGTTGCCTGTCACTCTCTGTCAAGGTTAGAGAGGGTGTCTGGCAGATGAGTGGCCATGGAGTCCAGCTGCAAGGTCACAGGTCCCCACTCTCAGGAATTTGTGAGATGCTTAAGGGTCCCAAGACACAAAAGGACTCAAGAGGAAGTTAAAGAAACAGTTTTGATAAGAAAGGCAGAGTGTCAGGTGGTCATTCCGATACCAGGCTAGACAATTCCAGTTTCTCACGTGTGACTGACTTAGCATAGGTGACAGTGTTTATAAGAGAAATCCACACAGCAAGAATGATTCTGTGAAGAAAGGAAACTGAGGTGGCCCTCTTTTGCTTCATGTCCTTATCTTTTTGGTAAAGAATGATGCTAAGAAGACTAACTCAGGAGGTGGGAGAAAAGCAAAGGGTTATGAAGAAGTTACACCCTGAAAATCACCCCCTAGATGGCCAGAGCTGGCAGGACTGGCAGGTCACGGGGCTCTGAAAAGAACAAAGGGGTTGAGATTTTTTTTAAGTCCATTTATTTTAAGAAAGGAATGTGTGGCTTGTCTGCTAATTGGTTTTAGATTAATTCTTAGGAGAGAGAGGGTAAAAAAATTCTTGCATCCTGAACAATAGGTTGTTAATCTAAAACATAAATGCATGAAACAGGGCAGGTGGGGGTGAGGGGTGTGTCTGTGCGTCTGTCCTGAGGGACCTGTGGGCCTTTTCCTTTCTTCGACTTGCGGGAAGTGAGTCTGTGCTGGACTTCCCCTTTCTTGCTTGTTGTCACATCCGTGAAGGACCCCCCCCCGCCCGCCCCAGCTTCTGCTCAGTTTTCGCTTTGTCTCAGTGTAGAATCAGCAGGCCTTTCCTCCCAGCTCCTAGATGCTGCACCGCTGCAACATCTGGGCCCCAAACAAAAATGCTCAGTTATTCCTCATTCATGCCTGAATCCACAGTCCCAGGGAAGGATGTTAACTCAGCCAAGAACCCGCTACCCCTTCCCCACCCACCACTGTCTTTGGACTATTCCTCTCCGCTGCTAACACAGGGAAGCACAAGGGAGAGAATGCCCTGATAAGCCCTGGAAAAGTGTATTTCACCCTGGGCTCCACACTTGAAAGGGATAAAGGTGATTTGGAACATGTTCCCACATGTTCCCAGGAGTTCAATTGGGAGACGACAGGACTCAGGACACAAGAGAAGGTAGAGTGGAGCAGCTTGAAGAAAACTCAAATTCAGAGGGAAAAGGAATCCTTAGGGATCTGAAGGATTCATTTAACTGTAATGGAAAAGGGATTAACTTGTTATGAGAGGCCCTAGGGATACAAAGGCAGAAGCTAAAGGGAAACAGATTTTGGATCCTCTAAGGGAGAACCCAGGGTTCTGCAAAGATGGAATGGGTTGCCATGGTGAGGGGGCGGTGTGCTGAGCATGTGGCGAGGCTGTCACAGCAGCAGCCTTGACTGGGAGCCTCCAATGTGCCCAGCGGGTGGGGTCTCATCCCTGTTCATTCTGAGTCTCCTACAAGGGAAAATCGTCGCTGCTCACTTCCTTATGGCTCCACTTCACACTGACCTATTAAAAAAAAGCACTCACAGACTTCCTGGAGGACTTTTCATTTGAAGACGGCAGTTATTACTAATATAGGCATGACAGCCTCCTGTATCAGAAATACTAAAGTATCACTACTGTGAGGGCCTCTGTAGGAGCGCTTCCCTGGACCAAAGTGAAGTCGCTCAGTCGTGTCCGACTCTTTGCGACCCCGTGGACTGTAGCCCACCAGGCTCCTCCATCCATGGGATTCTCCAGGCAAGAATACTGGAGTGGGTTACCATTTCCTTCTCCAGGGGATCTTCCCGACCCAGGGATCGAACCCAGGTCTCCTGCATTGCAGGCAGACGCTTTAACCTCTGAGCCACAGGGACCAAAGAATTTTAAAATTGGAGGAGGGAAAAAGGATACTATTAGAGATTCAACATAGAACTTACATGAAACCCTAAGACAGAAGTAAATGTAACCGGAGAATACCCTGGTAAATGGCATCCTGGAGGGATGCTTTCCATATTTTTAGTCTGTTTTACTCCACCCACAAGAAGATAAGAAGATGCCATTTTTATTTTTAGATTCTTTTCCTCTCCCCATATTATCTGAACCTGAGGACATGGCTATATGCTGCAAGGCTATAAGATGCCATTAGCTCAGTTCCCAGCCGCCTGGCTCTCATGCAAATGAACTTATAGCCAGACTGAGCAGACAGCATTTTATAGACCCACTCAGAAAGTCTATGCTACATCTCAACCCTCAATTATTTATAAATGGACTTCTCCTTTATGATTCAGCTACAGCTTGTATTTATTTTTCTTTTACAACTCCAATTATATAGAGACCCACAAATACCATATGGGAGACTCACCACTAATGTGCGTACACTCCTCACGTTTATAGGATCTAATTGTACTATTTGAAAGGGTTTTTAGAAGCAAAATTGGAAGACAGAACATCCACCTAAAAGTACTGACCCTGCACTTTAGAAGAGAGGCCATTACACCCTTTCTCCCTATTAAAATGAGTTATTGGGGAGGATATGAGGCAGACCTGGATCCCTGGCAGTTATAACGAGAGAGGGGAAGGGTCTGGCTCATTTATCATGACTAGTTTTACAGGGGACTCAGCCTCAGGGCTGGTCACAAGGACCAAGGCAGACGCTCTAGCTGGTGGATATGAATCAAATGGGAAGATTCCCATCAACTGCTTCCGTGCTTCTAGAACGAATGGATCTGAGTTGGCTTGTGAAGCTGCAAGGACAAAATCAGTACAGGTTAAGAACCTCACCCTTAAGTGTTCAGCAACGTTCAGCCAGGAACTGGCTCGAATCTGTAGACTCAGCTCAAGTTAAGTAACTAGTAAAGCTGCTCACCAAAAAACAAAACAAAACCCCAAACCACTAATATTAAAGTCAGCAATTACTCTATGAAAACTTCAGAAATAGGAATATCAAATGTTCCAAACAGGTTTGACAAGTGTCCAGAAATTCAGACTGTGATCATCATTTCACTCATACTACATGAGTTATGGTTCTCTTCATTCTGTCTTCATAGCACATCCTCTAAGTTATGTCCCTTGACTACCTTGACTATCTCCCTAATGGGGTGAGGGGACAGATAGGGATTTCCATGCTACCCTCCCACCCTGCTAGGGCCCTTGACAATCATCCACAGTCACTGGATGGACTGGAACTTAGCAGTGGGTATATTTGGAGCTTGGCAGTGGCCAGTGGATGCATAACCCGCTTCCACTGCAAACTCCTCTCTGTTATTTGTACATAAATATCTGTACACAAATATTTGTTGAATGCATGAATGAATATCCCTTTTGACTAGGGTTAGAGCTTTTCTGTGAGCTTGAGCTGGGACTTAATTCATTCCTTTTTCTCTCCCACAACACGTGGCACACAAGTAAAATAATGAAGAAGTGCTATTTAAATCCCTAAGCCCTGCTAGGCCTTCCATGATGAGAGATAGTTGCTTTGTGCTTAGGAACCATTCCCCTGTCCAAGTCTGCAAGAAAGTATAACATGTGAAATGCTGAGTCCTCTGAAGATTGTACATGTGAACAGCAATGGCTCAAGCGCATGCTGTGGGCCAGGCAGATGAGTATTAGAACACACTTCTTAGGAACCAGGGTTAGATCAGACCTGTGTCTTAGGCCCATCACCCAGACCGTGGAGGAGCTAGGATTTCAGCCATGGCTGAACTCCGCAGTCTGTGCTTCTAACCGCCGCTGACTCGAAAACTAACGTGAGGACCTCCAAGGAAATGGGCTGAGAATGGGAATGGCTGTTCCGGGCCATCTGTCCTGCAGTCCAGCAGCACTAAGGGGAAATGATACACTATGATCTCAACGTCAACAAGAGTTGGAGATAATAATCTGACCTTGTCATTAATTAAGAATGAGTAAAATTTTCCCAGACACCAGCCTCCCCATCTCACTAGGAATCTTCACTCTTTTGTCCTTGTCAAAGAGAATCTCAAATGGGATTTGACTTCATGTGAAACCAACACCAAAATATTAAAAATTTGAGGTAATAAAAGCCCCCTGAGTCTCGAGGAGAAAAACAAATATCCTGTTCTGAGAAGAAAACATTAAGTGCCATTCATTTTTTTCCCAGAGGAAACACGTGCATCACGGCTGTGCAACAGGGGGGCCCTGTACACCCACAGGCTTCATCGGGACAATGGCTCCCTTCCCTTGCTATTGACACTTCACTTCCCTCTTGACTTTCTGAAACCAAGAACCCTGTGTTTTTACGTGAATTGTCCTCCCACCTCCTTACCATCAACCACTATTCATAACATCCTCCAAGACCTGCTTCAGTCACTTCCTTCCTGCAGGAATTCTCGAACTCACCTCACGCAATCTAGGCTCATTACTGCCTTACTTGGAGGTTTTCTCAGGGCTCCTAGAGAGCTGATATTTGCTTTCTTTGCTGTTACCAGATTTTACGATTTTTTACCTGGTATCTCCTGGTAAGTAGTAAGCGCCATAATAAGGTAGGCAAAAGTGGTATTTTTAAAAAAGTGCTGCTATGATAACAATCTCTTCTTTATGTTGGATCACTTACAGAGCCTCCTCTTAGGCTGTAAACACAGGAGGCCCTTATAACTTATTGAATAAGCACTTTTAGTTTTCCTATGGCCAGCCCTTGGATCAAGGGTCTGCAAATTATGACAGGTGAGTCAAAGCCAGCCCTGTAAATAGAGCTTTATTGGAACACACCAGTGCTCCTTCTTTTATGTATTATCTTCAGTTCAACTGAAGGTGATTCTGCGCCCCCACCCCTAGACATTTGGCAGTATCTAGACGTATTTGTGCTACTGGCATTTCTGTGGACAGAAGTCAGAAACACTGTACAATGCACAGGACAGGCCCCCATAACAAAACATTATCTGCTCCCAATTCTCTGTAGTGCTGAGGTTTGGAAACCCTGGAAGAGCTGTTTTCCAATGACAAGGTCAGAGGTGAGTAGTGTGACAGACTCTATGTGTCTGATGCTTTATGGGAAAAGCTGGAACCCATGCCTTAGACGTTGGCATTTTCACAGGGTTGGACAGTGGTTGTCCATCCCCCAACTCTGAACAGTCCCCTTGCAATCACACCCCTGTCCTCGGCTTCAAACACCACCTCTAATGCTAACTTCCAAGTTGGAGTCTTCAGCCCACACAGGCCTTAGTCTAGACCAGTGAAACTCAAATGGGTCTGTGCACCAGGGTCAGTCCATGATGAGATATGGAAATAGAACTTGTAGAAACTTTCTCACATAATCAAGCATGCAGGTCAGTGGATTTTTCTCACTGGTCAGGCTCTTGGCATGTTTGAGAGGGTGTATCATCAGGTTTGCACGAAAGCTGGGTATGGTCCAAGCAGATACTCGATGTGGCTGCTATCAGTGTACAATGGACTGGAAATTGAAATAAACAAAATGCTAAAAATCACTGGTCCTTCACAGAAAGAAGCACTGGACTTTTCTCCTCTAGTCTTTCAGACTTTACTTTGCTTCCCTTAGGTACTTATCCCTGTTAGAATATGCCATCTCTCCTCCTCTTGTTGGCCCTCAGCTTTCACCTCCTATACTTTTCCCTTTTGGTAAGTGGCAGGAAGTCACCAAGATCCAAAACCCAGTTGTCACGCAGGATTCCTCTCCATGCCTCATTCTCATCAAGTCCTATTCTCTCACTTTGTCCATCCTCTTTACTTCTAGCCCTTGAGATCTCTCTCCTAAACAAGGGCACTGGCCTCCCTACCTGTCTCACTGTCATCACCCTCATCTCCTCCCACTTTATCTTTCAATATCTATCAGAATGAGACATCTAGAATGCTCCCTTAACCGTGGGTGGCAAGCCTACCCTTAAAACCTAGAGATAAGATAGCTGGAGAGGCCCACTTTTGCAAACAGGGTCTCACCCAACCCTGCAGCTAGAAGTCCAGCCAGATCCCATGGTCCACACTATCTTGTTTATACCTCAACCTACTAGCTGTCATTGGGCTTCCCTCGTAGCTCAGTTGGTAAAGAATCTGCCTGCAATGCAGGACCCCCAGGTTCTATTCCTGGGTCGGGAAGATCCCCTGGAGAAAGGAAATGGCAACCCACTTCAGTATTCTTGCCGAGGAATTCCATAGGCAGAGGAGCCTGACAGGCTACAGTCCACGGGCTCACAAGAGCCAGAGGTGACTTAGCAACTCAACTACCCCACCAGCTCTCATACTATACTGCAGTTACTACTGTCTGCTCCACAAGGCTGCCTTCCCCTGGGCGGGGAGAACTATAATTCATAGCTAGTCCTGAACAAATGTTTGTTGAATGAACAAATGAGAAAGCTTGAGATTGCCCTGACTTCTTTCCTCTTTAACCCTACCTGTCTTACTGAAAATGCAAAGCTGAGTCTTTCTATGACTCCTATAAGAAAGACAGAAAACCACGGAGCAAGGAGCTGTCATCTATTTTCTTGTGGCAAAGAGTTTCTTTCATTTCTCCTTTCTCTATCCATGCAGTGTAAGAATTTAACAGCTTATCAGTGCAAGCCACAGTTAATTCTACAGGCTCATACAAGATCTTAGGGATTAAGGCAAAGAATACTTGTTGACATGATGTTTCAAAAGGAAATGACTTCCATCCACCACTACCATGTGCAAACAGAGAGACAGGCAAGACTCTAGAAAAATTTGACAATACATTTCCCAGGAATGCAGACTGACTAGTTACATTTAAGTCAATCTTATAGAATGAGGCCCAGGAGAAACAATGGTGACCTCTCCTTTCAAAAGGAAATGGATTAAAGGGGAACTTGGATTTTTTTTAAAAGACCTTGCTCCTTGGAAGAAAAGTTATGACCAACCTAGACAGCATATTAAAAAGCAGAGACATTACTTTGCCAACAAAGGTCCGTCTAGTCAAAGCTATGCTTTTTCCAGTAGTCATGTATGGATGTGAGAGCTGGACCATAAAGAAAGCTGAGCACTGAAGAACTGATGCTTTTGAACTGTAGTGTTGGAGAAGACTCTTGAGAGTCCCTTGGATCGCAACCAACCAGTCCATCCTAAAGGAAATCAACCCTGAATATTCACTGAAAGGACTGATGCGGAAACTGAAACTCCAATACTTTGGCTACCTGATGCAAAGAACTGACTCAATGGAAAAGACCTTGATGCTGGAAAAGATTGAAGGTGGGAGGAGAAGGGGATAACAGAGGATGAGATGGTTAGATGGCATCATCGACTCAACGGACACATGTTTGAGTAGACTCCTGGAGTTGGTGATGGACAGGGGAGGTGTGGCGGGCTGCCATCCATGGGGTCAGAGTCGGACACAACTAAGCCACTGAACTGAACTGGATTTTTAGCCCAATATATGTAGGGGAAACTGTGAGAAGCTCTAATGCATATTCTATAGAAAAGGATTGTTTTGAATATTAAGGTGTCACTAGCACAGAGAAGGCAATGGCACCTCACTCCAGTACTCTTGCCTGGAAAATTCCATGGACAGAGAGGAGCCTGGTAGGCTGCAGTCCAAGGGGTTGCTAAGAGTCGGACACGACTAAGCGACTCACTTTCACCTTTCACTTTCATGCACTGGAGAAGGAAATGGCAACCCACTCCAGTGTTTTTGCCTGGAGAATCCCAGGAACAGGGGAGCCTGGTGGGCTGCTGTCTATGGGGTCGCACAGAGTTGGACACAACTGCAGTGACTTAGCAGCACAGATCATGTACTTAAAAAGATATCATTAAATGAATGAACACATGGGCAAGCAAAATGGTAGAAAGAACTCTTGCTGCTATTCTAGGTCTTAGAGGAGGAAAGAAACTTTGAGCTAAAGCTATAGGATTCTTATAAAATGCCAGACCATACAGGGGCCAGTTACCTCCTGTGTAAATGGGGATAGTCACCCCAAACCCATCTATCTCTCATGATTATAAGAGCCAAGTATGAAAATCTTTTAATTGACAATCTTCACAGAGTGTTATGCAAGCACAAAGCATCTTCATCTCGAATGAAAAACCAGAACATCTACTGAAATGCAATATGAAGGAGAGGAACCATTCTAATTGCCCAAATAATCAGTCCATTTTCTCCTTAAATGTTGTCTGCAGCAGTCACCAATGTATGATTGCAGATGGGGCTAAAATCATTTGTGTCTGCCCTGTGCACAAGCTCCACAATTTGAAAGGATTCTTATTTCAAGCGTTGTTGTTGTTGAGTTGCTAAGACGTGTCCAACTCTGCAACCCCATGGACTGCAGCATAACAGGCTTCCCTGTCCTTCACCATCTCCTGGGGTTTGCTCACTCATGTCCACTGAGTCAGTGATGCCATCCAACTATCTCATCCTCTGTCATCCCCTTCTCCTCTTGCCCTCAATCTTTCCCAGTATCAGGATATTTTCCATTGTGTTGGCTTGTCCCATGAGGTGGCCACAGTATTGGAGCTTCAGCTTCAGCATCAGTCTTTCCAATGAATATTCAGGGTTGATTTCCTTTAGGATTGATTGGTTGGATCACCTGCAGTCCAAGTGACTCTTGAGAGTTTTCTTTAGCACCACAATTTGAAAGCATCAGTTCTTCAGTGCTCAGCCTTCTTTAAGGTCCAACTCTCACAACCATACATGACTACTGGAAAAACCATAGCTTTGACTCTATGGACCTTTGTGGGCAAAGTGATATCTTTGCTTTTCAATACGCTGCCTAGGTTTGTCATCACTTTTCTTCCAAGGAACAAGTGTCTTTTAATTTCAGCTTAATTAGAGTAATTCTGTCAACAGGACAGGAAGCTAACTTCTATACATACACATGTATCCTTTATCTCCATGTGCAATTCTTCCAGCCTTGAGAACAAGTGGGACTCCTTTGAGTTAGGAAAATTACTGCCATTTATTGGTCAGATAAGGAAAAATTTAAGGGCATAGTTATTTTCTTTAAATATTTGGTGAGCTATCAGGTGAGAGAAAACCAGTACCATCCCTTGAAAAGAATTAGGTGTGTGATTAGGGGTTCAAGGAGAGGGCAGGTGGGGCTGGATAGGAGGAAGAAGTCTAACCAACTTGAGTTAATCAGCTTGAAGAATGAGAGGCCCATCAGGGGAAGTTTTCCAGCTGAGTCTGAGACTGGTAAGGATTCCAGAGGGGAGGGAGAAGGAGAGCATTCCTGCACTGGGAGAGGAGTCAGTGGAGATACCTGCGAGTCTCATTTCAAGCAGCAGCCCCTGGTGCAGACTTCATATACATACAGATAGGTATTAGACTGATAGATCTGTGTTTGAAGTTTATTTATACTTAATAAAGAAAATGAATGTTAGAGTTCTGTGATTCTGTATGTTTGCAGAAACATCTAGCTTCTAGGGAATTTTAAGAAAAACATTTTTTTTTAAAATGAAGTTAAGACTATCCTTAGAATTAAAATATTTTTACTAGCTTGCAGCATTTTCATTATCTTTCTCATCTTTCCTCACATTAAGTTAAGGGTACAAGGCAATGCCAGTGCCTTTCTCTGCAAGCCTCAGCTTGTGCATCTGTGGAGTGGAGCTAGTGAGAGAGACAAACACATAAAATGCTTGACAAAGTCCTGTGAGGCAATGAACTTACAATCAATGGGAGATATTGTTGTTAATTATCCAAAAACCTAGAGCTGCATAAGGAACAAGATGAGCTGAAAGTTCACCATCAGAATTTTTTCCCAAGTTTACTCGGGACCTGTCTACCCAAACTGATTGCTTTAAATAATGTGAAACCCAAAATGGTCTGGTTTCAAGCACAGTCATCCCCCAGTATCTGTCCAGTGTTAGTTTTAGGACATCCCATGGATACCAAAATCCAGATGTTCAAGCCTCTTAGTTAAAATGGCATAGTATTTGCATTTAACCTATGCACAGCCTCCCCATACCCTTCAAGTCATCTCTAGATACTTATCATGCCCAACACAATGTCAGTAGTTGCTAGCACATGGCAAATTCAGGTCTGCTTTTGGAACTTTTATTTCCCCCAAAAGCTTTTGATCTGTGGTTGGTTGAGTCCACAGATGCAGAAGCCACAGATACAGAGAGCCAACTGTCTTAATTCCTCATTCTGAGAAAAACTGCAATCGGGAAGACATCACTGCTGTATGCTTCCTTGTGGCACATCTGGTAAAGGATCTGCCTGCAATGCAGGAGACCTGGGTTTGATCCCTGGGTCGGGATGATGCCCTGGAGAAGGGAAAGGCTACCCACGCCAGTATTCTGGCCTGGAGAATTCCATGGACTGTATAGTCCATGGGGTCGCAAAGAGTTGGACATGACTGACAAACTTTCACTTTGACTGCTCCATGCCCCATGCTGCCCCTGAGACAGAGAGCTCAGTAGGCTGGCAGGGGGGGCCACTACCTGCCCCGTCAGTTGAGCCCACAGCTTAAGGGCTTCTTTAAGAGGAATACAGAACAAAAGCCACTCGTGAATGTAACTTCTACTAAACTTATATATGGCCAAAAATCAACCCTCGTTTGGAAGACATTTCGCTCTGAAGTCATCAGAGGGCAGGAAAAGAGTTTCCAGTTTGGCACTATGCCGGGCACAGCAGGACATGTGGCTTGAGCTGATTCATTCAGCGAGCAGCAGGCCTTGGAGACAGCCTTCCACTTGCCTCATCCAGTTCCTGGCTAGTGACTCACCTTCTGTAACATTCACTCAACAAACATCTACTGAGGACCTACGGAGTGCCAGGCAGTATCCCAGAAACTGAGGCTACAGCGACAACGTGCTCACAGAGACGACATCCCAGGGTGGAGACAGATCATCAGTAAGCATACCGATGATGAATGGCTGATGTAGGCATGGCTGAACAGTCTAGGTGGACACTAGGAAACAACCCTCATCCTTCCACCCCAGGGGCCGTCTGGCCTGTGCTCTGAGTGGACACATGGTACCGAGCTACCGCAATTATACCCAGGCACGAGAAAGCTTCCATGTTGGTTTTAACAGCCCGGCCAAGATGACTTTGAGGAAGTTCTGGTGATGGCCTGAATTTCAAAGTACCCTGGGTGGGCTAGAGGTGCTTCCTTGGAATTTGAACATTTGGTAGCCTAGGAAGAAATTATTTTACCATGGTCAGACTTAAGGTGGGTAACTGAAAAAGATTTCTGTCTTGGCAACCTCTAAGAGAAAATAACATGAGTAGGACTAGATTGTTCCTTTTTTCATTAACTCCTAGTATAAAAAGATGAGTGCCAAGCTAAACTAGGTTCAGTCCCTACTTTGACAAAGCCAATATTCTAGGTGGTCACAAGGATCAATAAATGAAAATTTAAACATATTAAGTGTTAAAATAGGAAAAGGTATAAGGCACTATGGAAAATGCCTAAGAAAATACAAGGGCGGGGGAAACAGTAATAGGATCACAGCTGTTTAGAATCAGGAGAATTTCAGTGGCTTCCTCTACATCCCTTCCCTTCTACATCTTCAGACATCACTCACCCAGAGATGGGCAAGGATCTGCCTTGCTACACAGCTGGACAGTCAAGGGCTTAGAACCTCATCTGCTGTGCTAAAGACCAATGGTACATGTCTTTTTAAAAAGTTTAAAAAATAAGTACATAAAAAGAGAAATAATTCACATATATTCTGAAATGGCAAAGCCACATTTCACCAAAAAATGTCTTTGCTTGTTTAAAAAGTTGTGTGTAGCATAAATGATTATAATGGTTTTGAACAGAAAAGGTCTTTTTCAACTAAACACACAGTCATCTATCACTGGCATGATGTGTCTACAAATATGACCTTCAGGTTGCCATCAGAATGTGACAGATTCCCAAATGTGTAAGCTGTCTAAATAGAGGCCTGACTTTGAAGTTCTCTGCCTTCCACGCTGGCTCAGGCTGCTCTGCACTGGGTCTGTTTTTCAACACAGGGTTTTACATGATTAGTATAATAGTAAGATTGCTATGCTCACAGATGTCGCTAATCCTGGCTGACTGGAAGCTAGAGATGATCTGAAATGCTCCAGTACCAAATGTCTCATCTTAGAGCTGAGAATAAAGCCCTGAAAGGTCACAGTTCCACTTGGGTCAGAGGTATGATCAGAATCTATGCTTTCTGATCTCAATCCCTCTGTGATTGTCTCCATTTAATTCTGCATGAGTCTTATCAAATAGCAGAATGGCATCTTCTAGTGTGTTCCGGTGGCTCTGTTCCTGAACCCCTGAAAAGGCTGGAGGGCAGGCTGCAGCGTGTGGCTTCTGCCTCTGGCTTCATGGTTCCCAGAATGTTTCCTGTTAGACTAGTTCTGCCAGCTGCTCTCTGGGCAAAAATGATTTGATAGATACCTCCTCCCTGTGGAGATTCACTGCACACAGTGACATTAAATGCTCTGAAAAGTCCTGCACAGAGGGACCTCTATCAGACTGGTTTCCCAAAGAACTACTTTTTGATCCTATTCATATCTCAGAGTTCACATGATGTAGTGTTGTAACAGTAACCCACTCTAGTATTCTTGCCCGGAGAATCCCATGGACCGAGGAGTCTGGCAGGTTACAGTCCATGGGGTCACAAAGAGTCAGAAACAACTGAGCGACCAACACTTTCACTTTTTCTTTTTTTCAGTGCTGAATGAGCTAACTGCAGGTGTGTGAGCTCTGTGACGGTTTAGCGAAGAATCAAAGGCTAGAAGGTTAATGATGACGTTCTCAAATGTACAAATAAAACCCAAATCACTGAAAATCCATGTTTTAAAACATTTTAAATTTGAGATTCTAGGATTCTATTAATTCATGACTTGATCAAGCAAATACTAATTTGAACTCACCAGCTCTTAAACTCACTCATCTGTTCTCTTGGTTATTCAGAAATAGCAAACTTTTTAAGATCAATATGATTTGTATTATAACACTGTATGCTTTAATTTAAAAAAATTGCTCCTCCACCAGAGGTACTGTCAAACTCCATCCTTCACCATGAGACTGGTGAAACTTGGCACTCAAGAAGTGCATCAAGGCCAGAGAAGGCATTTTTTTTCCTAAAGGAAAGAACATGCCTGCCTGCTGCTGTAGAGGCATCAGTGTTTGGCTACTGATATTATTTATTCTGGTCTGTGGGACCCATTTTGATTTGTAACCCTGAGAGGATGCGGCAGAAGATGGGAAGAAAATGGAGGCGCCCTAAGGCTACTGACCTTAGTTTTGAGACAACCTGGATTATTTCAAGCCAAGACATCCTTTCCAGAACCCCTCCTTCAGTCTGAGCAGCCTCCCATAGCTAATCACAAACCCACAGTATCAGAGGCACTGGAGGCCAGGCAGTCTCCTTTGGGTTATCCAGGGCACCTCTCTAGGTTTCAAAGGCCTACTTGCTCTATCTTTCACACCAGAAGCTTATCTGGCAGAGTCTGGGTCATGTGCAGAACTTAGAACTGGAATGAGGCCCGACTTCCTCTAAGAACAGAGCCTTCCTACCCACCTTACTGGTGGCTCCTGCCTTTGCTTTAGCTCCCCTTGGAGCAACATCATTAGGAAATGTGTATTAAATGTCCACTGAGTGCCAGGGACTGAGGGGTCAGGCACCACGGCTGTGGTCACTAATCTCAAGGAGGTGACCATCCAGCTCACTTACTGGACCCTGCAGTCCCCGACCCTCCAGAACTTTAAAACAAGGATGACTGCCGCACACTAAACTCCAGGTCATGTTTGGGTCCCAAAATTCCTAGTAAAACTCTTGGTAAACTAAACCGCTCAGGTTACTGCCAGTAGTAGTTTGAAGCTGGATCCACTGCAGGTGACTACCGACTATACAATGAGATTCAACCACCTCCAGTAAATAAAGCGATTCAGGGCCTTCCTTGGTGGTCCGGTGGCTCAGGCTTCCAATGCAGGGGGCCTGAGTTTGATCCCTGGTCAGGTAACTAGATCCTACATGCAGAAAGGATGATCACACGTGCCACAATTAAGATCCAGTGCAGCCAATTAAATAAATAAAAATATTTTAAAAAATAATAAAAATATAATGATTCATATGGTGTTCCCAAAGGCTGGCAATCACTGTCATCTTCCTTGGGGCAGTGGTACAGTGTGCTGCAAAGTGAGTTCTCTGCCAGAGGCTAAAAACCCTTAAAACAGAGTCAGATTTAACACTGCTGTGGCCTTTCTCTGGTGGTGAGGGTGAGGTATTCATTTAGGGCAAGGTCAAACAGGTCTGAGTTCAAACCTGATTCTGCTCCTTACTCAGTGGTGTGACCTTGGACAAGTTACCAAACCTTTCTGAATCTGTGTTTTCATCTGGAAAATAATACTATCCACCTCAAAGAGCAGTTGTGAATATTAAATGAGACCAGTATTAAGCACCTTGGGAAACAACATAAGCAGTAATGAAAGCATCAACTTTTTATTATGTCTATTCTGCACCTGGCATGCTCTGAGTGCTATTTAACTTATGTAATCCTCAGAGCAGTACTATCTGCATTTTGCAATCAATAAACTGAGGTATACCAGCTAAGTAATTTGCTTCAAATCACACATGTATTGAGTGCCAGGGCACTCAATATACAACATGAACCCAGACAGCCTGCCTCAAAGGCTCTTAACCTCAAAGTTTTTTTCTCCCATCTCCTTAAGCAGGAGATGCCGATCTTTGTAGAAAATTAGCCATTCATTTATGCACATATTGTGTTGCTAAATTGCATAAACCTGTTTAGGTATGTTCCTTATTGTGTAATTTGGGCTTCCCTTGTGGCTCAACTGGTAAAGAATCTGCCTGCAATGCGAGAGACCTGGGTTTGATCCCTGAGTTGGGAAGCTACCCTGGAGAAGTGAACGGCTACACACTCCAGTATTCTGGCCTAGAGAATTCCATGGACAGTCCATGAGGTCGTTAAGAGTCTGACATGACTTCACGACTTTCACTTATTATGTAATTTGGGGCAAGTTATAGAAGACATCTGTCCTCAGTTGCCACAGCTGTAAAATGGGAATATTAACAGTGCTTTCCTCATAGATTGTTAGAAATAAATTAGTTAATCAAAGTAAAAGGATAAGAACAGGGCTTGACACTCTGGCAGGCTCCATGTAGGAAGTAGCTTTAACATATAAATTCACTGACAGTGTGATATATTAGAATTCTTTGGCTTTGGTGCTTGGTAAAGATTTTGTGGCTGGCTCCATCTAGTAGTTTCAAATGACTATACTGCCCTTGCTCTCTGGCAAACATACTGGATTTAAAAACAAGTTTAAGTTCTTAATCCATCAATGAATAAACAGGTCAGCAGGATTCTGACTAGAAAGAAATTAGGCCAGGCCTAAACAAAATCAGACTGAAAGCAAAAATTGCAATAATATAAAAAAAATCAGAGCAGTCTTGGAGTTTTTTCAAGTTATAAACTGAAGTCCACCCACTGATAAATGTTATGGCTACTGGGCAAAGAGCTCGTGAAAAATTTATGGCCTGGTAAAAAAATCTCTGGGTGATGTAGGTTAAAACAACTTTATTCCCAATGCTGTTGAATATCATGAATTTTAGAAAGGAAAAGGGCAGCTTTTGTGAACATGTTGGACATAAAACACCACTTTAAAGCAAAAGCTGGAGAGCAGATAGGACAAACCAGCTCATATGAATAGTTCTGCAATGATTTTTATGGCTTTGCATTTATTCATCTTGCACCACGTTTAAATTTACAATAAAAGCAAAAAAAAGTGCAACACTCATTACTCTAGCTGTCTTTACATGTTCCATTGAGATACAAAACAGGATTTCACTACTCAGATTTTAAGGGAATGGGGAGCTCATCTTATTTCATGTCTGTAGCTGCTGCTGCCACAGCACCATGTTCCAATCATGAAATTCATAACGTAAATCTCTTGCAGATGATAACCTCTGGAAAACAGAAACGGCCATGGATCCAGAAAGGCTTCCAAATTTCCCCCTAAAGTTCTTATCTGTGAGCCCAGAGGCTGGTGCTGAGTGTTTTATTCAATGAGTGAGGCCTGTTGGGAAACCTACATGTTTTAGGAGACTTAATGAAGAAATTTGAACTGTTCCTTGGTTCTCTATTTGTCTTTATTACTTATTTCACATTTGACAATACCAAACACTTCACAACTGCCCTAATTTATCTCAGTGTTTACATCTAATCTGAAAACATACCTGTGTAGCTTATTCTTAATTGTCAACATGAGCTCTTACAAATTTCAGCGGGTATCAAAAGAGGATCTCTGGAACTGTCCAGAAAAGAAGTTGCATTTCCTGCTCCTTAGATGAAAGATCTTTTCGAGGTTGGAAGACTACAGGAGCCTTTTAAATTGACTTTAGGAATACCCCTGGGGCATCCTCAGGCCTTCACGGAGAGCCTTTGTCTCCCAGTGCTTCCCAAGAAAGTCCCCAAGAAAGGCTTTGCTATTCAAATTGGGACATCTGCTGCTCTCCAGATTCGTGTTCTTTTTTTTTTAAAGGTAGCACCCCCAAGAATCTCTAGGATATTATGAAGCCTAAGAGTGGGGGGTTGGGGAGGAAATCTTTGTCTCCCTAACATTCATCAGTTCCCTCCCCTTAGGCAGCACCTCCCTCGCCACCGCCCCCTACACCCTCAGCACGCCTCAGCAGCGACTCCCCCAAATACACCAGCTCTGGAAAAGATTCTTGTTGCAATACCCTCCTGACATTCCTATTCCCGCCCTCATTTTAATTCACTCACTTTTTTTTTTAAAACAAAATGTAATTACTTGACTGTCAGCCTGGGCTGCACTCTGGGGCTTTACTCCTTTCAACACAGCTGCGCTCCCGGCTTTGATGCTGCGGTCCACGCAGCTTGTCCCAGCCACAGCCTGGCTCTCTGTAATGTAACATTCAAGTGCATATTTATTTTTAAACTGACCTCTCGGGCTGTACAGTATAAAGGTCCTGCCAAAAAATATGCTACTTTCTATTTATAAGATGAAACACATGCCTCCCGAAGTCGAGGGGGATGGAGCATAATAATTCATAACGAAAAATGACTGGCCAGATCCATTCGTCCTCACGTGTCTGATACTTGTCTGTGTCAAGACAGTTTCAAGGAGAAAGGGGAAAAGTCTTGAAAACACTTCAGTTGTTCACAAACCACCGTAAAAAAACAAAAAAACAAAAAAAACCTGCCAGATCTGCATGTTGGCGCCTCAGCCACAACGCCCCTCAAGTGTAGAGAGCACACCAAACGGGTATTGCCACCGCAGATCTGAGCCGTGAGCCCTTGTGCGGCCCTGATGCCAATCCACGATGGGAGGGAGCGGCAGCCATGTGCGGCTTGTTCTCAGACGGAAAAATGCAATACGCGCCCCGAATGGCTGTCAATAGCTCGGAGGGTGCAGTGTAGCCGCGCAGCCTCACCCTGAAAAGTGGTAGGCACAAAAGGTGAAGCTCTGCGTCCCGGTCGTGCCGCGTGTACCACCTCCCACCCCCTGTTTGCTTTGTGCCCCCTACGGTCCTTGGACACCAGCTGAAAGGTGATGCCCTAGGTAATCCCCGCTCGCTGTGCTTTACCAAACCTAGCAGCCACGCACGCCGGAAGCCGCCACGGCCGCCGGTGAGACACTCACAGACGCACAGAGAAGCAGCCGTGGGCAGGCAGCAACTCACCAGCTGCGCCAAGGATCCCAGCCGCTGACCCAGGGACCAGGCGCCCGCAACCGACTCCTCCCGAGGGCGCACGCAGTCCCTGCCCGCCACGCGCAGATCCAACCCGGTCGGCCGGCTCGGCGCCAGCTCACAGCATTATCCGCTCCGAGATGGCGTGAAGGCGCCCAAGGCCGGGGTCTCTAGCCTCGCCCCCAGTTCGGGCCCCACGGCTGCGCTCCCCGCCCAGTCGGGCAAGAGCCGGAGGGAAGGTGCGAGCTAGACTGAGCGTGCAGCCGCTGGACTCCCAGACTGAACCTGCGAAGGGCGGGGAGGCGCGGGGCGGGGCCGGCAGCGCGCGGGGCGGGCCAGGGCGGGCCGGCGGGCGCGCCGCAGGGCGCGGGCTGCCGGCCGACCCACCCAGCCAGGGTACCCTGCGCCCCGGCCCGGAGCGAGCGGACTGGGCTCACGCGCTGCGGGGCCTGTGGGGCCCCCGGAGGACAATGGGCGTTCATTGTTACGGCCCCAGCGCCACCCCCAGGGATGTGGCTTCCCTGCGAGAGCCGGCGTTCAGCTCCCTCCGCACAAAGAAAGGACTCTGGACGCTCCGTTCAAAGAGGGACCTGGAATGCAAGGTCCAGGTGCCCCTAAACAAAGGGACTCATCCCGCACCCCAGACACCTGTACTAAACCTCGTGCGCCCACTTCTTTCCGTCCCAACGACCCGATCTAACCCGGCAAGGCTCCGGCGCGGCGGGTGGGGACTCTGGCAGAGGAGAAGCCCTTGACTGCGCCGCCCCCGTCGGGCCGCGGGGCCCCGGGCCACTCGACGCCCGGGTTTGGGAGGAGGGTCGTGTTCTGTCAGTTTCCAGCCTGATCCCCTTGGAGCTGCCGCCAAAACCCGGAGAGTGGATTTGGCAATTGGAGACGCCAAGGGGCTGCTGGCTAGCAGGGGCCCACGAACTGCCGACGCTGCAGGTTTTTCCAGTCCAGGGGGAGGCGTTTCCTCTCCCGCGGGGACCCTAAAAGAGATCTGCTTGGGGCAAGCGGGTGGCAGCTGCCAGGGACGAGCGACTGGGCGCTAGAGGAGTGGCGGCGGCCCGGAGCGTAAAATTCCGCCCTGGGCGGCACCTGCGCCCTCCAGTCATTCCGGCCACAGCCGCCGCGCGCCCCCCCCCTCCGCCCGGAGGCCGAAAGTGGACCGGGTTAATTAATTTTCTTAATCCGTCTCCTTCTCTTCCTACTCTAGCAGTCAGCCTGGGGAATGAGTAGGCGACAGGAAAGGGCGGTGTTTTCCGGTTTAAGGCCTCAGCCCTCACGTTCTGCCTGGGGGGGGACTGGAACCCAGGAGAGCTGGTACTCTGGGCCTGGCCCCGGCCCCGGGGCTCTCAAATTAAATGGAAATCTGGCACAGAGCGCGATCCTCCTGGAGACCTTGACTTTCCGGTGTGGTATCAGCTTCAGGTCATCACCGCAAGGTCCCTGGGTCTGTCTGAATCTTAGAGGATGCACGTTAAGCTTTACTTAACGTGCTGAAGTTAAGGTGAAGTGAAAAGAAAACAGACGCAACTATTCTGGAAAGCAAAATACTTGGGTGGAGTGTTAAAAGCCTCAAAGAAAATAATAGTTGGCAGGTCAAATGGCCATGAAGTTGGAAGTTAAATACAAAACTCAGCTGAAGTGATGTTAGAAATCTGACAAGCCAAATAGTCCACGAAGATAAGAGACACAGCATCGTTTCCTTTCTTCAAATGACAACTGCTTCTAAGTTTCCTTTGGCAGATACCTGAATTTTGCTCCAGATTGTTGAGAATTTTACTAGGCGTTCATATTTCAAAATATATGTTCCCTTTGGCACTACCGTATATATTTTATGTATGAATTTATTGAAGAATATTAAATGTTACTGGCCTACTTAGATAAAGGTATTTTATAAATATTTATGCAAAGCTCTCATTGCATATGGTATTTTTATAGGTACAAATAATATGTATATATTTATTAAATACCACATGAAAAATTCCTTTTGCACACACATTCTTTACACGTGTCTTGTGTGTAAACCTTTTTTTTTCATTTTGCTCTGTTGTTAGGTTAGAGTCTGTTAATAGTTAATTTATTTCCACATGACTAAGTAACTTCTTTTATATCTTGGGCAAATATAGAGTAGCAAGTTTTTTGAGGTAGCAATTTTATTCCCAAGCCCCATTTTCCCTTTACTACATTGTTCTTCAACTCCTAGAGACTTTCCTTCTCTACCCTTTCTTTATGAGACTTCACGTCTGGGCTCTAAACCATTAATTCCAAACCTACCCCTCCAGGGGCCTAGTGGTGCTGATTTGATTTATCCTGGCTTTTTGACTTTCCACATTATTTATTTGCGTTGAACATCTTGGTACTGAACATCTCCAGTGAGGGAGAATGCCCTTGCATAGTGGATTATCCTTCCAAGCTAGGCATTTCCTGTACTATGATGGTTTTTAGGTTTGATGGATTTTTATTTCAATATGGAAGAGAGGGGGAAACTGCTTTAGGAAGATTTTAAGGGTTTGAAGATTCTGCTTTGGGTTACAAAAAGTTTAGCACCTTGAAAAATAGGTGGTTACCTTAGAAAACTAACTGAGACTAAGCAAGAGGACATAGAGAAGATATTTTGATCAGGTTCAATTAATGTACTTGTATCTATAGAGCAAGCCTCTGGCAGGCCCAACAGTGAGCTATTTTTCTATTAGTCCCTGCCATGGGAGAAGAACTAGAAGTGTCAGCGGAAGCCTCCCATCTATTTAGGGGGCAGAGAGCAACAAGCCACTGTATGCACACAAGTGCACACTCAAATATTCTAGTCTGTTGCCATTAAGTATAATCCTGGGACCAGCAGCACCAAGCCTCACTCTGGAGCTGCTGAGTTGCAATCTTCATTTTAATGAAATGTAGGTAGTTTGTGTGCACATTTGGTGTGTGAGAAGCACTGGCCAAAGGTGTGGATCTCAGTCTTTTAAATCACTTACTCATTTTAAAATCTCCTGTGACTTATGAACACTTATGAAAACATGAAGGGAGAATTACACAAACTTTTGCATTCAATTTCAGGGTTCCCCGAATGCTAATCTGTTAATGATGACGAAGTCCTAAGTAAAACCTCCAGTCATAGTGTCAGAGGGGCTGCTGAGTGTCAGCCAGAAGAGTTAAGGGAGGATTCTTTGAGGAGGCAAAGCTTAAGTAAGTTTTGAAACATGACAGGGACTGACCAGGGAGAGAAGTCAAGAAGGACATTTTAGGTGGGAGAAATGCCTGGGTAAATCATTCCAGAAGAGAAAACAACAGACATGCATTTCTACACAGAGTAAGGGGAAGCTCAATGAGGAGGCTGTAGTTTGACAGCAGGGTTTCCTTGCAATTCATTTTCACTGTCTGGACCTCTAAGAAAATGAAACTGGGCTGTGGGTTCAGTGGTTCTTCCACTTGTGGGGAGGTAGGGGGCGGGGGGGCGGGCGGGCACCAGGAACCCTCTGACATGTAGTTCTGTTAATATCTAAGACTTCATTTCCAATGCTTGGTTCTCTTTCTTGGTGGACCTTGGCCACATGGCCCCCAGGCTTTTCCAGGAACTCCAGCATGCCTGGGGCACTCCATCTACCTGCGTACTCATGTTGAAGTCTTTATTCAAATGAGACTTCAGCAGAGACTGTCCCTCCAGAATAACAGCCTCACCCACCTTCCCTTTCCTTGCTCAAACCAGGAAGAATTTCGTTAGTTGACATTACATTATATTTATTTATAGATTCATTTATGGCCTTTTTTCTCTAATGTATTCTCTTTGTTTGCTATTGTAGCTTACATACCTAAAATGAGGCCTGGCACATAGTTCAGTTCAGTTCAGTCTCTCAGTAGTGTCCGACTCTTTGCGACCCCATGAATCACAGCACGCCAGGCCTCCCTGTCCATCACCAACTCCCAGAGTTCACCCAAACTCATGTGCATCGAGTTGGTGATGCCATCCAGCCATCTCATCCTCTGTCATCCCCTTCTCCTCCCCGCCCCCAATCCCTCTCAGCATCAGAGTCTTTTCCAATGAGTCAGCTCTTCACATGAGGTAGCCAAAGTATTGGAGTTTCAGCTTCAGCATCAGTCCTTCCAATGAACACCTAGGACTGATCTCCTTTAGAATGGACTGGTTGGATCTCCTTGCAGTCCAAGGGACTCTCAAGAGTCTTCTCCAACACCACAGTTCAAAAGCATCAATTCTTTGGCGTTCAGCCTTCTTCACAGTCCAACTCTCACATCCATACATGACTACTGGAAAAACCATAGCCTTGACTAGAGGGACCTTTGTTGGCCAAGTAATGTCTCTGCTTTTGAATATGCTATCTAGGTTGTCGTAACTTTCCTTCCAAGGAGTAAGCATCTTTTAATTTCATGGCTTAATCACCATCTGCAGTGATTTTGGAGCCCCCCAAAATAAAGTCTGACACTGTTTCCCTCTCTATTTCCCATGAAGTGATGGGACCAGATGCCATGATCTTCGTTTTCTGAATGCTGAGCTTTAAATCAACTTTTTCACTCTCCTCTTTCACTTTCATCAAGAGGCTTTTGAGTTCCTCTTCACTTTCTGCCATAAGGGTGTTGTCATCTGCATATCTGAGGTTATTGATATTTCTCCCGGCAATCTTGATTCCAGCTTGTGATTCTTCCAGCCCAGCGTTTCTCATGATGTACTCTGCATAGAAGTTAAATAAGCAGGGTGACAATATACAGCCTTGACGTACTCCTTTCCTATTTGGAACCAGTCTGTTGTGCCATGTCCAGTTCTAACTGTTGCTTCCTGACCTGCATATAGGTTTCTCAAGAGGCAGGTCAGGTGGTCTGGTATTCCCATCTCTTTCAGGATTTTCCACAGTTTATTGTGATCCACACAGTCAAAGGCTTTGGCATAGTCAATAAAGCAGAAATAGATGTTTTTCTGGGACTCTCTTGCTTTTTCCATGATCCAGCGGATGTTGGCAATTTGATCTCTGGGTGCTCAATAAATATATATTGAATAAGTGACCCCTTGACTACAACCAGTGAAGAATGTAAAAGCTGTGTTCACAAACTCTATTATTCCACAAATAATAATGTATGAAACATTCCTGAAATACACCACACATATGCTGAGACTGTTTTCAACCACTTTTCTTTAGTCTAGCTGAACAAGAAATACTAAACACATGGAACATTTTAAGTCCTGAAATTCAAACATTTAAAAGCAAGGCTTACAAAAATGTCTTTATAGTCCATGTATAATGCATAACTATTTCTCTTGTAGCAAAGCTGAAACACGCTGGTGTGTACTCAGCTGGGGTTTTCCTCCAAAATGCCACATTCAGACTGAATTCGTATGTACTGTATGTTCTCGATTATCCCAAGTTTGATTTAAGGAAAAATGTAAGAGAAACTGAAAGTTTAGAACATTTTGAACAAGAATGTCCTTATACCTGGAGGATTCCTCTCCTTGCTACCCAAATAGAATTGCACCAGTCCTGGAAATAAAGTTAATCTGTGCTAATGAATTTGACTGAACAGCTGCCAAAAATTAAGGAATTTTCTAACCAGTGATTTCCCTGTAAATAAAGAATGTCAGGTCACATCTTGGTTAGGAGATTTCAGTTTCACCTAATCAAATGCAGCAGGAAATGGTATATATGAGACAGTGTGAGCATGCAGACTACAGTCCTAACATACACTCTGAGCAGGTTAGACAGTGAACCACCAAATCCTAGGACTCTTGGCATTTGAATTAGCTTTTGAACTCAGGCAGCACCAATTTTATTTGTGGGAAAGACCTTCAAATATAGATGCATACTTGGTTTTGATTATTGATTGGAAACCAGTGACTAATAAATAGCATTACCTAACACTGCAGATGGTGATTAAGCCATGACATTAAGAGACACTTACTCCTTGGAAGGAAAGTTATGACTAACCTAGATAGCATATTAAAAAGTAGAGATATTACTTTGCCAACAAAAGGCCGTCTAGTCAAGGCTATGGTTTTTCCAGTGGTCATGTATGGATGTGAGAACTGGACTGTGAGGAAAGCTGAGTGCCAAAGAATTGATGCTTTTGAACTGTAGTGTTGGAGAAGACACTTGAGAGTCCTTTGGACTGCAAGGAGATCCAACCAGTCCATCCTAAAGGAGATCAATACTGAATATTCATTGGAAGGACTGATGCTGAAGCTGAACTTCTAATGCTTTGGCCACCTCATGCGAAGAGTTGACTCAATGGGAAAGAACCTGATGCTGGGAGGGATTGAGGGCAGGAGGAGAATGGGACGACAGAGGATGGGATGGCTCGATGGCATCACCAACTTGATGCACATGAGTCTGGGTGAACTCCAGGAGTTGGTGATGGACAGGGAGGCCTGGTGTGCTGCGATTCATGGGGTCCCAAAGAGTTGGACATGACTGAGCGACTGAACCGAAATGAACTGAACTGAATATTTAAATGGTCTTCCAGGCTTCAAAAAGAATAAGAAAAACACTTTGACATTCATCTCTTTTCTTTCTCATCTTAGGTTGTTTATCCATGTTGGGTAGGTGAGGCCCTTAGGACTGATTTACACTTTGTCTCTTTCCAGAAGGGATTCAAGGCAACTTAAAAGTCTTCTAGGTGTGATGAGGAGTCATTCTTATTATGTTCTTTGTGACAGGTTCTTTCTCTGAATAGCTGTAGTGTATGTATGTATGTCTTCCTCCTTAGATTCTTTCAAACCTTTGCTTAAATCTTAGCTCACCAGAGGCCTTCAACATGTCCTATATATATATCGGCCTTCCATCTCCAAACATTCTGCATCTGCAGATTCAACCAACTATGGATTGGAAATACTCTGCTTCCCTGCATGCGTGTGTGCTAAGTTCCATCAGTCGTGTCCGACTCTTTGTGACCCTAAGGACTGGTAGCCCATCAGGCTCCTCTGTCCATGGGATTCTCCAGGCAAGAATACTGGAGTGGGTTGCCATGCCCTCCTCTAGGGAACCCTCCTAACCCAAGGATCAAACCTGTGTCTCCTGAATTGCAGGGGGATTCTTTACCACTGAGCCTCTGGGGAAGTCCATTCTGCTGTCCTAGAGAGTTCCAGTAAGTAAAACTTTAATTTTCCATAAACTGACAACTATTTACATAGCGTTTATGTTTTCTTAGGTATTACCAGTAATCTATAGATGATTTAAAGCATACAGGAGGATGTGTATTGGTTATATACAAACAATATGTCATTTTATATAAAGAACTTGAGCATCCTGTGATTTGAGGATATTCAGGGAGAACTGAAACTAATACCTAGGACTGACGGTATAAAATATCACTAACGGCCCTTTCTATCTCTTTACCCCTCTTGACTCATAGCACTTACCATTCAACATATTGTATATTTCTTGATTATCTCCTCTACCCAACCTCACTAGAATATAAGCTCCATGAGGGTGAAAACGTTGCTTGTTTTATTCACTGCTGCATCCCAACAATTTGATCAGTGTTTGACACATAGTAGGGACTTAATAAATATTTGTTGACTGAGTAAATGCATACCTTCTCAAAACTTAGTACAAATACCAGGCACATGATAAGTATTTGTTGAATAAAACAATGCTTTATTGAATGAACTAGAGAAAGGTGTGTGATTCATTCAAGGTCACGCAGACAGTGATAACTTGGCTTGTATAGATTTCAGGGAGGCCTGGCGTGCTACAGACCATGGGATTGCAAAGAGTTGGATACGCCTTAGCAACTGAACAACAACAACATAGATTTCACTTCCTGATAGTTCTTTCTCTGGTGTTTCTTCATTTATATACCAGGTAACAAATCCAAACCGTTGTATTGTCAAAGTTTCGTTTTTCATCCAATTTGGTACCTGCCAAAATGAACACTGTACGGCTATGACAGTGATTAAAAGTGCGTAGAAGATAACATTTTGTCTGTTAATGTTCCTGGCTAGTAAGAAAATGAAAAAAGAGGGAGGAAGAGAGGTCTTCAAGGATGCCTCCATTTCTCCTACTTCCCGACATGCAGTCAGGAACTTATGTGGAAGGACAGGTACCCATATACCTCTCCCCAGCACAGGCACTAAACATACTCCTGCCCTCCAGGGACTTGACGTCCTCACCGTCTCTGTCTTTCTTCTATAACCTTTCTTATTTTATACAGCGTCACAAGTCCTGTGCATAAAGGCAGACCAACTTCTAGAGGTTTATTGCAGGTCACTGAATTTGGACTCCCACACAGAAAACCAGGAAGTCTGCCATGGGGGACACCCAGGACTCTCCTTGCATTTACTTCACAGAGAACATTCCATCAGGACGTTTGAAAACCACAGCTGACAATAACCTCTTTTAGGACCCCGAGGTCACTGGGGCTCAAGCTCAGGGCCATTTGCCACACCTCACTCTGCTGATGGACTAGACTTGTCAGCACATCTTTCCCACCTGCTGTTGTGGATGCTCTGAAGCCCAGTCATTAGAGTTTGTCCTCAACCCTCTAGAAACAATCGTTGCTTGAAGAGGATAATAATAGATAGATGCAGCCTTGAGAGTGCTTTGTGCTGCCTGACTGCCGACTGAACTGGAGCAGGAGGAAAGGGGAGCCCTTTCACACATTCAACACAAGTTTATCGGTGGTCCAGCCTGTGCCAGAGAACTGGGCCAGTAACGCTGGCACTGCTCTCAGGCTGACCTATATTTCCTCCATCTTTCCAAACCTGCCTGAGTGAATATGAAAACTGTTCTAAAGGCCTTCACCTTAACCTTCCTGGGACATCTAGATGCCCTTGACTGGGATCCAGTCATTTGTCTAGCAGAAGTACATGTTATGCAAATTAGGCACCCACACGAGAGTCAACACATGGTGCCCCTATGCTTTGTACCTAATCCCAGAAATGCTGTGAGACTTACATAAGTGAGCACTGGATGCTGAGCTTTCTCAAAGGTAGCCGTCTCCTTTGTGGTGATGATTTAGTCACTAAGCTGTGTCCAACTCTCACAGTCCCATGGACTTACCCTGCCAGACTCCTCTGTCCATGGGATTTCCCAGGCAAGAATACTGGAGTGGGTGCCATTTCTTTCTCCGGGGGATCTGCCCTACCCAGGGATTGAACCTGGGTCTCCTGCATTGGCAGGCGGATTCTTTACCACTGAGCCACCAGGGAAGCCCAATCTCTATTCCTAGAGTGGTCTAAGACTTCCTTTTGGTTTGGAAAGTCCTATTTTAAATTGTTCTAATTGTGAATCTGTCTAGAAAGCAAAGACGAGAGTTGTGAGCATCGTTTCATTATGTTGTAACTCTCAAGACCTGCTGCATAAGTCTGCTTGTTATGGAATATGACCCTACATTCTTATTGTTATGCAACTTGTTTGTGTTGAACACAGGAGTGTAGGTCTCTGTGACAGGTACAAAGAAGAATATGCCCCCTACACTCATTACCTTCCAGGGTTCTTGGCTTCCTTAATCAATAGAAATTGATCAGAGGCCACACAAGAAATTCAGGCAAGGCTTTATTGGGGTGAGAACAAACAGTGGGTTCCCTTGCTTGCTTGCTTCACTTGGGGGGGGGAGGTGGCAAGCTGTTCCTATGTTGAGGGAGGGCAGTAGCTGGTTCAGGAGTCCTGCCAGAAGGTGGCCTAGGTGGTTTACCCACCTCTCAGGTGGTGGTGTGTGTAGGGGGCATGTGCTTTGGGTTCTTCAGAAGTGGCAGTTGGGTGTTTTGGTCTCTTTGTATCTTTTGTCCAAAATTTGCTCCAACTGTGTGGTTATTTTTGGTCCCATACAGTTTCTTTGTATTTTGTTGCTTCGGGTGCTGCGGGTATATTTTGCCTCTAGGTGCAAAGCATTGCAGCACTGCAGCAAAGGGTCCTCTGCCCAGATCTGGCTCACAATTTAGCTTAAAATTTTGTAGAGGTAATAAAGCAAGTACACAAGTAACTATAATACAAGAAAATATATGATAAATGTCATCAACTCTATGATATTTTCCAAACGCCAAATAGGGGTTATGGAAAATTCTGAAGGAGATGGGAATACCAGACCATCTGACCTGCCTTTTGAGAAACCTATATGTAGGTCAGGAAGCAACAGTTAGAACTGGACATGGAACAACAGTCTGGTTCCAAATAGGAAAAGGAGTACCTCAAGGCTGTATATTGTCACCCGCTTATTTAACTTATATGCAGAGTACATGCAGAAGGCAATGGCACCCCCACCCAGTACTCTTGCCTGGAAAATCCCATGGACAGAGGAGCCTGGTAGGCTGCAGTCCATGGGGTCACTAGGAGTCGGACACAACTGAGTGACTTCACTTTCACTTTTCACTTTCATGCATTGGAGAAGGAAATGGCAACCCACTCCAGTGTTCTTGCCTGGAGAATCCTGGGGACCGGTGAGCCTGATGGGCTGCCGTCTATGGGGTCACACAGAGTCAGACATGGCTGAAGCGACTTAACAGCTTAGTAGCAGAGTACATCATGAGAAACACTGGGCTGGAAGAAGCACAAGCTGGAATCAAGATTGCCGGGAGAAATATCAATAACCTCAGATATGCAGATGACACCACCCTTATGGCAGAAAGTGAAGAGGAACTCAAAAGCCTCTTGATGAAAGTGAAAGAGGAGAGTGAAAAAGTTGATTTAAAGCTCAATATTCAGAAAACGAAGATCATGGCATGTGGTCCCATCATTTCATGGGAAATAGATGGGGAAACAGTGGAAACAGTGTTAGACTTTATTTTTCTGGGCTCCAAAATCACTGCAGATGGTGACTGCAGCCGTGAAATTAAAAGACACTTACTCCTTAGAAGGAAAGTTATGACCAACCTAGATAGCATATTCAAAAGTAGAGATATTACTTTGCCAACAAAGGTCCATCTAGTCAAGGCTATGGTTTTTCCAGTAGTCATGTATGGATGTGAGAGTTGGACTGTGAAGAAGGCTGAGCACCAAAGATTTGATGCTTTTGAACTGTGGTGTTGGGGAAGACTTGTGAGAGTCCCTTGGACTGCAAGGAGATCCAACCAGTCCTTCCTAAAGAAAACCAGTCCTGAGTGTTCTTTGGAAGGACTGATGCTGAAGCTGAAACTCCAATACTTTGGCCACCTCATGTGAAGAGCTGACTCATTGGAAAAGACTCTGATGTTGGGAGAGATTGGGGGCAGGAGGAGAAGGGGACAACAGAAGATGAGATGGCTGGATGGCATCACCTACTTGATGCACATGAGTTTGGGTGAACCCTGGGAGTTGATGATGAACAGGGAGGCCTGGCGTGCTGCGATTCATGAGGTTGCAAAGAGTCAGACACGATTGAGCAACTGAACTGATTTTGCTATGTTATCCAACAATGGGATAATATGTATTTAAACTGAGATCATCTGGATTATCTGGGTGAACAGTCGGTAATACTGCTATTTCACTCTACGTTAGTGGTTTTAAAGTTCTTTCCTTTTTAAATAGAATTGTAAGAAGGACCTTGGCATATGTCATAGGCAAAAGTGTAGATGTTCTGGTTGAGCTACAGTGGAGTCCCTTCCCTCTCTGTCCTCTACCATTTCACTAAAGAGTTACTTGAAACTCCCTCCTGACTCTTATGGGCTCCAAGAAACACACATAGAAACTATGGAGAGATAGAAACTATGGAGAGATGATGATTAAGAAGTAAGAGCTTTCTTCTGGTTGGACTGATCAGGTGGCCTGCTGGAGAAGGTGGCGTTTGAAGGCGGTCTATGTACAAAGTGATCATTAGACTTTGCATTGTATAGTACTGGGTCATGTGGTCTGGGTGCATCTACCCTGGGCATGTATCTTCATGGCTTGTGAAACAGCCTTCATAAACAGTGTGAAGGAAGATCTCACACTTGATCCCCTCATGGTCATGTGCACTCTGCCCCTGCAAAAAATTACTGAGTTTCATGGTGGTGAAGGATCTGAAGTTCATTTCTGGCCTCCTCTGACCCTTCCCTTGCTCTTCCTCCCTTTTCCTCTAAGGAAACTTTATGCTGTTCCTTTGTCACCTCAGGGGCCCAGCTTATCTAGATATTTGTCCTTTGCCAGTAGCAACACTTACAATGGAATCTAATATTTATTTCTTTAGCATTGGACCCCAGAAGCAGATACGCAGCTCAAGGCAATAATGGTGAAACTACCACCCTCAGGAAATGCTGTGCCTTCTTTCAAGGAAGGCAGGCTTGGGAGGAGGACCCACTCAGGAGTCGTAGAACTATTGATCTAGAACCCTAGTCCTTTTGCATAGCTAATTATGACTAATTGAAATTTTATTGCACCTTGGAGTATAGTTGGACTTCCTTGAAGCTGCTCAGCAGTAAAGAATCTGCCAGCGATACAAGAGACATAGGAGACTCATGTTCAGTCCCTGGGTCAAGAAGATCCTGTGGAGGAGGGCATGCAATCCACTCCAGTTTTCTTGCCTGGAGAATCCCATGGACAGTAGAGCTTGGTGGGCTATAGTCCATAGCGTCACAAAGAGTCAGACACGACTGAAGTGATACAGCATGCACCCACACATGCACACACACATGGAGTAGAGTTAACCTTGCTTGGGAAGTGGGTTGCCTACTCCAAGCTTCATGCTGTCTTGCAATATCCAAATGTTAGGATTTGGAGGAATGATCAAATCTCAGACAGCATTCTCTTCCTTAATTGCTTTGTTATCTCTTGTCAGGCTAAAGCCCTGATTAGCGCTAAGACAGGCCTGGGACCTGGAAACCTTTGCTGCAGGTCTGCCCTGATTGTACCCTGACATACCTCTCCTTGAGGAACAAAATACACAGAAGCTGTAGGGGACTGAAAATAACTGCGTGCAGGTGCAGATGGGGCAAATTCTGGACCCAAAAGATAGAGAGAGACCAAAAAACCCAACTGCCACTTTTGAGGAGCCTGGAGAAAAATAGAGCAAAAGCAGCTACTGAGCATGCCCTCGGCACTCAACACCTTACCAGGGGGTGGGCAACACACCTAAGCCGTCCTTCTGCCCAACCCCTGGACACACCCCTGTCTTCCCCTCTTATAAGGAACAAGCTTGCCTCCCTCAGGAAGTGAGCAAGCAAGGGAACTTGGTGTCTGTTTTCATTGCCCCCTACTGGAGCAGAGGCCTTCATAAAACCTTGCCTGAATTTCTCTTCTGGCCTCTAGTCAATTTCTATGGGTTGGGGAAGGCCAAGAACCCTGGCTGGTAGCTATAAAGGGAAGCAGGGTTTCTGCAGAAAGATAGAAGTCATATCCAGACTTACATGTTTGTAAAAACTGTGCAGAAAATTCAATTAAAAATATATACTTGTTGAAATTTTTTAAAGCAATCTTAGGTTCACAGCAAAACTGAGCAGAAAGTACATAGAGTTTCCACATACCATCTGCCCCCCAACACATACAGCCTCCCCCACTATCAAGGTCCTGCAGCAGAGCAGTATCTTTGTTAGAATCAGTGAATCTACATTGACACCTCATTATCAGCAGTCTACAGTGTGCATTAGAGTTCATTCTTGATGTGTACATTCTGTGGGTATGGACAAGCATGATGACCTGAATCCACTATTATAGTATCATACACAATAGTTTCACTGCCTTAAAAATCATCTGTGGTTCACCTATTCATCATTCTCTTCTCCCTCTTTCCTGGCAACCAGTGATTCTTTTGCTCTCTCCATAGTTTTACCTTTTTTCAGAATGTTCTATAGTTGGAATCCTAGCCTTTTCAGATTGGCTTCTTTCACTTTGTAATATAAATTTAAGTTTTCTCTGTGGCTTGATAGCGCATGTACTTTTAGCACTAAATAATATTCCATTGTCTGGATATACCACAGTTTATCCATTCTCCTACTGAATATATGTTGAGTTTTTACTCTGATTAAAGCATTAAGCTATATTCAGTTAGAGCATATAATAACATAAGACATACATCATTCTCTTGTTCAACAGCTAGTTTACAGCCAATTCAAGTCTTTTGTTAAGGGCTGGACTAGAGCAAAGTTGTTACAAAGAAAGAGACTCGAAGTGGTTAAATTCCAGGCTTCTCAAAGAGAAAACACATGAGGAGGAATTAGAAGAATGGGTAGGATTCCAAAGTTGTTATGGACTGAATTGTGCCCCCTCAAAATCCATATGTTGATGTCCTAACTCCCAAAAATCTCAGAATGTGACAGTATTTTGAGATGGGTCCTTCAAAGAGGTCATTATGTTAAATGAGATATATGGGTGGACCCTAATCCAATATGACTGCTGCTGCTGCTGCTGCTAAGTCACTTCAGTCGTGTCTGACTCTGTGCGACCCCATATACGGCGGCCCACCTGGCTCCCCGTCCCTGGGATTCTCCAGGCAAGAACACGAGTGGGTTGCCATTTCCTTCTCCAATGCATGAAAGTGAGAAGTGAAAGTGAAGTTGCTCAGTTGTGTCCTACTCTTAGTGACCCCATGGACTGCGGGCTCCTCCGTCCAGGGATTTTCCAGGCAAGAGTACTGGAGTGGGGTGCCATTGCCTTCTCCATCCAATATGACTGGTGTCCTTCAAAGAGGAAAAGACAGGGACCACACAAGTTGTGCCCTCTGAAGACACGGTAGGACAGCAGCCATCTGCCAAACAGGGAGAGAGGCCTTGGGAGAAAGCAACCCTGGCTGCATCTTGATCTTGGACTTCCAGCCTCTAAGATGTAAGAAAAGAGCTGCATGTTTTTTAAGCCACCCAAGCTGGGGTGTTTTCCTTATAGTAGCGCCAACAAACTAATACAAATGTGAAGATGGGAAGGAGGTTAATTTGACAGTGAGAATGGCATGAGAGAGGTGCAGAGGGGAACCTGGTTGAGTTCAAGAACATGATGAAGCCAAGGCTGGTTGGCTGTTGGGAGCTATGCTACCAGGCTGCGGTTGACCTTGGGGTAGCCAGCAACAGGGCATGAAGGTGCCAAGGTGGGATGGGCCCTGAGATTTCCCTTGCAAGTTCAGCTAGCAGGGTGACAGTGCCTTAGTCATAGCAAGGGTTTGTTTTCCACAAGTGTCCTTAAAATGCATTGGCTTGCTTCTTTTTACCCTTGGTTTCAGCACACAATGGTTTTAATATGCTGAATCTGCAATACTAAAAGCATGTTTTGACAGAGAAACACTAGCTAAGATGATTCTGAGATGTTTCTCATCGTTGGGTGAGCACCTGGCCTTTCCTGGCATTCTTCCTCAATCTGAACGCAATTCTCTAAACAGTGCTACAGACATGTCTGCTTGAGTCAAAGAACATCAGAATTTTATGAGACCTTAGAAGTCCCTAGTTCTGCCCTCCTATTTTATAGTAGAGGAAATGGAAGCCTAGAAAAAGTTGGTGATTTTCTCAGAATCATCCACTCAGTAGCAAAGGCTTCTAAGGCCAGAAAAGTTGCTGTTGTTGCTGTTATTATTGCTGCTGCTGCTAAGTCACTTCAGTCGTGTCCGACTCTGTGCGACCCTATAGACGGTGGCCCACCAAGCTCCCCCGTCCCTGGGATTCTCCAGGCAAGAACATTGGAGTGGGTTACCATTTCCTTCTCCAATGCATGAAAGTGAAAACTGAAAGTGAAGTCGCTCAGTCGTGTCCGACTAGTAGCGACCCCATGGACTGCAGCCTACCAGGCTCCTCCGTCCATGGGATTTTCCAGGCAAGAGTACTGGAGTGAGGTGCCATTGCCTTCTCCGATTACTTTTTGCTAAATAATTTTTATTTTATCTGGACAAAGAGGCCCATCCTGCAAGGATCAGGATGGGATAGAGCTATGAATTATGTCTTTGGGGGAACCCATAGCATCAAGATGAAAATTGTGTGCTTTGGAGTCAGATACCTGGGTTCAAACACCAGCTCTCCATTGGCTAGCCATGTGACTCAGGGGCTACTGCTTAAGTTCTCTAAAACTTAGAGCTTTATCTATAAGAAGAGTGGTGGTGAGGGGAAGTTAGTATAGAAGTCATTGTGAGCATGGGAATCAAGATTAAGTGAAACAATTTTTATGAATGTGACCGACATTATCAAACCTCAAAAAAGTATAAACCTCAAAAAGAAAGAAATCTCAAAGTGCTTTTCCTACCTCCAACGGTAGATAGTTTTGTTTGTTTCTGGGTCACCAGGACTTGGCACCATCCCTGTCAGAAACACCATGTGCAACAAAAGTGTGTTGAATGAATGAATTATCAGCAGTGACCCAGGAGGAACAATAGCCCATACAGTTGGGAAAAGAAAAACAGAGGATAATAAATGGATAACGAAGATCTGTAAGTATTTAGAGTCTCAGGCAAGCAGAAAGATTTGAGAAATGGTGTGTGTATGTGATAGTTGCTAAGTCGTGTCCAACTCTTTGTAACCCCATAGAGTGTATAGCTCGCCAGGCTCTTCTGTCCATGGAATTCTCCAGACAAGAATATACTAGAGTGGGTAGCCCTTCCCTTCTCCAGGAAATCTTTCCCACCCAGGGATCGAACCTGTGTCTTCTGCATTGGCAGGCAGACTCTTTACCATCTGAGCCACCAGAGAAGCTCTTTTGAGAAATGGTAAGTGGGAGTAAAAGGAAAAGAAGAATCCCTCACCTCCAGGGGGTTCGCATGGGGCCACACAACAGGTAGACTCGATACGACTTGCAAAGCACAAAGTTCAAAACAGGCACACAGAAGCCATCAACAGAAGCAGAAGCCTCATCTTACTAGGATTTGAAGGAGAGGTTGCCCCAAGAATCTGGAGACACTAAGCAGATTCTTAGCTTGCTTAGACCTCCGGAAGCAGGGAGGTCAAGGGGGAAAAGACTGAAGACAGTCTCAGGCAACACCAGTGAAAACAGACCCAGCAATAAAGACTTTGCAAGGTGGAGTGTATTAAGCAGGTTTTTTTATTCTGATGCTTTGACATCTTGGGGCTATGCGGATGCTGGAAGGGGCTGTCCCTCCCAGGTTAGCTAATTCCCAGAGCCAGCAAACAACTTGCATGAGAATGTGGCTTTTATATGCATACCAACCAATCTGAAGGCCAACCTCAGCCTCCCCTTTTATATCAGGCTCACCAAGGGCTCTCAGTGGGGAACCCATCATCCCCTGCCCCAATCACCTAATCAGATATGACAAAAGACCTGCAACCCTCAACCCAGAGCCCACTGAAATTATTCAAACTAGCTGATCCTAAACCTGCAGACCCTGTCTTATTTTGTCTTTCCCATAGAAACTATGATATAGTCTTTACTCATGTTTTCCCCTGGTTCCTCTTCTATTGAGCCCTGGTGCTTCCCCATGGGGTCTGCATGGTGCGCCATAGCTCCAGTTTCTAGGGGGTCTATGCATATAAAATTATCATGACAGTTTTTTTTCCCCATGTCTGCATGTCTTACCATAGCCAGTTAAAACAAATTTACAGACCCCATGGACTATAGCCCGCCAGGCTTCTCTGTTCATGGAATTCTCCAGGCAAGAATACTAGAGTGGATTGCCATTTCCTTCTCCAGGGGATCTTCTCAACCCAGGGATCAAACCCAGGTCTCCCTCATTGAAGGCAGATTCTTCATCATCTGCACCACCATGGAAACCCTGGTGAACAGCATGAAGGGTGAACATCAATGCAAAATAAAAAATCATTTAGGAGGTTGTAAGATCCCATGATGGAATGCCAAATATGACAAAAGAATCTAACCGTATTATAAATGCATGAACAATTGCACTGAAAGGGATGGGGGAAAGTGCTGACCTAAGTGCCTTTAGAAATTTGTTAAATGTGTAAAGTTAAACGCAGAATGATTGTACACAAGTGCTTTGGCTTACATCATTTTCTATGAGGTTATAGGTTAGCAATCATATAATACTCTATAGTGCACTGGAATCAAGCAATTAAGTTGTGGCTGGCTGAGGCTGTGATCCAGGTTTCTTGCTGTATGGGAGAGGATCTAGACAAGCATGGGGAGAAGGCTAGGATGATCCGTATGGTACTGGGTTAGAGTTGGAGACAACAATATGAACCTATATGTAGCTTATTAGATATAAAATATTTATAGATATATGTGTATATACATGTGTTACTATACACACACATATATTCTTTGTAAGCTGAGAGGACCTAGCAGTGGCAACACCCCCAGTAACTCCCAGGATACACAGAGTATGGTCTCTAAAATACCATCTCCCATAAAAAGAACTGTGGCTCCATGAAGAAGTCCCTGACTCTAGGGCAGGAAATATACAAGATGAGCCTGGAGCATCTTGCAGTCCCAGAAAGTAAGGAAGAGCTTAAGAGAATATCACAATGACTGGAATTTTTTAAGGTATGCAAGAATCAACTGATAGAACTCTGGATGGCCAAAGTGGGAATGATTTGAGCAATGAAATAATGTTGGGTTATAATGCTAAGCATAAAATAAATGTTGGGTTAAAACCCAAAGCATAAAATAAAATAAATCCATGAATTCATACTGATATAAATAAATGATTGAATAAATAAATAAATAAAGAGCACTAGATAAAACTCCCCAGCAGATGGATTCCAAATAATTTATGTAAATATTTCTCTATCAAAGAGTAGAGTATAATTCCTCAGTCTTTAATTGTGGGCTGCATATAGCTGCTGCTGCTGCTAAGTCACTTCAGTCGTGTCAGCCTCTATGCGACCCCATAGACGGCAGCCCACCAGGCTCCCCTGCCCCTGGGATTCTCCAGGCAAGAACACTGGAGTGGGTGGCCATTTCCTTCTCCAGTGCATGAAAGTGAAAAGTGAAAAGTGAATGTGAAGTCGCTCAGTCATGTCCAATTCTTAGGGACCCCATGGACCACAGCCTACTGGGCTCATCCATGGGATTTTTCCAGGCAAGAGTACTGAAGTGTGGTGCCATTGCCTTCTTCGGCTGCATATAGGGATTTCCTTTAAAAGAATACAATATGAAAAGGTGAGGGAAAAGTAACTTGACAGTGGAGAAACCTGACAAACACAACCTCAACCAGGTGATCAAAGTCAACATCAGCTGTCATCAGTTCAGTTCAGTTCAGTTCAGTTCAGTCGCTCATTCATGTCCAACTCTCTGCGACCCCATGAATCGCAGCACACCAGGCCTCCCTGTCCATCACCAACTCCCGGAGTTCACTCAGACTCATGTCCATCAAGTTGGTGATACCATCTCATCCTCTGTTGTCCCCTTCTCCTCCTGCCCTCAATCCCTCCCAGTATCAGAGTCTTTTCCAATGAGTCAACTCTTCGCATGAGGTGGCCAAAGTACTGGAGTTTCAGCTTTAGCTTCATTCCTTCCAAAGAAATCCCAGGGCTGATCTCCTTCAGAATGGACTGGTTGGATGTCCTTGCAGTCCAAGGGACTCTCAAGAGTCTTCTCCAACACCACAGTTCAAAAGCATCAACTCTTCGGCACTCAGCCTTCTTCACAGTCCAACTCTCACATCCATACATGACCACAGGAAAAACCATAGCCTTGACTAGATGGACGTTAGTCGGCAAAGTAATATCTCTACTTTTGAATATGCTATCTAGGTTGGTCATAACTTTTCTTCCAAGGAATAAGCGTCTTTTAATTAGATCATGCTAATATGCAGTCTTGAAATAATTGAGAATGGAATTTTATCTCTGAGATCTTCCTCGCAAAAACTCATAGCCACAGTCTAATCATGAGAAAAACATCAGACAGTTCCTAATTGAGGGACATTCTACAAAATGCTTGATCACTTCCCCTCAAAACCGTCAAATTCATTAAAACAAAGCCTTAGAAACTCACAATGAAGAAGAGCCTTGAGACACGACAATAACATGTAATATGCCATACTGAATGGGATCCTGGAACAGAGAAAGAATATTAGGTAAAAAGTGAAGAAATGTAAGTAAAATATTTTGTTCAGACTTTAGTTAAAAATAATGTATCAATATTGGTTCACAAACTGTCACAGATGTACCCTATTAATGTAAAATGGTAATAACAGGGAAATGGTATATGGGGAATTTATCATCAGTGTATTCTTCTATAAGTCTACAACTATTTTAAAATAAAAAAGTTGTTTTAAAAAGTGCTGAGAAGAGGATCTGGGCTTAATTATTTTGTTTGTCTGGCTTTTGTTTCTTCAACTCTTTCTTTTATGGTTTAGAGCTTGGAAATTTAACTTTTTAAATAATAAATTTTGATTCATCATGAAAAAGAGCTTTCTCACAGAAAATTAGAAGTAGACAATTAAGCCAGCAAAATAAAAGGGTACAAAAGTATAGAACATCTTTTTTTTCTGTATTGATAATCAGGGTTGATGACTGACTATTGATTTGCATTACTGAAATGCAACTATGAACGTCCCATGACAAACATAAATTTTAAATTTAGTTACAGTCTATATTGATATACACATTCAGTATCCAAAATACTGCTGGCTCTGGATATGGATTGGGAAATGAATGACTTGAGAGAAACCTGATGAACTCTTAAATATCAGTAAATAAGTGAGTGGATATTTTGAAATTTTGATGAGAAATTCTGTCTCACTTTTGCCCTGCACTGGCAAGGGTATGTCTGGTTGTCTTTGGAATCCTCTGGAAATGATATAGACTCTGTGGCCACCATCCCTGAGAAGATGGGCAGCTCTGAAGTCTTCACTTCACACTGATTCTCACAGCCACAACTGTCTTGAGAAAGTGCAGGAAGACACAGAAAGTAACCTCTTTGCACAGCAAGTTGTTAAAGGACTTTCTCTTGGTTTAGATACTGATCCTGGCACCATCTCTACTTTCTCCCCAGATCCAATCTGTCGCTGAGTCAGACAGACTGGACCACCTTATGTGGTTTCTCATAGCCATCACAATAAAATATAAAGTGCTCAGCTGGCTAAAAATAACTTCTGCTGTGCCCTGGCTCTTGCCTACTTCTCCAAGCTCATCTTTTAAATCCTCCTCAGTTTCCAAACAAACTGAGTGATTTGTGGTATTCAAAGCCACCACATTCTCTCACCGCTCTGTATGTGCAGCACTGCCTCTTCTTTCTAGAATATCCTTTCCAGCTCCACCTGACTAGCACCTCTGGGTCCTTCAAGGCCCCCAGCCTCTGTCAAATGCTCTGGGGTCCTGTTGGCTGGGCCACTGTCCCTCTTCTGTGTTTTTATAGCTTCTTGCACACGACTCTGCCCCATTTCCTAACTCCTGGAATGTACCCCACATCTCCTTCATGTTCTGTTACTCATCCTTCAAGACTCTCCTTTGGTAGAATATCTCCCTTTAGTCAGAGTTCATCTTCTCCTGCTCCGGTGAGTCATTAAGACTTTTTCCTCTGTCACAGCACTGAATTGCATCTGACTTGTGTTAATCGTTGGCATATTTTGCCTGCTTTTTCACCTCATTGCCAACCTTTTCAGGCAGTTTATCTTCACCTTTTATTTTGGCACAATGCCTGGCACAACACCTGTTGATTAAGGTAGTTGTCCTTCTGTGGTTACTATGGCCTCTAGGCAACAACTCAAAGCTTCCCCAGTTGGCCACATTTCTGGACAGGCTATGCCAGTCTGTATATGACTCAATGAGCTTCAGACAACAAGGAAAACGCACTCACAGCTTGTTTACTTCTCCTCTCTAGATACCTGTTCTGCAATCATGACCAAACAGAAGGAATAAAGTCAGACCAGAATCTGAAACTAAAAAGCCCTGTCAATTACACCATTGTTTCCTGCTGGAGCAAGCAGAGCGGCCTCAGCTGCACATTCCTGGGACATGAATAATATCAGCTGTGATTACACTTCAGTATCTCATCCATCAGCAGCCTGTGAACATTGAATATAGCCTAATTAGGAAATGTGAAGGTCCCTTTGCTGGGGATGAGAGCTGAAGAAACACAGGTCCACATGCCTCTCCCCATGGCGGGAACTCCTGAGGCTCACACACGGATTTGCGGGGCTGTAGGGCCAGAACTCGAGCTTCCCAGGTGGCACTAGTGGTAAAGAACCTGTCTGCCAATGCAGGAGATATAAGAGACCCAGGTTCGATCTGGGTCGGGAAGATCCCCTGGAGGAGGGCATGGCCACCCACTCCAGTATTCTTGCCTGGAGAATCCCATGGACAGAGGAGCCTGGTGGGCTACAGTGCATGGGGTTGTATAGAGTCGGACACGACTGAAGCGACTGAGCATGCAGCATGCTCACAGGGCAGACCTTGCCCATCTAGACCGCACTCTTCACACAATCGCCAGTAAGCCGAGATCACAACAGGTTGCACCCTATATTATACTACTCCTTAAATGCATTGCAAGGGAGATATAGCAGGACTGATACATCAGGCGCTTCCACATGGATGTGAAAGTATTTACTAAGTGATTAACTCACTTTGCCTAACATTTTTTGTTTAGTGCTTTTGACTGGCTTCAATCAGAAACGCTAAATTTTGTCAACAAGTGGCTTCTCGTCTTTTATTAAGTTTTTCTAATAAGTTTTTCTAAGCTTCTCTTTTCTTACACAGCTCTTAGAATGCATTCAGAGGGCTGCATTCTATCTTCCAAAGTGAAGAGAGCACAGGACTAGGGATGTCTGCAGGCTTAATTATTAATAAGAGGAATGAGACACTCCTTAAAGTTCTTGTGCAGGAGAGAACAAGTACAGGCTCTTCTTTGCACAAAATGCCCCTATGTCTGAATCCTTGCCTCTTGTTCATGGACTTTAACTTGAAAGTGAAAGTCGATCAGTCATGTTTGACTCTTTGCGACCCCATGGACTATATAGTTCATGGAATTCTCCAGGCCAGAATACTGGAGTGGGTAGCTTTTCCCTTCTTTGGGGATTTCTCAACCTAGGGATTGAACCCAGGTCTCCCGCATTGAAGGCGGATTCTTTACCAGCTGAACCACAAGGAAAGCCCAAGAATACTGGAGTAGGTAGCCTTTCCCTTCTCCAGCGGATCTTCCCAACCCAGGAATTGAACCAGGGTCTCCTGCATTGCAGATGGAATCTTTACCAATTGAGCTATGAAGGAAGCATTTTAACTTGAGGTGTTCATTATTCACTTTGGCCATCTGATGCAAAGAGCTGACTCATTGGAAAAGACCCTGATGCTGGGAAAGATTGAGGGCAGGAGGAAAAGGGGGTGACAGAGGATGAGATGGTTGGATGGCATCATTGACTCAATGGACATGACTTTGAGCAAACTGTGATAGATAGTGAAGGACAGGGGAGCCTGGTGTGCTGCAGTCCACGGGATTGCAAAGAGTGAGACACAACTTAGCAACTAATCAACAACAAATTCATTATTCAGTCCTTGGTCCATGTACTTTTCTGACACTTGTTGAGCATCAGCTGTGGTGCCAATCTGCCTTACCCCCATGGTGCTCTGGCACCCAGCATTTACAGAGTAACTGACAGGAGCAAAGAAGAGGCTTGTGGTCACACGGCAGTAAGAGGAACTCACCTGCTCCAATGCCCCAGAGCCAAGCACACCAAGTCCCAGCCCACTGAACCCACTGAGCTAAAGTCCAGTTTAATCCTACTGGATGATGTTTCTTGTCAAACCGCCCCGTGCCCCCTCCAGTGCACATTGCTATAGGCTAAGTTACAAATGGTTGCTCAAACTCCTGCCACTGCGGCAGTTTCCTCCAACTACTTACTACTTGGGGCCCCTGGATCAGAGACCCTCAGTATGAGGGTTAGAAGAATATGTTACCTCACCAATTTAGATGTGACACCCCTTTCCCTAGGCAAAATAATTCTCCTAAAAGAAAAGGAGGGAATGAGAAGAAACAGGTAGGAAGGCTAAGGGTCTCCAAATAGAAAACAGCCTGCAAGCATCAGATATTTTTTATCTCTCTCTTAAGCAGCAGGAGGAAATAAACTACAAGTGTCAGATTTTTTGCTTCCCTGATAGCTCAATTGATCAAGATCCCCTCTGCAATGAAGGAGACCCTGGTTTGATTCCTGGGTTGGGAAAATCCCGTGGAGAAGGGATAGGTACCCACCCCAGTATTCTTGAGCTTCTCTTATGGCTCAGCTGGTAAAGAATCTGCTTGCAATGCGGGAGACCTGGGTTCAATCCCGGGTTGGAAAGATCCCCTGGAGAAGGGAAAGGTTACCCACTCCAGTATTCTGGCCTGGAGAATTTTACAGTCCATGGGGTCACAAAGAGTCGGACACGACTGAGCAACTTGAAATGTGTAAAAAAAAAAAAATTCTCTCCCTGATAATGTGTGACCTTAGTGTCACGCTATAAGATGCTTTTGCTGCTGGGCATGGCATCTCAGGGATGGCCACTAGAATCCTTTGTCTTGAGTTCTGGTGAAGCCATTCTACAGTATCATCATAGTTTGCCACCTGTGCCCAAGCATCTGTTGCCCCGCACATTGCATAGAACTGGCTTCCCTTAGATTCACATTCTGTCTATCTCCCTATAATTTTAAATGCTTGCTTTATTCTCTTCCCAAGGGAGTGAAACTGGCTTTGATAAAGACCTCAGTGGAATCCTAGGATGGTGAATACCACCCACTCAGTCTTGTTCACCAGATTTTGAACACAAGTGAGGACATCCTGCTACTTCTGCCTTCTAACCTGGTGTTTGCCTCTTATGTTTGGGCATTGCTTCATTCCCTTGGTTGCTATGCCCTACTCGTTTGTTTGAATTTCTGTGGTCACCCTAGACCCTACTTGTCCCAGCAGTTCCACCTTTGCTCCTAATCCCGATGCCATGCCTTACTGAAGAGCCATGACATTTGATAGGGTAAATAGTATTGTTACTTCTGCTGCGTTACTCTTAAGGAAACTAGGCTCAGAGGAGTAAGTGACTTGGCCAATTAGGTATCTAATACACAGTAGAGTCAGGCCTTGATCTAGGTTGCTGCTGCTGCTAAGTCGCTTCAATCATGTCCGACTCTGTGCAACCACATGGATGGCAGCCTAACAGGCTCCCCTGTCCCTGGGATTCTCCAGGCAAGAACACTGGAGTGGGTTGCCATTGATCTAGGTTACTTGTCTCCAAATAGTTGGCTCTTGGCTCAAATCTGTGCTTTTGGCTCTAAAAATCTTAAGGATAGTTTTAAAAATTAGATGTGATTAAAAGGTAAAAATATACAGAAATAAATATTTGACTGTTATTGTCATCAACAAGTGGGCTTCCTCCAGTGTGCAGCGATGCATTTCTTCCGGGTCCTTGAAACAGAAAAGCTGTGGCTTCCTGCATTAGATGAAGCTTGCACGTGGACGGCAAACTACAGCAATGTCTACCGACGCCAGGTATGGAACATTCATGCTTCAGAAGTTCATCTGTGGTTATTTAGAATAATAACCACAAATTTTATAATAACCACTCATTTTCAAAACGAGTAATGTTATAAATGGAGGTTAGATTCTTGAGTTATCTCACAAGGCTGTTTAATTAACAATGTCATTGGAGTACATTTCTAGCTCATCAGGAGGCTGAAGTAATGCACATATTATGCCACTGCAACATAATCATCAAGTTCTTGATCAATAAAGGAGTGTTTATTTTGAGCCCTGAGAACTGTCTCCTGACAGCAGTGGTGAACCTGTCACTGTAGGTTCTAGAGTATGTAGGAGTTGTTGGAAAAATCCCCATATTTTAATAGCTGAGAGAGCTGGTTTGTCAGTGAGAAATGAGAGGGTATTCTCGTGAGAGGTCAGGTGGCTTGAAAAAATGTGCAGATGTGGAGTACAAAAGGGCAGGAAAAGAGAAATCCCAGGAACAAAAAATGATGTGAGCAGAGGAGGTGGAAGAAATCAGTTATCTGAGGATGGGAAGTAAAATCTGACAAGGAAATGGGAACTAATAAAGGGATTTAGAGAATGTGGATTTAGAAGGTTAGGGATTTATAATGTGAGAAACAGAAGATGACTTTGGCAGAAGATTTCGAATGGCTTTTGATGGAACCACTTCAATTTTAGAGAAATGTAATAAGGAAAAGCTATGGGCTTCCCTGGTGCCTCAGATGGTAAAGAATCTGCCTGCAGTGCAGGAGGCTGGGGTTCAGTCCCTGGGTGGGGAAGATCTGCTGACTGAGCGACTAATAAACAGTAAAGAAAAAGTTATACTGATAAAAGCTTGTGTGAAAGTGAAAGTCACTTTGTGATCCCATGCACTGTAGCTGGCCAGGATCCTCTGTCCATGGAATTCTCCAGGCAAGAATACTGGAATGGGTTGGCATTCACTTCTTCAGGGGATTTTCCTGACCCAGGGATCAAACCTGGGTCTCCCACAAGTAACTTCACTCTAACTAGGAGTAACCAGTAGGCTAACAGATTAGCCACAAATTCTCACTCATGGGGGACAAGGTACAACCCAGGGAAGACAGGAGATCTGAGGACTAATGAGCTAGAGCTTTGCAGGGAAGGTACATTTACTTCATCCTAGTAAAATAAGAAAAAAGCAATCCTGCAGAGATAAAAATAGGTGGCTTTGTGGAATATCTACCTCCATGTTAGTCTTTGCCCTATTTCAGTGCAGCTGACTCTCCACATCTATGAGTTCTTCCTCCTCAGAGTCAACTAACCATAGATCAAAAATACTTTAGAAAAGAACTTTCATAAAGCTCCAAAAAGCAAAATTTGTTTGCTGCCCTGGCACCTATTGATATAACGTTTACATTGTATTATGTATCACAAGTAATCTAGAGATGATATAACATATACAGGAAGATGTATGTATCTTATATGCAAATACTATACGATTTTATATAAAGGACTTCAGCATCTGTGGAGTTTTGGTCTTCTCAGGGGGTTCTGGAACCAATCCCTCAAGGATACTAAGGAACACTGTCCTAGAATGGGAGGAAATCTTGGCTAGTATAGGATTTGGCCAAGGTAAGGATGGGGCTTCCCTGGTGGTGCAGTGGTTAGGAATCCGCCTGCCAATGCAGGAGATAAGAGTTCAATCCTTGAGTCAGGAAGATCCTGTGGAGAACATAGCAACCCACTCCAGTATTCTTGCCTGGAAAATCTGTGACAGAAGTAGCTAGCAAGCTACATGAGGTCACAAAGAGTCAGACATGACTTAGCAACTAAACAACAACAAAGAGAGCTACAGAGTAGCAACTAAGTTGATGGCACTATTCTCAAAGGTACTGTCACGGTCCCCTTGGTTGGTTGGTTGGTTGGTTGGTTTACAAAGTGAAAAGCCTAGATAAGGCCTGGAAACAGGAGACTGAGAAAGGGGGATTCATATCTTTGTTAACAGCATGAAAATTCTATCTCCTTAGTGACCTGGGGCAAGCTTTGCAGAACTTGTTGCCTTGAGGGAAGTGTTTCTTTTCTTTAAAAAGAATTTTGATTACACTTGTTCTGGGAAGCATGAGCATGTACATTGTTTGGCTGAAAGTCCAAAGTGTTGTTCCAAATTGAACAACTCAGCCTTTGCAGGGAGATCTTACTCGAGCTATGGCTTTCCCTAATTAGATGTGGAGGATCATATTTTAGAATAAGATTAACCTCCTTAAGTAGAGGGATAAAGTTTCCTAGAGGGAGGGAAAAATTTGCAACATGGTGGATTTAAGAATGTTCTTTTCCTGTTGCTGAGGATGGACAGGGGAGCAAGGCTGGGAACCAGTTGACCCAATGAGAGAATTTATGTGAAGAATTTAACTTGATCTTTACTTTTTTTCATACACTCCGGAAACAGAGATGTTTAGGGTCTTTAAAAATTTTTTTTAATTGGACTATAGTTGATTTACAATGTTGTGTTAGTTTCTGTTCACAGCCAAGTGAATCAGTGGTAGGGTTATTTTTAGTATTAAAATTATTATAATCTCCATCTCCCAACCCTCGGTCAAGTACAAAGCTTGTGTTGTTGATGGAAAGGGGTAGATTAAAGATGTGACAGTAGAGGGGCATGTAACCTTCTGTTGAGGTCAGTGTCCAGCATCCCCTCTGGGAGGGGACTGAGCCCCTGGGAATCTAAGTGGAGAACTGGCAGTGAGTAGCCAGAGGTGCATCTGGGAGAGGCAAGCCACAGTGCTGGACCACTTCAAAAGCAGATGAGAATTGGAGTGATGTGTAACAGAAGTGTCCACTGAGGTTACACAAATCAAAGAAAGGAGGCTTTCCTCCTGCCCCTCCATTAAGATGTTGGAAGAGCAGATTTCTCAGGACTGGAGGTCGTTGAGTACATGTGTATATATGCATGTGTCAGTCGCTCAGTGGTGTCCGACTCTTTGTGACCCCATGGACTGTAGCCCACCATGCTCCTCTGTTGTCCATGGCATTTCCTAGGCAAGAATACTGAAGTGGGTTGCCATTTCCTTCTCCAGGGCTCCTCCCAACTGAGGGATCGAACCCGGGTCTCCTACATTGCAGGCAGATTCTTTATCATCTGAGCCATCATGTGTGGCTTTCTCAGAAATGCTATACCTGTATCCTAAAAGGATTGAAGGTGAACGGAGAGGGTGGGAACCAGGAGGAGTCCATCAGAGGAATCCTATAGATGCCAACGGGAAGCCCAGTTGGGAAGTCTTTCCACCTCATCAGTTACTATGATGAAGTAGAAAAGTATGGATACTACTATTGTGTTTTGCTTTCTATTAATTGTTAAAATAATCTTGTGGTGAGAGTGTTGGCAAGACAAACACCTGTTCTTTATTTCTTTACTAGGCAAGTTGGAATTATTGGCAGAATGTTCCAGCAAAAGCAGAATTCCATGAAACTATCTAGAGAATGTGTGGATGGACTTGCTGTAGTAGGTGTTACACTTAGATAAGGAATTTTTCAGTAGCTGTGGTGGTCTCAAAGGATCTATTTTTGAGAGGGGATAGCTGCAAAAATAAGAGTTAACCACTTTGGGTGTGGGGAGGGGAAGCAGAGCCTGAGACAGTGTTGTCACTGCAAAATTAGAACAAGTCTTTGGCAATACTTCCAACTGTATCATATAATTAGGCAGGAGACTTGGTAAGGGGAAAGATGGGGGATTTGGCATCAGTTGCATTGCATTTGAAATGTTGCTTTAAATTTCTGTTGCATTTTACTCCATCTAGCCCTCTAACCTTAAAAAATGAGGTGATTTATCTTCATATATGAGTTCAACTCTATCAAAACCTTCTTTTCTTGTTGTGGAGGGTAACTGAACCCTAATCCAGTCCTCCACACCTCATATCTAGGATGATGGATGAATCATTGCTTTGGGAGCTTTTCCCCATCTCTAGCACCAACTAATACCACTGTTTAAGTGGCTTTTATCTCATGCCCCTTCTTTAACCCCACATCTCTATTTGTCTGCAGGACAATGTTATTTGAATATCCTTACACATTGTAGTTAGCTTATTAAATAAACTCAGATAATTCTCTTCTAGTTGCCACCTTTCAACGATTTTTTTTCATTACTGTCAAGAGAACCATTTGGATTTTCCTGGGGTCCTAAATAAAAACTTAGGGCCTTTTTTTCTTCAATATTTGCTTATTTGGCTGCACCCAGTCTTAGTTGCAGAATGTGGGATCTGGTCAGTTCCCTGACCAAGGAGCAAACCCAGGCCCCCTGAGGTGGGAGGGAGCACAGAGTCTTAGCCACTGGACCACCAGGGAAGTCCCAACTTAGGGCCCTTTTGCATCTAATCCCTTGTTAATTTTGCTGGTTCCTTTTCATGTAAAATCCTACAGTTTTACTCCTATTCAGGCCTTTCATATCCCTAATTAGACTTTAACAAAAACCTTGATTGCTTTTATGTTTTCTGTCTCTGCTTTATGTTTTACAGCTTACAGTAAACCACTAGCTGAATCTTCTTCAAACATGATTTTCCAATTTTATCCGCATACCTTTGGCTTCAGTTCATGTATTCATCCATTCAGATTCCACTCCAACCGCCCCCCCCATATTGTTTACCTACTTGATGCCAGCATAGTTACTTGGAAATAAAGAACATATTTCTGTAACACAAGTTAGCTGATATAAGAGTGGTAAGTAGAAGAACGATATCAGAATAACACAGAAGTCATGTTGGTTTATGTGACATTAACATTTTGTGCCACTAAATAATAATATTTACTCATATTTCGTGCTACTGAATATTGGTACTGAACACTTCCAGCACACAGGGCACAGTAAGAGCTGAATGCAGTGAGCCAGCATGGCGCCCAGTGCCCAGTCACTGCATTTGCTCTTCCCATATTTGGCTGCACGCTCTGACTCGGAAGGGTTTTTCTTGGACGGATTTAATATTGGAAGAGTTCTTGATCCTTGTGTATTTTTTTAACATGCAATTGTATAAATAATACATGCCTTGTACCATTTTCCTAGTTAGCCCCAGTGGTAATAGCCTACAAAAACTGTAACACACTGTCTCAGCTGGAATATTGCTGCTGATAGAATGAATATACAGAGCTTTTCCATCAGCACAAGGATCCCTCATGGGGCCCTTTTAGAGCCACACTTACTTTATTCCCCCACTCCCTTAATCCCTGTGAACACTAATCTGTTGTTTATTTCTGTAATTTTGTCTTTACTAGACTGTTAAGATGGATGTATATAGTATACAGTCTTCAGGAATTAGCTTTTTCACACAACATAATTTTCTGGATATTCATCCAAGTTGTGTGTGTGTGATGTTAGTTCAGTCCTTTAATTCCCGAGTAGTATTCCACGGTATGGATATACCACAGTTTGCTTACCCAGTCAGTTGAAAGGCATCTGGGTTGCTTCCAGTTTTTAACTATTATGAATGAAGCTCTATAGACATTTGTGTACAGGATTTCGTGTGAAAACTACTCAATTTCTCTGGGGTAAATATCTAGGATTGCAATTACTGGCTTATATGAGAGTTGCATGACTTTTTTTAGCTGTCAAATTGTTTTCTGAAGTGATTGTCCCATTTTACCTTCCCATCAGTGATTTAGTTTTTCTGTATCCTTGCTGACACTTGGTGTTGTAATGTTTTTGTTTTAGTTATTCTGAAAGGTGTCCATTGGTATCTCATTACGGTTTTAATTTGAATTTCCCTAATGTCTAATGCTGGATGAAGCACAAGCTGGAATCAAGATTGCTGGGAGAAATATCAATAACCTCAGATATGGAGAATCCCAGGGATGGGGGAGCCTGGTGGTCTGCCGTCTATGGGGTCGCACAGAGTCAGACACAACTAAAGCAACTTAGTAGCAGCAGCAGATATGCAGATGACACCACCCTTATGGCAGAAAGTGAAAAGAACTAAAGAGCCTCCTGATGAAAGTGAAAGAGGAGAGTGAAAAAGCTGGCTTACAACTCAACATTCAAAAAACTAAGATCATAGCATCTGGTCCCATCACTTCATGGCAAATAGATTGAGAAACAGTGGCAGACTTTATTTGTTTGTGCTCCAAAATTACTGTAGATGGTGACTGCAGCCATGAAATTAAAAGACGCTTACTCCTTGGAAGGAAAGTTATGACCACTCTAGACAGCATATTAAAAAGCAGAGACATTACTTTGCCAACAAAGGTCCATCTAGTCAAAGCTATGGTTTTTCCAGTAGTCATGTATGGATGTGAGAGTTGGACTGTGAAGAAAGCTGAGCACCAAAGAATTGATGCCTTTGAACTGTGGTGTTGGAGAAGACTCTTGAGAGTCCCTTGGACTGCAAGGAGATCCAACCAGTCCATCCTAAAGAAGATCAGTCCTGGGTGTTCATTGGAAGGACTGATGTTGAAACTGAAGCTCCAATACTTTGGCCACCTCAAGAACTGAATCACTGGAAAAGCCCCTGATGCTGGGAAAGATTGAGGGCAGGAGGAGAAGGGGATGACAGAGGATGAGATGGTTGGATGGCATCACCAACTCAGTGGACATGAGTTTGGGTAAACTCCGGGAGTTGGTGATGGACAGGGAGGGCTGGCGTGCTGCAGTCCATGGGGTTGCAAAGAGTTGGACACAACTGAGCGGCTGAACTGAACTGAACTGAATTGAATGTCTGATGATATTGAATATCTTTTCATCTGCTTGTTTGTCATTTGAATGCCTTCAGTGAAAATATTTTTCACATCTTTTGCCATTTTTTAAATTGTTTTTTTTCTCTCCTGATCTGTAGTTTTGTAGTTTTTTCATCTCTCAACAGTGTTTTGTAAAGAGAACATTTTACATTTTGATGAAGTTCTATTATTCAATTTCTTGTTTAGGGGATTGCATTTTGGAATCATGTATAACTGTTTTCCTGTCCCTAGATCCTGGAGATTTTCTATGTTTTTTTTTAAATAGAAGTTTTATAGTTTTACATTTGCATTTAGGCCTGTGATCCATCTTGAGTTAATTTTTATATAAGGTGTGAAGTTTATGTCATAGTTTCATTTTTTGGCCCATGTATATAGTTTCATTTTTTTGCTAAGTGTTCCAGTACCATTTGTTGAAAAGACTATCCTTTCTTCATTGACTTTTTTTTACACTTTCATAAAAATCAATTGGGTGTATTTGTGCAAGTCTGTTTCTGAGTTCTCTATTGGGTTCCATTGATCTATGTGTCTGTCCCTTTAGCAACGCCACATAGCCTTCGTTACTGTGGCTATGATTACTTAGCTTACAATTAGACTTATTTCTCCTATTTTTTTCTTTTTCAAGAATGTGTTAGCTATTTGAGTTGCTTTAACTTTGAATATAAATTTTAAAATAATCAAGTATATCTACAAAAAACTTGCTGGAATTTTGATAGAAATTGTGTTAAACCTGTATATCAGCCTGGGAAGAATTAGCATCTGTACTGCATGGAGACTTCCAATTCATGAACAGAGTATAACTTTCCATTTATTCAGATCTTGTTTGATCCTTTTCATTTAGTAGTTTTCAGCATACAACTGCTATGCATGTTTTGTTATATTTATATACCAAAGCTTTTCACTCTTTTGAACAATTGTAAGTAGCATTGCATTTTTAATTTCTCTCTTTTGAGGTTTTTTTCTTTCCTGGTTCTTTGGCTCAAAAGAGTAGGCTTTTGTTTGAGATTTTTTTGTTTGTATGCACTCACTGGCATTTCTGGGACTACTGGCTTCTTCAACTCCATGTCTGGGATATGTGAAGTAAACAGAAAACCTAGGGAACTCACTTCTGTGTCATTCCTTGGGTCACAGTTTCCTTAGCTGTTCCCATAACGTTATGTTTTTGTGCATAATTTTGGTAGACTTCGAGTTTTTCAGCTATGTATTTGTTGCATCACAGAAGAAATTACTGTATATTAAAGCTGAATGCTGCCCTTTAAAAGCTTCCAGTTTCGTGGATTCTAAATGTCTCCCATATCTACCTGCTGCTGCTGCTGCTGCTCTTGTTGCTGAGTCGCTTCAGTTGTGTCCGATCCTGTGTGATCCCATAAACAGCAGCCCACCAGGCTGCCCTGTCCCTGGGATTCTCCAGGCAAGAACACTGGAGTGGGTTGCCATTTCCTTCTCCAATGCATGAAAGTGAGAAGTGAAAGTGAAGTTGTTCAGTTGTGTTCAACTCTTAGAGACCGCATGGACTGAAGTCTACCAGGCTTCTCCATCCATGGGATTTTCCAGGCAAGATATTACATATTAAATTAAGAGACACAAAGGCAAAATTTTTGGTTGCCAAATGTCTCCACCATCTGCCTGTAGTTGAGACTTAAAGCTTCCCTATTTTATTGCATTCCAGTGGACTCTGTTCTTTCTTTCAATAAAACATAATTATTATCATGTCCCAGAAGGATTCAAACACAAAGCTGGCATGGAGAATTAATAAGATATTATATGAATTAATTATCAGATCTTTTCCTGACACTTTGCTGCAAGCAGGGTATTTTTGACAGAAGGAGGCTGGAAAGATAGGTACAGAGTGCAAGGAGATGGGACTGGTCCGGGTAACTGATGTGAAAGAGGCTTATAGATTGCCTACATTCAAGCCTGACCCCTCTGCCTATTACCATGTGATGTTGGGCAAATTATTTAATCTTCTCATTAAGTAGCATAATCTCTTCATCCATAAAATGGGGATAAATGGAGAATCCATCCGTTTTAGTTTTCTATAACTGCTGTAACAAATTACCACATTTGGCTTTAAAACAAAAAAGTGTTCTCTCACAGTTCCGGAGATCAGAGGTCTGAAATCAAGGTGTCAGAAAGGCTATGCTTCCTCCAGAGGCTCTCGAGATTCCCCATTTACTTCTCATAGCTCCTGGTGGCCGATAGCGATTTTTGACTTGTGATTACACATTCCAGCCTATCTGCCTTGGTCTTCCCATGGCTTTCTCTTTGCTTCTGTCCTTTCTTCTGTCTGTCCATTGGACAGAGGGACCACCCAGATGACCCAGGATAATCTCATCTTGCAATCCTTCATTTAATTATGTCTGTGAAGATCCTTTTTCCAAATAAGGTCACATTCACAGTTTTCAGGGACATATATTTGGGGTGGGGGGCACCATTTAACCCACTATACCATCTCTTAGGGTTTTCTGTGAATAAGAGCATTCCTGTAAACATTTACTATGATGTCTGGCATAATAATAGTAAGTTATGAAGGTCAGATTGGATTATGATTATGACGATTATTAGTAGCAGGAGGACACAGGGTGTCTAAAGTTGGGTGGATATGAGGAAATGGAAGAAATGGGCTGATGTTTCAGTTATTTATTGCTGTGTAACAATAAGCTGAGAGCTTAATTGCTTAGCACAACAGCAGTTTCTCACAACTCTGTTGGTAGCCTACGCTTGCTGGTGGTTCTTCTGATCTAGCTGGTATAGCTAAGGTCACTTAGCAACTTCATTCATCTGGAGGTTGGACAGTCCTTCTAAGATGGTGTTTTGTTTTCCAGATCTCTCTCCATGTGAACTTCCTTCCTGCAATGATGAAGACTGAGTTTCTTTATGACACGGTTCTGAGAAGAAAAAAAAAAACAAACCAGGAGCATCCAGGCCCTCTGGTGGAAGTAGCCCAATGTCACTTCCATCAGATTCTGTTGGTCAAAGCAGATGACAAGGCTATTCTGGATTTCAAGGGATAGGGGAATAGTCTTTGCTTCAGAATAGGAGAAATAGCCCTTTCCACTGTCACCCCAGGGAAAGAAGGGAGGAAGGAATTGATTCAGAGACTCCCTGCACAATTGGCTCTAAGGATTGATTTCAGCTTCATAGACTTATTTTCTGTAGGACTAGCATGTTGAGCATCAGTTCCCGTATCCTAGTTGAGATCCCCTAGTTCCATCAAGAAAATGGGGTTGCTGTTTTCTCAATAGGCCTTTTGTCTTCTTGCTTTTGCTCATGTCATTCATTTAATCTAAAACAGTATTTTTTAAACCATTCACGTTCACTGAGTCTTTATATTGAAGACAAACCTTACTTTCTACAGCTGGTTCTCATTAAATTCACCTAGTTCTAATATTTTTTCTCTCCAAATTCTCTAGACACATATTTAGTTTATGTTTTATTAATTTACATTTGTTGAAAGGTTTTTAAAAATTATATATTGTCAAATATCATAGATGTGTTTAGTCAGATCAGATTGTAAATTCATGGGAACATGGGCTATCATACTTTTGCTTCTTCTCAGATCTCCTCTACCAGTTATTTTGCACCAGACACTGTGGTTCACATGAGACAATGCTTCTGAGTGAAACTGAATTTGAGGCATTTCAAGAAGTTTCAGCGTATCTAAATAGCAGAGAGGTCAAGGATGCTAGATAAATAGGATATAAATATTTAGTAGATGTTCTGTTGTTGAACAAATGAAGGCCTACAGGCATGAAGGCCACTGGGACTTGACAAATTCATTTTTAGTGGAAATTATTTTGGTGCATCAAATATTTATTCAGCACCTAATATGTTCCTGTCACTTTGCTAGATCCACAGAAGGAAATGTAAAAAAAAAAAAAAAGTGAAAAATTCAATCTCTGACTTCCAGGAAAATATTTACTGAAGAAAGATGTAAACATACACATATAGTTAATACAAACCAGCAGATGAAGCTGGGAGAGTTGGGAGAGTGCAGGGGTGGTAGTGGTGGTGTGGTTACTGAGTTTGGCGTGACCACGTAAGAAACAGTTTCTGGGTAAGATGACACTGATCGAAGTTTAGTGTGTAAGAGACAACCAAGTATTTGTCTGCTCTCATGTCAACATTACAATGTCTTGAGTCATCTAGCATTAATTTTGAAACCAGGTTCTTTTTCCTTTTGGTGCTGCCACAGAACATGGAGGATCTTAGTTCCCTGATCAGGGATTGAACCCATGGCTCCCACATTGGAAGTTCAGAATCTTAACCCTGTGGTCAAGAAGTCCTATATGATAATATGCTCAACGGCAGGCAATTCTGCCTGCTTCTAGGTCTTCTGCTGCTTGGAGCCAGCCTCCCTCCTCCCTCAGTCTCAAGACTGCGCCTCACATCTTCATTTTCTGTCTCTGCTTCTTTTTGGAGTGAAGGAATGAATCACAGGGGGAAGGGCCTCAGAAGATATTGTCCTGCTTTTCCCTGGCTTCGGTTTATCCCAGGGATGCTTTATATTGCAGTTTAGCTTCAATTTGTCCAAAGAGCCTGATATTTTATGATAATACTTTCTGCCTCTCTCACTCCCATTTCTTTAAACATGTGTGTGTGTGTGTGTGTGTGTGTGTATGTGTGTTTTAGCAGCTCAATCGTGTCTGACTCTTTGTAACCTCATGGACTGTAACTTGCCAGACTCAACTGTCCACAGAATTCTCCAGGCAAGAATACTGGAGTGGGTAGCCATTCCCTTCTCCAGGGAATCTTTCCAACCCAGGGATCAAACCTGGGTCTCCTGCATTAAAGGCAGATGCTTTACCATCTGAGTTACCTGGTAAAAGTCCCATTTCTTTAAGCCTCCTCATAATCAGAGACTTTTGGACTAGAAAGCATTTTAGAGATCACTGAGTCAAAATTCTTGATGTTTTAAAATAAAGAGATAGAAAAGTTACTTGGTTTAATTAAATGATAATCCCTTAGAAATGGAATTAGTGTTTGTGTTCAGGTTTCCTGTTTTCCAGTTGAAAATGCTTCCCCTGTACCACCCAGTGTCTTATAAATTAGGCAACAGGTAATTTAAAGCAATTTATCTATGAATGATACGTCAAATTTTATGAAGTGAATGATTATCCCTTTATCTGTTTTGTAAAATTTAATTTTCAAATATTCGTTTCCTAATAGATATCTTTATAATTGTTTAATAGAGAGAAACTGTAACATTTTTGAATGAGCTTAAAATACTTGGCTACTCTCTGTACTGCCCACTTGTATGAGCTTTGGAGACTCAAGAGTTAACCCTGAGGAAATTGTGGGGTCACAGGCTGGGAGGGGCAGGTGTGAGTTAGGAGGGTTATATTTTTTTTTTCTTCGCACATCTCCACCACTGATGTAAAGGTCACATGAAGAGGGACCTATGCTTAGCCATTTCCCTGTTGCCAAAGGTTCACATAGTGCCCAGCTCAGAGTGAGCACTTGAGAAGAATGCTCCTTTTTCCTCAGATAGAAATGATGATAGAGAAAAGGAGCATAAGAGATGGTTAGGGATGTATAAGTTGGTCAGGGGAAGGCAGGGCAGTGAAAAGAGAGGATGTTTCATGTTTTAATTCTCTATTGCTGTGTAACAAATGACCTCAAAACTCACTTATTAAAACAATAATCGCTGGTTGTTTCTCTTTATCTTGTGGGTTGACTGGGCTCAGTCACGTGGTCCTTCTGCTATGTATGATGTTGGCTGGGGTCACTGACAAGGCTGCACTCAGTGAGAGCTCCACCTAAGACGGCCTGTCATCCTCCAGGGCTCCTCTAGATGCGGTCTCAGTCATTCAATACTAGTCTTATATAGGGGCTGGACCCAAGAAGGCAAAGATAGAACTGCCAGCTCCTGAGGACTAGGCTTGGAACTGGCAAGGTGTTACTTCTATCACATTCTATTGATCAAAGCAAGTCACAGTCCAGCCCAGCTCAAAGGGAGGGAAAATAGATCCCAGCTCTACGAGGACATGGCGGTGTGCAGCTACAGGGATGGGGCAATGGTTGCAGTCCTTTTGCAAGCAAGCTTCGCCGGGGAGGAGAAAGGCTATTCAGTGTCTTGACTGACTAAGGCACCAGGAAATACATGAAATGCTGCCAGTGAGGCACGTGTCTATCTTGAAGGTAAACATAGCTGTCAGAGACTACTAAGGAGGCAACTAAGCCGAACTATGATTTATTCGGGTTATCATCAGTAAGGCAGCTGTATGCTCTGTCACCTTAAGTCTCTGAATCAAGAAACGCCCTCCTCTGAACACTCTTGTCTGCACCCAGGAAGCTTTTCCAAGACATGAGCTCTGAGGGTAATAGTGTAATAAAGACATTTGGCTACTCCAACTTTTCTTTAGAGAATGCTCAGACTTTAAATGAAAGCAGTAAATCTTCCTCTTCTGCAATAATGAGAAACGCTCAAGCCATTTATGTAGCATAATTCAGAAGTTATAGGACAGTATTTACAATGAAACAGTTTTATGAGCCATCAAATGCAGCAGTCAAAAGATTTTTCTTTATTTCAGCTTGGAAATGCGAAGACTTCCAGTCACACTGTGAACCAAGGACAAAAGAAAAGAGTTGGAAGGCCTGGGTCCCTTTGCAAACTCTGCTTCTTTCCATCTCGTGGCCAGAACCGGTTGCCTCGTTCTGCTCCTGCCTCTGCTTCTTCATTTTTTAAAGTGGGGATGATAACATGGGGACCTTGCCTGGCCCTGCCTGCTTCAGAGGACTATTGGGAAGATGCCCTGCAATAATAGATGTAAACATTCTGAACACTGAGCAGTGCTGTGAATTTTGTTTTTAAGCCGGTTAGTTGTAGCAGGCAGGATTTTTAGTTGCAGCATGTGGGATCTAGCTCCCCGACGAGGGATTGAGCCTAACCCTCCTGCACTGGGAGCTCAGAGTTTTAGCCACTGAATCCCCAGGGAGGTCCTTGAATGTTGTTAATTGATCTCAGTGAATGACTAAGTACATATATAATGGAATATTTCTCAAATTCTAATGTTAAATAGTATCATCCTCTTTGTAGAGCCTTTATATCATCATCATTATTATTTCAAATTACAAATGCCACTCCTGGATGTAAGCTCACTGCACAAAGTTCGGTCATACATAAAGCAAAAGTTAAAAATTAAAATCTTTCCACATCCCACTTCTCATGCTGTCTCTCTCTTGCCAGAAGTATCCACAGTTATATTTGATGTGTTCCTTCCACATCATTTCCATACTTTTAAAACACATTCAAACACACTTACCATATTCACATAAATGGTATCTATGAATATGGACTCCCATACTCTTTGCAGGCAGCTTCTTTAGAAGCAATGACATATTTTCCATATTTTCAAATTAAGGTAATGACTGAAGTGGTTATGGCTTTATAACTTTACTGCAAAGATTCTTTGGAAATCTCATACATATAAATTGCTTTCCTCCTTTTGTATCATTTATTTGAGTTACATTTTACTAACTGTATTGCATACATCTTTGTAAGTGTTCTTTAAAATCTTTAGGAGCAAGACTGAAATACATGAAAAAACTTATCAAATGTCAGTTGCTTCTGCTTCCCCTACCCTTCCCTTGATTGCTTTGCTTTTTCTAAGCAAACTCTTAAGCTGATAACAGCCAAAGACACCTTCCCCCGTCCCCACCCCATCCCTCCTTCATTGTTTTCCTGGGTCATTTCAAGTTCAGGGAGTGACTTTCACCTCAGATAACTTCTACACCAATCCAAATCTACCTTTGAATTCCTCTGCCATTCTTTCACAGCCACCTCAGGGAAATCATCACTCTTCCACCTTTCCCCCACTCACTCACAGGGCTCAAAACCACAACCCTCTGTCTGACTTACTCGTGATAAATTGGCATCAATGAAGAAGTTTGTTTGCTAACTTACTAGAGCTGAAATATTTCTCACATGCCTCCTCTATGCCAGACACTGTGGACCACCCGGCAATGTGAGCATGTGTCTGGAATTCTGACCCAGTTTAGGGGATCAGAGAAGGCTTCTTGGAGGAATTGTTGATGTAATCTGAGGTCAGAGATGAAGACGAGGTGGAGATAACTAGGTGAACAGTGTTTCTGCGTGTGTGTGTGTGTGAGAGAGAGAGAGAGAGAGAGAGAGAGAGAGATAGGGTGGAAGGGATGGTCTGATCACATTTGCATTTTTAAAAATATTGATTTTATTTATTTGGCTGCATCAGGTCTTATTTGCAACACACAGGAACTTCCATCTCTGAGGTGTGTGGGATCTTTAGTGGTGGCATGTGAACTCTTAGTTGCAGTATGTGGGATCTAGTTCCCCCAATCAGAGAGCAAACTCAGGCCCGCTGCTTTGGGAGCACAGAATCTTAGTCACTGGAGCACCAAGGAAGGCCTCACATATGCATTTTGAAACAATAATTCTGATTTCAGAGTAGAATGCATTGTTATTCAGTCGCTCAGACATGTCCGACCCTATGCGGCCCCATGGACTGCAGCACGCCAGGCTTCCCTGTCCTTCACTGTCTCCCGGAGTTTGCTCAGACTCATGTCCATTAAGCTGGTGATGCCATCCCACCATCTCATTCTCTGTCATTCCCTTCTCTTCCTGCCCTCAGTCTTTCCCAGCATCACAGTCCGAGAAAGAACACTTTGGGGGAATGCAAACATGTTATAGGGAGACCAGTATAAAAAGATTTAAGTGAAAATAGTATTCCATGAGCATGAACAGCCTCTGATAATCTTAAAACCACACAGACATTCCTTTTAAAATCTTTAAAATGTTCACTTATCACTCAATCCTCTGATGATTAAATCTATTTCAAGCATTATTTAAGATAAAAATCTGAAGAACCTATTTCTCAATTATGATGATTCATCACAAAACCAGACATTTCTAATATTTTTGATGCAAACCCATGGCAGTCCTGCTCTGGTCCTTGCTGTAAACGTGGCCGGGAGAGGTCCAAGTGACAAGGCAAGGCTGGGTATCCAGGGGCAGGGGGTACCTGTCAGACGCCAGGAGGTACCCAGCAGGGCTATTATTGGTATATTCACCTGACCAGGATGACATCTTGGGCGTTAAAATTCCAACAGTTGATTCATTACCTTCCTGCCTTTCCTGTTCTGCTTTGCCTAATTTCATTTGACATCACTTATTCATGATCTAGATTTTAATACGGCCGTGCTTGTCAATAAACACTGAGGAACCATTTGTGGGGAAGGCAGTGATTAAAAAAAAAAAATCAATACCATGTGAGCCAGAATCCCCAAAACACATGATCTGGCAATGTCAGAGGCATATAAAAATCAGGAACATATTTCATTCTTGTCCTCAACAAAAGGCTCAACAAAGCGATATTAACTATCATGGAGACAGACTCATAAACAGATCAGCTATTGCTATTTAAGGATTATCTCAGAGAAAGGGATTCTGTCTTCTAAAAATTTAATGATTCTGATTTAATACACATGTTAAAATATTTTAAAATAAACCTCACTGAAGAATACTGGGAATGGGTGCTGTCCAGGTTGATATTGTTAAAGTAACTCTTCATTCACTTTTGGTTTATGAGATACTGATTTCTATTTTATTTTTAAACCACAGTGATGTATTTATACTCTTCAGCTACCACTTTTGTTTCTTTTGCTGTGATATTTCTGGACTTAACCTTTCAGTGTGCTTGAATAATTTGTGATGAGTTATTTGGAGATACAGTTTCCAAAAATGAAGGGAAGATTTTAGGTAGGTGAATGGGTCTGCTTGGAAAGGCAGTCTCTGTTGAGGTTGAGAACAACAGGGAAAAGTAGAAATATGAAGCAAGACAATGCAAGAAAAAGAACAAGACGCTATGGAAAATCAAGTTTCATTTACTGGGAGAAATGGGTAATTTTTTTTTTTTGCCATGTTGTGCAGCATGCGGGATCTTAGATCTCCAACCAGGGATGGAACCCTGCCGTGGAAGCATGGAGTCCCAACCACTGGACCACCGGGGAAGTTTCAGAAATGGATAATTTTACCTACTTTCTGTTGTTGTTGTCTAGTCACTAAAGTCTTGTCTGACTCTTTTGTGACCCTGTCGACTGTAGCCCACCAGGCTCCTCTGTCCTTGGGATGTTCCAGGCAAGAATACTGGAGTAGGTTGAAATTTCCTACTGCAGGGGATCGTCCCAACCCAGGGGCTGAACCTGCATCTCTGGTGTCTCCTGCATTGACAAGTGGATTCTTTACCACTAGCACCACCTTGGAATCCCTTAGAGTTGCAAGAGTAGGCTGAATGATGATCTTCTTAAGATGGTCACATCCTAATCCTTGGAGACTGTGAATGTTACCTTATAAGGCAAAAGAGGCTTTGCAGATGCGATCATATTAAGGATTTTGAGATGGGGAGATTATCCTGGATTGCCAAGGGGCTTGATGCAAATTCACGGGTCTTTCTAAGAGGGGCACAGAAGGAGTCAAAGTCAGAGAGAAGGTGATATGATGACAGAAGCAGAGGGAGAGAGAGAGAGAAAGAGATTTGAAGATGCTAGCTTTGAGGATGGAGGAAGGGGGCCATGAACCAAAAAATGTAGGCTGTTTTTGAAAGCTGTAAAGGCAAGAAAACAGGGTCTCCCCTGAAACCTCCAGAAGGAATGCAGTCCTATGAGTCCACTTTAGATTTGAGACTTCCAGAAGAGAAAGATAACAAGTTGGTGTTACTTTAAAACTCGAAGTTTGAGGCAATTTGTCACAGCAGCAATAGGAAACTGATACAGTTGGGTTGGAAAGGGCATGGAGGAGCTTCCTCACAGCCACTTCTCTCTGGGTGGCCCATCTGCGGAGTCACACCTCCAGTCTTTCAGGAGCTGGAGCTTTGCAAGGAGATCTGAAGGCAGGCTCCCCAGGGCTGTCCTTAGAGACATTCAAGCAGGTGTTTTGTCCTCCACACCATCAGCAAGCAAATTGTACTGGCCCTGCACCTCCTTTTGAGCAGACCTGGGATTTGGTGGGAGTTCAGGGATGCCAGGAAAGAGAGGGAGAAAAGGAGCCCACCCACACACATTGCAAGTGGTAGATTGCCGGCTGTGGTTTTCCTGGAAGGCTCCTAACTGGCTTTCAGGACATTCTTTGTTGGGGCCCTACATTCTTTGGCAGGGCTGTCATGAACCAAGGGGTGGGGCCAGAAGCCACATCCTCTGGGGTTTTTGTGGGCTGCTCTGCAGCGTGGCACAGGGACCCTGGCTCAAGAGCACTTCTTCCCTCTGAACCTCATACTCAGGAAGAGCTTGGCCCTTTCCTGTTAATCCTCGAGATGAAAAAGTCTCTGCAATCTCCCACTACAGAAAGGAGTTTGTTCCTAGGTTTAGAGAACTGTTATTTTGAGTCCTTACTTCTGCTAAACTATCACTTCAAGTCCTAAAGGTCAAAACATAGAAGGCAACATTCTATTCTCTCAAGCCATGATTCAGTCACCATATTTAGACAAGAGACCACTCTCCTGGAGTGTAATATCTTGCTCACTGCTCTGTGCCCCCATATTCAGCCCTTGTTGATGGCTGTATTAAAGCACCTGGTCCAACAGTTTGAAATCGTCTGACTCCCCACCCCTAAATCCATGTATTCTTCAGTGTTGGAATCGTGTCTAATTGAGTTGCTATTCCCAGAGGTTAGCATGGTGCTTAATACATAATAAGTTATTGATAATGTTTGTTGGATGAACAAACTTTTGCAGTTATTTATATAGTTGATACCCACCAAATATAGTTTTCTTTTTAATTGAGCTGTTTTATATGTAATCCACCAAAAGGGTTAAACATTTTGTTCAATAATTTTGACCATTGAACATATGATGACAATTGAATACACCAAATGAGATAACTGCTCTTTATGTATTTTTTCCTCCATGGATGAATTTTATCTATTTTTGCACTTCACAAAAATAGAGTCATACAGTACATCCCTTTGGTTAGCTTCTTTTTAAAAATTTTATTTATTTTTTGGCCGCACGGGGTCTTAGTTGCGGCATACGGGATCTTCTCTCTTCCTTGGGGCATGTGAACTCTCAGTTGCGGCATTCAGGATCCAGTTCCCTGACCAAGGATTGAACCAGGGCCCCTGCTTGGGATCATGGAGTCTTAGCCACTGGAGCACCAGGGAAGTCTCCACAGCTTTTTGGTTAGCTGCTTTTATTTAGCATAACTGGAAGTCTTATGATTTATTGATATTGTTACATCATCAGTCATGTTCCCCTTTTATTTCTGATTATTATTGCAATTTCTGAATGTAATGTACACAATATGTTCATTTATTTTCCTGTTGGTCAGTTCAGTTCAGTTCAGTCGCTCAGTCGTGTCCCACTCTTTGCGACCCCATGAATTGCAGCACGCCAGGCCTCCCTGTCCATCACCAACTCCCGGAGTTCACTCAGACTCACGTCCATTGAGTCGGTGATGCCATCCAGCCATCTCATCCTCTGTTGTCCCCTTCTCCTCCTGCCCCCAATCCCTCTCAGCATCAAAGTATTTTCCAATGAGTCAGTTCTTCGCGTGAGGTGGCCAAAGTTGGCCGACATTTGGCCTACTTCTAGTTTGGGGCTATTATGGATAAAGCTCCTTTGAATATTCTTGTTTAATCTCTTTGTAGATATATGTTTTCATTTCTTTTGAGAAATATAGAGTATGAGCTTTCTGAGTCGTAAGTTATATGCAGATGTTAATTTTATAAGAAACTAATAAACTGTTCTCCAAAGTGATTCTACCACTCTGCATTCCTACCAACAATGTTTGAGAGTTTGTTTCTTCACATCCCCAACAACTTTTGGTATTGTTGTATTTTCAATTTTAGACATTTTATTAAGTATAAAATAATATCTCATTGGGTTGTAATTTGCATATCATGATGACTAATGATGTTGAAATATTTCATGCACTTGTTGGTCATACTATTATATTCTTTTGTGGAATGATTGCTCCAGTCTCTTGTTCATCTTAAAATATTATATTATAGTCTTGTTATTGATTTGGAGGAATTCTTTATATATACTGGAAAGAAACCTTTGGTCAAATATATGTAACTGATTTTCCTATTTATTTTCTTAATGGTGTGTTTTGAAATGCAAAACATTTTTATTTTGGTGAAAGCTAGTTATTATTTTTAATAGTTAATGCTTTTTGTGTCTTTATAAGTATTTTTGCCTATCCCAATGCTGCAAATATACTATTTCATATTTTCTATTAGAAACTTTTTTTTGTTTTAGGTTATATTTTGTTCTATGATTCATCTCAAACTGATATTATTGTATAGGGTGAGATAAAAGTCAAATTTATTTTTTGTTTTTCATATGGTTATCCAGTTGTTCTGGCACCATTTGTTAAATCGCCCTTTATTCATTGAACTATCTTGATTAGATAATCAAAATAATAATTTTGACCTTTAGTCAAAAGTTGATTGATTGTTTATGTGTGTGTGTCTATTTCTGGATTCTGTTCTATCGCTATTTGCTTATTCTAATGTCAACACTACAATGTTTTGATCTATCTAGAGGTATATTTAGATTTTGGCGGGGGGGGGGGTTTGGTCATGCCCCATGCCTTGTAGTATCTTAGTTCCCTGACTAGGAATTGAAACTGGGCCTCCTGCAGTCAAAATATGCCTAACCACTGGGCCACCAGGGAATTCCTGAAACAAAATATTATTAGCCTTCTAAAATTATTTTTTAAAAATTATTTTGACATTCCCATATCAGTTTTAGACTCAGCTTGTCAATTGCTTTAAAAAAACCTGCTGATATTTTAATAAGAATTATATTAAATCCATAAATATATCTGAGGAGAATGAATGTCTTAACAACATCGAGTCTTCAAATTCATACCCATTTTGTTTGATCTTCTTTAATTTATCATAGCAATGTTTTATAGTTTTTATTGTACAGGAATTGTATATCTTTTATTAGATTTTTCTTGGTATGTGATATTTTTGATACTATTGCAAATGCTATTTTTAAAATTTTTGTTTCATGATTGTTTATTGTTAGTATAAAGAAATAGAATTAATTTTTGTATGTTGACCCTGCTAAATTCACTCATTAATTCTCATAGTTGTTTTCTCCATTCCAAAGTATTTTCTACATAAACAATCATATCATCTGCAAAGAAGGGCAATTTTACTTCTTTATTTGTGTCTTTTATCCATATATATATATATATATATATATATATATATATTTTTTTTACTTTGCCTTATTAACATAGGCTAGAACCTCCAGAAAAATGGTTGAAAGTAGATGTCTTTGACTTGTTCCTGACCTTAGGAGGAAATATCATTAAGTATTATATTGTTTAAAGATTTTCAGAGAAGCACTTAAGTGATTTGAGCAAGTTCCTTCTATTCATAATTTTCTCAGAGTTTTTTCATGAATTGTCAAAAACTTTTTGTAAATGCATCTACTGAAATGATCATATAGTTTTCTCCCTTTATTCTTTAATTTCACTGAATAATTTTCCAATTTTAAATCAACCTTGCATTCCTTGAAAACATCACTTAGTCATGATGTGTTTTCTTTTAAAATATATAACTGGATTAACTTTCTAGTGGTTTGCTAGGAATTTTTATCTACTTCATGAAGAATATTGTCTGTAGTTTTCTTTTGTTGTTTCTTGTCAGTATTTGATATTGGGATTATGCTTGCTTTATAAAATGAGTTGGGGAAAATTATCCTCTTCTGTTTTTGAAAGAGCTTGTTGAACTGGTACTATTTCTTTCTTAAATCATGATATATTTCACTAGCAAAATCACCTGGGTCTCTGTTGGGAAAGGAAATGGCAACCCACTCCAGTATTCCTGCATGGGAAATCCCAGGGACAGAGGAGCCTGGCAGGCTACAGTCCATTGGGTCTCAAGAGTCAGACACGACTTAGCAACTAAACAATGCACCACCACAAAGTGAATATACGCCTAAAGATAACGTGTGAAAGGATATTTTCCATATACTAGCTAGTTTTGGGGGAGGGGAGTCAAGGAAGACTTGGCACTATTTTCCCATCAGCTTCCATTTTATAATTATTTATGAAGGTGAAGGTGAAGGTGAAGTCGCTCAGTCGTGTCGGACTCTTTGCAGCCCTGTGGACTGTAGCCTACCAGGCTCCTCTGTCCATGGGATTCTCCAGGCAAGTATACTGAAATGGGTTGCCATTTCCTTCTCCATGGGATCTTCCCGACCCAGGGATCGAACCCAGGTCTACTGCACTGGAGGCAGACGCTTTAACCTCTGAGCCACCAGGGAAGGCCCAATAATTAATTATTTATAATGATCATTATTTTTTACTAATACTGTAAAACTATGAAAAATGAATAAAATTGCTAAAAGTTTTTCTAAAAAATCACCTGGGTCCCAAGTTTTCTTTGTATAAGGATTTTAAAAATAAATTCAACTATTTGAATTGACATAGGAATATTTATTTATTTTAGTATCTATTTTGGTATGCTATATTTTTCAAATTATGTTTCTATTTCATCTAAATAGTTTAATTTATCAACACAAAGTTGTTCATAATATTTCCAAACTATCTTTTGCTTGATTGTAGTACCTGTAGACATGCTTTCCTATTTGATTCCTAATGATGATAATAATATTTTCTGTTTTACTTAATCTGTCTTGTCTGAGGTTTTATTAATCTTTTTGCGGGAGAAAAGAAAAACTTGTTAAAAAAAGGAAAAAAATCTTGCTGACTTTCTTGTTTGTCAGTTTTCTGTTTCATCAATTGCCATTCTCACTTTGCTACTCTGGGTTTAATTTGTTCCCCTTTTTCTAGCTTCTTAATGTGGAGGCTTACATCATATTCCATACCCTGCTTTTCTTTCCCTGAAAAATCTGAAGCTGTGCATTTGCCTCTAAACACTTTTTACCTATATTGCACAAATGTTTGTATGCATTCCTGAACTATGTGTTCTGTGTTCCTGAACTATGAAACTATGAACCATGAATATCTGGGCTAAGGAATAGTTTCTCTTGATAAATAAATAATTAGCAAATACAGTGAAAAAATTATTCAGTTCAAAATATTTTATATCTTTTGTGATTTCTCTTTTGATCACAGTCTATTTAGATATACATTGTTTACCTTTCAAATAGTTGTGTTTTTTTTCAAATATCTCACTGTTATTGATCTCTGTATTAATATCATTAAAGTCATAAAATGTAGTACTCTTTGATTTCAACCTTTTTAATTTTAATGAGTCCTGCTCTGTGGCTCAGCATATTTCATCTCTCTAAATGGTGAATGATCTCTGTGCAGTTAAAATGAATGTATATTCTGCTGTTGTTGAGAATAAATGTCAATTAGGTCAAGCTGGTTGATAATGTTAATTAAGCTTTTAAAATTTTTTTTTTTTTTTTTTTCTATCAGCTCCTGAGGAAGTGATGTTAAAATATTTGATGATGATTTCAGATTTGTTTTTTTCTGCTATTTATACCATGTTCTATCTGGTTTTGCTTCATATATTTCAAAGCTATCTTTTCTCTTTCAGCTTTTTGTTTCTTTATTCTACTCTCTTTAGATGAGTTACTTATTTTTAAATATTCCATTTAATCTCCTGCACTGACCTTTAAATTCTACGTTTTTGTAATATTTCTGTAATTTTCTGGAGTTGTTTTAGTAGCATATACTCTTAAATTATCACAATGTAACTTCAATAATACACTTTAAATCACTGTAAGAATCTTCCAACTGCATGTTTCCTTTAGATTCCTCCCACCCTTTGTGATGTTGCTTTCTTATATATGACTTCCAAATATGCTATCAACTTCACAATACAGTACTATTTTTGCTTCAGTTAATAACCTTTTATATATAATATATATCTACATGAATGTCTATATATACCTGTGTCGACATATCTCTACCTATCTACCTCTCTATCTTGTTCCTGATTTTAGGAGGAAATATCATTTATCTATCTACATCATTATAAAAGGAAAAGATTGTTTTGTATTTCCCCAGGTGTTTACCCTGTTATTTTTCTTTTTTTCCCTTAATTATTTCTTGTAGTATAGATGTGAAAAGATGAATCCTCTCAGTTTTTGTCTTTCTGAAATGTCTTTTATTCTACTTAATTCTGAAGGATAGTTTTGTAGAATTCTAGCCTGATAGTTTTATCCTTTCAACATTTTAAAACTGCATTCTGTATTCTGGGCACCATTGTTTCTCTGAGAAGTCAGCCTTCATTTTAGTGTGTGTGTGTGTTTGTGTTTCTTCATTCTGGATGCTTTTAACATTTGCTGTTTGTCTTGGTTTTCAGCAACGTGACTATGATATGCCAAGGTTTGGTTATCCTTGCATTTATCCTACTTGGGGTGCACAGATCTTTTGGATTCGAGAGTAGATTTTTCATAGATAATACACTGTTTTCCACACTCCACTAATAATTACAGCTGTTTGTGACACACGTGCACTCAAGGTTGGAGACTGTCCCTCGTTCCACCTACCTGATTTCTAATATTCTCCTTTGGCACCTCTCCATCCCACAGCCTGACTCTCCTCTAAAATGGGATTCTGGGAATACACCCCACCCATCCAGAGTGACAGGCTCACACTTTTCATGTGTTAAAGTTGTTCTCAGCTGCTCCTCTAAATTTTCTTGAAGTTCCACTTTCATGCTCAGTCCCTACATGGAGCTGTATTTTCTAAAAGTTTCTCATAATGATTTTTAATGATCAACCCAAATACTTTAGTTCTATGCTTCCTTTACAGTTTGTCTAAAGTTCATATAGTTCACAGACGAGAGGACAGATAAGAATTGTCAGGGCTCTGCTGAGTATCTATGACCAAGAAGGGCATCTACTCACAGACCAGGCAGTGTGCCGCTGTTTTGGTTCCTTCCTTAGTCATAACACCATCCGGAAGATATCCTTCTCATCACATCAGAACAAAACCCAGAAACAGCAGACCGTATGGGAAATATTCAGGCAGACCAAGAGAGAAAGCTGTAGGACAAGCTATATACAGTGAAAGGGAAACTGGCCCTCTGCAACTGCTAACTCAGAGAAGTAGGTCACAGCATGTCAAAGGTTGAAATCAGAATGTTTAACAAGGCCTTCATTACAAGGCCTTGACGCAAAGATATCAGACTGTTATGGAAAAGAAATTTGTGGAAGATTTAGGAGAGGGAGAGTAGGATTTGGGCATCCCAGGAAGAGGCCAGCATAGATACAATCTTTGTATTTCACCAGTTTTTAGCTATGGGAGATCAGAGGTACATACAAAGAATCCACTGATGACTTATAGTTTGCTCAAAAATACCATGCCTAGCTTTAACCAAGTAATGCATAGTTCTCATTCCATGGACGAAGGCCTCTCCTACCATCCATTTCCATTGCTTTCATAAGTTTCTCGCTTCCAGGCCCTTCCATGTCATAATGACACTGATGTGTGGGCTTAGGGGGCTCTGACATGACATTTGCCAGCAACAGTGTCTTGCCCAGAGATGGAAAACCATAAGAACAGCAGAGCCCTTGCAAGAAGCTGCTACAGCAAGGTTTTCCTCCAACAGGGTGTGGTGCTTACTAGACTTTTGCACCCTTCTGCCCAAATGTTCCCTCATTTTCTGTGGCAAAGCAGTGCAAAGTCCGCTATGGTAGACACTTTAGTAATAGTACTGCCACCAGCAGAGAAGATCACAGCTCATTTCAGAACTGCAGTCAAAACAGGGTCACCACATAGAGGTGTGTGTTATCTCAAAGCCCTGGGCAGAGCCCTTGGAGGGCCCATGGCTGAGCAAGAGGAGTTAATAGACTCATGCAGACAACAAGCTGTGGGGCGGGCAAAGCCATGGCAGGAGAGCCAGAGGGGAGCCACTGTGAACTTTGATTGTGTCTTTCAAACCAACAACCAAAGTCTTCCCTCAGGGACAAATACTGAAACTTAGATAAAGCAATCCTCCTCTGGAGTGGCGATCCCTTGTAACAAGGTCATTATAGAGCAGATGGCCTGAGTAAGGTCTGATCTCAATGTTGCAGGCTTCGAGTCACAGAGACAGCTGTTTTCCTGGAAATGACTGATATTTTCTTTCCTGGTCTCTTTGATCCTTCTTTGTTCTCATTAACTTCTCTCCTTTTTTTTTTTTCCCTGTTCTTTTTGTCCATGTATGATAATTAGTTTGGAGAGAGAATTAAAGTGGAGGAGCCATCTGTCATTCTCCCCATTTTCTCTAATTCTTTGATGCTGGCCCATCCCTATCTCATACCCCACAGTGTCATCAGCCCTGAAAGTGCCAAGTCCTTCCCAGCCCACAGTCCACTACTGCAGCAGCCCCTAGGGATATTACTGGAGAACTTGTCGTGGTACTTGATGATGCTTCCATGGTGCAGATGATTACAGGCTCATCTGACTGGGATAACCTTACAGACCATGCTAGGAAAGACTGCAGTGCCTTGTTTTGTTTGTCTATTTGTTTTTAATACTTATTTGGCTGCACTGGGTCTTAGTTGCTGCATGTGGGATCTAATTCCCGAACAGGGATTGAACCTGGGCTCCCTGTGTCGGGAGCTTGGAGTCTTAGCCACTAGATCACCAGGGAAATCCCATACAGTGCTTTGTAGTAGTAGACATTCAAGGAATATTCATTGGAATAATTTAAAAATTGAAGTTTTTATGATCCTTTGCAGAGATCAAGAAACATTATTTGAGCACTACCAGCCAGTTCTATATTTCTAAGGCACCTATGGCATATGAAGGGAGACTGTCCATTAGAAGAGGACACTTGTTGCCTGTATTTTGTGTTTCCACGTTGGGGAGTCTCTGTTAGAAACAATCTGGCCCACCTTCCCATTTGAGACACAGCAGAATCAAGATATTGCCACTTTCATGCTCTCTTACTTCAGAGCTGCGATCCTGCAGAAAGTCTGCTGTTTGCTTTCTGGGCCACAGGATGAGCAGAGTAGGGCGGGCTATAGCCCTGGTATGGAGGTGGCAGTTGTCCAGGGCTGGCTGTGACCCAAGTAGCTGAGACACAGTGGGTAGGTCTGCTTAATTCAAGGGAAGTGGCTCGTTTACCAAGCTCATGTTCTGTGCTGAAACTGCATCCTCTAAACAGTATTATCACTGGTGCTGCTGTGTTGAGATTTCCTGTCTGACTCCTGTGTCTATTTCTTAGTTGGTTCTGAACTCACGAAAAGGATTAAATGATGATATTTATTGACTCAGACATTAAATGCCAAAGTTCCTTTAGGCTTAAGTCCAGTAAGATTATGGGAATAGTGATCAGTCTGGGCTGGAACCTTCTTCTTGGCAAAACCCCCATCGAAGGAATTCTTTTCCCTCTGCTACCACTGCTTCCCAACAAACAGCATTTCTGGAAGATGGCAAACCCGGTCCAGCCCTGCAAGAACTGCAGCTGGGACAACATGTCTGGGTCTGTGACCTGGGGACACTTGCTTAACTGAAATACTTTTAATTTAGTGGGTATCTTGGTTGTTAAGCTCTTGATTTGTTCTGTTTGCCTAGAAGAAAGTCAACAGTACAGGCATTGGTTGGTGAGTATTCTACCCATAAACCATGATGTATCTCATAATTCATCTTGTTTACAGCAGCTAAGAAACTCTGAAATGCTGGCTTTTTAAAATAAACATTTTCATTCAACAAATATTTATTGAGTGCTGTGTCAGGAAGTTTTTTTAGAGTTAGGGCTACAATGATGAGTAAAACCAGATATTAACTCTGACCTCATGAAGTTTTACTTTAGAGAAGGAGACTGGCCTTCACAGTCACCAAAAATTTATGTGAAAATGCCTACCTTTCTCAATGTTCCTGGCTAGATTGAGCTAATTTGTTATTCTATGGCTCTCACACAAGACCCTAAAGATGATTTATTCTGTTGCCATTATAAAGATTAAGCACCACAATCTTAAGTATGTACTCTGTAGAACTAGTATTGGGCTGCAGTTTTTAAACATTTCATTGCTATGCTTTATAAAGTAGAGTCAGACCTGGTAGAGAAGATTTATTTAGATTTCATTTAATGTAAGATACTGTTGATTGTAAGACCATTTTTTATATACTACAGCAAAAAAAATTTGTCAATTAAACTGACATGCCAACAAATTTAAGACATAGCTTGATGTCAGAGATATCAAAACACGAAAAAAATAGTTTGGCACTCTCCAAAGAGTGGTCTCTGGCACTCTCCGAAGAGTGGTCTCTGGGTCAAAATCATCAATATCACCTGGGAACTTGTTGGGAATGCAAATTACCCAGCGTTACCACAGACCTCAGAGAAGGCAATGGCACCCCCACTCCAGTACTCTCGCCTGGAAAATCCCATAGATGGAGGAGATGGAGGAGCCTGGTAGGCTGCAGTCCATGGGGTCGCACAGAGTAGAACACAACTGAAGTGACTTAGCAGCAGCACCACCGCCACAGACCTCTGCAAGTGGGACCCATGTAGTCTGGGTTTAGCAAGCCCTCCAAGTCATCCTGATGCATGATAAAGTCTCAGAGGCACTAAAACAGTTCATTTTAATATATCTGGATAATGATATTTCAAAGACATTTTCATAGATTCAATCATTTCAGCAAACATCTTGAAAACTTATTACATGTAAGGCATCATGCTGGATGCACAATATATAGAGTAGAACAGGACCTATTGCCAAGCAGGAGTTTACAGTCTAGAGGCAGATTCATAGTTTAAGAACTAAAAGACTAGACCCAATGTAATGAGTGCTGTGAGTTACCCTCAAAGGGCCAGGGAAACCCTGGGGCAAAAGAACAAACTTCTGACTTTTAATATTGCTGAAGACTTCATGATGGAGGTGAAATTTGAGACTAGGCCTTGAAGACTGTGCAAATTTTATTTTTCAGAATGAGAATAAATGAGAAATAATATTCCACAGAAGACTTTTTCTTCCTAATGCCTTTCTTCTTATGCAAATTCCTGAAAAAGCTGGAAGTTAATTAGAAAGGCTCATGATGAAAAAATAAGTGTGATGGCAGTCATGCTGATCCTTCCTTTAAACACCCTGGAGATATGTTCACCATCAGCACCTTGGTGCCAACAGAAATTCCAGGGGGTGTCAGGGGAGATGGCAAGCCTGAGCACTGCCTTTTATCAGCGTGTAATACCCACGATGGAAATGTTGCTGATGAGAAGCAGACAGTGTCCCGAAACAATTTTTCTGGAAGCAGAAGTGAGAAAACCCAGAGTCCAAGAAGCCTCAGTATGGTGTATTTTCGGTCGAAGCCTTAGAATAGATATATCACCTGATTTCGTTGTCCTCAAGGGCCTCAAGCTAATCTCATTTATGTTTCAGTTACCAACTTTTGGACACATAACATTTTGAAGAACAGAACATTTGCGCTTAAAAGATAAGCTTAAAGTAACAAGGATAAAGGGGGAATTTTTTTTAAAACTCCAGAAGCTGTGCAATGGCCACCTTGGTCTATAGTTCATTCTCTAAATTAATCCTTTACATTATCTTCAGAAGCAGAGCGTTACACACCATTTTTGTGCTGCTCACACTTTTATATGGGGGGGGTGGGTACAGCCTTTCCTTTTACTGGAGACAGCAGAGACCCAGGCCATGCAGCCACTCACCCAGGAAGTGTCTCAGCTACTTCTCTTCAACAAGAGGAGGAGTTGTTGATGTGAGAAATGCTAAAGGCCTCAGGAGTTAGAGCCTTCCCAGGGGTTCTGAGAACAGTCACAGCCAGACAGGCCTGTTTCCAACTCCTGAATGGGGGAGACAAAGGGAAAGCAGTGCTCTGACAAAAGGCAGCACGGTGATCCTTGCCAAGTCATCTGGATGCTTCTTTCAGCCGCAAACACTTCGTCTCCATTTTCACTGGACATTTGCCCCTGACTCTCTCCACCTCTCCTCTCCCCTTCCCAAGTGTGACAGATGTACACAGTGTACTCTTTACCTGACAAGCATAGGGTACAGGCTCTTAGCAACTCTGGAGGCTCCTGGGGAGCAGTCTCCATCATCCATCTCTTAGTAAATCCTCCCAGCACATCCATGGGATGCGGTCAGCCCCACTCACTGTTCCATCACGTTGGGAACCCAAGGAATCCTTATGTTAGATAAGGATGCTCTAAAAGACCCAGAGATAGTAGTTGCAAACTGAGCACAGAACTCTCTTGTCTGAAGCAAGACATTTTGAAAAGTCACAGATTCTGTGTCCTTCTGCTTCATTCTCAGCTCACTAGGAATAACTCTCTAGAGGCTTATTTAAGACACTAGCTGATGTTTTTAAGCTTCATGCACCATACCATGTGGAGATAACAATCCATGGTTCTCACAGTACTTGCTTCCGCCTGCTAAAAATGCGGTAGATTAAGAGAACATAACATTTCAACATGGTCATATTACTTTTGCCTGCTTGCATGCTCAGTCTCTACGTTGTGTCCAACTCTTTGAGATCGCATGAACCATAGCCTGCCAAGCTCCTCTGTCCATGGGATTTCCCAGCCAAGAACACTGGAGTGTGTTGCCATTCCTTCTCCAGGGGATCCTCCCGACCCAGGGGATCAAACCCACGTTTCCTGCATTGGCAGGCAGATTCTTTACCACTGAACCACCTGAGATGTCCCATACTATTTTACCTTAGGAAGAAGGAGAAGCAAGCAGGGATCTACAGTCTTGATTTTGGGTGTTCAATGAAAAATGTACATTCAGAAAATATCCCAGCCAAACTGAGGACATTGCTTTTCCAGATGCAGTGATATACACAATGAAGAAATTAAATGTCTTGCAAGGAAGGAATTATTAGCAGGTATTATTTTGATTTAGAACTGGACTGGGGCCTTATAAGGCTTCTCTAGATATCCATTGGATCATAGAAAAAACAAGAGAATTCCAGAAAAACATCTACTTCTGCTTCATTGACTATGCAAAAGCCTTTGACTATGTGGATCACAACAAACTGTGTAAAATTCTTAAAGAGATGGGAATACCAGACCACCTGACCTGCCTCCTCAGAAATCTATGTGCAAGTTAAGAAGCAACGGTTAGAGCCAGACATGGAACAACGAATTGGTTCCAAATTGGGAAAGGAGTAGGTTAAGGCTGTATGTTTTCAACCTGCTTATTTAACTTCTATGCAGAGTACATCTTGCAAAATGCTGGACTGGATGAAGCACAAGCTGGAATCAAGATTGCTGGGAGAAATATCAATAACCTCAGGTATGCAGATGACACCACCCTTATGGCAGAAAGTGAAGAGGAACTAAAGAGCCTCTTGATGAAGGTGAAAGAAGAGAATGAAAAGCTGACTTAAAACTCAACATTCAAAAAACTAAGATCATGGCATCTGGTCCTATCACTTCATGGCAAATAGATGGTGAAACAATGGAAACAGTGTCAGACTTTATTTTGGGGGCTCCAGAATCACTGTAAATGGTGACTGCAGCCATGAAATTAAAAGACGCTTCCTCCTTGGAAGAAAAGCTATGACAAACCTAGACAGCATATTAAAAAGCAGAGACATTACTTTACTGACAAAGGTCCGTCTAGTCAAAGCTATGGTTTTTTCAGTACTCACGTATAGATGTGAGAGTTGGACGGACCATAAAGAAAACTGAACGCCGAAGAATTGATCCTTTGAACTGTGGTGTTGGAGAAGACTCTGAGAGTCCCTTGGACTGCAAGGAGATACAACCAGTCCATCCTAAAGGAGATCAGTCCTGAACATTTGTTGGAAGGATTGATGCTGAAACTGAAGCTCCAGTACTTTGGCCACCTGATGAGAAGAACTGACTCATTGGAAAAGATGCTGATGCCGGGAAAGACTGAAGGCAGGAGGAGAAAGGGGTGACAGAGGATGAGATGGTTGGATGGCATCACCAACTTGATGGACATGAGTTTGAGTAAGCTCTGGAAGTTGGTGACAGACAGGGAAGCCTGGCATTCTGCAGTCCATGGGGTCGCAAAGAGTCAGACATGACTGAGTGACTGAACTGAACTGAACTGTGGTATCCATAGGGTAGTAGGGGAAACTTGTAATAATTGGTAAAGAGCCTGGGATTTACATTTAGAGAGGCTTGAGTTTGAATCCCAGATTTTCTATTTAGTTGGGACCTGGAAAAACTGCTTCAGCTCATCCAAAAAATGGAAATAATAATGTATATCTTGTAGAGTCATTAGGGTTGTTCCTGAGGAGCAAATACACTAATGTTTATAAGAATAGTACCTGGCATGTGGTAGTTTCTCATTGAGTGGTATTTAAACAATCACCCATGCATACCACAGTGGCTCTGCACTTTCTTAACTCCACACTCTCCGCACAGAAGACCTCTTTTCCTACTTAGCAGAGACTAAGTGATAGAACTACCCTCCATGGGCAGCTTACAGCAGGGAAAGCCATGGGGGAGTTGGATAGAGCAGGGGTCCCCAGCCTCCAGGATCTAGTGCCTGATGATCTGAGGTGGAGCTGATGTAATAATAATAGAAATAAAACGCACAATAAATACAACGCTCTTGAATCACCCCCAAACCACCCACTGCCTCAGTCTGTGGAAAACTGTCTTCCCAAAACCGGTCCCTGGTGCCAAAGAGGTTGGGGTAAAGAGTTGAAAACAGAGCAGAAAGCAGAGGCCATTCTCTTAGTGCCTGTCAAAGGAGGTCTTTCTCCACAATGTTGATGCAGAAAGTCGGGCCAAAGTGGGTCATCAGTGCCCATGATGGGCATGTGCTAACCATCACTGACAAGTTCCCAATCAAGAATTCTGCTTGTATTGGAAATGGGATCTGTGAATGTTCTGTGAAGAAACTCTTAAGCAAATAATGCTTTTATAGGCAAGGCAAAAAGAAAGTTGAACCATTGGTCACTGTAACTAGGAGCTGAGGGGGTGATGCCATTTGCCTGCAAAGTAACAATGAGTACAAACTTTCCAAACCACTCATCTGCTTTCCATGTGTAAAACTGGCATCTGAACACATCATTTGGCACAAAATTGTGCGGCATTAACAATTTCATAAGAATCACGAAAGTATGTAAAATGCTAATTGCCACATGGGAAACCAGTACTAGCTTTGGCTAGCGGACCATGAATTATTCTTTATAAGAGTGACAGCTGTGCTGAGGATGGTGCCTATTCTGTCCTTATTTCCAGTTTTCTAAGAGGAGAGCATCACGTTCATTTCTCTGCCCAAAGACATGTTATTCTGAGCAGCTGTCTCCTTTAAAAATCACAAAACTTGGCATGCCCTTCAGCCACCTCGTTCCTTTAGGCCCACACCTGGGTCACTGAGACCTGTGAGCCAGTGCATTCTTTTCAGGTGAGAGCCCAGAGTTAAGGATGCAAGCAAATACACAGGAATAAACCAATCATGTGTCTCCTTTGGGCATCTGATTTGGCCTCTAAGTGTGGACTCCAAAATAACTGGATGCTTAATTGCACCTCTAAATTTAGTCCATGAATTTGCATGTGTAAGTAATCAGAGAAGTATTTGCTTAGAAATGTTTCCATTTCCTCCATTTGCTCTAAATCAAATTGCCAAGTAGCAGATCAGATTCTGAAATACTTTAAAAAAATGTGTTCTAGAGCCGTACTGCTTTACTCTGCAATCCGGTGGGATATCAGGACCCAACTGGGTCAGACACAGTGAGAACTCTTTCCAGGGAGGATGCCAGTGACCATCAAGGACATGGACCAAAGTTGGTCAAGGGACTTAAGTTGGGAGACCCTTTCCCTTGCTCTTGACTCCAGCAGGAACCAGATCCCATGTGAAGTGATTTTGCTTTCCTGGGCTTCCCTGGTGGCTCAGCTGGTAAAGAATATGCCTGCAACGCAGGAGACCTGAGTTCAATCCCTGGTTTGGGAAGATCTCCTGGAGAAGGGAACAGCTACCCACTCCAGTATTCTGACCTGGAGAATTCCATGGACTGTATAGTCCATGGGGTCACAAATAGTCAGACACAACTGATCAACTTTCACTTGCACTTTGGTGTCCAGAGTAAGGATATTCAGCGGGCCCACGGAATAGGCATTGTGAAGGACCAGAGAGCCTGGAATAGTATTGCCTATCTCCATTCATTAATTCAAGCAAATATTTTCAAATGTCTATTATATACCATATTATCAATACAAAGATGAAAAAAAATGTAGTTCCTGTTTTTAAGAAGGTTCAGTCAAGAGAAGACTCCATACAGATAATGGTAATACACTGTAGCAGGTGCTATTAATATAGGTTGGGCAGTTGAATGGTTGGCTCCAATGCTTCACTTCGCTGCAGCATTAGTCTTATATAGTCACCCTTTCTGTGATGTCATAGGTGGAATGGACTTCCCGGATCCTTGGTTCTGGGCTTGGCCTCATGCCTTGTTTTGGCCAATGGGACACAGGTAGAGGCTTAGAGTGTAATTTTTTGGTTGGGGTTGAGTTTCTGAGTTTATGCATGACCATGAGGAAAATGGGTCCCAGTGAATCACTGCCACTTCGCAGGAGACATGGAGCATGGAGTACCCCAGCCATCCTGCCAAGGGATGGGTGAGAAATTGTGCTTTTGTTGTGTTTGATTACTTGTGTGTGCAGTCAAAAGTGACGGGTATACCAGGTCCAGAGAAGGAAGACAAGTCTAGGAAGGGCTCCAAGTCCAGGCTTGAAGGTCCCAAGGAGGCTCCTGAGAGATGAGGATGACTGAGCTGAGACCTGGAGGATGATGGAGCTGTGAGTTAGGGAAGGGGAGGGCTTGGGGTGAGGGTAGGGAGAGAGATAGAAAGGGCTGATGGAAGGGATGGAGGTCCTAGAGAGCTCAGCTTGCTTTCTGAGCTACAAGTGGTGAGCATCTGGGCTAGAGCAGGTGAAAGTGCCAGTGACCTTGCACTGGTCACTGTCCTGAAGAGAGGAGAGCCCCATATCCAGCAGTGTGCTTGAGTGCACGCTCTCTGGACATCCACTGCTGTACATCACTGAGTATTTCTTTGCCACGAGTTTCTCATAAAGATGTACAACTCAGGGGAAAGCTTCAGGTTGTTTTGACCTGTATTCATTTCCTATTATCCATTTTGAAAGTCAGGGTCAAATTGACCAGGTGTCTGGTTAAAGACTGAAGTCCAGTGAGTGTATTACATGTAATTTTGGTAGATGGTTTACTATGTCATGGACAATAGTCCAACTGTATTTGGGGATAGCGCCTTCTTTTTATCAGATGGCTTTTCTTAAACACTAATCTTTTTGTTTTCAGGATATACATTACAGAATCATAGAACTGCAGAACTGGTAGAGATTTCAGGTTTTCTTACTCAACTTTCCTGAAGGGTGCCAGAGAAGGGAAGTGGGTAGCTAGAGATCACACAGTAATTTCTTAGCAAGGTGGCGAAAGTAAGGTGTTGGGTTTTTTTAAACTGTGGTCTTGTTGTTCACTCTCCCTTACCTACCTACTTTCCTTTATTTCTTTCCTTCCTCCTTCCCCTCTGTCCTTTATTTCTTTTTTGTTTCTTTATTTCTTCTTCTTCTCTCTCTTTTCTACCATGCTAGGTCTTACTTAGAATATTTTCCTTTTCATTTCTCTTCGTGCTAGAAATTTTACCTTTTACTCCTGAATCAGAGCCATGATCCACTAGCTCAAGCACTTATCTTATGGTAGGTACCATGCATGGAAGACCCAGCTTGACACACACACACAAACACACAGATCACAACAGCAATTCTGTCTCTTCTATTTTACACTGCACCTAGTATTCTGAATGTTGTTAAATATCTTTTCTTCTTTTCCTTTGATGAAAAATGTCTTCAATGCAATAATTCATATTGATTTGAAACGAAGGGGATTTTAATTGTTCAAAAGTTCAAAATACTCCATCCATTTCTTTAAAAGAAGAATAATATATTTAACTACTAGAATTTAGCATTTTCTCTGAATAATGCAATGTTAGAGAAGCATTATAGACTTAGCAGGATTAGATGACCTCATATTTGTGTTTCTGTACTCTACCTGAAACCTACATCATATTTAATAGCAATAATAAGAACCATTCACACTCATAACTCATGCTGAAAATTGACTTCATTATGACTCACAAGCACACCATTAACACATAGTTAAGTATGTATGCTTTTCCCTTCTTTCTTTTCCTCTTCCTTTTTAAAACAACTTTAATCTCCTGTAGCACATACATTTCTGAAATTTGACTGGTATCTCGGCAACAGAAGATTTTTTTTTCCCTAACAAGTATAAAATCGTCAAGATGATCTTAAAAGCCCTATGACTTAGCTATGTACTATTGAGTCAGTAATTAAATGGAGAAATCATTCAATTATTTGCCAAGGAATTTTGCATCTTGAAAGCATCCCAGAGTTAGGAACTATCCAGACCATATAACTGGGAAGTTAAAATTAACGACCAGAAAATTGACTGCCTTTCCCTTCAGCATTTGTCTCTGATGAAAGCTTGTAATCTGGGTGCCAGTCTCTGCTCTGCCATAATTCCACATGTGACCTTGGGCAAATCACATAAGCCTCTGTGATCTCACACTCCTCATTTGTCAAATTAGAGGGTTGAATCAAGTTAGCTTGAGATGACTGCCTATTTCTATGTCTAAGTCTTAATGTTATTATTTCAAGACTGGTTGGTTGCCATTCATTCTTTAAATCCACTTAGATGAGAACCAGTAAGGAGGCTGAAACACAGGTTGAAACTGCATCTAGTGGCACACAGGCTGAATTTAAAGAACTTCACCATAGAAAGAAATATTAACTATCAAGCCAGATTCTACTGCTAGTCTGGCTGCTCTTAGAGGTCCTTAAGGAGGGCTTGACAATATGAAGCCTGATTTGGTGAACTACATAGAGTTCTTGCTGAGCCTAGCATTGATTATAAAGAAGTGCAGATTCTTCTAGAAACAAGGTTCGATTTTATCATGTTACTATTTTATTTAGTATGTTTATTGGGACTTTTAGGTTATGGGAACCACCACCAATTTAAGTGAGTTTTGGTATCACTCTTTGTTTTAAGGATATAGATATCTTATGGAGCTCAAGAACAGAAATGTAGGGGAGCCCCAAGAAAGGTCTGCAGCCAGGAGCAGAGAAGATGTCAGGAGCCTTCAGAGGCCCATCTCTATCTCTTGATGCTACTTCTTCCTAATTACTGTCTCCATTCTTTGCTCTCTTCAGAATATTCAGCCTCAGATAGAAGCTTGTTCCTTCCCAACCACCAGTCAACACATATACACATCCTATTCCAGAAGGTTAAAATTTACTTGCCCAGGCTTCCCTGGTGTCTCAGTGGTAAAGAACTTGCCTGCCAATCAGGAGGCACAGGTTTGATCCCTGGGTCAGGAAGACCCCCTGAAGAAGAAAATGGCAGCCCACTTGAGTATTCTTGCCTGGGAAATCTCTTGGACAGAGGACACTGGCAGACAACAGTCCATGAGGTCTTGAAAGAATTGGACATGACTGACATGACTGAATGAAAGTTTACTTGTCTTCATATAAGGAAACAAATTTGTTGAAAATGTCTCAATTCAAATTCCAAATTCCTAAAAAAAAAAAAAAGAATCTGATTGGCTCAGCATGGCCAAGCATTCATTCATCCCTAGTCCAGAGATTCCAACTGCAGCCAAAAAGGCTGGCTCATACACTACCATGGGCAGGGATTCTGCACTGCACAACTCTAGGGGACACTTCTTACATTATGTTATACATGTGTGTGATGCCCAATGATGGTGTGCAATGAGCAGTGGTCAGCTATGGTCAAATAGTACTTATTGTAAAGACCCAACAAACTATAGCTGCTAGAAAATCCAAACTCTACATTAATAAAACCCTCCCACTTTCTACAGCTTAGTAACTTCCCTCTATGTGCATGTTCAGTTGCTCAGTTGTGTCTGACTCTTTGCACCCTCAAGGATTGTAGCCCATCAGGTTCCTCTTTCTATGGGGTTTTCCAGGCAAGAATATTGGAGTGGGTTACCATTTCCTTCTCCAGGGCATCTTCCCGACTCAGTGATCAAATCTGTGTCTCTTGATTGGCAGGTGGGTTCTTTACCTCTATTTGGGGCCAGAAATCCCACTAATATGTCAGATCAATGACACATCAGATTCTTTACAGTTCTTTTGCCTAAGGTGAACATCCAGTAATAGATGGAGTAGTGGATCTCTTGTGTTTCCTTTCTTAGAGCCACTCTGACGTCACAATGACTCTCAAGGAATCTATGAAATCTGTTCCCTTCTCCTTATTGAGAGACAAGGATTCCAAGTGCTCTATCTCCTGAAGTGCTGTCTTCTGGAATCCAGCATTTTCTTGGTTCCACCTCCACAATCAAACTCAATGTGCCTTGAGAAGAGACAGTTCTCACAGCAACACCAAAACACACAGATCCACTGGACATGAACCAGTATTACACACTGTTAATTTATTTTCTTTGGTTCACAACTTCTTCATGCAGATTTACAAAGACTAAATGTGGAGTTCAATTTAGCCTGAATTCTGCCTTATTTAACTTGGCCATTCCAGAACTGAGCTTTTACTCAAGTGGCTACAGTTAACAGTATCAAATCTTTGAAGGGCTGAGCTGCTTTGTTTGGTGCTTGGCATTTGGTGCATATAAAATGGCTTGGATCTGATATTTCCTTTCCTCTAAGTAAGAACACATCTCTTGAAAAGGTTTGGTGTAGTCTTGCCAAAGAAGGAAGCAGAAAACTCAAGCCAGCCTGGAGTTTTGTGAGCCATGGAAAACTGGCTAAATTCACCATGAAAATAATTTGGAAACATGCAGTGAGTACAGAATGGCCCCTCCCTAGCCTAGCTCTTCATTCCAGTCTTGGGAATACAATGCATTAATGCATAATTGCTGATGAATGACATGATGTTGAAATGATAATAATTCATCTGAACCTACTACAGAATTATGATCATCTGACCAAGTGTCATGAGGTTTCCCTTTGACTTATATTTGAAAAACAGTGTTTGTAATGGAATTGATGATACAAACACTAAACTTAAGTAATCAACAATTTACCATGTGTGATGAATGTGTACTTTGAAATGATCCTGTGCTTTTATTAAACTAAGTCTAATGTGTTAAAAAAAAAAAAGCAGTGACTTTGAAAGCATCTTATGATACAGAATTTCGTTAATTCAGTTATCTCACACTTTAGCCTGAATTAGTTGGGGGCTTCCCTGGAGGCTCAGTAGTAAAGAATCTGCCTGCAATGCAGGAGACAAGGGTTCGGTCCTTGGGTCATAAAAATCCCCTGGAGGAGGAAATGGCAACTCACTCCAGTATTCTTGTCTGGAAAATTCCATGAACAGAGATGCCTAGTAGGCTATAGCCCAGGGGGTCTTAAAAGAGTCGGAAACGACTGAGCACACACAGTGAGATTCAACTGTACATAAAATGAAAGGGAAAGTGTTAGTCTCATCCTCCAAAACCAGCTCACCCTGGTGTCTACAAGTTCCAGGAGTTTCCACATATGCACAAATAGCAGATTGTTGCAAACTCAGAACTCAGTTAATCAGCTATGATTCTTAGCTTTGTTAAATTACCCCACATTCCCCCTCCCTCTTCAAAGTTCTTTTCTTCTCTAGTATATTGTAGCAGATTGGTTCTTGTTTGGTTATTTGCTTTTAAGGGTTGAATTTAGGTTCCACATACAGGCATTAATACAATTGATGGTGAAAATATTTGGTTTTATACAGCATGAGAGCATTGATTACCTGGAGAATGCCTACCTGCCAAGAAAGGCTTTCTCAGTGCTGAGGTTAGTGGGACACGGTTCCAGGAAGAAAAATAAAATGACTGTGAAAATGTAGATGATGATGACAAAAGGATCATAATACTGTGGGGGCATGAAGATGGGAATAATTATCTGGGGAAATTGTGGAAGATTCAATGAGGAAGTAACAAATGAGCCATGTCTTCAAGATTGTGTACAAGCCCTTTATGGGAGAGATGAGTTCAGAAAGGTAGTTCCAACAAGGGGCATGGGAACCCTCATATGTCAGAGGTTATGCCTTTGATGAGGGCTTAGGGCTGAGGTTATGGGGAGAAATGGCAGGAGCTGAGGCTCCTGGAAAGGTTAGGACTCTCTGTGGAGGGCTTTCTAATGCCATGCAAATGAATTGGGGTTTTATCTTGAGGTCAGGGGTTTGTAGAGTTTTTGGTTTGCTTGTTTGTTCAAGGAACATGCTTCCTTTTCGATGAAATCTTCCATCCAGGCTGCAAAACGCAGAAGAGATAGATGAGGAACAGCTCCTGTGATATGGACGGAGGGAGATTTGGCGATCAGTCTGCACAGCCCTCAGCACTCCCTACAAAGCCCAGCTGTTCGACAAAGGAAGAGACCCCTGTGCACAGAAGGAATCCAGTGCTGTTTGCAGGTCTGAAAGGTCAATCTGGCAACACTGCTGGGAGTAAAGAGAGACCGGAAGTAGGGGAACCCATCCGGGACCTATTTTCACACAAGAGATGATGGGGCTCGCGGAAAGCAGATTATGATGGAAATGAGCACAGGACAGTGTTAAGGCAGGGCTGTTGTTGGCTGAACGGAGGAGAAAGGGAAGGATACACTGAGAGCTATTCCTTCCAGCAGCTGTGAGACATAAGTAATACTTGAGCGCCCAGATCCATTTGACAAGAATGTTTCTTTTAGATTTTAGAATGAGTGGTTTCAATCTAATAAAGGACTCTGCAGTTAAGTTTGGAATGTGCTGGATTCTCATGAAGGAAGGAAATGCCATGATTAGAGGATTCATTTTTAAGATCTTTCTTGATTTTGGATTTGGGAGGATCCAGAATAGGAATGAATGGTTACTTCAACTATCCCCTGGGCCTCCTCCCTGGCTCCTTCTGTCTAATCAGTAGTGAGTGGGAGACACAACTCCAGTACTGCCAGCCACCTCTGAGCTACTGCCTCCTGCTGCAAGAGTTTCTTGAGAAATACACAAAAGACATAGTTTACCGTTCTTAAAAAATCTGGGAAACTTCAAAATAGGGCTTGTTATGTGGAAGCCTTGTTGGCAGCTTGAGTCTTACAGCCTCCAAAATAAAGTTCTTTACTGGAAAACATTTTCTTAATTTTCATCGGTGAACTCCTATCCTAGAGCTCACATTTACCAGGAAGTAAGAACATTCAATTTCCAGAAATGAATGCCTGTGATCACCCTTGTCTCCCACTTCTTGTACCCCCTGAGTTAGACCAAGGAGACAAGTAGCACAAAGCAGCTTGTTTCTTCCTTGGAGGAAGTAATTTTGTTACCACCAAGAGAATATTCTAGCACCAAGGAATTAAATACTTTCTGTTCACCCTTTGCTAGTTGGCCAGAATGTACGCCAACACTGGGGTATCCTAGCGTGAACAAGAATGCTATTTTGGTCTGTTGTAAAGAACTGTGGAATGCAGATTTTGGACTGTTTCATCACATCCGTCAGCAACCACAAAACAAATGTTATTTCAGAATGGAGACTATGGATGGAGAAATACTAAAAACGAAATAAAATGAAGATTATAGACATTTTTTTATAGTTCAATGAGTGTGTTTACTACCAAAGCTTTGCCCTTTTCTTTTTTTTTTTAACCCAACGTTTCTACACAGTGTTGGATGTTTGCAGAATCTGATGAGGTCCAGGTGCAGAGCAAGAATTGAAGAATTCCACTGTTTCTTCCCCCAAACAGTGGTGGGAGAGGGGAGGAGTGAGCAGTCCATTAAGAACAATACCAAACAACCTTTCTTAAAATGAAATAGAAAGACTCTGTTACCAAGAGAATTCAATCACTTCAAGATAACTAGATTTCTTCCTGCAGAGTTTCTCTGGAGAATATGGTCATTTTCAAAGAAACAATTATAACTGCCTTGTACAGTAGCCACACAGTCTCTGGAGAGGGAAGGAGCGCTTACAAACTGACTGAAGTGGCCAGCTGATGTTGTTCCTCTGACCCAGCACAACCTGTGTGTGTGTGTGTGTGTGTGTGTGTGTGTGTACACTTAATCTTTGTGTCTTCCTCTGGACTTTAAGTAGGAAATTTTTGTCAAGAATCTGTAGGGTTCTCTTTGTTTACAGAATTCAATGATTTTCTATGATTTATAGTAGTCATTAAATGTTACCACTGTGTCACAGAATTAATTTTAATGAGTTAACAATTTTGCTTACCTTAAACAAATAGAATTACTCTAATGGTAAAGAGTATAGGACAAAATTTCCCTGGTGCTGGTATACCCCATCCCCACCTACTACACTTACTGCCTGAAATTTCATGAAAGATTCATTCCTTTAGATTAAACATTGTCCCTTCTCTTTTAAATTTTACATTCTTTGCAAGAAGAACCATGTTAAATCCCTTATGTGAACTAATTTAATCCTTAACACAATTAGAAAGTCTGAAAATATCAAGAGTTCATGAGGATGTAGAACAACAGCAAAGCCTGTACAACGTGATTTAGAGTATAGATCACTGCTACTTTCTAAAACAGTTCAGGAGTTTCTACTTCTGGCCAAGATGGAGCAATAATGACTGAGATTGCCTGCATGTATAAAAAGAATTTGAAAAAAATCTGATAAGTTCAATGAATAATGTTTTTTAAGACACTAAATATAAGACAGTGAAGGACAGTGACCCCTAAGAAATGATAGCCTTCCGGTTGTCCAGCAGTTGGCTTGAGAGTGTCCAGGCCACAGCACAGGGAGGGGCCCTGGACGGAGGAGACAGAGTTAGAGTCTGGAGAGACTCGAGATCACAGGGCAGAGTTCTGGAGAGCCCTGGAGCGACAAGGTAAGCTATGCCTTCGTGGGCCTCCCCACGCATATCCCACGCGTGGGACATGGAGAGGTGAAGGCATCAGCAGCTCTGATGGCAGCAATGTGGAGACCCTTTGGTGTCCCACCACCTCAGTGGCCTCAGCTCAGCCACTCACGCAGGCCCCGGCTTCGGCCCTGACACAGTAGTAATGGCAGATAGAGCAGTGGGGCCCTTACTAAGCAGACACAGCTTAGCTGGTGGCCTCAGCGGACATCAAAAGAGAGAACTGATGCTTTTCTTCCTCTTAGTGACCAGAGGTGTTGCCACAGCCAAAGTGGGGGCAGGGCCAACAGTACCTGAAGGCTGTAAGAACCAGCTCTCAGAGTCCAGGAGACACAGCCCCAGATACCCAGAATTATTTTCAAGGCATTTGAGAAGGGGCTAGAATCCTCCCAGTGCAGGCAGAGACAGGGACAGAAGCCCACTGCTCCGTGGCTGTTATCACTGTCCTGTTCTTACACCCAAGCTGTAGCAGCCTAGGAAGCCTGAGTCCTCTGCCACTCCCCATCCCCCCGCCCCCTGCCACACACACAGCCCCTCAGGTTCTTCGCCTAGAGCCTGCAGGTGAATTCCTGAGGATTTCTCTATTCTGCTCAATAATTTAGTTGAGGGGTTGGGCGGGGGGTGGGGGGGGGGGTGTGTGTGTTGGGGGGGTTATCATTTCAATGATAGTCTTTTAATAAAATTAAATCTCTACTGAATCATCTGGATGACCACCATCTTAGTCAGTTGGGGCCATCATAACAAGCTGCTATAGACTGGGTGGCTTAAGCAACACAAATTTCTCACAGTTTTGGAGACTGGAAAGTTCAAGATCAACACGTGGTCAATTGAGTTCCTGGTGAGAACTCTTCTACAGGACTGTAGGCAGCAGCTTCTCTCTGTGTTCTTACTTGGTGGAGAGAGAGAAAGCTCTGGGCTCTCCTTCTCAAGAGGAGACTAATCCCATCATAGAGGCCCCACCCTCATCATCTCATAGGCATCAGCTCCAAATACCATCAGATGGGGGGGTAGAGTGTAAATGTATGAATTTTATGGAGGACACGAACATTTAGTCTGTAATGACTTCATAATAATGAAATGCTGTTATTGCTACATTCAGTGCATGCATTTGCAGTTTTGTTTTTTGTTCATATTTGCATCACACAGTGGACAATGACATGGCACACTGAAAGCTTTGCAATAGAAAAAGAATGGTGGTGTGGGGAAATTAAATGAGCGCAGGCCCAAGCCTACAGCCTTGCGGAAGCAGCACTGTGCTGAGAGCGCTGCATTCACATAGGTAGTGGGCAAATGTATTACTCAGACAGCCTCTTTGTTTATACCAGCTTGCAGTCAGTGCGGATGAAATGCGCAGTGGAAAATGCTCTGTTCGATTCATACCATAGCTGTATTAGAGTCCCTCATCTTTGACCATATAAGACAGTTTAATGTGGTCATAAGTGGTAGGTCATCAAAACTGACATTTGAGGATTGCTCATTGGCAGAATTTACTATTATTATTATAAATTGGAAGCTAACTAGTAAAATGAACTATTCCTGACTAGTAAAATGAACATCTTCTCCTATGTATCTAGCTGGTTTCTCTGCTATTGTTCAGAGTGGAAATTATATTAGCATAAACAAGATTTATTTCCAGACCTCTTTAAATTGTGACTAAATGTCCTTCAATATCCAAACTCCCAAAGCTGAAGCTTCTTTCTTTCTCAGATGGGTCATCCTTTTCTTGCTGGGTGCCTCTCCTCTTGCAGGTTCTGGGACCCCGGGAGCGTGCTGACACATCCATGCATTGCCCACAGCCTTCCTGCATAGCCATGTGTGTTCCCAGGGCATTGGCTGCCAACTCTGGCTCCTATTGTGAGCACTGATCCTTTTTCAAATGTCCAAAGCATAGTTAAAACCAGGTTCAGGAGATTAGCTGAAAGCCTAGGGATAGTCCAAGAATAACAGAAAGTAGCATAGTTAATACCATGAGGGTTTGCACCGGGAATTCCCAGGCCAGTCTGCAATCTTTGAACTCCCACTGCCCTACCCTGCCACCCCCAGCTCCTAGCCTTGTTCCAGAAGCTCAGAGCCCAGCTCATATCTCCAGGTCTCTCCCCTGCTCTCCTGCTCCCTTCTTAGCCTGGAACAACTGACACTGGAAACTCTGTTTTCTTCAGGAGAAGCTCCAGAGAGTGATGTTCGCCCTCCACGTTGTGGGTTATCCAATCTTTACAATACCGTGTGTGTTATTCCAGCCACACAATTCCTGTCCATATTAAGGGACCAAAATTTTTTCTAGTTCTGTAAGGATACAGCCATCCTGAAAATACATTCCATTTCTATTACAAAACAGAATTTAATAGGATGGGCTGCAATCTATATCCGGGTTTACGATAGCTTCACTTTTTTCCAAGAAAAATAAGAGCACGTGTTTTTTATTTATGCAACCAAAGAGCCCTTTCTGGTTCTTTCCCTCCAAATATAGAAACTCTGCTCCAAAAGCAAATTGACATCATATCTGAAATTCCTAAGGCGGTGACAATAATAATGAATGATAATAATGATAATATATTGTAATAAACAAAGACTCAGCTCTATGGGGTATTACATTAAATAAGGAACAGTTTTTTTTTTTTTTAAAGAATGCAAAAATAGAATCAGATGTGTGTGTGTTTGTCAGTCACAGTCATGTCCGACTCTGCGATCCCATGGACTGTAGATCGCCAGGCTCCACTGTCCACAGAATCCTCCAGGCAAGAATACCAGAGGAGTAGCCATTTCCTTCTCTAGGTGATTTTCCCAACCCAGGGGTTGGGAGACCTGGGTCTCCTGGGTCTCCTGCATTGCATGTGGGTTCTTTACCATCTGAAGCACCAGGGAAACTCTAGAATCAGATATTCAAAATCAGTTTGTGTTTTGTGAGAGCAATGTAATGTAGCAGTGGAACCTATGAGCTCTGGAGTCAAACTCCAGGGGTTTGGGGGTACTGGCTCTTCTACTTACCAGCTGGGCTAATGACCTGTGCCTCTCCTGGTCTGTAAACAGGGATGACAGTATATCCTACACAGATTTTTTTTATGAAGATCCAAATGTACAAGTGCTTAAAATATCACACAGAATTTAATAAGTACTCAGTGCTGGTGGAGTTGACCGCAGTGATGAGGATGGTTGGCATTCGGGTCCTCTGCAGGAGGTAAGAACCAGAAAGAGTCCCAATTTGTGCTCATCATCAACATCCTCAGTAATGAATCCTGAAAAGTGGACACTGACTCCTCTTCTTCCTCATTCCCCTGTATTCCGCATCTGGCCATGCCAGGGGACTCAGAAGAAGCTGTTATTGAACCAGGATGATTTGAGCTCTAAAAACTGAAAATGTAGTTGATACTTCCCAGAAAGCTGAGGCCCTCTCTACTTCTGCAGCCTTGCCCTTCCCTGATGGACAGTTTCACCAGCAGTGCCCACTCCCACCTACTACAATCTCCTCCCTTCCCCAGGGTGCACAGGACTGGAAATGAGCAGGCCTTCAAAAATGGTTACGGAATAAATCAGCCAGGTTGGACGGAGTGTTAACGTCCTTCCCAGGACCCTGTGTAACATGGCATGGTTTTACTTAATTATCTGGTTAATCCCAGTAGGACACCAGTGTCATTTTAGCTTAGTGAGGCTTAGAGCCTGTGTGTCCCCCATATTCTCAGCTATAGGTTCAGATTTCACACCACGTGGCAGCACAAGGACAGTTTCAACCAAGGCTTGGAGAAATGATAAAGAAGTGAATAGAGTCAGGATGGCTGTCTTCTTCAAACTTCAGGCTTTGCCTCTCAGAGGCAGGAAACAGTGGTCCTGCTCAGAGACAAGGATGGCCATGTTTACTACATCCAGAGCTTCCCTACTACCTACCCCAGTATTTCAAGGTTGTCACCATGCTTGTTACTGCCAAAGCTGTGTCAGTTTTCATTCAATTACTCATTAGTTCATTCAACAGATCATCACTGGATACCTTTTATGTACTAAGTATGATGCTAAGTGTTATGTATGTAGTATGCAACTTTAAAGAAAGGGACTTTAAGGTCTTCTAATTCAATGATTCGGTCTATATTTGAATGGCTTCTTGAATCCATTTTGGGCTCCAAAGATTAATGGAGAACCACTACAGACCTCTGATAAGGACCCATCTCTTTAAGGTGAAGGCAAGGCAGCTCCTTCTCTTCCTGGTTGCTCTAAAATGAGAACACCTTTCTTGTATTAAGGCAACATGTTTCCCTGGTCCCAGCTCCACCCCTCTGGGGCCAGATAGAATAGGTTTAATCCCTCTCCATATACTATTCTTTCAAATGGTGAGGTCAGTGATCACATCTCCCTGAGGTTTTGAGGGATGTTTCTCGTAGCCAGCATTCCCACATCCTTGTGCAATACCTCATGTGATGGTCCCCACTCCAAACTTGAAACAGTCTCCCAGTCCCCAAAAAATGGTGGACAAAGAGAAACCAGGGGCCTCTGATCTGAAATCTACCCAGGCACGAAAGCAATACTCTGGGAGTTCTGTCAACCACATGCAGGGAACAGGGACGTGCAAAGTCTAACGATATCTAGTATGTATCAAATTTAGACTTTGGAACCAATGAATTGGCCGGATATTAACTACAAGGAAATGGAATAAAAATAGGAGCATTTAGACAGACCTTCAGGAAAACTTCCCAACCGTGAGCCTGGACCGTGCCAAACCCCAAACATTTGGAAAAGAGCTTTAGACATTCAACAAATCCCAACCTTGAGCATTTGGGGATGATTTTTGCTGTCTTAATTGTCCTGTTTTCATTAGAGTTACTTGACAAGACACTCACTGAATTTCTTCCAGAGAAAGTAGTTTCTGATTCAACACAATAAAAGCCTGTTCCTTCCTTCCTTTTTTCTTTTTTTTTTTTTTTGATCTCTTCTTTCTTGGCCAAAGTTCTTCCTCTCACTGTAGAATGCTTTCATTATCAGGTATGATGGGCATATTGAAAAGGTTGATTTCTCTTCAGTTTGAAGTTTCTCTTTAAGAGGAAAAAAACAAAAAACAAAACACGCCTCCTCTTGAATAAAGTAGCTGGCACTTGTGCTGCAAATGTATTAAACGTTTCCAGATTAGATTCCAGCAAAGCACAGTCTATCTTTGTGCAGGGGTAATGGGCTACAGCTTCTAGACAGGCCTCTGCTTTCTGCCAGAGAATTCTCTTTTTGGTTCGCGTATAAGGGCCCCTGTAACACATAGAGAATAAGGGCTTCAGCATCCCAGAGACACACTGGGAAGGGCTGGCTGGTATACCTGGGTCATTTAAACTGCCAGGGCGACTATGACAAGGAGACTGTCCTATGGCTGAATCTGATTGAATCTGATAGTACCTTCCAAGAACCTTAAGGCAGTATGTAAGATAAAAGTGCTAACATTCAACTTGGCTAAGCCATCCTCTTAGGACATTTGGTGTGAACACACTGGTGGCAGAACACCAAACCTGATGGCAGTGCTTCTGTGTGACAAGATTGCTGTGAAAAGAGAAAAGTTCGGCACCAAGGGATGCCACTGGGAGATGCTTGGCTGTCAATGACAGAAGATTGGGTTTTCCTTTTCATAAATAAAAGTTTCTTTAAAATCAGGCCTAGGGCAGCCCCAGATTTGCCAGCACTTATGCATTGTGCTCACTCATGAAGAACTAACATCCAACTAAATTATAAAATAATTTAATAAGTAGTGCTACAGCCTACTTGGATTCATAAGCTAACTCAGGCAGAGGACGGCCTATCAAAAACTGCTCATTGTCTACCCAATATCCTAATTAGAGAAGCTTGATTTTATTAAGGGCTTAATCTATGCAATTGTAAAGCTACATTTCCCAGCATCCCTTGTAACAAGGACTAAACTCGGCATATAATTTTGGTCAAGGAGTGATAAGCCTAAGTTTGTGGGAACGTCAGAGAAATTTTCCTTTTTTCAGATAAAGTTCACTCTTTCTTACATGTTGCTTCTTTTTCCATCTTTCTGTTTCTTTTTTAAAAAATATGTATTTGTTTTTGGCTGCTCTGGGTCTTCGTTGCTTCACATGGGCTTTCTCTAGATGTGGCAAGCAGGGGTTACTCTTCATTGCGACGCACAGGCTTCCCACTGCAGTGGCTTCTTTTGTTGTGGAGCGCGGTCTTTAGGTGCACGGGCTTCAGTAGTTGCAGCTCCCAGTCTCCAGAACGTGGCCTCAGTATTTGTGGCGCACAGGCTTAGTTGCTCCTTGGCATGTGGTATCTTCCCATAGCAGGAATCGAACCCCTGTGCCCTGAACTGGCAGGCGGATTCTTAACCACTGGGCCACTAGGGAGTCCAGCTTCCTGTTCTAAGGAACATGGATATGGGGGCTGGGAGCGTAGCCGCCATCTTGGGACAAGAGGAAAATCATGCATTAAGACGGCAAAGCAGGAAGATGGAAGAAGCCCGAGGCTTGACAGCACTACTGCATCCTTTTGTAACCACCCCTACCACACACACACCCCCACCCACACCCACACCCACACCCCCATTTCAGGAACGGGAACCACCAGCCTCTCAATAGTTTTGGGAGTCATCCTTGACTCTTTGCTTTCCCTTGCCGCCTCTTTCACTCTTCCATATTCAATCTAGTATCAAATCTATGAACCCTGCCAGTGCACTATATCTCAAATTCATCTACTTTTCATCTGTGTTGCCACCTCCGTAGTCAACTCGGTAGCAACTAGAACGTTACAAGAGTCTCTTACTGGGTCTCTCCACAGGTGTTCTGCTTCCTGCAATCCATCTCCATGTAGCTACAGAAGGAGTTCCTTAAAACCCATCACCTGATTGATTACACCACTTACTATGCCCCAACTTAAAGCCTGTCTTGGCTTTCCACTGTATTGAGCTTGTAATCAGAACTACTCACAAAAGCCCCCGAGGCCCCACGTGACCTGGAGACACCCACCTCTCTGACCTCACCTTTCACTGTTCTTCCCTCTGCCTTCAGTTGCTCAAAACCACTCATTTCCCACCCAAAATGCTCGTGCCTTCAGTTCAGCTCCATTTCTTCCTTTAGTTGTTAGTTTACATGTCAGAAAGATTTTCCTGCCCATCATATCCAGAGGAAAATTCCCAAGTGTGCTCTCTATCCTAATTTAGTCCTTCCGCAGTTTATAATGGTTGGCTTGGTTTTCTTACCTGTATTTATTTGCTTTGGGACTGTAAGCTCCACAAGGGATAGGAGCATGTCTTTCTTGTTATCTTTTATCCCCATCATCTAGTTCATTGCCTAAAACATAGTTAAAGCTCAGTATTTGTGGAATAAATGAATGAATAAATGAGTGAGTTTAATCTGGATGTGATAAAGATGCGACACATGTCATTTTTATTTGGCAGAAATATAATGTGCAAATTTCTATAATGTTATTTTTAGTCACTGTTTAATATTATATGTATGTTTATGTATATATGTATAATATATAAAACTTTAAAAAACTCATTTATTCTTACTTTCTCATCTTTTAGTTGAAGTTTGATTATATAAGAAAACATGATTTGAGTCACAAAAGCATATTAAAGTTGAAATTTAACTATGTAATCAAAAATTTTATGACATATTTGAAATATTTTTCTTATTATTATTATAAAAGCTAGTTTCTCTTAATAATTTGCATTTTGTTTTTAAATAGGAAGACCAGAGAGAGATGTTCAGGCTGGGATTTGTAAATTCTTTGCAAATGACATGAGGGTGTTAGGAACAGGCTTACTCCTAATTACAAGCATGGTCTATGAGCTAGACAACTTGGGTTCAAATCCAGCTGTTGTTTACTTGCTGTGTGATAGTGAGCAAACTACATACCTTGCTTGTGCTTAGTTTTCTCAGCTGAAAGATCAGGAGACAGTAGTACCATCCCTCAGAGAGTTGTTGTGAGGTTTCAGTGAGAAAATGTGTTGTAAACATTGTCAAAGTGCCTGGAACAGTAAACATTGCATTATTTTATGCACTTGTTTTTATTTGCTGGGGCTGTCATACCAAAGTATCACAGACTGGGTGTTTTAAAACACAGAAATTCATATTCTGCCAGTTTGGAGGCTGGGAAATTTGAGATCATGGTATGGGCAAGGGTTGGTTTCTCCTGAAGCTTCTCTCCTTGGCTTAAAATGGTTATCTTTAATCTGCTCTTTACACAGTTTCCCCCTGTATCCATTTGTGTTTATTTCCTCTTCTTATAAGGACATAGCTAGCCATTTTGGATTAGGTCTTACTCTAAGGACCTCATCTTGGGGCTTCCCTGGTGGTTTAGCAATAAGGAATCCACCTCCTGCGCAGAGGTGGGTTCGATCCCCAGGTCAAGAAGATCCCCTGGATAAGGAAATGGCAACCCATCCGATCCCCTGGATAAGGAAATGGCAACCCATCCCAGTATTCTTGCCTGGGAAATCCCATGGACACAGGAGCTTGATGAGCTACATTCCATGGGGTCACAAAGACTCGGACATGACTGAGAGACTAAACAAAACTGAAATGACCTCTTCTTATCTTAATTACCTCTTTAAAGACCCTCTCTCCAAATACAATCATATTCTTCAGTATCTGTGGTTAAGACTTCAACATAAGAGTTTGGGGGACACGTTTCAGCCATAACAGTATTAATAGTATTCCTCCAGATAAGCTAAATCAGATGTGGTGTCTATAGCTTCTTTTTCAGAATTGGTTTCTAAAGTACTGCAGATTTCTTTTGCGTATGTGTGCATGTTCCAATAAAACTTTATCTACAAAAACAGGTGATGAACCATAGGTCGTATTTTGCCTAACCTTGCTCTATGGCATCCAATCCTGTTAACCACCTTGCCTCTCTGGGTTTTGCTGACATTATCCTTTGGAGTCCTATATCTGTGTATTAATGTGAAGTAGTGCAGACTTCTTGATGAGAATTTTGCAAAGATGAATACAATGAACAAATCCAGTAAATAGCATCATGAGGCAAAGTTACAGCATGAGTAATTACATTTATGCTTTCATTAACTTGTTTTTAACATGAGTGCTCATTATGCTTCCTGTATTTGGCCAACTATCTATTATGTTATAGTTACATGAGACTAAGAATAAATACCACTATAAACTGTGTTTGACTGTCAAACCTATCATGAAGGTGGCTAGTGAGTTAATCTGGGCACCAAAGGAAAGCTAAATTGTAAACATCCTTCCTTGATGCCCATCAGCTGCCCACTAGGGCCTCTTGACATTTATGTGGACACTGGCCCATTTCAATAAAAGGTCAAGTTATCTTATTAAAAGTTATCTTACTAATTAAAACAAACAAAACAATGGAAACAGATCCCAGATCTACCGTTAATGATGTTGACATCCTGAAACAGCAACACCAGTCTTGGAGGTTTTACTATTCGTCTGTTGAGAAATGCTAACCTAGACTAAAATTTCTCCTAGCAACGGAGAATCCTTTGCAACATACACTTGAACATTGAGCAATATATTGGAATTCCTGGTCTTGAATCCCACCCTGCCATTTGTTAGCTGTTTAATGTTAAGTACATAATTTACCCCTTCATAATCACCATTTCCTGAGATGTAAACTGGGGAAAACAATATGCATTTCTCTCCTACCTCCAGACCTCATACAAGGGACAAGGAATATAATGCAGCGCTAAAGTATTATAAACAACCAGCAAATCAATAGGAGAAGGCAATGGCACCCCACTCCAGTGCTCTTGCCTGGAAAATCCCATGGATGGAGGAGCCTGGTGGGCTACAGTGCATGGGGTCGCTAAGAGTCGGACACGACTGAGTAACTTCACTTTCACTTTTTCACTTTCATGCATTGGAGAAAGAAATGGCAACCCACTCCAGTGTTCTTGCCTGGAGAATCCCAGGGACTGTGGAGCCTGGTGGGCTGCCGTCTATGAGGTCACACAGAGTCAGACACGACTGAAGCGACTTAGCAGCAGCAGCAGCGGCAAATCAATACAGTGATCAATGCAAGCCGATACTGATAGTAAATGCACAGTCCTTACTCTGCTAGGTACCATTCTAAGAATTTTGTTTGTAATGGTTCATTTAATTTTCACAACAATCCTGTTGGGTATGTATTGTTATTAGCATCCCAGTTTATAGATTAAGAATCCAGGGAAGGGAAAATTTAGGTAACTTGTCTAGGTTGTAGAGATAATAAGTAGCAGAAGTAGGATTTTAACTCAGGCATTCTAGGACACCATACTCCCCAACACTTGTAAGTCATCTAACTGAAGAATTTATCAGCTAAACTAGGACTGTTGGAGAATGAAATGAAAACAGAGATAGTGATGCTTATACTGTCACAACAAACATAAACTAAGACTTGAATTAGGCAAGTTAAATATTTAGTCACCTTTATTTAAGGGATGTTGAATGTGAAGCTGGCTTGAAAATTTCCTGTACGTGTGAGGAAATGCTGGGGAAGGTAGTCTGCATGGTACACTTAGTAATCGCCACAGAAATGGACCATGCCCTGATCCTCTGTATACCCTCCTTCTCCAAATCCAGATTGCAGTCCAGCGGGCACTGAACTGAATAACTCCATTTATCACACTTGAAATCGATGTCTCTACAGCTCCTGTCCACTGATATATGGGTTCTCTTTGTAGGGATCGTGGAGACAGAACTTGTGTATTTATTCCTGGAGGTCTTAGGTGCCCCCACACACAGCATACCCAAGGGATAGGACACAGAGCCAGGATCCAAGTTCTCCGGGTAGTTCTTGCCCACATGGATTTCTAGCATTTTGTCCTAACGGTCACTTCGTGGCCTCCTATGCACTGCTTCTGTGAGGCAGAGAGGTCTGTCATGTGAGTCTATGGGGAGGAAGGGAAGACTGGAACTCAGGAACTAAAGAAAATGTTCAAATACCTTCTCCTCTAGGAAGAACCTGTCAACCTTCCTCTCTGTGTCTCCCACTGGCTCCCATAGTTCACTTTATGTGCTTTTTAGAAATTTTAATACAGAAAATTAGAAAATTATATTTTAGCTGAGGAAACGTAATATAGTGACATAGTTCATGGATTCCAGAGCCATGGAGTACTTACTAATGAGACGACTTTGGGTAAGTAAACTTAATCTTGACTATTTCATCTGTAAAATAGGGATGAAAATTTACATGCTTCATAAAATTGTTATGAAGATTAATTGGATTAACTTATTGGAAGTTCATGGCCTTCCTTGGTGGTCCAGTGGTGAAGACTGCCTTCCCACTACAAGGGGCAGGGGCTTGATCCCTGGTCCTTGATCTGGGAACTAAGATCCTACAGTCTGTGCAGGCATGCTGGAGGTGGAGGGGAAGATCTATTAGGAAGTCCATAGAACATCCTCTCCTCCTCTTCCTATTTTTCCTTCTTCCAATGACATAGTGTTTTGTCCCTGTTTATTTATGTGTCTATTTCTCTTGTGCCAACACAGAATATGGTACAGAGTGTACTCACCATAGCATTTGCTATAAGAACAAAAGGAAGCACAGATGAGCAAATTAACAGGCAGGAGATCAGTTCCAGACCTAAGTTGACATTTAATTGATTTTAAAATGACTCAAAGTCTAAAAATATTCAATAACACAGTCTTCCAGCAGTATCCAGGTCATTTGTTCTCTATCAATGGAAGATATACTTTAAGTGAACTACAAGATAAACTGAATGTCTTTAGGGACTCTGGACTAGCTTTGTGAAAGTGAGTTGTGAACCCATGTGTCAGCAATGAGCAGTTTCTGTGCAGCACTTGTGGGATCTTTTGAATGCCTCCACACCCCACTTATGAAAGAAGCAGGTGGAATTGTTTTATTCATGTTGAAAATCAAAATGACCAGAAATGGCATAAAACAATATAAGTGCTCCTAAAATGAAATCAGTAACATACATACAGCCATCTGCAATCCATTTCAGAATCCAGAGCCCAGGAAGAATCTAGTTTAGGGAAGGAAAAGGAACAAAAAGATATAGCAAACAGTCCAAGGAAATGACCTTCAGAAATGCCACAGTTCAGAGATCAGAAAACCCAGCAGGGATAGAACACAGCTATGGGAACTGTTCTCAGGAAGAGGCAAATTTACCCCATCTCCAGGAAATGCTTATTTGTCTGATAAGCAACTCTGTTACTATTGCTAACCTATGGCTCAGCCATAAAGAATTCACCTGGAATTCTCCTGCAATAAAGAATTGCAGGAGCTGCAGAAGGCATGTGTTCAATCCCTGGGTCAGGAAGATCCCCTGGAGGAGGAAATGGCAACCCACTCCAGTATTCTTGCCTAGAAAATTCCACAGACAGAGGTTGCAAAGAGTCTGGCAGGACTGAATGACTGGACATGAAGCAACTCTGCAAATTCCTCGAGGGTGAGGACTGTGCCTTAGTCTTTTCTTTGTTGTTGTTTAGTCGCTAAGTCATGTCCAACTCTTTGTGACCCCACTGACTGTAGCCTGCCAGGGTCCTCTGTCCATGGAATTTCCCAGGCAAGAATATTGGAGTGGGTTGCCATTTCCTTCTCCAGGGACCTTCCTCACCCAGGGATCGAACCCGTGTCTCCTGCATTGGCAGGTGAACTCTTACCACTGAGCCACCAGGGAAGCCCCAAGTCTTTTTTACCTGTGCTTTAAAATTCTGCACATAGATACCCTGAGGACCTCCACATTCAGTAGAATGGCACATAGTAAGTGTTTAAGAAGTACCTATTGGGAAAATGGATGAATGATTCAAATAAATGGATAAGTGAGTAATTAACTCATCAGGCAGATGTGGAGCCCTCACCTTGCTCCTTTTGACCTTTGGAGATTAAAGAGTTTTGGGAATTTTGAAAGGGCAAAGAAATAGAAACCAAGATAACTTCTAGATGACAGGCCTTGCTCTAGGCCATTTGTACATTTTCTTTGGAGAAATATCTATTCAAAGCTTTGCCCATTTTTAAATTGGATTGTTGAGTTGTTCTTTATATATTCTAAGACCCTTGTTAGATTTATGTGCGATACATTTACATTTGCTAATATTTTTTCCTTTCTATGGGTTATCCATTTTATCATCTTGATGGTATCCTTCAGAACACAAAGTTTTTATCTTAATGAAGTTTATTTTTGTTTTGTCACTTGTGATTTTAGTGTCATAGCTAAGAAACCATTCCCTAATCCAAGGTCACAATTTACTTCTATGTTTTCTTTTAAGAATTTTATAGTTTACGTCTTCTGTTTAGGTCTCCAATGGATTTTGAGTTATGCTTTGGATGTGGTATGAGGAAAGAGTCCAAATTCATACCTTAACATGTGGCAATCCAGTTGCCCCAGCACCGTTTGTTGAAAAGACTACTTTTTCCCTATTAAATTGTCTTGACACCCTTCAAGAGAAAGAATAGTCTTATAACTGTCTTGATGGTTAAATTTTTTGCATCAGCTTGGCTCAATTATGGCGTCGAGTCATTTGTTCAAACACTAGTGTAGCTGTTCCTGTGAAAATATTTTATAGATGTGATTAACATATACAGTCAGTTAACTTCAAGTTGATAAGACAGTATCTTTGATATTGTGGGTTATTTGGCCTTATCTAATCAGCTGAAAGCCTTAAGAGCAAAAATGGAGGTTTCCTGGAGAAGAAGGAATTCTGCCTCAAGGCTGTAACATAGAAATTTCACCTATAGTTTCAGCCTACTGGCTTGCCCTACAAATTTCAAACTTACCATCTCCCACATTGCATGAACCAATTTCTTGAAATAAAGCTCAGCATACACATACATATAGCCTGTTGGTTCTGTTTCTTGAAGGAAAGCTGATTGATATACCTGTCAAAATCCGATGGACCTTCATGTAAGGATTTATTTCTGCTCTGACAATTCTATTCCATTATCTATATAACTACCCTTAGGCCAGCATGGGCTACTGTAACTATACAGTAAAACTTTGAAATCAGGAAGTATGATTCCATCAAATTTGTTCCTCATTCTTCAAGATTGTTTTGTTTATTCTGGATACTCTGTATTCCAGAGTGTGTTTTAGAACACATACGGAAACACATACGGAACATCACATCCTTTCTTTCTTCTCATCTGCCATTCTATTTCCTGCTTCCAAAGCCCTGGGGAGTGGAGGCCAGAGGTGATGGTGCATGGTTGGTGGGCAAAGCAGACGTGATTCACCATCCTCACAAATGCAACATTTTAGGGAAAGGCAGACTGGCAAATAGAGACAGGGGTGATCCAGGCTTTATGTGTGTCTGGTTAACTCAGCTGCTAATCATTGGCTTTCTGCCTCTGGGGTCAGAGATCCCTTAAATCATGCAGTTCTTCAACCTTAGGCCAAGCTACTGCAGAACAGGACTAGATTATCATTTTCAGTTGGGATTCACAGTTGCTGATTATTTTGCACAATTGTCTTAGATGTGCGCTTGTATTCTTGTCATATTTGGAAAGGGCTTTATTTAGAGTGGAATAGCTGAATGTACAGAGAAATGGAGGGCTGTTATGAAATCTTGGTCAAGGGCAAAGGACTTCAACTTGCATGTAAAATTCCTGTAATATGTGTCTTTTAAATGTGTATCGGAGAAGATGGTTTTCCAGGTCTCCTGCCTCTCCTCATTATCCCCTTGATGTTTTACAGTGCTCACCGCCAAGAAGAAAGTCTTCCTTACCTCTGACCAGCCTCTTCCTCTTGTTCTATCATCAGAGTAGACGGAGAACAGCTGCTCTATTTTATGGCCTTGCAGTTAATTTAATTTATATCTGCTGTATATGTGATTTCTTAAAACTTAATAGAACATTTCAGTTTGGCATGTAGAAAGGACTCTCTGCCTCACCCCAGTCATTCCCAATAGATGTGTTTTATCGTCTTAATTTATGTTTTTGTCTCTGTTGTTGTTGCTTGTTGTCTTTTTTTTAACAGTGTGATTTATTTTTATGACCACATTCTTCCTAGGAATTTTCTGGGCACGTGGCATTCCAAAATTTTACTAATTTAGTGACCCGTCCCACAGACAGATGATCTCAAAAACATAATGAAAGTTTAGAGTGCTGCATGATCTCAAAGTTAGCAAAGACTCAGGGGTGTTGTTATGGAAGCTCCTTGGAGATGGTGTGCATGGAACTCATGGACAAAGGATCTACAGGCCTCTGCTGATATTTTACATAAGTGAGAAATGTCTTAGAAAACTTGGAATGAAATGACATTGTCAGCTTTAAAAAACTGCATGATATAAAAGCTGTGAGCTGAGACTAAATGTCTCTGTGCAAAGTCTTACTGAGGACTATAGCCTGGGAGAAAGCCTCTCAGTAGCTCTGAGAAACTGTTCCAAAGAGGTAAGGGGTAGGTCAGTATTTACGTGATTTTTGGCAAAGTAGGTACACATGCAACGAAGTATACCTCAGTAGAAGGTTGCTGCCAGTCATTAGGGACAGACATCTTAGCTAATGGTTTTAGTGCTTTCTCAAGTATGGGAAGAGGCAAGAATCCAGGTTCATAAAAATTTTCTCCTGAAAATAGCTGTTCTGCCAGCCTGAAGGCCTGTTCTGCCAGTTTTCTCAGAGCACAGGGTGTCTCGTTCCTAATTTCCTCCCAAAACTCCTTTCATGGTATGTTAAAGGACTATGGTAGCAAGAGCTAGTGACTCAGTCCTGGTAGAAGAAGAGATGGTCAACCTTCTTTAGTCAGCACCCTTTAGAATCTTTTAACCCTGTCCAAATGCTAGAGCAGTCTTTTGCAAGGATGGTCTGGTGTTCTCTGCCCACTGGGGTCTGACCTGTGGCCCAGAGGATAGGCTTGAGGAACTTAGAAACAAGCATATGATTTCTCCAGAGGAAGCTGCATAAAGTGTAAGCCATGGGGTGAAACTTTCTCCTGCCCTGTGGATTTATGGTCTCACATACAGATGAGAAAATGCAATAGCAGATCTCCTTGAGGTGAAAGGACCACCTCTGCTTGTCTGTAATATCTCACACTTTCAACTGAAGCCTTGCAAAACAAGGTTTTCAATCTACTCCATCACCTAGAGACATAAGCTTAGAGGCATTTCTTACTGATCCAAATAACCCTAAAGCTGATCAGGATTGTCCACGTCACTCCACCCAAGGAACATCTCCTTTCTGAAGCCCACGTCCCTGGTGGTCTTCAGGAGTTTTACATATGGGAGGAAAGGTCAGATGTTGATGTCGGTGCTTTAGTTTAACATTGCTAACTCAACTTCCTTTCTTCTTGGAAGTAGCATCAGTTTCTTATTCTCTAGCAGAATCAACTTTATTTTTAAAGGAAGAGCCAGTAAGAAGGATTTAAAGATCTTCCTGAGGGATTTCTCTTGTCCATTATCAAATTCCTTGGAAAACATGAGTTCTTCTGAAAGTTCTTCTCTGTTATTTCACAAAGGAGCTCTCTAAAAACTGGCCCATTTCAGTGGCAAATTTGCACTACATATTGTCAATAAGAGCCAGCTTAAGACTAAATATTAAAAAAAATTAAGACCATGGCATCTGGCCCCATTACTGCAAAGGCAAATGAAAGGGGAAAAGGTGGAAGTAGTGACAGATTTCCTCTTTTGGGCTCCAGAATCACTGTGGATGGTGACTGCAGCCATAAAATCAGAAGACAACTGCTTCTTGGCAGGAAAGCTACGACGAATCTAGACAGTGTGTTGAAAAGCAGAGACATTACTCTGCCAACAAGGGTCCACATTGTCAAGGCTATGGTCTTTCCAGTGGTCACATATGATTATGAGAGCTGAACCATAAAGAAGGCAGAACACCTTCAATCCTACATGTTGCAACTAAGACTTGTCACAGCCAAATAAATAAATACATAAACAAATAGATATTTTTAAAAAACCAAAATATTCAAATTGTTGCCTTCAAACTGTGGTGCTGCAGTAGAGTCCTGAACGTCCCTTGGACAGCAAGGAGATTAAACCAGTCAATTTTAAGGGAGATCAACCCTGAATATTCACTGGAAGGACATGCTGAAGCTGAAACTCCAGTATTTTGGTCATCTGATACAAACAGATGACTCATTGGAAAAGTCCCTGATGCTGGGAAAGATTGACAACAGAAGGAGATGAGGGCGTCAGAGAGTGAGATAGTTGGATGGCATCACTGATGCAATGAACACGAACTTGGGCAAACTCCAGGAGATGGTGAGGAACAGGGAGGCCTGGCATGCTGCAGTACATGGGGTCGCAAAGAGCCTGACATGACTGGGCTACTGAACAATAACAATTGTCAACAACCACCTTGGTGCCCTGAACTCCACTGCCTGGATTCTAAACCTGACTCCACCACTCCTACCTGTATCAGTTCAGTTCAGTTCAGTTCAGTCGCTCAGTCATGTCTGACTCTTTGCGACCCCATGAATCACAGCACACCAGGCCTCCCTGTCCATCACCAACTCCTGGAGTTCACTCAGACTCGCATCCATCGAGTCAGTGATGCCATCCAGCCATCTCATCCTCTGTCGTCCCCTTCTCCTCCTGTCCCCAATCCCTCCCAGCATCAGAGTCTTTTCCAGTGAGTCAACTCTTCACACAAGCTGGCCAAAGTACTGGCGTTTCATCTTTAGCATCATTCCTTCCAAAGAAATCCCAGGGTTGATCTCCTTCAGAATGGATTGGTTGGATCTCCTTGCAGTCCAAGGGACTCTTTCAAGAGTCTTCTCCAACACCACAGTTCAGAAGCATCAATTCTTCGGTGCTCAGCTTTCTTCACAGTCCAACTCTCACATCCATACATGACCACTGGAAAAACCATAGCCTGTATGATTTTGGGCAAATTACTTGACCTCTCTAAACTTCAGGTTAACAATACCAACCTAAATGTACAGGTACCATATCTCTTAGAATGGTGTCTGGCAGGTGCTGAGAGTTCAGATTAACACTGGCCACAGTGGTAATGATGGAGATGACATGCTAGGCGCTTTCCATGCATCTAGGTTCATGACATGCTAGGATGTAGTCTAACCTTGACAAGTACTCTCCTTTCACAGATGGGAGAGTGAAGTTCAAAGAAAATAAATAATCAGCTCAAAGGCATAACTTTAGCAGGTGGCAGGGCAGGGATTTAAATCCAGTTCTTTCTAACTCAACTCTTTCTAACTCAGCTCTTTTCTTTATTGTGTTACCCTATTTCTAGACCAGATCAGTATATGCATCAGGAAAGTTCTTTACAGTGTTGGTGAAAACAAAAAGTACAGCCTAGGAACGGAGAATTATGCATTATTCAGTGGACAAACTGAAGACTTAAGCCCAAGAGACAGCTTCTCAGATAGCTCTGAGGGATTTTCCAAAGAGATAAGGGAGCCGGAATATAAAAGAGTTTTTGTTCAAAAACCAGTTGTCTGGGGACTTCCCTGGTGGTCAGTGGTTAAGAATCCACCTTCTGATGCAGGGGACACAGGTTTGGTCCCTGGTCCAGGAACCGAGATCCCACATGCTATGGGGCAACTCAGCCCATGCTCTGCAACTAGAGAGCTGGCACCCAGCAACTACAGAGCCCTTGCACCACAACAGAAGATCCAAGTGCCGCAACTAAGACCCTACGTGTTGCAACTAAGATTTGACCCAGCCAACTAAATAAATACAGAAACAAATCAATATTTAAAAAACCATGTAGTCTGAGCATCAGAAAATTACTGTAAAAAGAAAAAAATAGGCATCTTGAATTAATGAATTTAGCACTTTTCTATGTATGGGAAGATGCAAGGGTCTGGGCTCATTGAAATCACTCCTTTACAGGCACCTTAACTATCTAAGGCCAATATCTTGTTGTTGTTGTTTTCATCCAAGATTCCCTCAGAATGCACAGTTGGGGCAGCTGCAATGGCTGATGACTTGATGGCCACAACATCCTTTGTTTACTGATGTGGCATGAGACATTCTTTGTCCACAACAGTTTATAAGTATTTTCACAAATGTTACTTGTAATCACTTAGACTTTACACAAATCCATAGGTTTGGATTACCAGCATCACAATTAATAATGAGAAAATGGATTCATTCAGGTAGAATGAAACTGGCCTGAGTTTGCCCAGCTGATGACTGTGGACAGGAACCAGTGACTTCTGCCTTGGCCCCTCATCTTTTGCCCACATCAGTCCACCCAAAGATCAGCTTCTTCCTGAAGTCCACAGTGGATTCCACTCTCAGTCTAAACTGGCCCTCAAACTTACCATCTGCTCCTTCAATTCATGCTTTCATTTTCCTTTAAAATTCTGGCCAGAAAAAAAAACAAAACAAAACAAAACAAACACTCTCGGCCAGGAATTCCCTCTTCCAGGAAGTGCTCGCTGACTTAAATTTAGTTGATCCGCTCACCAAGTGTTCTACACGATCCTCTGCCATTGCCTACTGCTCTTGACAACTTTTTCTCACAACTGCCATGTGGGGAAGCTACTATTATTACCTAGCTCATAGAGTTGAGATTCTTTCCAGTCTGGTTTTAGAGACTCTCTTCTTAACTACTCCAGAGTTTCAGCCTCCTTATCCCTGATGGGTGAACCATGAGATGGCAGCTCGCTAGCTCTGAACACTCATTCTGGGAAAAGGCCATTTCTGAGACAACCAGTACCTGGGTGAAATAGTGGTGGCTCTTTTCCAGAGCTCCTTGAAGTTCTCTTCAAAGCCAGTAAGTAGCTGCGGTTATTCATGAGCACAGGTATATATAATGGGCAATTTGGCTCAGTTCTAAAGAAAACATGGCTAGCTTGAAAACTGGTGGACTGCATTGCATTTGGTCAGTGGAAAACTATAGTCAAGAGACCATCCCTCTGTACAGAAGTCACCCAATGAGTATGTACTTATTGGGTATACTTATCAAATCTTTATTGAGCACTATCTAAGTGCTAAACTCAATACCAAGGAACGTGGATACAGTGGTGAATAACCTCTGGCCTCCTGAAACTTACATCCTATCAGAGGTAACCAACTAAAAATAAAATATTTAATACTGTATCTAGTAGTAATACCTTCTGTTCTTCATAAAGATAAAGCATGATGAGGAGATAAAGGTTGAAAGTGGTGGGTATATTGTGAAGACTGTTTCTGACAGGATGTGGATGGAAGTAGCTCCGAGGAGATGATGTGAGTAAAATTCTGAAGGATAAGAAGGAGCTGGCAATGCACAGATCTTGGAGGAAAAACATTCCTCCAGAAATATTCTGAGCAGAAAGGAACTGAGCTTGTTTGTTATACAGCAAGAAGGCCCTCCACTCCATTGTTTAAGTGTCCTTAAGCTAGTTTACTTTCTCTGCACATTTTCCTTACTTACATGCAGCCCAGATAACAGTAGACCCTGTGGCCTCTCTCTTAAAAAACTGGCTTATCACAATTTTCTTAGGGTATGTAACGAATGATATGATTTGAGTAGTAAAGTTGGAATGTTTTATTAATTTTACCACCTAAGAACTGTTAATAATTTTATGTGAGCTAGTAAATTTTCTATTGTTAAGTAATAAAAATGATTTTTAAAAAAATTGGCTTAATACATCCCTCTCCCTCCACCACCACCACCACGATCCTGTGCCTAGTAAATGTTCAAATGCTCTCATTCAAAGATTTTCCAGCTCCTGAGAGTTCCGTCCTCATGCCTTTTCTGCATCTCAAGTCCCTGATCCCACAGGTGCAGATTTGACTCTTGAGGCATTGCCCGAGGTAGGTTAGCCAGGACTTTTCATAAGAACTGCAGAACACCAACTCTGTCCTAGGAATTGTGTACACAGCAGATGGGGGAATGAGGAGAGACCCTGAGGGGCACAGACAGGCAGGGCCCATTCTTCAGATGGGAGAGTCCCAGGAGTGTCTCACCTGTTTCTCAGGCTGGTCTCTAACTTCTGGGACCTCTCTCCTTTTCTTTCATTTCTTTTCTTTTTATCTTTTCTGTTTTTTGAAAAGCAGTGCCTATTAAAAAAATAATTTATTATTATTTATTTATTTGGCTGTGCCTGGTTTCAGTTGTGACACGTGGGATCTTTGGTATTCATTGTGGCCTGTGGCATCTTTAGTTGTGACATTGAACTCTTAGTTGTGGCATGCGGGACCTACTTCCCTAATGAGGAATTGAACCCGGGCCCCCTGCAGTGGGAACACAGAGCCTTAGCCACTGGACCACAGGGAAGTCCCTCCCTTCATTTCTTTCTCCTTCTCCTTCTGATAGTAACACAACAATCTCTCCTTTTAAACTTCTGTCCCCATCCCCTTTTCTGTCATTGTAAGAGGTCAACCACCCCAGGAATAACTTTCAAAGTATTTTCTTGAACCAAACACAAGTGGTCTCTTTGAACATAATTCTGGAGCTAGATTTGAGAAAAAAAATTATTGTTCACATTTCTATATTTGAGTTTCAAGTAACTATATTAAATTTGTTGGGTTATTGGAAGGATTGCCTGGGATAATGGATGCACAAGCTTTAGCAGCATTACTGGCATCATGAGAAACGCTGGGCTGGAAGAAGCACAAGCTGGAATCCAGATTGCCGGGAGAAATGTCAATAACCTCAGATATGCAGATGACATCACCCCCTTACGGCAGAAAGTGAAGAGGATTTCAAAAGCCTCTTGATGAAAGTGAAAGAGGAGAGTGAAAAAGTTGGCTTAAAGCTCAACATTCAAAAAAACAAAGATCATGGCATCTAGTCCCATCACTTCATGGGAAATAGATGGGGAAACAGTGACAGACTTTATTTTTGGGGGCTCCAAAATCACTGCAGATGGTGATTAAGCCATGAAATTAAAAGATGCTTACTCCTTGGAAGAAAAGTTATGACCACTCTAGATAACATATTCAAAAGCAGAGACTACTTTGCCAACAAAGGTCCGTGTAGTCAAGGCTATGGTTTTTCCAATGGTCATGTATGGATGTGAGAGTTGGACTGTGAAGAAAGCTGAGTGCCGAAGAATTGATGCTTTTGAACTGTGGTGTTGAGAAGACTCTTGAGAGTCCCTTGGACTGCAAGGAGATCCAACCAATCCACTCTGAAGGAGATCAACCCTGGGATTTCTTTGGAAGGAATGATGCTAAAGCTGAAACTCCAGTACTTTGGCCACCTCATGCGAAGAGTTGACTCATTGGAAAAGACTCTGATGCTGGGAGGGATTGGGGGCAGGAGGAGAAGGGGCGACAGAGGATGAGATGGCTGGATGGCATCACTGACTCGGTGGACGTGAATCTGAGTGGACTCTGGGAGTTGGTGATGGACAGGGAGGCCTGGCGTGCTGTGATTCATGGGGTCGCAAAGAGTCAGACATGACTGAGCGACTGAACTGAACTGAACTGAACTGAAGCAAGGGCAACAATTAGTGTGCTTGTCATGGTAGAGGTGGTGATGATGGTGAACTCACTACTTGTTTGGGGCCAGGTGACTTTGGGACTTAACGTAGAGAAGTTAGAGAGGTGAAGGACCAGGAAAACTCCTGCCACAAAGAAATCACTGTCAGAGGAGGAAAAGAGAATATTGAAGTTACACTGAGAGGTAAGAAACAGACAAACAAAAAGAAAAACATAAAGAACCTGTAGAAATTTTGAGGTAGAGAAAAGCAGAACAAAGGAAATGGAGAAGAAAGGTGATGGATGCAATTAAAATGTATATAAGCTTTATGCGAACTTGGGTCTAACTCAAACTGGTGGGTGAATGATACTTAGGGCCTCTTCTGCATTCTTGACACAGCTTTGATGAATGCAATGGGAAAAGCACAAAGTGAGTTTTGGTTAAATATCACGGTGTGTAGATATTTATTCTCCCCCTTTTCTTCCCTCCAAATCTCAAAAAGAGTAAAAGATAGAGACAATATTTTAGTTGCCAGTAAAATAAGGATATAACTGCAGTTTTAAACCACAAACTGTAGCAAACGTGCTAAATGCTGTGAAATCTAGACCCCAAATGGGGAAGAATAGAGAACTAACAACATATTCTCAGATGTTGGGCAAGATGGATATTACATCAGGAGCAATGAGACTACAGTGAAACGCCCATCCAAGGATTCTTCAAGTGATATGAGATTTGGGGGCACAGCGAGCAATGGCAGAAATGTTTCCATAGAGACCCAGTTTGATACCATAGATCATGGCAGCTTGAAATCAAGGGAAAACCAGGCTCACACAGAATCTTTATCTATTGTCTATTCTCCTAGTTGTGTGTATGTGTGTGCTTAGTCATTCAGTGATGTCTGACTTTTTGCAACTCCACGGATTGTAGCTTGCCAGGCTCCCCTGTCCATCGGCATTCTCCAGGCAAGAATATAGGAGTGGGTTGCCCTGTTCTCCTCCAGGGGATATTCCCAAACCAGGGATTGAACCTAGGTCTCCCACATTGCAGGCAGATTCGTTACCATCTGAGCCACAGAGATGATCAAAGGTGAATCACAATGAAGAGAGTGGAGAAAACAGCATTTTCCAAATACCAGCTTCTTATATGCCAAAGGCTAAGTGATGATACATAGTCACAGGTTAAGAAAAACAGCGGATTTGGTGAGGAGCTCTGAGGCAGTACTCTGAGCTCACTAACGTCTTCTGCTACTTTCCTTCCTCCACAGACTATCTTTCAGCTGATATAGGAGATGAATAGTGATCAGAAGGGACCGTCACCATAGATCTGCTTTGAAATGAGATGGAAAATAAAGAAGAAAGGAAAGTAAGGCAAAGAAATATAAGTAAGAAAAGTAAGACAAAGAAATAAAAATAAGAACTAGAGAAAATTTCCAAGTAAACAAAGGAAGAGTTCAGACAAATAATTCTCTGTATTTGCAAAGAAATAATAAGATGTACATGTAAATGAAAAATATTACAGAGAGGAAAGCTATACTATACACAACAAAATTTAGAATAAACCTTACCTGTACATATATATAATGAAATATTACTCAGCCATGAAAAGAAATGAATGTGAATTTCATTTGACCTGAGGTGGATGAACCTACAGCTTGTTACACAGTGAAGTTAGTCAGAAAGGGAAAAACAAATATATATTAATGGATATATATGGAATCTAGAAAAATGGTACTGAGGAGCCTATTTGTGAGGCAGTAATAGAGATGCAGATATAGAAAATGGACATATGGACACAGCAGGGGAAGGGGAGTGTGGGATGAACTGAGAGAATAGCTTTGACATATATACCCTATCTGGAGAAGGCAATGGCACCCGACTCCAGTACTGTTGCCTGGAAAATCCCATGGATGAAGGAGGCTGCGGTCCATGGGGTCGCTAAAAGTCGGACACTATCGAGCAACTTCACTTTCAATTATCACTTTCATGCATTGGAGAAGGAAATGGCAACCCACTCCAGTGTTCTTGCCTGGAGAACCCCTGGGACGGGGTTCTGCCTGGTGGGCTACCGTCTATGGGGTCATGCAGAGTCGGACACAACTGAAACAGCCGCATATACCCTATCATGTGTAAAACAGATAAATAGTGGGAAGCTGCTACATAACACAGGGAGCCCAGTCCAGTGCTCTGTGATGACCTAGAGGAGTGGAATGCTGGGGTGAAGGGGGTGCGCATGTGGGAGTCTCAAGAGGGAGGGGATATATTAATATATATATACACACCGGTAGGCTACAGTCCATGGGGTCGCGAAGAGTCAGACACGACTGAGTGACTTCCCTTTCACTTTTCACTTTCATGCATTGGAGAAGGAAATGGCAACCCACTCCAGTGTTCTTGCCTGGAGAATCCCAGAGATGGGGGAGCCTGGTGGGCTGCCGTCTATGGGGTCGCAGAGAGTCGGACACTACTGAAGTGACTTAGCAGCAGCATATGTATATGTATATATGCTATGGCTAATTTCTGTTTTTGTATGGCAGAAACCAACACACATTGTAAAGTAATTATGCTCCAATTAACCTATCCTAAAATAGGACTTTTGTTCATTTGTTCAACACATAATTACTGAATACTCTATACATGTTTGCTTCCCTGGTGGCTCAGAGGTTAAAGCATCTGCCTGCAATGCAGGAGACCTGGGTTTGATACCTGGGTTGGAAAGATCCCCTGGAGAAGGAAATGGCAATCCACTCCAGTATTCTTGCCTGGAGAATCCCATGGATGGAGAAGCCTAGTAGGTTACAGTCCATGGGGTCGCAAAGAGTCGGACAGGACTGAGCGACTTCACCTTACCTTACCTTACCTTACCTATACATGTCAAGGTTGCTATAAATGCTAGATTTTAGCAGTATTTAAAGTTGGCAACATCTCTGCCCTTTTGGAGCTTACAATCTAGGAATGGGGATAAAGAAAATAAAATACACAGATTAAATGTATGTAGTTCTATTTAAAAAGTAAAACAGGACTATATAATAGAGAATGAAAAGGTAGGGCCTGAAGCATGTGTGCCACAGCTAGAGAGCAGCCCCACTCTCCGCAACTAGAGAAAAGCCCTCATGCAGTAGACTAAGATCATGGCATCTGGTCCCATCACTTCATGGCAAACAGATGGGGAAACAATGGAAACAGTGACAGACTTTATTTTGGGGGCTCCAAAATCACTGTAGATGGTGACTGCAGCCATGAAATTAAAAGATGCTTGCTCTTTGGAAGAAAAGCTACGATCAACCTAGACAGCATATTAAAAAGCAGAAACAGTACTTTGCCAATAAAGGTCCATCTAGTCAAAGCTCTGATTTTTCCAGCAGTCATGTATGGATGTGAGAGTTGGACCAAAAAGAAAGCTGAGTGCCGAAGAATTGATGCTTTTGAACTGTGGTGTTAGACAAGACCCTTGAGAGTCCCTTGGACTGCAAGGAGATCCAACCAGTCCATCCTAAAGGAAATCAGTCCTGAATATTCATTGGAAGGACTGATGCTGAAGCTGAAACTTCAATACTTTGGCCATCTGATGCGAAGAAATGACTCCCTAGAAAAGACCTTGTTGCTGGGAAAGTTTGAAGGTGGGAGGAGAAGGGGATGACAGAGGATGAGATGGTTGGATGACATCATTGACTTGATGGACATGAGCTTGAGTAGGCTCTGGGAGTTGGTGATGGATAGTGAAGCCTGGCATGCTGTAGTCCATGGGGTTGCAAAGAGTTGGACACAACTGAGTGGCTGAATAACGAACTGAATAATGGAGACCCAGTGCAGCAGAAAAATAGAAAAATAAAAAAATAAATAGTTGTTATTCATGGTACAGTTTTTGAATAATTTTTACGTTGTGTTTTGTAATTTTCTATATTACTTGAATTTATTGTAATGGATACATATTGGCTTTATAAACAATCAGTTGAATCATTCTTCAAAAAAAAAAAAAAAATAGCAGGTGGTAAGGAAAATGGGATCCTGGATTGGTTCCTGGACATTAGTGGGAAAACTGCTGAAATTTGAATAAGGTCTGCACAGTAGTAATCAGTGCTGTATCAAGGTTATTATGCTGTTTGATTATTGTGATGGTTATGTAAAATGCTACAATAGGGGAATTTGGGTAAAGGACAAAGGGAATTTTGTGAGTTGTTTATGCAATTAAATCTAAAATTATTTCAAAATATAGTTAGAAAAGAGCATGGCATGGTATTAAATCATATAACTAAAAAGTTGAATTTTGACCTTTCTTTTGAACTGCAAAATTTGTGAAATAAATGGGGAAACATGAAAAAGTGACCAATAAATAATGCATATAGTTAATGAAAATTGGTATTAGGTTATGCTGATTCTAATTTGTAGTTTTAGAGTTCTAAGATATTTTGGAAAGGAAATTTGTTAATGTAAATGTTTAATGTCTATAATGTATTATCAGTGTTGTTATAAATATACTGATTATGTTTGGTCTCTGAGGACCACATCAATTCTACATGTTTTCAAGCTGAAGTTTATATACATTAATAGGAAAACAGGTGATTTTATTTGTTTCAGTGTCTTCACTTTCATCTGTATATCATTCCCAGATCTCCCCTCCATTTTTCCCCAGTTTTATTAAGAAATGATCGACATACATTACTGTTTAAATTTAAGGCATACAGCACGATAGTTTGATTCGTATATTGTAAAATAATTACTGTGTAGATACAGCTAGCAGCTGTTTTCTCATATAGAACAATAAAACAAAAAGAAAGCAGAAAGAACAGAAAAACATTTTCTTCTTGTGGTGAGAACTCTTAGGATTTAATCTCTTAAAACTTTCCTATTTATCATAGAGCAGAGTCAGTTATAGACCTCATGTTCTACACAACATCTGTAGTTTGCATTTATCTTATAACTGGAAGCTAGTTTTTGACCACCTTCTTTCAATCCTCCCAGCCCCACTCACTACCTCTGATAACCCCAAATCTCATCTCTTTTTCTATAAGTTTTTTTAGTTTCCACATATAAATGGTATCATACAGTACATGTCTTTCTCCATCTGACTTATTTCATTTAGCATAATGCCTTCAAGATCCATCCATGTTGTTGCAAATAGTAAGATTTCCTCATTTTTCATGGCTGAACAATATTTCATTATGTGCATGTGTGTATAGTTGTGTGTATATATATATATATATATATATTCATGCATCCATCAATGGACACTTTTTAACTGGGTTACTTGAGAGACTTTTTCTTATTGAATTATGCAAGTTTATATATTTACTACACTTTCAAGGTAATTATTAATATATTTCCAGCCTAATTGTTAAAATTACATTTAGTTAATCAAAGGAATGATTAAGGAGTTAGAAACTACCGCTGACAAATGCAGAATATGTACTGAAAATGGGTGTAAATCTGCTACTTTTGGTGCATCAAAGGAAAAATCATTTGGTCCAGGCTGAAACAGCTATTTCCTTAGAAGCATGCATGCTAAACATGCATGCATGCTAAATCGCTTCAGTTCAGTTCAATTCAGTTCATTTCAGTCACTCAGTCATGTCCGACTATTTGCGACCCCATGGATCACAGCAGGCCAGGCCTCCCTGTCCATCACCAACTTTCGGAGTTTACCCAAACTCTTGTCCATCGAGTTGGTGATGCCATCCAGCCATCTCATCCTCTGTCATCACCTTCTCCTCCTGCCCCCAATCCCTCCCAACATCAGAGTCTTTTCCAGTGAGTCAACTCTTCACACGAGCTGGCCAAAGTATTGGAGTTTCAGCTTTAGCATCATTCCTTCCAAAGAACACTCAGGATTGATCTCCTTTAGAATGGATTGGTTGGATCTCCTTGCAGTCCGAGGGACTCTCAAGAGTCTTCTCCAACACCACAATTCAAAAGCATCAATTCTTCGGCACTCAGCTTTCTTCACAGTCCAACTCTCACATCCATACATGACCACTGGAAAAACCATAGCCTTGACTAGACAGACCTTTGTTGGCAAAGTAATGTCTCTGCTTTTCAACATGCTATCTAGGTTGGTAATAACTTTCCTCCCAAGGAGTAAATGTCTTTTAATTTCATGGCTGCAGTCACCATCTGCAGTAAGTTTGGAGCCCCCAAAAATAAAGTCTGTCACTGTTTCCCCATCTATTTCCCATGAAGTGATGGGACCAGATGCCATGATCTTCGTTTTCTGAATGTTGAGTTTTAAGCCAACTTTTTCACTCTTCTCTTTTACTTTCATCAAGAGGCTTTTTAGTTCCTCTTCATTTTCTGCCATAAAGGTAGTGTCACCTGCATATCTAAGGTTCTTGATATTTCTCCCGGCAATCTTGATTCCAGCTTGTGCTTCTTCCAGCCCAGCGTTTCTCATGAAATCGCTTCAGTCATGTCCAACTCTTTGCAACTCTATGGATCCTAGCCCACCAGGCTCCTCTATCCATAGAATTTTCGAGTCAAGAATACTGTAGTGGGTTGTCGTGCCCTCCTGCAGGGGATCTTCCCCCACCCAGGGACTGAACCTGCATCTCCTGTTTCATGCATTGGCAGCAGGGGTCTTTACTACACACCCCATAGGGGAACATCTTCCTTAGAAGGGGAGCAATCTTTCTTTCTTTTTTTTTTTTAACCAGTTATCCAGTCTTTCCTGGAGAATCTGCATGGAAAGAGGAGCCTGGCGGGCTACGGTCCATGGGATCACAAAGAGTCATACACGACTGAGTGACTGAGCACAGCACACATACTATTCTTTATATCCGATTTGGTGCCATGACTAAACAAGATCCATACCACATGCACATGCCAGATACTTCCAATGTGTAAATAAACAACTCTAATACATTCCAACCTCATAAAGCAGCTATTTTTTCGGAAAGAGTAGAATAATTCCATGCCAGGTTCACTATAGAAGAATTCTCTGGTGGATTCTGAAGCAAATAGAGAAAGAAAACAACAAAAACCTTAGAAACTTATAACTGACAAAATAATTTGTTTTCTTTTTTTAGTTTGGAAACTACTGACACTTATAAAAAGCAATAACTCACCCCAAGAATATTGTATTTGTTTACAAGAGTTATGTGTTAAATCTCTAAAATACTACTGTCAAGTCAAATGTCAAGAATGTAATTAGTAAAAGGAAAGGGAGGAGCTGACTCAGGCAGCCCATCAGCGCCAGTTCACTCTGTAAACAGAGCTGTGCGGCTTGAATTCCACAGTAACTACAGGGAGCTGTTTGTTTGTTGAACACAGGATGATAAATGATTAAGCATCTAGCAAAGAAAATATGAAAAGTTACTGTTCAAAAACTATCAAATAAATATACTCTTATTGTAAATTGCTCCAAACTGGATTTTAGTTTTTGACCCTACCAGGGTGTGGGTATTTACTATTTTTTATTTCAGCTCTTCTCATTGTTTTCATTCCTTATGTGGCTTAGTGCATGACCTTTGTCCTTGAAAGGTCTCTTCAAAGTAGATTACAGAATTTAAGACAGTTTTTAGGGCTTCCCTGGTGGTTCAGACAGTAAAGAAGCTGCCTGCAATGCAGGAAACCTGGGCTCGATCCCTGGGTAGAGAAGATCCCCTGGAGTAGGAAATGGCAACCTACTCCAGTATTCTTGCCTGGAGAATTCCATGGACAGAGGAGCCTGGTGGGCTACAGTCCACGGAGTTGAAAAGAGTCAGACACGACTGAGGCACTAACACTAACTAGAGACATTTTTAAAGTCAATTGATAATTTTCCAATTCTACATATTCTACAGTCTAACTCTCAGCCATTTGCTCAGACAAAATAAAATGGGAAGGGAGGAGGTGCGGGGAGATATTCCCACACTAAAACCAACATGCTTTGTTTTCTTAGTGTTCCTGTATCTTATTCTATTTATAGACATCATATCATGATACAGGCAAACAGATGTGGATTTGATTCAAATGGGTATGGTTTGACAACTCAGTTTTTACTTCTTTTAGCCAAAACCTTTTCTTCTCTGCACTGTCACCCTAAATTCAACAAAGTAGGAGCTGGCAGGAAAGTCTTGGTAACAGAGCCTGTATCTATCCCGTGTCCATCAATGTCATGGCTAGCCTGGAAATTAACAAGGCATTTTGCAGCATCCCAGGTGCAATCCATTTAAAATTAACCCCAATTAAAATACAAAACAGTGCACACTGAACAGGTTTATTGCATATTAATTTTGGATGTACACTGTCAGAATTTAAATCAGCTTTGTTTGTCTATTGAGCAAGCAATAATGCACAGGCCAGACTCCACATGTGTTTTTGACATTTGCTGATAAAAATGTGTGGATGTTATTTTTCTTTTCACGTAAGGATGTTCTACCCATCCTAGCAAGGAAGGAAAACTGGACTGAGTGAGTCCTTAGCCAGCAAAGTAACTGTTTACACTGCAGATGCTGATGGAGTGGAGTAGTCTTGATGAGAAAGAGGGCTTGAGACAGAGAAGAGGAAACCCAGAGGTCTGATTTGCCTTCTAGTCTGATATCAAGTGTCATATTTTCAAGCACAAGGTTAAAAAAAAAAAAATCTCATTTGCAAAAGGAAAAAAAAGAGAGCGAGAAAGAAAAAAAGTCTCTTTTGCAGCCTGCAGCCATCAGCTGGCTGCAAAGCTCAGGACCTTCTCTGAGTGGGGAGAAGCACTGTGGCCTTAGGAACCACTGTGCTGCACGTTAGCTCAGAGAGCTAAGCCAACTGCCAAAAGGGTGGGAGAACATAGGATGTTTGCAATGGACATCAGCAATAGTGGCAGGCAGGATGCCTGTATAATTTATCATCCAAACTAGATACTTTTGAAAGAGGGGACTGTTAATCTTCACACCAGGTCAATAGATATGAATGGAACCCATCCCAGACAAATGGGGACACAGGGCTCTGCTACCCAGAGGAGGCCTGCTCAGGATACCTGTACATTCTCTGTACTAGGTTTGCAGTGAAAACATCTATAGCTTCCCTGAAGCCTCACCTTTAGGGTTATACTGCCTGGAAATGATTTTGAGAATGTATTTTGGAGCAAAATGGATTTGTTGAAGACGATGTCCTCCTAAGTGTTCAGCAATAACTACAGATGAAATTCTATTCCCACTTTGTCCCAGTGTGGTTAGAGGAGATTCTAGAATTAGAGAAGAAACTTGAAAATGAAAGACCCGACCTAAGGGCTTAATTTTGCCCTTCAGGAAGCAAAACACACAGATCGGCCAGTGGTTCTTTAAAGATGCTTCCCATCAGTCTTCCACCACATGTCCATTTGCTCTGTCTCGACCTGACTCTATTGCATTTCACTTTTGAAAAAAAAAAGTATCTTATCTACCACGTAGAAACTCTGATACAGTCTGGCAACTCTTTTACTGTGAATTGTGCCCATCCTTGCCAGAGCACAGCTGCTTGTTCGTGGATGTTATTTTATGCTATTCAATTTTTATTTTTGGGTGCGTGGCACGTGGGATCTTATTTCCCCAACCAGGAACTGAACCTGCACTCCCTGCCTTAGAAGCGTGGAGTCTTAGCCACTGGACCTCCAGGGAAATCCCTCATTTCATGCTTTTGTCTCTCTTCATTTGAAATACCTGTGATGGTACCATCTCAAACAAAAATGCAACCATTCAAGGAGAGAGAGAAGGAATGCCTGAGCTGCCACAGGAAATGAGACAGGACTGGGGCTGGGCCGGGGCGTGGGGGGGACTGTAAATATAGAAAAGGCCTGGGCAGAGCGACAAGAAATATTTGGCATTCCTGGCTTCCCACAAAGGGTAGGTCAAGGAGAGGGAATGGGCAGTTGGGCTGGACTGTACACCACAACTATTCTTTCTCGGGCTAAATCCAGTCCACTGTGTCATAGCAACGTCCCTGGTGGGAAGCCCCTGCGTTTATCCCACACTCTGGCAAATGCTCAGCATAATTAGACCCGATGCCTGTCTGTAGGCAGGATGGGGTCAATGTCTGTGGCAAAGGCAGCTGCTGGTTTTGAGGCTGTGTGTTAAATCCACTTTGGCTAACAACCATCAGAGCCATATTCAGAACACCACGTGTTTAAGAGACGGAGCCCCAGAAGTCTGCCTCCACGGGTCCCAGTCAAAACACAGTCCGGCGTGCCCACAGGAGGGCTGTTTTAGGACCCCTGCTGGCCGCTTTTCGATTGAAATTTTGCACAAGGAGCCATGCTTACTGTTTCCTGGGTAATGAATTGAAGATGTATCTTTATTTTCTCTGAAACTCTGGGGGCAGGGGTATCCCACCTTATCATCCATAATGAAATAACCACACATCCACCAAGACAAAAACAGCCGGTTACTCTATAAGAGACGTGGTCACTCACAGGCTTTCTTCCTGCCTGCCTCTCTGGTCCTTTCAGGGTTATTCAACTTCTGCTACAGGATCTATAAAATCCTGTATTGAGACTATTTCATTAGGTTTCCAGCAGTGGGAAATTCCAGCTACTGGAAATACCCAAGGCCCGTATAAGCGTTTTTTCTTTTCCTTTTCTTAATTCGAGACTGTGGCTGTAGAACAAACAGCAGAGCTTACTGTTGCTGGATGTCTGATTTCCTCAAGCGCTTCTGAGGCAATCACAGGACAAGAGATGAACGGCAGTTCACATGGAGTGTGAGACACTGTGACCCAAGGGTCAGCCAGTAGATGGACAGCATGTAAACCTTCTCCCCTGAGTCAATCAGATAAGCAGGTCTTAGGTGATAAACCTGAGAAGGTGCCTCCCAGAACAGCAGGGTGGCTTTTCTGTCCCCACCTCTGTTCTGTTTCCATGACCCAGAGTGAAATGGAGGTCTGGCAATTGTGCTAAGAGTTTGATACATGGCAGATGTTGCTTTGGAATTGTTTTTATTTTTTGTTTCATTCAAATGAACAAATAATCTTTTTCAAAAAAAAAGATGATTTCTTTGTTCATTTATGTGGCTGGTCAGGTCTCAGTTTCATCACAACAGTGGGCTCTAGAGGGCACGGGCTCAGGAGTGGCAGCTTGGCCTTCATTGCTCCACAGCATGTGGGATCTCTCCCCTGACCAGGGATCGAATCCACTTGCCCTGCATTGGAAGGCGGATTCTTCAGCACTGAACCACCAGGGAAGTCCCTGAACAAGTCATATTGACGGAGTGGCCACATGCCTTTCCTGAGACAGTCTTAATAGCTAATATTTTGTTTGATCGCCCCATAAGTGCACCAGAATCATGTTCCTTCAATTTTTGGTTCAAAAATATGGTTGGAGAAATCTTGGTGAACCTACACGTTTTAAAGGAGGAGTAAAGAAGTTCGAACTGAACTGAAAGAAGTTGGAGAGAGGGGAGGGCAGGCATGGAATGCCTGCTTGGTGACAGGTAAACTGCCATAAATTTTGCAGGGTTATGTATAACAAGAGATGGGCATTACTGCTGTAAGTTTACAAATTTGGAAACCAGTTCAAAGAAATGCAGTGACCTGCCCAAGATACCTGGCTATAAGGTGATGAAACCAAGCTTCAAATTCAGATCTGACTCCAATACCCATGAATTTTCTACCATTGTATAAACTGCTGATTCTGTTTTTAAGAAACGTGATCATTCTCAAGGAGGTAAGATTGTTAATCATGAAAACTCTAAATAATAAAGATGGGCTATATAAAAATACTGTCTTACATTATGACAAATGATCAATTCTTTAATCAGATAATTTACTCATCTGTGGCAAAATCTGGTCCGTATACACACCCAAGTTTTATTCCCAGTGGAATAAATTTCCTTTTAAAAATCATTTCTGGAAGAGGATTCCCAAAGCAATGCAGCCTGGAATATCAACACCATGTAGTAACTGAAACTCAAAAAAGTCAAGACGTGCCAATCAAAACCTTGGTTCTGCTCAGGAGGCCTAGCCATCTCTCAGTGTCTTGCTGCAGAGGGAAATGGAGGGATGCTACAGAGATGGAGGGTGTGCCAATGGTTGCCCACTGATAAGTACTGACAGCCAAGACGCTTTACAATTACTGTTTACAATAAACATCTTCCATTCCATTCCCTGGGTACCTACCTATTGTGTACAAAGCACAATGCTGAAGATAATGGTATGAGAGGGAGACATAAGACCCAGTCTCCACTCTCCAGGGAAATACAGAGGAAGAAGCTATGAAATATGACTGTGTGAAAATTCCAGATGATAGATACAAATAGTAAACTCTGGCAACTCCAGAGGGGAGTGCTATCACTGAATCTAATGGGGATATCAGTGGAGGCAGCATCTGACATAGGCCTTGAAGTATGTGTAGGAGCCCAACAGACAGGGCTGTGGAGCCAAAGAACAGAAGCAATGCTCAAAGGGCAGGGGGTTGGGGGGAACAGGATCTGTCTAAATAGTGAGTCATTCGGCTTGTCTGGCTTGTCAGATGTATGAGGGGGAGTATTAGGAAGAAGGCTTATTTTCTGAGTTTGCACCTCACCTTGAACTTCAGTTGATGTAGGAATCCATCACTTTTGGCTTGTCCTCCTGGCAGGACCAGACTCCCTCAGTCAGTAGGCAGCCTGGCCAGCAGCCCAGCTTCGCTCTTGTGTGTGTGTGTATTCAGACCAGTGATGCAGGGGTCAAGGTGGTTTCCTCACTCAGAAACTTGCCCCGTTCACAAGCACTAGCCTCACTGGCCTGGGAAGCTGATCTGGCTCTTTCTGACTTTCTGTTTTCTCATCCTGAAGCTCTGAGCCCCTGGACAGAAGCCTGGGGCAGCTCTGCCTGCAGCCAGCAGACACTGAAGAGGCCATCTTTCACAGGGGCCCTTCTCCATCACTTCTGGGGTGGGCAGCTAGCAGCCTCTCTTTCCCTCTAGTTCCAGGCAATGGCTACCTATCAATTAAACTGTAAGATGTTTGCCCTTGGGATGTGGTTTGAGGGGCAGTCAGTGGTTTAAAACAAAACAAAACTAATTCTTCCTCACTGCATCTTAAATTGTTGACTTCTGGTAAAGTATCTTCTAAAAATATAGCAGACACAGTCACCCGTGGTCCCAATAGTCTCATGAACAGAAGTGAGCAACTAAAAGCCTGCTTTAGCTCTTCTCTCATTTCATTGCCTCGTGAAAGTATCTGGTTCTCAACTTGACCCCAGCTTATCAGCTATAATGTCTGCCATATATCAACGTGGACCAGCGAGTTAGAAATGCAGATGCCGGGGTTCATCCCAGACTCAGTGAACCATAACCTCCAGGTTGAGAGATAGGCCTGTGAGTTTTATTTTTCAGTATATGCTCCCCAGGTGATTATGATACACAGTCAGGATGGAAAATCACTGCCTTGGACAAATGCCTTAAACTTTTTTCATTTACATTCCCTGTCTTTTGCATCCTAGAATTTCAGGAGTTAGAGGGATCTTGAAGATCAGTTAATGCAGCACGGGTATTATTTATTTTTGGCTGGCTGGGTCCGCGTTGATGCATGTGGGCTCTATCTAGTCTCAGTGGCTTCTCTCACGGTGGAGGTTGCCCATGGCATGTAGACTCTTCCCAGACCAGGGATTGAACCCATGTTCCCTGCACTGGCAGATGGATTCTTAACCACTGGATCGCCAGGGAAGTCCTGATGGGAGGAAGAAACTGGTTCAAGAGCTGAGGATGTCATGGGCAACGTTTCCCCCAGGACATGACTGGGAACCAGCTTCTCTTGGAGCATAGATTAGCATCTCATTATCTCACTGCCTGAAGGACACAGCATGGTAAACACTGATTAGTTCAACCTCCTCTTTACGCTGTTGAAGAAAGAAGTGACCGTCTGACGGCACATGGCTCTGGATCTCCAGCCTCACTTTCCCCTGCCTGGGATACTCCTGGCTGATTCCTACTACCACCATGGTAGGGAGAAAAAGACAACAGAGGATGAGATGATCGGATGGCATCACCCACTCAAAGGACATAAGTTTGAGCAAACTCAGGGATGTAGTGAAAGACAGGGAGGCCTGGTGTGCTACAGTCCATGGAGTTGCAAACAGTCGGACCCGACTGAGCGACTGAACCACCACCACCATGGGGTGAGGATGGCAGGCCATGAACAGATGTGACACTTGTGGGAACACCATGTTCTGACCGTGTGTAAGGTGACCTGACTTTATTCTGAGCATTGCCTGTGAGACCACGGCAGCCACTGGAATCGCAGAGCATCTTAGAATCACTGAAGAAAGCAGAACTCACTTTTTCCTCCAGAAGAAATTCCAGATCTTGGAACCTGGAAACAAGAATCCTCTATTTCTACCCCAGGTTGATTAGTTTTTGTTGTTGTTGTTGGATTCTGTGCTCTAGCACAGAAGTCAGCCTCCAAATCCAGAGGCTGCCTAGGCTGAGCTCCTGGCAATGGTCAGGCAGGAGTAGATGCTCATAGCAGAGGGAACCGTGGGCATCTGGATGATCAGAGAGGAAGTAAAGGGCAGCTGGGAGGTAGGCAGACAGGTTGAGGCTGCTTTGGTTCATCTCTGGCTCAGCGCTCCAGCTGAACCTGACGCTCCACATGCCATCAGTAGAATGGTCCCTTCATCTGATGATGCAAGAACTACAGAGTTTCATGCTTTATAGCCTTGGGAAGTCTAGCCTGGTGCCTTTCTCCTACAAATTGTTCAGGTATTGTACATACGAATAATGACGGAATAATGGTGAACTAAATGTGACAGCAGGGGACCGCTCCATTTTCACAGGAAAACTGTTCTTAAACTCTCCTGGGGGAATTGTCCTCTCTGCTGGGATGCAGACCTCTCTGGCTACTGGAGGCTGCCTGCGGACCCCCATCCCTCCTCAGCCCAGCAGCCCGAGGCAGAGCTGTTCCTGGATACGCCCCTCCCCCCACCACAGACACAAACTTAATCCGTTTACTATCAGATCCTTACTCAAAATCCACCAGGAGCCCAGACCAGCTCTTGGGTTTCCAGGTCCAAAATTTGTGTAGCAAGTCAAAGCATTTCTAACCTGAAACTTTTAATAGCAAGTAAATAAAGTGATCCAGCTCCAAATGGTCCAGGCATGGCCACCCCATTTACGGCTGTGTATATCACAATAGGTGATTGTTTTAAAGTGTTTTAATGAGTCTCAAAACATCCTACATAATATCAGCCTCCACTTTGGGCCTCCTGACAGGCTCCAGTAAATAACATGAGTTGACAGGAATAAAACAGCTTGCTCAGGAGTAATTGAGCGGAATTAGAATGAACAGACAAGAAAGAAAAATTGGTGCCTGGGTCACAAGGAACTTTTTGTTGGGAACACTGGGAGATTTGGTGGGCTGTAGTCTCGCTGACTAATCACCAGTATAGAAAGTTTACAGTCTCTCTGCCATACCAACGTCTTTAATAACTTGAGTAGCATAAGAGGTGGCTGTTAATTTCAAAGACAGTTATATGAAGTTTTATTGAGTGTGGTGTAGAGTACATAGTTAGCAGCCTGTGAGATAATGAGCCCTTTAAATAGTGCTTTCAAAAAACAGCTTTATTTTTTGCTTGAGCCAAAAGAACAGTGATTTCCTTCTGTTACTGGAAGGCAGGAAAGTGTATTTAAGTAGGATCTCGCCATTGGACACATTATGAGCCCATTTCTTCATCCGGGACGTCTGCGGTGCCAAGAGCCATGAATGTTCTCTACCAGGAAGAGAACAGTGTGGGAAGAAAGGGGTTAAATGTGTTGGGCCCTGCCCCTCCCCCGGTTCCCCATGGACACTGGCTCCTGGGTCTTCTCTCCCCGTCCTTGACTGACAGGGGAGAGAGGAGGTAGAGACTCCTCATGTCTCCAGATGTCACAGTGTGGACAAACCAGAGATCAAACCAGTGTGTTCTTTGAATTAAAAAGAATCAACTTTGTAAAAAGAGCAGGACATTTACACAGTTCCCCAGGGGTGCTCTGGCACCAGAGACCGTGGGTGAGGAGCAGTGCGGGCATGCGCCACCTTGCTGGTCTGGAACCATGCACCACGGCCTATTCTTACCTCTCCACACTGTAAGGGATGGATGAAGTGGGCAGCTGGTGTGCCATCGCTGAGCCATGGTGGAGGGGGATGGGCTCTCCCATCACCTCCTAGGCAGCCTAGTCATTCCCTCTCGCCACTCCATTCTCCCTCCTTCCCCCCCTCCCCCTCCCCCCTCTCCTCTCCTTCCTTCTCCTTCTTTTCTTCCCACCCTCCCCTTTCCCCTACTTTGAATGCGTCTGTGAGTAAGTGTGAGCAGAATCAGAGAAATCTGTCCAGCCCTCTTTGGAAATCATCTGTTGTTTCCTCATCTCTCAGTCTTGTGTTCGGCATTCATTAAGCACAGTGCCAAACACCTGACAACAGACGTGAGCAAGCCAGACAAGCCTCCCCCCTCCACCCACCCCCCACCTAAGTGCAGGTCAGCCTTGCCCGGCTCGGCCCCGGCAGCCTTGGGCAGGGACCGTGATGGTGGACAAGGCAGGAGGTCTCCCAACTGAGGAGCACACGTGTTGCTGGCCGTGGCTGCCTGCACCCTTCGTCTGGCAGCAAGTCTCTTGTGAGTGAGTGGCTTCAGCCATGGGATTCCCTGGACTGAGGCTCAACAGTACCAAATCCTACCGATCAAGAACTATAAAACAAAGGAAAAAAAAAAATCAGGCCTTCTCTGAGCCAGTCCTATGGAACAAAGGAAATAAAATAAACAAAGAGATTAGTTAAAGGAAAAGGAGTTATTTCCTGCCTCAGCACTAGCAACAAGCACAGTCTTTCTTGTTACTTAATTCAGAATGTTGTTAGCAACGTGCCGTCTGGCTTTGCTCTTTTTTTTTTTTTTTTAAGACAAATCGCTGCCCTTCATACAGTATGGCAATTTAGCTGTTTCCAGGGCTTCATTCTGCAATGTGGGTCAAGTTTGACTTCTTCCTGAGCTGTAAATGCTCCATACCCAAGGAAAACCCCCTCCTAGTATCTTTTGGGATCTGGTGAGCCCTGCAGAAAGCCCACGGCCTCACTCAACTGCATCAATTTGGGAGCGGCTGGGAGCCACATCTGTAGGAGTCGGGAATGCTCAGGGAGGCGGTTTGCAGCCCATGCTGCACTGGAGCTGCTCAAAGTTTCTTGCTGGTCCAGTGTGTTAAGAACCCAGAGAGCAGCCTTGTTTGAGTAAAAGAGGGGAACTGCTTCTTCTAAAGCTGTCAGGAAGCTTCTTCTAAAGCTGGGGGTCAAATTTACTGTTTCACAGGTTTAACAAAGTAAGGACCATTTAAATACACGTTTGGAGTTCAATTATTAGTGCTTCTCAGCCCCGGAGCTGTTTCAGGAGCACCTGGAGACGCGTCTGCATGCTGGATGCTGTTCCCCTCATCCTGCCTGTGATGTGGGTGAGGCTCCCGAGCCTGGATTCTCACCATACTCCTTGAGTGACCTTTCTGCTGTCAGCCCAGTGCCACTGCACATAAATGGGATGCTGTCACTCAGGGGCTGCCTGCATGGCAGGGACATCGGAAGGAGCTGAGGCTGGAATGCTCAGAAGGAGTTCTTTCTTAGGAAAGGTGACCTTGGGGTTTGGGTATGGCAGAGGTATGGAGAGGGGATACTGAGTCCCAGAAGCTCCCAATTCAGAGCTAAACACCACCTCCTTAAGATGCCAGCCTACTGACCCACCATCCTGAGTAGCTCCGTCAGTGAACTCCCAGGAGCCCCCAGAGATGCAGTTGCCAGGAGGAGTATAGGAAATGCCAGTGTGTGGCAAATATCATCTCTGGAGAAGGCTGGTAAGAGTCCCTGGAGATGCCTTGTGGGTCAAATTGAGTGGCTGGGCTGGGGGAAGGAGGTAGGGATTTCCAGCTGGCATGAGGCTCCACAGCATTACCTTGGGTTGCCCTCACTCGAGCCCCAGCTCATCTGTCAATACGGCTTCAGTCAGGTGCGTCTACGCTTGCTGCCCCAGGCTCCTCCAGCTGCCTGGTGCTCACACAAGCGTGGGTGTTAACAAACCCACTCTGAGCTATCCGTTTGGATGCGGCTCCACACCTGAGAGAGGCTGGGGGCATTTCTAATCATTTGGAGTTGCTGTAAAATATCATCTCCTCTGGAAGCCCCACTTCCAATCCTCTGGCTTACTCCCCTACGCAGGGCTCACTTGTCCACAAGGAGGGAAATAGCTTCTGAGCAAGCATCTAGCGTTTGCTCTTTTAACAGCAAACACAGTTAAGTGACCATTCAGAGTTTCTCTCTTCTCGCCCACATGGGCCATGGATGGCTGAAGTGGAGGGGCCGCCTCAGTGGGTTAGATTCATGGTTGGGATCTGTCTTAGCCTCTGGGAAGACAAAATTGCTCCATCAGGTACCCGGGAAGCTGGGACAATTCCAGGTCAGTTCATCAATGACTATTTCTTGAGTCCCCGCCATTGCCAGGTGCTTATCTTGAGAATTAGCTTTTAGAAAAGTCAAGGACACATGGGCGTATTGCAACCCTATGATAGATAGCCTATTACACCACCCTGAGACCCCTTTCAATCTCTGGCATTTATCAGACTCTGCAGAGTGAGTCTGCTTATAACATTTTCAGAAGATTCAGAAGACATTAGTTTTAACACATCTCCACCCCTAGCTTCCATGAAGTTCTATCTTTCGGGTGGACGGACCAGGCTTATTGGTCTCCTGCCAATTGCTTGATTTTTAAAGTTCTTAACTCTTCTCATTTCATAGATGCTCAAAGAGAAAGTTTTTTTTTTTTAATCGCAGATTAAACTTATAAAAGCTTAATGGACTGAAAATGCTAAGTCATCCAATACTCAACAGTCTGGTATAAAACATGGAAGTAAAAAGACCTTGCAATGATTATGACATTCAAGTGATAAGTCATTTTGATCGGATGCAAGAAAAGCAGCTGAGAGTTGTTCTTCCCAGCCATGTGGCTTTAGTCTCTGGAAAAGTAGCTATTCATGTAGACAGTGATTCATAGAACTTGATTAGCCCATTCAAACCGGTGACTCTGATTTCCCCATGGATACAGCACAGTCAAGTCAGTGTCAGACTGGGCTTTTAACAGCTGTCTTTTCAGAGAAAACTCAGTTGCATAAGGGGAAGGCTGCTGTGCCAGCCTAAAGACAGCTGTTTACAAACATTGTACTTATTTTCTAGCCTAGAGAGGGAGGAATCTTGTTCAAGGCATAAAGAGAAAACAAATGACTCTAGTCTTAAATAAGAGCCCTTTAACTGGCGGCAGCAAATCAGTGCAAATGAACACAAGCAGGCCTCTTGTACTCCCCCAAAATGCCACCAACTGGGCTGTAGGCAGCTGTCTCCTAAGCTGGGTTCTCTGGATTCCATGATGGTCGGGTTAATTTGGTAGAAATTAAACCCCTAGACCTACTTCTTCATTTAAATCTCTGGGTGCTTGTCTTATATTTCCAGGCAGGCAGCTGAAATTTGCCCATGGTTCTCTTTTTGTACCTTGTGGCCAGTAAGTGTAAATGCAGCACTAGCCAAGGGTAGAGTCCCCAGAATTTGCAGCAGGGCCCTCAGAGGCTCATTTGATGAGGAACAAGCATGGACAGAGGCCCCCTGTCTTCCTAGAATTGTCCTGCTTTTTGCCTGTTGTTCTAGAGCCTCACCTAGCCTTCTCAGGTGGCTCAGTGGGTAAAGAATCCACCTGCAGTACAGGAGATACAGGAGACATGAGTTCGATTCCTGGGTCGGGAAGATCCGCTGGAGAAGGTCATGGCAACCCACTCCATTATTCTTGCCTGGAGAAGAGGGGCCTGGCAGGCTACCATTCACAGGGTTACAAAGAGTTGGACACCACGGAAGCGACTGAGCAGTCTGCCTTTGCGCTCTCCACCATTTCCTGGGTTGGATGATGCAGCATGGAACCGCACTGAGAGTGCATCTCCCCAGTCCCCGCCATTACTAGAAGGCACTGATGTGCACAGGCCCTTTATTTGGATGAGGATAGTGGCTTCCTGGTGGTTTAGTAGCTGAGACTCAGCGCTCCCAGTGCAGGGGGCCCAGGTTTGATCCCTGGTTAGGGAACTAGATTCCACATGCCACAGCTAGAATTCCATATGCTACAACTAAGACCTGGTACAGCCAAATAAGTTCTTTTCTTTTTGAAGGATGAGGATGTGCTTAGGTGGGTGGGCTGGAGTGAGGCCAAGGAAAGGGACCCAGACTTGGCTCTTCTCTCTCCACAGGAATCACAGACTAAGTCAGGCACTCCACTCAGGAGGGGGAAAGAAGGGCAGACTCCCCCTTTCTGGAGAATGCAGAGGTGGCATCTGGCAGAGACCTGGGAGGTGCAGCACTGAGTGGCTGGAGGCAAGCTCTGTCCTAGAGCTCCAGCTTCCTCCCTCCCAGAGCTTGGCCAGAGAATGTGCACACTTGTTCCTGAGTGCAGTCAGTATCTCAGTGGTCACCAGGGTGCCTTGTGAGAAAGTAAGATGCCCGAGATTGTGTTTAATTTAGTGGATAAGTTTTAAACTTGTGCTCAAGGATTGGCTTAGAGACCCAGGTCCCCATCCTCCTTCTGGAGACCTCTTGGCCAGAGCACAATGGATGCTGGTCCTCGGCTGCTGTGTTGAGATTGCATAGCCTCCTGGGTTGTGGTGGTGGTGGGGTGGGGGAGTCATTTTTCCTCTTTAACCACACATTCTTTGCACAGGTTGTATTTATGCTCAGATGACTCACTCCTGGTCAGCATGCCTTTCTATAATAAATATCCCTGTCATGTTCAAACTCACTGGGCTTCAGAGTGAGTTGGGTGATATTAAAAGAACCTTTTCTCTTCTCCCAAGAGCTGTGTAGATTTTGGAGTTTACTCCAAGATCTACTTCTCTATGGCTATGATTATGTGAGACTTCTTGATTTAAGATCTGGTTTTCACTTAACCAGCTCTTTCACTTAACTAGCTATGTTGTCTCAAGTTTCTTATTGTCTCTGTGCCTCAATTTAATCACTTATAAATAAGAACAAGGGGATTTCCTGGTGGTCCAGTGGTTGGGACTCTGCACTCTCTCCACTGAGGTCCCAGGTTCAATCCCTGGTCAAGAAACTAAGATTCTACAAACTGTGTGACTCAGTAAAAAAAAAAAAAAAAAAAAGAACATTATTACCAACCTCAGAGAGTTTCTGGGAAGATGAAATGATGTCGTGTCACCAAGAAAATTTGAAAATTTGAAGCAAGTATCTTTTGAATGAATAAACGACTAAAGCAATAATAGAAATGTGAAAAATTATCAACTAGCCCATTGTATATGATAAGACATATTTATTGACTATTGTCTGTGGATCAAAACCCGTTCTAAGTTCTTGAACACATACTATTTACAGTTAAGTGAAGAAATTGGGATGCAGACATATGTCTCAGGGGCTCCCAGTGTCAAGCTCTGAACTTCTACCTGTGTTGCTTCTTCTATACTGGTGATACATTGCTTTGTCACCAGGGACTCCCGAAAAGAATGACCAGGTTCTGTGGTTCCCTTTACTCAAATGTAAATGAGATTCCTATAGTTTTATAACTTAGTGAATTTAATAAGAAAAACATTCCGAGGACGTGTTAATAAGAACAAAGATTTGGGTGTCTGCACTGATAATCAGTACCAAATATTGGAATCAGGTAACCAGCTGTTACCAAAGAATAGCAAGAAGAGATAAGAAAGCCTTCCTTAGCGATCAATGCAAAGAAATAGAGGCAAACAACAGAATGGGAAAGACTAGAGATCTCTTCAAGAAAATTAGAGGTACCAAGGGAACATTTCATGCAAAGATGGGCTCGATAAAGGACAGAAATGGTATGGACCTAACAGAAGCAGAAGATATTAAGAAGAGGTGGCAAGAATACATGGAAGAACTATACAAAAAGATCTTCACGATCAAGATAATCACAATGGTGTGATCATTCACCTAGAGCCAGACATCCTAGAATATGAAGTCAAGTGGGCCTTAGAAAGCATCACTACGAACAAAGCTAGTGGAGGTGATGGAATTCCAGTGGAGAGCTATTTCAAATCCTGAAAGATGATGCTGTGAAAGTGCTGCACTCAATATGCCAGCACATTTGGAAAACTCAGCAGTGGCCCCAGAATGGAAAAGGTCAGTTTTTATTCCAATCCCAAAGAAAGGCAATGCCAAAGAATGCTCGAACTACCGCACAATTGCACTCATCTCACATGCTAGTAAAGTAATGCTCAAAATTCTCCAAGCCAGGCTTCAGCAATACGTGAACCATGAACTTCCAGAAGTTCAAACTGGTTTTAGAAAAGGCAGAGGAACCAGAGATCAAATTGCCAACATCCACTGGATCATGGAAAAAGCAAGAGAGTTCCAGAAAAACATCTATTTCTGCTTTATTGACTATGCCAAAGCCTTTGACTGTGTGGATCACAATAAACTGTGGACAATTCTGAAAGAGATGGGAATACCAGACCACCTGATCTGCCTCTTGAGAAATCTGTATGCAGGTCAGGAAGCAACAGTTAGAACTGGACATGGAACAACAGACTGGTTCCAAATAGGAAAAGGAGTACATCAAGGCTGTATATTGTCACCCTGCTTATTTAACTTCTATGCAGAGTACATCATGAGAAACGCTGGACTGGAAGAAGCACAAGCTGGACTCAAGATTGACAGGAGAAATGTCAATAATCTCAGATATGCAGATGATACCACCCTTATGGCAGAAAGTGAAGAAGAACTCAAAAGCCTCTTGATGAAAGTGAAAGAGGAGAGTGAAAAAGTTGGCTTAAAGCTCAACATTCAGAAAATGAAGATCACGGCATCCGGTCCCATCACTTCATGGGAAGTAGAGGAGAAACAGTGGAAACAGTGTCAGACTTTATTTTTGGGGGCTCCAAAATCACTGCAGATGGTGACTGCAGCCATGAAATTAAAAGACGCTTAGTCCTTGGAAGAAAAGTTATGACCAACCTAGATAGTATATTCAAAAGCAGAGACATTACTTTGCCGACTAAGGTCCATCTAGTCAAGGCTATGGTTTGTCCTGTGGTCATGTATGGATGTGAGAGTTGGACTGTGAAGAAGGCTGAGTGCAGAAGAATTGATGCTTTTGAACTGTGGTGTTGGAGAAGACTCTTGAGAGTCCCTCGGACTGTAAGGAGATCCAACCAGTCCATTCTGAAGAAGATCAGCCCTGGGATTTCTTTGGAAGGAATGATGCTAAAGCTGAAACTCCAGTACTTTGGCCACCTCATGCGAAGAGTCAACTCACTGGAAAAGACTCTGATGCTGGGAGGGATTGGGGGCAGGAGGAGAAGGGGACGACCGAGGATAAGATGGCTGGATGGCATCACGGACTCGATGGACGTGAGTTGAGTGAACTCTGAGAGATGGTAATGAACAGGGAGGCCTGGCGTGCTGCGATTCATGGGGTCGCAAAGAGTCGGAAACGACTGAGCGACTGAACTGAACTGAACATTTTCCTACTATGGCATCACAGGTTGCCAAGGCAAAAAAGGAGCACAGCTATGTCTTACACTGACTATTAAATGCTTCTTCATAGAGCAATACAGAAGACTGCTCTCATTTCATTGGCCACAGCAAGCCACATGAATAAGTTCAACTTCAAGGGATGAAGGAAATGTTGTTTGACCACATACCCAAAAGGAAGAAAGTGAGCATTGTTAGTGATGCACAAAGGACTACCACACTTACTGGATCTGCCTTAGACCTCAGGAGATCAATCTTAAACCTCAGCTCAATGAGGTGTCTGTAAGGTTTCCCACATTGTAGCTGGGGACACTAAGAGAAGTTAGATAACTCTCCCAGGGTCACACAGCTAATGCGTTCAGTTCAGTTCAGTCACTCAGTGGTGTCTGACTCTTTGTGACCCCATGGACTATAGCACACCAGGCTTCCCTGTCCATTACCAACTCCCGGAGCTTGCTTAAACTCATGTCCATCTAGTTGGTGATGCCATCCAACCATCATCTCACCCTCTGTCATCCGCTTCTCTTCCTGCCTTCAATCTTTCCCAGCATCAGGGTCTTTTCAAATGAGTTAGTTATTTGCATCAGGTGGCCAAAGTATTGGAACTTTATCTTCAGCATCAGTCCTTCCAATGAATATTCAGGCTGATTTCCTTTAGGATTGACTGGTTTGATCTTCTTGCAGTCCAAGGGACTCTGGAGTCTTGTCCAACACCACAGTTCTAAACCATCAATTCTTCAGTGCTCAGCTTTCTTTATAGTCCAACTCTCACATCCACACGTGACTACTGGAAGTAGAGGGACAGATTTGAACAGAGACCTGGGGCTCAAGCAGGACCTTTACAGGGCCCTGAGCACATGGGGGCAGGGTCCTCAGAAATTCATTCTTCTCAACCACTCTGAGCTTCCTTGTCCTTGCTTCTCTTTCCATATTATCTTAGTCCCAAGCCAGAGTTGAAATGTACAATTAGACATCTTAATACTGTCTGAACTTGTATGACCGACTCAGGCTTCACAATACTTCTCACAGTTCTGGTATGGTGAAACAAGCCAGGCAATGGAGTTCAAGATAAAGGGATACCTGTGCTGGAAGGAAACTTAGAACATCTCTCCAGCTATCTCATTTTAGCGTGAGAAGTGTCTTGCCCATCAATCAAAACCCGATAACCTGATTTGCAATTTCAAGTGTTTCGGTTGGTGAGACCTTGCCTAGATACTTCTATGCATGATGTTGTAGTTTTAAAAAGAAGAAAAAGACACAGAGTATAGCCCTGGTGGGCTGGCTGTGATGTATTTGAACTTAAACAGAACTGTAACTGGGGATTAGGCCTGAGGGGAGGTGGGGTTAATATCCCCAGAGACTGAGATTTCACAGAATCCCTCTCTGGAATCCTTGCATACAATATCAGAAAGTATCCCTGAACTTTCTTAACTTTGCCATCTTGAGCTCTTAAAGAAAACACTAACTGTGTGTTTTGCGATCCAGAAAAGGAAAGGGGGTGAGGGACATTGAGACCAGCCATTTCAACCCTGGCTAAGCCTCCTCTGGCACGGGCCGCAGTGGTGAGCTTGCCTCTGTGGAGTCCCAGCTGGGAAGCACCACCCTGGTTTATTTTCAGAGGTCAAAACCCAAGCAACAATTATCTCCTGTCACAGCAAATTAAAGCCCAGGCTCACCCGTCTCAGGAGTGGGGTGAGCACAGCCAGTGGCCAGCAAAGGGCCGTAATGACAGGCCAGGGTTGGAGCATTTCCTTTAAAGGCATGAGCCACTCAAGAAGCACACAAAGTAAACAGAGACATAAAAGTCCATGGAAAAGGCCCACAAGTGCGAGCAAGAGTCTGCGCCAAGAGCAGAGTGTATTTTGATTCTGTAGGAGATCAGGGGCTGTGGCAGGAAGAAGCGCTAGGTGGAAAATGAGTGGGGTCTGTGTTTAAGAAAAGGTGGAACCTACTGTGCATTATACTGCAGGGGTGGGGGATAGTTAGTGGCCCTGCCTGCCTCATGCGTGCACACACACACACGCACACGCACACGCACACGCACATCGCTGCGGCATCAAGAGTATAGCCCCCTTCTACTCACTTTCATCAGAATCTCTATCCTTGCCTGAACTCCTGCTTTCCTTCCCAGGGTCAGGGCAGCCTGGCCCTACTAGCCAGGACTGGGCCTTCTTAGCTCCTGCACTCTCCCTTTGCAACTTCTTTTCGCAGTCAGCTTCTGCACTACTGGTAAAGAAGCCGTCTGTCAATGCAGGAGACATAAGAGACATGCGTTCAATCCCGGGTCAGGAAGATCCTGGAGAAGAGAACAGCTACCCACTCCAGTATTCTTCCCTGGAAAATCCCTTGGACAGAGGAGCCTGACTGGCTATGGTCTGTGGGGTTGTGAAGAGTCGGACACAACTGAAGCGACTTAGCACACATGCACCATGTTAAATATGCCTTCTACAGTTTTACTTGTGCTATTTTTTCTCTCTCTCTCTCCCACTTTATGTGAGCAAGGACTTGTGTTTGTGTCAGTTTTGTGGGAGTTAGTTTGGGCTTTATTACAGTATAAGATCTGTGGGGGCTGAGCTTTTAATTTGTCTTTCTTTTACGCCACACACATGTAACTTTTGCAAAGCATTTTAACATCTATCATCTAATTTTGTCTTCAGTGTTACCTGGTGAGGTCAGAGGGTGGGGAAAATCATTCCAATCGCACATGGGAACTTATGCAGCAAGGTGGATTAGAACATGGGCTTTGGTTAGGGTGGGTTTCTGATCTCTCTAAGCCCCAGTTCTCTCATCTGTAAACAGGGATAAAAATAGCTCCTGCCCATAGGTTATTTTAAGGATTAAATGAGTTAACAGGAGTAGCGTGCTTACCTCACACAGAGAAAGTGCCCAGTAAAATTGCCATTATTTCAGTGATGATGAGATTCCAGCTCAGTGAAGTTAAGGTTCAAGTGGTGGTGGGAGAAGCAGAAGGAGTTGGAGGCAGCAGATTCTGGTTCTATTTGCTGTAAGCCTTTGGGAAAATTGCTTGACTTCTCTAAACTTCAGCTTCTTCATCTTAGTAATAACAACATTGTGTATCACATATGGCAGTTCTGGAGCTGGATTGCCTTATTCCTGGTGTCCTTTCTTCAAGAGTCTCCTAGGAGTCCCCATAAATGTTGTGGGCTGGGTGGTGGAGGCCCCCAGTTTGTGGCCCTTCTCTTCCTCCCGCCTGCCCTCATGGGCACAGGGGTTGTACAGAGAGAACAGAGCTCAGAATCCAAACAGAATTTCCTGCTGTCCTTATCTCTGCTGTTGGTGGAGAGAACAGGAGAGGAGTAAGACAGACCCAACAAAAACCAACTTTAGCCACTGGGAGGAAGGTTAAAATCTACACAGCAACCCACACTCCTTATGCTTCACAAGTGACTTATGACCCGTGTTATTAATCTCACTCTACTAAATGACAAGCAGATATACATGTGAATAATTTACTAACGTTTTCCCATTGGCCCAGGGATTAATTTCTCTAAAGTCTGCAGGGAGAAGGTGGTCTGGTCTCCATTGCATGAAGTCACTTCAGACTTCTCTCCCACCCATGAGCAAGTCCAAGGTCAGAACTGGCAGGGGGTCTGGGAAGTACCCATTGGATTTCTCTGCTCAGAGAAAGGGTTGCCTTGGACATTTCACTTTCGTTGTGAAGTTCTTCAGGGATTGTCTCAGCCCCTTCAGATCACAGTTCTGAAATGTTGATTCAGACAGGATCAGGTCTGAAATAATCAGTTCAGCACACCCTGAAATATCTTGTTTCCATCCTTCCAGCTTCTATATCCCCCTTTCTCAGCATTATTTGCTCCAGAACAACTTAGAGATCTCTGGAAAACCGATTAGATGTGATGAGGGAACTGTGTTCCCTCCACATGGACAAAGAGAGTGACGGGGGTCAAGGACTGAGAGATTTGGACTGTGGACTCCCAGCATGATGTTAGGAATATTCCTGGATCTTCTATCAGGAATAAATGGTCTGATTCTTTACTGGCCATAAAGATGAGGTAAGAGTCAGTGAGACTCTGAGCTTGAGCTTTGTATGAAAAATCCTGAACTGTGCGTGCGTGTATGCATGTGTGTATTTTTAGTCATGTCTGACTCTTTGCTGTCCTATGGACTGTAGCCCGCCAAGCTCCTCTATCCATGGGATCCTCCAGGCAAGAATACTGGAGTGGGAGTGGGTTGCCATGCCACTTCTCTAGGGGATCTTCCCAACCCAGGGATCAAACCCACATCTCCTATGTTTCCTAGAGTGGCAGGTGGGATCTTTACCACTAGTGCCATCTATGAAAGTCTTAGTCCTATTTTATTTCTAAAAAAGCTGATGTTCAGAGAGAGTTAATGACTCAGTGTCATTCATTTCTTTTTAAAAAAAAATTTTATTTTAAACACCAAAAACATTTTGTATTGAGTATAGTGATTAACAATGTTATGATAGTTTCAGGTGAACAGTGAAGGGACTCAGCAATACATCCACACGTATCCATTCTCCCCCAAACCCCCATCCCGTTCAGGCTGGCACATAACATTGAGCAGAGTTCCATGTGCTATACAATAGGTTTTTGTTGTTTATCCATTTTAAATATAGCAGTGTGTACATGACCTTCCTAAAGGCCTTAACTATCACTTCCATACAAATGAACTTACTTATATAAGTAAGTGAGAAAGAAATTTCTGTGAGAAAGAAACTCACAGACTTAGAAAATAAACTCATGGTTGCTTGGGAGAAGGGATCAGTGTCACTTGTTTCTAAGGGATGGAGAAGGAAGTTTCTTCATCTATATGTGGTGGTGAAGTTGCTCAGTCATGTCCAACTCTTTGCAACCCCATGGACTGTAGCCTACCAGGCTCCTCCATCCATGGAATTTTCTAGCCAAGAGTACTGGAGTGGGTTGCCATTTCCTTCTCCAGGGGATCTTCCTGACCCAGGGATTGAACCCAGGTCTCCCACATTGCAGGCAGATGCTTTACCCTCTGAACCACCAGGTCAGAGGTTCCTCCTGAGCCACCAGGACAGAGGCTTCCCTTGTGGCTCAGCTGGTAAAGAATCCACCTGCAATGCAGGAGCCCTAGGTTCGATCCCTGGGCTGGGAAGATCCCCTGGAGAAGGGAAAGGCTGCCCACTCAAGTATTCTGGCCTGGAGAATTCCATGGACTGTATAGTCCATGGGGTTGCAAAGAGTTAGACACGACTGACTTTCACTTTCATCTATATAATGAGAGTCAAAACTTACAGCCAACATACTTTGGGAGGACGTAATGAGATATTATACATGGAAATGCCTGTAAACCCCAAAGCCCTGAACATATGTTAGCTGTAGTTTTCATCAAGCCAAGCAGACTTCTTGGGGGAAAGGGGCTTCTCTAGAAAGGCGCCAGAGCCATCTGAGCCAGACGCCAACTGTTGGGTGTCTCTCAGCTGCTATTTGCTTTGGCTTCAGGCCAAATCCTTTACCCAGTGCCTTTGGCAGTGATGGACAAGAAAAAACATTGTGGGCCAGGTGGCAAGCCAGGACATGTCACAGGTGAGAACACAGGCTTTCCCCCACAGGCATGTTCCCATTGGAAGAAGGGAGAGACCGAAGCAAGACCCCAGCTGTCTTGGTACTGTCCTCAGCTGACTCAGCAGCAGGTCAGGGGGACAGAATTATTTAAATAAATCAAATACATTTTCATGATATTACAAATATTATAATTATAGTTAATACACACCAGGTCTTAGTTTTGACATGCAGGGATCTTTTAGTAGTGGCGTGTGAGCTCTTCCTTGCAACATGGGAGATCTAGCTCCCTGATCAGGGATCAAACCCAGGCCCCCTGCATTGGGAGTATGGATTCTTAGCCACTGGACCACCAAGGAAGTCCCATAGGTACTTCCTTGAATTGCACTGAGCTTACCTTTTGCCAACTCTGCTTTTCACTAAAAGTGTAAGTCGCTCAGTCACGTCCAACTCTTTGAGACTCCGTGAACTACACTGTCCATTGAATTCTCCAGATTAGAATACTGGAATGGGTAGTCACTCCCTTCTCCAGGAGATCTTCCCAACCCAGGGATCAAACTCAGGTCTCCCATACTGCAGGTGGATTCTTTACCAGCTGAGCCAACTTTCACTGCTGCTGCTGCTAAGTCGCTTCAGTCATGTCCGACTTCGTGCGACCCCATAGACGGCAGCCCACCAGGCTCCTCTGTCCCTAGGATTCTCCAGGCAAGAACACTGGAGTGGGTTGCCAGTTCCTTCTCCAATGCAGGCATGCATGTTAACTCACTTCAGTCATGTCCGACTCCGTGCCACCCCATAGATGGCAGCCCACCAGGCTCCTCTGTCCCTAGGATTCTCCAGGCAAAAATGCTAGAGTGGCCTTTCACTAACTCATCCCAATTATTTTCACTTCACCTTGCTGAAACCTCATTTCCTTGTAATGAACACTTCCACATTTTCAATCTACAAGACCATTGTTTCTTCTACCTCCTTGTCTTATCTGGATTGTACAGCCCTAATTCTGTGCCTAGGAGGCAGGGATGACCTTCTGCAATCTTCTCCTTGCACATCTATCAGACACTCACAGGCAAAGTCTCCTCCTCCTTTGAGTTTTAAGCTATTCAGATTCACCATGTTGCTCTCATCTGCTACCCTCCCATCAGTCATTACCATCATTCTTTGAGAATTCTGGCATTTCATTCACACCCTACCTGCAACCAAAGGCAACTATGACACTCATCCAATATCCTAGACTCAGATTTTAAATTTCATGATTCCACTGCCTTTCATCCGCATCCCAATGACTGCTGAATATAAAGAGTTAAAGGCCTCATATGGGGAAGTAAAATTAGATCTATGCCATGTAGCTGAAGACAGCAGAACCAGAATTTGTGGTAAGGTGTTAGAAGAGGCAAGTTTCAGCTATTAAAGGAGAGATATCCTAGCAGAGCTGTCCACTAGTGAGACAGGCTTCTTTACTGATTGATTATAGAATGTTCACCAAAAAGCCTGGAGTCAGGAAATCTGATTTTGAGTCTTGTCTCAGCTCCTTACCAACTAATGGAACTTGGGTAGGACTCAACCTCTTTCAACCTTAGTTTTCTCATACTTAAAAATAAAGAATAATAGTTTCTACCTCACTGTTGGTTTAATTGCTAAGTCATGTCCAACTCTGGTGACCCTATGGACTGTAGACCATCCGACTCCTCTGCCATGGGATTTCCCAGGAAAGAATATTGTAGTGGGTTGCCATTTCCTGCTCCAGTGGATCTTCCTGACCCAGGTATCAAACCCGGGTCCTTACTAGGTCATAGTGAAAACCAAATGAGATCAGGAGTGAGAAAATAATTATAAATTATAAGATACTTATCAAATATTACCATAATCCCTGGGAAGACAAAGCCTATGAGCATATAACTTACACAAATCCAGATTTTTCTTGTGAAACTATAAATGAAGAAAGAAGACAATTAAATAATGCATTCCGATTAAGATGGTGGATTGAGTACATGTATCTATTTTCACTCCCTCTCCAAACCTGTTTAGGCATAAACTAACAGGCTTCCCAGGTGGATCAGTGGTAAAGAATTTGCCTACAATGGGAGAACCCCAAGAGATGTGGGTTTGATCCCTAGGTTGCAAAGATCCCCTGGAGGAGGGCATGGCAACCCGTTCCAGTATTCTTGCCTGGTTAATCCCCATGGACAGAGGAGCCTGGCGGGCTATGGCCCATAGGGTCACAAAGAGTTGGACATGACTGAAGCAACTTGGCACAGCACAGCAAACTAACAAGGCTGAAGAAAATGGGAAAAGAAACAATGACAGCAACATGTCAGAGGCGTGACAGTAAACCCGAGACAGCTGAATTCTCAGGCAACTATAGAAAAGGGAGCTCAATTTACCCTACAACATTTCTGAAACAGTCAGCTGTTAGAACACCAACTGACGGGTCTTCACCCTCCAGATGGAAGACTGGATGTGTCTTCTCTAGGAAACCTGACCAAGTCAAGGGGAAACACCTCAAGATGCTGACACGGGGTTCCAGCCAGATCACCCTACAAAGAAGCTAATACTTAACAAGAGCCACCGATGCTTTGAAGCTTCCAATCAGTTTTTAGTGCCTTAAATATTAAAGGCTGTTTATTGGCACCCTGTTTTTTTAACTTATACACAGAACACATGATGCAAAATGCCAGGCTGGATGAGTTATAAGCTGGAATCAAGATTGCTGGGAGAAATATCAACCTCAGATAGGCAGATGATACCACTCTAATGGCAGAAAGTGAAGAGGAACTAAAGAGTCTGTTGATGAAGGTAAAGGAGGAGAATAAAAAAGCCAGCTTAAAACTCAATATTAGAAAAATAAAGATCATGGTTTCCAGTCCCATCACTTCATGGCCAATAGGAGGGGAAAAGGTGGAAGCCGTGACAGATTTCCTCTTCTTGGGCTCTAAATCACTGCAGATGGTGACCGCAGCCATGAAATTGGAAGACAATTGCTTCTTGGCAGGAAATCTATGATAAACCTAGACAGTATGTTAAAAAGCAAAGACATCACCTTGCTGACAAAGGTCTGTATAGTCAAGGCTATGGTCTTTTGTGGTCATGTACAGATGAGAGAGCTGGACCATAAAGAAACAGAGCGCAGAAGATTGATGTTTTCAAACCATGGTGCTGGAGTAGGCTCTTGAAAGTCCCTTGGAAAGCAACCAGTCGATATTAAAGGAAATCAATCCTGAATATTCAGTGGAAGGACTGATGTTGAAGCTGAAGCTCCAATACTTTGGCCACCTGATATTAACAGCTGACTCACTGGAAAAGACCCTGATGCTGGAAAGACTGAAGGCAGAAGGAGAAGAGGGCAACAGAGGATGAGATGGCTGGATGGCATCACTGATTCAATGGACATGAACTTGGGTAAACTCCAAGAGATGGTGAGGGACAGGGAGGCCTGACACGCTGCAGTTCATGGGGTCGAAAAGAGTTGGACGTGACTTGGCTACCAAACAACAACAACAAATAGTAAAGGTAATCAAGAATCATGAGACATATGAGGAAAACCTCATATGGAAGATGGAAAGGAAAACAAATTTTTAAAAATTAAACCAATTTAGAGGAAGTGGAGACTTTGTAAGGGAGAAGAGACTGCATGTCACTCTGTGTGTGTGTGTGTGAATCCCAACTGTATGTCAGCAGCTTTAGTGGGATAAGATTCTTCAACTATGAAATAAGATCAGATGCTTTATTAAAAAGATACATTCCTGGGGGGAAAAACTCTCAGAAATTAAAAATATGACAGCAAAAATAGAAAACTTGATAGAGGAGTTGAAAGATAAAGTTGAAGAAATTTTCTAGCAAGTAAAGCAAAAAGAGAGAAAATAGACATGTTTTTAAAGGTTAAGAAAAACTATTCTAAGGAATCTAATATGCGAACAAGAGTCCCAGAAAAAGAAAAGAGGCAAAATGAAGGGAGAAAATCAATAAAAAAATAATTTGAGAAGATTTTCCTCAGGTGGAAGATATGAGTTTTCATCTTGAAAGGATCCATCAAGTGCCTGGGCCAGTAAATAAAAATAGACTCATATCAGTGCAAATCATTGTGAAGTTTCAGAATGCTTGAGACAAGGATGAGATCCTACAAGCTTTCACAAAAAAAAGTACACTTAAAGAAACAACTTAGAATGGTACCATTCTTCTTAGTTGCAATGTTAGATGTTAGAACAGAGGAACCGTGCCTTCATAATTCTGAAAGAAAATAACTTCTAACCCAGAATTCTACACTCAAAACCTCAGTAAAGTCTGAACTTCCCTGATGGTCTGGTGGCTAACACTCTACCCCTCCCAATTCAGGGGGCTCGGGTTCAATTCCTGGTTAGGAACTAAAATCTCTCGCTGTAGCTAAGAGTTCGCACACCACAACTATAAGATTGAAAATCCTGCATGCCACGACTAAGACTTTGCACAGTCAAATAAATAAATAAACAAAAATATTTTTTAAAAACATCAGTGAAGTCTGAGGATAAAATAAGGACTATTTCGACATTCAGGGTTTTTTAAAAGTGTCCTTCTCTTCACCCTTTCTCAAGAAGTTTTGGTAAGTTACACTCACCCTAATTTGAGCTGAAGAAGAGGAAACCATGGGAGTTAGGAAAGAGGGGACCCAACATGGGAGAAAAGCCGGTGGCATTCCCAGGATAGTGTGGAAGCATGACTCAGGATGATAGCTGTGACCTTTCTAGGAAGGGTAGCTGGACCATATAGGGATGGGTCAGAAGGCTCCAGAAGACTTCTCCAAGATAAAATCAATTACCTTTGTGATGCATTTGGATATACTGGCAGGAGACTGGGGCGACTGATGGAGAGTTTGAGGCTGTGGTAGTGAAAGTGCATAAAAACTAGATGAATTAAAAAAATTATTGGTTTCAGGGAAAATAGAAAGTTTTTCAAGAAACATATACATTTCCATGGCTTAGCTGTAGATACCATTTACATAGACATAAAAATGTAAACACTAAATATTGAGCTAAGCAAGATTATAATATAATTGCAATGGGACAATGAGGAAACTGGATGGGCATGTGAAGGTGAAGGGAAATAAAAAGAATTAAATTCTCTGTTTTCCATGAAAGAAAGTCAACAGATAATGCCTAAAACTGAAAAAGCAAGAAGTAGCAATATGAGTGTGTTATTTAGAATTAAGTATGCAGATGCTGTCATTAGAGTTGGAAATCATTCCCAATGGGGGGAGGGGGAAGAGAAGGTATGGGAACTGTTTATTTCTATGACAAATCTGGTAGAATAGTTTGATTCAATAAAATATGACATTTACAACTTTGATAAAAATGCAAATGGAAAATGATTGAATAGTGTAGATGATTCTCCATGCCATCCCACGTATAAAGTTGTTTCCTCCCTGGGGTAAAAGTGATACCAAAGACATAGGTCTGCCCCTCTCTGTCCCATATTGCCTCAGCTCCCATGTGCCTCTCATTTGGGGATTTTCAAAGGTAATGCTAACAACGCCTGACTTGACCATACATACTGTCTTTGGAACTCGATGCTTGCTTACGACATGTCTACTCTTTATGATAAGGACTTCCTGGCTTCAGTTAGAGGTCGTTCTATATATCTTATATGTCATATAGCTTCTGTATGTCCGATTCCTTTCAACTCCCAGAAAGGGCATACAAACAAACCAAACACAGTTACACAGTCACATACCCAAGGGCCTATGAGATTGATGGATGATTGAAGTGGCTGGAGCCAAGGAGAGGTCAGGGAAGGCTCCCTGGAGGAAGCAGTCAACTATATCGACATTTTACATTCTGTTCCTTAAGAGTGCACCAACGATCTTCTGGCTGCATTAAATTAAAGCCTGCTTGAACTGATGCTTTTTAGTATTTTCCTTTTTCTTTTAAAATGTAGTTGAACACACAAAATCATAGCTGAAGGAACTGATATTTTCAATGCCTAGTATTGAGGCATTATGTAATAGAAGAAGTATGTGTCTGCTGTGTAGCTGATATGCCTCATAATGGGGAGAGGGGCTCCAAGAGAGTCTACAGGAATGCCAGATTGTGAGCAGCAAGTGGAGGAATAATAGGACTTGGGTTATTTGGTTTTCTTGGCTATATCTTTCACCCCACTTCCCCCAGTTTCACTGTCATCTCCCCGTGGGGCTACCAGGAACCACAAGAGAGCAGTCTCTCCGGCAAGGCAGAAGCAAACAAGAGAGGAAGGAACATAAGACTTGAAGCAGTAGTTGCTTTTGGCAAAATAAATAGCTTGTGATAGCCTCGTTCCAAGCTTTAACATATCTTGTGCCAAAAATGCAAAATGCCAAGTGGAAGAAAAGCACTCGACTTCTCAAGGGCCCCATCCAAGAGCCCTCACAAGTCCATTCAAACATGATTACGCTCATTATCACCTCCCAACATGTTCAGGGCCCCTGTGAATCCCCAGAGGGGCACTCGGGTTTCTTTCCGGCTGTGATCCAAGCTTGCAAAATTTTGTCAAAGAACTCATATGTGGTGATGTCTTAGAATGCCCCATTCTCAAGTTCAGCCACCCCAAGGAGATGGTATTTTTGTGCAAATAATAGAAGGCGCCAAAGCACAATTTGGAATAGGATTTGTTGTAATGTTAAAGATTTTCCTTGGGGTAAGGAGGGGCACTTCAACAAAGCTATAGTTAGGTGGGGAAACACTATACATTCAAGTTAATAACATGTCTCCACCATGTTTAAGGAAGAAAATAAATCTGATGAGGTATTGTGTAGGCGTGTCACTTTAGGTCCTCTAGGAAACAGACACTGTGAAGGGAGACAGGAATGTAAGAGATTTAGTGGAAATAATGTCTGTGAAAACTAAAGAAGGAAAAAGTAGTTTTGGGCAGGGAATGTCTTTGGACTGTGATACAGATCTGATCAAACCAGTCAATCCTCAAGGAACTCAGTCCTGAATATTCATTGGAGGGACTGATGCTGAGGCTGATGTTCCAGTACTTTGGCCACCTGAGGCCAAGAGCTGCCTCACTGGAAAAGACCCTGATGCTGGGAAAGATTGAAGGCAGGAGGAGAAGGGGCAACACAGGATGAGATGGTTGGATGACATCACAGATTCAAAGGACATGAGTTTGAGCAAACTGCAAAGTCCCAACACATTATTCTTTTAAAATTCATCATCAGTAATTTTTTAAATTGATGTTCTACTCTGTACCAGGTACTATGCTTGGCCTCTACCTATGTAGAGTTCACAGTAATAGAATAGAATAATTAAAGCAATACATGATAAAGACTAATGGAAGTACATGTGAATGGTAGCAGAAGCTCAGGGAATGAAGGGCAAAAATATACAATGATTTAGATGTGTGTTTTACCCTTGGGCGGGGCCCTGACAGTCTATTTCATACCACACTGACATGAGCAGGTGTGTTACTCAGGTAGGCTCCCAAAATGGGCTGCAATAGGTTAAGTAAGTGATTAGTAAACATCTTTGCTTCCCTGGAGGCTCAGTGGTAAAAAAATCTTCCTGTAATGTGGGTGACCCAGGTTCAATCCTTGGGTCTGGAAGATCCTCTGGAGAAGGAAATGGCAACCTGCTCCTGGCTTGCCTGGGGAATCCCATGGGCAGAGGAACATGGAGAGCTACAGTCCATGGGGTTGCAAATAGTCAGACATGACTGAGCGACTAGCACACACACAACCATTTCTAGAGCAGAAAATTTTCTGTTGAAAAAGAGGTCACAGTCTCAGTTACTAAGTTTAGACAACACTGGGACCCAAAGCACTTCCCCTGCGGCTCAGTGCTAAAGAACTCACCTGCCAATGCAGGAGACACTGAGATGCAGGTTTGATCCTTGGGTCAGGAAAATCTCTTGGAGAAGGAAATGGCAACCCACTCCAGTATTCTTGCCTGGAAAATCCCATGGACAGAGAAGCCTGGCAAGCTATATATAGTCCATGGGGTAGCAAAGAGTCCCACCAGACTTGGCAACAGAGAACACGTGTGAACCAAAAGCAGTCCATTTTTAGAAAATGGAGTGCCAATTCCAGCCCAAACAAACTGGACCTCAACTCCAGGTGGAAAAAGCCATGCTGCTTTCAGCCACGGAAGCAAAAAGTTCATGGGCTCAGAAACAGTATTTCCGCCTAGAACGGCTGTGTGTGCTGTCCGACTTTTCGCGACCCTATGGACTGTAGCCTGCCACCCTCCTCTGGCCATAGAATTCTTCAGGCAAGAATACTGGAGTGGGTTGTCATGCCCTCCTCCAAGGGGATCTTCCCAACCGGAAGATGGCGTCAGCATCTCTTCTGCACTGGCAGGCGGGTCCTTTACCACGAGCGCCACCTTGGGAAGCAACGTTTAGGGGACTTCTTTTCCTCATTGTGTTTTCTTTTCCAGTTAGGCCTCACAGACATGATGTCTGGTGTGTAAACAGTGGCTAAAAAGTTCACATGTTTAACCAGACCTTGATGTGCATTGTTCTAGAGTAAAGATCTGTGGTCAGTTTTGGCGGGATGGACTGGAGTATAAAACATGACCACTATTCTTCAGGAGCAAATAGTCCCAGGTCTAGAAAAACCCACTAGTTTCCAGGGAGCACTCCTTTATTTTGGGACTGTCTCTGGGCTCCTTCACATCACATGATAGTTCAGATCAAGTGACTTCAGACTGAGTCCTCTTCTTGCTTGGGTCTGGGCTACCACTGTTAGCACTACCACTTCCAAAGGGCTAAAGTTTTTGGTCTGTGGCTTTACTATTATCCCACTGATTTTACACTGAAGGGCCTTAACATTGCCTGAAGTCATTACATTCAGCTGACGTATCGGTTGGACCCCCTATTACCCTACCAGTCATAGACCTGGATGCAAACTAGTCTTTGTCAGTTCATATTAATGTGCAATTATCTGCAGTGGCTCAGAAATCATGGCATTTTTCAGAATACTTGTCATGCGCGTCTTGAACTGTTTTTGTAACAACAGGGAAAAATAGATCCATCCTATGTGAACTGATACAAACCAACTTCCAAGTGCAGAATGACTTGCATCTTAATGCTGAAAAAATGTACACAAATATATCATATTATATTCCCAAAGCTGACCCTTTGTTTCCTTGTCCTGGAGCAGGGTAACTGGAATTCTGTTATGTTTTCTTTATTCTTTTGCTTTTTAATCCTCTGTATCTTACCTACAAATCACTCCACTGGTAAGAAAGGCTCTGCTATGAACCACATGCTTCATCAAAAGTAAACCTCACTTGCTTCTTCTTATTGTGGTCCCCCAACAGATCAAGGAAAATAGTTCTGTTTTCACAGTGAAATCACAGACATAAATCTCTCAAATCCAGCTCATCTCTTTGTGAGGACTCCTTCACATTCATTTTCTGCCAAAGAGATTGAAAGAGATTCCTTCTAGAAAACTCAAAAGCTGGGGGAGAGGAGTGCTTTTAGCAGCCCTCAGCTTCATGGTGACAAGTCCATTGGGATCCCAAATGGCAGGTCCAAACCTAAATTTGCATGCAAGCAACAAGGCAAACCTCTCAGATTTTTTTTTCTTCTACTCCCCTTATTGTAGTTCCTTCACCTACTCCTCCCTGGCTCTGCTGCTTAGTTTGTTTTTAACCTACAATCCACAGTAATGGGGAGATAGAGTGCTGAGCTTGGAGGTAGAAAGAACCAGGCTCCTTCTCTGCTTTCTTATTATGTGACTCACAGTGCCATCTCTCAGCCTATTTCCACAGTTGTAGTTGAGAAATAATCACTTCTCAGGGTTATGGGAGAATCAAATGACATAACACATATTAGGTTGGCCAAAAGTCATTTGGGTTTTCTGTAACATCTTACAGAAAACTCGAACCAACTTTTGACCAAGCCAATATAAACGTTTGTATTAATAAAACCCACCAATTTATATTAGTAAAATCCACCAGTCCTTACTCCCCTAACTGAATGCTCGTCTGAAATAAGACTCACAACTAGTAGGCCTACTTAGAAGGACTCGCTTCCCCAGTGGTGGGACAGTTGATCTGTCAGCAGAAATCAGCTGCAATGACCAGCCAGGAAGGTCTAAGCTTAGGATGGAGACCATTCAGCTCGACAGCAGTATCAGCTGCCATCTGCCCCTGGAGAACCCAAGCTAAAGCTTTCTACAGGAGTTAAAGAATTCATTTCCTTCTCCTTTTTCTTTTTCTGTATTTAGAGGGTCTGACATTGTCCCAGAAGAAGCAAATTAGACAAACCAGTTTACATGAGTGAATAAGTCGGTCAAAATATTTCCCGTCAGCCTGGCAGATATTCCTACCATACCCTCGCAACAACCTCTTCTTTACCTGCTCTCCTGCCACACTTATACCTTCTTACTTCCTGCCTACATCATTGCTGCCAAAAATAATCACTTCAAAAATGGCCTAAAGGATTGTTAAATGAAATGAACAGGTTGCATCACTCAAACTAAGACTGAGGGAACCCCCACGAACTCTCTCTCCCATGATGAGTCATGTGGAAAGTCCTCAGCCTTATTTCAAGGGCATCCCCATTTGGTCCCACTGGGCTTTCCATCCTCAGCTCTTGCTAGATCCCAGTGTGAACTTGAACAGCAAGTAGACGGGTCTTCCCTACTCTCCATCCGTCTTTACTCCTCTGCCCCAACCTCAGTTTGAGCTTCTCCTTTTCATCTTTCTGTGTCTAATTTTCACTCATTCTTCAGGGGCCATCACAACCTCTCTGTCACCTTGCTTTCCCATAGATAGGCAGCACCTGAGAACTTTGGGATAAGATAGTTTGGGGTTTGAATCCCCCTCTCTGCTACTTGTTACAATAGTTGTAGAATGTGGAACAAATGAAGTATGTCAAGTAGGATAACACCACCTGACTGTGTTGTCAGGAGGATCAAATGAGATGAAACATAGAACATGGTGGCTGGTAAGTAGTAAGCAATCAATAAGCAAAGATCAGTATTTAAAAAAAAAACACTTCATTTTATGTTGAAGGTATAGCTGGCTAACAATGTTGTGATGTTTTCAGGTGGACAGCAAAGGGACTCAGCCATACATATGCATGTATCCTTTCTCCCACAAACTTCCCTCCCATTTTAGATTGCCACATAACATCGAGCAAAGTCCCCTGTGCTATATAGTAGGACCTGGTTGGTTACCCATTTTTAATATAGCAATGTGTACATGGTCATCCCAGCTCACAAACAATCTCTTCCTTCCTTTCTTGTCCCTGGCAACCATAAGTTTGTTCTCTAAGTCTGTGGGTCTGTTTCTGTTTTGTAAATAAGTTCATTTGTATCATTCTCTTCTAGATTCTGCAGATAAGGGATGTCACATGGTATTTCTCCTTCTCTGATTTACTTCACTCAGCATGACAATCCCTAGGTCCATCCATGTTGCTGCAAATGGCAGTATAATGGCCATTATTTTTACCTGACTATAATATCTGCCACATCTCAAACTTACTGTCAGCTTATGGCAGTGCTGTACAATTTGATAGCATTACATTTAATTCATGACCAACTGCAGATATTAGGTTTGTGAAGACCTTTGTGGGGGAAGAATTTCCAGTTGAGAAACATGTGACCTTATAAAAAAAACAGGATTAGGGAAGCTGAGGTCATGTGTGAATCTATAAAATTTATTATATATTTTTACATTCATTAAAATAAGTCAGTAAAGGCAGAACATTAAACAAAGAAGCTATAGTCATATTTTAAGAGTATCACATTAGTGAGAATTAATTTCCACCTACTCTGTCTTGCTCCCTGGAAACTTTCTGGGGCACTTTGACCTGCAGAGTCAAAAGGATGCTTATGTATTCAGTTTGCCTTGTAACAGCTAATGCTAACGTCATGAGGCATTCTGATCTGGGCCTGTTCCTTCAACCACATGTTTCATGCATTTTTGATCTGGTGACTTGGAACTACTGATTCCTGCTTCTCAGATTTTTTTTTCCAATCCTGCTCCTTCAGCCCATCTTATACCATCTCAGCACCCTTGAAGAAACTGATTCATACCAGCATTCTTTTCCCTGCTTCCTCAAATGAAGAATATCTTGAATCCGGATGAAGAGTTAAGTCTATTTCCATGGAAGGTTTCTACCTCATTCTCAAAGCTGTACTCAGCTTAGGAGAGGAAATCAGGTGTTGTGTAGACACGTTACCCAGAAGGAGAGATCTCACTGCCAAGGGCTTCTGAGGGATTGTCTTGGGGATGTAACTTCTATTCTTAATAATCCCTTCCTTCTCTTCCCTTTTTCTGGCCTCAGCTCTTTACCTCTTTGCCTTCCTCAGGCCTCTACTTGCCCCATTTTCTCCTGGGAGCCCTTTCCTGCTCCAGGAATAACTTGGCTCCCTGCCCCAGGACTCTTCTGGCGATGCAGCACTGGCGGTGTCAGGCATTCTCGAATCTCCTGGGTTTTTCTTCCTGTGACTGCGGGCTCTTGGGAAGAGATGGAGGAGAGTAGTTCTGATCCTCTCCCTGGGGAACAAGTAAGGGTGCTTCCACTCTGTCCTGAGATTTCTCCTTCCAAATTTCTGAAGTTAAACACACCTCACTGTGGAGATTCATCTCTCTGCAGAGTCTCTCAAATGGGCTCCATTTGTATCTCTTCCAGGAATATAACGTGATTCTTTCTCACCAGAACCCAGAGCCTCATCTACTACTGTCAAGTGAGTTTCTGATGGCAGGAGGAGGAGGAGAAGGTGAGTCACTAGGTTTAGGGGAGTATCATTAAAAACTTTTGCAAGAAGCATTTGCAGCTACTTCTGGTTTCTCTTGGCTGGTTGTATGTTTTCTCCCAAGCCCTATTCAGGCAGGGCTATCTGTGACTTATGCTTGGAGTTATGGAAGGTGGCTTTCCCTTCCCTTTCACACAATAACTGAGTATCATGTTGCCCTTCTGTTTCTGTCTCTGCTTTTCTGCATCAATTTTCAGCTTATCTGAATTCTCATTGTGTATGCTCATGGGGGCCAATTCCATTACATTGCTCCACAAAGAGTCCCTGGACTCCCTTTTCTAGAGTAATTTAGCTGATTTCAGTATGAATCAAAAGAAGCTGACTTCAATATGAATCAAAAAGGAAAGACGTTTGGCAACATTTTGATAGCAATTATAGCAATTAAGGGAGTACACTGTCATGGGCGAGCTGCGGGTGCAGGGCACCAATGCCTCAGCTGCAGTGCCTGTCGGATGAGAGCCTGGGGGCCCCGGGCATGGAGGACATTGCTCAAGACTAACTTTTGGTGAAAAGAGGGGGGGCCTTTGACCTCATAGAAGGGTTAAGTCTCACATTATCTTTTAAGGAACTTATGGCCTAATGACTGATAAATTTAATTACCTTAGCTTTCTTACTATCTTTAATAAAACTGCTTAACGATAAAGAGTTACTGGTCCTACAGCTTTTGTGTTTAAGATGCTGTACAATTATTCAGCAAATGAGAACTTTCCTTTTTTTTTTTTGTGAAGGAGAATGATCAAGGAATTGAAAATGAGGAAAGATTTAAGAAGTTGCTAGACCAGTACTACCAACTAGAACTAAGGATGAGTGTTTTTCCTACTTCAAGTCCCGAGTTAGATTCCTCAGCTAGGTCTATCTACATGAATCATGCTAAGCAGAGTTGTGAGAGTCATATCTGGTGAATTCATGACTGCTCAGCAGCTTGCTTCAGCCCAGCTATATTTTCCCACATTCATTGGATAATTACCCAATACCTTAGAATTGATTAATTGGATCTTACATAAGGAAAGCCACATTTCTGAGTGGTGGAAAGTTCAAAAAAGTAAGACATTAAGAAAATTAAGAAGTTTTTGGGTTGGTTTTTTTTTTTTTTGCAAACTTGAGGCCATCAATGCTTATTCCAAACTTTAAATCTTTCAAGATCAAAAGTCCGTCTTGAGGATAAAGCATACCAAAGCCATAGAGAAACGTTAGTTTTGGCAAGATGAGCAAAGAGAAGTGGGCAGAAAGGAAGCAAGCAAAATACAGAGAGGAAATTCTACCTAAACTCTCCTCACAGAAGTTTCATTAAAAAACAACAAACAATCATCCAGCCATCTCTTTATATCAATAAAAAAATAATTAAAGGGAAAATATTTAAAATGAGTGACCTCTGCAGGTTCTGATTTTTCAACATATGAAATTCTAAAATTAAAAAGTTTTGTGACTTCCCTGGTGGCCCAGTGGCTAAGACGCTGTGCTCTCAGTGCAGGGCACTCGGGTTTGATCCTAGTCAGGGAACTAGACCCCACTTGCTGCAACTAGAAGATTCCCTGTGCTGCAGCTAAGACCCAGCACAATCAAATAATTAATTTTTTTTAAAAGAATACATTTTTAAAGAGTTTTGTGAAATTTAATCCCTTAGGAAATTAATCAGAAGGTCCAAATGCTCACAGCCTCAGGGGTTGGCATGACTGGTTCTCTCTGTGTAAATGTGAGAATGCCATTACATGAAACCCCATCCCTGACACACAATGATTCAATTTAGTGGGCTTTAACAAGGGTACCAAGTCCAAGAATCCAACGAGAGAGTTGAGAAAGCGTTTGGTTCTGTTTGCTGAACAGAAACAGCAGAAATACAGTTCCAATCCCACACCAAAGCTATTGACTTCCATTGACCCTAAAACATAAAGCCATCTCTGGGACAACATTAAACACACCAATATTCGCTTTAGAGCGGTGTCAGAAGGAGAAGAGAGAGATAAAGGACCTGAGAAAATATTTGAAGAGATAACAGCTGAAAACTTCCCAAACATGGAAAAGGAAGTAGTCTGCCAAGTCCAGGAAGCACAGAGTCCCAGGAAGGATAAACCCAAGGAGGAACACACCAAGACACACAGTAATCAAGCTGACAAAATTTAAAGACAGAGATAAAACATTAAAAGCAACAAGGGAAAAATAACCAAGAAAATACAAGAGAATCTCCCATCAGGCTTTCCGCTGATTTCTCAACAGAAACCCTACAAGCTAGAAGGGAATGGCATGAAACATCTAAAGTGATGAAAGGGAAGAACCTACAACCAAGAATATTCTACCCAGCAAGACTCTCCTTCAGATTTGATGGAGAACTCAAAAGCTTTCCAGACAAGCAAAAATTAAGAGAATGCAGCACCGCAAAGCCAGCTTTACAACAAATGCTAAAGCAACTTGTCTAGGCAGGAAACATAAGAGAAGGAAAAGACCTACAGAAAATAAATCCAAAACAATTAAGAAAGCAGTAATAGGATCATACATGTTGATACTTACCTTAAATGGAAATGGATTAAATGCACCAACCAAAAGACATAGACTGGCTGGGTGGCTGAAAACGTGCATGTATGCATTTCCACTTATCACATCACTCACCTTGACCACCCCCCATGTTGTATGTAATTATTTTATATTGTTAATCATGTTCCCATTATGGCTTGCATTGTAACTATCTTTTACTTTTTGTCTGGATATTGATTGGGAAAACTGAGAAACATCTTTTACTATTGTGATTATGTAACTATTACTCTCTTAACACCACTGTATCATGATTGGTCAACAGAAAAATAATAGAACTCTGTATCACCAAAACTAGTGTCTAATACAAAAACCTATAATCAGTTTCTAAAATTCAGATGTGTATCACAGCTATCTTCTGATGTGTATCAGAAAAATACAATGCCCGGGTATTGCTTTTTTTCTACAGAGCTCCAGATATATTGCTAATGAGCAGTCACGTTTAAAAACAGTAGGACTATAAGATGATCTTTTACTTTTATCTTGTTTGTCTCACTTTTTCTATTTCATATTCAATGCTCCCATTTCATTTAGTTTATGTTCTCCAATTTCTCCATTTGTTTTTATGTTCTTTCTCAACTGTTCATCAAGTGTAGTAGAAAAACTATTGTATACATATATATGTAAGATATGTATGATATATATTTTAAAACATGAATTTTTGCCTAACTAGAAAATCTTGCTTCCACTTGGTTGACTTAGTATGAATAGAGTGCTAAATTTCTAATTAAAAAATAGATATGCAACAAGCAAATAAAGTTTACTGTATAGCACAGGGAACTATAGTCAGTATCTTATAATAACTTATGATGGAAAATAATTTCAAAAATAATACCTGTGTATTTTGTGTAACTGAATCACCTTGCTGTGCATCAGAAACATTGTAAGTCAACTATACTTTAATAAAATATATATATTTAAGAAACATAAAACCATATCAAGTTATATAATTACACTATTTGCAGAATTGAATCAAATATAAAAAAATTTTATCTTAAACAGCAGACTGGTTCCAAATAGGGAAAGGAGTATGTCAAGGCTGTATATTGTCACCCTGCTTATTTAACTTATATGCAGAGTACATCACGAGAAATGCTGGACTGGATGAAGCACAAGCTGGAATCAAGATTGCCAGGAGAAATATCAGTAACCTCAGATATGCAGATGACACTTTTATGGCAGAAAACAAAGAAGAATTAAAGAGCCTCTTGAAAGTGAGAGGAGAGTGAAAAAGCTGGCTTAAAGCTCAGCATTCAGAAAACTAAGATCATGGCATACAGTCCCATCACTTCATGGCAAATAGATGGGGAAACAGTGGCTGACTTTATTTTGGGGGCTCCAAAATCACTGCATATCGTGAGTGCAGCCAGGATATTAAAGACGCTTGCTCCTTGGAAGAAAAGCTATGACCAACCTAGACAGCATATTAAAAAGCAGAGACATTACTTTGCCAACAAAGGTCTGTCTAATCAAAGCTATGGTTTTTCCAGTGGTCATGTATGGATGTCAGAGTTGGACTGTAAAGAAAGCTGAGCACCAAAGAATTGATGCTTTTGAACTTTGACACTGGAGAAGACTCTTGAGAATCCCTTGGACTACAAGGAGATCCAACCAGTCCATCCTAAAAGAAATCAGTCCTGAATATTCATTGGAGGGACTGATGCTGAAGCTGAAACTCTGATATTTTGGCCACCTGATGCGAAGAACTGACTCATTTGAAAAGACCTTGATGCTGGGAAAGATTGAAGGCAGGAGGAGAAGAGGATGACAGAGGATGAGATGGTTGGATGGCATCACCGACTCTATGGACATGAATTTGAGTAAACTCCAGGAATTGTCGGAGAAGGTGATGGCACCCCACTCCAGTACTCTTGCCTGGAAAATCCCATGGACGGAGGAGCCTGGTGGGCTGCAGTCCATGGGGTGCAAAGAGTCGGACATGGCTGAGTGACTGAACTGACTGAACATACTTGCCAAGGGGAAAACACACAGGGAGAGGGTAGAGAACTGCTCCTTTTCCATGTTTTATCCCACTTCAAATTTACCTAGTCTCAAGGAGCTAGTATTCTAGGTAAGTTGAGTTCTATACATTCCACACTGGTGGTTCCTTTAGCTAGTAGAACTCATGAGATTAGGATGAATAATGGAAACTATCAGTTCAGTTCAGTTCAGTCACTCAGTCGTGTCCGACTCTTTGCGACCCCATGAAGTGCAGCACCTCCCTGTCCATCACCAACTCCCGGAGTTCACTCAGACTTGGGTCTATCGAGTCAGTGATGCCATTCAGCCATCTCATCCTCTGTCGTCCTCTTCTCCTCCTGCCCCTAACCCTCCCAGCATCAAAGTCTTTTCTGATGAGTCAACTCTTCGCATGAGGTGTCCAAAGTACTGGAGTTTCAGCTTCAGCATCATTCCTTCCAAAGAACACCCAGGGCTGATCTCCTTCAGAATGGACTGGCTGGACCTCCTTGCAGTCCAAGGGACTCTCAAGAGTCTTCTCCAACACCACAGTTCAAAAGCATCAGTTCTTCGGCGCTCAGCCTTCTTCACAGTCCAACTCTCACATCCATACATGACCACAGGAAAAACCACAGCCTTGACTAGACGGATCTTAGTCAGCAAAGTAATGTCTCTGCTTTTGAATATGCTACCTAGGTTGGTCATAACTTTTCTTCCAAGGACTAAGCGTCTTTTAATTTCATGGCTGCAATCACCATCTGCAGTGATTTTGGAGCCCCCCCAAAATAAAGTCTGACATTGTTTCCACTCTTTCTCCATATATTTCCCATGGAGTGATGGGACTGGATGCCATGATCTCCATGGGACAGATCTGAATGTTGAGCTTTAAGTCAACTTTTTCACTTTCTTTTACTTTCATCAAAAAGCTTTTAGTTCCTCTTCATTTTCTGCCATAAGGGTGGTGTCATCTGCATATCTGAGATTATTGATATTTCTCCTGGCAATCTTGATTCCAGCTTGTGTTTCTTTCAGTCCAGTGTTTCTCATGATGTACTCTGCATATAAGTTAAATAAGCAGGGTGACAATATACAGCCTTGACATACTCCTTTTCCTGTTGTTCCATGATGTCATGTTCCAGGACGTACTCCTCCAGTCCTTTGTTCCATGTCCAGTTCTAACTGTTGCTTCCTGACCTGCATACAGATTTCTCAAGAGGCAGGTCAGGTGGTCTGGTATTCCCATCTCTTTCAGAATTGTCCACAGTTTATTGTGATCCACACAGTCAAAGGCTTTGGCATAGTCAATAAAGCAGAAATAGATGTTTTTCTGGAACTCTCTTGCTTTTTCCATGATCCAGTGGATGTTGGCAATTTGATCTCTGGTTCCTCTGCCTTTTCTAAAACCAGCTTGAACATCAGGAACTTCACGGTTCACATATTGCTGAAGCCTGGCTTGGAGAATTTTGAGCATTACTTTACTAGCGTGTGAGATGAGTGCAATTGTGCGGTAGTTTGAGCATTCTTTGGCATTGCCTTTCTTTAGGATTGGAGTGAAAACTGACGTTTTCCAATCCTGTGGCCACTGCTGAGTTTTCCAAATGTGCTGGCATATTGAGTACAGCACTTTCACAGCATAATCTTTCAGGATTTGAAATAGCTCTACTGGAATTCCATCACCTCCACTAGCTTTGTTCGTAATGATGCCTTCTAAGGCCCACTTGACTTCACATTCCAACTATACTTCACAGTAAAAACTCCCAAAAATCTGTCCTGTACTGAAAGTTTAAGCCCAACCATAGCATTTGGTCTGCTTCAAAGAAAGAAGGAAATCCAACCACAGCCTGTACTCGGGTATACCTGAATTTACGGTTTATTTCTCTGCTTGCTCTATTCTCCATGGGACAGATCTGAGTATGTTTCATTTCTACTGAAAGCAACCCAATTCCAGGTCACAAAAATCAATAGGAGCCCTGTACTTATTTTGGCTGCAAAACTAGAGAGCAAAGTGAGAAATGGTCCCTAATTAATACAAGGAAATTGAGTACATGGTCGCAGACGCACCCACATACAGGCGATTGACTTCACTTCCATGCAGGCTGCCAGAGGAAGCTTATTGTTAACCAAGCTGGCATGAGCACAATAAAAATGACCATCTTCTCCACTACTCCCCAAAAATGGTGAAGAGAGACTAACAAAATTAATCTGAATAAGATCTGCGGATATCATCAAATACAGCAGTTCTCATTCTTGGCTGACATTTCAGTGATTTTGCAAGTCATTAAAAAATATAGGCATATACCTACCTTAAAGCACTTTGGGGAGAGAGTAAAGAGGGAGAGTAACAGTTTGATCTGTAATAGGTGAAGGGGGCATACCTGTCCTGCAGTCTCAGATCTGGGTCTTCTCTCTGGAGAATATCTCAAGTGTTATATAGTAAGTTTAGATGATGTCTTTGTGGGCAGGATGTGTGGATGTTTAATATTAATATCCCAGGGGAATAGCTGCTGAGGAGTTGTTCCTCTCATAAGCAAGTACAAAGAATCCACACTTTATATATGATTCACTTTAGATCATTCTCAATATTAATAGAGTAATCTCTTTTCACCTGGATGAAAAAAGACCTTGCTCTGGGTACAGTATGAATATTTTTACAAAGAAACTTCCAGAGATCCGGAGCGATGCTTCATATTTGTCCCAGAGATTCAAGCAAACAACATTTATCCACGTGCAAATATCTCATCAGGGCAAAGCTGATGCCTAGTTGCTCTCTTCCTCTGGGAAAGCTCTAGAAACCCATGGGAAGAATTCATTTCAACCTTCTGTGTGTCCCTCAAAGTTGCCAGAAGTCTCTATTCTGTCTGAAGTGTTAAGTCAGGAAAACATACCCATCTGAGTAAGAGTGGGATCTATTGCATCATGGTAAGCACAGAGTTAACCTTCTTACAGACATTGTCACATTTAACCCTTACAATGAACTCAGGGAAGAACCTGATTTTCTGTGTTTTACAGACAAGAAGACTGAGACACAAAAGACAACAGGGATTTGCCCAAGACTGTGTCACCCAGACGCCTAATGCTGAGCTCCTGTTCTTAAGCACAAACTTCTTTGCATTGGGAATGGTTTCCAAGGCCAGCCTAGTTCTTGTCAGTTCCTGAACTGGTTAAGTGAAGTCTCTGGTAAGATCCAGTTCCATGCAGCAAAACCCCAAGTGACATAACCTGAGTGGAATTAACAAGGCCCTTTCTTCCACGACCTACATGCTTCTTCCGTATGTTCTTCCTGACACATATATTCTCAACAATATGTTCCTGACACACACATTGTGGACCCTGACTTTAGCAGAACTCTCTCTCCTGCCTAGCTGACCACTTGCTAACCAAAGATCATTTGTATAGAAGTTTTTTCTTCCTTTGCTACATGGAGCTAAGAGCACAGACTTCTAGTCACTTATGAGTGTAAATGCTGGGCCACTGGCGTAATTACCTTGAGTTCAAGATGTGATTGAGCCAGAGGCTGGCCCAGTGCTGAGACCCAGTGTGGGGAAGGATCTGCAGGGTTGTGTACAAAATTGAGTGACTAAATGCGTGTGCACACACACACACACACACAGAGCACACCTGAGGTGTGACTGTGTGATAAGCAAGAAGCTGTGAACTAACCACTGGGGCTCAAGTGACTGACAACACAAAGTCCTCTAAGCTGAGTATGTGGAGGGTCATCTTCCTTTGAAAACTATTGTGAAAGCATTCTGCATGCCAGCACCCAGGTAGCTGCCAGAGAAGGGACCCCTGGGATAGGGATCCCAAGTGGAGCTCGGCCTCCCATGGTCCCCAGTGTCCACTGGCGTTGTTTCTCCACTGCCCATGCCCATGAGAAAACTGATTCCAAGCCTCTTCCATGCCCACCTCCCTGGGGCAATCTCATATTGATACCATGTGCTGAGTGGAGGTTATCAGAAGAGATTTAATGAGAAGGGATTTGGCCAGACAGCTTGGGAGACTCCATCACTGAATGTAATGTTGGAAGTGAGTCAGGCAGGTCCTGAAGAATTCCAACTGCTTGAGGCAAGTTGGCACCCTCACGTCCAGGCTTCTGGGAAAGCAGAGCCCTGGACATCTGCCCTGCTTCAGTGTGTTGCACCCAGACGGCCCTGGGCACCATCTCCTCAGCCATCAGCACCCCTCATGATGAGTGCTCCAAGACAGGCCTGGACTGGACATGTAACAAGCATTGGGAGTCCTGGACTCAGTGAAGAGAGGTTGACCTCTTATAGAGGGTTGAACTGGACCTCTAGAAGGTGGATCACACAGTGGGTAGAGTCCTGTGGCTGGGTTCCTACAGCCTGGGTTCCAGGGTTGCTTTGGTGTTGGGATTAAGCTTCCCACATGGCCTAGAACAATGGACTGGTTCAAAAGTGGGATAGGAGTTCAGTTCAGTCGCTCAGTGGTGTCCAACTCTTTGCAACCCCATGAATCGCAGCACGCCAGGCCTCCCTGTTCATCACCATCTCCTGGAGTTCACTCAGACTCACGTCCATTGAGTCCATGATGCCATCCAGCCATCTCATCCTCTGTCATCCCCTTTTCCTCCTGCCCCCAATCCCTCCCAGCATCAGAGTCTTTTCCAATGAGTCAACTCTTTGCATGAGGTGGCCAAAGTATTGGAGTTTCAGCTTTAGCATCATTCCTTCCAAAGAACACCCAGGGCTGATCTCCTTCAGAATGGACTGGTTGGATCTCCTTGCAGTCCAAGGGACTCTCAAGAGTCTTCTCCAACACCACAATTCAAAAGCATCAATTCTTCAGCACTCAGCTTTCTTCACAGTCCAACTCTTGCATCCATACATGACCACTGGAAAGGAGTATGTCAAGGCTACATATTGTCACCCTACTTATTTAACTTACATGCGGAGTACATCATGCAAAGGGCTGGATGAATTACAAGCTGGAATCAAGATTATCAGGAGAAATACCAATAACGTCAGCTATGCAGATGATACCACTCTAATGGCAGAAAGTGAAGAGGAACTAAAGAGCCTCTCAATGGGAGTGAAAGTGGAGAGTGAAAAGTTGGCTTAAAACTCAACATTCAAAAAACTGAGATCATGGCATCTAGTCCCATCACTTCATGGAAAGCGGAAGGGAAAAAAAGTAGTAGTGACAGATTTTATTTTCTTGAGCACCAGAATCACTGCAGAGGGTGACTGATGCTTGCTCACTGGAAGGAAAGTTATGATAAACCTAGACAGCATATTAAAAAGCAGAGACAGCACTTTGGCAACAAAAGTTCATCTAGTCAAAACTATGGTTTTACCACTAGTCATATATGAATGTGAGAGTTGGACCATAAAGAAAGCTGAATATGCATGCTCCATCATGTCTGCCTCTTTGCGACCCCATAGACTGTAACCTGCCAGGCTCCTCTGTCCATGGAATTTTCCAGGCAAAAGATACTGGAGTGGGCTGCCATTTCCTTCTCCAAAATAAAGCTGAGTGCTGAAGAACAGATGCTTTCAAATTGTGGTGCTGGAGAAGACCCTTAAGAGTTCCTTGGAAAGCAAGATCAAACCAGTCAAGCCTAAAGGAAAGCAATCCTGGATATTCATAGGAAGGACTGATGCTGAAGCTGAAGCTCCAATACTTTGGAAGAGCCAGCTCTGGAAAAGACCCTGATGCTGGGAAAGACTGAAGGCCAAAGGAGGAGGGGGCGGCAGAGGATGCGGTGGTTAAATAGCTCAATGGGCATGAGTCTGAGCAAACTCCAGGAGACAGTGAAGTACAGGGAAATCTGGCATGCTGTAGTCCATGGGGTCGCAAAGAGTCGGACATGAAGGACATGACTTAGCAACTCAACAACACCAGAGAAAGTTCACCTCGACTGAATTCAACAGGCATTTCTTCCAAAGGACATCTATTCTCATTCTTAGTTATTTAAAACAACGGAACTCCCCTAGCCATCCTGCCCTCACACAAGTGCTGAGTAAGAGATTGTTTCTACAATGACTGAGAGACTTCAGGGAGTCTCGGTTAATTTGACAAAATTCCCCACTGCACTCCTAAATCTTGGCCTATTAATGATTCGTTTGTGACTAAGTATTAATTTTTAACAATGCAAACCTGCCTCAGATGGATAAATAGTGAATAGCTTTCCCATTCACGTGTTTATAGAGAAGGAAAGGGACAGAATGTTAATACTGGATCAGCAGGTGAAACTCCAACAAGGATAATGTTTGCTCAAGAAGTGTCGTCACTTTGCCATGTGGGAGCCATGGCCTCCTCAGGCCCTTACAGGTCCAGCCTTAGGAGATTTTGCATTAGTGTCAGCAAAACGCAGGGAAGGGTTTCAGCCTTCACTGAGACTCAGACAGTGAACACTCTAAATCTACTGTGAATGTGTGGGAAAAAAGGGAATTTTGAGCTGTTATTTTAATCAGGTGAAAACCAATTTGATGCTTCTCTATTTGACACTTTCTAATTTTCTCAGCCCCTGAATTTAGTCTCCTGGTTACTGGGGAAACACATTTTTTTTCCCCCTGAATCTATATCTGCCCTATAATTACCTCTAATCAAGAGCTGTAATGTTGCTTTAGTTTCATATGAAAGAATCATAAAACTGGTCAGAGAGGCTCTTGTGATAAAGACAGGAATCTGAAAATACCAGGAGGCCTGAGCATTGTCTTGTCAGATCAGGCCAGTTCCTGACCCACAAGCCTGCTGGGCCCTTGGCTTCTATGATACTCATGCTCATTCTGCTGGGCGGGGTGCCCCTGCCTTAGAGATGTCACCTACACCTGCGTGTCACACCTGGAATCAGTGCCCATTCTGCTTCTGAGTCTGAAATGATGAGGAATTGACCTGTTTGTAGGAGGGGCCCCTGCCACGCAGATCTCTGCCCAGGGCTTCATGGGCATTTGGGAAGCCGTTGCCAGGGTTGTAATGCCTCAGGGTGGGGGTGGAGATCTGCCCCACCTCAGAAATACCAGAGGGAAAGGCAGAGGGCAGGAAGAGAAGTGTGTCCAGGAGAGGTACCCCAAAGCCTGGGTCAATCAGCTGATTCAGGACTGACCCTGGGAAAAGGGCAAAGTCTGCAAACATTCATTTAGCAACTATCATACACCAAGCCCTGTAATAAGCCGTGGGGAAACATTGGTGAACAAGAAACAAGAACTTATAGTTCAAATATCAGACTGGAATCAAGCGGTCGCCCCCACCTCCAGGGTCCCCTTCTCCTTCTCAAAGAATGTCCCTGCACCAGCCAGCCTGTGTCACATGGAGACCAGACACCTACTTGCATTTCTGTTCTTTGAAGACACCATTCCTAAGCTCCCCCAAATCCCTTTTCTCTTGCACCCTCATCCCTTGAATACTTCAAAATACCTATTTGCTGGGGAAGTCCAATCTATTGACTGATCAGTTAGATTCTGTTACCTTTTTTTCCAAAGATGTTTACTTTTAAAAGAGGACACCCTGGAGGAGGAACTGGTAAGCCACCCCAGTATTCTTGCCTGGAAAATCCCACAGACAGAGAAGCCTGGCATAGTCCATGGGGTTGCAAAGAATCAGATATGAGAGTACATACTCACACACATGCACCAGAAAGCAGAGTTTTATCCCAAAGAATCATACTCCTGATGCCAGTCTGTCACAGGGACAGAATGGTTAAAAACATTTTTTTTAATAGTGACATCATTTTAATATTCCCTCCAATGTCTAGTGACATTATTTTAATATTCACTTAATCTCACAGCAATCATATGAAGTTGTTGATAATAAATAGATAAGAATATGAAATCCAGAAAGTCTTAGTTTTTACACAAGGTCACACAGCAAGAAAATAACAAAAGTGAAACATGGAAGCAAGTTCTCTGACTCCAAAGCAGGGGTCTTTCCATTGCACCGCAGTGCTTCCCTTGGCAATTACTTTGTGCAAGTGTTTGGGCCATCACCTGGCTTGAATTAGGGGCAGAGATAGACTTTGATGGGGTAGCAATATTTATGAGACTTTCTGTAACTCAAACAGGTACCTTGGGAATCACTTTTAGTTTTCCTAGGTGATCTGCCAAAAGTATTACCTCTTTTATTTTACCTCTAAACCTAAGTTCCCTTCTAAAATTTTGAGGTGTGAGGGAAGGATTGGATCGTGGCTTATGGAATCATGCCAGTGTTCTCAGGGTCCTTGGGCATGGCTTAGGGATTGGCCTGTCCTTCTCCTACCTTCCATGAACAGACGGATCAGTCTTGGTTGTTAAGAACTTCTCTGAGTGGTCCAGCAGCATGGGAAAAACATGGCCTGTCTGGTGGCCTTGGCCCAACCCTGGCCATAAAAAGGGGTTTCATGTTATTAGCAGCTTTCCTTTCACAGCTTGTTGGTATGAAATGTCTTGGCAGCTGAAATGATGGTGGAGATTCCCTCCTCATCACTGATTTCACAGAGTGAGTCGGAAAACACCCCATACTAAGAGCAGCCATGGCGCAGCTGTATTACTGCTTTAATTCATGGCACTGACAATAGCAAGTTGAGATGCTGGAAATGCGTGTAGCAGTGGTCAGCTGGCGACCAGATGGCAAGCTGAAATTAACTCTACACGGCAGGTCTAGTGGATAAGCCGGTTGTGTCTGGATGCCTAGCTTTGTCAACATTACTAGAAGGCTCTGCTACCAAGACTGAGCTGGAGATCATGGGGTAAGTAGAGGCACCCTAGGTGGTCCCAGTGAAGAGTGTGGGGTGTATATGTGCACACATATATTAAATATATATATGTACATATACACATATGTACAAAACATAAGTAAATACATTTATTTTTACTCAGTATTTGTTGTCTATCTTCCAAAGAGGATGGAAAATATATACACCCCTGAGCAAGTTGCATTTGAGGTCAGGACATGAAGTTCAAGTATGCTTTCTAGTAGAACTAAGTATTTCACTAGTGTGTCAGAGTTGAAAATAATAGCTCCCAAGTTCATTTGAAATGTTGCCGCCTGTAAAGACCAAAGCAGAGTGAATGAACCTATTGGCTAATTGAGTCTCTCTATTGATACCTAAAGTGACATCCATGGCTTATGCTGTGAGTGAAAATTCAGGCACTGCCCTACATTAAACATGAAGTTTTGTTTTCTTTCTGCTTTGGGTCTATTGACTCAATTACCACCAACAGGCAGAGTTCACTCCAGTCCCACCTCTGCCTATTTACCAAGTAGAAGTTGTGGAATAGAGGTGAAGGTGGTTTAGTGTAGAATTTTAACTCTGCTGTTTGCCTGGGGCAGTGTAGCAAGCATCCTCCAAGAGGGCCGCCAGTGGCCTCTGAATCCTGGTATTCACACCCTTGTGTAATTCCCTCCCCTTGGCAGCCAGCAAATGCAGAAAAATGATGAGATGTCAATTCTGAGATTAGAGCAGAAAAAGATTGTGGTTTCCAGCTTGAATGCAAACGTTCTCACTTTCTCTCGTTCTCTCTTTTTCTCTTTGATCATTTTTTTCTGTGGGAACCATGCTGCGAATTAGGCTGCAGAAAACAGAAAAGAGACTGGCCAGTAACTACATCAGGGAGCATGAAAGTAAATTCCCTCCCTTTTTAGTCCCCTCTCTGGCATTCAGATGAAACCACAGCCCTGGCCAACAGCTTGCCTGCAACCTCAAAGAGACCTTGACCCAGAGGCACTCAGTGCAGCTGTGCCCAGATTTCTGACCAACAGAAAGTGTAATCGATGTTTGTAGTTTGAAGACACCAAGTATTTTTTTTTGAGCGAGGGGTGTCATTTATTAAGCAATAGTAGAAAGCCAACACAGGCAGCACTGGACGACAAGGTGGTTCCCGCATTAACCACTGAGTGGGTGGGCCAAATCATCACAGGACTCAATGGACTGCACACGCGAGTTCCAAGTGAATCCTGGTATTTGAGGGGGAGTTTTTCTACACTTGAGTAGTGGAATCACTACCTGTGACTCACTGTGCATACAGGGAGCTCCTCAGACACATTTCTACCACTGGCTAGAGTAGTTTAAAAACAGTCTTGGTCCAGAGGCAAGGGCTCCACCACAGACTTACTAAAATAGAATCTCTAGGGTGGACCCCTGGATCTGTATTTCTGGAAAATCATCCCAGTAATTTTGCCTTTTAGTTCATTTTAGAAATCACTGGAATAAATAACCTTTCCAGGTCGTGTTCTGTGTTGGATCTCCATGGTTCTCTGTATTAAGGGAGCTTCACATCTCATGCAGGTAATACCCAGCAGTGAGCTTAGCATGCTTGCGTGTTCTAAATGTGGGTGTCAGAAACTTGTAGGAGTCAGAAATTTGAGCAGTACTACAAAGGAATTCCCTTGTAGCTCAGCTGGTAAAAAAAATCTGCCTGCAACGCCGGAGACCCAGGTTCGATCCCCTGGGTTGGGAAGGTCCCCTGGAGAAGGAAATGGCAACCCACTCCAATATTCTTGCCTGGAGAATCCCATTGACAGAGGAGCCTGGCAGGCTACAGTCCGTGGGGGTGAAAGAGTTGGACGAGTTAGCGACTAAACCACCACCACCCACAAAGTAATGCTTGTATATCTGAGTCTAATCACAGAAGTTATGAAGATTCTAGCATGATTCCACAAATGGTTTGTTCTCTAACAATTCAAACATCAGTGATACATTGCTGAAGTTAACTATTTTCAGAGACACTGTGGTATGGGGAAGGAGATACTAGAATTAGAGCCAGAACCAGGTTTAAATGCTGGCTTCTCTGCTTTGCAGCTGTGTGACCTTGGGCAAGTTAATTAATCTCTCTGAGCATACTTTTCCACTTTATTTTTAGAGCTTTGTTGTTTTTTTTTTTTTTTCTCCTGACTATAAAAATAATATAGCCTCCTTCTAAAAATAGGGAACATGAAGAAAAGTATTTTTAAAATCCAAAATTATGCATAACTTAGAAACCTCTGAAGCTACAGTCTTATTTTCTCCAGTCTAGTTTAAATGGATTTAGGTACATGTTTTTATGTAACTATGATCACGCTATTAGGTAAGCCTTTCATCCTGCTTTTTCACTTAACCTTTGTATTCTGAACATTTTCTCACATCATTAAAAGTTCCTCAAAGATATCACTTCCAGGAGCCTTATAGTACTCCACTGTGTGGGTGTATCATGGCTGTTTTCTGTGGTTAAATATTTCAATTATTTCCAAGTTTTCACCTTAATAAAAATATTGTGAGAAACATCTTTGTTTACAATATTTGTCCACATTTGCTATTACTTTCTTAGAAGAAACTCTCAGAAATGAAATCACTGCATCCAAAGGTTTAAATACATTTAAAGGTTCTGATACATGTTGCAAATTGCCCTTCAGAAAGGTTTAACCAGCGTGTGCTTCCACTAGTAGAAAGAGAAATTCCATCTTGATGCAACCTTGCCAGCATAAACGTTATTTTAAAATATTGCTGATTTGATGATCTACATGACTTTGTTAGTTTGATAGTCGAAGTATGCTTTCCTGTTATAATGCGTGTTTCTTATATTGTTGGGAAGATCAAGCCCTTTTCCTATATTTAGTACTTCTTTGGTAAAATGAAAATGATGTTCCCTACCTATATCATAGAGTTGCTGGGAAATTGTATGAAATGGTGATTGTGAATGTTTTTAATAAATGCAATGATAGGATATGTTCATATAAATCCTGAGGTCTCAGTGTAGTTGATAGTTACTTTATATGGAGATAAGGCTGTGGGATGGAGGGTAAATCCCGCAGTCCTCCTGCATCCCATACATTTCTGTGTCATATAATCAGAGTTCAGTAGCACCGAGCTGTAATCAAGGAATACTCATAGAGAGCAAACATACGCACCGCCCACTGCACAGCTATCTCCACCTTATCACTCTTGCTAATGGTAGGTGTTGGGGCAGGGATGACTTGGTTGATTATGCGTGTGTGGTGCTCAGCTGTGTCCCACTCTAAGTGACCCCATGGACTGTATCCCACCAGGCTCCTCTGTCCATGAAATTCTCCAGGCAAGAATACTGGAGTGGGTTGTCATTTCCTTCTAGAGGGGATCTTTCTGACCCAGGGATCCAATCAGGGTCTCCTGCATTGCGGGCAGATTTTTTTACCACTCCTTGGTTTGTTATCTGTTTGTTAACATTAGCTCTTCATAGCCACTTCCTCCCTCCTTTGCCAGCCACACCCCTGAGTTACTGCTCAAATTTGGGTCACAGCAGCTGCAGGCGCTTCTACAGTAAGAACCAAGACACCACCCCTTTAGACAGCCCCTAAAAACTGCCAGGGGTTTCCCCAGTGGCTCAGCAGCAAAGAATCTGCCTGCAATGCAGGAGATGCGGGTTTGATCTCTGGCTCCAGAACCCCCGGAGGGGGGCATGGCAACCCACTCCAGTATTCTTGCCTGAAGAATCCCATGGACAGAGGAGCCTGGCTGGCCACAGTCCATAGGGCTGCAGAGTTGGACACAAATGAAGTGACTTAGCATGCATGCAAAAACAGCCTAGGTCTGCCTAGAGGTAGAAACTACTTGATTTCAATACATGCAATGAAGGTGAGCACCAAAAGAAAGCTACAATTCCCAGAATTTCTATGTTATTAATAAATGGATGACTCATATAGTATTGCTTAGTCAGCTTGATTTTCTCACTTATTCAAAGACGAAAATTAACAAAAAAATAAATTCTTAAAAAGAAATGAAAAGGGGGAAATTAAGAAATAAAAACCATTAGGATAAAGGCCTGAAAACATTGAGAAATTTCCTTCAACAAATTCAACATGAAGCAACTAAGATGTTAAAAAATACATGGGTTTCAAAGGAGAAATGTGGTAGATTTAAAATACAATCAACATTCAGTCAGACTATAACTTCCCTTTCAGAGGCCTGGAATTCAGCCTTCCTTTTTCCAAGAATTCTGTTTTTTTTTTGCTGGTGATTACAAGTTCAAAAGTGGAAGTCATGAGAGTAGATCTGTTCTTTCTTACTTATAATTAAAAAAATTAAAAAGGGTGTTTGGGGACCACTTGTGCAAGTGCCTATAAATCCACAGGAAGGAATTTTGCCTTAGTACCTCCAAACAGACTATTCCTTTTTCTCCAAATTTATGGAGGAACTTTAAAGGCATCTTGTGTACATAGTTACACTGTCTGTGCTTTTAATTCAATGAGACTTTTGGCCGAGTATGGATTGCAAAGTTAGATATTTGGGGTTCAATGTTCTTTGGTACATTTTTTCCAGATATGACTTCATTTTATTTATACAACCTCATAGTGTCTTATAAGCTCGCTCTTTTTCATTATCTTCTGAAATCTCGTGCAACAAATAGTGGTTCCAGAGGGGAGAAAAAAATCAGTCTCCTAAACTTTTTCACTGAGAGAGCTGCCATTTTGTCCAGAAAGTGAAAGTGAAGTCACTCAGTCGCGCCGGACTCTTTGCGACCCCATGGATAGTAGCCTGCACCAAGCTCCTCCGTCCATGGGATTTTCAAGGCAAGAGTACTGGAGTGGGTTCCAAAAGGCAGCTCAATTATCACAGTCGTCATTCTGATGACCAGAACCTGCAGTCCTCTTGAAGTGAGGGTTTCCACAGTGCCCAGCAACTGTTTGTCACGGAGGCCTGCATGAATTGTCCCACACACTACCCGGGGTTTGTAGAACTGGAGAAGATGGAATTAGGGTGGCACTGGGCTTACCACAGAGCAGTGTTCTTCCAGCTTGCGGCTGGTTTGAAACAATGATTACTGCTGGAAACAGGGCATGATCAGATGAACCACAACGGAGAAAAAGACCTCAGGGAAGTCATCAGTTTGGAAACAGCCATCTCTGAACTTCATATGCAGTACTTTGGCCACCTCATGAGAAGAGCTGACTCACTGGAAAAGACCCTGATGCTGGGAGGGATTGGGGGCAGGAGGAGAAGGGGACGACCGAGGATGAGATGGCTGGATGGCATCATGGACTCGATGGACGTGAGTCTGAGTGAACTCCCGGAGATGGTGATGGACAGGGGAGGCCTGGCGCGCTGCGATTCATGGGGTCGCAGAGAGTCGGACACGACTGAGCAACTGAACTGAACTGAACTGAAGTCACTTTAGTCGTGTCCAGCTCTTTGCGACCCTATGGACTGTAGCACTCCAGGCTCTTCTGTCCATGGGGTTCTCCAGGTAAGAATACTGGGGTGGGTTGCCATGCCCTCTTCCAGGGGGATCTTCCCAGTCCAGGGACTGAACCCACCTCTCTTATGTCTCCTGCATTGGCAGGCAGGTTCTTTGCTACTAATGCCACTTGGGAAACCCCAACTAATGTTCATGGGAGTTATAAAATGCCAGATACTGAGTGAAGGTTTTCCGTGTTTTATCTCACTTAATCCTCACAATGCCTCATTGAGCCAGCAGCTATCATTATGTCACCTTGGAGGCGTGGAGACTAGGTCTGAGATAATATGTCCAGGTGCTTGTTCCACTCTGGAATTCAAGCAGGCAGTCGGGTCCCAGAGCCCATGCTCCTCGTGATCATGATGACAGCAAATAGTACAGACAGTGTGCTGACATTGAACGGTCCCAAGACTAGACTCAGCGTCGCTCACTTCCTATCAGAGAGTAAAGGGAAAGGCATCCACCTGGAGATGTGCCACAGACGCCAAGCTCAGCACTTTGCGTCTCGTCTTTCAGCGCACCGCCTGACAAGTAAGTTCCCCCTTTCTAACGCTGTGACTGGGATGGGAAGGCAAAACAGAAAGAAATAAAAGGCAATATTTCTTTCCCTCCTGGTCACAAAGGAAAGATTCTCTGAAAGTTGAGAAGCAGATGGTTCAGGGCAAAAATCAACAAGTTTAAAGTCTGGGATTAAAGACCAGATGCCACTACACAACCTTCAGAAGCCTCTAGAGGGACTTCAAAGAAACGGCCCAAAATAGTTGGTCTCCCTTCATGAAGAAAGTAGACTCAGTGTTCTGTGACCTCTTTGCAGCCAGGTTCTCCCCTAGCAGACTGTTCTCTGGAAAACACTTTGAGAAATGAAGGTAATTTTTAGGTGGCCAGGACAGAGAAATCTTTAAAACTTAAAAAAATTGCATAGTTGATTTACAGTATTGTGTTAGTTTCTGGTGTATAGCATAGTAATTCAGACATTTATCTTCTTTTTCAGATTCTTTTTCTTTATGAAGAAAGAAACAATGTTATATGAAACATTGAATATAGCTCCCTGTTCTATACATCTTTGTTGGTTATCTGTTTTACATAGCACAATGTGGTTATGTTAATCCCAACCTCCTAATTTAATCCCTCCCCACCCTTTTCCCTTTGGTAACCATTAGCTTTTCTATGCCTGTGAGTCTATTTCTATTCGGTAGATAAGTTCATTTGTATCTTTTTAGATTCCCATATAAGTGATATCATATGATATTTTCCATTCTTTGTCTAGTTTATTTCACTTAGTATGATAATCTCCAGGTCCATCCATGTTACTGCAAATGGCATTATTTGCATCATCCTTTTTGTATCATCCTTTTTATAGTTGAGTAACGTTCCATTGTATACATGTACCACATCTTCTTTATCTACTCATCTGTCAATGTACATTTAGGTTGCTTCCATAGCCTGTCTATTGTAAATAGTCCTGCAGTGAACATTGGGGTGCATATATCTTTACAAATTAGTTTTTTCTAGATATATGCCCATGAGTGTGATTGAAAGGTCATATGGCAATTGTAGTTTTAGTTTTTAAGGAACCTCTCTACTGTTCCCCATAGTGGCTGTACCAATTTACATTGCCACCAACAGTGTAGGATGGTTCCTTTTTCTCTGCACCCTCTCCAGCATTTGTTATTTGTAGACATTTTGGCCATGCTGACCAGAGAGAGGTAATACTCACTGTATTTTTGATTTGCATTTCTCTAATAATTAGCAACATAGAACATTTTTTCATGTGCCTGTTGGCCATCTGTATGTTAGGGACAGAGAAATCTAACCTCTTACGGCTTCTGTCAGTTTAGTTGCTTCACTGTGATGACTGATCAGACAAGTTTCCTGCAGGTACCAACTCCTCTCTGACCTTCACACATAATTCCATTTAGTTTTCTTTCTGGAGATTTCTCTCACACACATATGTACCATGAGCTTTCTCGTAGCTCTTATCTCTCATTTGCAGCTTCTCTCCCTTCCTTATCCCTTCTCACTCCATTTGTGAACCTAAGAGCGATGCCAGTAATTCATCACTCCACATCATGAGTGGTGCTAGAAACACACCTTTGTCAAGGAAAGATGGACGTATGGAAGTAAAATTAGACATAAAATGGAAATTATCACTTCTGGAATTCTGGAACCATCCACTGAACCTTCAGAACCTCCCTTTACACATAACTTAGGATCGCCATTAGGGAATCTCCAGTTTGGAAAAGATCATAGAGGTAATCTGACCTGAGTGCATACATTCTGCGTCATTCATATATTCATTGGAAAACAAAGCCAGTCTATCGTTGGTGCATAGCACTGGGACAGGCGACAAGTCAGACCTAAACACTGTCCTTAAGAAGCTTAGTATTTCAGAAAGGGAAAGTATTCGTTGCTCAGTTGTGTCTGACTCTTTGTGACCCTATGGACTGCAACCTGCTAGGTTCCTCTGTCCATGGCAAGAATACTGGAGTGGGTTGCCATTCCCTTCTCCAGGGAATCTTCCTGACTCAGGTCTCCCACATTGCAAGCAGATTCTTTAGTATCTGAGCCACTAGGGAAGCCCCTAGTGATTCAGGGGGACTAGAACCCACCCTGGGAGGGAAGTGCAAATGCTATGGCCCAGACTAGATCTCGTGGGGGGAGGAGGTCAGGAGCATTTTTGCAGAACAGGAGATTTTTGGACTGGTTCTTAAGGGAGAGGAAAATTCTCTTGGTTGCAAGTAACAGAAATACCATTTAGGTAAAACAGGGAATGTATTGGAAGGTTAGTCGTGACCTTGGGAAGGGCAGGAGTGCTGTGGCTTCCAATGTTCTTAGGGCCCTCCTTGCGTGCTCACCTGGGTGCTCTCTGCACGTCAGTCTCTTTCTCTCTTACTACAAATGGACAGCAAACTGGGCTGCTGCACATTCCCCACCTCATGCGCTATAGCCACACCACCAGAGAGGACCAATCCGATCTCCACAGAGCCTGTTTGAAAAATCCTGGAGACCAATGCAGGGCTCACCACAGAGCTGATCAGCAAGGGCTACATCACACAGACTTGGCCCTTGGAGAACAAGCGATGCATTGGCCATTCTCAGAACAGGGACACTCTGGGGATTCAAACAACCATTCCACGTAGGGACAGAGGGTCTTCCAAGCACTATCCTCCAGAGCAGGAGTCTCCTCCTAAATGATCTACCAGCAACAGAGTAGAAGCTGCCCTAAGAAGACTCTAGAAAACCAAGCTTCCAGCTCAGTGTTGTTCTGTGTGTACACTCTTTGCCCCTGGCTCCTTGCTACACACTTGCTTAGTTAGCACTAATTATAAGCAAATGCAAGGGCAGATCATGAGAGCAGAAAGACCAGTCATTTGATCATGGTCAGAATTACCAGTTGAATATACTGCATTCTTCTAAATACACTATTTCGTTTGATTCTCATCACAACTCTGTAGGGTAAGTAAAAGTGAAACAGTGATGAATACCCTATTGAACACATGTTACGTGCCAAGCACAAGTTTCTGCTGTACAATGAAGTGAATCAGCTGTATGTATGCACATACTCCCTCCCTCTTTAGCCTCCCTCTCTCCCCACATCCCACCCCTCTGGGTCATCACAGAGCTCTGAGATGAGCTCCCTGTGCGATACAGCAGCTTCCCACTAGACAGCTATTTCACACATGGTAGGGTATATATGTCATTGTGTTCCACCCTTCCTTTCCCCTCTGTGTCCACAAGTCTGCCCTCTACATCTGCAAGATAGTGACTCTTTTGACCAGCCCCTACTGGGTTGAAATCTCAGCTCTGTTGTATTTGCCTGTTGTCACAAGAGAAAAAAAAAAGTCATGTGTATGAGTCATGTGCAGACACTCACCTGTGTGAAGGCATTTCGAGGGGTCCAATTTGTAGAGGTCAAATATTGTGTCCAAGGTCATTCAGCTGGTAAGTGACATGTTTGTTTCCTAGGGCTGCTCTAACAAATGACCACAAACTGGGTGGCTTAAGACAACAGAACTGTATTCTCTCACAGTTCTGGGGTCCAGAAGTCCAAAATCAAGGGGCCAGCAGGACCACACTCCCTCCAGAGTCTCTAAGGAGAAACACTTCTGTCTTCTTCTAGCTTCTGGTGGCTCCAGGTGTTCCCTGGCCTGTGACAGGATCACTCCAGTCTCTGTCTCCATCTTCACATGACCTTCTCCTCTTCTGTGTCTGCGTCTTCTCCTTATTGGATATAGGACTCATCCTGCAAGGGGTTCTCATCTCAGAGATCCTCAATATATTTACATCTGCCGAGACCCTTTTCCCCACTAAGGCCACAGTCACAGGTTCCTGGGGTTAGGAGGTGCTCTTATCTAATTTTTTTTTTTTGCAGGGGGCACCATTTAACCCACTACAGCTGAGTAGCTGGCATTCAACCAGGCAGCCCAGCTCTAGAACATAGCCTCGTAACCATAATGCTACTCCCTCTCTCACACGCTGACTTTTCCCAGGTGTCAAGAAACTGCCTGTTAAGTCCATCTGAGCTTTTCACAGATCATCACAGGCCTGAAGGGCTCATTTTTCTGGGTGATATCCTGTCCTTGTTTTGGAAGAGCAGCATGTGAAGTCCAGACTCTCCGACGCACGTCCTGATTGAGGAGAGGAAAAACAGCATATTGGGTTTCTTTTAAAAGAGGACTGAAGTCAACTTCACAAATGCTAAAAGCTTACATATTTAAGAAATTTCAGGCACAAGTATAAAACCTCATTGCCTCCAAACCACAGTTGACAGAAACACCATTGACAAAGAATTACTCCACGTGCAGTGAAAATCTGACAAAACACAGCGATAGTCCAAACGACAGTGTTAGGTCATTACCCAGACGCCAGCAGAGTGAGACTTCCACCATCGCTCCTCTGTGATGAGGGAAAACAGGTTTTGAAATGAAGCCTGCAGCTTAAGTGTAGAAAACTTAAAGCTGTAGACAATCAATATTGTCATTTAAAGGGTGAACTTTATTTCTTTTGAGGTAAAGCGAAGAGCCCAGGCAAAGCACTCACTCTATCAGATATGATTTGAAACAGCTGAAAAATAAACTTCTGACAATAAGGTTTTAGGACAGAAACACTGCCAGAGCTCTAAGTGCCTTCAAGAATAATAAAAAGAAAGTAAACAATGCCAGAGGTCAGACGAACAAAAGGAAAATTCTTACTTCGTTTGTTCTCATCAAATACCGGAGAAAATAATCTGTGCTTAGGCAGTTCTCCTGGAGTCCAAATTCCTGCCCTGTGATCATCATTCTGTTTAAGCTCCGTGCTTCCAGGCTGTCATAAAATGCCCTGCGCTGCTGGAAGGGGCCAAGATGGTTTTCAGTCTAAAGCCGCTGGGAGCCTCAAGGCGGACTCTAAAGGCCTTCACCACCTGAGCCGGGCCATCTGGGCTCTTCCTTCCACTGCTGTGACATTGTCTTGGCGTCTGACCCCTGAGAGAGAGCTTAGTCCATTAGTGGAATCCTCTTGCCTTCAGCAACTTCAATTAGCCAAGAGTATGGCATGAAGCGGAGGTGCTGGTAATAGAAAACAACACATCATAGGAAAGCCCTCTGAATTAGGCCAGTAAGCAGAGGCTCATTTTGTCCAACACCCAGACCTGCCTTATGAACAAGCTCACTGGTCAATGAGGAATGAGGAATGGGTGAGTGACAAACTGGGTTGTTGCTTCTAAACAGAGCCTTGACTGAATCAACATGCATGGAGCGATTAGCTGACTAGCAGGAGGATTTTATTAACACTAGCTGTGCTGAAGCTTGCTGATGAACACAGTCCCAGAGGCACATGTTGGGATGAGCACCTCCCGATAACTTACTCCTTTGGATGGAGTCCAAGAGAGCCACGTGCCCTGTGGAATTCTACACTGTAGCCAGGCAGGCTTCAGAGAGATTCCAGGGCAGTGATGACAGTACTTATTTAGGCTGCAGGTTATCTGCTCATCCTCCTCTGGTTCTCTTTAGGCCTAAGGACATAGTTGGTGTCAGATGACAGGGGTCTGGTTCCTTTTACTAGAACGAGCTTTTCATATCATGCACCCTCCAGAAGATGTGAAAAGTCTTTTCTCTTGGCCACTAGTTAGGAAAGAAGGCATCATAACCTGGCATAGCAGTGGGGATCTCTGAGTCGGGGCTTGCTACTCATCTTGGTGCAGTTAGGGGAAGCTCTTGGGACAAGTGTCCAAAAACCTCTTTAGAGCTCTTGCAATTAATCCTAAAGTTCTGGTTGCCAGTCTTGGGTAGAAACATATGGATTACAAATGGCTTGATTATTATTATTTCAAGAAAAAGCTAACACATTATAATGAGGGTTGTAGTACAATGGTGAGACAGTGCGGACAGGGAGAGAACTTGTCGTATTTTTGGTGTCTTTTGTTTAAGTTGTGGAAAATGACATTTTAAAGGGAACCGATGAGACATTTTTATGAAGTCAATATATAACAACTGTCTTTCCCCCATCCAAGTTCTGAACTGTGTAAGAGACAAGGAATAAGGCAGAGGGTGGTTAAGATATCACCTTAATGAGGACAGCTGAGATGTATGGCATGGCTGAATTAGGAAGCAGTGCCACATGGGCAGTCTTAGAAAACTTGTCTCCCCTGAGAGATCAAAGATCAAGAGACAGCAGAGCAGAATGTGAGCTTTTCCAGGGAAGCTGGCTTCTACCAGGAATGGAGAGAGGAAGGGCCTGGATGACACCTGTTTTCCCTTCCGCTCGTTCCCACTGGCAACTTGCACAGCCTCCCTGGAGTGTTAGTGGTGAGGTAAGAAAATGCCCTTTAGGGGAAGTCTCCATCCATGGAAACCAGAGAGGAGTGAGAAAGTGTTCTCCCATTAATAGGAACTTAAATGATTAAATCTGTCTTCTTGATACAAACATTCATTTGCAGCCAAATAAGTCCCTCTTGTGCTCTCTATTTCTCCAGCAGAGGCCTGTGGCACATGGGGAATTTTACCAAGAGCAGAGCTCCCATGGGTCCAGAGCTTTATCTACCACTTAACAATTCTAAGATTTGTATCCCCCTCCACAAGCCACTACTCAAACCATCAGCTCAGGGCTGCCATGGATACATCCCACGAGGGCAGCCCCAGACCTGAGTTTCATTTATTTTGGAGTCTGACATTTTTCCTTATGAACATTAGTGATTCACACCCCAGCTTCACTTGGAATCAACTAGGGAGAGCTTTCAAAAACAACTGATGACCAGGTCTTCCCTCAAGCCAAAATACTGGAAACTCTGGGGGTGAGCCTGGCATGGGTGCTTTTTATAAAGCTCTCCAAGGGGTCCTAACATGCAGTCTAGCTAGAGAATCCCTAATGTTGATGACTTCCATTTGTCAGGATTGGAAATTACTGCCACTCAGGTTGGCAGAATTATGAAGTAGGTGGTGTAGACTCGTGGTTAAAACTGTTTGCTCTGGAGTCAGGCAGTTTGAGTTTGAATCCTGATTTCCTTCCTTACTGAGTGTTAGTTAAGTTACTTAAACATTCTTAGTCTCTTCGAGGTGACCAGTGTTGCTGTTTAGTCGCTAAGTCGTGTCTGACTCTTCGCAACCACGTAAACGGCAGCATGCCAGGCTTCCCTGTCCTTTACTATCTCCTGGACTTTGTTATATCGTGTCTATTGAGTTGATGATGCCATCCAACCTTCTCATCCTCTGATGTCCTCTTCTCCTTCTGCCCTCAATCTTTCCCAGCATCAAGGTCTTTCCCAATGAGTCAGGTCTGCCCGCCAGGTGGCCAAAGTATCAGAGTTTCAGCTTCAGCATCAGTCCTTCCAATGAATATTCAGGACTGATGTCCTTTAGGATTGACTGGTTTGATCTCCTTGTTCTCCAAGGGACTCTCAAGAGTCTTTTCCAGCACCACAGTTCAAAGGCATCAATTCTTTGGCACTCAGGTTTCTTTAAGGTGACCAAGGACATTCATTAAAAATACTCACTCCAATGAGTATCATTGTGCAGCCTTGGTCTTCAGCTTTTATGGTTGTTAACCCCAGAAGGGCTCCTTCTGTTTGACCCATCACCCCTTCAGGTCCATTGCAAATGGCAACAGAACACAGAACACAGTTCTGCCATGCCAGAGAGTCCCCGTGGGTCTTAGGCTCTGGACCACCTGAAATGGAAGGTGTCATCTTAAAATCAGGAGCTGGGTTTCCTCTGCCGAAAAATTTCCCCATCACTCACTGTCCCATGATATAAACGTTTTTATAATATTTATATTATTAATTCATATCAGTTAAATTTTTAGACACTCAAAAACTTAGTTGTTGGTCCATATTACAGCTATCCAGCCTGTAAGGATCAAGTCTTCTTGCTTTTATCTTCAGAAAATCACTCTGATGACTTCACAAATAGTTCTCGATTATGGGAATAATTATGGTCTTGGAAGAATTCTGTTTATATAACCAAGAACTCTTAGGTCTTAATTTCATAGCTGAAAGGGACCGAAGTGACCCAGATCTTGGAGCTGAAAGGTGACTTTCCTTGGGCCACACAGGCATAGGGACAAGGCCCAAATCTGAGATCTTGTTCCAAGTCCATTTCTCTTTTTTACTTTGTCACATTGCCTCTCTTTGTGACTCTCTAACCTACTCCTCTCTCTTTTCTAAATTCATCTCTTTCCAGTTTCTCTTTCTGATGCACATGTTCCAAATTCAGAGAAGGAAGATGGAGGAAAGGTTTGAATATAAATCTGGGACTTCCATGTTTAGGTTGCTTCTTTTTCTTGCATCATAGCTTGTTTCTGTGTCAACTCAAGGCCCAAACGTTTCCCCAGGCAGCTGAATCAGCCACAGCTTGGTCCTCTGCCATCCTCCCCCTCAGCCTGGCAGTGCCAGTTGTAACCCATGGGCAGTGACACTGTTGCCATGCTCCCTGGAAAGGAGCCAAATGAGGCAAACAGAACTGCAGGGGTGGGGGGAAGCCTGGGAAGCCAAGGCAATGCCTGTCACTGCTGTCACTGACTTGAGGCCAGTGTCCCTTACTGCTGCTTTGATGGCTTTGGCCGTGAACACTCTCCTTACAAAGGAGGCTCTCACAGGCTCCAGCCATGGGAGCCTTCCAGCCAGGGTTTCAGGAAACTGGGGTGAAATGGACAGAACAAGAGTTGGTCCAAAGACTGAATTAGACAGGAGGTTCCCACTGCTTGGAAATCTATCTGTGTGTTCCAGAGGCTTGCAGAACAAAGACCTACACATGGTTATTTTGGCAAGAACAGGAAGGTTTAGATTATCCTTTTCCACCCCGTGCAAGTGGCCACCTAAGATGTGCACACTGAAGGAACATCTGTTTTAGCACTAACGGAGCCTCGGAGCAGGCCTCCCCGTGGTCTTCAGAGCAGGCCCAGCACTGGTGATAGGAGAGCCGCAGCTGTCGGAGGCACACGTTGTGAATGGCTTTGTCTCTCCCTTTCATCTTGCGTTTCCTTAAGTGACAGTGGACACTGAGTGTGCCCTGATGGTCTCCGTTCCCACCAGCTCCCACCAGCAAGTGACTCTGCAATTTCCCATAAGGCCATGTCTTGCCTCCCTTAGGTGTTATTTTTGGAGCGGGCATTTGGGAAAGCCAAACAAAATATCCAGCATGAGTCTTTGCACATCTTTCATACGCTGGGTGTCTGAGTGATGGAATCAGATCTGGCGGGTTATGCTGCGTGGAAGACAGCTTCCCCAGGGCATCTGGAGCCCAGGTGTGCAGTTTCACCCCTGAGTCCCAGGTAGAGATACGAACGAGCAGGGAGAGTCAGGCACATGCAGCTCACCCACCCTTATTCCACAGAAATGACTTTACTCTCTGATGTGCAAGGTCAATATCTAATTTCATTTGTAGGTCAAGGTTAGCAGCAATTGAACAGACAAACACATTAAGAATGATGGAATCTTGTACCTCTTTGTCAACCATTTCATGTGACATAGTGGTTAAGAGTTTGCATTCTGAAATCAGAGAGACCTGAGCTCAAGTACCTGCTTTGACTGACTTTCTGTTGTGACCTTAGGAAAGAAAGTAAAGCAATTTATCCACGCTACAGTTCTCCATCAAGAAAATAAAGATAATTATAGTTCCCACCCAGGAGTATTGTTGTAATGCCTAAGAAGGAGAACACTTGTGAAAACCTAAAATGCCACAATGTCAGTCACACCACAAAAGCACAATTAATTTATTATTATCCATCTTCAAAGTATGGACTTCCCGCCACCCTACCTCTTTCCAAATACTTCCATTTAGAGCTGTCCATTCTGTCTTCTCCCACTGTGAGAATGTCCTTATCCTAAACCAAAATTTCACTCACCTTGTCCTCTGATCTTTGCATTTTAATCAACCTTTGGAGCCACTTGTTAAAAATCAAATCCCTTTTCATAATGGCAGTGACTGGGCTACTGCCTCGCACAGCCCTAAAGGATATCCTTTACCTTGCAGTCTGTGTAAATGGCACCCCCTGGTGCCAGCCCTACAGGAGAGGAGAATAGGGAGGATGGAGGGGAAGAAGGGTTGTAGAGAGATGGACCATATCCTTTTAAACGAAAATGCTGGAGAAGAAAAAAAAGGATAAGAATGTTTCTTATTCTCCAGGCAAAGCAGTTATAATTCTGTTAACACTTGTCCACATAACATGATTTCACATCAAAGCCCATTACCCTTGGATGGTACTCCTCTGAAAGTGAGACCCCTAGATTTAAGTCCACACTCCAAGGGAGACGTGACCAGGGCTAAAGAGAGTGGAGCTTGACCTCCTTTGTTTTGCTAGATATCATAATTAAGGCTTCCCTTAATTATACCAACTTCCCTTTTCCAGTTGATAAAGAATCCGCCTGCAATGCAGGAGACCCCGGTTTGATTCCTGGGTTGGGAAGATCTGCTGGAGAAGGGATAGGCTACCCACTCCCGTATTCTTGGGCTTCCCTTCTGGCTCAGCTGGTAAAGAATCTGCTTGCAATGCAGGAGACCTGGGTTCAACCCTGGTTTGGAAAGATCTCCTGGAGAAGGGAAAGGCTACCCACTCCAGTATTCTGGCCTGGAGAATTCCAGGACTACATACACAGTCCATGGGGTCGCAAAGAGTCCAACACAGCTGAGCAACTTTCACTTTCATAATTAAGGTACCACTGAGATAAAAGGCAGTCTTGGTACTTATAACAATTATTTTCGGGATGATGACTTTGGCCTATAATCACGTATTATCTTGCAATATCTCATTTGTTTTTAATTGTCACTCACCTTTTATTTGTTTCACTTTTTATTTGTGTCTTTTCATACTATGTATATTGGGAGTTCCTTGAGATGTGTTTGTGTTTTGGACACGTTAATGACTCCTGTTAAGTCTAGCACAGTGAAATGTATCTAATCTGAAAACTTAAGTAGAATCAAAGGAAAGACAATATTTTCTAAATTTAAAATGGCCACCGAGGCAATGGAATAAATATATTTTTTGCGTATCCTAGCATTCTTGGGATAAAGAACCCTGGAAAAAATGGTGATAATTTCTTATTTGGTTAATGAATCATAATTCTCCAAAGTACAAGCATGACGCTTATGGGAGCCCTTAGTGATAATTCTTCACGTGTGGTTTTCTCTCTCACATGTTTTTTCATATGCAGTGGTTTTCAAACTATGCTCTGTGGAGCCCCTGGGGTTCCACAGGGATGTCCCGCGGACGTGTGGGAGTGGCAGGAAAAGAGTGCACAGAGCGTGGGGCCGCTGTCAGCCCTCTATTTCACCCTGAGCTGTCGGCCTTTAACTGTTGTATGTATTGGACTTCTCTGTAATATTTCCTTTGGGAGAAAAAGAAAAAGTTTAAAAATCATCAGTTAAACCACTCCCTGGTCCCTTCAGAGTGGTAGGGAATACGATCACCCATGTTCCCTCTTATATAACAGATTTCAAGATGAAGTGCATTTGAAGAGATTAGGTTTTTGATCGCTACATCTGGCCCTGCTATGTTTAAAACTCTCAATAGTCCTGGTCTCCAGGGAAAACAACCACACCATCCTCGTCAAGCCTTCCCACTCCCTGCCACCCAGCTGGAGGTGGAATCAGATCTGGAGGAAGCCTGGGGATCTGACCGACGCTGTCTAAGCAGCGGCGCCCATTTGTGATTTGCTTCAGGTTGAGGCGAGTTCCTTGAGAACTCCAGTTCTCTTCTTCTGTTTTGATGATGGGGGAAAAAGGATCTATTCTATTTTCTGAAAGGGAACTCTCATGTATTTTTCTTACTCAGAGATGACAGTCAGACTCTAAAACTGGGTTATATACTGTCTCTTGGTTGGTGAGCTTCTCTGTGGAAGTTTCTGAAAGGGGGCAGGGTAGGCAAGCATATCTCCTTTCTCAGCCAAATTCCTGGGGGTCCACTGGGAAGAAGCCAAGCGAGGGCACTCTAATCTCTACCTTGGGCTCCCAGATTATATTTTCTGACTGTCAGGCCTTCTCCAAGAATCATATTTTAATAAGGATTTGGGGTTCATACCAAACTCTCATTATTTTATGTGCTATAAATATTTAGAAATATCTTAACTCTGCTGGTCCATTGTTTCTTTATCTGCAAGATGGAGATAATAATATTTTTCACAGAGGGCACTCGGCCTGTTTAAATGAAGATGGATGACAAAATAACCAGGAGAAGTCTGGAATAATGTTGGAAAGGGTAAGTAACAAACGTGTATTGGCTGAGATGGGTGGCCCACACTCTGGAGCACTGGGAAGGAGAGGCACAAGGAACCCCACGTGGAGAAAACGTCATCACACTAGAAAAGGGGACATGCTGTGATGTCTACACTCCCCTAATACTTGTGGAGCAGCAGGAAAAAATCTGAACTATGTTCAACATAAAAAAATACACAAACTGAAACATAAGGAAATCTTTCCATTTGTCTTTTCTTTCAGCGTTATCACAAATAAAACCAGTCTGTGACCAATAAAAACATACAAGCTTTCCTCCCAATCTGTGCTGTGTGCTCAAATGCTCAGCTGTGTCTGACTCTGCGACCCCAGGGACTGTAGTTGCACTTAATATACCAGGAAAGAGGAGCTTCTTTGAAAATTACTTTAGTTAAGAAATGTATCTTTTCCTTTAGAAGGATTCCACCCAACTTGATATTTTCCATTACATTTAAGGGAACTCACAGGCACGGAGTGTCTTCTATCTGTGCTGCTATCAAATTCAGAATAGGGTTAAAGTATAATAGCGTATAAAAGTCTGTTGCTGCTGCTGCTGCTAAGTCGCTTCAGTCGTGTCTGACTCTGTGCGACCCCATAGACGGCAGCCCATCAAGAACATTGGAGTGGGTTGCCATTTTCTTCTCCAGTGCAGGAAAGTTAGACCTCTTTATTTCTCTGCAACTAATCTCATAAGTCCTCATCCTGCTGGGCCAGGCATGGGGAGAGGGAAGCAACAGACAAAAGACAGAAACTTTTTTATTTACAGGAGTCTTTGGATTTGAAACAGTCTCTTAAAGTTCTAATAGATGCTTTAGGGTAACCTACATATCTTTGTATTCTGAAGGAGATCAACCCTGGGATTTCTTTGGAAGGAATGATGCTAAAGATGAAACTTCAGTACTTTGACCACCTCATGCGAAGAGTTGACTCATTGGAAAAGACTCTGATGCTGGGAAGGATTGGGGGCAGGAGGAGAAGGGGACGACAGAGGATGAGATGGCCAGATGGCATCACTGACTTGATGGACGTGAGTCTGAGTGAACTCCGAGAGATGGTGATGAACAGGGAGGCCTGGCGTGCTGCGATTCATGGGGTCGCAAAGAGTCGGACATGACTGAGCGACTGAACTGAACTGATGTATCTTTGGGAAAATGTTTTATCACTTAGGTTTCCTACCTCCCTCAACCAAGATGACATCTGGCTAGAGAGGGAAGCTGTGTCTTCATGGTGATGGAGAAAAGGATCCACCAGCTGGGTCTCTGACCCAGTGTGGTTGACTAGGTCTGTACCCTGGGCTCTTGTCTGATATCTGTGGTGCAAGTCCATGGCTGGTGAAACTCATGGTCTGTTTGCTGCTGGCTCTTGTCCCCTTAAATGGTCTGGTTTGGAGTACTGGTGGCATCTGATTGCTGGCTCTGTGGTGTAGCAAGTTCAGTCTTGAACAACCAACTAGATGTCCACTACCTTCCTGGTGCTCTGGAGCCATGACCTTCTTTCTCCCCCACACCTAGACAGAGCTTACTCCACAGTCACTGTGTGGGGTTCTTTTCCCCCATGGGACAGCTTCACGTAGGGCCAGTACAACCTTCTCTTGGCCCCAAGAAACCAAGGAATTCACATATCTTAACCTAATTTTCGGAGAAAATCTATGGCCTGTCCCCAATCATTATGCTAGCACTTCACCTTTTCCAATCTACCACTCAAGCAATGTCCTGTTTAAGGAGGAATTCTTTAAAAAGACTTAGCATTTTCTCAGTCTTCCCAGGGAACCCTCTCTCCTCTGGGATTCCCTTAAAGTTATTTTACTTCTTAGAATCCTTTCTGGAGTTTCGCTTCCGCTTCCAATCTTAAAGGGATTCTCCTACATAATAGCCTTCTCTTTCCTGAAGCAGCATCCGCCCACTTCCTTCCCCAGGGTCATAACGCTGCAAGAGATCTGTCAAAGGAAAACACAGCAGGAAGCATTTATTGCTACCATTAGCCTCTTCACACAGTATTTTATTTAATCCTTGCAATAACACTCAGGGGTACTGCCCCCATTTGCAGAGGAGAAGACTGAGGTTCAGAGTAAGCTACTCACTTACCCAAATGATTGAGCCGGGATTGAAAGCAAATCCTGTGTATTCCATCACGTTAGACTCCTCCCAAGGACCTGTAGGCAGCAGACACTGATGAGTTTTTCTCCACTGACGAGAAGTTGCTATTCTGCTGGGTGTCCCCAGCACTTCAATCTGATTTGTCTTTCACATTCACTCCCCCACTCCCATGTGCCATGAAATGCAGGAGAGAAAAACTTTGCAGCCTTTTAAGGTGCTTGATCAATAAGTCCTTAATACAGAGTTAACACATCATCACCGCAATTACAAGTTGTTTCTCTGGGAGAACAAATGAGTTGCTCGCTTATTTATCACCACTCCTTTTGGAGAGCTAGCGTCCATAGCAAAGTACAGAGAGAGTTTACCATAAACAATAAAAGGTGAGTGCAGAGGCTTTTTAAAACAAGACCAAACATTTGGCTGGAGCCCAGAAAACATTACTCTTTGTCCATTAGGATTCTCTCCTACACAGTTTTCCAGAGGAGGATGAAATTCCTTGGGTCATGTTATAAACATTCATCTTCTAAATCACGCCCATAATAGAAAGAACAGAAGACGAAGCATGTGCTGTAAGTCATTTGCCTGCAGAATGTGCTCTGCACACGATAGTATAACATGCGGGGTCAACCCCTGCGTCAAAGACCAAATACACAAGTGTAAAGAGATGGGAGGAAAAGACAGACTCCACATGGCCAGCCTGAGGGAGGAGGGAAAGTCTTGGAAAAGGCTTGTTGGGGAGGAGCTGAGGGGGACCTGGAATCATTAGACTTTGGAGCCATTTGGGGGCAGAGATAGGAATATGTGTGTGAGTGAGGGGAAGAGCTCAGTGGAGAAGGGAGGTGAGCATGCTGGGGAAATCCAGAGATTTCTTGGCCAGTGTATGATTAGATATAGTCTAGAAGGGGTCCACAGTTTGTACCTACAGCCTGAGTAGGCAGACAGAAGATAATTTCTTCCCCTCTCTCTCATTAGTCCTTAACTCTCCAGCCAAATACATCCTTCTGCTTTTTTATCCCTGACAAGGAACCAAGCAATATACACCTTAGTCTGAGCCCTACATTCCCCGCATGAATGCAGGAACCCTCCCTAGATGACTGGCCCTTTGTCACTGATAAACTAATTTGCCCCATCTTTTACCCCTCTCCCCACAAGTTCACAACCCCTATCTTACCTGAGCTCTTTAATTCAAGCATCAAAACCCAGTGAAGCAACTGTGATAGTACACTAGGCTAGGCGTCTGAAAACAGGTTCTGCCTAATTCACCGAATGGCCAAGATTAATTATTATAATAATGAGTAAATATCTATTGATCAGCTGAGCGTTTAATAGGTTGGGTCCTACGCTAAGCACTTATAGTTATTATTTTAGGGAAATTATCACCACAATTTTAATTTTCAAAAATCTTGATATTTATTTATTTGTTTGGCTGTGCCCAGTCTTCATTGCCAAACATGGGATTTTTAGCTGCGCATGCAAACTCTTAGCTATGGCATATGGGATTTAGTTCCCTGAACAGGGATCAAACCAGGGCCCTCTGCATTGGGAGTGTGGCGTCTTAGCCACTGGATTACCAGGGAAGTCCTGATCACCATTATTTTTAAATTTTCTGGCAACTGGAAGCTTTGGTACCTCATTAACTCGTCTTCTTTTTTTCCCATGGTTATTAAATTCGAAAATAAAACAAAACTCCACAAAAGCGTTTCCTGATACTCAGGGTCAGGAGGAGGAAGGGGTTGTGTGCATGTCAGGATCTTCTGGCATCTTCTTCAGTGGAATCCAAGTGGCAGGCAGAGGGTAGCAGTAGAAAAGGGCAGATGGGCAGACCCTTAGGGGCAGGAAGGAAGGAAGATGCTGCCCTGGGAGACGCGTCTCTGCACTGAGTAGTGACCACTCCCTTTGGTCCTGCTGAATAATCAGAGGCCTATGCCCAAATCTCTGCCTTTGTACAACTTTCCTAGTCACTGTGGGAAGTGACTTTACCTTAATGAGCTTTGCCTCTTGCTTTGTAAGATTAGCAGTGGCCAATTACCAAGCTCAGAGGATAGAACCATGGTTCAGGCTCTTTCTCCTTGACAGTCTAGCTGTGTGTGACCTTGAGTGAGTCACTGAACATCTTTTGAGCTTGTAGTCTCATCTAAAATGGAAATACTGACTTTCTTCTCTACTTTACAGATGAATATAATAATGCTGGCTTCAGGGCTTTTTAAGCTCAAAGACATCTTTATGAAGCAAAGGGATTAAAAGGTGATGACAAAGGTCCCTTTTACCTAAGACAAATTCAGATTTTACAATGCAGTGTTCTTATTCACAGAGAACAGCCTTGCAAATCTTCCAGCAGCCCCACTGCTCCATGTGACTACCCCTCATTTCCAGCAGTTGTAGGTGAGGAAAGGCTCCTCTGGGTGCTTATTCAGCAGGCATCGTTATCTTATTGCTCCACTGATCAGAGTCTGGCCAAAGAATAAAAGATTTCTCCCTCAGTCTGGCAGTTGTTTTCTTCTTCACTCTAAAGACACTAAGCAAGGTCAAGTTCAAGGAACTGAATTCCTTAGGAAAGGATTCCCTTATAGTCTGGAAGAAATTAGTTCATAGTTAGGATGGGTGTGTCGAGACCCTTGTGACTCTCTCATCATTCTTATAAATTAAACTAAAGTTTGATAGTATTGACTCAGGCATTAACCATGACTGGTTTTTATGGGCTGTTTCAGGTGCCCTTTGTGAATTTCACGATCTTTTCTTATAGAATGGGTGGAGTGCTTTGTTTTTAAGTTATTGATTTAAATTAATCATAGCTCATCCTGTCCAAACACTGGACTGTGTACACAGGTGGACAGGCTATTCATCTTTAAGCATTTAAATCTTGCCTACTCTTGCATATTGGTATAGATAGACTATCAAGCTGCAAAAATATAAGGATCATTTCCCAATGAGACCTCTCATCTCATACTGCTTCTAAAAGGTTATCAAAATAAAACAAAAACTTTCAGCTTTCGAACCTATACTCTGATTTTTAAAAAGTGGTTAATGATGGTGAAATGAACTGAATTCTATATTTGGAGTAATCAAATTTGATCTTTTTGGAAAGTCCCAACTCCACTAAATATTAAGTATGCATTCATGAATAAGTCATTTCAATTTTTTGAAATAGTAAAATTGCTTTTTTGATGTGGATCATTTTTAAAGTTTTTATTGAATTTGTTGCAATATTGCTTCTGTTTTATGATCTTCTGAACATCAGCTCAGTGTCCTCGTCTGAAGATAAGGATCAGGTATAAAACTATACTACATCATTTTAAAATATAGATTTATTTTCATTCTAATATGCAAGATCTATTCCTCATGAGGTATAATATGAAGGTAAGGAGTGCCTTTTGTTTCTCCTTGTCATTAACATAGTGGACATGGAAGATGTTTGACATGTATTTATTAGATGGAATGGAACAGAGTTAATTGTAAGTGGTGCTAACTGGGAACATCAGGTTAATTTTCCAGCAGTATCACTACTGAACCTCCTCCTTTTACAGAAGAAGGAACTGGGAGGGAGGGGACTTCTCCCCAGAGAATTCAGCCAACAGGCCCATGGCACATTGTCTTTCATGGTGGACCTGACTAGAGACCATTTCACCTGAATCTCAGACCACTCTTTTTCACTGCACAATAGCGTGAGATTTTTGACCTAGCAATCAATAGAAAGGAGCCACAGTTAAATGAGGGAGAGAGGATGGAAGAGAAACAGATGGGATGAGAGTACAAACAAAGAGTCGGTATTTGGAAGTGTAAAGTTTGACACCCATATCAGTTATTCAAGTGGAAATGTCGAGTGGGAAACAGGGTAAAGTTTATGGTCAAGAGACAGGTCATGCTGGATATACAAATTTGGAAATTATTAATGGACAGATGGTATTTAAAGTCATGGGACTGTATTAGGTAATCTAGGGAGGACCTGCACTTAGAGTAAGAGTTCCTAGGACTGAGTCCTAGGGCATTCCAGCAGCTGGAGATCAAGAATATGAGAAGAGCCTTATAAAGTAAAGGACACTGAGAAGGTACATTCCTTGAGACAGCAAGGAGAAATAAAGAGAAGTGGGGAACTGAGGGCTATGCAAAGAAATTATTTCAAAAGGGAAGGAGTGTCAAATAATGAGAACCGAGGTATGATTATCAGTCTTGGCAGCATGAGGGCTGTCAGTGAATTTGGCAAGAGCTGTTTTCATGGAGTTGTGGAGAGGAAAGCCTGATTGGAAGAATTTAAGAGAGAATGGGAGAAGAGGAAGTGGCAGCTAACTCTTTGTAGAAGGTTGAGGAGTAGTCGCAGCAGCAGCAGGAGGAGGAGTAGGAAAGAAGAGCAGAGGCAGGGGAGATGGGGCTGCACACAGACTCTAGGGAGTGCTCAGATGACGCTGGAAATGGTCCCGGGGCAGGGAGCTCTGCATGGAGAGGAGAGTGACTGGAGTCGCTGAGAGGAGAAGGGAGCCAGTGACCCTAGAGGACTGAGCCCCAAGTGGGAGCCCGGGCGGTTAATTCATTGTATCGAGAGGGCAGACTGAGTATGGTGGTATGGATCCACTTGGTAGCAACTGTCAAAATTCTCTTCTGGGAACTCCTATTTCCTCAGTGAGATGAGGAAAGAGATTGTTAGCTGAGAGGGAGGACAGAAAACGTATCGCAAGGCTGGGGAAAGAGAAGAGCTGTGAAATAATTGTGGAGACTAATGGCCTAGAGAACCGAGGTAGGACTGCTGGACCACTTGCACACTGCCTGGCGTGGAGTCAGGCTCTGTACATCTTCTCTGAGTGAAAGATGACCCGAGACCCTCAGGAAGGAGCCAGCTTGAGAATTCGAGTCCCAATATAGTGCATGACTCAATCCATCAGATTTGAATCCATATTCAATAATGCATATTTGGCCATTTTCCTGAAGTTCCATCGAAGGAAACTATAAACGTTGTGATTTAAGATTTTCCTGGCAACCCAAAAGAGAGCTCCAACCTATGCCAAATGACAGAATTACAGACTCACCCTGGAAAGCTCCTTTCTCAAATAGATTTTTGTTGCCACATTTCTTCTCCTAGTACAGTACTGTTCTCTTTATTGGTACCTTTACTTCCCTTACAGGTTTTTTTCTAAACATCAGTTTCCCAGCATCTATTATTTTTATAGCCCCTCTTCCCATTTTCCACACAAAATTTTTTTCTCTTACATTTTCCTTAGGAAAATCGCATTAATTTCATATGTTTACAAACTTTTACTATCCCATAAAGGTACTTTTCTCTACCCCCAGAGATGTATCTAGTCAGAGAAATAAAATATGTGAACCAAAGGCTTAGCATTCTTTTAAGCTAATTCATCCACATTAGCCAGGTCTCCCGAGTCTTTCACTGCTTTCTAAATGGATGATTCACCTGCTTGTGGAGAATTTCAATAATTTTTGGTAATGGTCTTTGGTTTTCAGCCAGAGGTTACCTTTGGAAACATATCTTTGTGAAGCTTTGAGACTCACAAACTTTGACTACAGTAATTCTCTAGGGATCTACCCCAGGGTCTGTTTTTCCTCTTCCTTCTTTTCTTTCGTTTTTAAAAAAATTTATTCTCAGGCCATTTTAAGACCCATTCTTCTTTGGAGTAAGAAAAACATCCCCAGAATTAACCCAACTGTAGGACTTAATTTTTTCAAGAGCAATGAAGGCAGCAGCTAGAAACTATACTGCTTTAGATAGATTTAGATACATAAATAGATAAGGAATTTTAATTTACTTTTGGAACATATCGAAACAGAAATACACAAAAATATGATAAAACAAACTCCACACCTTCTTTCTGAACCGTATCATTTAGTAGTTCTTTTAGCAATAAACTCTTTGAGTTTTTACCTGAAAATATCCATATTTTACCACCACTCCTGAGTGATAAGCTAGCTAGCTGTAGAATTCTAGTACGATTTTAATTTTTGCTCAGGATTACTCCACTGATGTATTACTCCATTGTCATCTGGTTTCTGTTGCAATTATTAAGAAATCTAAGTCTAAATATTTCTTTTTAGATAAATTATCTCTTAACTTGAGTTCCTTTCAGAATTTTCTTTTATATAAGTGCTCTACATTTCCACCCTGATGCATCTAACATGTGAATTTGACTTTTTCTTTCTTCTCTTTGGAGCTTTGGACTTACTGTATTTCTGAGAACTTATGCCATCAGTTATGGAAATTCCTAATCACTGAGATTGTTTGTTTTCTTTAAATATTTGCTTTCTTGTTATTCCATTTCCTTTTCCTCTTCTGAAACTCCTATTAGGCATAGGTTGGATTTTCCCCCTCCATGCTTTTCACATCTATTTTATGGTTTCAGTTTCTTTATTTCTCTTTGTTAATTCTCCTCAGAAAGATCTTCTAATTTTCTGATCCCCTCTTCATCTGTTTCTAATCTTTTATTTCTTCACTGATATTTTAATATTAATGTTTTTACCTCTATAAATTTCATTGTTCAGTTCAGTACAGTTGCTTAGTCATGTCCAACTCTTTGCGACCCCATAAGTCGCAGCACACCAGGCCTCCCTGTCTATCACCAACTCCCCGGAGTTCACTCAGACTCACGGTCCATCGAGTCAATGATGCCATCCAGCCATCTCATCCTCTGTCGTCCCCTTCTCCTCCTGCCCCCAATCCCTCCCGGCATCAGAGTCTTTTCCAATGAGTCAACTCTTCGCATGAGGTGGCCAAAGTACTGGAGTTTCAGCTTTAGCATCATTCCCTCCAAAGAATCCCAGGGCTGATCTCCTTCAGAATGGACTGGTTGGATCTCCTTGCAGTCCACGGGACTCTCAAGAGTCTTCTCCAACACTACAGTTGAAAAGCATCAATTCTTCGGTGCTCAGCTTTCTTTACAGTCCAACTCTCGCATCCATACATGACTACTGGAAAAACCATAGCCTTGACTAGACATTGTATTGTTATTTTATTAATAAATCAAAATTTTATTAATAAATATAATTTTATTGTATTGTTCTTTTCTTATGCTTCTGAATTCTTAATTTACGCTCTTAATTATTTAAATACATTTATTTTAAAGTCTCTGGGCAACTGTTCTATTATCTGAAGTATTCGAGCTTCCAATCCTTTCATTATCTAGATCTTCTTATTCATGTTGGAGTTTTTAACTTATGTGATTTCTAACCTTGACGGTGCATTCATTCTTAGTGGGAATCTTGTTTCCTGTGAGACTTGCCTGCAGTCTTGATTGTGGGAGCATCCCTCCAGAGGGATATGAAGGGGAGTAGGGGGCAACTTGCTTCCCATTTGCTTCTGCAGGCGCCTCATCGGCCTCACTAGCTATAGATTTTGGGCTTCTGGCCCCTGAGGGTTGCCTGTATTTGAACCACTAATTTTCCAGAAGTGCAGGCCAGGGGTCTCCATTTAGCTAAACACTTCCATTCACTCAGAGCCTAGACAGAACTGGATGATGTCCTTGGGCCACTGGGCAGAATGTTTTCTAGTCCAAACTTTCACTGGAATCCATTGAAAGTCTGAACTTCATACAGACATCTCAGCTCCTTATATGAGAATCTCTGTCCCTTTGTGATTCTTAAAATCCAATCTAAGGCAGTGCCTGACCTATTACCACGCCCTCCTCATGGTGACTGCCGCACATACACACCAGCCTGCCCTCCCAGGTTTTCATTTTCTCTTTATCTTTTTGGCATCCAGGTAACTCTATATTGAAAATTAAAGCAGACATAAGAGAGAACTCGCATAAACTTCCACTCTGCATCTACGTATGTATTAGCAACTGCCCTCCACTTTTTCTCCAGTTACCATGGAAGGACCATTTGTGCCAAAAGGCCAATCCCTCCACTTGGGCACTAGCTCCCATGCCCTCTCACTTATGCAAGAACATCATCTCAGTAATTCTCCTCTCCCCTGCCCTCACTTTCTCCTTTTCCTGGACTAGTCATATCAATGTACATAGAGTGTTATTTCTTCTATCTTAAAAAACAACAACAAAAATCTCAATCCTCTTCCTGTCCAACTGCTGCCCCACTGCTCTGCCCTCTTTAGAGAAAACTTTTCAAAGTTTCTTCCTCCAATTTCTCTTCTCCATATCATTCCAACCAAGACTTTGTCCTCAATATTTCACCAAGACCACTGTCTTCAGGGTCACCGATGACGTCCACATTGCTGATTCAGTTCTCAGTCAGCATCTTACTTGACCTAGTAGCAGAATTTGATGTGGTAGATCATTCCCTTCTCCTGGAAATCGTTTATCTCTTGGTGTTCCAGGCTCCTCATTTTACTTGTTTTTCTTTTTTCTCATCAGCATTTCTCAGCCTCCTTTGCTGATTCTTCATTTTCCCTCCAAAGAGTAACTTTGGAATACCCCAGAGTTAAGTGTTTCGGGTGTCTGTTTCCTAGCCACGTTCAGTCTATGCATGACCTCATTCCAATTTCAAGACTTTAAATGCCATTTGTATGCTGACAACTGTGAGTATACACCTCTAGCTTATCTTTCTCCTAAATTCTAAATTCATATGTCTAACTGCCCAGTCAACATCTCCAATAGAATGTCCAGGGGATATATCAATCATACCTACTCCAAAACTGACCTTTTGATCTTTCCTGTCAATCTTGCTCTGTCCTCCACAAAGGCTAGGACTAGAGAGACGATACAGGAAAATGAGACCAAAAATATAATACCCAGATTAGGCTATACTAATTGTGGAGTCAAGCTAATGCAAGCAACTTGCATGCATACTAAGTCACTTCAGTCATGTCCAACTCTTTGGACTATAGCCTGCCAGGCTTTTCTGTCCATGGGATTTTCCAGCCGAGGAACTGGAGTGGGTTGTCATGCCCTCCTCCAGGGCATCTTCCTGACCCAGGGATTGAACTCGAGTCTCTTATGTCTCCTGCATTGGCGGGCAACATGGGAAGTGTCATGGCACACGCAGTGCCACCTGGAAAGGTACCTTTAAAACTCTGTCTTATGTTCTCTCCTCCAACCCTGCCTTCTGCTTCAATCGTGTGTGCAAGGTGAGTCCTGGTCAAAAATAAAGAAAAAAAGGTCTCTGTTACCTTTGGAAAAATAGAGGCAATCAGTGCTTGTGTTTTCCTGATTCAGTGCTCCTCAGCCAAGGTGGTTACACTCCCTGTGCAACCCTGGCCAACTTTCTTAACTTCCAGAACTGCTTCCCTCTGCTAAAGATGGGGTCATCCCATCACATAGGGCTTACACAAAGCCATTGAAAGTTAGCTCCTTGGCACTGAGAAGTAGGTGGGAGACTGACTTGACCAAGGAAGAGTAAGTTATCTATTCTACTCTTTTCATTAACTTCAAATTGCCAGAGAAAGAAAGGCCGCCGTTGTTCCTTCTCATACTACAGTCTCAGCTTAAATGTCACTTTTTCAGGAAGGTCTGTCTTTCCCACTATAGCCAAAGTAGGTGGTGCCCTGGGTTATTCCTCAGCACATTTCCTGTTGTTGCCTCTACAGTCCTAATCAGGATGTGAAATTATTTAATTAACGTATTTGCCAAGTTATTCCTTATCTATATCCTCACCCTCAAGACACTCCCTGAGGTCAGAGCCCCTCTCTGCTTTTCTGTTCTTGTGTGTCCTGTGTCCCTTAAATTTGCTAAATCATGTTTCTTGAGGTTCAGAGCCATGAGTTTGAAAGCTCTTTTCTCCCATTTAAAGGTTCTGAAATAAATTGTCTTCTTGGTTTGGTCCTTCCCGCTGCTAGAATGAAATATATTTTAATTTTCTAAACTTATCAAAGCCATTAATATAAAGCACAGAAATGGTGAGTTTTAGCATCTGAAACTCTGTGAATAATTATTGGGTGGAGCTATCCTCACATGGCAATTTTCAACTTCCTCCATGAAATAAAACCCCCAAAATGTGTTACTATAGCAATCTACCTCTTTACTGAGAAGCAGAAGAAACCTATGAATTAACACCAACCACTCCCCTGTATCATGCGTCCTCCCTGAAATCAGCCTAAATGTGCTTGGAAACACATCACCTGAAAGCCTAGTGTCATGCTTGTCACCTGCATACATGGGGGGAAACGCACACACGCAAGCTATCATTTAGCAGCATCAGAAGAGCCACTGTTCTTAAAAAAAAGAAAGAAAGAATTGCATTTAAACATAGTAGAAGGCAGTCATATCAACAGCATTAGAAAGAGCTGTATACTAATTTGGGAGAATTTCCTCTTTTTCCTATTGCCCTTGTCCCAGCAGGCTGCGTGGATTCTATTGAGAGGTTCTGTGTGTAACCAGTTCTACCATTTTGAGGCAAATTCAGTGGTCAGGTCCAGTTTCAATCATTTTCCTTTTCACAGACAGAAAGTCACAGCCACTCTTAGCAGTCAGAGTAGAGGCAGTAACACCTAGCACTCTCCTGGAAACTACAGAAAAGGCTCAAAAGCGCCCACCCCCCACACTTGCTCCTGATTGAGTTCCCAAGAGGCCCTCAAAGTGAAAGTGAAAGTCACTCAGTCGTGTCTGACTCTTTGCAACCCCAGTCCTTGGATTCTCCAGGCCAGAATACTGGAGTGGGTAGCCTTTCCCTTCTCCAGGGGATCTTCTCAACCCGGGGACTGAACCCAGGTCTCCTGCATTACAGCAGATTCTTTACCAGCTGAGCCACAAGGAAAGCCCAAGAATACTGGAGTGGGTCACCTATCCCTTCTCCAGCAGATCTTTCCAACCCAGGAATCAAACTGGGATCTCCTGCATTGCAGGAGGATTCTTTACAAACTGAGCTATCAGGGAAGTCCCAAGAGAACCTATTTGGTCCCAGTATTTCCTCAGAAGTGCCACCAGCAGAAGCTCACTCATTAGACAATGCCATTTCTCTTGGCATAGGTCCCTTCAGAAGAATCCACAAGTTCCACTCAGAGTGCCAGCAGTTGTTCTGGCTCTTTTCAGCAGTCAGGACCAAGATTATCAAGGACCCTTCTCTATTACAATACTCTGTGGCCTTGGAGATGATACTGCAACTCCTCCAAGCAATCTAAATTGTTCTTTAGCTATGAGTAGACCCATCAGCTAAAAGGCCACATCTTGAAGGCAGCCAAAAAAGATTGGCTTTTTATTGTTTTTTAGAATGTACAGCATTTTTTCTAGGTATGAGGAACTGTACTAAGCCCTATCCAGGCGTTTGCACATTTAATTTCTACAGCAATCCATAAGGTAGGTACTAATACTAGCTTTTCCATCACCAGTGAAAAACCTGCAGTTTAGTGAGTGTAAGTAGATTCCCCAAATTCCGTGCATGAAGCCAAACCAGGACTCAAGACTGAGATGACTTGACATCCAGATGAATACTCTTAGCCACCACACTACAGGTCCAATGGATGGAATGCCTCTGATATGCTGCAGCTGGACTAAAGTTTCAGCCAGGAGGAGAAAATGTGGTGGGACTGACTTAGAGAGACCACAGTGGAAACTTCTTCTGAAGAGCAGACTGTAGCTACTCAAATGGATCCAGGACCAACAGCATCACATTCCTGATGCAGAGCCTCAGACCTACTGACTCAGAGTCTGCTTGTTAACAAGATCCTGGGAGAGTCTCAAGCTTATTAAAGGATGAGAAGCATGTGTTGACTTTGCAGATGCTCTAAAGAAACCTTGTAGGAGAATAAGTCTATGACTGTAACAGAGTGGAAATGTGAGCTCATGAAACACAGGGGTGGTGAGTCCAGTTTTAACCACCGGGGTGCATAAAAAGTTAAGCATATGACATATTTATTGAATATGAGTAGATAAATGATGAAGGCACTTTGTGGTTCTGTGCCACACAGATCCCTTTCATTCATTCACCCCAACTTTCTTCTCAGCACATCACATGATGCAGGTTAGTAGGTCGGGGTTTGAGCTTTGGCCCCTCCCTCTTCTAATTTTGGGCATCTTACCTCTGCTCTATGCTTTAGTTTCTCCAGTTGGAAGCAAAATAGAACACAAAGGATAAAACAATAGGAGGATGCAGAGCTGTGAAGATCTGACCCTGTTGGCTGGATGTGGGGTAATCTGAAGAGCCATTGGAGCTCCAAAGCCTGTGTGGTCTGCTCACCACAGTGCATCCTATAGCTCTGGCCACTCCTGCTTCCTTCTCCACCCTTCAACAGGTGTTTGTTCCAAAAGCAAACACCCAAATAAGCATTCAGCATGCTAAACTCCATCTATGAGTCAGCTTCCCTGGAACCAAGCCGTGGTCTCCAATAAGGGGAAAGCCAGTCACCATCTAAGCATTGAAGGTGGTTCTGTGTGAATTTATTGAGCAGCTGCTGGGTTGAGGAACACATGAAACTAATATCCTCAGGCATTTATGACATGGCTGGAACTCTGTGTCACAACTTTGTTACAGAGAATATCCCACATTCTATACTGTTGTTGTTCAGCTGCTAAATCGTGTCTGACTCTTTGTAACTCTATGGACTACAGCATGCCAGGCTTTCCTGTCCTTCCCTGTCTCCTACAATTTGCTCAAACTCATTTCCATTGAGTAAGTGAAGCCATCCAACCAACTCACCCTGTCACTTCCTTCTCTTCCTGCCCTCAATCTTTCCCAGTATCAGGGCTTTTTCCAGTGAGGTGGCTCTTCACATCAGGTGGCCAAAGTATTGGAACTTCAGCTTCAGCATCAGTCCTTCCAATAAATATTCAAGACTGATTTCCTTTAGGATGGACTGGTTTGATCTCCTTGCAGTCCAAGGGACTCTCAAGAGTCTTCTCCAACACCACAGTTCAAAAGCATCAACTCTTCAACGTTCAGCCTTCTTTATGGTCCAGCTCTCACATCCATACATGACTACTGGAAAAACCATAGCTTTGACTGTACGGACATTTGTCGGTAAAGTGACATCTCTGCTTTTAATACATTTGTCTAACTTTGTCATAGCTTTCCTTCCGAGGAACAAGCATCTTTTAATTTCACTTAATTTTCAGTTAATTTCATTTAATTTTTATTTCATTTCATTACTATACTACTCTTAATACCTTGCTGTAGCAGTATTTATTTTTATTTTTGCTGTTTGGGATTTTTGTTGTTATTGTCTTTGATCTCTGATTGGTGGAACTGAGACACAGAACAGGGGTGACCTGCCTGGAAGAGGCAGTGCCAGAACTCCAGTACAGTTCAGTTCAGTTCAGTCGCTCAGTCGTGTCCGACTCTTTGCGACCCCATGAATCTCAGCACGCCAGGCCTCCCTTTCATCACCATCTCTCAGAGTTCACTCAACTCACGTCCATTGAGTCCGTGATGCCAGCCAGTCATCTCATCCTCAGTCGTCCCCTTCTCCTCCTGCCCCCCAATCCTTCCAAGCATCAGAGTATTTTCCAATGAGTCAACTCTTCGCATGAAGTGGCCAAAGTACTGGAGTTTCAGCTTTCGCATCATTCCTTCCAAAGAAATCCCAGGGCTGATCTCCTTCAGAATGGACTGGTTGGATCTCCTTGCAGTCCAAGGGACTCTCAAGAGTCTTCTCCAACACCACAGTTCAAAAGCATCAATTCTTCGGCACTCAGCCTTCTTCACAGTCCAACTCTCGCATCCATACATGACCACTGGGAAAACCATAGCCTTAACTAGATGGACCTTAGTCGGCAAAGTAATGTCTCTGCTTTTGAATATACTATCTAGGTTGGTCATAACTTTTCTTCCAAGGAGTAAGCGTCTTCTAATTTCATGGCTGCAATCACCATCTGCAGTGATTTTGGAGTCCCCAAAAATAAAGTCTGACACTGTTTCCACTGTTTCCCCATCTATTTCCCATGAATGATGGGACCGGATGCCATGATCTTCGTTTTCTGAATGTTGAGCTTTAAGCCAACTTTTTCACTCTCCTCTTCACTTTCATCAAGAGGCTCTTTAGCTCCTCTTCACTTTCTGCCGTAAGGGTGTTGTCATCTGCATATCTGAGGTTATTGACATTTCTCCCGGCAATCTTGATTCCAGCTTGTGCTTCTTCCAGCCCAGCGTTTCTCATGATGTACTCTGCATAGAAGTTAAATAAGCAGGGTGACAATATACAGCCTTGATGTACTCCTTTTCCTATTTGGAACCAGTCTGTTGTTCCATGTCCAGTTCTAACTGTTGCTTCCTGACCTGCATACAGATTACTCAAGAGACAGGTTAGGTGGTCTGGTATTCCCATCTCTTTCAGAATTTTCCACAGTTTATTGTGATCCACACAGTCAAAGACTTTGGCATAGTCAATAAAGCAGAAATAGATGTTTTTTTGGTACTCTCTTGCTTTTCCATGATCCAGTGGATGCTGGCAGTTGATCTCTGGTTCCTCTGCCTTTTCTAAAACCAGCTTGAACATCAGGGAGTTCACGGTTCACGTATTGCTGAAGCCTGGCTTGGAGAATTTTGAGCATTACTTTACTAGCATGTGAGATGAGTGCAATTGTGCGGTAGTTTGAGCATTCTTTGGCATTACCTTTCTTTGGGATTGTAATGAAAACTGACCTTTTCCAGTCCTGTGGCCACTGCTGAGTTTTCCAAATTTGCTGGCATATTAGTGCAGCACTTGCACAGCATCATCTTTCAGGATTTGAAACAGCTCCACTGGAATTCCATCACCTCCACTAGCTTTGTTCGTAGTGATGCTTTCTAAGGCCCACTTGACTTCACATTCCAAGATGTCTGGCTCTAGATGAGTGATCACATCATCATGATTATCTGGGTCGTGAAGATCTTTTTTGTACAGTTCTTCTGTGTATTCTTGCCACCTCTTCTTAATATCTTCTGCTTCTGTTAAGTCCATACCATTTCTGCCCATCTTGCATGAAATGTTCCTTTGATATCTCTGATTTTCTTGAAGAAATCTCTAGTCTTTCCCATTCTGTTCTTTTCCTCTATTTCTTTGCATTGATCGCTGAGGAAGGCTTTCTTATCTCTTCTTGCTATTCTTTGGAACTCTGCATTCAGATGCTTATATCGTTCTTTTTCTCCTTTGCTTTTCGCCTCTCTTCTTTTCATAGCTATTTGTAAGGCCTCCCCAGACAGCCATTTTGCTTTTTTTCCATTTCTTTTCCATGGGGATGGTCCTGATCCCTGTCTCCTGTACAATGTCACGAACCTCATTCCATAGTTCATCAGGAGCTCTATATATCAGATCTAGGCCCTTAAATCTATTTCTCACTTCCACTGTATAATCATAAGGGATTTGATTTAGGTCATACCTGAATGATCTAGCTGTTTTCCCTACTTTCTTCAATTTAAGTCTGAATTTGGTAAGAAGGAGTTCATGATCTGAGCCATAGTCAGCTCCTGCTCCTGTTTTTGTTAACCGTATAGAGCTTCTATATAGAAGATAATAGAATATAATCAATCTGCATAGAATATAATCAATCTGATTTCGGTGTTGACCATCTGGTGATGTCCATGTGTAGAGTCTTCTCTTGTGTTGTTGGAAGAGGGTGTTTGCTATGACCAGTGCATTTTCTTGGCAAAACTCTGTTAGTCTTTGTCCTACTTCATTCCACATTCCAAGGCCAAATTTGCCTGTTATTCCAGGTGTTTCTTGACTTCCCTACTTTAGCATTCCATTCCCCTATAATGAAAAGAACATCTTTTTTGGGTGTTAGCTCTAAAAGGTCTTGTAGGTCTTCATAAAACCGTTCAACTTCAGCTTCTTCAGCATTACTGATTGGGGCATAGACTTGGATAACTGTGATATTGAATGGTTTGCCTTGGAAGTGAACAGAGATCATTCTGTCGTTTTTGTGATTGCATCCAAGTACTGCATTTTGGACTCTTTTGTTGACCATGATGGCTACTCCATTTCTTCTGAGGGTTTCCTGCCCACAGTAGTAGATATAATGGTCATCTAAGTTAAATTCACCCATTCCAGTCCATTTTAGTTCGCTGATTCCTAGAACATCACCATTCACCCTTGCCTTCTCTTGTTTGACCACTTCCAATTTGCCTTGATTCATGGACCTGACATTCCAGGTTCCTATGCAATATTGCTCTTTATAGCATCGGACCTTGCTTCTATCACCAGTCACATGCACAACTGGGTATTGTTTTTGCTTGGGCTCCATCCCTTAATTCTTTCTGGAGTTATTTCTCCACTGATCTCCAGTAGCATATTGGGCACCTAATGACCTGGGGAGTTCCTCTTTTGGTATCCTATCACTTTGCCTTTTTATACTGTTCATGGGGTTCTCAAGGCAAGAATACTGAAGTGGCTTGCCATTCCCTTCTCCAGTGGACCACGTTCTGTCAGCCCTCTCCACCATGACCTGCCCATCTTGGGTTGCCCCGCAGGCATGGCTTGCTTCATTGAGTTAGACAAGGCTGTGGTCCTAGTGTGATTAGACTGACTAGTTTTCTGTGAGTATGGTTTCAGTGTGTCTGCCCTCTGACGCCCTCTTGCAACACCTACCATCTTACTTGGGTTTCTCTTACCTTGGGTATGTTATATCTCTTCATGCCTGCTCCAGCAAAGCACAGCTGCTGCTCCGTACCTTGAACGAGGGATATCTCCTTACCGCTGCCGTTCCTGACCTTCAATGTGGGATAGCTCCTCTAGGCCCTCCTACACCTGCGCAGCCACAGCTCCTCTGGTTGCTCCTCCCAGCCGCCGGCCCTTGCCTCGGGTGTCAGTGGCTCCTCCCAGCTGCCGCCCCTGGCCTCAGGCTTCTGGTGGCTCCTCAGGGTCACCGCCCCTGGCCTCGAGCATGAGGTGGCTTCTTCCAGCCGCCCCTGACCTCGGATCAGGGTGTCTCCTCCTGGCCGCCACTGGCCTCGGACGCGGAGAAGCTCCTTTCGGCCACCGCCCCGACCTCAGACACAGGGTAGCTCCTCTCGGCCGTTCCTGTGCCATCGCAGCCTGGCACGCTAGGCTGCTGCCCCTGACCTCGGACGTGGGGTAGCTCCTCTCCACTGTGCTTAGTGCGCCAGCCTGGCTCTCGCACCTGCCCGAGTACAATCCTCCTAATAATCCCATGTAAGGTGACATGGAAGCGGGGAGCAAGGGCTAGAAGGGATAAAAGTGGCTTTGAGAGCCTTCCATGTGGAAAAGATGTCAGAAGAAGCCTCCAGAAGTCAGCAGATTATTTAAAAAGAGAGAGAGAAAGAGAATCACTGTTGTATTAGCCAAGTCTATTGAAAGCTCTTGCTCACTGTGTCATTGGTGTAAGAAAACGCCGCGGGAAGAAAAAGCCACCTCTAGGGACCATTAGTAAAAGGCCTTTATTTGGGTGGTCGCTCCCGGGCAGAACTCCCGGAGGCAAGCAAGCGAGGGAACAAAGGGAGTCTGCGAGGCGGGAGGGGTGCGGGAAGGTTTTATAGCAAGGGCTGGCGGACAGGCCAAGTTTTTCCCATATAAGGCAACAAGCGCAGGCTACAGCGGTGGTTGGTGTCTATGGTTTCCCTGTTGTCCCCTGATTGGATCGGGGCTCCAGAGCCGGCCCGGAAGTCTAGTCTGCTTTTTGGTTCCTGTTTGGGCATCAGCCAACTACCGGTGCTGGCCGAATGTCCTTTTTTGGTCATGTGTTGGATGGCTCACCCTTTCAATTGGAACACTTTGGTTGGGTGGGTTAACCTCTGTCATAAGACTGGTTGACTGCCAGTACCCTAGGACCAAAGTTGGGCAAGCCCCAGTGACCCTGAACCTCGAAGCCTCGATCAGGCCTCAAGGGGAACTCCTTGAGGGAAGGCACTCTGCCCTCCATCCATGTATTTCCCCATCACCTGGCCAGGAGAGAGCACAGAGTTAGCGAATGAATGTCTGCTCAGTGAACAAATGGAAAGGCCATGGCTTGGCAGGGGAATACCACCTGCCTTAGAGCCTATGAAATGGTGATTCTAAAGATACAAAGAAAAAAAGAAAGTTGCATTCGGGGACAGACTTCAAACTCTTCATGCACAGACTCCACAGAGGCTGAGCTCTCCAGACCCCGTGAGACCCAAAGCATTACCGCCTATGCCACCTTCTTCTCAGTGTTCTGCTGACCATTCCAGCCCATGCCACACAGGTTAGGAGGATTACAGTGCCTTTATCTACCTAAGTCAGCATGCGAGACTTGTGCCCAGGGTAAGGCAAACCTCCAAGAGAGTCACAGGCTTGTTGTGGATTACAGAGCTCTCATCCACCCTGTGCCTCCTGCCTGGGAGGTGGCAGCCACAGGTGTTGCCCACCAGGATCTGGGCCAACTCTCTTTGGCAGGAGTGATGCCTATTGTTGGTGCTGCAGGGCTGTTCAGGGACAAGAGCTGTGAGAGGGCTCCTAAGGCTGAGTCAGATTTAAGTGCTTCCCTGGCGCTAAGGGTAAAGAACGTGCCCGCCAATGCAGGAGGCATCAAAGATGCGGGTTCAGTCCCTGGGCAGGGAAGATCCCCTGGAGAAGGAAATGGCAACCCACTCCAGTATTCTTGCCTAGACAATCCCACGGACAGAGGAGCAATAGTCTATGGGGTCACAAAGAGTCGGACACAACTGAAGAGACTAAGCAGCATGAACGCCACACACTAGGTAGCAGAGCTCCTGGAACCAGTCCATTCCTGGGACCCCAAGGCTGTTTTTCCACTTCCAACATTTGCTCCTGAACTTGTGTTCTGCAAAGGAGGCATTTCCTGCTCAAGCCATGCTGGTAAATAGACTGTTTATGGAACGAAATTTGGTTCATATCTGAGCAGTGCAGCCCAGGGCCAGGAAAGGCATTGCACATCCAGCTTGTGGCACCCAGCATGTGGTTCCTGCTACAGAGCCAGGATGCTGCAGGTCAGCAGGGTGGCGGGCAGCCTCTCTGAGGACAGGCGTCTCAGAGGGGAAAATCGTCACCTTGGATCAAGGGAGGGTGGAGGCGGAGCCAGGGGTGCAAAAGTGTTTCCTCCTTCAGAGTCTGAAAAAGGAAGACAAGCCTGCTGGACAAAAAAATCTTTACATTTCATTCATTCTGTTTACAGATGTCTTAAGCCTACAGAGTGATGAGGGAGGTAGGTCAGGTACGGCCACTGGCAAATGGTCAGCAAAGCCTTCCTTCCCCTGACCATGGCCACAATGATCACCTTCCTCTCACTTCTGTCCATTCCCCATCAGGTGACATGCAGTCTCTAAGCCCTTGAACCACCTCTCTGTGTGGACGTTCTAGGGGTAACTTAAGAGACAAGTCTCTACCATCTCTGGGAGAGAAAAGGGTGAAGGCAAGTTCAATGAGTTGGCCAAGGTGCTGTGCCCAAGGAGTGCCCGAGGCTACCAGGCCATCCAGATAGTCCCCTGGGCCATCAGGGTCAGAGAGCAGCCCTCCCCAACACAGCAAAGACGTTCTACCATCCTGGGCACCGAGCATCTGAAGAAACTCAAACTCATTTCCTGACTCAAGAATGACATTCAGGAGGGCGATCAGGAACTGGAAAACAAGTGGCAAGAGCCTCGCCACCCACTAGCCCACCAGGCCATCTGCCAGAGCATGTGAGCACAGCCCCTGGGGAAACTGCTCTGCTCACCTCTCCACCTAGCCCTGTTCTCTCACTTCCCCTCCTCTGCTCCAAGCTCCCAATCCCATCCAGGCCCAGAGACGGTCACAGAGCATCCTACCATGGTTTGACCACTCCCGACAGTGGGAGTAATGGTTGGCTGCGGAAAACCCAGGAAGCCAGCTAGACACAAGCAGGGAAGAGTTGCGTGAGAGGCCTGAGCAGCCGCCTGGAGCCCAGTTCCCCCACCGGTGCTCTCCTCTGGATGCTACACGCCCCTCCATCCAGTCTGCCGGCCTCCACTCCCACCTTCCCCCAACCCAGCCTCTATTCTGCAGCCTGAAGGAGCATTTCCAGACTCAAATCCAGTCACATTGCTCCTTGGTTGAAACCTGCAATGGTTCCCCAAGGCCCTCGGACTCAGTCTGACCTTGAAGTCCTCCCGATCAATCCCCTAGCTCTCTCCAGTCTCTCTCCGTGTCTGCCACCTTGTGCCCCAGGCCCCTAACCTCCCCAGCTGCCGGAATCCATTCTACTTCCTCCTACCTGCAGGGGGTGGCTGCAAGCTTGCTGGCCCTTGGGCTCAGAACACACTCACCAGCATCTTCTCATCCCACACCTACAGGTTGTCTGATCAACACTTACTTGTGCTTCCATGTCTGTTCTCCGCCAAGCTTCCCTGGGCCAGGTGAGGCTGGATGCCCCTCCAACAGAACTCTGAGCCCCACCTCACTGCGATGCGGACCAGTCGCCTGATGCTTATCTCTTTTCTCAGCTGGACAGTAAGCTCCACGAGGCACTATACTTTTTCTTGTTTTGTTTTGTTTTACCATCGGGACAGTGCTTAAATGGCCCACAAATATTTATTAGATGAGAGAAGTTTCGAATTGATTAACAAAAGGCCTGGAAAACAATTTGGACAAATGCTCCAGATCTGCCTCGCCAGCTTTTCACTCCCTACAAGGCTCCCTCCAGGCATTACTGGGGGCAGGGATGATACTCTGGGACCTGGTACCAAAATTCTAGTCTTACCACCACCCTCTGTGGGACTTTAGGCAGGTTGCTGCCCCTCTTGCCCTCAGTTTCTAAATCTATTCTCTTCCTGCAACTGAAGCAACCAAAGGCAGCTTGATCAACTGAATTCTTTCTTTAAAATATTTGTTTTGCTGCAGCAAGAAAAAAACTCAAGATCTACCCTCTAAACAAAGGTTTAAATGTACAATACAGTGTTGTTCGTTAGGTAGAATATTGTATGGTTGACTCCCTTGTGGCGTGGGCTTGGCTACTGACTGCCCCTACCCTCTGTGCTCTGCGTACCCATCTGAGCTGCTACATTCCACAAGCCTCCTGTGGCTGGGTGTGCGGCAGGTTGATCAAGGGAGAAAGAGCATGCTGGGAAATAGCCTGGCAGGGTGGGGACAGGAACCAGGAAGTTTCCCCAGATTCTTCAGAGACTTTGTCCTTCTCACCTTTGGGGAACAATCTGTCATTTCTTAGGGACCCAAGAATACAGAGAATAGACTCTGTGCCCCACACAAACACCCTCACAGAGGTTGGGGGCCAAAGCAGGGAACGTTCTCAGGAAACAAAGCAAAGCAGAAGAGACATTTGTCTGGGGGCCTGTGATCCAACAACCTGCACCTTTTCCCACCTGGCTTCAGGACAGATAGTGCGGGCCCTACCTTTCTGCTCCTCACCCCTCCTAACCTTCTAGTCACCCTAAAACTTCAACCAAGCACCTGTCTTTTTGGAGACTTCATGTAAAAACTATGTGGGTGAACTCTTTAAAAACAAATAATTAAAAATGGATTCATGAATCAAAATTCCATTTTAAATTCTACCATAAATGATAATCATTGACTGACATTGCCTGAGCCTGAGTCCCTAACACCAAAGAAAAATCACATCCATTGTTATTGACTTACTGGCAATGATGACCTAAAAGTGAATCACCTTCTATCACAAACTATGAACAGAGCTACAAATGTTCTTTCCTGATGTTTTCAATAAAGATAAATGGACTCACTATCAAAAGTTAAACCGAAAGAATTTTAGGAAATGCAAGTCCTCCCTGCCCTGGAGGAGGGGGTGATCAGAGCTCTGGGCAGAGAGGACCTCTGTCGCTTCCTTTTCAGGCTGTGGGTCAGAATTATTTCAGCCCCCTCCTTGGAACAAGATTTTTTCTCCTCCTGCATTCCTGGCTTTCCAGGCTAGTTGAGCTTCCTAATTTGGAAGTTGCCACAGAGCAAACCCTGACAGTACATGGCTGTCCTGCTGTGAACTCCCCGAGAGGCAGTGGTCCTGGTCACATAACAGGCACCTCGATTAACCCCTCCAGAAGCCTCCCAAGGCCCTACGGTGAGTGGGAGATGAGGTTCTGGGCCCAGCCCATCCCCAGTTCACTGAAGCAGTGACATCCAAGCCCGTGCTCTATACTGGTAGACATTCAGCTAGTCCTGGCCTCTGTCCACTCTTTCTGCCTCTCCTACCCTCTCACAGCCATGGCTGTGCCAGGATTCTCACTTCAGGGCAACGCTGGAAGGCAGGGATTTCGTTTTCTTTGCATTCGCCCTGATGCTTAACTAACTCACTGCTGCATTTTTCAAGGGCAGACAAGCAGCAAATGTGCAAAGACAGAGGCTGGGCTAAAGACAGGGGGAGCTGGAGGAGAGCCAAAGAAAGATCTTTTGCCTCTCACCAGTTTGAGCCTGTTCTGGGGGCTCTTGCTGTCGAGTTTGGGCAGGTAGGTGTCCACCCCACAGGCAGGGGGTAACAGATGATTTCCCCTGCTCCTGCTTGAAGGTCTGACCTCATCAGCCTGACATCACCACCAGATATGCCAGGTTGATAGTGGGGCTGCTGGTCACAGTGGACATTATACAAAATTTATTTTTGTATTTAATTATATGTAATTGTCTTATCATTAAAGGACATTTTCAGCAAGAATATAAACCATCCCTGACCCCCACCACATAGCAACTGATTTTACTCTTGGCAAATCCTTCTGATAGGCTTTAGTATTTTATTTGGGGATTGGACTGAGAGCAGCAAATTCCTGTTCAAATCGACAGAGATGCTTGTGGCTAGTGTGCGCGTGTGTGCTACAATTTTCTGTCTCTTGCAACTTCAGAGCTCTTTGAGGAGGAGGACATGACTTTCGCTTTGATATCTCAGTGTTAAATCCAGTGCCTGATACTCAGTAATCGCTGGCTACAGATCTGTTAAATAAACAAACAAATCGCTCCAATATTAGGACCTCACCAGAAGCATAGGTTTAAATCAAGAGGAGGGGGACTTCCCTGGCGGCTCAGTGTTAAAGAAACCACCTGCCAATGCAACAGACCCGGGTTCTATCCCTGACCCTGGAAGATCCCACAAGGAGCAGCTAAGCCCGTGCACCACAACTGCTGTGCCTGTGCTCTAGAGCCCAGGAGCCACAGCTGCTGAGCCCATGCTCTGCAACGAGAGAAGTCACCACAATGAGAAGCCCACACACTGCACCTAGAGAGCAGTCCCCACTCTCCACGACTAGAGAAAGGTCCGCTCAGCAACAAAGACCCAGCACAGCCAAAAATAAATATGTAAATAAAATTATGCATCAAGAGGATGGCGATGCATTATTTATTATTTTAATTTTGGATAAATAAAAAAATCTAATAAAAATAGAAAGCATGGCCAGAATGGGGCATCAGAATGTCAACCAGTAGCACCCAGGTCAACGCTGGAAGGGAACAAACGTCGTGCATTGAGTCCTATGGGAGGAAGGACAGAAATGGGAGAAGGAAATTCCCGACCAGATCACTCAAAAGCAGGACAGGGAGTGGGAAACCATGGGTCGAGGCAGGTGGTTGAGAACTAGGTCTGTGAATTGATGGGGTCTGCCAGAGGGGTTCACAGTGTTGTGGGGTAAGAGTGGAGGCTTGTAGGAAACTCACCAGGCTGAGTAGTAACTGCTGCTCATTGATCTTCAGCTGCTTTATGTTCTTAAAATAGAAATTCTGCCTCTGAGGGTATAGTCATAATTCCTAGTGAGGAAATTATTCTCCCGGGGGAAAATAGCAGTGACCATGTGATCATAGCATTGTTGCTCACATATGGCACAAAAGGATATCTTTCATCAAGGCAACAGAACTTCTGTCCCTATGCACAGATTGGATCAAGCACTGGATCTCTTTCATTATAATTGATATTGTTTATTTCCTAATACATCCTTACATTTATACACAATGTTATCTATTTAATTCACACCTGAAATCCAAATGCCTTGATTGAACCTCAAAGGAAAATTCTAGGAAGGGCTCCATTTACCACCCATGTATATCCAGAATAATCATTTCTTTCGTGACAGGATAGCCTTCTTTTCTGGCATATCTGACCCTCCTCTGTAATGCAAGGACAGCTTGGATTGCACTGGAGTGACCTGCAGAGCGGTGTACTCTGTCCTCCAGTTGGAAAAACTAAGTTAATGTTTAGTTCCCAGATCAAAGCATCTTTAACAATTCTTGACAAATCCTATAATTTTTGTTGTTGTTGTTCAGTTGCTAAGTTGTGTCCAACTCTTTGTGACCCCATAAACGGTAGCATGCCAGGCTTTTCTGTCCTTCACTATCTTCCAGAGTTTACTCAAACTCATGTCCATTGAGTCAGGGATGCCATCCAACCATCTCATCCTCTGTTGTCCCCTTCTCTTCTTGTCCTCAATCTTTCCCAGCATCAGGGTCTTTTCCAGTGAGTTGGCTCTTCTCATCAGGTGGCCAAAGTATTGGAGCTTCAGCATTGGTCTTTCCAATGAATATTCATGTTAATTTCCTTTAGAATTGACTGGCTTGATCTTGCTGTCCAAGGAACTCTCAAGAGTCTTCTCCAGCAGCGCAGTTCGAAAGTATCAACTCTTCGGCACTCACCCTGTATTTTGGAGTTCCGGAATTCTGTAAGCCTTGTTTTAAAAATTACTATATACTTTTATGATATAAAATCTTTCTTAAAGGTTCAGGCCAATCTGTCTGTGAAGACATGTAGAGTAGGAGTGAATCCGCCTGATGGATAAAGTGGGTGTGAGTCTCCAGATTGTAAATGAGTTAGGTAATGACACTGCAGAAGTCATAAATATCTGGGAATAAGTAATAAAGTGACATTTTGGAAGTACTTCCAACGAGTCAACTTGGTTTTGAATCTCATCCATCTCCTAGAACCCTCCTAATCCAGCGGAATCCTAGCCTACTGAAGCCTAATCCTATGGAATAGTCCTTCCTAAAGCCGCTCACGTCCTTTGTTTCCTTGGGCCCCTGCCACTCTTCAGGTCCCCATCACATCACACCTGGATTACTGAAACAGCCTCTTCATCAATCTTCCTGTCTCCGATTTCTTCCTGCCTGTTATCCATTCCTCATGCTGCCATAGGGCTCAGGGATTGTTTTTTTCCCCTAGTATATATACCACTTTCAACATGTTCTGGCTCTGTTCAGAGATCTTTGTTTCCCATTGCCTTCAGAGTGATGTCTCCACCCACAGTACGGAAGTCAAGGTCCTCCAGGTTCCAGTTCACCTGTCCAAACTTCTCTCCTCAAAGCATCAGCTAGATGGTCACTTCCTTCTCGGCAGACCTGTGCCTCTCTACTCATCGGTCTCCATGACCACCTCCACTCAGTTCATCCCTAGAAGGCCTTTTCCCTTCTTCTCTGTCTCTTCAAACACAAACTTTCTGTAAGGGCTCCATCCCCAAAGTCCATCCTGATCCAATTGAGTGGCTTTCTTGCATTGTCTGTCCTCAGCCATTTCTGTCGTGTCCGACTTTGCAACCTCATGGACTGTAGCCGCCAGGCTCCTCTGTCCATGGGATTCTCCAGGCAGGAATACTGAAGTGAGTTGCCATGCCCTCCTCCAGAGGATCTTCCCGACCCAGAGCCTGAACCCATGTCTCTAAAGTCTCCTTCATTGGCAGGCGAGTGTTTCACTGTTAGAGCCATCCGGGAAGCCCTTTCTTGTATTACTAATTCTATTTCAATAGAAACTTACTGGAGATGCAGAGTAACTTAACTCAAAGTTAAAAAAACAGAGTTAGAGATCTTCCAAGTAGCAAGACCTATAGTGGAAAGCTTCTATAGGGTCAGAGAGAGGCAAGCATATGAGTATGTCCTCGGCTCTGTGTCCACACTGCCTCTATCTCAGAAAGGTGGCAGGGAAGCTGGTGCTAGCTCTTCTGACTAACCCAAGGCCACAATGCCGTCCTAGTGCCACAGCTTTTAAGGCTCCCACCTGAGATGGGATCCCAGCATGCCAGACTCTGAAAGCCAGTGGTACTTACATCGAGGAGACCCATCAGATTATAGGGAACAATGGAATGATTCTCTGTGAGTTCATGAGCATAAGCTGAGGCTAGCCCCACAGGGCTCAGCCCAGAGGGGGCAGGCAAAAATGTCCATCTCCCAGACTTACCCTGGAAGGAGATTGACTGTTTACTTTACAACCCCCTCCCTGAGGGTCCAGCTTTTAATTTGCAGTCCTCCATGAACGCCAGAGAGCCAGTGGGTCATTCTACCACCTTCTCCTTCTAGCTCATCCCAACTAGGGAACCAGGTGCCAACATCTCTCTGAAAGGAGCTTGTATCTATGCTTGGTGGCCCAGCTTTTGTGGCTACTGTTCAAAGGATACTGTTGGTTCATTAAAATTTGCTGAATAGAACTTGCGTTTTCACCAAAAAAAAAAAAAAAAAAAGGAAATATATGAGGTGATGAGTGTGTTAATTAACTTAGTTAGCTTAATGGTGGGAATCCTGTCACTGTGTATACATATATCAAATCATCTGACTATAGTTTTTAAATATATGGCAATTTTATTTGTCATTCATACCTTAATAAAGTTGAAAAATAAAATAAAAATTGGGACTACCCCGGTGTTCCAGTGGCTAAGAGTCCAAGCTCCCAATGCAGGAAGCCCTGGAGAGCCCATATGCAGCATCTAAGAGCCTGGGCTACCCAGGTGGCTCAGTGAATTCAGAATCTGTGAGTTAACTCAGTGAGTTAAGAATCTGCCTGCAACCCAAGAGCCATGGGTTCAGTCCCTGGGTCAGGAAGATTCCCCTGGAGGGGGACATGGTAACCCACTCCAGTATTCTTGCCTGGAGAATCCCATGGACAGAGGAGCCTGATGGGCTACAGTCCACGGAATCGCAAAGAGTCGGACACGACAGAAATGGTCGAAGACACACATACACAGCTAAGAGGTGCATACCATAACTAAGACCCAGCACAGCCAAATAAATATTTTTTAGTATTTAAAAATAAATAAATAATGTTTAAGCCCACTACGATTTCATCCCTAATCATATCCTCCCCCTCATTCTGTCCACCCTTCCAAGAAGCAACTACGGCCCAAATTGTTGCATGGATAATTCTCTGACTTTTCTTCATAGGTTTTAATTACAGATGATTGTTTTTAAAAAAACGTACATGGGGACTTCCCTGGTGTTCTGGTGGCTAAGACTCTTTGTTCCCAATGCAGGGGACTAGGGTTCAATCCCTGGTCAGGGAACTAGATCCCACATGCTGCAACCAAGACCCCGAGCAGCCGAATAAATAAATATTTTTGAAACTGTCTATGTACATTGTTTACATTTGCATGTCAACCTTCACACATTTGCCACCAAATGCTACCCGACCTCCTGACAGGTTTTCCTACTTCTTGATTTATTCTGTCATCATGCCATTTTCTTCTTTATTCAGGTCATTTCACTGCTCAACAGCCTGCAGGGACTCCTCCTTCACCACGGAAACAGTTCCCTTCACAACCCACAGTATTCTAAGCTTCACAAGGCTTTTAATTTCTCTGAGCCTCAGTTTTGCCATCTGTAATAGGGATCAAAATACCCTATAGGATTGTTTTGAGGATCATATCTAAAACAGGTAAAGAACATACCATGAGGCCTGACAGCTAGTAGAAATACAGTTCACTGGGGCTGACCTTACTTTTATTACTCCTCCCTGAGCTGTTCTTTTTTTAATGACCATCATTACTCCTCTGTGAGCTAATCCCCCAGCCATAGCACAGGGCCCCCCACACAGCAAGGGCTCATGTTTTCTGAGTGTAAAATATGCCAGTCTCATGATCAGCTCACACACGCGTTGATAATACCTGGAGTGGGGATGTCTGTTATTAATAACTGGTCTTTGAAGACCCCCTGAAGGGAGGAAGAGACTGCCTGTTCTGAAAGGGAGGAGGGCACCAAGAGTTCCTCTTGCTAAGGAAAGTAAATGAGACGTTATGAAATCTTTAGGACATTCTCAGTAGCAGTGTGCGGGTACAGGCTGGGGCCAGGCTGTGCCTCCAGCTGGCTTTTGTCAAGCATTCGTTGGCTGCCCTCAAAGCCGTGCTGCCTGCTCCAGTAGACCACAGGGTTAGCTGAGGCCCAAGCTGGAAGGAGGGAACCCGTTCCTCTGATGTGCACACTTGCCTTGGGGCCTGGAACCTGTTCCTTGCTGAGTTGTCAAAGGACTATTTTAGATCCTGTTGAGTTGGCAGGAGTCCCTGGTACACCCATGTCTTTGTGTATGAGCTGCTTGTCACTTGCCTCTTGTCCCTGGGATGTTTTCAGAGGACAGAAGAAATGAATGGCTATAAATGACTGAGATGCTTTAGGTATGGTTGTATTTATGGACAGTTTTGACAGATCATCTCGTTATTGAGAAATGGCATGTTTCTTATCCTTTGAGAAAAACTGTTCTGTTTAATCAGAGACATTGTACTATACATGACTCTGGAGTAGGGCAATGTGTAATCGGTCTTAGCAAAAATACACCCCGAGAAGCCATGTCCCTACAGAGCCACTTCATCTTTAATTTGGTTTCCCCAGAAGGTCCTCTTTATCCCACCCTCTCCACTACCACTGCCTGATCTTCAGGCTTGTTAAGGGAAGTCACCATTTGTTCTCCAAGGAGTACCATGTTTTAAAAGCCAAGTACATATTGAAAATCAGAAAAACTTTATACATGTACAATTATTTGAACTTCACTGCACATTTATAGGAATATATTTCTGTATATCATATCAACAAATAGAATACTGTTCTTTGATAAAAAATGTATATCAACTACTCAAAAAATGATAAAAGTTGATCTTCTTTCTTGGGTAGCACAGAGTGACTTATCAAATGCCAATGGTTATGCTAACATTTACTTTAGCAAAGAGGTAATTACAAGGGTTGAAAAACCTATTGAACCCATCAGATTGTCCACACATCAGCTGGTTTTCATCCAAACCAGTTTTATAATCCAGAACAGCGAAGTCTTTACTTTAGAAGCAACCAAGGTCATACCCTCTTAGGTTTTTTGTTCTTAAAAAGGTTCCCTGGCCTGAGTGACCCCAGCCAAGTTTCACATTGTCTCTGAATGTAAGAGTGTGGCTCTGATGCTAATGTCAGCAGAATGAGGCTACAAACTGGCCAATGGTTCTATTTGCAGTTTTCACCCATGGAAGTGTGTCTATGGAGATAGACATAGCCTCTCATTGTTTCCAGACCCACTGACTTGTAAATTACATTTGTATAGTAAATTCATAGGTCCTGAGGGAGTAATATCCTGGCTTTTACATATTTTGTGTGAAAGTCCAGGTAACTTACAAAGCAAGCCTTTTCTCAAAGATCTTAGTTACTGTTTGTGATTTGACATTGAAAATAGAGACACATTAGATCTGACTTTTGTGAAAAAAGAATCAGCTATCATTCAGACGCACTTCACTTACACAGAAGTGTCAATAGTTGCATACAGAGCCAATGTTCTCTTTCCCACTGGCACTCATCTCTGAGAAACTCTGTCTTAGTTTCAGATAGAACTCCACTTGGCAGTGACCACTATCACTAAGGTTTTGCCCTGCCCATACTTGGAATTATTCAGTAAATAACTGCTGAGAGCAATTGGACAGCTATTTATTTATTCATTCATTTGTTTTTATTTATTTATTTGCCCGTGACTGGTCTTCATTGCAGCATGTGTAATCTAGTTCCCTGACCAGGGATCGAACCTGGGCCCCTAAACTGGGAGCACAAAGTCTTAGCCACTGGACTACCAGGCAAGTCTTGGAACTTTCTATGTAAATAAAACTAGTTTTTTTGTAATATAGTTCTTTGGTGTGCCTAAAAATCCTTTGTAAAATTACTCTTACTTACTCATTATGTAATTTTGAGCTTTCTTCAGGTAGTTTCCTTAAAGCCCATCTAGAACACCTATGTAGGTTTGTTACGCCATCATGTAAAGTTTCAGGTTTGGACTTCCATGCTTTCAGCTAAACTTTATTTCCCAGAAAGAGTAACTGTCTGTTCCATCCTTCTCCTTTATACCGTTAGTTCCATTCGGGTGACATTTATTGAAGTGCTTCTATATGCTGGGCACCACACTGGACTTTGTTGATCTCAAAGTGAGAAGACTATCAGTGGAGGAAATGACTTTGCAAGCGAGTCATTGCAACAAGGTCAGATATTTGCCCACAGAGACACACGATGAAGAGAGATTGACCACCTTGCTTGAAGGAGTCAGGAGAAACTTCCACAAGGAGGTGACATTGAGCTTGATTCTGCAATCGCTGATCAGGCAAAAGAGAAGGAAGAAGGACTTTGAGGTAAATATGTGTGTATGCATGTATATATATCATGATGATAATGCAGGAATGATATGAAGAGTACCTAGTGGTACAAGGTGGGGAGTGGCAATTCATGAAACATACATGCACACACATTCATAATCAAATGCCCACTATATTGCAAGCACTGGGCCAAGTGCATGTTTATTCATTATCTCATCTAAATTTCATGACAATGCTACTTGGTAGAAATTTTTTAATCACTCTTTTATAAATGAGAAAGGTGTTATGGTTGCTGCTTTAGAGATAAGACTCTGTATGGTGACAGGACTGACCCAAGACCCTAGAGCCCATTCAGTGTCACTACACATAAGCTTTTGGTCTCAGTGACTGTGTGAGCAATCATAAGAGAAGACTCTACACATGGACAGATGGCCAACACCAATATTGGACTGATTATATTCTTTGCAGCCAAAGATGGAGAAGCTCTATACGGTCAGAAAAAAACAAGACTGGAAGCTGACTGTGGCTCAGATTATGAACTCCTTACTGCCAAATTCAGACTTAAATTTAAGAAAGTAAGGAAAACCACTAGACCATTCAGGTATGACCCAAATCAAATCCCTTATGATTATACAGTGGAGATGACAAATAGATTTAAGGGATTAGATCTGATAGACAAAGTGCCTGATGAGCTATGGACAGAGGTTCCTAACATTGTACAGGAGACAGGGATCAAGACCATCCCCAAGAAAAAGAAATGCACAAAGGAAAATGGCCATCTGAGGAGGCCTTACAAATAGTTGTGAAGAGAAGAGAAGTGAAAAGCAAAGGAGAAAAGGAAAGATACACCCATTTGAATGCAGAGTTCCAGAGAGATAAGAAAGGAGAGATAAGAAAGAGCATGGAGAGATAAAAAGCCTTCCTCAGTGATCAGTGCAAAGAAATAGAGGAAAACAATAGAATGAGAAAAACTAGAGATCTCTTCAAGAAAATTAGAGATACCAAGGAAACATTTCATACAAAGATGGTCACAGTAAAGGACAGAAATGGTATGGACCTAAGAGAAGCAGAAGATATTAAGAAGAGGTGGCAAGAATACACAGAAGAACTGTACAAAACATCTTCATGACCCAGATAATCACAATGGTGTGATCACTCACCTACAGCCAGACATCCCGGAAGGTGAAGTCAAGTGGGCCTTAGGAAGCATCACTATGAACAAAGCTAGTGGAGGTGATGGAATTCCAGTTGAGCTATTTCAAATCCTAAAATATGATGCTATGAAAGTGCTGCACTCAATATGCCAGCAAATTTGGAAAACTCAGCCGTGGCCACAGGACTGGAAAAGGTCAGTTTTCATTACGATTCAGAAAAGGCAATGCCAAAGAATGCTCAGACTACTGCAACTGCATTCATCCCACACACTAGTAAAGTAATGCTCAAAATTCTCCAAGCCAAGCTTCCGTAATACTTGAACTGTGAAATTGCAGATGTTCGAGCTGGTTTTAGAAAAGGCAGAGGAACCAGAGATCAAATCGCCAACATCCGCTGGATCACTGAAAAAGGAAGAGAGTTCCAGAAAAGCATTTATTTCTGCTTTATTGACTATGCCAAAACCTTTGACTGTATGGATCATAACAAACTGTGGAAAATTCTGAAAGAGATGGGAATACCAGACCACCTGACCTGCCTCTTGAAAAATCTGTATGCAGGTCAGGAAGCAACAGTTAGAACTGGACATGGAACAACAGAATGGTTCCAAATAGGAGGAGTACGTAAATGCTGTATATTGTCACCCTGCTTATTTAACTCATATGCAGAGTACATCATGAGAAACGCTGGGCTGGATGAAGTACAAGCTGGAATCAAGACTGCCAGGAAAAATATCAGTAACCTCAGATATGTAGATGTGGAGAAGGCAACAGCACCCCACTCCAGTACTCCTGCCTGGAAAATCCCATGGATGGAGGAGCCTGGTAGGCTGTAGTGCATGGGGTCACTAAGAGTCGGACACGACTGAGTGACTTCACTTTCACTTTTCACTTTCATGCATTGGAGAAGGAAATGGCAACCCACTCCAGTGTTCTTGCCTGGAGAATCTTAGGGACAGGGGAGCCTGATGGGCTGCCGTCTATGGGATCGCACAGAGTCGGACACAACTGAAGCATCTTAGCAGCAGCAGCAATGCAGATGACACCACCCTTATGGCAGAAAGTGAAGAACTAAAGAGCCTCTTGATGAAGGTGAAAGAGGAGAGTTAAAAAGTTGGCTTAACGCTCAACATTCAGAAAACGAAGATCATGGCATCTGGTCCCATCACTTCATGGGAAATAGATGGGGAAACAGTGGCAGACTTTTGGGGGAGGGCTCCAAAATCACTGCAGATGGTGATTGCAGCCATGAAATTAAAAGATGCTTACTCCTTGGAAGGAAAGTTATGACCAACCTAGACAGCATATTAAAAGCAGAGACATTACTTTGTCAACAAAGATCTGTCTAGTCAAGGCTATGGTTTTTCCAGTGGTCATGTATGGATGTGAGAGTTGGACTATAAAGAAAGCTGAGAGCTGAAGAATTGATGCTTTTGAACTGTGGTGTTGGAGAAGACTCTTGAGAGTCCCTTGGACTGCAAGGAGATCCAACTAGTCCATCCTAAAGGAGATCAGTCCTGTGTGTTCATTGGAAGGACTGATATTGAAGCTGAAATTCCAATACCTTGGTCACCTGATATGAAGAGCTGATTCATTTGAAAAGACCCTGATGCTGGGAAAGACTGAAGGCAGGAGAAGGGGACGACAGAGGATGAGATGGCTGGATGGGATCACTGACTCAAAGGACATGAGTTTGGGTAAACTTCAGGAGTTGGTGATGGACAGGGAAGCCTGGGATGCTGCAGTCCACGGGGTTGCAAAGAGTCAGACATGACTGAGCAACTGAACTGAACAGAACTGATTGTGTGAGCAGGTTCAGGCAAGGTGATGAGGGTCTCCCCATGCCATGTTAAAACTTTGGCAATGGGATGCCATCAATGTGTTTGCAATAGGGCAATAAAGCATTGTTAAATTGTTTCAAAAAGATAAAAATACAGCAGAGAAACCAATTAAGAGGGCATGAAAACAGTCTGGGTAAGGAATATTGAAGACCTGAACTAAGGAAGGAGTGATAGAACAGCAAAGATAGAGTTGAGAGAGAATTCAGAAATAAAAGAGGAAAGATACATGTAGAGTGATGGTTGGCCAGGGTTACGAGATTCTTCATTGAAAGTCATGGATCTTGTGCATTCTATATGATGTAAGAAGAAAATTATTTTACTAAATAATGTAAGAATGCCTACATAGTCTTCGGGAGGGCCAGAGAATCAGATTTGCAAATGTTGAAGCTCAGAGAAGATCTTGAGTTGTATCAAACTATTCTAGTGGAGGCCTTGCCACTGCCATCACTGGGTTTAAGAACTTCCATGTGCCACTCCTTCATACGTGCTTAGTTGCTCAGTTGTTTCTGACTCTTAGGACCTTTTGAACTGTGGCCCTCCAGACTCCTCTGTCCATGGGAGTTTTTAGGCAAGAATACTGGAGTGGGTCACAATTGCCTCCTCCAGGGGCTCTTCCCGACCCAGGGATCAAACCCATGTCTTCTGTATCTCCTGCACTGCAGGCAGACTCTTTACCTGCTGAGCCACTGGGGAAGCCCAAGAACTTAGGCCCCTAGTCCTCATTTCCTCTTGCTGCTATAATAATTACCACACACTTATAGTCCAAGACAACACACATTTATTCTCTTACAGTTCTGAAAGTCAGAAGCCCAAAATGGATCTCACAGGGCTGAACTCAAGGTGTCAGGAGAGCTGCATTCCATTTTGGAGGTTCTAGGGAGAGTTGTTCTGCCTTTTCCAGTTTCTAGGGGCCACCTCACTCCTTGACCCACGCCTTCTTTCAACATCTCAAAGTCAGTGGAGTGACATCGTCAAACTCTCTGCCTTTTCTTTTTTTTCGGCCATGCCCTGTAGCATGTGGGATCTTATTTCCCAGACCAGGGATCGAACCTGCACCCCCTGCGTTGGAAGCGTGGAGTCTTAACCACTGGACCACCAGGGAAGTCCCAAATCTCTTTGCTTTTCTTGTCACATCTTCCCTCCTTCAGCTTCTGTCATCCCATCACTTTCTCTGACACTGATCCTCCTGCCCTCCCTCTTACAGGGGCACTATGGATATGCAGGTCCACCCCTACAATCCAGGAGAATCTCCCATCTCAGGCTTCTGAGTGCAATCACATCTGCCCTGTAAAATCACATACTCATAGTCAGGTTCTAAAGATTTGAACGTGGCCATCTTCAGAAGGCCATTATTTTGCCTTCCACAGAATTTTCCCTCAAATTCTGGGGTCAGGCCTCTGTTCGAAGGACCTCAGCACCCCTATGTAACGTGCTGGATGTCACCACACCCGCCCTTATCAGAATGGCCTCAGCACAGGCCTTCTTTCTGCCCAGAGCTTTCAAATCACAGTTGGATGTGATCAGGGGAGCCTGGATCACTGCCTAAACCTTGGCTGCAAGAGAGGCTTGGAGAGCAGGTTCCGGCCTCTTCCTCGAGGATAAGCAGGTTCCTAAGAGAAGGGGTTCAAAATAAGTTGCTAAGTGGTCAAAAAGATGACAGATAGCTACTGAACCTAGCCAAACCTCAGATTTTGGCTGGGGTTCTGTTTCCAGTACCGTCCCACTGAAGAGACACACTTGCACATTGAAAGAGAGAGCCTGACACTGTGACTCAAACATATTCAGAGACATAAAAGCCAGTCCCCAAAGCACACGACTGAGGATTCCTGATGGTAAAGGAAGAGCTTGCACGGACAAGAGAGACTGGTCTTGTGTGTCTCCAAAGGTGATGGCAGGACGACACAGTGAGCTTGTAGCAGAGTGCTCTGTGTCCCTTCAGGATGCTCTGAGACAGACAGGTGCCCCGACAGGCAATGGGGTCGCTGTCACTTAGAGTTTTAAGGCTGAAGCAGGATGACAAGATACTGGGGCACAAAGAGAGAATTCAAATAGCAGCTGAGAATCACACTGAACGGCTTCTAAGTTTTCATCATCTTGTTCTTACTCAATAACCCAGTTGTTGAGGGGACTAAGGGCCAAATCACAATTTTACATGGAAGTAGTTTTTTTTTTTTTAAAGGGAAAATGCTTTATTTTTTTGTCTTGCTTTTAAATTTAATTTTCTGATTCTGATCCCTTACTTTCCTTTTTACAGTAAGTAAGTAACATTTTTAAACTGTGTAGCATGTTCCCACTCTGACTCCAGAGTCTGGTTTTTATCTCGGGCGTGCTGCCGTGCTACAGGACTTGACGTGCCTTTTGTGTTCGGTAATGTCTTCATCTGAACAACAGGCCTGGAAAGGTTGATCCCCCGGTGCCGAAGCCAAGCATTGACTGGATAGAAGTTGATGAATTTATATAGGAACTAAGCAATTTAAATCTGTTTTCCTTTTTTTCTATGTATGCAATTCCCTGTCTGCATTCCAGCCTTGGTGGAGAGGCGGCCCCAGTTATCGCCTCTGCACAGAGATGGTGGAGGTTGACAGTGGGGGCCACGTCGACCTGCTTCTTTCCAAACTGTTCCAAGGCTGACAGGTTTACTTACATGCACACACAGAAAATGCGCTTTGGAAAGTTATTTTACAAAACTGAGTCTCATGCGGAGAACTATGTGCCTTTCTAAGCAGAATGTCAGATATTTCTGCGTGGAATTTAACCTGATCTTTTCTTCTGATCCAACTCCATATTGCTTGATATGACGCAGATTTCTTGAGTGACCCAGGCATCAGGAGTCACAGGCACGTAGGGTTTTGTATTCTTTCTTGGAAAATGGGAGAAACAAGTGCTGTTCATCTGCGAAGCACCACAATGGATAACATTTCTGAAACTTTTATAGATCCCATGTTTAGACTGGGGTGTGTGTGTGTGCGTATGTGTATGTGTATGTGTGATGCTAGTGAGGATGGGGAATGGGAGTAGAGGAAACTGCAAAAAAAAAAAATCTTAATGCTTTTTCGACCTTCTCCTACTAGCCAAACTGCACCCCAAATAACAAAACACAATAGTATGATACATTTATAGTCGTCTTCCCTTTTGTTCTTAGAAAGCATTCCTTCCAGGTTGTTTTGTTTTGGCCCTGAGCAAGCAGCAATGCTGCCTAAGAACAGAGGGAATCTGCTTCACAGGCAGGTGTCACAAGAGAGTAAAATTACCACAAAAGATGCTCTGGCAGATATTCAGGATGCAGATGATCCTTACAGCCTGCACAGTGATTAGCTAGAATGCTAAGCAGCTATTCCCATCAATGACTGTAATTAGTCATCTTCTAACACAGCCAAACCAGCTCCCAGCATCTCTTCTTAGAAGTCGCTAGAATCTACAAATAGAATATGCTAAGCATTCCCCACCTTATAGTCAGTCACACCCTCCCCTCCGAGGGTCCTTTGTTTCTCTTTCTCTGTTCCCTGCGTGCTTAGTCTCTGCTTCCTCCACCCAGGCCTCTCCTACAGGCAATCCAGCCCAGACACTCTTCACTGTTTTTCCTTTTTATTAGAAGAGAAACATTTTGCAGATGACCCTCCCCCACCCCACCAAGTGAGCAGAGTTCCCTGTGTCTTCTTTCTTACAGCCTTCCTAAAGGGCACCCCACCATGCCTGCACCCCACCCTGCAGGAGTCCGGGAGTCCAGGCGACTTAGGGCTAGCCGCGGTGGGAGGCACCACGATGTCTAGACTCTAGGATGGGGAGGGGGAGGCAGGAAGGAAGGAGGCTGAGCAAGGGGTGGAAACAGAGGCAACCAGTTGGCTGGGAGGCTTACATCCCATGAGAGCATTAACTCCAACTCCTGCTCCAGGACTGTAGGGCTGCAGCCAAGACAAGTGACCCTGTGCCCTTACAACACGCCTGCTCCTCTCCTAACTCCCCCAGAGCTGCCGCAGGACAAACCACCAGCCATTCCCACCCCCAGTTACATGCAGAATGCTGAAAGGTTTAGAGGAAGAATGCAGTTACAGAACACTGAAGTACAGCCCACGGAAGGGTAAGCAGACAGCTCCCCTGGGGCAGTGCAGGACTCTCACCTCCCCCTTGGCCTGCTGAGTCTGAAAGCGCAGGGTAGCCCAAGAAGCCCTAATTCCCGGGGCTCTGACCTGTTTGAGGAAGTTGCTTACAGGCTACAGGTTTCTCATCACCCACATCTCACTTGCTTGTGCTCTGGCCCTCACCCCTGATTCGCGCCGCCCTCCCTCCTTCAAATTCCCTAGGGTTCTCTTTTGTTGCTACTGAGGGTCCCTGGTACAGAGCCCCTGGCCCCACTCTGTCTGCTTTCTAGCCTCATCAGTCCAGACTGATTTTGCTTTGGGGGTCGGGGTCTGTGGGGAGGAAAGGCTGGAAGAGGAGTTAGGAACATCAACCACCAAAAGGAAGAATGATAACACAAGTAGACTGTTTAATCTTTACATCTGGCAAGACTTTCAATACGTGTCCGATATTCATTCAGCACATAGTTATGGGGAAGGGGACACACTGTTCTGGGCTCTGAGGACACAGATGGTAAAAGACAAAGTCTCAAAGTCTATTAATAGATCGCCTTTGCACTTAAACTAGCCAGGGTTTCTCATGCTTTTACCTAAAGAGAGGTAACACTGTTGCAGGAAGGGGGACCCCTTCCAAGGCCGAAACTGGGCTCTTGTCTAACACTCAGAAATGAATTGTCCGAGGAGACACACGTGCTAGCAAAGCAAGAGGTTTTATTGGGAAAGGGCACCCAGGTGGAGAGCAGGAGGGTAAGGGAACCCAGGAGAACTGCTCTGCCGCGTGGCTTGCAGTCTCGGGTTTTATGGTGATGGGATTAGTTTCCGGGTGGTCTCTGGCCAATCATTCTGATTCGGAGTCTTTCCTGGTGGCACACGCATCGCTCAGCCAAGATGGATGCTAGCGAGGGCGATTCTGGGAAGTGGACGGACTCACGGTGTCTCCTTTTGACTTTTCCCGAACTCTTCCGGTTGGTGGTGGCTTATTAGTTACGTATTCCTTATCAGGATCTCCTGTCATAAAACAACTCATGCAAATGGTTACTGTGGTGCCTGGCCAGGGTGGGCGGTTTCAATCATGTGCTTCCCCTAACAACACCGGGCACAGGAATAATGGTACAAACAAAGGCACATGAGGAGTGTTTGGTGAGGGAGACTATCTTGTTTAGGTGATCAACACAGCTTTTCTCAGGGTGAGACTTCTAAGTCTCTCCAGAAAGCAAGGCCACATCAAGACCTGGGGAAAGAGGCGCAGAGAGAGGACACTGGGGCAAATATGAGGCAGTAACAAGCTTGTGAGTCAGGAATTCCAAGAAGGCCTGTGGAAAGAGTAGAGATAGAAGTTGAAGGATAATCAGGGGCTGGAGCCAGTGAAATCGACTGTCCCACTGTGTGGAATTTGCATTTCACTTGTGTGTAAGAGGATCTCCCGGATGGTTTCAAGCAGGGGGAGGCCTGATTCCATAAATAAGAAGGTCACTCCGACTGCTGTATAGAAAGCTGTCTGTAGCAGGACAAGAGTGGAGGCAGAAAGATCTGTGACTATTGTGATGGCCCAGGGCTTCCCTGGTGGCTCAGGTGGTATATGCCTGCAAAGCAGGAGGCCCAGGTTCGTTCCCCTGAGTTGGGACAATCTCCTGGAGGAGGGCGTGGCATGGAGGAGGGAATGGCATCGGCAGAGAAGCCTGGTGGGCTACAGTCCATAGAGCTGTAAAGAGCTGGACACGATTGAGAGATTTAGCACGCACTGGATGTGGGAAAATTTTATCATATTTTGAATTTGTTACTGCTTGAACAAGGTATTAATATATGTAGAGTTATTTTCTAACTGACTATTATTTGATATCTCGTTTATATGATTTTCTTTGTCAATTGTTTGTCTTTAGTTTGTGGTGAAGACAGTCATACCATTTGCAAACAATAATTTCCACTCTCCTTTCTTCTACCCACTCCCTTCATTGTTTAATTAGCTAGAACCTCCCTCCTCATTGTTAAAATAGCAGCAAGGTGGTCAACTCCTTACAGCCTTCTTGATCTTTAACAGGAAGGCCCTTATTTTTCCACTGTTGTCCAAGCTATAGCCTGGGGTGCCCAACCGCTAGGCCATGGACCACTCCCGGCCCATAGCCTGTTAGGAGCTGGGCTGCACAGCAGGAGGTGAGAAGGGGGCTAGCAAGCGCAGCTGCATCTGTTGCTCCCCATCACTTGCATTAACACCCGAACCATTCCCCACCACCACCCCAGACCCCCTCTGTGGAAAACCATCTTCCATGAAACCAGACCCTGGTACCAAAAAGGCTGGGGCTGCTGCTATAGACTACATAGGTCTATATTAATGTTTCATCACTTACTAAAGAAGTAGTAATATAGTCTTCCAAAAAAAGAGATCAGCTTTAACTCCAGTGAGCATGAAATGCCTATTAGACAACCCAGTGGGGAATGTAGAGTTGACAGTCAGTTGTAAGAACCTGGAGTCGAGGGCAAAGCCAAAATTAAGCATGTGGGATTCCTTGGCACGTGGGGGAGTTTGTAACCATGAAACTTGGTGTGCTAACCCAGGAATGAGTGTGGCTGGAAAAGAGGGGCCTCAAGACCAGTACAGAACTCTGGGGACCCCAGGACAATAGAATGATGAGATTACAAAGATGAAGAGGATCCAGGAAGGAGACCACAAATTGCAACAAAACCCAGACTGCTGTGACCTGGGAACCAAGAAAGAAAAAAATCCACAGTGACCCCGGGTAGGAGTGGGGGCTTCCAGAGGATGCTGGTAGGCAGCAGGTTAGAGGCCGAGGCTCAGAGAGACCTGGGCACCCTGTTTCAGGGCTCAGGCCAGTACCTCTTCCGGAAGAGGAGGCCCCTGAGTCCAGAACCTGCTTCGCTCAGCACAGGGCAGACAGCCGCCTGGCCACACACAGGCCTGGCCCTGCTCTGTGAAAAGAGCCCTTTGTAACTTCTGTAGGAAGGAAACACCTCCATCCGGGCAAAAACACTATTCGCTTCCTGTTAGAACAGACTGACTCAGGATAAAGGTCGGTGCCCACCCACAGGGAGCAATGACGGAAAGAGGGGGACAGGACGGGCAGACACGTGTTTGGGGGGATCAGGTTAGCAAGACAGGCTCTGGAGAGCCTAGAGCATAGCGGGCTGCCAGCTGCAAAGCCAGCCTGTCTCAGAAACTCTCCCCTCCTCTCCGTAGACCTGTCCTCTTAAAGGGCCGAGAAATGACATAAGGCAGCCAGTCTGGGCCAGAGAAGGCAATGGCACCCCCACTCCAGTACTCTTCCCTGGAAAATCCCATGGACGGAGGAGCCTGGTGGACTGCAGTCCATGGGGTGTCAAAGAGTTGGACACGACTGAGCGACTTCACTTTCACTTTTCACTTTCATGCATTGGAGAAGGAAATGGCAACCCACTCCAGTGTTCTTGCCTGGAGAATCCCAGGGATGGAGGAGCCTGATGGACTGCAGTCCATGGGGTCTCAAAGAGTCAGACACAACTGAGGTGACTTAGCAGCAGCAGCAACAGCCAGTCTGGGCACCTACCGAGTGGGTACGTTTAACCCTTAGATGCCTGCCAGCCCTTTCTGGGGAAGGTTAAAGCCACTCTTTCACTCAGCAGCTCTTTACTTAGTACTTACTTTGTGCTGGGCTTGTGCCAGGGTTGGAGACACAGCAATAAAAGGACAGATGAGTTTCACTCCCCCTTGAACTTAGAGTCTAGTGGGAGAAATTAAACAGCCCACACAAACCCTTCTATAATCACAAGTTCAATAGGCCTGTAAGGGCATATTCCTAGGGGCATATGATGTAGCCCTGGTGGACACCAGGCTGAGATTCCTGCTACAGAATGTGATAAAATCTGTAAAAGCAGGAGGGAGGGGGCAGGGGACAGGAAACCTGCTCCCTGTGCTTTGAGAAGCTGGCCAGTCTGTTAGGCCAGGGGAATGATGCTTTAGGTCCCCAAAGCCCAGATGAAATAGTGGAGCATGAAAGCAGGACAGTTACTCCTGTCAGGGATGGAGAAGCTGCATCTGGCCGCCTAGGGCTGCTTGTATGGAGGGTGTTTACCCCTTGGGGCAGCAGCCTGGGATCCAGCAGCCACTGCCAGGAAAGGCCTGGGGCAGAAATGGCAATACTTAACATGGCCAGCAACAATGTGTAACTCTACAGTTGAAAGGAGAGCAGAGAATCATATGGTAATTCTATTTTTATTTTTTAAGGAGACTCCATACTATTTTTTTAATAGTGGCTATACCAGTTTACATTCTCACCAACATCACACAGGGTTCCCATTATCCACAATCTTGCAAACACTTATTATATTTTAATCCTTTTGATAATAGGGTAATATCTTCTGGTGGTTTTCAGTTGCATTTCCCTGATGATTAGAGATGATGAATACCTGTTAGCCATTTGAATTTCTTCTTTTGAGAAGTGTCTATTTCATATATATTGCATATGTATATTGAAGGTATTTCCATAAGCTATTAAAAAAGAGAGAGAGAGCAAAGGGAATGTCTTTGCCTCATGTGAAAGTCAAGAGAGACATGGAACATAGGCTTCTTCAGGGTTGTGCCCATCTCTGCAGCTTAAGTGTACCCAGCTAGTCGGCTTGGTCTGTAGCCCACACATACCCCACAGACACGTTCCCCCAGTGCCTCCACACACAGCACAAACACTTCTACAGAGAGGACAGGGAGAACAGGCTACTGTGATCCAGTTATATACCTTGGATTCAAATGTTCTTTTATTTAATTTTCTGGTTACTGACTGAATATTAAACTTTCCTCTGATGGTTGAAAATACCTCAGTCTCTTTTCTTACATAAATCTAAACACCAAAAGTTATTCTGTTGTTTGTGGACAAATGAGGAAATTGAACCCTCAAGTCTTTTATTTTGAATTTCAGTTTTCACCTTTTCCTGGGGTGGCTAAGATGGTAAAGAATCCACCTGCCAATGCAGGAGACCTGGCTTTGTTCTCTGGATTGGGGAGATCCTCTGGAGAAGGGTATGGCAACCCACTCCAGTATTCTTGCATGGGAGATTCCAGAGGAGTCTGGTGGGCTACAAGTCCATGGGGTCACAAAGAATTGGACACGACTGAGTAACTAACACACACACACACACACACACACACACACACACACGTGACAGTACCTATAGGAAGTTGGAGTGAATGTATGAAAAAGATATTGGATTATTTGGATATAGGACATTATCATTACCAAGGTGTTTACACTACATTGCTACATTTGATCCATGCAACTTTCCTAGGGATTAGGCAAAAACTACTTCACTTTTACAGATGAGGAAATTTATATCCTGAGATGTTAAATAACTTACTCAAAGACCAGATCATTAAATTGTTTGTTTTTTCATCTTGACCACTATATTCCTCTGTACTGGTTTTAGGATTCTGGAATGGAAGTTATGTATATCTAGACATAGTTGTTTTAATATTCATCTCTTCTGGAAATTATGGGCAGGAAATAAAATCTGTCTAACAAAGAACTCTAAATTTATTGTTTGTTTGGCTAGTTAAATTTTACTATATTTTGTTTTAATCCTGTTCATCAAATTTCGCAAATAGCCCAGATTTCCCCTAGAGTCCCAAATAAAACACAGATGCATCGTACACACATCCAAATCAATTACATGGCAGTTCCAAACTCTTAATCTCAGCCTTTCATTAGAATGAAAATTTTGCTTTCATTTCACCAGTTTTTTGCACGGGTTGGAGCTAAGGCGCTGAGGAAAGGAGTGGGGGTAGGGTGTATGGTAGCATCTTTGTGACTTTGGATAATCAGCAGCGCCATCTACTGTCAGTAAATAAAACAACGAAGCGTTAGAACTTGTCAACAAAAATTAAGGCTTAATGAGGGAAACACAATTTGATAATCCTGGGACTTAATTGACAAAGGTTCGTATATACACATGACATCCTTAAGCAGCTTACATAAAGAACCAAATGAAATTAAAATACAGTTATGTAATGCTGGCGTGCCCGCTGCACGCCGAGTTGCTTCATTGTCCGACTCTCTGCGAATCTATGGACTATAACTGACCATGCTCCTCTGTCCTTTGGATTCTTCAGGCAAGAATACTGGAAAGAGGAACTAACTTTGAAAGAGGATAAAGGATGGTAAGTCTCAGCTAAACCACTTGGTAGATATGTGACTTCTCTTACTCTGTCTTGTCAACTATAAAATATGAATAATTATAAGGTTACTTTGTTGATTAAGTGATATATATAACTTACCCCAAGGCTAGCAGAACAAGGGAGCTATTGTTATGTGACCACATTGATTGAGCACTTGCTTAGTGTGAGACTGTGCTAGAAACTTTCTTCACAGCAATCCTGTGAGATGGAGACATTTTGAGATAGTAGGTACCATTCCCAAGATTACACAACTGAGAACCAAGTTTAAATCAAATGTTTCTTCTGGTTCCAAAGTTGTTCTCATTCCTATTAACTCACTAAGCATGGCTTTAAATTCCCCTCTAATGTATTTCTGTGGATGTTCTTTTTGGAGCCCTCAGTGAGAACCTGCTTTTCATGTACTGATTCAGGCCCGTTCCTTGTGGTCTGATGCTTATGGAAATGCATTAGATCTGCTGCACTATATAAATGTGCCCAGTCAGCCTAATCACAATAAACTGGAAAATTCTGAAAGAGATGGGAATACCAGACCATCTGACCTGTCTCTTGAAAACCTATATGCTGGTCAGGAAGCAACAGTTAGAACTAGACATGGAACAACAGACTGGTTCCAAATAGGAAAAGGAGTACGTCAAGGCTTTATATTGTCACACTGCTTATTTAACTTCTATGCAGAGTACATCATGAGAAACGCTGGACTGGAAGAAACACAAGCTGGAATCAAGATTGCTGGGAGAAATATCAATAACCTCAGATAGGCAGATGACACCACCCTTATGGCAGAAAGTGAAGAGGAGCTAAAGAGCCTCTTGATGAAGGTGAAAGAGGAGAGCGAAAAAGTTGGCTTAAAGCTCAACATTGAGAAAACGAAGATCATGGCATCCGGTCCCATCACTTCATAGGAAATAGATGGGGAAACAGTGGAAACAGTGTCAGACTTTATTTTGGGGGCTCCAAAATCACTGCAGATGGTGACTGCAGCCGTGAAATTTAAAGACGCTTGCTCCTTGGAAGAAAAGCTATGACTAACCTAGACAGCATACTAAAAGTAGACATTACTTTGCCAACAAATGTCTGTCTAATCAAAACTATGGTTTTTCCAGTGGTCATGTATGGATGTGAGAGTTGGACTGTGAAGAAAGCTGAGTGCTGAAGAACTGATGCTTTTGAACTGTGGTGTTGGAGAAGACTCTTGGGAGTCCCTTGGACTGCCAGGAGATCCAACCAGTCCATACTAAAGGAGATCAGTCCTAGGTGTTTTTTAAGAAGGAATGATGCTAAAGCTGAAAGTCCAATACTTTGGCCACCTGATGCGAAGAGCTAACTCATTTGAAAAGACCCTGATGCTGGGAAGGATTGAAGGCAGGAAGAGAAGGGGATGGCAGAGGATGAGATGGCTGGATGGCATCACTGACTCAATGGACATGAGTTTGAGTAAACTCCAGGAGTTGGTGATGGACAAGGAGGCCTGGCGTGCTGCAGTCCATGGGGTTGCAAAGAGTTGGACACAACTGAGCTACTGAACTGAACTGAGTCGGCCTAACCATGCTGTGTGTTGGTGTGTGTGTGTGTGTGTGTGTGTGTGTGTGTGTGTGTGTGTGTGTGTGAAAGTAACAAAAACTCTTAGGGAGTTTGATATGCAACCTTGATCATAACCGCGGATGAAAAGGAGGATGAACCTACAGTTCCACAAGTCCTTAGAGCATTTTGTACAAACCTCTCTGTTACTATCATCTCACTGCATTATTAATTGATTTTACAGCTTTCTCTCTGCAACTGAATTTCTCAAGGGTAGAACTCATGCTTGTTAAATGAATGAATGGATGAATGAAAAATGATTACATATCATTTCTCCCAGGATGAAGAGATGGATAGAGACCTTAATATTCTCCCCACTCCAGCATATACTAATTGCTCATGTGAGATTTATTGACTTGAATTGAATCAGGCTGGATAAAATTGTCCTCAGGGTATATATCCTTACCGACAAATCACTTGCGGGCTGCTATCCTTTCCTCTTTTTAATAACTAAATCCAAAGAAAATTTCTTTTATTTCAACTTTCTCCTGTAGGAAATGTGAGAGGATTTTACTGATATTCAAGATATCAATAATTAGAAACTGCAAAAAATGCATATGCAAATCACAAATTATATTGCCAAAGTGGCATTTTAAACTGAAGGTGATTTGCCTCTCCTTTGAGGAGGAGGAGGAGAGGGGGAGGGAGAAGCAGCAACTTAACCACATAGAAATTATTTGTTACAATATTGTTTCTGTCTTAAGTTTGGTTTTTTGGCCACCAGGGATGTGGGATCTTAGCTTCCCAACCAGGAATCAAACCTGAACTCCCTCCATTGGAAGGCTAGGGAAGTCCCCATAAAAGTGTTTTAAATGAAATAGTATATACAGAGCAACTAGCACTTACTGCTCACTTCATTCTCACTCTCTTCATCTTTTCACTTAAAAATAAATGTCCTGAACTCCTACTGTGTGTTGGATAGACAGTGTTCTAGGCTGTGATGGTAACGAGTAAACAAAGGAAATAAAATCCTACCCTCGTGAAGCTCACATGGGAATTGGGAGAGACAGGCAAGGAATCTGACAAATACTCACATGAAATGCTATGGAGAAAAGCAGCGAGGGGACAGGGAGACCAGAGCACCAGGAAGTGCTGGTCTAGATGAACAGGTATTCCAGGCATCTCAGAGCAGAGATACTTGAGCAAAGAACTGATGACATTTTACAAGGATGTCTGGGGAAAAGTATTTCAAACAAGAGGACAGGAATGATTAGCAGCCGCATAAGGACAGGCCACATCTGTGTGCCTAGAAGAAACAACATCACCGACAAAGACTAGTTTCGCAGTATGCTCCAAATGTTGTAAAGAAGAGGCAAGGGGATGTTCTCTCTGGCAAGACTGTTTCCTGCTTTATAACTGTTTGATTTACTGTGCTATAAAGGGTGATGGGTTTTCAGGCTAGATCATGGAACCCTACTTAAGTCTAATGTAGATGGAATGTGGGGTATTTGTAATAGAATACAGTAGAAAACAACTCTATTACCAGTGTACAACACAATGTTCTAAATTCCATTTTCAGCTCTGACATTCTGTCTGGCTATGATATATAAAAGGAGCAGAGGGGAAATTCATTACCTGTACTAGGGGTTGAATGGGTCTTTGTGGGTTGACCTGGAGACCCAACAAACACGTCTAACATTCTCTCTACAGAAAAATGAGTCCTGGATTTCAAATGCTACACTTACAGGCATTCCAAACAGAGACCATTCACAAATTGGAGACTTCCCGTGGTGGGTCAGAGCATCCCTGGGGGCAGTGGACAGGAAGAAATTAAAGAGCAAAGCCCAGAACTGCTGTAGCTGGAGCATGATGGGGGAAACACTAATCATGACAGAGAACCCAGACGGAATCCTCGGAGAGCCGCAAACTGCAGCGCCACACAGCTAGTGGTGCTCAAACATCAGGCGGCAAACCACGGTCTGCAGAACACTCTGCGAAGCCTTCTGTGGAAGCCAACCGACCAAGGTCTGCAAAGAAAGAGGCTTCAAGATATTAGTGTGTTTGCCATTCACATGCTGCGTGTACACGCCCTTCTCCCTAGGCAGCCTGAGGCATCATCTGTCTCCAAGATTAATACTGTTACAGCAGGGGGACTTCCCTGGTGGCCCAGTGGCTAAGATTCTGCACTTCCACTGCAGAGGTCACAGGTTCGATTGCTGGTCAGGGAACTAAGATCCTGAATGCCACACAGCCAAAAAAATTTTTAAAAAGAGATGGTCACAGCGAGAATGCAAAGTGGAAAAAAACCTGATATTTGAATAACAGTTTTAGTTATTTAAAATAGTATTTTGCATCAAAACACTAAGCTTAAAAACTAGGCCTAATTCATAGTAACAGAAACTGTCCCCAATTTTTTACCCTTCTTTCACATATGAATGTCTCTATGCTTCCTTCAGTCCCATTCCACTCTTTGCGACCCCATGGACTGTAGCTCTAGCCCTCCAGGCCCCTCTGTCCTTGGGATTCTCCAGGCAAGAATGCTGTAGTAGTTTGCCATGCCCTCCTCCAGGGGATCTTTCTGACCCAAGGTTCAAATCAACGTCTCTTATGTCTCCTGCATTGGCAGACAGGTTCTTTACCACTAGCGCCACCTGGGAAGCCTGAAAGTCCATATAGGACCATTCAAGTCCATACAGGATATTTTAAAAGAGGAGAGGAAATTCTCTCTTCAGACACAGGGGCGGGTAGGAAAGAGAACAGAGAAAGGAGCTAGAGCCACTTGGGAAGCCCACAAAAAGTTGCTCAGTCATGTCCGACTCTTTGCCCGATGGACAGACTCTCCTGTCCATGAAATTTCCCAGGCAAGAATACTGGAGTGGATAGCTATTCCCTTCTCCAGAAGGTCTTCCCAACCCAGGGATCAAACCCAGGTTTCCTACACTGCAGGCAGTTTCTTTACTGTCTGAGCCACCAGGGTAGCCCACAAATACTTTCCTGCAGGGTGGCAAATAGCTGCTGGTCCAATTTCCGTAAGGGCTCCCCTCCATCCTCCTCCTCCCTACTCTCACTCTCCCGACTCCGTGCCTTTCCATTCCCCTTGGATCTAGAAACTAAAAAATGAATGTCTAGGACTTCCCTGGTGGCCCAGTGGTTGAGAATCTGCCTGCCGATGCAGGGGATGAGGGTTCAATCCCTCCTCTGGGAATTAAGACCCTACATCACACAACTAAACCTTCAAGCTGCAATTAGAGAGCACACATGGTCTAGAGCCCATGCTCCACAATAAGAGAAGCTTGAGCACCACAGTGAAGAGCCTGGGCTCAGCAGCAAAGACCCAAGGCAGCCGAAATGAAAATAATAATAATAAATTAAAAGGCGGGTGGTGGTGGTGAATGCCTGACCTACCAGGGGACTTCCAGACCCTACCTAGCCCTGTGGGCTTGGTAAAATACTTCTGTGCCCATCTTAGTCAGGTCTCTGCCAAATCTGGCTGTTGAGTCCCCTGGAGTCCACAAGAGGAATATTCAGTAGACCCTTCTTGGAGGGTTTGGTTGGGTCAGAGAGATGAAGATTTGCTCGAGCCTGAATGACACAGCCTGGCTGATCAGATTATGTCTGATTCCATGCCCTGGAGTGCTGCTCAGACAAGTGCTGGAAAGAAGGCAAAGGCACAACCCATAGAGGCAGGCTTGCAGCCTGCAGCCCTGAAAAGACAAACAGATCACTCCTGGACAATCATGGTGCGGGGGGGCCTTGCTTTATGACAGCTGAGTTCACGTGTTCACACTGATTTATTTTGTTGACCCAGGCCACAACCAGTGCATCACAAACCCAGGGCTACTTGTTGGCAATAAAGGAAAGATTTGCATGAAAAACTGAGCTGGAGGAAGGGACTTGAGGGTTAAGTCCAAGAAATGCGCCTGAGGACTCATAATTTCCTGGATCCATATTTCATTCCTTTCACATCCTATGTGGTGTATTGAGAGCTAAGCCCTGCTTGATATCTCAATATCATAAAGTGTTTTACAGTCTACACAGACAATTCAATATGCCCAGTCATATTTGATTTTCACAACAGCCTTACGCTGGGCTGTGATTATGACTAATTATTTTTTAAACAAGGAAACCAAAGAAACTCAGAGAAGCTCAATAACCTGCCTACACCACTTTTGACATCAGACCCTTGGACTCTAACCCCAGTGCTCCTTCAAGTCCTGTTTGAATGCAGACAGTGCCCTCTGTGGTCTGACTTCGTAGGAAGCAGCACAATGAGGCTCAGCGATTTGTGTTCATTTCTAAAGCAAGTAGGTGGCAGCATGCCAGATTAGGTGAAGGTTGAAAGGAAATATAAGACAGAGTTTCAGGAGCTTGCTGCCTTGTCAGGAAAACAACACACGTATGCATGAAACTTAAATATAAGACTCCATCTTATTTTTTGTCATAAGAACTTATTAATTTCTATATATGAAATATCAGATGAGTTTAGTTCACCGTAACATTGTCTTTTCAACAGCAAGTGAAATAAGTACAAAACCTAGAAGCAGAAATTTTATTTTGTGGATGTGTTCCTGTAAACAAGGAGAATGAATTGAATGATAGATTTAGTTAATGGGGAAGAAGGATATCCCAGGGTTGGAAAAGAAAGTAGAGGAACAGCAACCTATTCTGGTTGTAGTTTTGGGAGAGACGTGTACTCTGACTGTAGCACCGGGAAAGGCAAAATTTCAGGTAACACATATTTGCTGAACTTGCTGAGGAAAGGAGTTGGTTATGAGGTGAAGCCTTTAGACACCCTCTCATCTGTCCTCACCTATCTGTCTGGGATTTTCTGTGTGGGTTTTTATCTGTGGAGGATGAGACTAAGTAATTTTTTGTGTAGTTTCATGATTTGATCATTATACCTGGAGAAGGAAATGGCAGTCCACTCTAGTATTCTTGCCTGGAGAATCCCCTGGACAGGGAAACCTGGCCGGTTACCGTCCACAGGGTCGCAAAGAGTTGGACATGACTGAAGCAACTTTGTACGCACATGAGCACTCACACACCTGTCATACACAGGTGGCACTTCCAGGGTGGAGCTCGTGGTAAAGAGCCCAACTGCCGATGCAGGAGACATAAGAAATGCAGGTTCCACCCCCGGGTCGGGAAGATCCCCTGGAGGATGAAATGGCAACCTACTCTCGTATTCTTGCCTTGAGAATCCCACGGACAGAGAGGCCCGGAGAGCTACAGTCCATAAGGTCACAAAGAGTCGGGCACAGCTGAAGGGACCTAGCACGCACGCATGCATACCTGCCACGTATAGCGGGTTGGCCACAAATTTCATCTGGGCTTTTCCATACCGTGTTATGGCCAACACAATATAACGAGACAAAGATTTTTTTTTTTTCTTTCAGCAGCTGGTAGGTGAATTCCTCTTCAAGAGTCCCATCCTCATTCGGAAAATGCTCAATAGAGTCTCTCAAAGCAGGCTGGTCTCAGGGAAGGGGAGATGACTGGGGTGGGGTGGGGTGAGCTAGTGCGAGCCCATGCGGGAAGAGCTTCCGGTGCGGGAAAGGGGGGTGTCCACTCCCCATGGAAGGATGGAGGTGGATTTAGGAAGCGGACGAGGGAAGGAGGGGAGGGAAGACGTAGCAGACGGCAGATATGGAGCGGTGCCCTGTGACCCCCTCCAACCCTCTGTGACGTCACTAACTTTCTGAGAGGAGAATGGCCAGTTCCAGAGACCGCCAAGCGCCTGAGTGTCCAGGCTGAGGGAAGGCAAAACAGAGAAATATTTGTGAATGCAGGAGCGTAGCCAGGTTCCATTAGGAAGCATTCTAAATCCCTGAGGGCTGGGAAGTCTCAGGTGACACTGGGGTTCCATGGTTGATCACTTTAAAACATTTTTATTTCTGAATCAATGCAGACTACTCGCTTTTCTGGTTTTTAAGTTTAGGGGAGAGGGGGAGGTGGTACCAGGTATCTTTTCAGCCCGCCTCTACTCAAGACACCATGGTTCCCTTTATACTCTATAGTACAGTTTCTGAAAATGTGGTCTTTGAAGGCTCTCCAGGTAGTCTGGTTGCCCAATGAAACGAGTAGGGTTTATTTGAAGAGTGTTTTTTGCTAGAGATTTTAATTCTCCATTAAAGGGTATAGAAATAGATACTTGAAAGTTATAACCACAGAGATGGTTATATGCTAGGCAAACACTTCAAATGGTGTGTGTGTGTTCTGTGGTTGCAAGCAGAAGCTTTGAGATAAGAGGTCCAAGGGATTCCTTCAGTGTGGTTTACAATCTAAAAATTTTGTTTGAGATGAAGTTAAGCTAAACACTTTCAAGACAGTAAGAAATCACACCACTTTGAGAACCTTTAAAACAGCTATTTGAAACTGATATTTCAACTGAGAAAATACCTTGATCCTAAACATTTGCAATTTTGTTTTTGACCATAATGGAGGGATATCTTGGCCACATCAACCTCGTGTTTAATTTTATGTCTAATAGTGTAACTACTCAGCTTTGAAGTTCAGGGCTGAGACATATTTTTAGCAAATAATTTAAGAAGAGATTGGCTAGGAAATCCATTCTTAGAAAGGGTCTTTTGAAAACCTTCATTAGTTTTTATCATTGTGCTTACATTTTAACTTCAGTATTAAAAGACACTGCTAAATCTTTTGTTTAAAACTGTGGCAAATAAAAAGGCACAAAATAATGCCATTTGCAGCAACATGGATGGACCTAGAGATTATCAGACTGAGTGAAGTAAGTCAGACAGAGGAACACAAACATCATATGATATCACTTATAGCTAGAATCTGCTTCTGTTAGGTCCGGACCATTTCTGTCCTTTATCGAGCCCATCTTTGCATGAAGTGTTCCCTTGGTATCTCTAATTTTCTTGAAGAAATCTCTAGTCTTTCCCTTTCTGTTCCTTTCCTCTATTTCTTTGCATTGACCGCTGAAGAAGGCTTTCTTATCTCTTCTTGCTATTCTTTGGAATTCTGCATTCAGATACTTATATCTTTCCTTTTCTCCTTTGCTTTTTGCCTCTCTTCTTTTCACAGCTATTTGTAAGGCCTCCCCAGACAGTCATTTTGCTTTTTTCCATTTCTTTTCCATGGGGATGGTCTTGATCCCTGTCTCCTGTACAATGTCATGAACTTCATTCCATAGTTCATCAAGCACTCTATCTATCAGATCTAGGCCCTTAAATCTATTTCTCACTTCCACTGTACAATCATAATGGATTTGATTTAGGTCATACCTGAATGGTCTAGTGGTTTTCCCTACTTTCTTCAATTTAAGTCTGAATTTGGTAAGAAGGAGTTCATGATCTGAGCCACAGTCTGCTCCTGCTCTTGTTTTTGTTGACTGTATAGAGCTTCTCCATCTTTGGCTGCATAGAACATAATCAATCTGATTTCGGTGTTGACCATCTGGTGATGTCCATGTGTACAGTCTTCTCTTGTGTTGTTGGAAGAGGGTGTTTGCAATGACCAGTGCATTTTCTTGGCAAAACTCTATTAGTCTTTTCCCTGCTTCATTCCATATTCCAAGGCCAAATTTGCCTGTTACTCCAGGTGTTTCTTGACTTCCTACTTTAGCATTCCATTCCCCTATAATGAAAAGGACATCTTTTGGGGGTGTTAGTTCTAAAAGGTCTTGTAGGTCTTCATAAAACCGTTCAACTTCAGCTTCTTCAGCATTACTGGTTGGGGCATAGACTTGGATAACTGTGATATTGAATGGTTTGCCTTGGAGACAAGCAGAGATCATTCTGTCATTTTTGAGACTGCATCCAAGTACTGCATTTCGGACTCTTGTTGACCATGATGGCTACTCCATTTCTTCTGAGGGATTCCTGCCCACAGTAGTAGATATAATGGTCATCTGAGTTAAATTCACCCATTCCAGTCCATTTTAGTTCGCTGATTCCTAGAACATTGATGTTCACACTTGCCATCTCTTGTTTGACCACTTCCAATTTGCCTTGATCCATGGACCTGACATTCCAGGTTCCTATGCAATATTGTTCTTTATAGGATCGGATCTTGCTTCTATCACCAGTCACATCCACAACTGGGTATAGTTTTTGCTTTGGAATCAAGATTGCCAGGCAAAATATCAATAACCTCAGATATGCAGATGACACCACCCTTATGGCAGAAAGTGAAGAAGTGCTAAAAAGCCTCTTGATGAAAGTGAAAGAGGAGAGCGAAAAAGTTGGCTTAAAGCTCAACATCCAGAAAACAAAGATCATGGCATCCGGTCCCATCACTTCATGGGAAATAGATGGGAAAACTGTGGAAACAGTGTCAGACTTTATTTTTTTCGAGCTCCCAAATCACTGCCAATGGTGATTGCATCCGTGAAATTAAAAGACGCTTACTCCTTGGAAGGAAAGTTATGACCAACCTAGATAGCATATTCAAAAGCAGAGAAATTATTTTGCTAGCAAAGATCTGTCTAGTCAAGGCTATGGTTTTTTCAGTGGTCATGTATGGATGTGAGAGGTGGACTATGAAGAAAGCTAAGCGCCGAAGGATTGATGCTTTTGAACTGTGGTGTTGGAGAAGACTCTTGAGAGTCCCTTGGACTGCAAGGAGATCCAACCAGTCCATCCTAAAGGAGATCAGTCCTGGATGTTCATTGGAGGGACTGATGCTGAAGCTTTGTCCACTTCATGCAAAGGAAGAGTTGACTCATTGGAAAAGACCCTGATGTTGAGAAGGATTTGGGGGCAGGAGGAGAAGGGTACGAGAGGATGAGATGGCTGGATGGCATCACCGACTCGATGGACATGGGTTTGGGTGAACTCTGAGAATTGGTGACGGACAGGGAGGCCTGGCATGCTGCGATTAATGGGGTCGCAGAGTCAGACACGGCTGAGCAACTGAACTGAAGTTTTAGTACATACACTAAAACTAATTCTACTCCTAGATATGTGCCCTAGGAAAACTTGTGAAAAATTCTCCAGGGGTGAAAACATTCATAGTGGCATTGTTTCTAATAGGAAAAAAAACCCCAAACTCAGATGCTCCCTAAATGTCCATCAAGAAATGAGATAAATCCATGTAGGCATATCCATACAAGGTAATGAACTACAAATGCATGCATCCACGTGGATTTATTTCAATGAACATGAACTTGAGCAAACTCCAGGAGATGGTAAGGGACAGAGAAACCCAGCATGCTACAGTCCATGGTGTCATGAAGAGTCGGACATGACTTGGCGACTGAACAACAACAATATACCATTAACTGAAAAAAAAAATCATTAAAATTCAAAATCAGCCCATGTTAAAAAATATATTATTTGGGGGTAAAACAGACATGTTAAGCTTTAAAGAAGAGGAAGGGGGCTATTTTCCCAAACCTCAGGATTAAGGTAACCTCTGGGGAGAAGGAGGGAATGTGAGATGAGAGGGGCACACAGGGGGCATCTAAGTGCTGGGGCTTCTGAAGTTCTTTTTATCCTAAGAAATGTTTGCATAGCTCTTTGCTTTATGATCCTATCTGAAATGAGAATCTGCTTTACATGCTTGTTGTTATAGGATCTACTTTTCCAATGAAATACTTCAACAGATATTATTCTTCTAACAATTGTATTTGTCATTTGCTTTAAGGGAGCTGAATAGAAGATTCTGACTATTTTAAGCAATTCCCCAAAGCCAGCTGTGGAGCTGTTACATCAGAATCCTGTGGGGTGTGAATTAAAACTACAGACTGCCAGCCCCCACTTAGGTGACAGAATCTGAATGTCCAGGGTGGGGCTGAGAATGAGTGTCATTTTGACCAGGTAATTTTGTGTTGAGCCACCCCAGAGCACTTCAATTCAGTCGTTCAGTCATGTCCTGCTCTTTGCGACCCCGTGGACTGCAGCACACCAAGCTTCCCTGTTGAACACTAACTCCCGAAGTTTGCTCAAACTCATTTCCATCAAGTCAGTGATTCTATCCAACCATCTCATCATCTATCGTCCCTTTCTCCTCCTGCCTTCAATCTTACCCAGCATCAGGGTCTTTTCCAATGAGTCAGTTCTTTGTATCAGGTGGACAAGGATTGGAGTTTCAACTTCACCATCAGTCCTTCCAATGATATTCAGGACTGATTTCCTTCAAGCACTTCAGTTCAGTTCAGTTCAGTTGCTCAGTCGTGTCCAACTCTTTGTGACCCCAAGAATAGCAGCACGCCAGGCCTCCCTGTCCATCACCAACTCCCGGAGTTCACCCAAACCCATGTCCATCGAGTCGGTGATGCCATCCAGCCATCTCATCCTCTGTCATAAAACGCTTCTCCTCCTGCCCCCAATCCCTCCTAGAATCAGGGTCTTTTCAATGAGTCAGCTCTTCACATGAGGTGGCCAAAGTATTGGAGTTTCAGCTTTAGCATCAGTCTTTCCAATGAACACCCAGGACTGATCTCCTTCAGAATGGACTGGTTGGATCTCCTTGCAGTCCAAGGGACTCTCAAGAGTCTTCTGCAACATCACAGTTCAAAAGCATCAATTCTTCGGCACTCAGCCTTCTTCACAGTCCAACTCTCACATCCATACACGACTACTGGAAAACCATAGCCTTGACTAGACAGACCTTAGTTGGCAAAGTAATGTCTCTGCTTTTGAATATGCTATCTAGGTTGGTCGCAACTTTTCTTCCAAGGAGTAGGCGTCTTTTAATTTTATCTATTAGTCCTCTGCAAAACCTAAGGGTGTCTGTGGCTCCCTACTGCCCTCTTGTGGCCAGTTTTCCCACCCAACCTGAACAGAGGAGCCAGCCACAATGAGCGAGGGACCACTTCTGCCTGGGTCAGTGTTCTGCCCTGGTTTGATGATCACTCTGAGAACTTTGGACAGTTGGGCTAGATTTCAAAACATGGCAGCTAGAACCCACAAGCTTGTCTAATATTTATGTTGAAGCCTTAAGTGCTCTCGCCCAACTTACTCTCCTGAATCTTATCTGTGCTCTCCTTCTGACAGTGATGATCTCAGGGCCCCGCAGACTCTTTCTACCTGGCTCCTGACACTCCTGCCCTATGCTCTGATCCTGGATCCTGCCTCCCACCTGGAGCCACCTTTCATACACACATCTGTCTTATGTTACTATTCTGCCTGAACAAGTGTCTGTGGTCTAACCAGACCCTGGTGCTGTACTCGCCTGCAGGATCCTCTCCTGCCTGTGACTTCCACAAGACCAGGGCTGTAAAGAGGGTAAGACCCAAAGCCGCAGAGAACGTCAACCCCGAGGCAGAGGAAGCCTCTGAGGCTGAAATGAACATGCCCAGTGTCTGCTGCTTCTCCCACCTCCAGCACCCTTCCTCTTCCTTTTTCTCTCTTCCTTCCTCAAATGGTCAGAGTTTCTGATTCCTGACATTGAGCTTGGAATGGGCAGGTTGGCTCAGAAAAAAAGTCATGGAGTTGGAATAAGTCAAATGAGGATCCTGGACCAGACACCAAGGGAAGATTTTAAGTGTGTGGAGTCCCCACTCATTTTGCTCCCCTTTTGTCCCCAGCTTAGACTTGATATTGCTCTATTCCTGTGTTGCATCCCCACCCACCTACCCCAGGCCTCTGGCCCTACCCTCAACTTTGACTTGCTTACTCAACGCTGTCCTGGCTGGTCAAGTCTTGGCGGTGGGGAGCACAGACCACTCCCTGTTACCTCCTGCTGGAAGACAGCAACCGCAGGGCCAGCTCAATAGCTCATTCCTGTGGACTGTGGCATTGACTAGAATTCATGCCCAAAGCAATGTCTGCCTGATTTGCTGGGGATGTTACCTTAAGCCACCCCCTCTATTTTCCGAGACATAGAACCTGGAGTGTTACTGAAAGTACTCTGACCTCACTCGCCATGCATTTTAACATCAAACAAACTCTTTATTCATAATTAGACACTGGGGAAAATGAACACCTCACAGTAACCATAAGACCTAAGTTATGAGCCCATCTGCCCTCATTGGCTTCATGATCTTGTGAAGAATTATTTTCTCCCCTTTGGGTGCTTCACCTGTGGATAAGACTGAACCGGATGGTCTAACAGATCTCTTCCAGCTCTGATGGGTCAAAACCAGGTTCACTGTTACACAGGAAAGTCATATGAACTCTTTGTGCATTGGTGCCCTTCTGAGAAACTCTAGGTGTTGAGCCAACATGTCTGTCTGCTTCACTTCTCAGTGAATGTCAAGAATAGGTCCTTGACTCCGTTCAGTTCAGTTCAGTCGCTCAGTCATTTCTGATTCTTTGTGACCCCATGGACTGCAGCAAGCCAGGCCTCCCTGTTCATCACCAACTCCCAGAGCTTACTCAAACTCATGTCCATTGAGTTGGTGATGCCATCCAACCATCTCATCCTCTGTCATCCTCTTCTCCTACCTTTACTCTTTCCCAGCACAAGGGTCTTTTCAAATGAGCAAGTCATTCACATCAGGTGGCCAAAGTATTGGAGTTTCAGCCTCAGCATCAGTCCTTCCAATGAACACCCAAGACTGATCTCCTTTAGGATGGACGGGTTGGATCTTCTTGCAGTCCAAGGGACTCTCAAGAGTCTTCTCCAACACCACAGTTCAAAAGCATCAATTCTTCGGCACTCAGCTTTCTCCACAGTCCAACTCTCACATCCATACAAGACTACTGGAAAAACCATAGCCTTGACTAGACAGACCTTTGTTGGCAAAGTAATGTCTCTGCTTTTCAATATGCTACCTAGGTTGGTCACAGCTTTTCTTCCAAGGAGCAAGCATCTTTAAATTTCAAGGCTGCAATCACCACCTGCAGTGATTTTGGAGCCCCCAAAATGAAGTCTGACACTGTTTCCACTGTTTCCCCATCTATTTCCTATGAAGTGATGGGACCAGATGCGATGATCTTAGTTTTCTGAATGTTGACTTTTAAGCCAACTGTTTCATTCTCCTCTTTCACTTTCATCAAGAGGCTCTTTAGTTCCTCCTTGCTTTCTGCCATAAGGGTGGTGTCATCTGCATATCTGAGGTTATTGATATTTCTCCCGGCAATCTTGATTCCAACTTGTGCTTCTTCCAGCCCAGAGTTTCTCGTGATATGCTCTGATGATAAGTTAAATAAGCAGGGTGACAATATACAGCCTTGATGCACTCCTTTTCCTATTTGGAATCAGTCTGTTGTTCCATGTGCAGTTCTCATTGTTGCTTCCTGACCAGCATATAGGTTTCTCAAGAGGCAGGTCAGGTAGTCTGGTATTCCCATCTCTCTCAGAATTTTCCACAGTCTTTTGTGATCCACACAGTCAAAGGCTTTGGCATATTCAATAAAGCAGATGTTTTTCTAGAGCTCTCTTGCTTTTTCAATGATCTAGCAGATGTTGGCAATTTGATCTCTTGCTCCTCTGCTTGAACCAGAGATGAATCCAGCTTGAACATCTGGAAGTTCATGCTTCACATACTGTTGAAGCTTGGCTTGGAGAATTTTGAGCATCACTTTGCTAGCATGTGAGATGAGTGCAATTGTCTGGTAGTTTGGACATTCATCGGCATTGTCTTTCTTTGGGATTGGAATGAAACTGACCTTTTCCAGTCCTGTGGCATTGCTGAGTTTTCCAAATTTGCTGGCATATTGAGTGCAGCACTTGCACAGCATCATCTTTTAGGATTTGAAATAGCTCAAGTGGAATTCCATCACCTCCACTAGCTCTGTTCATAGTGATGCCTCCTAAGGCCCACTTGACTTCGCATTCCAGGATGTCTGGCTCTGGGTAAGTTATCACACCATTGTGATTATCTGGGTCATGAAGATTTTTTTGTACAGTTCTTCTGTGTATTCTTGCTACCTGTTCCTAATATCTTCCGCTTCTGTTAAATCCATACCATTTATGTCCTTTATTGTGCCCGTCTTTGCATGAAATGTTCCCTTGGTATCTCTAGTTTTCTAGTCTTTCCCATTCTATTGCTTTCCTCTATTTCTTTGCACTGATCACTGAGGAAGGCTTTCTTATCTCTCCTTGCTATTCTTTGGAACTCAATGGCATTCAAATGGGTATATCTTTCCTTTTCCCCTTTACTTTTCACTTCGCAGCCCCTCTCTCCACCGCCCACCAGCCAGGTCCAGACCTGGAAGCAGCTGGGAACCTCACCTCCATCCCTGCTGTGGTCCCTTGAGTCCTCAGCAGCTGGAGGATATCACAGGACCATTAAGAGCAGGGAGGAGAGGAGCTACCTCACGCCCAAGGTAAGGGGCAGCGGCCGAGAGGAGCAACTCCACGTCCAAATAGTGGCGGCTGTGTGGGCACAGAAGGGCGGAGAGGAGCTGCTCCACATTCAAGGTCAGAAGGGGTGGCCATGAGGAGATACCCCTTGTCCAAGGTAAGAAGCAGCGGCTGTGCTTTGCTGGAGCAGCCGTGAAGAGATACCCCACGCCCAAGGTAAGAGAAACCCAAGTAAGACAGTAGGTGGTGCAAGAGAGCATCAGAGGGCAGACACACTGAAACCATACTCACAGAAAACTAGCCAATCTAATCACATGGACCATGGATGTTAACTCAATGAAACTAAGCCATGCTGTGTGGGGCCACCCAAGATGGGCAGGTCATGATGGAGAGGTCTGACAGAATATGGTCCACTGGAGAAGGGAATGGCAAACCACTTCAATATTCTTGCCTTGAGAACCCCATAAACAGTATGAAAAGGCAAAATGATAGGATACTGAAAGAGGAACTCCCCAGGTCGGTAAGTGCCCAATATGCTACTGGACAACAGTGGAAAAATAACTCCAGAAAGAATGAAGGCATGGAGCCAAAGCAAAAACAATACCCAGTTGTGGATGTGACTGGTGATAAGAGCAAGGTCCGATGCTGTAAAGAGCAATATTGCATAGGAACCTGGAATGTTAGGTCCACGAATCAAGGCAAATTGAAAGTGGTCAAACAGGAGATGGCAGAGTGAACGTCGACATTTTAGGAATCAGTGAACTAAAATGGACTGGAATGGGTGAATCTAACTCAGGTGACCATTATATCTACTACTGCAAGCAGGAATCCCTCAGAAAAAATGGAGTAGCCATCATGGTCAACAAAAAGAGTCTGAAATGCAGTACTTGGATGCAATCACAAAAATGACAGAATGATCTCCATTCATTCCCAAGGCAAACCATTCAATATCATGGTAACCCAAGCCTATGCCCCAACCAGTAACATCGAAGAAGCTGAAGTTGAATGATTCTATGAAGACCTATACGACCTTTTAAAACTAACACCCAAAAAGATGTCCTTTTCATTATAGGGGACTGGAATGCAAAAGTAGGAAGTCAAGAAACACCTGGAATAACAGGCAAATTTGGCCTTGGAGTACAGAATGAATCAGGGCAAAGGCTAACAGAGTTTTGCCAAGAGAACGCACTGGTCATAGCAAACACTCTCTTCCAACAACACAAGAGAAGACTACACATGGACATCACCAGATGGTCAATTGATTATATTATAATTATAATTATATTATATTAATTATAATATGTTAATTATATATTAATATAAAAACAAGACTGGGAGCTGATTGTGGCTCAGATCAAGAACTCCTTAGTGCCAAATTTAGACTTAAACTGAAGAAAGTAGGGAAAGCCACTAGACCATTCAGGTATGACCTAAATCAAATCTCTTATGATTATACAGTGGAAGTGAGAAATAGATTTAAGGGACTAGATCTGATAGAGTGCCTGATGAACTATGGACGGAGGTTCGTGACATTGTACAGGAGACAGGGATCAAGACCATCCGCATGGCAAAGAAATGCAAAAAATAAAATGGCTGTCTGAGGAGGCCTTACAAATAGCTGTGAAAAGAAGAGAAGTGAAAAGCAAAGAAGAAAAGGAAACATATTCCCACTGGAATGCAGAGTTCCAAAGAACAGCAACGAGAGATAAGAAAGCCTTCCTCAGTGATCAATGCAAAGAAATAGAGGAAAACAACAGAATGGGAAAGACTAGAGATCTCTTCAAGAAAATTAGAGATACCAAGGGAACATTTCATGCAAAGATGGGCTCGATAAAGGACAGAAATGGTAGGGACCTAACAGAAGCAGAAGATATTAGGAAGCAGTGACAAGAATACACAGAAGAACTGTACAAAAAGATCTTCATGACCCAGATAATCACGATGGTGTGGTCACTCACCTAGAGACAGACATCCTGGAATGTGAAGCCAAGTGGACCTTAGAAAGCATCACTATGAACAAAGCTAGTGGAGGTGATGGAATTTTAGTTGAGCTATTTCAAATCCTGAAAGATGATGCTGTGCAAGTGCTGCATTCAATATGCCAACAAATTTGGAAAACTCAGCAGTGGCCACAGGACTGGAAAAGGTCAATTTTCATTACAATCCCAAAGAAAGGCAGTGCCAAGGAATGCTCAAACTACTGCACAATTGCCCTCATCTCACATGCTAGTAAAGTAATGCTCAAAAGTCTCCAAGCCAGGCTTCAGCAATATGTGAACCGTGAACTTCCAGTTGTTCAAGCTAGTTTTAGAAAAGGCAGAGGAACCAGAGATCAAATTGCTAACATCCTCTGGATCATGGAAAAAGCAAGAGATTCCAGAAAAGCACCTATTTCTGCTTTATTGACTATTCCAAAGCCTTTGACTGTGTGGATCACAATAAACTGTGGAAAATTCTGAGAGAGATGGAAATACCAGACCACCTGACCTGCCTCTTGAGAAACCTATATGCAAGTCAGGAAACAACAGTTAGAACTGAACATGGAACAACAGACTGGTTCCAAATAGGAAAAGGAGTACATCAAGGCTGTATATTGCCACCCTGCTTATTTAATGTACTCTATGCAGAGTACATCATGAGAAATGCTAGGCTGGAAGAAGCACAAGCTGGAATCAAGATTGCCGGGAGAAATATCAATAACCTCAGATATGCAGATGACACCACCCTTATGGCAGAAAGTGAAGAGGAACTAAAAAGCCTCTTGATGAAAATGAAAGAGAAGAGTGTAAAAGGTGGCTTAAAGCTCCACATTTAGAAAACTAAGATCACGGTATCTGGTCTCATCACTTCATGGGAAGCAGATGGGAAAACAGTGGAAATAGTGTCAGACTTTATTTTTGGGGGCTCCAAAATTACTGCAGATGGTAATTGCAGCCACGAAGTTAAAAGACACTTAGACAATCATTTTGCCTTTTACATTTCTTTTTCTTGGTGGTGGTCTTGAATAGTGCCTTCTGTAAATGTCAGACTTTATTATTGGGGGCTTCAAAATCAGTGCAGATGGTGACTGCAGCCATGAAATTAAAAGACGCTTGCTCCTTGGAAGAAAAGTTATGACCAACCTAGACAGCACATTCAAAAACAGAGACATTACTTTGCTGACTAAGGTCCGTCTAGTCAAGGCTATGGTTTTTCTTGTGGTCATGTATGGATGTGAGAGTTGGACTGTGAAGAAGGCTGAGCGCCAAAGAATTGATGTTTTTGAACTGTGGTTTGGAGAAGTCTCTTGAGAGTCCCTTGGACTGCAAGGAGATCCAACCAGTCCATTCTAAAGGAGATCAGCCCTGGGATTTCTTTGGAAGGAATGATGCTAAAGCTGAAACTCCAATACTTTGGCCACCTCTTGTGAAGAGTTGACTCCTTGGAAAAGACTCTGATGCTGGGAGGGATTGGGGGCAGGAGGAGAAGGGATGACAGAGGATGAGATGGCTGGATGGCATCACTGACTCGATGGAAGTGAGTCTGAGTGAACCCGGGAGATGGTGATGGATAGGGAGGCCTGGCATGCTGCGATTCACGGGGTCACAAAGAGTTGGACACGACTGAGTGACTGAACTGAACTGAACTGAACTCTTCTTTTTCAGCTATTTGTAAGGCCTCCTCAGACAATCATTTTGCTTTTTTACATTTCTTTTTATTAGGGGTGGTCTTAATTAGTGCCTTCTGTAAAATGTCACGAACCTCTGTCCACAGTTCTTCAGGCACTCTATCAGATCTAACCCCTTGAATATATTTGTCACTTCCACTATATAACCGTTAGGGATATGATTTAGATCATGCCTGAATGGTCTAGTGGTTTTCCCTACTTTCTTCAGTTTAAGTCTGAATTTGGCAATAAGGAGTTCTTGATCTGACTCACAATCAGCTCCCTGTCTTGTTTTTGCTGACTCTATAGAGCTTCTCCTTCTTTGGCTGCAAAGAATATAATCAAGATGTGTAGAGTCTTCTCTTGTGTTGTTGGAAGAGGTTGTTTGCTATGACCAGTGCTTTCTCTTGGCAAAACTCTGTTAGCCTTTGCCCTGCTTCATTTTGTACTCCAAGGCCAAATTTGCCTATTACTCCAGGTATCTCTTGACTTCCTACTTTTGCATTCCAGTCCACTATAATGAAAAGGACATGGACATCTCTTCTGGTTGTTAGTTCTAGAAGGTTTCATAGGTCTTCATAGAACTGTTCAACTTCAGCTTCTTCAGCGTTACTGGTTGGGGCATAGACTTAGATTACTGTGATACTGAATGGTTTGCCTTGGAAACAAACAGAGACCATTCTGTCATTTTTGAGATTGCATCCAAATACTGCATTTCAGACTCTCTTGTTGACTATGAAGGCTACTCCATTTCTTCTAAGGGATTCTTGCCCACAGTAGTATATATAATAGCCATCTGAGCTAAATTCACCCATTCCAGTCCATTTTCATTCACTGATTCCTATAATGTTCATGTTCACTCTTGCCATCTCCTGTTTGACCACTTCCAACTTACCTTGATTCATGGACCTAGCATTCCAGGTTCCTATGCAATATTGTTCCTTACAGCATCAGACTTTACTTCCATCACCAGTCACATCCACGCCTGGGTGTTGTTTTTGCTTTGGCTCCATCTCTTCATTCTTTCTGGAGTTATTTCTCCTGTGATCTCTGGTAGCGTATTGGGCACCTACTGACCTGGGGAGTTCATCTTTCAGTGTCCTATCATTTTGCCATTCATAATGTTCATGGTGTTCTCAAGGCAAGAATAGTGAACTGGTTTGCCATTCCCTTCTCCAGTGGATGATTTTGTCCTTGACTCACTATGACAAAAATCCTTTGAAGTGACTTGCTTGAGGTCACAAAATAAATCAATTTCAGAGGTCAAAACAACAGCCCAGTTCTCCCTGGAAGGTTTATTTCATCAAGAGCCCAAGGCTAAAATCCCATGCACTACCACCCACAGAAAAAAATCCTTGATAGATTTATATCTGTGTGGAACTTCAGTTAAATGTTACCTTGCCAAATGGTATGTAGTGAAACATGTAGATTGTCATCATTCAAAACTCTTCCTTTAAACTGCATGTAACATTTAAAGATAGTGGTAAAACTACATCAGTCATTTCTTTCTTTCCACATTTTCTTTAAAAAAAAAAAAATGTCAGTTTCATTCCACAGCTCCCATGCCACTCAAATCCTGAGGCACTGATTCGGTATGGGACTACTTCACATCTCACAGTTTTTCATTCCAGGAGGTGAATACTTTATAAGGGAAGGTCACTGGCACAAAAACTGACACAGTTCTGAGTACTGAACCCCCAAATGCCAGTCAGGGTCCCAGGAGGGAAACCACTGAAAGCAAACATTTTTTTCCAAGGCAACACTATCTTATCTCTGGCTTTGTTCCATTATTGAAGAAGAAAGGATTGAATTCTTCCTGCTTTCCCAGAGCAGCTCTTGTGAAACAATGCTTATTTCTTATTTCCCTCTATCATAATCGCAACTTGCAAGCACATATGTAAAGGAAACTAGAGATTTTGTAGAATCTCATGGTCAAGAAGTGTCTCTTTAGATATTGATGCTTAACTTTGTCACTATTATTTTTTTATGAATAGGCCAGTTTGTCTCCAAAAGTTCTGCTACCCAGCCCAAGTAGGAAAGCAGGCAAGGGTTTCTGAAACCCCGAGGGATGGAGTAGGAGGGGGAGCTGAGTGCTGAGAAGGACAGAGACCAGAAAATGCTTATAACCAAGCCACAAAAGAAGCAAAATGCTAGACCTTGACACTGAAGGCCACGGACGTGACTCAGCAGCTGAAGCCAGAGCATGAACCCAGAAAGAGAAAGTGAACGGGAACCGGGAGATCCCAGACTTAAAACCTGAAAATAACTGAGTTGCCTTAAATAGGCAATTTTGATTTCTCCAATCTCCTTGCTAGCCAGGATTAAGTGGTTAAAGATTCTTGACTTCCTATATTATCTAGGTCTCTGTTAATGATGCTTCTGGCAACGTAAAATGTTGCTGGAACACATCCCTATTTTTCATGCAGGCGTTACTCCTTAAAGGGCATAAGTATTAGCAGGGGGCTAGCTTAGGTTCATGATCAGCATTCTATTTTCTGAAGGTGGTTAATTAACTAGAATTACTCTCAGGAGATAAGAAATGCTCAAGACTGAACTATTCTGATTTGAAGTCAGGTTTAAAATCAGACTCACTTTTATTGAAATGTCCTAGGAAAGATATCAAATCTGTTAATGAAGTATTTATCATTTTGTTTCCTTACTCACACGGCTCCCTGCACAATAGCCCTTCCCCTCCCTGTTCCTGCTGTTTGACAGAGACTACCTCCCACAAAGGGGGTGCAAGATAACAGTCACATACTTTTCTAAAACAGCTATGGCACAGGGACGATCCGTTCAGGCCATCAAGACATAAGGAACACCTAGGGAAATCTTTTTCACTCTCAGAGAGAAAGCAATGCATGAGGAGAGCCTCTGTCTTCTTTCTTGCCTTTGGAAGCAGTTGTGAGAGGGCATGATTCCTAGAGATACGCAGCCATCTTGCAATCATGAGAATACAAGCCTTGACTGAAAGTCTATATGCTGTGGCTAGTAGCATGGACATATGGAAAGTGTCTGGACTTCTAATGACAGTGTTGAGATGCCAAATCAGTCTAACCTCTAGACTTTTTAAGATGTGGGATAAGAAAAATCTTGAGTGTCTAAGGCACTTCAAGTTGGTTTTTTGTTACTTGCAACCAGAGATGTCCAAGCAATGTATTAAAAGTCATAGAAGGCAGAACTAATTCCCATAAGCTGTGAAGATGGAATACAAATGTTTTAGTTTGTATTCTAATTTTCCTGCTCTGATTCTTTGGATCTAGAAAAATTAGACAGGGAAAATCAGGCAGATTAGAATCAGACACTCTGATTAGACATTCATTTCCGTCATTTTAAACATTTAAAGATAAAAGATAAAAATAAATTTTGGTTTACCTTTAATGATTCCTAATTCTTTAACTTTCTAGTTTTAAAATTTATTTCTTCTCTTTGCAAAAACCATACTCTCCAGGCCCAGTGTCTTTCCTTACAGCTTTATTATAGCTGCTGCGGCTGCTGCTAAGTTGCTTCAGTTGTGTCTGACTCTGTGCGACCCCATGGACTGCAGCCTACCAGGCTCCTCCGTCCATGGGATTTTCCAGGCAAGAGTACTGGAGTGGGGTGCCATTGCCTTCTCCTGTTATTATAGCTACCTCTATAATATTCTTAAGACAATATTTTTGAGAACTCCCTTCTTTCAAAGTCCTCACCACCTGGTTACTATCTTCTGTTCTTTTTCTTCCAGTTCACTTCCTCCATTCTGCTGAAGGGATCTCAAACCATAGGCTCTTATATAGACCACTGAGTCAAGAATTCTTATTTCAGAAAGAAATCTTGCCTGAGTCTGCCAGCAATTGGCAGTTTGTATAAAAATGTTCTTAGAATCTATAGTGTATGAAAATAGAGCATTGAGTGGCAACTAAAAATTAAGTGATGAGACAATGAATTTGTTTAAAAGCTCTTCAGTGCAAGAGATCTCTCAATATTTGCATTAATATGTTACCACATGATGTTAAGTACTGAGACAGTATTGTATCAAGACAAGGGAGAGACTGAGAAGACAGCCAGTGTACACAGTAGGCTGAGATCCCCTGCTGTGTACCGCAGAGATCAGCATCTGGATCTCAGTTACACACTCCATCTCTGACTCGATCAGAATAGCAGACCCTGTTGGCTGATTAATCAAAACCATTTGCAGTATCCTTTACTCTTTCATTCTTCAACTCTGGAGGTCAGAAAACCCCTTGCCCAGCTTCTCTTGCAACTAGAAATGGCTACATGTTCCATTTCTGGCCAAGGAGTTACAAGCATAAGTTTCCCGAGGATTTCTGAGACAGCTCTTTCCTGAAAACTGGTAACATGTCTCTCTCTCTCCATTCTTCCCACCATGCACAAGACAAGCCTTAGGACCAAGAGCCAATGCTGTAGATGACTGTGCAGAAAGATTGAGTCTGGCCTTTGATGGCATCATTGACTGGTGAATCAAAGCCAGAAAGCACTTGCCTTTTTTTAACCTACTGTTAGTTGGATTATTTTGTTATTGTTACTTGGTTAAAAGCATTCCTGAGTGGGATTTCCCCACTGGCTCAGTGGTAAAGAATCCGCCTGCCAATGCAGGAGACATGGGTTCAATCCCTGATCCAGGAAGATCCCACATGCCATGGAACAGCTAAGCCCACGCGCCACAACTATTGAGCCTGTGCTCTAGAGCCCCAGAGCCACAACTACTGAACCCATGTGCTGCAACTACTGAAGCCCTCATGCCCTAGAGTCCATGCTTTGCAACAATAGAAGCCTGAGCATTGCAACTAGGAAGTAGCCCCAACTCTCCACAACTAGAGAAAAACCTGCGCAGCAACAAAGACCCAACACTGCCAAAAATAAATAAAATTATTTTTTAAAAAGCTTCCCAACTCAAAATGGATTAAAGATCTAAATGTAAGACCAGAAACTATAAAACTCCTAGAGGAGAACATAGGCAAAACACTCTCCGACATAAATCACAGCAGGATCCTCTATGATCCAACTCCCAGTATACTGGAAATAAAAGCAAAAATAAACAAATGGGATCTACTTAAAATTAAAAGCTTCTGCACAACAAAGGAAACTATAAGCAAGGTGAAAAGACAGCCTTCTGAATGGGAGAAAACAATAGCAAATGAAACAACTGACAAACAACTAATCTCAAGGATATATAAGCAACTTATGCAGCTCAACTCCAGAAAAATAAATGATCCAATCAAAAAATGGGCCAAAGAACTAAATAGGCATTTCTCCAAAGAAGACATACGGATGGCTAACAAACACATGAAAAGATGTTCAGCATCACTCATTATCAGAGAAATGCAAATCAAGACCACAATGAGGTACCATTTCACTCCAGTCAGAATGGCTGCGATCCAAAAGTCTACAAGCAATAAATGCTGGAGAGGATGTGGAGAAAAGGGAACCCTCTTACACTGCTGGTGGGAATGCAAACTAGTACAGCCATTATGGAAAACAGTGTGGAGATTCCTCAAAAAATTGCAAATAGAACTGCCTTATGACCCAGCAATCCCACTGCTGGGCATACACACCCAGGAAACCAGAATCAAAAGAGACACATGTACCCCAATGTTCATTGCAGCACTGTTTATAATAGCCAGGCCATGGAAGCAACCTAGATGTCCATCAGCAGATGAATGGATAAGAAAGCAGTGGTAGTACAATGGAGTACTACTCAGCCCTTAAAAAGAATAAATTTGACTCAGTTCTAATGAGATGGATGAAATTGGAACCGATTATACAGAGTGAAGTAAGCCAGAAAGAAAAACACCAATACAGTATACTGACACATATATATGGAATTTAGAAGATAGTAATGATGGCCCTATATGTGAGACAACAAAAGAGACACAGAGGTATAGAACAGACTTTTGGACTCTGAGGGAGAGGGAAAGGGTGGGATGGTTTGGGAGAATGGCACTGAAACACGTATACTTTCTTGTAAGAAACGAAGCACCAATCTATGTTCAATGCAGGATGCAGGATGCATGGGGCTGGAGCGCAGGATGCATGGGGCTGGAGCACAGGATGATTCAGGAAGAGGATGTGGGGTGGGAGGTGGGAGGGGCTTCGGCATTGGGAGATTGTGTTCACCTGTGGCTGTTTAATGTCAATGTATGGCAAAACAAATACAGTATTGTAATTAAAAAAATAAATAAATTTTAAAAATAAAAAATAAAAAGCTTCCCAAGTGATATGTATTTTCCACTTTTCTCCTTTAGGCAAAAATTCTTAGAGCTCATCACATTTAGAGCATGTGGACAATCAAAAACATAAAAGTATCAAATATATTCCTTTCTTTCACTTTATTCACCCCTTCCTATGCTCCACTCCTTCTAGTCTCATCACCCTTTATCTAGATATTTATAACTGCTAATGATGAGTATGTGACTTTAACCAGTGATATTTTCTGCATACATAAAATTTAAAGGTGGAAGAAAAAGTACTTTAACCGTTGAACTTAGTAGCAGTAAGTTCCATATGCTAGGGAAAACACATCATTATCTGAATTTTAAGACACTTGGCAGAGCTGGTTGTTCCATACAGACAATGAAGCAGATCTGTTGACTCATCCTGAGCCTAAACATAACCCACATTTCACCAAGATGCCCCAGAGGGTGAGTATATGTAACATCACATTAATATAAGCTCATATTTGATGACTCATTGTCCACGGTCACTGATATAGTATCTTGATTCCCAAAATGAGGATGCCTCATGCATTTTCAGAAATCCCCAGCAAGCATCTTATATGTCCTCACAAACACACCGGTTCTGCTTTTAGAAAAGTCCTCCTCTGTGTATGACTGTATCCACTGACCATCTACTGTTTTCCAGTGGACACCATGGCTTCCCCAGGACTCAGCCCTGGTCTTTCAGACCTTACATTACATATATTAGAGTCTTTCCAGTGGCAAAGGAACCTTCATACCCTTCATCCTATATCTTGCTTGTCAACCAGGACAAAAGAATGTTGCTTACACCTCTCATGTGAAGCCCTCCACTAGAGAGATCTTATTGGGACATTAGATCATGCTCTCCATCTCGTTTTCTTTCTCTAGGTCCCTAACCTCATCACTCCTACTTTATATGAACAGAATTTTATTATTAATATAAGTAAGTTATTCAGGGCCTGCCCTATGAGTTCACAAAATGAGCCAAGCCACACCCAAATCCCGAGACACTCTCTCTGCATGTCACCTGTCATTTCCCCTGTCCACACCACCACTGCCTCTCCACTGGATGAACTAACATCCCTCCTGGCTGGACTCTCTGCTTCTACATTTGTCCTCTACTTCATGCTCAGAATATCCAGGCCAATCCTTTAAAAATGAAAACCAAATCCTTACACCCTCCCGCTCCCTATTTTACTTAGAATGAAATCCACACTTCCTACATGGTGTCCGTCATGTGGTCCTGCCTACACCTCCAGTCTCATCCTGTACCCACCGTCTCTCCATTACTGTGGTGCAGCTATACCAGCCGTCTTCTCATTCATCTAGTGGCCAAGCTCACCCCTAGCTTAACGCTTTTGCCCAGGTCTTCCCTCTGTTTGTATTGTCCTTCACTTGAATCTCAGCTTAGAAGCTTAGAGCACTCTTCTCCACAAGATTTTCTCTGACTGTCCAGTCTAAACTTGCCCCTCCGTCATGTTCCCCTATTTCTTTTTTTTTTATTTTTGGCCACTGCCCAACGGCTTCCCAGGTGGCGCTAGTGGTAAAGAACCCGCCTGCCAATGCAGGAGATGTAAGAGACACGGATTCCATCTCTGGGTGGAGAAGATCCTCTGGAGGAGGGCATGACAACCCATTCCAGTATTCTTGCCTGGAGAAGCCCATGAACAGAGGAGCCTGGTGGGCTACAGACCATAGGGCTGCAGAGTCGGGACACAACTGAAGCAACTTAGCGCACGTGGCATGTGGGATCGTCCCCCACTGGGGATCAAACCCATGCCCCCCGCATTAAGAGCATGGAGTCTTAAGCACTGGACAGCAGGGAAGTCCGTGTTCCCCCATTTTAACTTACCATAGCCCTTAGCTCTGTCAGCATGCATCTAAAGAGTTGGTGATGTGTCTGTCGTCTCCTCCTACCCTGCGTCACCCTGACTGTCTTATTTGCTGCGTTCTCAGGCTCCCGACCATGCCAGGAAGACAGCAGGTGCATGGTGGGCCCTTGGATATAGCCTGGGTTGTAAATATACAGCCTCAGTTATAGACTTGCAGCAAAACCTTTTATTCATATAGACCTTTTCCTTTCAAAGCTCCAAAATGCCTACTATGGAATGTGTTGCAGTTCAGTTCAGTCACTCACTCTTGCGACCCCATGGACTGCAGCACGCCAGGCCTGCCTGTCCATCACCAACTCCTGGAGCTTACTCAAACTCATGTTCATTGAGTCAGTGATGCCATCCAACCATCTCATCCTCTGTCATCCCCTTCTCCCACCTTCAATCTTTCCCAGCATCAGGGTCTTTTCAAATGAGTAAGTTCTTCACATCAGGGAGCCAAAGTATTGGAGTTTCAGTTTCAACATTAGTCCTTCCAATGAACACCCAGGACTGATCTCCTTTAGTATGGACTGGTTGGATCTCCTTGCAGTCCAAGGGACTCTCAAGAGTCTTCTCCAACACTACAGTTCAAAAGCATCAGTTCTTTGGCACTCAGCTTTCTTTATAGTCCAACTCTCACATCCATACATGACTACTGGAAAAACCATAGCTTTAATTAGATTGACCTTTGTTGGCAAAATAATGTCTCTGCTTTTATGTGCTGTCTAGGTTGGTCATAAATTTTCTTCCAATGTGTTTCAGTTCAGTTCAGTTCAGTTGCTCAGTCGTGTCCAACTCTTTGGGAGTCCATAAATCAGCGCATGCCAGGCCTCCCTGTACATCACCAACTCCCGGAGTTCACTCAGACTCACATCCATCAAGTCAGTGATGCCGTCCAGCCATCTCATCCTCATCCTCTGTCGTCCCCTTCTCCTCCTGCCCCCAATCCCTTCCAGCATCAGTCTTTTCCAATGAGTCAACTCTTCTCATGAGGTAGCCAAAGTACTGGAGTTTCAGCTTTAGCATCATTCCTTCCAAAGAAATCCCAGGGCTGATCTCCTTCAGAATGGACTGGTTGGATCTCCTTGCAGTCCAAGGGACTCTCAAGAGTCTTCTCCAACACCACAGTTCAAAAGCATCAATTCTTCGGCGCTCAGCTTTCTCCACAGTCCAACTCTCACATCCATACATGACCACTGGAAAAACCATAGCCTTGACTAGACAGATTTTTGTTGGCAAAGTGATGTCTCTGCTTTTGAATATGCTATCTAGGTTGGTCATAACTTTTCTTCCAAGGAGTAAGTGTCTTTTAATTTCACGGCTGCAGTCACCATCTGAAGTGATTTTGGAGCCCCCAAAATAAAGTCTGACACTGTTTCCACTGTTTCCCCATCTATTTCCCATGAAGTGATGGGAACAGATGCCATGATCTTCATTTTCTGAATGTTGAGCTCTAAGCCAAATTTTTCACTCTTAGGTCTTCACAAAAATATCAGGAAATGATTTTTATGAAAAAGATCCAATAGTAAGTCACTCTAGAAGTAAAATTAAAAAAATTTTTAAGGTGCCTAAATGATGTGATATAAGGGGTTATGATACCACCTTCTATCCAAAGTTCATCTCAGGCAGAATTCCTGCCTCAGCACTATGATCTTGGAATTGATCATTGTTCGCTATACAGGGCTGTCTTGGACACTGAAAGACATTTGACAGCTTCCCTGCCCTGTGTCCCCTAGATATTAATAGCTTCTCCCTGGTGGTGACAACCCAAGTGTCTCCAGAAATAGCCAAATTTCCTCCTACTTATTAAGGTGAAAAGCCCACAGTCGGGACTAATTATGTTATTCCTGTACCAGTTCTGTGCTATAGTATCTATTTTACAGTAAATGTTAATAATTGGTAGAGCTGGTCTAATTTCATTATTATTGTTCAGAGTTGTTGTTTATTATTCATACAGTTTATTTTTCCAGTTGAACATTAAAATAATGCTTTTGTAAAGCACCCCAGAATGGCCTGTTTTGAGATGAAATTGTGTGGATTGAAATGAGAACACATAATATTCTTAAAATAGTAAATCTTTAGGAATGTAGCATGGCTTTTAATTTAGTCCAGCCTATTTTTATATCTCTCCCTAGGGCTTTAACTTCTTCATGTGAGCACTGCTTATTTTCCACCATTGCAATAAAGTACCATGATATTGTGACTATAGGCAGAGACTCTGGATCTAAATCCCAGCTCTAGCACTTCCCATCCATGTGACCATGTAAAAAATGCATAATCTCTAATTAATGCAGTTTTCTAATTTGTACAATGGGAATAATAGAACTTACATCACAGGTTTGGTATGAGGATTAACAAGAGTTTGTAGTACGGAAGACACTTAGAAGAGTGTTTGCTTTATTGTAACTGACGCTATCATTATAACAAAGAAAATCTTGCACAACCATAAGAAAAGACTAACAACCAACAGAAAAACTGCTGATGAGCATTTGAAACGAATATTATTTTGAGGGCAATCAGGCAATATTGATCACAGTTGCAAACATTAGTCCCTTTGATCTCAGAGTTCCAATTCAAAAAAATTTACCTACCTATGTAAGGAATACTTTAACTGTCAATACGCTCCAGCCAAAGACCACCAAGAGCACACTTGCAATTGACAGCGAGATGTTTCATAAAAGAGTATTAGAATGCGCCTACAGGGTTTGAGTTTAGGTTGGGTAGTTTTGGGGAGGATATAAGGAATGCTCTAAAGTGTGCGTTGTCAGAAACAAGGAGCAATTCTAGGAAGTGAATGTGCTCAGTCGTGTCCAACTCTTTGTAACCCCATGGACTGTAGCCCACCAGGCTCCTCTGTCCATGGGCTTCTCCAGGCAAGAATACTGAGTGGGTTGCCATTTCCTCCTCCAGGGGAGCTTCCTGAAGAGTATCAATAAATCTTATGTATAAGGAGAGCAGACTAGAGGTAAAAGAAAACTGTAACCAGTGAAGAATTTGAAGTTACTTATTTAGCAAGAGGGGCATGTGTTTGGCCTTTTTGTTGTGGATCTTTGTCTGAGTTGGATGTTCCGTGAGATGTTTACATCCAACAGGAGAAGGCTATGTCCTCTCGGAACCACCCTCTTAGTCCCTTGCTTCTAATTCTAGTTCTGCTCCTGATATGGGTTTCTGTCTTCAGTGTTTTAGGTGGCTTTGCATAATACCATGACAGATCAAATAAAAGACTTACTACCATGAATATTTAGATACTGTAAGTAAGTACACATGTGGGCAGAGGATGTGGCCTCTGTACTGTTATTTTGTGACCCCATCTTCTTCTAGATTTTCATTCTTTACATTTTCCCTCTTCCTACCACAACTCTTCATGGACTTATTCCCTGTTAACTTTCAGTGATTTAAGTGATGATCCCTAGAACCCAATCTGGTAAGTCTCATAAAAGCATAATGTTTAGGATTAACCAAAAGTACTGAGAGACACCGTTTCCCTGGAATCACAAGAATGTGTTTTCAGCAGTTCATGTAATGAACGCTAGCCTGTGCTATCTTCGCTGGTTACTGCATGAGTTCAAAAGCTGCCAAATTTTATCGCTCTTTTATTCCTGAGGTATACTTCAGGAGGCTCTTACTTTTTGTGACAATAGTTGTTAGAAACTGAGGCACTATTTGGAAAAGTAAATTTCCAACTGCTCAAGTGTTTTGAACCTGCAGATTTAAGTTGTCCTTGTCAGTTATTCCAAGTTTTCATTTGAAAGTATGTTTACTTGCTTACTTCTTCTGAGTAAAGTGAAACAGATTTCCCCATGCTATACTAGTAAAGGTCACAAGACCTTGTGTCATCCCCCAACCAGGCCTCTGATTTTATATGCAGAACCCTAGGAATATCCTTTAGATGTCACTCAAGTGACCTCCCTGCTGCTGCTGTTGCTAAGTCACTTCAGTCATGTCCGACTCTGTGTGACCCCATAGACAGCCTCCTACCAGGCTCCTCTGTCCCTGGGATTCTCTCCCTAAGTGCCTTCTGATTCTGAGTCTAGGAATTTACAAACACACTATGAAACCTTGTAGCAAAGATCTGAACAAGTTGTGTTTTCCACAAAAGCACTGGACTGGAAATAATCTTAAGGAAATGGGAAATCAGTGCTAGATGGAGATAATGAACATGCTTTATCATCTCTAAGATCAAGATTTGAAAGACATTTCATAAAAACTTTATGAAACAATGAATAATATATTGCTAGTCTCTCAGCAATAAAGGGTACTATTTATACTCTTTAACACTTTAAAGTTTTCTTTTCCTGCTGATTAAAATAAGTAGTGCACAAGTGGGAAACGTTAATGAACTTCAAATTTTGTGCACGAAAAATTAACTACCGCAGTTTTACCTTTCTGCTCACTCATCATCTGGGCCTAAACTTGCTCTCACAATTCAGCCAACAAGGAGCAGAAATGCACACTAGCAGCTAGGCTTCAGCAGAAGAGGCAAGAAAGCACCCTTCATAGTTGGGTCGAGAGTACTGAGCTTTTTAAATTTATGTGCATATAAATCAGTGAGGTTACTTGGTGATTACATAGGTTCTCTGAGTGCCAAACCTTCAGATTCTTAGTTCTGAGATGGAGTCCAGGAGTTTGCATTTCAAAATAAGGTCATGAGTTGATGTTGCATGGGCCACCCTTTGAGAAACATCACATGTAGCCGAATTTCTAAAGTAAAGATGAGATCGGGCCAGCCTTATTCTAGAGAAATGCCTATTGTTTTCCACTATGCGACTTAATCGCTGAGAGGCTGATTCCTCACCTGTGAAGTGAAAATGAAGATCCCTGCTCTGTCCATCTCAGAGGCTGGGATGACCATCAGACACTAACTATTGTAGAAGCTTTGAATGCTCCCAAGTGCCCCACGATTGTGCAGTGTCCTGTGTCTGAAGAAAGCATTCTTGCACCTCTTGTATGAAATCTTTGACTGTGTTCACAGGTTATACACATTCTGGTAATTAAATGGTGGGAGCAAAGGAATTTGGCGAGCAGAGAACGATTGTGACATACATGATTGATCCGGATGATAGCTCTAAACCTGCTGGCCAAGAATGAAAGCGCAGGTGCTGCTCACGTGAGAGTTGCCTCAACTCATCTCCTGCAGGCATGCTGGGACACATGGCCGAGAGCCGCCCACAGGCCCCGAGCCAGGGCTGTGCACCTGTCAGAAGAGGCTGGAAAAGCAGGGACCACTTGGTCTCCTGCTGAACCAAAGAGGACTATTTTCCTACCACTCTCTCTCTGGCAGGAGAAAGAGTAAAGAACACTCCTAATGAAATACTTAGTTTCCAAAACCAGAATTTCATTTGGTTCCTTTCAACATGGTCTTTGAACTCCTTTTTGCATAAAAGAACAAAAGTGAATAAAAACCAGATTCAACAGTTGTTCCTCTAGAATAAGGCTGCCTGATCCTGTTTTCACTTTAGAAATTCGGCTACACACGATGTTTCTTGTGGGGTGGTCTATGCAACATCAACTCAGGATAATATCTGGAAATACAAATTCCTGGATCCCATCTTGGAAATAAGAATAGGAAGCTTTGGTCCTCAGAGACTGTACATAATCAGCAAGCAGTTCAGTTGATTTGTATGCACCTACATATCCCAGTCTTTCCGTTTGTCTTCTTAGTTATAAATGCTAGCTAGAAGACAGTGCACTTTGCAAACCAGAAACCAGTGACCCTAAAGCATTTCAAAGAGTACATATATTTTGAAAGAATTCCAAACTCTCGATAGTATAATTCTCATGAGAAAAGCCTTCTTGATAAACAGAGCTGACTTTAGGCAACATTTAGGTATCTGAGATGAAATCAAAATTTTCTATTTAATTTTGGAAATTTCCTTTTCAGCTTCCTTACATTTCCATTTTCCATGGCTGAGGGGACTTTCTCCCTTTACGTTACCTTACTTGGAATTAGCCAATTGAAATAATTTTTAAAAGCAATCACATAGGCTGATCACAGAAGTTCAAACGTGCCAAAATTTCTGGTTGAAAAGTGAAAATTTTAGATACATAGATATTTTCGTTTACCCATCAATCTATTTATTCATTTGCAATCTATATCACTGGACATCAGATATTAAGGGTAGAAAAACGAATAAGGCATGGTCCATGCTTTTAAGAAAAAGTTATCCAAAACTTAGAAATTAAGAATTCATAGCATCCTCTTTCAATGCTGGGGTATTGCTTAGCAAGTTTTGTTTATTTCACTAGGCAAATGTACTTACTATAAGGTAACTTCCTAGGTGGTGCAGTGGTAAAGAACCCACCTGCCAATGCAGGAGACGCAAGAGACATGGGTTTGATCCCTGGCTCAGGAAGATCCCCTGGAGGAGGAAATGGCAACCCAATTCAGTATCCTTGCCTGGCAAATCCCATGGACAGAGGAGCCTGGTGGGGGTGCAGCCTATGGGGTCGCAAAGAGTCAGACACGACGGAGCACGATCACACTCGTACTAACTCATGGGTCAAGGCCAAGGATGCTGCTAAATATCCCCAAACAGAGAACTCTCCCTACACCAAATAATTCCCCAGTCCAAAAACAACAACAGAAATCAATAGTGCTGAAGTTGAGAAACTCTCTAAAGAGACCAAAAGCCACTCTCTGGGGGAAATGAGGAGAACTTGTCCTTCTTGCGAGAGCAGTATCGGTGCAGCCTCAGTGGTTTCTGCAGCGAGCTGATATGTGAGTAAGAAGCCAGGAAGTGAAGGCTGTGAGTGGAAATTTTTCCCTTGAAGTTTTTGATAGCAATAGCTGTGAGATATGGTACTGACACAGAGGAGAGGCAGGGTTTTAGGAAAGATAATAGGTGGTATCAAAATATTTAAAAGTATTTGGATCAACTGAAATTTTCATTTTTTAGATGCTTGATGCCTTTAAAGCCATGACTGAAGCCACAGTGGCAGTAAATTATTTTGATGAAAGATCTTTATAGATTCTACCTCCTAAAAAAGAGGAGAAAATTGTGGTACATAATTACGGTCACGTCTCCATAACAGCAAACATTTAGCAGAGGAAAATAAGAGAAATGCCTTTATGTCTAAAGTTGGGTTCTCATAATTAAACGCTTTATGAAAAGTTTTGAAGCTGTTTTCACTCTGCAAAATGTCTGTATGCAAATAACTAAATTATTCGAGTTAGTTTTGCCAGCAGTCTTCCATTTATGAAATACATAAATGAGTTGTGCCTTCTGAGTTGTGTCTCCTGTATGATGTCATTACATCTGGAAGAGAAGCTCCTCTTAGCACCCTTTTGTTTGTTTTGAGAAACGGGAGGTTTCCATTAGTAAAAGAGAAAGTCAATGTTATTACTGTCAGAATTTTTTTTTGTTTTAGGGAGGATCAGAAGGGTTGCTTTGCTTCATGTGAGAAAGTCAAAGAGCCCCATTACTGAATAGGTAGTTCTTTCATTGCTAAAAACCTGGCAGAGGCTGACTGGCGGTGGGATGTATTAGCATTAGCTGGTAAGCAGGCGTCATAGCTAGAGGATGGGTGTTTCTCTTTCATTGGACAGTTATATTAGCTGCTGCAGCTGGTAAAGTCAAGGGTACTTTTTTTTTTTTAATGGAAGCCGCCAAGGCCATAGTACAGAAGATGATTTCCTGACATCAGCAGTTCTGTTAGAATTCAGCTGAAAACCATTGAGCATATTATCGTATGGATTAAAAGGATTTTATGGTGCTACTTAAGTAACAAACCACAATTTCCATAGCATGACTTTTACAATATCATTCCAGTTCTAAGCAGTCACACTACAATTATTTTTTATTACAATACAAATGACGTGGTCACTTGCTTAACGAGACAAGCTTTCTTCTAAAATCATTACAGTGGTGAACTTCCTTCTTTTTCTAGATTCACTTCTTTGACTGAGAGTCCAAATATACACCTTAATTATAAAGATAGGAACACAACTTTTATAAAATGGAAAAAGTTTTAAAAGTGGAAGACTAGTTAATGTGTCGGAGAAGACAATGGCAACCCACAGTACTCTTGCCTGGAAAATCCCTGGACGGAGGAGCATGGTGGGCTGCCGTCCATGGGGTCGCTAAGAGTCGGACACGATTGAGTGACTTCACTTTCACTTTTCACTTTCATGCATTGGAGAAGGCAATGGCACCCCACTCCAGTGTTCTTGCCTGGAGAATCCCAGGGATGGGGGAGCCTGGTGGGCTGCCGTCTATGGGGTCGCACAGAGTCGGACACGACTGAAGCGACTTAGCAGCAGCAGCAGCAGTTAATGTGTCTCTATTACATTAGGAGAGTAACTGTCTCTATAAGCTGATTTGCACACCAAGAGGCTGACTCTGTCTACTGAACGATTTCCTGAATGAGATATTGTTCCTAAAGGGAAAATAAGTTTTCTTTGGATTGTCTGAGGACAGTAGGTCTGGAAAATTGCTAACCCCAATTTTTCCCAGGAGAACCATACACAAAATTGACTTACCATCCATGTCCTAAATGAAATCGTTTGTTCTAGTTTTATATATAATTAAAACTATTCAGTTATTTTGCCTAATTTATACATACATATATTGTAACAATATTTTGTCTAATTGACGAACATTTGACTTCTTTGCAATCTGCCACAAACAATGAAACTGACCTTGACATATAAAGTTGACGTACATACTGTCAAAGATGTCCCATAACACTTGCTCTCAAGATGAAGAAAGAATGCAGAAGGGAGGGACAAACTGACTTTTTGCTCTGCATTGTTTGAATTCCATTTTAGAGTATATCCAAAGTGGTTGTTTGAACAGGCTGTACTCAGAAACTCAATGTTAAGAACGTGACTTACAAAACTCCTGCAATATCTGAAGAATCTTCATCCCCATCTTTATCTGTCATGGAAAAGCTGCTGATAATCATTGACCAAGGTTAGCATCAATCAGGCAACTTATATGACACTGAACAAAAACTTAATTTTTCTAACACAACAAAAATTTTCTTATAAGAATTCTATACGTTAATGAGGCAGTTATATTTTTAACATATTGATTAATATTGAATAGCTACATTGTATTACATAAATATTGTTGCTAGCTTCTTTTTTATACATGTCTTTTAAAAATACCATTTAATATTCATTCAGTACCAAAATATTGGGCTATTTTATTGTATGATGTGACTGATAATTTATTCTACTAACTGCTTAGTCTTATGGAAATAGTTAATAAACTTATCCTTATACCTTTCTCAATAAAAGCATTTTTCCCTTGGCAGGTCATAGGTATTTTTCCAGAAATTTTGGGAATAATTTCCTTATGTTCTATAGATCCATGATATAATAATAATAATAATAAGCCCCAAACTGTTTATATTAGACACAGGATTATTTTCCCGAAACTCTATTCGTAGCTTACACTGAATGTGATAGACCTGCCATAACTTTAAACCCTGTGGTATAGAGAGAGTGGCAGAGCCCTAATGAGGAAGACTTCCGTGGGATAAATACTCTGATCTGGAGGTTCAGTCCCCATAGCGGGAGCAGAGTAGGCTGAATGCCAAGTAACTGAAGTAGGGCACGCAGACAGAAGGTATTACTTGAGAAGTGCTATGATGTGCTTACCGAAGGTGTGATGAAGAGTCCCCTTCCAACGTTCCATCACAGGCAGCAAAGCCTCATCTGTAATATAACCTACCTCACAAGACTGTTGGGAAGATGAACTAAGATAATTCATATACAGAATAAAGCAGGGACCGAGTGTAGGAGTCAATCAACCTTTCTGTTGTGGCTGTAGTTGCTATTAGATCTCCCTCCAATTTACAGACCTAAGCTGGGGAACGTGGAGCTTCAGCTATGCCTGGAGGGCTCCTTCATCCACCAACTTTGTCATTCAGTTTCTTCCTGGAAATAAAGCCACATAGGTAAAACCCAAGAAATAAAAATGAAACACTCCCTGCTGCACCACATACCCTTGACACTTCTCATGTTTCCACCATCCAAAGGACTACAAATTTCCTAACGCTTTTCTCTTGAGAGTAAATAATACTTTCAAAGAAAGCTTTTCAAATATTTATCCATATAGAATATGAGCACTGTGCCAGGCGCTGGGGGCACAAAGATGAATGCGCCTCGCCTTGAATATGCTCAGACTCCAGGATGCAGCAATCAGCCAGCAAGCGGCAACAATAATGCAGCGCACCGGAGAGCAGTGCGCAGAAAGCCAGCCAGGAGTGGGCTTGTGCTCACGGGAACTCCTTACCCTTCCGCAGAGTTTTGGCAGGGCATGGAGGAGTACTGCTTTGGGGGAGGAGGAGAATGTGTGAAGGGAAGCAGATTAAATCAGATGAATTGGTTTTTGACAGGTGGCAAAGAACAGAGTATTACAGACACAGAGAGCAGCCTAAAAAGGACAGAGACTGGGGAAATGTGTGATTGATGGAAAGAAAATAAGGTAGTTTGCCTATAGCTGAAGTGAAGAACTGATGTCTGGTGAAAATGGTAGAGAAAAGCTGGAAAAGTAGGTGGGGACAAATTGTGAAGGCCCATACAGCAGAGGCGTTAGCTGTCTGTAATACCGTGCTAGTGGTGAAATCAAAATGCCTTGAGTTTGGGCTGCTGTAACAAATTACCATAGACTGGGTGACTTAAATAGCCAAGATTGATTTCTCATGATTCTGGAGGTGGGATATCAGAGATCATAGCACCAGAAACATTGGTTTCTGGTGAAGGTCCTCTTCTGGGTTGCACGTGGCTGGCTTCTCGTTGTATCCCCACATGGTAGAATAAGAAACAGCCCCCATGTCTCCTTATGAGGGCATTAATCACATTCTAGAGAGGTTCAGTCTCATAACCTAATTATTTCCAAAGGCCTCACCTCCAAATACCACCACATTGGGGATTAGGATTAAATATAATGAATTTTGGAGGAAAATAAACATTCAGTTTATGACAAACAACATCTCTGAGATTCCTTTGTTGTTGCTGTTCAGTTGCTCAGTCCTGTTCTACTCTTTGTCACCCCACAGATTGTAGCACACCAGGCTTCCTTGTCCTTCACTGTCTCCTAGAGTTTGTTCAAACTCATGTCCATTGAGTCTACTGAGATTTCTGGTGATTTTCTTTTCCCATCAGACATTTCTTTTAGACCTCATTCCTAGTAGAGGCAGGCGGAGTCATTCCTTCTCTTTCATAGCATTCCTACAATGCCTGGCAAATACAGCTCCTCTTGTTTTACTTTTTGGTTTTAACTTTGCCAAAGATCAATGGCTACCACTGAGTTTCTACATCTCAGATAATTTTTACTGCTCAAGAAACAGGTACCACACAGGCATATGAAGGAATCTGGTTATTTTACCTACTCCCTGAACATGAAGAACAAGTCAGCACTTTCTTTTGGAGCAGGGGGTTGGTAAGGCACTGTTCTCAGCCCATATTCCACATTTTTGTTGCAGACCTCTTCTGTGATGTATGCTGGGGAAACAGTGGTGAACAACTGAATGGACTCCTGGAAAAGCTTAAATCTCAAGGTGCTTCAAACCTTTTCAGTGTTATCGAAGAGAGAGCTGAATTTCTTTAGGAAAAAAATCTTAAAGAGAAACCTATATAAACCTGCTAGACAGGTTTACATTATGTTGTATTCTGTTTACATAAAGCAAACATTAGCATTATATTGTAATATCCTTGCAAACCACAAGCATTATATTGTAATATCCTTGCAAACCACAAGATGTGAACAAAAGTGGTTCTTAGAAGGGACTGCTTTGCAGTTTCAAATCTTAGATACTAAGTATTAGTCTGCTGTCTTCCAAAATATAACATTGCTTTGATAAAATGACTTTGGGGCTTCCCAGGTGGCTCAGTGGTAAAGAATCCACTTGCCAATGCAGGAGACTCAAGAGGAGAGACTGGGTCTATCCCTGGGTTGGGAAGATCCCCTGGAGGAGGAACCGGCAACCCACTCCAGTACTCATGCCTAGAATATCCCATGGAGAGTCCAGCGGGTTACAGTCCCTGGCGTTATAAAGAGTGAGACACAACTTAGAGACTGAGCACACACACATTCATTTGCTGTCTTCCAAAATACAACTTCGTTTTAATAAAATGACTTGGTTAGGCTTACTTACTCTTGAATATAGCTTTCCTAAAGCTCAAAAAACATTTTATAGTCTTAAAGGTCCTATAGAAGCCCCATTAGTAAATAGCTTCTTATGGATTGTGAAATTAGTCTTCTGACTACAGAGTAGCTTTCTGGTGGTTTTTGTGGGGGTGGGGGTTGATAAATGCATCTATTTTTAATTCCATTCAACACACTGGTAGGAAATCTACTACTCACGACCAAGTTTCCTGCAAGCCTAAATTTAAAGCTCAAAGCAAGGACAATACAGAAAGAGTGAGTGTGCAGGTTTTTTAAAAGTTCATTTGACAGAATTTTATTTTCCTTATATTGACACTAACCACACAAGGAGAAGCTGGATAAAATCTCTATTGTTAAGCATGTGAGAAGAAAAAGGTTTTCACCTAAAGGCAACTCAGGACCACGGTGGGGCTTGGGGGAAGGACAAAGGAAAGGGTAGGAAGAACTGAGAGAATTAATTGGATATATACAATTACCATATGTAAAATAGATAGCAAGAGGGAATTTTCTGTGTGACACAGGGAGCTCAACTCAGAGCTCGTTGACAACCTAGACAGAAAGGATGGGGAGGGAGATGGGCGGCGGGGTGGTGGTGTTCAGGACCCAGAAGATATATGCATACCTGTGACTGATTCATGGTGATGTATGGCAGAAAACAATACAGTATTGCAAAACAATTCTCCCCCAATTAAAAGTAGAAAAAGAGTGAGTTAAAGTTAGGATGACTTGATCAGTATTTCGTGCAAGACATCAACCTTCTCTGTCATGTGGAAGGTTCAAGATTATTATCTAGAAAACGGTAGAGAAAAAGAGTGATACTAAGGCAAGGAGGTGGGTTTGGGGAGCCTCAGGGATGGACGAAAGCGCACCGGAGGCAGCAAGAACGCGCCGAACCTCCGCGAAGGGCCCTGAGCCAGGGCGCGGTGGTCAGGGCGGGGAATTGAGCTTTGGGGGAGGCGACAACCCGGCGGCAAAGTCCGATGCGGGTAGAGGCGCCAGGTAGGGCGCACTTGTCTCCTCATGTAAAAGATGCGCGGGGCCCCCGCCCGGCTGGAGTTGACCGCCAGCGGGAAGAGGCGGGAGCCCGCGGGGCGAGCGGAGCCGGCCCCTCCCCGGCGCCTCCGGTAGCTGGGTCAGGACGCCGCAACCGCGGCGCTGGACCTTGGGACTCGGAAGCTCCCGGACTACTGTCCGCCCGCTGCCTCGCTCCCGATCACCCCGCCAGCAGGTCCCCGGTCTCCGACGGCAGAGAGACCAGCGCCGCGAAAACAGGTGCGTGAGCAGGTTGGCAGTGTGCGTCTCTGCGGGCCGGGGTGGGACGCGGGCAAGGACCGCGAGCCGAGGGCCCGGGCGGCACTTCCGGCGGCGGCCACCGCACTTCCGGGTCGTGCAGGCGTCCTGTCGGCCGCCCCATTGCTGGCGGGCATCCTCCCCCTGGCCCGCGGTGCTGTGTATTTTGGGGGCCGCAGAGCGGGTTTACAGCGGCTTCCTCGAGCGCCCCTTCGACCCCAGAGGTCGCCAGTATTTCCGCGCGGGCCCCCGGCTTGGGGTGCGTGGGGAGCGGGCAGCGTGCTGCCTCAGCCCGGCGGAGGCTGCAGACCAGCTGAGTTTCCGCCGCCGGAGACACTTGCCTTCCTCTCGCTTGAGCTCCCTGGGTCTTTCATACCTTTCAGCCTTCGGCAAACGTTTTTTGTTTTGTTTTGGCAAACTCGGATTCTCTACTTGTTTTACAGAAAATGAAGGCTAGATTTTTAGTTCGACAAACATTTGCAAATAAGGCAAACATCAGGGAGCCCGAAATAAAGAATTATTAAATAGGAGGGAAAAAGTGAAAACCGAATGAAATAGGAGTATTATTAGAATTCACTTAGAAAGTATCGAGTTATCCAGGTCGCTGTGGGGAATCTAATCGCTAATTCAAGGTCTTAGAGAATTCCCTTATGCTTAAAACTCATGGTCACTTGTAACCCGTACTGTGTATTTTTACCTGATTTGCACAAGTTTTCATCCATCTTCCGAGTTTATCAGAGTTCTGTATTTTATGTATTTCCCCGCTACGAATCTGCTGATGAGCTAAGTGAATGTATATGCTAAATACTGTTTGAAAGCGTTGTAAATAACTTGGTAAAGCATACTTGCCATATCTAAAAATTAATTTTAATTGAAACTAGAACATGAAAATTAAATGTTTTCTGAAGTTAATTTTTTATGACATGTTCTACAAAGGAATTTTAATGTGGAAGTTTCTGTAGAATCAACATTTTGATGATTTACTATTTCAGCAGAATTCTTAATTCTCATCTCTGCAGATCTTTTAATTATGTATTACATATTAATTTTAGATACCAATAATTTGTAATAAAATTATATCTTATTGTACATTATTATTAGCACCTTACAAATTGAAACATGTGGCAGGAATAATACTTAGCATCTGATTAATCTGGGCTTCCCTGGTGGCTCAGAGGTTAAAGCGACTGCCTGCAATCCAGGAGACCTGGGTTGGATCCCTGGGTTGGGAAGATCCCCTGGAGAAGGAAATGACAACCCACTCCAGTATTCTTGCCTGGAGAATCCCATGGATGGAGGAGCCTGGTGGGCTACAGTCCATGGAGTTGCAAAGAGTCAGACATGACTGAGCAGACTTCACTCACTCTGATTAATCTGATTGTCTGATTTCTCTCTATATATGTGTATCTATATTTTAAACCAAGATTTATTCTTTTCTCTCTCTCTCTTTTTCTCTTTCTTTCTTTCTACTGTGCGATCTTAGTTCCCTGACCAGGGATTGCTGGAGGCCCCAGCAGTGGAAGCACTGAGTTCTCACCACTGGACCAAAAGTGCTGAGTCCTAACTACTGGACAGCTAGGAAACTCCCTAGTCAACATATTTTTAAATTACTGTTTTTGTAATAAACTGCAAGTGTCTACTACTAATGTGATAATTAAATATCAAAGTTATATAAATGATATAATATTAACTTCGAAATTATACTGCAGGGAAGCAAGTGTTCTATTACTCTCCTCTGGTACTCTTTTTAATGAGCTCCTTTTTTCAAATTAATTGACTTAGAACATTTATTTTATACTGATATAAAACTCAGACATAGTTTGAGGTATTATTCTTTAGTTGTGGTTATTTGAAACCAATCCCTGCTGCATTGATTCTAGCTTTTTTCCCAGTTGATTTTAAAGTTCTGAAGTTGTATTTCAGTTCTGAACATCTCTGCCCACTCAGCATTCTCCTTTATGTCCTTGTTGATGCTTTCTGAATCTTCATCATGCAACAGTACCAGGAGTTATCAAGGGTAACAGTTCTCATTCCTAGTTGGGTGACCTCTGGGTAAATGACTTGACAGCTGTGTGCCTCAATTTGCTTATCTGCACAGTAGACATAATAGCAAAACCTGCCTCAGAGATAACCTGGGATTGGTATAGGGTGGCGCAAGAATACTGGAGTGGGTTGCCATGCCCTTCTCCAGGAGATCTCCCCGACCCAGGGATTGAACCCAGGTCTCCCGCATTGTAGGCAGACGCTTTACCGTATGAACCACCAGGTAAGTTATAATTTCTAAAGAAAGGGTCAAACACAGTTTGATAACTCTTTCTCACCTATTTAAACCTGGTACCATCTCAGGAATAAGATCTTCCTTGGTAGATCTTGACATCCATTTATTTACTTATTAAATTAAAAAATTATTCAAACTAGGATATTTTTTTAATGTAAAGTTCAAAGAAGGCCCAGCAGGAATGAGCCAAGAAAGCAATCAAAAGGAAGAGTTCTTTTGATAGAACTCAAGGTCAGCATGTGAACATCCTGCATTAATCTTTGTATTGATAAGAAAGAGCCAAGATGGTCAAGCGTGACGCTCAGTGATTATTAGATGTGCTGTAAATATTAAATCATAAACATATAGTGACTTTTCTTGTATCTGTTGCCTTTTTGTAGTACTCTTTTGAAATAATTTATGATATATTTTTTTGTAGAAATAAAATTGACCAGCTGATAATAATTACCTCCAACTTTAGGTAAAGTTACAAACTGGTCTGAATCTGGTGCTGGTGTGTCTCCTGCATAGGATGGCAGTGGACAGATGGTTAGACTTAGAGTTCATATTTATAATGGTTAGGTAAAAATACTTTTTTGCTTAAAAAAAAATAGTGATGGGCTTCCCTGGTGGCTCAGATGGCCTGCAATGCAGGAGACATAGGTTCAATCCCCTGGGTTGGGAAGATCCCCTGGAGGAGGGCATAGCAACTTACTGTAGTATTCTTGCCTGGTGAATCCCATGGACAGAGGAACCTGACAGGCTACAGTCCATGGGTTCTCAAAGAGTCCAGCACGACTGAGCACAGCACAAACTATATCCTGAATTCAGGTAGGCCAGGTTAAGCACACAGGCTTGCTACTGGAACCTTTGGCTTCAGGAGAAGGAATTTTTAAGTCTCTTGGATATAATATTCACCAATATGCAAGATAGTTTCTGGAAAGTTATTATTTAAAAGCATTAGTTCTTTTATACTTAAACCTGTGATGCAGTAATACATCCAAATAGGGTAATCCATGTGTTCAGTGCTTGTAGTCCAGTATATTACGGAGGAATCTAAAGAGAGATATTCTTGGGACTTCCTTGGCAGTCCAGTGGTTAGGACTCTGGTTTCACTGCAGGGAGCACAGGTTTGATCCCTGGTCAGAGAACTAGGATTCTGTGTGCTGTGCAGCATAGCCAAATAAAATAAAAATAAATAATAAAGTTTCTTTTAGGAAGACTTCTTGGTAATAGAGTCTTAGTCTTTCTCTTCCATGGGGCATCATTGAAACATATTTATTTGACTGTTTAGAGTATAAAAGTAATGCCTTTTTTTTTTTAATTAAAATAATTTTTGGCCACACTTTATAATTTGTGGTATCTTAGTTACCCAGCCAGGGACTGAACCCAGACCACTGCAGTGGAAGCACCCAGTCCTAACCCACTGGACCGTCAGGTAATCCCAGTAATGCTTCGCTTCAGTATGTGAGATCATTGGCTGTGAACCATAGGAAGGCATATTTTAGGTATAGAATTGAATTCAGAATTTACATCTTTATAATACTACTTCCCCCATTCTACCCCTCAGTGGTTTATTTTGTTCCCATTTCACTTAGAATAGTGAAGCAATCGAAGGGAACTTGCATAAGGTCCCACCATCACATTTACCCGCCTTCCTGAACCTGCTTACATAATGTGTCTTCTCTTTCATTACTCTAATGAATGGTTTGTGTTTCCATCAGAGGTCGGCCTCTGTGCTTGTGCACTGGAGACCATCCATCCTCTTTGCCTTCTCATGTTAACTGCAGCGATTCTCTAATCTCTCTTTTACTGTCATTTATTTAATCTTCCTTTAAAAAAGCTGGATCTTTTCCATTGACAAACAAAAATGTTATTTCTCCATCTTTTGGTGCTGTTTTCCAGTATAGTCATGACATTTCGTTTCTTCTAGTTTTCTGGTTGCCCATTTGTTCTTTTTCCTCTTTTCCTGACTTCTTCTGGACTAACTGAAATAGCTTCAGTTTTCCCATTATTATTGCCACTTTGGGCTGATTATTTATATTTTTATGGAAGTTTGTTTTTTTTTTTTATGGTGTTATTATTTTTGTCTTTGGAGTGGTTGCCCTGGGGCTTACCACTGGGATCTCTAACTTACTATAGCACTGCTTTATAGCCCAGGACCCTTACAACAGCAGATTTTCTTTTTCCCTTATCCTTTGTGCTGTTGTTCTCCTACTTTCTTCTGTATCTGATAAAAACCTCCTGATGTTACCGTCATTTTTTGCGGTAATAAGCAAGTATTTAATGAATCAATCTTAAAATGAGAAAAAAATGACTTTCATATTTTGCCACGTTTGCCACCACTGATGCTCTTCATCCTTTGTATAGATCCAAATTTCTGTGGTTATCACTTTACTTCTGCCTGATGAACCCCATTAGCACTTTTTATAGTGAATGGCTGCTGGTAAAGGATTCTCTCAACTTTTCTTTGTTTAAAATAGTCTTTAAAATATTAAAATAGTTCAATATTTAAAATAAATATTATTTTAGTATTTTAAATACTTCTTTGTTTAAAATACCCTCATTTTTGAAAAATATTTTACTGGGTATAGAAATGCAAGTTGAAAGTTTCTTTCAGCCATTTCAAGGTGTCACTCCATTGCTTTCTTGCTTGATTGGTTTCTAAGGTGACTCTGAGACACTGTCTGCTGTAATCTTATCTTCTTTCTCTTAAGTAATGTCTTTTTTCCCCCATCACTGGCTACTTTTAAGATTTCTTACTAGCTTTCAGCATTTTAATAATGTTTGGCCTTGGTTTGATTTTATTTTTCTTGGATTATGTTGCTCTTCTTGGATCTTTGGGTTTATAGGCTTTGTCCAACTTGGAAATTTTTTTGGCCATTTTTCCTTTTAAGGTGTGTGGTTTTTTTTTTTTTGGTACCCCCTACTTCCTTTTAACTATATATGTTTTAGACTGCTTGATACTACCCTATAGGCTCTACTTGGATTTTTTGTTTAGTCCTTTTTTTTTTTTTTTTTAAATCTGCATTTTTTTTGATGATGTCTTAGGCCATTTACATTGCTATAACAAAATCCTGTAGATTGGGTGGCTTATATACAGCAAAAATTTATTTTTCATTATTTTATAGTCTAAGAAATCCAAGATCAAGGCACTGGCAGATTCAGTATCTTGTGAGGGCCTATTTCCTGGTTTAGAGATGACAACTTCTTGCTGTAACTTTATGTGGCAGAAAGATTTATACTATTGTTTTCCTTTAGTGGCCTTCTGACTTTAAGAACAGTGATAAGCAATAAAACTAGTGAAGACGGGATAAAGTAAAGAAAGATTATGGTGCATTTTGTCAAGGTAGCTGAGGTTATGTGGAATTAGATGAGCCAGAGCTTAGGTCTTTAATGCAAATGGTGAAAGTTCAGAAGGAGGAAGGAGTCAAAGAAATTAGTTTTTGTTACTTTAAAAGTAAGTGAACATTTAAAAGAAAATAAAAGCATTAAGGCCTCAGACAGAAGTAGAACTGTGACTAAGAAGCAGAAGAATTCCTGGTCAGAAGAAATGAGGTGAGGCCTGCACATCCATTAGTGTCTCTGCTTTCCGCATTGAGTAAAGCGGAAGATGAAGTGGGTACAAACAAGCCAACACTTTCTCAATATGATATATCCCAAAGCCCATTTAAAAATGTTGTTGATCACTCTAAACTGGAGTACGAAATGTGAACTAGATGCTAAGGAAAAGCTTTCTCTTGGGCTTTCCTGAAAGATAAAGTAAAACCCAGACATTAGCACACTAGTCCATAGCGTCACAAAGTTAATTTTATACAAATAAGAGGTTCAGATAGACATAATTTGAATTCAGAGATAGTTTTTTTCAGAAATTTATAACAGTGCTTTTACTTCTATCATACCCTTTAAAAATACATGATAAAGAGTAAATTTCAGGGTCGGGGGGAAAAAAAAAAGAGTAAATTTCAGATCAGTTGTATAGAATGAAGATTCTGAATTAAAGTTGATACTTTACATTGGTTGTCAGTAATATCCTTAAAGGTAGTATTTCTACTCACCCACGTACATTACAGAGGCAGTTTGGCTTTTTGTTGTTGTTTAGTCACTAAGTCGTGTCCAACTCTCTTGTGACCTGCCAGGCTTCTCTATCCATGGGAGTTTCCAGGCAGGAATACTAGAGTGAGTTGCCATTTCCTTTTCCAGGGGATCTTTCCTACCCAGGGATTGAACCCGTGGTTTCTGCCACATCTCCTGCATTATAAGTGGATTCTTTACTGCTGAGCCATTGGGGAAACCCGGATAGTAATTGCCATATAGAGGCAATTACTCATAATTTATTTTAGTTTGTGATTTATCAAGTGTTATTAAAGTTTTTCTGATGATGCAGACTTGATTTTTGTTGATGGGAAAAAAACTCCAGTATTTTCATCCTGCGCAAAGACAGAAATAATGTTCATTTACTCTTTTTTTTAATTTTTAGAAACAAAACCTAAGAAATGCCTCATTCCACAAATAGAGAAATGATACTTGGCATTGTGGTGGGAACTGCCGGAATCAGCTTGCTGCTTTTGTGGTATCACAAGGTTCGTAAACCAAGGACAGCAATGGATTTACCTAAATTTCTTTCTCTGGGTAATTCACTTGATTTGATGACTTTGCAAGGTGAAATGCCTAGTGTCCAAGGAACAACAGAGATCTTTCAAGGAAGGCAGCTTCAAATACTGGAAAAGTTAAATGAATTACTGACAAATATGGAAGAACTCAAAGAGGAAATCAGAGTTCTTAAAGAAGCCATTCCAAAGCTGGAGGAGTATGTACAAGGTGAACTTGGAGGGAAGGTAACTGTTCACAAGATCAGTCCTCAGCACAGAGCTAGAAAAAGAAGGCTTGCCGCAGTTCAAACTTCAGCAACAAGTAATAGTTCAGAGGAAGCAGAAAGTGAGGGAGGGTAAGTTTCTTTAAGATGTTTTCTATGTTAAATTGATTCTTTATTGCGGTATTGCTATTATCTTCATTATACATTCCCAGTCATATATGCTGTTACTATTTAATAACAAGGCATAAAAAGGAGTGATTCTTTTGGCCTATGTTATAACTAAAACCATAGTCAGTGGAGGTCAGTATTTTAGTTTAGAGCTCATTGACAAAGAGAATAAACTTACTAGTGCTGGTGGCGTCACAGGAGTGTGAGGAAGACAGTGATCGTTTGCCAAAACGTGCAACCTGTTTTTAAATGTGGCCAGTCTCTGACCCCTTATGTGATTAAGAACTGTCCAATAAGTGGTCTGATAAAACTTTCTATGATCATAGAAATGATCTAAATCTGTCTGCCCAGAATGGTAGCCACAAGCCACGTGTAACTCTTCAGCACTTGACGTGTAGCTTGAGCAGCTGAGGAACTGAAAAGTTTTAATCTCATTTTATTGTAATTAATTTAAAATTAAACAGTCGCATGGCAGCAGTGGCACCTGCATTGGGCAGTACAGACCTAAAAAGAGTCAAGAATGTGCAAGTGACTCAGTTTCATCCTTGCATGGGATAATTCGCTGGATCCTAAAGTCAAGGCATGAATAATATCCTTTGGGGGAAAACGAATGATTTATGAAAAAAAGGAATTTTGCCTGACTAGTGTTTCTAAGGAGTAAAATAGGAAAGTAAATAAAGATGCACTAGTGACTGTAACACAGCTTGAAATTCATCAGGGCAAGGATGCTTTCATCACCGTACTCCTAACACCTGTCCTATGCCTACCACCATGTGTATGTGCTAAGTCACTTCAGTCATGTCTGACTCTGTGACGCTATGGACTGCAGCCCATCATGCTCCTCTGCCCATTGGATTCTCCAGGCAAGAATACTGGAATGGGTTGCCATTCTCTTCTCCAGGGAATCTTCCCAACCCAGGAATCGAAACCTCCATCTTCTGTGGCTCCTGTATTACAGGCAGATGCTTTATTGCTGAGCTGCCGGGAAAGCCGAGTAGATGACAATAACTATTACCTAAATTAATAGGTGATCTGCTGAATATAGAATTGGGAGAAGGAGAAGGGATCTAGAGAAAGGAAACAAAGAGAAGGGATTTAAAGGTGATTTCATACATGAAGAAATGCAAATGATTAATCAAGTCTTTTGGGATCAATGCTTGTTGTTGTTCAGTCCCCGAGTCATATCCATCTCTTTGCAACCCCCTGGACTGCAATATGCCAGGCTGTCAACCTTTTACTTGTATTGCTTTATCAAACCATGGGTTTAAAATAATTATTTAGTTTTCTGCTGTTGTCCCGAGTGGTAGCTGCCGAAATGAGCAAGTTCGTGAAACCCGGGAACGCGATGCTGGCCCTGGCCAGTCACGACTAAGGACACAAAGTGGTCATCGTGAAGAACATTGATGACGGCACCTCAGACACACCCCACAGCCATGCTCTGGTGGCTGGAACTAACCAAGAAGAAAATCGCCAAGAGGTCAAAGATCAAGTCTTTGGTGAAAGTTTATTTATAATCACCTGAGTCCCACAATGTACTCTGTGGGTATCCCCTTGACGAAACTGTTGCCAACCAGGATATCTTCAGAGACCCTGCTGTCAAATGCAAAGCCTGACAAGAGGCCAAGTTCAAGTTTGAGGAGAGATACAAGACCAGCAAGAACAAATAGTTTTTCCAGAAGCTTCAGTCTTGTCTGTCTTGTTCAGTCATTAAACCCCACCCCACCCCAGGCCACAGTGTTATATAAAGCTTTAGAAATCTCCCTTTCAAAAATTAGATTTTATTTCAGTTTAGGTTAAAGTAATACCCCATAATAAAATTCATTGTCCGTTTTATTTGGGCTTTAAGAGACTACATGGGCCATACAGCCTTGCTCATTTAATAGAATTATCTAGTTTTCAAACTCATGTATTCTAGAAGAACCATTTGTTCTTGCTGGTCTTACTGCTACTGCTGCTGCTAAGTCACTTCAGTCGTGTCTGATTCTGTGTGACCCTACACTGCCCTAAAATCCTCTGTGCTCTGCCAGTTTATCCCTCTCTCCCCTTAAGCCCTTGGCAACCTCTGATCTTTATACTTTCTCTACTGTTTTGCCTTTTCTAGAATGTCATATTGTTGGAATCATATAGTATGTAGTCAATTTGATGTCTTTTACTTAGTAATGTGTATTTAAGTTTCCTCTATACTTTTTCATAGTGCATTACTAGCACATTTCTTTTTAGCACTGAATAATGTTCCATCGTCTGGATATACCACAGTTTATCCATTCCCCTACTGAAGGACATCTTGGTTGCGTCCAAGTTTTAGTAATTATGAAAACTGCTGCAATAACCATTCATGTACAGGTTTTTGAGTAGACATAAATTTTCATCTCATTTGGGGAAATACCAAGGAGCATGATTGCTGGATTGTATGGTAAGTATATGTTTAGTTATGTAGAAAGCCTCCAGCTGTCTTCCAAAGTGGCTCTACCATTTTGAATTCCCATAAGCAATGAATTCCTGCTGCTCTACCTCCTCACAAGCATTTGGTGTTGTCAGTGTTCTGGATTTTGGCCATTCTAATAGGTATGTAATAACATCACATTGTTGTTTTAGTTTATATTTCTCTAATGACATACCATGTGGAACATCATTTCATATGCTTATTTACCATTTGTGCATCTTTGGTGAGGTATCTGTTAAGGTCTTTGGCCCATTTTTTAAATGAGATTGTTCATTTTTATATTGTTAAGTTTTAAGAGGTCATTGTATATTTTGGATAACACTCCCTTTTCAAGGGAAATATTCTTTGTAAGTATTTTGCAAATACTTTCTCTTAGTCTGTAGCTTCTCATTCTCTTGACATTATCTTTCTCAGAGCAGCGGCTTATCAGTTGTTTCTTTCATGGATCATGCCTTTGGTATTGTATTTAAAAAGTCATTGCCAAATTTATCTAGGTTTTCTCCCATGTTATCTTCTAGGAGCTTCATTGTTTTACATTTTTATATTTAAGTTTGTGGTCCATTTTGAGTTCATTTTTGTGATGGGTGTAAGGTTGGTGTGGCCTCTCTCTCCAGGTCATTCTCTGGTTTGTGATGAGAAACTCTGAAGAATGAGGCAGTGTTTCCTTTCTGGACTAACAGCAGATTGAACAGATTTGGTTACTGCTTGCTCTAAAAGTGGGGGATTCCCTGAGCTTGGTGTGCCTCCTTTGAAACACAGCTCACTTGATATTAAGAGTCTCTGGGTTCTCCGCATTGCCCTTGTGGGTCCTGAAGTCAAGAGGAACCAACATAAATAAGCAGGTGATCACGTTGCTTAATTTGCTGTGAGTAACAAAGTCCTCTGTCTCTTATGCAAGAATCATGTGTCTTCTGCCAGCAACCATGAAACAGGAACAGATTAATTGATTTGAATGTTGGATACAGTTGGATTATAAACTGGCAATAGTATGGTGAGAATTAGAGAGCTTTGAAAGGGATTTATTCAAGGGTTTCCCAAAGAAGGTTGTTAGAAAGGGAACAAAAGCAAGATGTAGTATTACAGCATACAGGATATGGAGAAGTTTGTTGAGGGAGTGTTTTATGTCATAGGTGGAAAAGGAAGGGACGGTATTCTAATAGTTTTTTAATCTTGCCTTTAAATGGGTTACAATATAACAGCAGATCTCCATAATCTGTACATGTGGCCCATGTAATCAGATGCCATGCTTTATTGCCAAGATAAATTTAGCTTTGAAGTTAGAATACACATTCCACAGTCACATGAATTGCAGTTTTTCAGAAAGATGAGCCATAGAACAATTTTATTTTAAACTGATGTCATTAGATTCTAGAATCTGCTATCATCATATTCTATGTTATTGCCATGTTAATTCTATATGCAGCTTAAGCATTCAGCATCTAACCTGTTCCACCTACACAAGACATTTTTATGGCTAAGGATGATGGCTTAGAAAGGAAGGGAAAGATTTGCTTTTTATTAAATTCAATATGGGAAAATACTTAAGGTAAGCCTTTAAAAGAAAACAAAACATGTCTCCATATGTTTCATGTGCTAAAGAACATTGAAATGTTTATAAACCAAGCTTTAATGCTTCCTTTAGTTTCCCACAGTAACTGAATATCTGGATATTTATCTGAAATATTCTCTCCAGAGAGCTTTTGCTTGCTTTATCCATGATTAATATTTTAAAATAGCATTAGCCAGTGGGGTATAAGTTTAGTGTACTTACCAACTCCTTCAAATCTATTAGTTCAGTAGTCTCAAACAGATATTATGACTTAATTATTTTAAAAACATGAAGTTCCCCCTTTACCTACAGGGAACCTGTTTGTTTTGGTGCCCTCTATTATGTTTTCCCCTGACCTTTCTGCCTACCACCCTGAGTCTTTCAGTTTATCTCCCCAAGGTTTAGTAGAGTGGGCAGGTACTGTGTAGGTAGTTAGAAATACTCTTTCAGACTTAGGCATTCTTTGGGGGTACCTCTGGGTAACCATCAACTTCACCTGTCTTAATTTCTTATTCCCTGTTTCCATATTGATAAGGTAGCTATTATTCTTCAGGACTCTGGGCAGGTTTCCACCTGTGCTCCCTGTTCTTTTTCCTCATTTGACACTTTTCTCACTCCAGTTGCTGCAAAGAGGAGCAGACCTGCCAACCAAAATGTCCTGCAGATCAACTTACTTCAGACCTCCTGCATCGTGGAGCCTCTTCTGTTATTCAGCCAACAAAATTTCTTGATTTTAAAGCAGCTCGTTCTTCTCCGACGCTTAAAGGCAGTTTACGTAAAGGAAGTAAAATTTCCTCGTCTTCATCAAACATGTCTTTTCACACAGCTTTCCTTGAAAGAACACATTCTTTATTTCCTAAATTTCACAAAAGCAGTATGTCCCTTCATTCTGTACAAAGCAGAGCGAACTTTGATTCTGAAGAAAAAGAAGCTTCAGTGATTTAAAGTCGGCCTCAGAACATTTTCACTTTAGATCCAGAAGTGTTTTCTCTGCCCCGAAACTAAGTATAATCTCCTGTTATGAGAATGCTAGTACTTTTGATGCAAGTAGCTCATGCATATTTAATCCAAATGAAGTTGAAATCATTTCCAAAAACTTGAATATTACTGGTGCTGAAAAATATATACAGTCTTATTCTCCTGAATATTTTATGAGTTCTAAATCAAAAACGAATTCCTCTGCCTATTGGGACGCTGTTACTACCTTGTGTCAAAGCACAGCAACCATGCTTACTCCTCCAAGTTTTATTTCCTATTCCTCTGAACAACGTGGACTTGACAATGATATTCAAGAAAGAGACCAGTTAAGAAGCAATTCTGTTTATCCCACTTCTCAAAGTCACAGTAGGAACACTTCTCCAGCTATGGTTCAACAGCATCTTTCTCAAAGTCTAACTTTCCCTGTTCTCCATAACACTGAATTTACTTCATTTTGTAAAAATGCTAGTGGCTTTGCCCTACCTCAAAATGGTTACCTCAGATCCCTTTGAAGGCGAAAACAATGCTCTCTCTCTTAAAGATGAAGACAAATCTTCACTTAATGAAATTCCTAAAATAAGGTCACCTTAGACTTCACCCTCTCTCGGAAGGGCAGCTCAAACCAGAAGCTCTCCCTGCAGGCATAGTATATAGGCTGTAGAAATCACTGCTCAGGTTTCAAGAAGCCTCCTTGCTAAGCTTCACTGCACTTTCTGAAAAAGATTTCTACGTTACAGTCTAAATTTAACATTAATTTCTATATTTTTTAAAGATAGTTTATTAACATTGGAATATGGAAGTCAAAGATTATTCATCTGTTTCAGGCTTTTAACAGATTTACTGCTTACCGGTTGCCTAGTCCTAAATTTCTGAGTTACTGTTTTAATGCATTTGTGGTCTCAAAATAGCATCAAGTTTTGACAAGTAGGTCTTCTAAATGTATTACATACTTAGAGAGTTTAACATCTTCTTTTATTCTACTCTAGTCATTAAAATAGTATTCCCATATAATCTATAGATCTGTATTAGTTTACTAATTCCTGTTTATATCAGCCTTCCTAGCCCTATTTCTCATGTCAGACATCCCACTGATAGTGTTTTTATACTATGCAAGGATCAAATCATAAATAAAAACATATTGTCAGAAATAGAATCTATTGAAACCAGATATTTTAATTAAATAGTTTTAATACACATTTGTGTATGTATATGAGAATTCAGAAAACTCTGAAATCAGAGATTTTTATAACTTTTTAAAGTGAAAATTTTTAGATTTTTTCCAAAAGTTTTATTTAAAATTTTTTTAAATAAAATTTTTATTTTAAAACATCTCCAAAATTTTATTTTTGAAGTGAATATTTAGTTTTTTCCATTCTATTAATAAAGTTTATGTTTATCAGAATAACAAATGGAAAGTCACATAAGAATTAAAAATATTTAGAAAATAATTGGTTTCTGTAGAGGAAACAAATTTGAATTATTTTCAATTATTTGTCATAATAAAATGCCCCTAAGTTAATATCATTTGTACTAAGATACTTTTACTCTTATGTTTTTTCCTTTTAATGTATCATACTTCTTTTTCTATTTTAATTTTTTGTTGTGTGAAATGCACACAAATTCATTATTGTAGCCCTTTTTAAGTTTGGTGGCATTAGTACATTCATACTATTGTGCAACCACCATTATCTGTCATGTTGCAGAAGTGAAATTCTATACCCATTAAGCAGTAGCTCCCCAATCCTCTCTTCCCCTAGCCTCTTGACAGCTGCTATTCTCCTTTCTGTCTCTGTAAATTTGGTTCCTCTAGGTACCTCCTATAAGTGGAATAATACAGTATTTGTCTTTTTGTGATGGGCTTGTTTCACTTAGCATAATATTCTCGTTTCATCCAGATTGTAGCATGTGTCAGCATTTCCTTTTTAAGGCTGAATAGTATTCCATTATATGTATACACCACATTTTGCTTATTCACTCTCTATTGATGCTTACTTTGGTTGCATCTACCTTTGAACAATGAATAATGCTGCTATGAACATGAGTGTGTAAATTATCTCCTCCAGGCCCTACTTTCAGTTCTTTTGATTTACACTGAAAAATGGAATTACTAGATCATGGACATGACTGAGTGGCTGAACTAATGAACTAAATGATAAATCTATTTTAAGTTTCTAAAGAACTATCATACTTTTTTTCATAGTAACTTCGCCATTTTATATTTCTCTAAGAATGCGAAAGGACTCAAGTTTCTTCACATCCCTGTCAATACTTGTTATTTTGGTTTTTTGACAATAACTCTCCTAATGAGGGTGAGGTGGTATCTCTTTATGGTTTTTATTTGCATCTTCTCCCATTGTGTGGATTGCCTTTCACTGTTGATTTTATCCTTTGACACATTTTGAAGTTTTTATCTATTTTTATTTTGTTTGTGCTTTTGATGTCATATCTAGGAAATCATTGCCAAATACAGTGCCATGAAGCTTTTCCTCTATGTTTTCTCTAAAGAGTTTTATATTTTTATGTTGCTGTCTATTTCTTGCTTCAATTATGCCAGTGTTAGCTTCATATATTTAGAAGCTCTAATGTTTATTACACAAATATGTTTATTATTGTTATATATGTTTGTTATATTGAATCTTTTATAATTATAAAATGTTCTTCTTTGTCTCATAAGTTTTAGACTTAGTTGATTTTATCTGATATCAGTATAGCCACCTGTTCTCTTTTGGATATTATTTTACATTGAATATCTTTTTTCATCCTTTTACTTTCTACCTATATGTGTCCTCAGTTCTAAAGTGAGTCTTTTATAGACTCCATACAGTTGATCCTGATTTTTCATCCATACTACCAGCCTGAGTCTTTTGATTAGAGAATTTAATCCATTTACATTTAAAGTAATTACTAGTAGTTGCCTTTTAGTTATTTCTTTTCCATGTGTCTTACACCCTGTTGTCCTTCATTCCCCGCCCCCTTACTCCCTTCCTTTGTGTTGACTTAATTTTTTATAGTGATACATTTTTTATTCCTTTCTCATTTACTTTTGTGTATATTCTATAGATATTTTTGTGTGTTTAGCATGGGCATTATGAATAACATCCGAAAGTAATAGCAATCTATTTTAAACTGATACCAACTTAACTTCAACTGTATATAAAGTTTTCTCCTTTACAACTTTACTCCCCTATTTATGTTATTGATATCACATATTACGTCTATATAGTTGTATAGCTGTTAGCTAGATTTATCATTATTTTTATACTTTGTTTTTTATATTAATACTTTTCTCTTTTAAATACTGTAAGAGAATAAAAATGGAGTTATAAGCCAGAATTACAATAATGCTAATTTTTATATTTAACAACATTTTTATGTGCCGTTACCAGAAAACTGTATTTTCATATGACTTCAAGTTAGTACTGCCTAATAGCCTTTGTTTCAACTTGAAGAACTCCCTTTACCATTTCTTGTAAGGCAGGTCTAGAGGTAATGAGCACCCTCACTTTTTTGTTTATTTGGGAATGCCTTAATTTCTCTATCATGTTTTGAGGAACAATTTCCCTTTAAGGAAATATACTTCTTGGCTGATAGTTTTTTTCTTTCAGCCCTTTAAATATATCATCCTGCTGTCTTTAGGTTTACAAGGTCTCTTCTGAGAAACCTGGTGGTGATTTTATTGAGGGTCACTTTGGAAATGGCACCCCACTCCAGTACTCTTGCCTGGAAAATTCCATGGGAGGAGCCAGTAGGCTACAGTCTGTGGGGTTGCAAAGAGTCAGACACAGCTGAGCGACTTTACTTCTTTACTTCACTTTTTTTGTAATGATTTGCTTTTCTTTTGCAGATTTCAAGATTTCTATGATTTGTCATGATGTCCTTCAGTTTGAGTATGTGTCTTGGTGTGAATTTCTTTGAGTTCATCCTATTTGGAGTTACTCGAACTTCTTGTATTTATATATCCATGTCTTTCCTCAAATTTGGGGAGTTTTTGGCCGTTATTCTCCAAAATAAGCTCTCTGCATCTTTCTTTCTCCTCCTATGTGACTCTTATATATATTGGCCTGATTTATGATGTTCCATAAAGTCTCTTAGGCTCTATTTCTTCATTCTTTTTTCTTTTGACTCTTTAGACTCAATAGTTTTAAGTGTTTTGTCTTCAAATTTGCTGCTTCTTTCTTCTGCTTGTTCAAGTATTTTCTTGATCCTTTCTAGTGGAGAATCCCAGGGACAGCAGAACCTAGTGGGCTGCCGACTGAAGTGACTTAGCAGCAGCAGCAGCAGCAGCAGTGGATTTCTCTACTTACTGCTTTTTATGTTCCAGAATTTCTGTTGGTCCTCTTTTTAATAATTTCTAGCTCTTTGTTTCTTTCTCTTTTTGTTCATTTATCTTCCCAATTTCCTTTTGTTCTTTCTCCATTTTTTTCCTTTAACTCTGAACATATTTAAGGCTGTTGTTTTAAAAATTGTTGTCTCAATAAGCATAAAGACTGTATTTCTTTAGAGTCAGGTTCTGGAAATTTATTTTGTTCATTTGAAGGGCAGTCTTTCCCTGAACTTTGTGTTCTTTGTGATCTTTTGTTGAAAACTGTACGTTTTGAAAAAATAGCCATCTAGTCTTAGATTTGCAGATTGGCTGTATACAGGGAAGACCCACTAATTAGCCCAATACAAAGGCTTATGGGCTTTTCAGGTCTTTCCTAGGCATTAGTTTTCTGTGGGCCTGAGTATATTCTTTCCCTCCAATATATAACCATTTAAAACTGTCTTTTCAATAGAATCTCATTCTGTTCTTCTTGGCACCTTAGGTGTCTTATAATATTCCTCTCCCCATAATCTCTTGTGCCCAGGCATGCATTAGTCTATGGTTCCTCTGTAGCTCTCACATGTCACAGTGATTGCCACAGCTTTCACTGGCCTCTAATATGATGCCCATATTATGTCTTCACTTCTGCCTGAACTCTGCTGCTGCTGCTGCTGCTGCTGCTGCTGCTAAGTCACTTGAGTCATGTCCGACTCTGTGTGACCCCATAGACGGCAACCCACTAGGCTTCCCCATCCCTGGGATTCTCTAGGCAAGAACACTGGAGCGGGTTGCCATTTCCTTCTCCAATGCATGAAAGTGAAAAGTCAAAGTGAAGTCGCTCAGTCGTGTCCAACTCTTAGCGACCCCATAGACTGCAGCCCACCAGGCTCCCTCCATCCATGCGATTTTCCAGGCAAGAGTACTGGAGTGGGGGTGCCATTGCCTGAACTCTAAAGAAAGCCAAACAGAAACTAGTTTTCTAGGAAGCCCCTCAACATGCTAGAACATTGCAAACAAGATGCACTCACTTCCTTGTGTCCTAAGGGAGGAGCTGAGAATTGCATGACTTTTTCCCAGCCATGCTGTGCCATACCAAGAAAGGGTGAAGCAAGGGTGAGAGAAAACACAGTGAAGTTTTCTGCCGTTTGAATATGGGTTTTTCTTGATTGCTGCAAATCCCTGAGTACTTTTTAGATCTCCCACAAAGCTGTTTCAATCTGTCTGTTGTTTGTTTAGTGTTTCCATGGAGGAATGAGGGCCTAGAGTTTCCTAGTTTATCATCTTGCTGACATCTGTTTCTCTTAGTATGTATCTTAAAAAAAAATGTGGGAGCAGTGAGGTGTGTGTGGTTAAGGTTAGGCAAAGGGAACTAAATCAGAATACCTGATACGGAGAGAGGCCACAGTACTGAGGGCGGGCATGTTTTTGCATATTCTGATGCAACTCACTGCTGATATCTTTCTATGAATACACTATTTTCACGACAAATAATGTCATTTTCTCTTTAAATAATACAACTATGCCTGCAAATATGCTATTGTTGCTGTTAAAGCAAGGAATCAATTGTGCAACAATGAAGAGACACATAAAATGGCACAATTCTTGGTCAAATTTGGAGCAGAAAATAAGCCAGAAAAGTCCTATTAGAAGATGAAAGCTTGTAAGTAAATCTGACATTTGAGGGCAGACTTTTCCCAGCCTGCTGAAAGTGCTGGAATACTGTTAGACATTAGAAAACCTATGGAATGCTTTTGTCGTTGTTGTTGTTTTGCCCCCAGTAGAAATCTAAGCTCTAACACAAAGTCAGTGTGTATGTTGTATATTTTCCCAGGCATATTTATTTCCCAGGCCCTATTTTTAAAGTTTGCTTTTAAAACTTTCTTATAATTTTTAATAATGCCCAATTATAAGTAGAAGATTCCTTTTCACAATTTTTTTTGCACTTGGGTGTTTTTTAATGTGGAGAAGAGACCAGGCTAGTCGTTCTCTTTCTTAGTTTTTTTGGCCAGTTTGTCTATTGTCATGCCAATACCACACTGATTTATCATTGCTTTATTCTCTGTATTATGGTCCTGATATCTGTTCTTTAAAACTGTCTTAGCTCTTCTTATTTTTTTCTCTTAAAAGAATTTTGTTTGAGGTACAGTTAATTTACAATTTTGTGGTTGTTTCAAGTGTACAGTAAAATGATTTTTTGCTGTAGAGTTTTCTCTGGACATATGCTCAAGAGTGGGATTGCAGGATCATATGGTAACTCAATTTTTAATTTTTAAGGAATTTCCATACTGTTCTCCATAGTGGTTGTACAAATTTACATTCCCACCAACAGTGTAGGAAGATGGAAGATTTATTTTTCTCCATAACATCTCCAGTATTTATTACTTGTAGACTCTTTAATGATAGCTATTCTGACTGGTGTGAGGTGATGTCCCATTGTAGTTTTGGTTTGCATTTCTCTAATAATTAGTGATATTGAGCATTTTTTCATGTGTCTGTTGGTCATCTCTATATCTTCTTTGGAGAAATGTCTACTTAGGTCTTCTGCCCATTTATTGTTATTTTTTGTTAAGCTATATGAGCTATTTGTATATTCTGGAAATTAATCCCTTGTCAGTAGCACTGTTTGCAAACATTTTCTCACGGTCCATCAGTTGTCTTTTCATTTTTCTTTATGGTTTCCTTTGATGTGCAAATGCTTTTAAGTTTAATTAGGTTCCATTTGTTTATTTTTGTTTTTATTTCCATTACTTTAGGAGATACATCCCCCAAAAAATATTGCTGCAATTTATGTCAAAGAGTGTTCTGCCTCTGTTTTCTTTTAGGAGTTTTATAGTATCTGGTCTTACATTTAGGTCTTACATCTGGTCTTCTTTAATCCATTCTGAGTTAATTTTTGTATATGGTGTTAGAGAATGTTATAACTTCATTCTTTTACATGTAACTGTCCAGTTTTCCTACTTATTAAAGAGACTGGTTATTGTCCATTTTATATTCTTGCCTCCATTGTAAACTAATTGGCCATAAGTGTGTGGCTTATTTCTGGGCGTTCTGTTCTGTTCCATTGATTTATGTATCTATTTTTGTGCCAGTAACACACTGCTTTGATTACTGTAGCTTTGTAGTGTACTCTGAAGTCAGGACGCCTGATCCCTCTAGCTTCATTCTTCTTTCTCAAGATTGGCTGAGCTGTTGGGAGTTTTTTCTGTTTATATGCAAATTTTATAATTTTAAGTTCTAGTTCTGTAAAAATGTCATTGGTAATTTGATTGGGATTGCATTGAATCTATCTATTTCCTTGAGTAATGGTTTGGTTCTTTTTACACTTGTGCTTCCATATTAAGTTTAGAGTCAGGTAAGTTCCGTAGGAAAATACCATTGTGGTTCTGATTGGAATTATATTAAAACTATAGATTAATTTGGTACCATATGAAATTGGTTTAAAGTTAAGTTTTTCTGTCAGTGGATATGACTTCTTTTCCCATCTATTTAAACATGTTTTAATGTTCTCTGATGATATTTTATAATTTTCTATAGAAAAATCTTACAAACTTCTTGTGCAATATTTTCCTGGATACTGTGTATTTTTCCTGTATATAGTCCTATAGTATATAAAGGCTATATTTTGTAAAATTACATTTGGTAACTTGTTCTACAGATATAGGAACCTATGTGCTCAGTCCCTTAGTCGTGTCTGATTCTTTGCTATCCCATAGACTGTAGCCTGCCAGGCTCCTCTGTCCATGGGGATAATTGATCATATATGTTAGTTTTATTTACTCATCTGTAAATTCTGTTAGATTTTCTTTCAATTTAAATACTGAATACTGTCTGTCTGTTTGAGCTGCTACAAGTACCATAGAATGGGTGGCTTATAAACAACATAAATTTCCTTTTCACTATTCTGGAGGCTGGGAAGCTCATGATCAAGGTTATAGCAGATTCAGTATCTGGTGAAAACGTACTTTCTGGTTCACAGATAACTTCTTGTGGTGTTCTTGCTGGGTGAAGGGAGCTAGGTTTTCTTTTATTGAATAATCTTCAAATAATACCAGTTCTGTTTCTTATTTCCCAATTCTTACATATTTTTAGTTTTTCTTTTAATATTGTGCTAACAGAACCTGCAGTGCTCTGTTAAATAGAAGCAACAATACTGGATATCCTTCTCTATTTCTGATTTTAAAGAGAATGCTTATAAAGTTCATCATTATATGTGAACTGTATCATGGTTTGGGGTTTATATTCTATTATAAGAAGTTCTGTTCCTTGTTTATGGGTTTGGTATTTCTTTTGTCTTGAAATGGTATTGAATTCATTGAAAAAAATTTTGGTGACCACTATAAAGATCATATCGTTTTCCTCATTTTATCTGTTACACTAGAGAAATTTTCTAATGTTAACTGTGCTTGTAATTCATGAGATAAACTCAATTTGGTTATGATGCATTCTTTCATGTGTGTTGAAATTTTTTGGCTGATATTCTGGAGGATTTTTGTGTCAAAATTTATATGTGAAATTGGCCTATAATTTTTATTACTTATTTCACTATACTTATTTGATTTTGGCATTAGTTTTACTAGCTTCATAAAATGATGTAAGTAATGTTTTGTCTTTTTAATTCCTTAGAATTTGAATAAATCGAATTCTTTGCATATATTGATGGAACTCTCTATATAGCTATTCTGTGTTTTCCCTCTCTCTATTAGAATAGACATACAAGTTCTGATTTAATTGATTTAATGGCTATAGAATATTCAATTTTTTCTTATAAAAATAGCATCTCTATTGAGATATTATTCATATAACATAAAATTCACCCTTTTAAAGTGTACTGTTTGGTGGGTTTTAGTTTAAACAATCGTGTCTGATATTAAACTAGTTACTTTCTTTTGGTTATTATTTTCTTACTGTATCTCAGGTGCATAGAATTGTACTAAAAACTGTCTTTAGCTTATGGAAACTCTGATTAATGGTCCATGCATGTGCCACTTTTACTCATTTATTTAGTTTGCTATTATAAACAATATAATAAGCATCTGTGAAACCACCTGCTAAAGCAAGACTAATCTGACATGCCGTATCTGTCTTGTCGCACACTTTTCATTTGCGTATGAGGTTGTTTCTTGACTCTGTTCTGTTTTCAGTTACTATCCATCCTTTTACCAGTTGCAATCTGTCTTTAATTATTGTAGCTGCAAGGTAGGTCTAATATCTGGTGAGGTAAGTCTTTTCTCCCTGTTCTCTTTCTTAACAGTGCTTTGACTATTCTGGGCTGTTTACCTTTTCATGTAACTTTTAGAATCATTTCATTAAATTGTATGAAATTTCTTCTTAGGTTTATAAAATTGTAGTTACATTGAATCTGTAATCTAGAGAGAATTCATTCATTTATAATATCAGTTGTTTGTAGCCATGAACATGATATATTTTTTCATGAATTTAGGTTCTTTTATAAGCAGTTTTTAATATATCTTTTATAATATTCTCCATATAATTTTTACATGTTTTATTAAGTTTATTCCTGGGTGTCTGGCATTCTCTGAGATCATCATAAGTGAAATATTTTATTTGATTTTGTTGTTTAGGCTTTTGCTGCTAATATATTAGAAATGAAAATGACTCATATTTTAGTATTATATGCAGCCAACTTGCTAAACTCTGTTAGTCCCGCAATTTGTAGGTTTCTTAATGTATACTATGTAGGTAACCATAGAATCTGCCATAATATGAAGATTATGTTTGAATAAGGGTGTGAAACAGATGAGGTAAATTAACATAGATAATCAGTGGAGAACATACCAGGCAGAAAGACCAGCAAACACAAAGATATTAAAGGAGAAAGGAAGCCAGTGTTCCTGGAGTGCTGGTCAAGCAGGAGAGTGATATGATAGGAGATGAGGTCAGAGGTATTGGATTCAATTATAAAGGATCCTGTGGTTTTCCCAGTAGTCATGTATGGATGTGAGAGTTGGACTGTGAAGAAGGCTGAGCGCTGAAGAATTGATGCTTTTGAACTGTGGTGTTGGAGAAGACTCTTGAGAGTCCCTTGGACTGCAAGGAGATCCAACCAGTCCATTCTGAAGGAGATCAACCCTGGGATTTCTTTGGAAGGAATGATGCTGAAGCTGAAACTCCAGTACTTTGGCCACCTCATGTGAAGAGTTGACTCACTGGAAAAGACTCTGATGCTGGGAGGAATTGGGGGCAGAAGAAGAAGGGGATGACCAAGGATGAGATGGCTGGGTGGCATCACTGACTCGATGGATGCAAGTCTGAGTGAACTCCAGGATTTGGTGATGGACAGGGAGGCCTGGCGTGGTGCGATTCATGGTGTCACAAAGAGTCAGACACGACTGAGCAACTGATCTGAACTGAACTGATAGATAACTCTAAGGACTTAACATTCTTACTATGATTTTGTCATCCATTGGAGGGTTTTGAGCAAAGGGTTACATGATCTGATTCAGCTTTTTAGAGGACCATTGTGGCTCCTATGTTGAGAATAAACTATAATGGTCAAGGACTAAAGCAGGGAGACATGATAGGATTGCATTAATACAGGTAACCTGGTGGTGGTCTAGACCAGGGGAGTAGTGGGTAAAGGTGGTGAGAGGTAGCTGGATCCTGGATATAGTTTGAAGATAGAAACAACAGACATTTCTGAACGTTGCTTAGGTTAGACAAAGAAGTCAAGGATGATTCTAAATTTTTGGTTTGAGCAATTAGAAGAATGAAGTTGCCATTAATGTTGTTAAAGAAGTTGAGTATCATTTATACAGTGTCTTCTTTATAAGGACTTTGAAGAAATTTTATTTGAGTCAGTATTGAAAATAGGTGTACTTCTCTTGAGAACTTGCTTCCTTTCTCTTTGTTAGTATCTGCTGGAGACTGTGGCTGCTTCAGCTATTAGAAGATGTAAAATCACATTTATGTGCCTTTTAGCAAGGGTATAGGTATCTAACGTATATGTACTTTTTTATTGGCCTTATTCACATTTAACTTTGTTTTTATCTTTTCCCACCACTTCTAATTCCTTCTCTTCTGTGTTATATATCCCTATATACTTCCTTAAGATCTTTTTTAGAATAAGGTAATGTGTGAATAAATGAAAATAAATTGTTGCATTATATGCCACCAAAAGGAAATGTGAGAGGTAGCATGAATTTTTAACAACTAAGCTAAGGGTTAGAACATCATCTTGAACCACAAATTTATACATATATATATATGTATGTGTGTGTGAATATATGTGTGTATATACATATGTATATATAAATACATGAATATATATATATTTAATTTATATATATACCTGACTGCCTCCGAGTTCCTACAACTCTATATCATTCATTCAGCAGTATCCAGTGAGTGTCTGCTATGTGTCAGGTGCTGTTCTAGGCACTTGATGCCATCAGTTAATAAAACAAAGAATTGTTTTAGGGATCATGTTGTGAGGGAGCATGCATTCTAGTGGGAGAGATCCTGACAAAAATAACACGTGTAGTAGGTTAGTAGAATATACAATGTATCAGAAGACAGTATGTACTACAGGAAAAAAAAGTCAAGCATGATAAGGGAGATTGGTGAAGGACATGCACATGGGTTGGGAAAGTGGTGGTTGCAACATTAATTAAAGTGGTCTGGATGGGCTGTAGTGAGATGATGACATTCAACAGAGACTTGAAGGAGGTGAGGGTGTGAGTTATGGCTCAGATGGTAAAGAATCCGCCTGCAATGCAGGAGACCTGGGTTTGATCCCTGGGTTAGGAAGATTCCCTGGAGAAGGGCATGCTAACCCACTCCAGTATTCTTGCCTGGAGAATCCCCTTGGACAGAGGAGCCTGGTGGGCTACAGTCCATGGGGTTGCAAAAGTTGGACACGACTGAGCCACTAAGTGCAGCACAGCACTGAAGGAAGAGCCATCCCATCAGTGGGAACAGGAAGCAAAGGTCTTGATGTAGGAATGTCCTGGCTTGTTTAAGGAGTAGCTGGGCAGCCAGCATGCAATTGACTGAATGAGAAACAAGCTGGGAAATAAGGTCAGAGAGTCAATTGAGGTGGGAGGCAATTCTCATCCAGTTTTGTAGATGGTTATTAGGAAATGTGCTTAGTCGCTCAGTCGTGTCTGACTCTTTGTGACCCCACAGACTGTACGGGCTGCTCTGTCCATGGGGATTCTCCAGGCAAGAATACTGGGGTGGGTTGCCATGCCCTCCTCCAGGGATTAGTACATGAGCTTTCTCTGAGTGAAAGGAGGTACCGTTGCAGGATTTCAAGCCTAAGAGTAGAATGATTTGACTCACATTTAAAAAGGATCTCTCTGGCCATTAACGTATAACTTTCCAGAGAGCTGATGATTATTTCTGCAATTTTAGGTATGTTACAGCTAATACTGACACCGAAGAACAGAGTTTTCCAGTCCCTAAGGCGTTTAACACTCGTGTGGAGGAATTAAATTTAGATGCCCTTATTCAGATGGCTGATAATTTACGAGTGAATGAGTCCCAGAAAGTGGAGAGTTTTGAGCTGCTTTGTGACCACAAAGAAAAGGTAAGATATATGTGATAATAACCTGTTTGTATAGTTTTAATTTTTATTTAATTTACTTCTCCATTCATGTTATGACCATGGCAATTGTATCACAGTTTACAAAAGCTAAATGACTGGTGTAAATTTTTAAAATAATATTACTAAACATTTTTTTAAACTAAATTAAAAAGTTTATTCAAAAACCAAGATCATGGCATTCAGTCCCATCCCTTCATGGCATATAGATGGGGGAAAAGTGGAAACAGTGACATATTTTATTTTCTTGGGCTAAAAATCACTTCAGATGGTGACTGCAGCCATGAAATTGAAACGCACTTGCTCCTTGGAAGAAAAGGTATGACAAACCTAGACAGCATATTAAAAAGCTGAGATATCACTTTGCTGATGAAAGTCCATATAGTCAAAGCTATAGTTTTTACAGTAGTCACGTATAGATGTGAGAGTTGGGCTATAAAGAAAACTGAACATCGAGAAACTAATGCTTTCAAACTTGTGAAGAAAACTCTTGAGAGTTCCCTTGGACAACAAGGAGATCAAATCAGTCAATCCTAAAGTAAATCAACCCTGAATATTCATTGGAAGGACTGATGCTGAAGCTGAAGCTCCAATATGTATTTTGGCCACCTGGTGGGAAAAGTTGACTCATTGGAAAAACCTTGATGTTGGAAAAGATTGAAGGAAGGAGGAGAAGAGGGCAACAGAGGATGAGACGGTTGGATGGCATTGTCGACAGAATGGACATGAATTTGTGCAAACTCCTGGGGATAGTAGAGAACAGAGGAACCTGGCGTGCTGCAGTCCCATGGAGTAGCAAAGGGTTGGTCTCAACTTGGAGTCAGACACGACAACAACAACTACAGGTTTATTAGGCTCAAAGGTCATAAAAATGAGAACCAGAGATCTGGTTGATTATACAGATTGACATTGATTTTATCAATTTGATATATTTCTTAAATATTCTATAACAGATAAAGGGCAAAATGTACTGCTTCTCAAGGGAGGAAAAGCTACACTTTAAGCTCACTGTCTTTCAGTTATTAATGTAACAGCCATTAGTATTTTCACTGTGTTTCTACTAGTAATCATTTTTCAGTGTTTAATGTTGGACTGAATTGACAAAGCTCATCCTTCCCACCACCACCACCACCAAAGGGGAAAAAAGGATTTTGCAGTATCACAAAGATCAATAAATCTTCTTTCCCATGAGAAATTTAAGGCTAACTTTTGAGGATTTAGGAACTCTTAAATACATGAACTCAAAGTTTTTGAATCTCTAGCATTGTTCTTTAGGTAATTTAGGTAAAAAAAAGTGACTGCTCTTTTGAATATATATAATCTCTAATAACTTACAGATATTATTTGAAACGCCTATTGAGGCATCATATTGATAGTAGCAAATTAGAAAGGAAAGCAAGGAAAGGATACTACCACCCGGAGAGGATACTACCACCCAGAGAGAATTCATAAATTCTAACACCTATCAGTTTTCTCTTATTTGTAGGTGTGGAACTGGTGTCTGCATAATATTCATTGATTTCTAAGACCCAAATGTCACACTACATTAGATTACACTTTATAGCCATGAATATTTGATTTAAAGTGTGATATGCACATGAACACAGTCATTTCTAAGTACCAGTTTCAATTCGGTTCAGTTCAGTTCAGTCACTCAGTCGTGTCTGACTCTTTGCGACCCCATGAATCGCACCACGCCAGGCCTCCCTGTCCATCACCAACTCCCGGAGTTCACTCAAACTCAACGTCCATCGAGTCAGTAATGCCATCCAGCCATCTCATCCTCTGTTGTCCACTTCTCCTCCTGCCCCCAATCCCTCTCAGAATTAAAGTCTTTTCCAATGAGTCAACTCTTCTCATGAGGTGGCAAAAGTACTGGAGTTTCAGCTTTAGCATCATTCCTTCCAAAGAAATCCCAGGGTTGATCTCCTTCAGAATGGACTGGTTGGATCTCCTTGCAGTCCAAGGGACTCTCAAGAGTCTTCTCCAACACCACAGTTCAAAAGCATCAATTCTTCAGCGCTCAGCCTTCTTCACAGTCCAACTCTCACATCCATACATGACTACTGGAAAAACTATAGCCTTGACTAGACGGACCTTAGTCGGCAAAGTAATGTCTCTGCTTTTGAATATGCTATCTAGGTTGGTCATAACTTTTCTTCCAAGGAGTAAGCGTCTTTTAATTTCATGGCTGCAGTCACCATCTGCAGTGATTTTGGAACCCCAAAAATAAAGTCTGAAACTGTTTCTACTGTTTCCCCATCTATTTCCCATGAAGTGATGGGAGCGGATGCCATGATCTTCGTTTTCTGAATGTTGAGCTTTAAGCCAACTTTTTCACTCTCCTCTTTCACTTTCATCAAGAGGCTTTTGAGTTTCTCTTCCCTTTCTGCCATAAAGGTGGTGTCAGTTTAGCTACCTAATTTTTTAAAACGTTGCAGTAGTTTAGTCACGTTACTAAGTTTATCTAATGGGCAGTTCTGTTTGTTCAGTTTAGAGATGAAATAGAGTTTATTTGGCGGTTTGCTCGTGCTTATGGAGACATGTATGAGCTATCTACAAATACACAAGAAAAGAAGCATTATGCTAATATTGGTAAGTATTTTGTGACTATTAATTATTCTCAGGTAGTAATCATTATTATAGTAAACCATAAAAAGTATTTTGTGACTATTAATTATTCTCAGGTAGTAATCATTATAGTAAACCATAATTGAATTTTTAGATAAAAGTATATGCCTTTAAAACTATTTGAGTATATTAGAATAGGCAACTGAAAAACTCAAATTCCAGCTTTCAAAATTTATAAAATCATAGAAAGATGATACATTAAGTGGTAATAATTTGAGAACCAATAATAATAGTAGTCTTTCACCAAAATTAAAACAACCCTTCTTATTTCCTATAACATAGAACTCCAGGTACCACAAAGAAATAACTACTTAGACTTTAGTGTTTTTTCAAAATTTATCTCAGTAAAACATGATAAGCCTTGAGTTGACAATTATTTAAGCAGAGTGATGAGTCCATGATTGTTCATTATATCATCCCGTTTTCTAAAGTAACAACAAAAGAATAACAGCCAGAATGCCATATGATTTGACAAGATCAGTACAGAGACAGGCAATTGTAATTCAATGCCCAGGTAATAAGTGCCTGGCAGAGAAGCCAGGAAATTGGAGACTGGAGTTGAAGGGCATGGGCACTCAGTATGAAGGAGGAAGAGTTTGCTGACTCTTGCTCCTCATGACAGTATATTTGAACTTGTTATGTGGAGGGAAGATTGGATCCCTGAAGAGTACAAAATTCTTTCCTAACCTGCTAACTGTGGTGTCCCATTTTTGCAGTACATCCGTTGAAGTCCTATGACTGATCACACTTGTCTTGTAAATCAAATATGAATCATATCTAAAAGAACATATTTGTAACTTTCAGGATTAAGTGATGGATACAGACCACAAAATAAATTTTTTTTTAGGGGAAATAGGTTTCTTTTCAGGCTGAAGCTGCATCAGTGAGGGTACAAAACCACTATGTATACTACCCGGCTCCCTTTTATATTCTGAGCGATGGAATCGCCTCTATTTTAGGCAGTGCCCTCAAAGCTATTTTTGTTCACTTGGTAATGTAGGTAAGATGTTAATGTAGTTTTTAATGTTTATACATTAAAAATATTTATGTTTTCCAAGCACTCATCATCAAATTATTAACTCTTTTAATATATGCCCACAATGTAATATCAGTTGTCATTTTAAAAGACTGCTTCTTAAATTTTTTTTCCAATTTGTGTAGATTTCTACACTACATAGTTCTCTTAATGGAGAGAGCTATAGAATACCACCTTAACAAATAGGAGAATGATTTTAGAATAAAAGATCTTTATTTATAAAGATTATCTAAACTACTTATTTAGAAGAGCATTTTTCAAATCATTGGATCACATCATTGCTCTTCAAGCAAAAGAAAATTAGAGCAAAGGAGAGTGTATGAAATAAAACAGCAGCTTTTTGAGAAAGATTTTGAGAATGTGGTTTAGACAAACCTCTATCCAGAAATTAACAGATTATTAAAAGTTATTCTAAAATGAAGTAAAATTATTTAGGGGAATTATTTATGCACTGAGTGTGTTCACTATCATGAATGATTAGATAAGAGCTTCTCTAGGACACCTTCCCTTACCGCTTTAGATAGAGTTGCTCTCTTCATTCTCTGCTATGCTCTTTTTAACCTTGTATTTATCTTTATACATAATTTTTTTGTTTATATACCTGCTGCCTACTGAACAGTGAATTCTTAGAGGTCAAGAATTGTGTTTAATTTGACTTTTATTCCCAGAGGCTCACACAATATGACACTTAAAAAGTACTCAGTAAATGTTGGTTAATTTTAAAGCAGTATCTATTAATAATGATCGAATGACTTCTTTTGCATTTGGTTAAATCACTTAGTCCAGTGAGTCTACACTTGAATTTGTATCAGAACCACTATAGGCCAGTTAATGCAGATAGCTGTGTCTCAGAGGTTATGATCGAGTAAGTCTTCCATGTGGCCCCATTTTGCTTTTATAACAAGATTCTAGGTAATGACTTCTGGTATTGGGACCATACTTTTGGGAACTACTGGCTTAATTCAATAATTTACCTCCTACCAACTCACATGAAGGTACCAAACTCTAAGTACATTTATCTTTCAGGAAAGACATTAGGTGAAAAAGCTATTATGAGAGCACCCAAGAATGGATATTGTCATCTATGGTAAGTACATAAAATTTATGCAATAATTGTTCTGTTTATTCTCATGTGTTTTTCAGTATGTATATTTTAAATGTTTTTAAGATAAACTTTCATTGAGTATTTCATAACTGAACCTACCAAGTCCAATAACTTTGAATATGATAAATTCTAATTAAATTATATTTGTATAAGATTTTGTTTGGGAACAAATGCTAAAATGATGCCATGTCTCTAAATATAGGGAGAATGCTTCAAAGAATAAAAGCACATCAGCCATTATACCTTGATGACAAGGTATACACATTCCATAAGTGAAAGAAAAGCCATTTCTAATATAAGAAAACTCAAACAAAGGAAATTTAATTAGTTGGATGGTTGTAGGTGGGTATCCTTGGGAAAAGAAATTTATTCTTGAGGGTATTGTTTTGTTTTGGATCCTTTGTATATTTAGAATTATAAAACAAGAATAAATATATTGTTTTTAATTAATACTTCATTTTACTCACAGTTGCATTTTTGCAACATTTCTCAGTTCCTTAATTATTTTTTCTCCCCAGCAATATAGGTATGTTAGGTGGTGGTAATAAATTTATCTATGACCCTTCTCTCAGACCTAGGTTTTCAGAAATCTACACCTCTTTGGGATTATTTTATTATTCTGAGATGCTTTAGACAAAATCTCTCTTTAAATGGCTTATTTTCTGCAGGTCCACGTTTATTCTCCAGGAAATTCGTATTTCCTCCAGTTCAAAATTGCAATCCATTTTCTCAAAGCAGACCTGTTTCTTTATATTGCTACCAGCAGGGGGAGCACCACTCACAAACTCTCATTTTAAAATTCCCTGGGCAGGAATCAGAGCATTTTTATGTCCCCCAAACACTAAAGGACAGACTCTAAGGGACATGCCAAAATAAGAGCAAATCTTTTGAAGCTGCCATCACATGGGTTAAAATGAGATACAAGCCTACCCCATTCCCTCTACCATGAGAAGGTGGGACAAAACTCCAAGTACCCTAGCAATTCTATTTGCAGAAATCACCCCCCTCCAGCTCTCTTCTTCTGCTGCAGAGAATTCTCTGCCTTCTCTTAGACAGCTTTCTCTTTCTCTGGTGTCCTCTGCCTTGTCCTATGTACTGTGTGTGCTTACTCGCTCAGTCATGTCTGGCTCTTTGCAACCCCATAGACTGTAGCCCACCAGGCTCCTCTGTCCATGGGGATTCTCCAGGCAAGAATACTAGAGTGGGTTGCCATGCCCTCCTCCAGAACATCTTCCCAACCCAGGGATCGAACCCAGGTCTCCCACACTGGGGGTGGATTCTTTACTGTCTGAACCTCCAGGGAAGCCCTCCTTCTCCCATACATGCATCTGTGTCAGTGAAGAACCACATTGAAAAAGGCATGTTTGATGTTAATCCTTAACTTGAGGACACTTCTCAGTGTGAACTTACAAATTTCTATACAAGATCAATCCTGAATCTTCCCTGAAGGCATCATAAACACTTTGAAATTCACTGTGTGAGGACAGATGATGTTTAACTCTTCCTTCGTGTATTTCCCAGCCTGTCTTCCATTAATCTGGCTACTTCTTTTTTCATCTATTTTCACTTTTGTTGTGTGTGTGCATGTGTGCAAAGTCGCTTCAGTCATGGCCAACTCTTTGCCACGCTATGGATCGTGAGGCCACCAGGCTCCTCTGTCCATGGGATTCTCTAGGCAAGGATACTGCAGTGGGTTGCCATGCCCTTCTCCAGGGCATCTTTCCAAGCCAGGAGTCAAACCCATGCCTCCTGCAGCTCCTCAATGCAGGTGGATTATTTACCATTGAGCCCCTAGGGAAGCCCTTTTGTTGTGTACTCCCTGCCTTATTTGGGCTTTCCCAGTGGCTCAGCGGAGAAGGCAATGGCAGCCCACTCCAGTGTTCTTGCCTGGAGAATCCCAGGGACGGGGGAGCCTGGTGGGCTGCCATCTATGGTGTCGCACAGAGTCGGACACAACTGAAGCGACTTAGCAGCAGCAGCAGCAGTGGCTCAGTGGTAAAGAATCTGCCTGCAATGCAGGAGCTACAGGACACACAGGTTCGATCCCTGGGTTGGGAAGATGTCCTGGAGGTGACTCACTCCAGTATTCTTGCCTGGAGAATCCACACAGACAAAAGAGCCTGGCAGGCTACAGCCCATGGGGTCACGAAGAGTTGAACATGACTAAAGCGACTTAGCTCGCACGCAACCTTATTTATAACCGTGATATTTGACCATGTGGGAAATCTTGTCCATATGCACACAGAACCACACAGAGTACTGATCCATTTGTGTTTCACGTTATTTTTTATTCAGTATAACTTTTTAATTAAAAAACAGTTAAAACCTGTTCAGTTAATAAAATTTAATAAATTCAAAAGTCAATTTTATCTTAATTTTTAGAATTTATTATGATGTACCTACTAGATTTAGGAATTCTCATTCAATTAAATATCGTAATAGAGGTTTAGGCTGATGGGAAAGAAAAATTAAAACTTTGAGAAGCAATGGGTGAAATTTAGGTTGACTGATTCCAGTCAGTTGTAATAAAATATCATGAAGATATCTTATTCTGCTGGAATTTTCCTCAATATGTTAAGAATTTTTCTCATTCATTTAGCATAAATGACAAACCATGGCCTCCAGGCCAAATGCAACTGCCTGCTTTTGTAAATAAAATTTTATTGGAGCACAGCCATCCCTGTGCATTTGGACATAGCAATGATGTTGAATAGTTGTAACAGACTTTCTGATCCTACAACCTAAAATGTTTACTACCTAACCCTGAAGCAAAAGTTTGTTGACCCATGGTTTACACGGTGCTGTGATGGTTTATAAGCCTTCAATTTGAAATTAAAAAGCAATCATTAGAAATAATTTCATAAAGGATTGATATCAAGGGAATAATTGAAAGACAAATGTTATTTTAAAAACTTGTTTTCATCTTCATATTTTCCAAGTTAAATTGCCTTGTAACTTTAAAGCTACATAAGCTTTCTGTAAAATTCTATTGTTTTTGTTGTACCGGTCTAAAATACTTGTAGAATCAAGAGAGCAAAATTACCAATGGATTCACAGTTTGTTAGCTAATCAGGCCTGACCTTAATTATAAGTAATGTCTTACATATTCATTGTGCTCTACTGTTCACAAATTATATCCACATGCATGTGTTTCACAGAACAACCTGTTTCCATTTTATGGAAAGTGTAAACAAGGCAGTCTGTGTGTATGGTGTTTGTGTGGGGGGGCTGGTATATGTGTGTGTCATGTGGTGTTGTGATTGGTAACCAAGGGTCACACAATTAGTGGGGAAAATAAAAGCCAGATCTTACATTTGTATATACTCAGTATTTCATCTTTTACATTACTCTTCCTCTGCTTTTTCACAGAGGTGAAAAAGCATTGGTACTAAATCAGAAGTGCTTCTTGGAGTTGATTTAATAGTTGCTTACTAGTTGTTGAGACAGGGCTGCTTGACAATTATTAAAATATTTGCTATAGATGAAAAGAAAATACAGAATTTTTGTTAAAGCAAATACAGTTAGAACAACCTCTAGATGGAGGTCATAGACCATATTGTATATAGTTTCTTACTTGTTCCCATCAACCTAAGAGTTTACAAAGTAAAATTTCAAATTACATTTTTCAAGACAAACAGTATCAAAAGAAAAACCTACATACCACATACATGTAGGTATAGGTGAGATTGATTGCCAGAAAAGAAATGATGATTCTTTTGGGAAAATTGGTCAGGTGAACTTTGAATTTATGGTTTGTAAGAAGATAAATAATACTTTAGACTTTAAAGAAACAGACTTAAAAAAAGTGAGACTCTGGTGACAGATTATTTATAAGGGAAAATGCACATATTTCATATTATGGTTTTCATAAGTCATGTTTTTTTCCTTTTTTCCCCTTCACTTAGAGTAACTTGTAAAGAATGTGCTGAAAGAACTCTGTAAAAGCTAGATCAAATGTGCATAAGCTTTTCTGATTTTTCAGAAAACAGAAGATTTATTCCACCACTATAGATCAGTGAACATCGAATCTTTTCCTTTGACTCCAGCACAAATAGTTGGTTGGGTTTTCTGTGAATGATGAAGTTCAAGTAGATCCAACATAGATTTTTCTAAAAATGTGACATGATCTGTTTTTTCTTTGCTAGTGGATAGAGTAGAGAAATTAAGCCAATTATCTGGATTTAAGGAAAGCATGAAGACAAGTTCACCTATAATCTTCTTGGAGATGATGTTAAAGTACAGGCAAGATTCTGGGTTACCTGTGCTGTGAGAATGGTTTGAGCCTCAATTATTCAACAGAATATCTGTTGACAATATCATTATTCTATCATTCCAGATCTGAATCTTAGACACTAGTGTGTTCAGTCATTTTTTCAGTGGGTGAAGATATGGAAGGTATTCTTATAAAGGTTGCAACTGGCACAAAATTAGGAGAAACAGGGTGGATAATGGATGACAGGAGTAATTAAAAGATTTTCACATGGGAAAGAGATACTAAAAAGATGTGAATTAACAGGGATAAATATGAAAGAAGGGATGGAGAGAAAAATGTCAAAATTTAAGAACATGAGGGAAAAACAGATGGAAATTAGAAGGAAGCATGAGTGTAGTTAACAATAATGTATTAATGTTGGTTCATTATAAAATTTTTCAATATTGTATATCAATATTGCTATAGTTGTGATGGGCTTCCCAGGTGGCTCAGTGGTAAAGAATGTGCCTGCAATGCAGGAGATGCAGGTCCCATCCCTGGGTTGGCAAGATCGCCTGGAGAAGGAAATGGTAGCCCACTCCAGTGTTTTTGCCTGGGAAATCCCATGGACAGAGGAGCCTGATGGACTGCAGTCCATGGGGTCACGAAAGAGTCAGGCATGGCTGAGTGACTAAACAACAGTCATGACAAGTGTAGTATGGTAATTTAAGATAATGTTTAAATATAGTAATTTAAGTAGTATCTCCTAATATAGGTAAGTTCTCAGCTCACCTTTAATAGGTTGTTTTTGTCATAACTCTTGCTTTTACTGTTAGGACATTATTGATTTTCTAATGAAAATTAAGAAGTCAAAAACATTGTAACGGAAAAGTGGCCATTTTATTGGTTGTGCCTAAGTTTTTGTGAATTGTGTGATCTTCTGTGTCCAGGAATGGTCTGAGTATTCCAAAGTAAGAAAATTGTTCTCTTCAACTTCTTGTTTGAAGTTCATATGTGTATCTACAGAAACAGTCAAGATAAATAAGACCCCAGATTGCATTTTCCACTTCAGTTATGACAATGCAAGTGAAAATTAGGACCTACTTTTGAAATACTGATATTTAGGTAAATGAATATTCTGGCTCAGACAGAAAAACTCTAAATGCTTTTGTACAGAAATAGTCTGAATATAAAAGGTAATATATGCCCAATTTTTAGAGGAAGCAGTTTGCTGAACAAATATTGTATCTAATTTATAGTCAAGTAATTTTTGATGTAAATTTTATATTCCTAATGGAAAAAAGGTAAAGAATTCATGAGATGCAATATTGTAGTAGTGTGTTTTCAACGAAGGATTGAAGGGCCTGGGGAAATTTTGAAAAAACATAGTGTAAAATTATCTTTGATTTTAGTATTTTAAAAAATTTTTTATTAGTTTTTGTTTTTAGTGATGATATTTATTTTAATTTTCAAATGACATTGAAGGGAACCATGAACTTTTATTTTTATGAAAAGAAACAGGAATCTGTTGACACAGTATATTTTTCAGTTTAATACTTTTAATTTGGTTAGACTTTCCTGAGAGTCTCTTAGTGACTTTGATGTTGATCGTGATAGCAGCAGCTCATCTTTCATGAAACTAACTCATGCCAGGCACTATTCTAAGCAATTACATTTTAGAATTTTACCCTTACAGCACATATACAAGATAGAAAGTGCTAGTATCCTCAGTTATAGATGAGGAAACTGGCCTCATGTTTATGTCAAGTATTTATTATTTTTAGGGTCCTTGCATCTATATGAATACTTTTGTTAACTATTAATAAATAGTTTAGATATATTTTTAAATGTTAAATTTCATGATATTTCTTTAAAAATTTACACAGTGTTCACTGCTTTTATCCTTTTCAGGTATGCAGTTTTGTGTGGCTATGTATCTGAGTTTGAGGGCTTACAAAACAAAATTAACTACGGATATCGCTTCAAGGTATTTCTTGATATTAAAAATGTTTTAATGTAGCTTGTTAATGTTCCGTTAACAAGTATAAATCAAATTATTCAACAAATTTATCTCCAGGAATTCATCTTTTTACTTAAATGAAATGTCAGTCTTTAAAAGTACTGTGCCAAAAAGAATCAAGCTCTTTGGCTGATTAAAAATTATTATTATTATTGTAGAACCTGAAAGAAGTCACAAAGTAGATGAGTATTGTTTTTCTAAAGACAGAGTCTTAGCCTTTTGGTCATGAGCTCACCTACATCATAAACATGGCTGGAATTAATTCATTAACATTTTCTACAAATTAATTTGTTAGGAGGGGTAGAATTCAATGTAGGGCTTAAATTTGCCATGATAGATGAGTAAAATGAGTACTGAGCATACTCATTATTTATAATGTGCCTGTAGTTTTAGTCACAGTGGTACAGGACTGGAAAAGATCAATTTTCATTCCAATCCAAGAAGTGCAGTGCCAAAGAATGTTCAAGCTACCATACAATTGCACTCATTTCACATGCTAGCAAAGTTATGTTTAGACTCCTTCAATTTCAGCAGTACATGAACCGAAAACTTCCAAATGTAGAAGCTGGGTTTCGAAGAGGCAGAGGAACTAGAGACCAAATTGCCAACGTTTGTTACGTCATGGAGAAAGCAAGGGATATCGAGAAAAATATCTACTTCTGCTTCATTGACTATGCTAAAGCCTTTGACTGTGTGGTTCTGCTGCTGCTGCTGCTAAGTTGCTTCAGTCGTGTCCAACTCTGTGTGACCCCATAGACGGCAGCCCACCAGGCTCTGCTGTCCTTGGAATTCTCCAGGCAAGAACACTGGAGTGGGTTACCATTGCCTTCTCCAACTGGAAAATTTTCAAAGACATGGGAGTACCAGACCATCTTACCTGTCTCCTGAGAAACCTGTTTGTAGGTCAAGAAGCAACAGTTAGAATTGGACATGGAACAACTGACTGGTTCAAAATTGGGAAAGGAGTACATCAAGACTGTATATTGTCACCCTGCTTAGTTAACTTCTTTGTAAAGTACATCATGTGAAATACTGGACTGGATGAATCACCAGCTGGAATCAAGATTTCTGGGACAAATGTCTACTAGCTCTGATATGATGATACTGCTCTAATGAAAGTGAAGAGAATCTAAAGAGCCTCTTGATAAGGGTGAAAGAGGAGAGTGAAAAAGCTGGCTTGAAACTCACCATTCAAAAAACTAAGATCATGGCATCCGATCTCATTACTTCATGGCAAATAGATGGGGAAAAAATGGAAACAGTGACAGATTTTATTTCTTGGGCTCTAAACGCAGATGGGCTCTAAATGGGCTCACTGCAGATGGTGACTGCAGCCATGAAATGAGAAGATGCTTGCTTCTTGGAAGAAAAGCTAAGACAAACCTAAACAGCATATTAAAAGCAGACACCACGCTGCCAGCAAAGGTCTGTAAAGGGAAAGCTATGGTTTTTCCAGTAGTCATGCGTGGTTATGAGAGTTGGACCATAAAGAAGGCTGAGTGCTGAAGAATTGATATTTTTGAATTGCGATGTTGGAAAAGACTCTTGAGAGTCTCTTGGACTGCAAGGAGATCCAACCAGTCAATCCTAAATGAGATCAAACCTGAATATTCACTGGAAGGGCTGATGCTGGAGCTGAAGCTCCAATACTTTGGCTACCTGATGCAAAGAACTGACTCATTGGAAAAGCCTCTGATGTCTGGCAGGATTGAAGGCAAAAGGAGAAGAAGGCAGCCCAGGATGAGATGGTTAGATAGCATCTGTAACTCAATGGACATGAATTTGAGCAAACTCCAAGAGACAGTCCAGGACAGAGGAGCCCGGCATGCTATAGTCCATGGGGCCACAAAGCATAGATATGACTTAGCAATTGAACAGCGACAGTAAATAGTTATAGTCACTCAGTAAATAACCCCTCGGGGTCAATAATTGTAAGGATGGGCAAAGAGTTCTTTGTTTTCCAGCTCCCTATAACCATTTGACAATGTCAAGTGGGTAGATTCCTCTATCACCTAGTTCTGCTCTTTTTCTCCATTATACCCACATTATTTGGCAATCAGTAAGTATTAGGTAGATAAATCATGGGAAGACAAAAATGGGACTTGGATGTTTTCTCTTTTTAAAGTGACATCCTCTGTAGCCTTATTAAATCATAATCACACTTCTAGTTGTGAGCATTTTGATAATTGGATTATTGATAAGCTTAATTGAATTAATGATAAAGAGAAGGAAGAAACATCATAAAGTCCCTTTGAAATTGCTAGGCAAAGTTCCATTCAACACTGCCTGAAACTTGGGAAATGACTTTTTTTTTGAATTTTCTTTCAGGAACATCTAGATAAAGCAATCGAATTTTTACCTGAAGAACCCTTTTTGTATTACCTCAAGGGAAGATACTGTTATTCTGTGAGTTGAATGCTTCTATCTGTAAATCTTATTTGAATATATTACGATTATATGATAGATTTTCAGTGGCTTACGCTTGTTTTACCTAGTGCCTGCTATAGAGAAAATTGTGAAATCAGTACATATTTTATGAGTTTATAAATATAACATATAAATATATGTTGCATTACATACAGTATGCTCAGTTGCTTTAATTGTGTATGGCTCTTTGTGACTCCATGCCCCGTAGGCCATCAGGCTCCTTTGTCCATGGGATTCTCAAGGCAAGAATACTGGAGTGGGTTGCCATGCCCTCCTCCAGGAGATCTTCCTGACTCAGGAACTGAACTCACATCTCCTGAATCACCTGCATTGCTGGTGGATTCTTTACTGCTGAGCCAGTAGGAAGGGCCTTTCCTTTTCCCTAGAAGTAGTCACAGTGTTTCCCTTTATGTGTGCTTTCTCAGATGGTGATCAGCCACCTATACCCGTATACCCTAGATTGATGCACTGCTTTCTGTTTTGTGAGAGGATTTTTTCATTTATCCCAGTTTACTAAACATAAATTATGTGCTCACTGGCTGGAAGGTAAATAAAAAACCATCCTTATCTTCAAGGAACTTAATTTAGATGGGGACCTAAGATGTATAGAAATAAATAAAAGCAGCTGGTAAGTCTGAGACCCAGTGTGTTAAATGACAGTCATTTACAGAAAGTTAACAGAATGTAAAAGTATATCTTAACAGCTGCATGAAAAATTGCCCCAAAGAGAAATGCTATTTCTGAATGAGAAAACTGGGGTAGGCAGAAGATGAAGCTTTTTTAAATTGTGGCTTATAGAGGACTAGAGATAAAGCAGGAGGTTTTACTTTTAATGAGCACCTGCTGTGTATGTCACGTGTGCCTTTTATACTTTATATTTCTTATCACATTTCATCCTTTTAAGAGTAAGCAGTTTCTATTATGCCAGTTTTAAATATTTTTAAAAAATAGTGTCATGATGGTAAGGGACTCCCCTGATTTAAAAATCATTGACCTAGACTCATAGGAGCCTAGAGCTAGAATGTACACTATTGGATTAGGCAAAAAAAAAAAACAACCCAAGAAGGAAAATTTAATTCCAAATGGAACTTGATGTTCATGCCATAGACAAATGGCAGAATCTGATGCTAATCCTCCCTGGAGGATTGTACCTTCACACACAAGCCTTAGAACATTCTTACAGAGTTGAGCTCATATCATAGTCACAAATAACAGAATACATACAAGGAAACATCATAAATGGCAGTCAACAGAACAAACAAACAAACAGAAAGAATAGAGGTACATCTGAAAGGACTTCAGATTTTGCCAACATGGAATACAGAATATTAAACAGAATTTTAAACAGCAATCTATGTATTGTGTTCCTAAAAATAAAATGAATTAGGGGAAATGGATAAGGAGCATGAGACTACAAAAATGATCAGGTAGATATGAAAAAGATGGAACAATTTTTGATAGATCTATGTATATCAAAAATACTAGAGTGAGTAGCTGCTCCTTTCTCCAGGGGATCTTCCCAACCCAGGAAGCCCAAGAATACTGGAGTGGGTAGCCTACCCTTTCTCCAGAGGATCTTCCCAACCCAGGAGTCAAACTGGGGTCTCCTGCATTGCAGGCAGATTCTTTACCAGCTGAGCTACCAGGGAAGCCCCATATAATGTGTTCCTAAAAATAAAATGAATCAGGGGAAAATAGATAAAGAATATGAGACTACAAAAAATGATCAGGTAGATATGAAAAAAAGAAACAATTTTAATGTATTTTTGCATATAACATTTTTATATACAACTGTATATAGTTTTTTATATACATTGCCATATGTAAAATAGATAGCTAGTGGGAAATTGCTATATAACACAGGCAGCTCAACCCAGTGCTCTGTGACAGCCAGAGGGGGTGGGATGGGGGTGGGGGAGTGGGAGGGAGTTTCAAGAGGGAGTGGATACATGTATACATATGGCTGATCCACACTGTTGTACAGCAATAACCAATACAACATTGTAAAGCAATCATCCTCCAATTAAAAATAGATTTTAAAAAGAAGTATATTATTTGTGATTAAAAGAAAATTCAGTGGAAGGATTTAGTAATAGATAGGCAGTGCTAAAGAGAGAATTAACGACCTTCAGGATAAATCTGAAAGCGTTGCCAGGAAGCAGCACAGAGGAACAGACAAAATATGAAGGGGAGATCAAAAGACATGGAAGGGAAGTAAGGACACTACATAGTGGTGAATTTTCACCCCCTCCTTTGGTAATTAACTGAACAAGAGACAAAAAGTGCTAGTATCTAAAACATTGATTGTAGCCTCACATCTAATAATTTTGATCTAATAAACATAGTTGAAAACATGTATCTAGCCAAATAGGACATACATTTTTCAAGCATATGCAGAATGTTTACAAAATTGACCATACATGAGATCATGAAGCAAGTCAGAATTGATATCATATTGGTTTTCTGATCATAAAGCAATTATATCAGTATTAGAAATTCAGAAACAAAACAGCTTAAAAGCCATAGATCTTGAATTAGAAATAATAGGAAAAGATAATGAAATAAGGAGATGCCATTTTAGTCCCATTTGATAAAAGTTTAAATTATGAGATGTTTCAAAAATATGGAATAACAGAAATTCTTACATTGTTGTGGGAGTACAAATTGATGTGACCGTCTTAGAAACAATTGGGTATTATCTCTTGAGTTTGATTGCTTGTTTACTGTATGGCACTGGTACCTATGTATAGAAACTCTTGCAAATGTGTGTTAGAGGATATATAAGAACGGCTGTAGCAGCCTTGTTTCTAAGAGCGAAAAAATGGAAAAAGACCCAAATGTCCACTGGAAAAAGAATGGGTGAAAAATCATTGATGTCTGTTTAAATGATGGCTGTCTCAGAGTTGCTTAAATGACTGAACTTCAGTCACTCTAGATGAGCTCAAAACCTATAATGTTAAGAGAAAACAACGAGTCAAAGAAGGAGATGAACAAGATATCTTCTTTTTCTAGTTCAAAAAAAAAAAAATAAGCATAGCAATAAAGTAACATTATGTAGAAAAGCCAGGGAATAATTGAGAGGGGGGATAGTATTTTTTGAAGTATGGTTGACTTATGGTTATTATCTTAGTTTCAGGTGTAGAACGTGGTGAATGTAGTTTTTATAGATTGTGGGTGTGTGCTCAGTTCGTTCATGTCAGACTCCTTGTGATACCATGGACTGTGGCCCACCAGGATCTTCTGTCCATAGGATTTCCCAGGCAAGAGTACTGGAGTGGGTTCTCATGCCCTCTTCCAGGGGATCTTCCTGACCCAGGGATTGAACCAGAGTCTCTTACGTCTCCTGCATTGGTAGACAAGTTCCTTACCACTAGCGCCACCTGAGAAGCCGCTTGTATAGATTATACTACATTTAAAGTTATCATAAAATGTTGATGTATCCCCTGTGCTATATGGTGTATCCTTATAGCCTACATATGTTAATAGTTAGATAATATCAATAGTTAGTACCTCTTTTTTTTTTAACTGAGCTATAGTTGATGTACAATATTATGTAAGTTTCAGGTGTACAACATAGTAATTCACACTTCTTAAAGGTTACATTCCATTTGAAGTTATTATAAAATATTTATAGAATAATTTAAAAAATAGTAGTTAATGGTTACCTTCCTAAAGGAAGTCAGTCCTGAATATTCATTGGAAGGACTGATGCTGAAGCTGAAACTCCAGTACTCTGGCCACCTGATGCAAAGAACTGACTCTTTGAAAAGACCCTGATGCTGGGAAGATTGAAGGCAGGAGGAGAAGGGGCTGACAAGGGATGAGATGGTTGGATGGCATCACTGACTGAATGGACATGAGTTTGAGTAAACTCCGAGAGTTGGTGATGGACAGGGAGGCCTGGCATGCTGCACTCTATGGGGTTGCAAAGAGTCGGACACAACTGAGTGACTGAACTGAAGAATGGCTACCTCAGAGGCCGGTGTGCTGCACTCCATAGGGTCGCAAAGAGCTGAACACGACTGGGCACCTGAACAACAACAAAGCAGTGGCTACCTAGCACCCTTGAAAATGGCATTGAGAAGGAAGGCACTTGAGGGGTTGTGGAGAGCATAGTTCTCCTTTTAAGTACTCATTTTTGAATCCCTTTAATCTTTTATATTATATATTTACTATTCATATCTGTTAAAAGTGAAAAAAATTTAAAAAGAAAGCAAAGAACAAATGACAATATGAGATTTAATTTTGGTGGTTGTTGCTTTTTAAAAAATTCCCCTGAATTGTAAATACATACACCAGCCCTCAGGGCACACTCCTTCTGGACTGAGGAACCTTGGCCTGTTTACATTTCTGAGCTGCTGCGTTCTGGTCAGGTTAGGAGCATGGCAAAGGCAGAGTCCGGTAGCTACTGTATTCTGTACAAAGAAACACTATTCGTCATCTCACAATCAAGAATCACGGGAACAAACAGGGTCAGCATCATTCCCCACCCCCACCCCCTCTGCCTTTCTTTGGACACAAGCCTGCTTAACAGTTTTTCAGATTGGTTTGGTAACCAGTGCTTTTAGAACTCATGGTTTGTTAGAATTATGAAAAAGGAAGGCAAGATACTAATACCATAAAGGTTATATCTCTCATGTATATAACATGGATATATATTTATATATATTATATTGTATGCGTTTTGGACTCTTGTTGACTATGAGGGCTACTCCATTTCTTCTAAGGGATTCTTGCCCACAGTAGTAGATACAATGGTCATATGAATTAAATTTACCATTCCAGTCCATTTTAGTTCACTGATTCCTAAAATGTTGATGTTCACTCTTGCCATCTGCTGCTTGACCACTTCCAATGTACCTTGATTCATGATGAGAATAGAACAGAATGATCTCTATTCATTTCCAAGGCAAACCATTCAATATCAGTAATCCAAGTCTATGCCCTAACTAGTAATGTTGAAGAAGCTGAAGTTGAACGGTTCTATGAAGACCTATAAGACCTTCTTTAACACCCAAAAAAGATGTCCTTTCATTATAGGGGACAGGAATGCAAAAGTACAAAGTCAAGAGATAACTGGAGTAATAGGCAAATTTAGCCTTGGAGTACAAAATGAAGAAGGGCAAAGACCAACAGAGTTTTGCCAAGAGAACGAACTGGTCATAGCAAACACCTTCTTCCAACAACACAAGAGAAGACTCTACACATGGACATCACCAGATAGTCAATACTAAACTCAGATTGATTATATTCTTTTTAGACAAAGATGGAGAAGCTCCATACAGTCAGCTAAAACAAGACTGGGAGCTGATTGTGGCTCAGACCATGAACTCCTTCTTGCCAAAATCAGACTTAAATTGAAGAAACTAGGGAAAACCACTAGACCATTCAGTCATGATCTGAATCAAATCCCTTATGACTATACAGTGGAAGTGACAAATAGATTCAAGGGGTTAGATCTGATAGACAGAGTGACTGAAGAACTATGGATGGGTGTTCATGACATTGTACAGGAGGCAGTGATCAGGACCATCCCCAAGAAGCAGAAATGCAAAAAGTATATTTTCCTGTAAGAAACGAAACGCTAATCTATGTTCAATGTAGGATGCAGGAGGCATGGGGCTGATGCACAGGATGATTCAAGTAGAGGGTGGGGGTGGGAGGTGGGAGGGGGATTCGGCATTGGGAGATTGTGTTCACCTATGGCTGATTCGTGTCGATGTATGGCAAAACAAATACAGTATTGTAATTAAAAAAATAAATAAATTAAAAAAAAAAAATTTTAAAAAAAAAAAAGGCCAAATAGTTGTCTGAGGAGGCCTTACAGATAGCTGAGAAAAGAGAAGTGAAAGGCAAAGGAGAAAAGGAAAGATACACCCATTTGAATGCAAAGTTCCAAAGAATAGCAAGGAGAGAGAGAATGCCTTCTCCAGTGATCAATGCAAGGAAATAGAGGAAAACACTAGAAGGGGAAAGACTAGAGATCTCTTCAAGAAAATTAGAGATACTAAGGGAAGGCAATGGCAACCCACTCCAATACTCTTGCCTGGAATATCCCATGGACGGAGGAACCTGGTAGGCTGCTAGGGGTCGCTAGGAGTTGGACATGACTGAGTGACTTCACTTTCACTTTTCACTTTCACACATTGGAGAAGGAAATGGCAACCCACTCCAATATTCTTGCCTGGAGAATCCCAGGGACAGAGGAACCTGGTGGGCTGCCGTCTATGGGGTTGCACAGAGTCGGACACGACTGAAGCGACTTAGCAGCAGCAGCAGCAGCAAGGGAACACTTCATGCAAAGATGGGCTCAGTAAAGGACAGAAACGGCATGGACCTAACAGAAGCAGAAGATATTAAGGAGAGGTGGCAAGAATACACAGAAAAACTATACAAAAAAAGATCTTCACGACCGAGATAATCACGATGGTGTGATCACTCACCTAGAGCTAGACATCCTGGAATGTCAAGTCAAGTGGGCCTTAGGAAGAAGCATCACTACAAACAAAGCTAGTGTAGGTAATGGAAATCCAGTTGAGCTATTTCAAATCCTAAAGGATGATGCTGTTAAAGTGCTGCACTCAATATGCCAGCAAATTTGGTAAACTCAGCAGTGGCCACAGGACTGGAAAAGGTCAGTTTTCATTCCACTCCCAAAGAAAGGCAATGCCAAAGAATGCTCAAACTACTGCACAGTTGCACTCATCTCACACACTAGTAAAGTAATGCTCAAAATTCTCCAAGCCAGGCTTCAACAGTACGTGAACTGTGAACTTCCAGATGTTCTAGCTGGATTTAAAAAAGAGGAACCAGAGATCAAATTGCTAACATCTGCTAGATCATTGAAAAAGAAAGAGCATTCCAGAAAAACATGTACTTCTCTTTATTGACTATGCCAAAGCCTTTGACTGTGTGGATCACAACAAACTGGAAAATTATTCAAGAGGTGGGAATACCAGACCACCTGACCTGCCTCCTGAGAAATCTGTATGCAGGTTAGTAAGCAACAGTTAGAACTGGACATGGAGCAACAGACTGGTTCCAAACCGGGAAAGGAGTACGTCAAGGCTGTATATTGTCACCCTGCTTATTTAACTTACGTGCAAAGTATATCATGAAATGCCAGCCTGGATGAAGCACAAGCTGGAATTAAGATTGATGGGAGAAATATCGATAACCTTAGACATGCAGATGACACCACCCTTATTGCAGAAAGTGAAGAAGAACTAAAGAGCCTCATGATGAAACTCAAAGAGGAGAGTGAAAAAGTTGATTTAAAACTCAACATTCAAAAATCTAAGATCATGGCATCTGGTCCCATCACTTCTTGGCAAATAGATGGGGAAACAATGCAAACAATAAGAGACTTTATTTTGGGGGGCTCAAAAATCACTGCAGGTGGTAACTTCAGCCATGAAATTAAAAGACTCTTGCTCCTTGGAAGAAAGGCTATGGCCAACCTAGATAGCATATTAAAAAGCAGAGACAGTACTTTGCCAACAAGGGTTTGTCTAGTCAAAGTGATGGTTTTTCCAGTAGTCATGTATAGATGTGAGAACTGGACTATAAAGAAAGCTGAGAGCCGAAGAATTGATGCTTTTGAACTGCAGTGTTGGAGAAGTCTCTTGAGAGTCCCTTAGACAGCAAGGAGATCCAAACAGTCCATCCTAAAGGAAATAAGTCCTGAATATTCATTGGAAGGACTGATGCTGAAGATGAAACTCCAATACTTTGGCCACCTGATGCAAAGAACTGACTCATCTGAAAAGACTGATGCTGGGCAAGATTGAAGGCAGGAAAAGGGGACAACAAAGGATAAGGTGTTTGGATGGCATCACCACCTCTATGGGCATGAGTTTGAGCAAGCTCCAGGAGGTGGTGAAGGACAGGGAAGCCTGGCATGCTGCAGTCCATGGGGTCACAAAGGGTCAGACATGATGAATGACTAAACTGAAACTGACAGCCTGATATTGTATGCATACCCTACATATGTGCATACACACATGTGTCTGAGGAGAGATTATTCAATCAAAAGGTGGTCAACTGTCTGAGTGATGTTGCTGTATATTTGCAGGTCTCAAAACTGAGCTGGATTGAGAGGAAAATGGCTGCTGCTATGTTTGGAAATATACCATCCTCAACTGTACAAGAAGCTTTGCAAAATTTCCTCAAGGTATGTTTTGTCTATCCATTATTCCAATGTCAGTCTGGCTCCTGTCTTCATCAGGCCCGCCTACCATTGCTGTCAAGGAGATCTTTCTCTTGTCCATGTGTAGACCTCTAACTGAAGCTCCAGATTGTGTCCTCATTTTGGCATGTTCAAACTACTTCTTAGAGGATAGTTAGGTGCTAAGTCCTAGGTGTGGCAGCCCTTACTGCCAAACCCAGTATAGCTCTCCAGATTATTTATGTACAAAAGCATTCACGTCCTAATTTTTAGAAAACGTGCATGCTCAGTTGCCCAGTCATTTCCAACTCTTTGGCACCTCATGGTCTGTAGCCTGCCAGGCTCCTCTGTCCATGGGATTTTCCTGTCAAGAATACTGGCATAGGTTTCCTCCTCCAGGGGCTTTTCCCGTCCCAGGGATCGAACCTGTGTCTCCTGCATCTCCTGCATTGACAGATGGATTCTTTACCACTGGGCCCACCGGGAAGGCCCCCTGATTATTAGACTTGGTCCAAAATACTCCTGATTATCCTAACATAGAACCAGTTTAATCTTAACAAATTAAAAGCTGCCAAGATGAGTTATTTTAAAAGTTACTCTTTGAATTGCAGACAGTTCTATGGATTCGTGGGGCATCAGACCAAACCAGGATTTTCATTACCATCCTAAAATCTACAATTGCTCTGCTGATAAACTCTAAATAGTAATATGTGTGTTTGCACACATGAGAATATATAATATATCCACGCATTTAACCAACTTGCTGTTGGGCTAATCTCTTCGTTTTTCCCTGGAACCAATTATGGAATCTTACAGATACTGATTTTTCTTTTCCCTCCTGCCTACTTCAGATTTGTAACAATATAGAGATAATCAGGCTCTGAACAGTATTGTCAATATATTTTAAAGACTAGTAGTTTTTGGTATATTTTAGGGCTCGAGTTTGTAGAACCGAGAGGGAGTTTAAAAATCATATATTCTAAAATAGCAAATATACTGCACTTCTTTGAACAATGGCTAGTGAGTTTTTGAAAAAATAAGCATTCTGAAATCAAGCCTGTACCCAGTGGGATAAAGTATGGGTATACAAGTACAAGGGCTGTATGTTTCTTCTTTTTTATTTAGTGTGATCTTTTTGTTTTATAAGAAAGGGAATCAAGACATCAGAAATGTCACTTTTTCCAGTGTCACACAATGGCAGGTCAAAGGCATGAATGAAGTCTGATACTGTATTATCACTTCAGCTTCTTTCTAACATCAAGAATTATTTCTCCCTTGTTAAATTTTATAAGGATATAGACCATTGTGCATTTAAAGTGATTTATAAAAGTTGCTATGTTCGTGGGGCTTCCCTGGTAGCCCAGCTGGTAAAGAATCTGCCTGCAATGTGGGAGACCTGGGTCCCATCCCTCGATTGGGAAGATTCCCTGGAGAAGGTAACAGCTACCCACTCCAATATTCTTGCCTGGAGAATCCCCGTGGACTGAGGAGCCTGGCGGGCTATAGTCCATGGGGTCACAAAGAGTCGGACACAACTAAGTGACTAATCACATGTTCATTAGCAAAAATTTCATTTGAACTTTAAACCCATTTTTGATGGTATCAAAGTTATAATTAGAGGGTCAGGTTTTCAGGCAATGGAACAAAAGTTCTTAAGGTGCTTCTGCACCTGAAGTAAATTACACAGATAAAATCAAAAGTAAGAAGCACAGTGATGTAGAGGAACAAACTCTGAAACCAGACCACCTGGTTAAATCCCAGTTCTGCTTTTTACTGGCTGACTGACATTGGGCAGTTGCTTCATATCTCTCTGTCTCAGTTTAATCAATAACATGGAGGTGATAGTATTGTTGTGAAAGTTAAATAAGTTAATCCAAGCAAACTGCTTAGAGAGTGCCCAGGACCTCATAAGTGCTCAATAAAGGCTCAAAGAATTTTAACTTCATTAAAATGTAAAAGGGAAAAAAATGTTAAAGGAAAGAAAGTCGCTCAGTGTGTCTGTCTGTCTGAGATCCCATGGACTGTAGTCCCCCAGGCTCCTCTGTCCATGGAATTCTCCAGGAAGGAATACTGGGGTGGGTAACCATTCCCTTCTCCAGGGGATCTTCCCTACCCAGGGACTGAACCTGAGTCTCCTGCATTGCAGGCAGATTCTTTACTGTCTGAGCCATCAGGGAAGCCCTCATTGTAAAAACCTCGTCAAACCATCTTGAGGACCTCACCATTCAGTTGTGACTTAGACATTGTCTGAAATGCGTTCCGCAGTATTTGTCAAGAGGGTGAGAAAGCATCAGGAGTGCATCACCCCATATTTACTGCAGCACACGAGGGTACCGAGGAGCCTAGAGTGCTGAGGGGTGAGGACTGTAGAGGAACTGAGAAACCTGGGGACAAGCAGAGAAAAAGAAACAGCTCATACCGTGGCTCCCACACTCCATGTTTCTGCTTCCCACCTAGTCCCAACAGGAAGTCATGTTGTCAGAACCCAGACTGTGGAAGTCCTGCCCCACTCCATGCCTCCAAAGAGGTTCACAGGAATACAGCCCCAGAGCCATGCCATTCACTCCTGGAGAGAGAGAGCTCTAGTTTTAGAATCAGACCAGTTTAAGAGCTGAGACTTTTACTGTTAATATGACATGGACCTGTTTGTGTATTTCTCCTAACCTTAAATTCTTTACCAGTAAGGTAGGCATAGTAATACCTAATTTTGTTTTTGTGAAAATTACATGAAATAGTACATGTAGTTTTCTTGGCCCATGGTCTCACATACTAAGTGCTCTAACTAAAAATAATATTGCTGATATTGCTGTTATTTTTTCATATAACTGGTGAAATCTGGTTCTCCACAGCCTCAAAACATCTAGGGAGGTAGTTTGAGACCAAGAGTCATCTGCAAATTCCATGTTGGGATTCTTTTAAGATATAGCATGCTTCCCACTTCATCCAAAATTCTGGCCTGATTACCTCAGTCAGTGGTTTTTAACCTTGTCTATGTGAACTGAACAGAGCTGATACATTTGAAGTGTCTGGAGAGCTTTAAAAATGCTAACCCAGGCTACAACCCAGACTACTTATTTCAGAATATCTGAATATATTAAGATATAGTTTATATACAATTAGATACACCCATTTTATGTGTACAGTTCCATGAAATTTGACAAGTTTATATATTTATGTAACTACCACCACTTTGCCTATTTTAAAATTTTATATAAATGGAATCATAGCTTTGGTACTTTGTATATCTGGCTTCCTTTGCTCTGCATGTTTTGAAAGGCAGTCAATTTATTGAATGTATTTTTGATTGCCTCATAATGTTCCATCACATGGATTTACAACAGTTTCCTTATGCGTTTACCTATTGATGGACATTTGAGTTGTTCCCAGCTTGGAGCTATTATGAATAAAGTGTTTATGATCACTCATAGGCAAGCTTTCATGTAGACATGTTTTAAATTTTCTTAGGTAAACACCTATGATTGGAATTGTGGTACAGCACGGTTTTAAAGCTTGACCTGTTTTTAAAGATCTCAAGGTCCTTCACGTGCAGCCCATGGCATGTTGGAGCACTCCTGGATGGGTGTGTGTAGTACAAGACAGGTGTGGCAGTTTGGGCCATCCTGATGTCACTCACTGTTTGCAGTCACAAGACCCCTGAATCTTCCTTAGTGGTTTCACCAGCTGCCAAGCTGTCTTCTGTGACGTGATATGACAGAAGGCTGCTGCATGAGCTCATGAGATGTTTTAAAACAAAGCTAATTTAGTCAGCAGTGTTTTTTTAAGCATATACGTAATACCAAATGAAGAGAACACAGACATGACCATAACAGCTCCTGCCTTTGGGGAACTTGGATGACCAGGATGAAGTAAGCAAGTGCAGTATTTTCTGCCAGATGTTGTGGCATAGTTTGAAGAACATCATAGAAACTGCCTGTTAATTAAAACATTCTATTGAATGACCCAACCCTCCTTGTTATGCAGCTAAAGCCTTTGGCAAAGGTCAGAATCTGCTCCATTTTAGGCTGTAAGTATTGTTAGTAGCCTGCCTCTGTTCCTTTGTTGTTGCTCAGTCACTAAGTCGTGTCTTAACTCTTTGCGACCCCATGGCTGCAGCAGACCAGGCTTCCCTGTCCTTCACCCTCTCATCCTGCTTTCAGTCTTTCCCAGCATCAGAGTCTTTTCAATGAGTTGGCTCTTTCCTTCAGGTGGCCAAAGTATTGGAGCTTCAGCTTCAGCATCAGTCCCTCCAATGAATATTCAGGGCTGATTTCCTTTGGGTTTGACTGGTTGGATCTCCTTACTGTCCAAGAGACTCTCAAGAGTCTTCTCCAGCACCACAGTTCAAAAACATCAATTCTTTAGCGCACAGCCTTCCCTGTGGTCCAACTCTCACATCCATGCATGACTACTGGAAAAACCATAGCTTTTAAAGATATTCATTTTTTAACTGAAGGATAAATGCTTTACATAATTTTGTTGTTTTCTGCTAAACATCAACATGAATCAACCATAGGGTGGCTCAGATGGCGAAACCAAATAACTTTGACTGTACGGAGCTTTGTCAGCAGTGATGTCTCTGCTTTTTAATACACTGTCTAGGTTTGTCATAGTTTTCCTTCCAAGGAGCAAGTGTCTTTTAATTTCATGGCTGCACTGTCCTCAGTGATTTGTTCCTTTGGATTTCTTTTTTTAACCATAAGTACAAAAATAGGTGCTCTGACTTACAATCATTCTGGTTAATTAGACATAAGTATTAAAGTATGCTGCTGCTAAGTCACATCAGTCATGTCCAGCTCCATGCAACCCCATAGACAGAAGCCCACCAGGCCCTGCAGTCCCTGGGATTCTCCAGGCAAGAACACTGGAGTGGGTTGCCATTTCCTTCTCCAATGCATGAAAGTATATATGGGAAATTAAAATGCCAACATTAAAGAATTAAGCTGCTGATGTGCCTCTGTTGGGGCAAGTTATCAGATAGGATTTGGGCAGAACTGGGGCACCTACTGGACATCAATCAAATAAAGTTTAATCTAGGTCCTTCTTTTTTTTTCTTCTGCTTTTATTGAAGTATAATGGGCATGTAGCACTTTGTAATTTTTAAAGTGTACAGAGTAATGATTTGGCTTATATACATCACAAAATGATTATCACAGTAAGTAAGTTTAGTGAACATTCATCATCTCCCTGTGGGATAAAGAAATTTAAAAAAATTTCAACTCAAATTTCCATTTCAACTCAGAGAGTTAAAATGGAAATAAATGGACAAGAGAGAAGAAGCAGGAGGACCAGAACCCACTGGCACCATGGATGGCTCTGTTGGGCTTTCAAGGCTTTAGCCAGGACTGAGCAACTTTCTTCAATCTTTTGGCAGCTCCAGTGTTTCACTAACAGTTTCTAGGCCAGATCCACACACTGTTCATCCACTCAGTCTTAAAGAGTTACACCTAGTCTGGCTTCCTAGCCCAGGAGACTTTGTCCTCCTTTTCCTCCTCCCAGGACCCTTCTCTTGGATTCTGCAGAGAGTAAGTGGCCTTTACAAGGGATATGCTCTCATAAGGCTTTGGAACACTCCTTATCCATCCTTAAAATGTATGTATCTTTTGACTCCAAAATCCAACTTCTGGGAATCTCTCCTGCACACATAATCACATGCACACAGGCATATAGGAGCAAGTATGTACATTGATCATTGTTAGTAATAGTGAAAAGTAAGCCTAAATGTCTAACGGTGATGCTTGATTTAATCATAGTGTAAATGTAGTATGAAATACAGCTCATAGAAACAGTGAGGTAGATCTGCGTATGTGAACACAAAAATGTGTCTGTGATACCTTGAGGGAAAAAAGAGTGTGGGGCCAATAAGCAGGAAATGGTCCTATTTAAATTTTTTTTCAGAAATGAGTCCTCTTGAGTAGTGGGGAGGTGGGGGTGGAAGGCAAGGAGTCCTCTGCTTAAAGGTCTGTAGGATGCATTTGTCATACTGTTGAGAGTGGTTGCCCCTGGGAAATAGATCATAATTGAGAATAAAATTGTAACAGAGGAGCTTTCACTTTTTAATTTTGAATACGTCTGATAAGTTGTAAAACAAGCATATATTTGTAAATTTTTTTTAAGCATCCTCCTTTTGGCTTCTGCCTTCTTCTGTGTTGGAGGTATTGGTCCCAACCTGGGAGCCTCCTGCGTAGACTTTCATAAGAACAAAATCTGGCTCCAATGCAAAGACAGACTTAGGTTCTAAGAAGAGCTCTCTAATAGCAACACCATATATCTAGCGAAATTCTTATTTAACAAAGATTTAAAAAAGGAACTAGTACATGGGACACTAGCAGATGAAGCGTAAAGAACTTTCTAATACCCGCTAACTAAAATCTGCAAGGTGGTTTGCCACTTCGACTAGTTATTTTAAGCATCTGCCTTTAATTTAAAAGAACTTGATGTCATGGGCCTCAGTTATTATTCAGCTCGTACAGAATGTGTTGAAATCATCAGAAATCAAATATTAATGTAGTAGAAGATGGTTGCCATGTAATACCAGTCACACTCCACTCCTGCTTCCTAAGGAGATTGTAGGGACTTGTTCTGAGGGGACTGTACCACCAGTTGTTTTGTCTCTGGAAGAAAAAGAAGAAAAGATAGAGAAGGGGAAGTGAGGAAGATGGTTATACAAGGTGATCCCCAAATCTTAAAGTATCTCATTGCTTTCTAAGCTTTATGACCACAGTAATAATCCCATTTTAATGGGTAAGCTCAAAAGCTGTATTTCCACCCAAAAGATGCTTGAGCTGATAAAATGACTCCGATGTGACACAACCAACCTAAATTCTTAGGGTAACTTTGTTAATGTCTGAATTATTGAAATATATCTGCTTTGCTTTGTGTTATAATATTTCCCTGATGGTCTCTTTTCTGTTTTCTCTTAAAATCAGGTTGAAGAACTACAGCCTGGGTTTTCTAAGTCCAATTACATGTTCACGGCCAAGGTAACGAAGACCACTGGTCTAAGATCACTTTGAATCCATTGCACAAAAATGTGCTGCCCTTCATATTATTGTTTTCATTTCTAGTGTTATGCCGATCTTAATCAAATCGACAATGCTGTGAAGTTCTGTAATTTGGCGGTGGTGCTTCCTTGTATTACCAAAGAGGTAAGTCCACACAGTAACAAGGAACACTATTTTATTAGTACAATTTCGGCCTCAACTATGAGTAAGTGGCTCAGATACATCTGCAGTTTTTTTCTATCCTAAAAGATTTTAACTTGGATTTAACATGTACTATGAAGTTTTAAAAACTGCTATAGATAACCCTTCACCAGGAGACCCCTTGTATCTTTAATGCCATGAAAATCAGTTGTGGGCTAGCAGTTAAGATATGGTGATGCTCGTTGGGTGTGACACAGCAGGGAGTAAGGCAAGTCCCAGAGGAAGGATGGAGGAAGGTGTAATTCTGCAGAGCTGGTGATTACACTGGGGGAGGCAGCAAGCAAGCTAGATGGGCCACGCCCCCGACAGCAGGAGGAGGGTCCACGCAGTGGCCACCATCAGTCCCCAGGGCACAGCAAGCTGTTATTGTCCAAGGCCGTGGAGAGGACTGAAAATACGTACTAACATTTTCTCGGTCTTTGAACCCCATTAATGAAAAAGAAGCAGTTGTATTACTTCTTGCCTCTTTTCCCACTAATTAAGAATTCTAGATGTGCTCTAAGTTTTAAGAATTTCACAGCATTAACAGCTCGGTCTGTGTTCCTGTATACAGGTATTGTGGAAACAAAAAGAAATAGATAAATGTTTTCCTGCTCCCATCTCATGTGCTGTGCTGGGCTCATTCAGCTCTTTGTGACCCTTTGGCCAGGCTCCTCTGTCCGTGGGATTTTTCAGGCAAGAATACTGGCATGGGTTGCCATTTCCTTCTCTAGGGGAATCTTCCCGACCCAGAGATCAAACTTGTGCCTTTTGTGTCTCCTGCATGGGCAGGCAGATTCTTTACCACTGAGCCACTTGGAAAGAAAATAGCCCTCCTTCTCCAGAAGACAGTTTGTGTAACTTTTTCAGCAGAAAACAGGTTTTGTACCCCCAGGTTGCTTGCTCCTTTTTAGTGGTCGGGACCCTACTGTCTTTCACATCTCTCCTGAACAATGCCAGTTTGGGTTACATGCAGTCATCTTAAACTAAGTGTCTATGCATTCTTATTAGAAAATTAAAGTGAAAGTCGCTCAATCATGTCCAACTCTTTGCAACCCCATGGATTATACAGTCCATGGAATTCTCCCAGGCCAGCATAGTAGAGTGGGTAGCCATTCCCTTCTCCAGGGGAATCTTCCCAACCGAGGGATCAAACCCAAGTCCCTCGCATTGCAGGCGATTCTTTACCAACTAAGCCACCAGGGAAGCCTATGCATTCTTATTAGAATACAAGATTAAAATGCAGTATGATAATGAGGTATACTATCTGGTGTGAAGTGCAGATATCTATGCATGACATTTAGGGCTCTCACAAGAGGGCCAAATTGATGAGCTTCAGGGTTTGATCCTTGGTTGCTAAGTCTTCTCTCCCTTTCCTTCTCCCTGCCAGCCAAACCTATCCTCCATGGCTTCAAATGCTATATACTTACCAGAAATCCTCAGATGTGTGTCTCTAGACCTCCCTTCTGGGTCTAGACCTGATTATCCAATGTCCTGCTTGACATCTCTGCCTGGATGACTCACAGACATCTCAGACTCAACTCGTCATTAGGCCTTTGCACCCACTCTTCCTCCATCTGCCCCTCTTAGTAAATGGCACCTCCATCCCCATAACTAGGAAAGCTGGGAATGCTCTTTGACTCTTCCTTGTCTCTCAGCACCCCCAAACCAGACGTCTCCCCAGTCACCAAGCTCTCAGAGTTGTTCTAAAACATGCCTTGAGTCATCCAGGCATGCATGCATGCTCCCTCTCTCTCTACCCCTCTCACTCTCCAGCCAGCCCTCCAAGCAGGGCACCATCCTCTTTCACCCGAGCTACAATCATGTAAACCTCCCAGCTGGTCTCATAGCCTCTTGCGCCTGCTCAGTCATTGCTGGCTCTCAGTGTCAGCCAAAGCCATAGATTAAACAGAAGCCTCACATGTCACTTCCTTGCTTGAACACACTTTGCTTTTAGGATGCAGTTCAGAATTTTTAGCATGCCTTTCAGGGCTGGCGCCACCCAGCCTCTCAGGCTTCACACTTCCCCTCTCTCCTCTATGCTATGCTCCTCCCACCTGGTACCCTTGGCATGTGGTGTTCCCTCTTTCTGAAACATTCCCTTACGAACCAACCCCCGCTCCCTTCATCCTTCAAGCCTCACCATAAACAGCATTTCTTCAGGAAAGATTCCCCTGGCACTCTCAGGCAAGAAGGTACCTCATGCTTTTCCTTCTTGTCATTTAGCACAGTTGTGATTCTATAGTTATTTGTGTGGCTGTTCCATGAAAGTAGCAACTAGGTGGTTTTCATTCATCACTCTCTTCCTGGTGCCAAATATAGTGCCCGGCGTATAACAAGGACTCCGTAAGTATTGGTAGGAAGGCTCCAAAGACTAACACCATACAAAAGAAAAAGAACAGTGCTAATAGTGATACTAAATAGCCCGCGCTGTGCTGAGCCACTCAGTTTGGTCCGACTCTTTGCAACCCCATGGACTGTAGCCCCCCAGGCTCCTCTGTCCATGGGGATTCTCCATGCAAGAACACTAGAATGGGTTGCCATGCCCTCCTCTAGGGGATCTTCCCAACCCAGGGGTCGAACCCAAGTCTTTCACATTGCAGGTGGATTCTTTACTGTCTGAGCCACCAGAGAAGTCCCAGAATACTGGAGTGGATGGCCTGTCCCTTCTCCAGGGGAGCTTCCCTACTCAGGAATTGAACCCAGGTCTCCCACATTGCAGGCGTTCTTTACCGTCTAAGCCTCCAGGGAAGCCCAAGAAGACTGGAGTGGGTGGCCTATTCCTTCTCCAGGGAATCTCCTCTGTCCAGGAATCGAACCAGGGTCTCCTGCATTGCAGGCAGATTCTTTACCAGCTGAGCTAGTAATAAATGTAGCTAAAAGCTGGGCCATGTGGAACTATTTATGTAATAAGCAAAACAGTATTAGCAAATATTTCCCACATTACTTCTTTTTCCAATAATTTATATTCCTAGTTGTTGTTTTTTTTTAACGTTGTTCAGATACTATCAGAAATATCTCAATTTCTTTTTCAGTTAGAAACTCAAATGAGGCAAGTTATCTGTAGTATCCACTTTCTGTAAAGATTTTCTAAGTTGAAGTATATCACATCAGTGATTTTGGTGACCCAGTTATTTCCTTCCAACATATCTAGCTTTGACATTCATTACAACAAAGGCAGCTCAGCTGTTGGTTTTCTCTCCCTTTTGTGACCTTGCATAGCATCTGTGCTTCTTTACATGGCACTCGTCCCCTCTTCTTGGCTTCACAGTTAGTCGTGAAATGACTTCTGTCCTTATCAAGGAGCCTGGAGCTCGTCACACAGCACTTAATATTGGGACTGTCAGCCCGTGGGCCTCGAGAGCCCAGATTCGTGCATGTAAGCTGCTGTATGTTTCCAGAATCTGAAATTACAGTATTTTATTATTCATGTGGACTTTTCTTGACCCTAGAAAGGTAATGTCAGGTCCTGGGAAGCATTCCTTCTTTTAAAATAAAAGTGATTCCTGTGTCTGAGACAATGTGAGAATGATCACTGAGTGAAATAATGATGACCTCAGTGGCCTGAAAGTTGTTTGCCCAGAGGAAGTGTCCAAGTTATTGGCTCAGAGCAACCTGAGAAAGCTCAAACGTAAAAAAACATTGTGTAAGATTTTGTGTTTCAGTGAGGGATATGCTAATTCAGTAAGAAAAAAAAACTACTTTAAAAATATTATAAAACTTTGAAATGACATTTATTGCTCCTCTAAGACAAACTCTTTTTGGACAATAAATACAATGTACCAGAAACAACTACAGAAAGAATATGCCTCTGAGAGTGTAGAAATCAAAGCAAGTGATAGTTGTCTTAGAAATTACTTGTAGTTTAAAGTCCTGGGCCTTATTTACAACCTGTTCTACAGATTGATAATCATCACTTTCCTTAGTAACCACTCTTAGTTAAAAAAAAAAAACCTACAATTTTTTTTGTTTTGGGGTGTACCACTTGGCTGTGGGATCTTAGTTCCCCAACCAGGGACTGAACCCAGAGCCCTGGCAGTGGGAGCACTGGTTCTAACCACGAGGCCATCAGGGACTTCCCTAAAATCCTAATTCTACTTTAAATATCTTCAGTGCTAAGTTCTGTTTTAATTAAGATCTCATATTTGATTATCCTAGTTAAGACTATCCATTTTTCAGATAAGTTTAGAAAGTATAGTCAGTCCCCAACTTTTAACCTGTCTTCCTGTTGTAAGATATCCAGCAATGTTGTCCAGGGTCTCATTTGTTAAAAATTTGTATTTGCCTATTTTTTTCTCATTTAAATGTATTTCTTTTACATTACCTTCTGTGCTGTTCTTGCCTGGAGAATATATTCTTCCTTGTACATTAAGAAATTTTTTTTGATAAACCCATTTTGGAGTGGATACTTTCCCACTACCTGAACAGACATTTCCTGACTTGTAGGTAGGAAGTGTTACTCTGTCTACATACTCCAATTTGCACTCCTTTGTCTCTTACCTTCTGTTTATCTGTATTCAAAATATATTATTTCAAAATATACATATATATATTATTTCTTAAGCTTTCTCAGTCTCTAATGGCCTTAGCTATATAAAAAACACCTTAAAGAAGTTTTTTAGCCTTCCTTGTAATTAATTTTTTTTAATGTGATGTCTAAAAAAAAAGAAACTCATGACTCAATGGACATGAGTTTGAGTAAGCTCCAGGAGTTGGTGATGGACAAGGAAGCCTGGCCTGCTGCCGTCCATGGGGTCGCAAAGAGTCAGACACGACTGAGCAACTGAACTGAACTGTAATTAATTTAATTTTCTTAAAATAACTGTTGATATAGCATCAGTTTGGGATCAGTCATTTTTAACCAGTATGCAGTCTAGTAAAGAGGATGTCTGATAAATCATTATTCAAATACCCACAGTAAAATGGCTTAATATGTCTCTCTCTTATTTATCTGAAGTCTTTAGTAGACATTATTGATGTATTTTCTCAAAATGTAATTTTTTCCAACACTTTCAGACCAAAAAAATCTGTATTTTTAAATGTGTGTGCTTGAGTAAGTGAAAAAAATTACCTTTACTCATTTATATTGCAAATATGGTGCTGCTCTGTCAGAGGCTTGGGATACAGTGAGAAATAAAGCAGATCCTGTCTTTGCCACCATGAATTCTATAGTCTGAAGGCAGGCACTGAGCAAGTCATAGCAATAAAGTATGATGAGGGTAATGGAGATGAAAGCACAGAGTTTATAGGAAAATAAAACTGGGGCTGCAGCCTGAACCGGGGGGCTAAGAAAAGCTGCTTGAGGTTCTGACGAGTAACTGAGATTCTAAGGAAATTAGAATTTAAACCCAGTCGTTTGTATCTTTAAGACTTTCTTAGATGTGGGAGGCTGGTTAAAAATATGAATTCCTGGCCTTTTATAGAGAGAAAAAAGTGCTGCGCTGCAGAGGGTGGTGGCAACAGCCTCACTGTCAGTGTGGCTCACCCTGTCCGCTGGGGTCTGCTCTGGGGGCCTAGCGTTCCAGTGGCCCCTGGCTGAGAGAACAGGGGAGGCATGTGGTGGCGGAGTTCTTGGCATTGCAGCCACAGGAGATGAGGACCTTTGAGGACGTGGCTGTGGACTTAGGGGAGAGTGGGCCCGCTGGACCCATCTCAGAGAAAGCCATACAAGACATGACTGATGGAGAACATCAGTCATTGGATCTGCCTGGGGGTGAGCTCTGAAAATCAGATGTGCCTGCACACTTGGTTCAAGGGGAAGAGCTGGGGTAGGGGAGGGAGAGGACTTGCCCAAGGCCAGAGTCTAGGCTGGAAACCCGTAAAAGCTAGGACCTAACTTCCATACAGAATATCTGTAGCAAGGAGCCATCTAGTGTCAGAGTTCAGTTCAGTTCAGTTCAGTTGCTCAGGCGTATCCGACTCTTTGCCACCCCATGGACTGCAGCATGCCAGGCCTCCCTGTCTATCACCAACTCCCAGAGTTTACATAAACTCATGTCCATTGAGTCAGTGATGCCATCCAACCATCCTCTGTCATCCCCTTCTCCCACCTTCAATCTTTCCCAGCATCAGGGCCTTTTCTAAGGAGTCAGCTCTTTGCATCTGGTGGCCCAAAGTATTAGAGTTTCAGCTTCAACATCAGGCCTTCCAATGGACACTCAGAACTGATCTCCTTTAGGATGAACTGGACAGATCTCCTTGCAATCCAAGGGACTCTCAAGAGTCTTCTCCAACACCACAGTTCAAAAGCAGCAATTCTTCAGCACTCAGCTTTCTTTATAGTCCAACTCTCACATCCATACATGACTAATGGAAAAATCATAGACTTGACTAAACAGACCTTTGTAGGCAAAGTAATGTCTCTGCTTTTTAATATGTTGTCTAGGTTGGTCATAACTTTCCTTCCAAGGAGCAAGCATCTTTTAATTTCATGGCTGCAGTCACCATCTGTAGTAATTTTGGAGCCTCCCAAAAATAAAGTCTGCCACTGTTTACCCATCTATTTGCCATAATGGATGGGACCAGATGCCATGATCTTAGTTTTCTGAATGTTGAGCTTTAAGACAGCTTTTTTACTCTCCTCTTTGACTTTCATCAAGAGGCTCTTTAGTTCTTCTTCACTTTCTGCCATAAGGGTGGTGTCATCTGCATATCTGAGGTTATTGATATTTCTCCCAGCAATCTTGATTCCAGCTTGTGCTTCCTCCAGCCCAGCGTTTCTCATTATGTACTCTGCATATAAGTTAAATAAGCAGGGTGATAATATGCAGCCTTGATGCCTTTCCCAATTTGGAACCAGTCTGTTGTTCCATGTCCAGTTCTAACTGTTGCTTACTAACCTGCATACAGATTTCTCAGGAGGCAGGTCAGGTGGTCTGGTATTCCCATCTCTTGAAGAATTTTCCACAGTTTCTTGTGATGCACACAGTCAAAGGCTTTGGCATAGTCAATAAAGCAGAAATAGATGTTTTTCTGGAACTCTCTTGCTTTTTCCATGATCCAGTGGATGTTGGCAATTTGATCCCTGGTTCCCCTGCCTTTTCTAAAACCAGCTTGAACATCTGGAAGTTCATGGTTCACGTATTGTTGAAGCCTGGCTTGGAGAATTTTGAGCATTACTTTACTAGCGTGTGAGATGAGTGCAATTGTGCAGTAGTTTGATCATTCTTTGACATTGCCTTTCTTTGGGATTGGAATGAAAACTGACCTTTTCCAGTCCTGTGGCCACGGCTGAGTTTTCCAAATTTGCTGGCATATTGAGTGCAGCACTTTCACAGCATCATCCTTTAGGATTTGAAATAGCTCACCTGGAATTCCATCACCTCCACTAGCTTTGTTTGTAGAGATGCTCCCTAAGGCCCACTTGAGTTCACATTCCAGAATGTCTGGCTCTAGGTGAGTGATCACACCATTATTATTATCTGGGTCATGAAGATCTTTTTGTATAGTTTTTCCATGTATTCTTGCCATCTCTTCTTAATATCTTCTACTTCTGTTAGGTCCACACCGTTTCTGTCCTTTATTGAGCCCATCTTTGCATGAAATGTTCCCTTGGCATCTTTAATTTTCTTGAAGAGATATCTAGTCTTTCCTCTTCTGTTGTTTTTCTCTATTTCTTTGCACTGATCACTGAGGAAGGCTTTCTTATCTTTTCTTGCTATTCTTTTGAACTTTGCATTTAAAGTTTCTCCTTTGCTTTTTGCTTCTCTTCTTTTCTCAGCTATTTTTAAGGACTCCTCAGACAGCCTTTTCGCTTTCTTTGCATTTCTTTTTCTTGGGAATGGTCTTGATTCCTGTCTCCTGTACAATGTCAGGAATCCGTCCTTAGTTCTTCAGGCACTCTGTCAAATCAAATCTAGTCCCTTAAAGGTATTTTTCCCTCCACTGTCAGAGTAAATAGTTTGAATTTGAGGAAGAAAGGAGTAACCTGAACTCAAAACAATAACCTGGGTTCTTATAAGAGGACATTTACATAAACATGGGCAAATATCAAGTGCTTGAAGCATAATGAAGGCCTCAAAATTAATCAGATAGCTGTGCAATGAACATGCTTCAATACAAAGGAGAAGACGTGTACCTGCAGGAGAATAACACACCTTTTGAATTTAACCAGTGTGGCAAAGACTTTTAACTAAAGATTATCACTGAATGATCAGCATAGAATTCATATGTAAATTAATGAGTTGATGAATGGATGTGGGCCAACCTTTACAGCCTCTCATCAGTAGCGGAAATTTCACACTGTAAAGGAGTTCTTTGAACATAATGAGAATGGGGAAGTATTCACTCACAGCTCGCCAATAACTTAACACACGTTAGCTCACACTGAAGAGAAACCCTATAACAAACGTGGGGAACACTTTGACCAGAGAGTTACCTTTTCTTCATACCAGAGAACTCACACCAGAGAGAATCCCTTTGTGATCATTATGGAAATGCCTCCAGTAATAAGTCTGTTTTTGAAATGATATGAGTGAATTCATACTGCAGAGAAACTATGAATATCCTCTGTGTGGTAAAGCTTTAGTTGATGCCCTAACCTTAGCTATCATGAAACAACGTACACCAGAGAGGAACCCTAGAGAGCGTGGAGGAATCTTCAGTCTCAGCACCAACCTTTATAAACAGCAGAAAGCTCAGAGGGGAGAAACCCCGCAGCCATCAGCCAGCGCTCAAGCCTTACAGAAAACTCAGAGTCAAACAGGAAGGGAAGCAGCAAGTCTTTACCAGGAGGAGAAAGCCATTTGGAAACTATAAGATAGTTCATGTCGGAGAAGCAATTAAGTGAAATAAACATGGGAAACCCATTGCTCATAAAGCAGCGCTCCAGGACATGCGAAGATTTTCATTGTATCAGACACTCTCAGTGTTATGAATGAAGTGATCATGCTTTAGTCAGCCTTCAAGTTCTTACACTTGAGAATTCCTCAGGCCTCAAGTCAATGTAGAAATGCCTTCATCTGGATTTTATATAAGAAAATTCATACTCAGGGTTGGGTGGGGGGAACCTATCAAGAACCCTTTAGTACAAAATTCAACATATAATTAGACTTTTGCCAAATATATTACTAAAAATAATGCCATGTAAAGATGTAAAACTATGATGCATTCTTAGAAATGCTGAATACAGATTTTGGTGAGATGTAATAAACAATGAGATTAATAAGAGTTGTTGATGAAAAATCTAATACATGGGTATTTGTCTTTTAAAAATCATGAAATGGGGCTTCCCTGGTGGCTCAGTGATAAAGAATCTTCCTGCCAGTGCAGGAGACATCGGTTTGATTCCTGGTTAGGGAAAATCTCACATGCCATGGAACAGTTAATCCTGTGCTCCACAGTTACTGAGCCTGTGCTCTTGAATCCTGGAGCCTCAGCTAATGAAGTCCCTGCTCCCTAGAGCCCAAGCTCTGCAACAAGAGAAGCCACTGCAATGAGAAGACCATGTACCACAACTAGAGAGTAGCCCCCGCTTGCTGCAATTAGACAAAAGCCTATGCAGCAACAAGAAACCAGCACAGCCAAAAAATAAAATAGATAATAAATTTTTAAAAGGTCATGAAACATTATGCTGAGTAATTGAGGTGTTTGCCTTTGTTACATCACTGTTAATTGATGAATCAGTTTCCATTTTTTATACAGCTCTAAACATATTTACAAAGACTTTGCTTAATCAGACAACACCTTTTAATATGACTGAAAAATGAAGCACATAAAAAATGTGTTCTCATTACTCTATTGTTGAAATACATACCTACTTGGCAAGGGTGAATGAAAACATGGACAAATATGCGTACTTTATAAGTAATTCAAATATCCCAGGTGATACCAATGTAGGTGGTATACACACCATATGTTATGAAATACTAGAGAACTAACAAGGAGAAGGCAATGGCACCCCACTCCAGTACTCTTGCCTGGATAATCCCATGGATGGAGGAGCCTGGTAGGCTGCAGTCCATGGGGTCGTTAAGAATCGGACGTGACTGAGCGACTTCACTTTCACTTTTCACCTTCATGCACTGGAGAAGGAAATGGCAACCCACTCCAGTGTTCTTGCCTGGAGAATCCCAGGGACAGAGGAGCCTGTTGGGTGCCGTCTACGGGGTCACACAGAGTCGTACACGACTGATGTGACTTAGCAGCAGAGAACTAACAAAGGCTCAGAACTGATAACTATGATGTGAAAAAGCACTCTATCAAGTGTATTGTTGTTTTTCAGTCACTCATTCGTGTCTAACTCTTTGCGATCCCATGGACTGTAGCACACCAGGCTTCCCTGTCCTTCCTTCACCATCTCCCAGAGTTTGCTCAAACTCATGTCCATTGAGTCGGTGATGCCATCCAACCATCTCATCCTCTGTCTTGCCCTTCTCCTCCTGTCCTCAGTCTTTCCCAGCATCAGGGTCTTTGTCAGTGAGTGAGCTCTTCACATCGGGTGGCCAAAGTATTAGAACTTCAGCTTCAGCTAGTATGGCTGAAATGTTGAATTCTTGAGAGATAGAAGAGATAGATAGGTAAATGACCCTCAAGGTTAAGCAGTGTTTAGAGAACAGGATCCCTGTCTCAGAGATGGAGCAGTTCTAGGTCTGACACACCCCAGGGTGTGCTCATGGGGGAGGAAGAAAAGATGAAGAGGCACCCTTCTGCAAGGCTGGGATACACAATCCATGGGAACAGTGAAGTTTCCAACAGTGGTGGTAGAACTCGGAGAGAGTGATCAAGGCGCCAAAGTCATCAAAAATAAAAAAGAGAGTGATCAGGAGTTTGTTAACAAATATGCAAAACGGTCGAGGGCAATTACCCTCTACCATTGGCCGTAACCACTCCCTCATTCTCTTCCTGAGCCCCCTCAGAAATATTCTCTTAGCAAATACCTTGCTGGTTATGCAAATATGACTTCAAAACAAATCTCCTAACAGGAGTTCCAGGGAGCTCTGTCTGGGAAAAGGGGGAGAAGTGAGAGGTTGAGTCAGGGAAGAGAGATCAGAGAAGAGCAGTATTGGAGTGAGTACCAAAGAGGATTCAATGGTCTGAATGGGGTGCGTTTTAGGCAGTGACAAGCATGACTGGAGGTGGTGGTTTTAGCTGGTGTTTTGTTTTGTTTTGTTTTAGCTGAAAGGCACTGCCAGTGTCCTCTATGCATATAAAAAAAAAAAAAGATAAATTAATTAAAGACTAGGGTAGAAGCCCTGGGAAGAAGGTAAAAAAAGGAAGGGGGTGTGTGTGTGTGTGTGTGTGTGGTGTTACCAGTTGGATTAGGTAGAAATTAGAGGAATTCTTTGTGGTGCCTCTAGAGGGCAGATATTGCTAAGCCATGATCTTAACTTTAAAGCTTTTATTGTAGTTTGAGTATATTTATTTCTTTAGGCATTTAATTGAAACAGTTCTTTCATCTTCATCATTTGTCTGTAAGAAATTGGTTCCTAGAGTTGAGAAAATGTTATTGAGCTCTGGTAGCCAACTTCCTACTTAAAAGGCACTTATTTAGAATCTTCTAGGTGCCAGGCACTGAGCTAGCCCTAGGATTACAAAGTTAACCTTGAATTGTGGCTTTTCTGTAAGTTCTTTTTAATAATGCATCACTCACCTAGATTCATTAGCCATATTTTCTCACAGTCTTCAAAAATACTGAGTTCATAGAAGGTAGACTTCTAGTTTATTAGTCACTGTAATAGAATCTCTGTATTAAAGCTTATGATTAAAACTATTGAAGAATTTCCAATTTGTTAAAAAAAAATATAGCCAACAACTGCTTCTAAAAACTTTGTACAGTTTTTCCTCCTCTGTTTTCTTTAAATATGTTAAACACCTTAAACCCTTTCTGATAGGTGGTTGGTAAGTGTCTGTTAAACACAAAAATGCATAGGAGCACCCTACCATCTGAATTTATTTCCAGTCTTCATAACTTCCACACTTGTTTTAAGGAAATAATAACACGCATAGAATCCTATAAAACACATTCAATTCAGTTCAGTCGCTCAGTTGTGTCTGACTCTTTGCAACCCCTTGAATCGCAGCATACCAGGCCTTCCTATCCATCACCAACTCCCGGAGTGCACTCAAACTCATGTCCATCAAGTCGGTGATGCCATCCAGCCATCTCATCCTCTGTCGTCCCCTTCTCCTCCTGCCCCCAATCCCTCCCAGCATCAGGGTCTTTTCCAATGAGTCAGTTCTTCACATGAGGTGGCCAAAGTATTGGAGTTTCAGCATCAGCATCAGTCCTTCCAATGAACACCCAGGACTGGTCTCCTTTAGAATGGACTGGTTGGATCTCCAGATTTTAAATCTTAAATTACCTGATAAAAAATAGGTAGTTTGGATCTTACCATGGAATCTTGTCTGGATCTTACAGAGGAATCTCAGAGTTGTTCAAATTCTGCTGCTAGGACTCAGACCTTTTCCACATGTTATAGTTGAAGAAGAAAATAATGTTGTCATTAACACGGTGATGGATCCAGTGTGTCAGCTTACACAGAAGGGGCTCTGCTTCCTGTATCTACCACCCCAGACCAGCTGGAGCAAGAGCCTGGAAATATAGCTCTCCATATCACTTATATTCTCAGAGATCCAAATCATGCCTGGTGCTAAGACATGCACAGTTTCTTTGTGATGGTCTTTCAAAAGTACCCCCTTATTCAACAAGTCTGTTTCAAAGTATCAGGGTGAAGTGTGAAATTTTATTGTGTATTTGTATTTTCTTTATAGGATAAAGATGCTGAGAAAGAGGTGAAAAAAATAAGCACTTCCTTGAAGAGGTAAATAAAAGAACTTGCTCTTCAACAAATCAGATGTGGTCTACTAAAAATTTAATCAAAGTTGTGTTTTTTTATTATCCTTTTTTTTTTTTGATGTAAGGGCAGTGTGCTCAGATCTGAAGGTAAAACCATGTTTCTGCAGGATGCATTCCACTGGTAGCACTACAAAACTAATTATGTTATTTGGAGAAATCTATTTCCTATAATGTCACTACAAAATGATCTTTAAACATGTATGCTTTATATTTTTCCTATAAATAATGAACTATAGTCTTCAGAATATTTCCTTAAATAAAATATTTAAATCAATTCAATAAAATGAACTCTAGTGAGTGTTTTATTGCTGCTTTAATGGAGACTTTACAAAACAAAATAATTTTATTAATGTGGTAGAAAAAGGGGGAAAAGGCAAAGGACATAAACAAGTTGTTGATAAGAGAAAACAAAAGGGGAACTATAAGTAGTAACTTTTAAAATGTGAATAAAATTATAATAGAATACTGTTTTACCATCAAAATAGCAAGGAGTTTTTTTCCTTTAAAGAAACATTCAGTACTAACAATGATGCCGTAAGGTGGACCGTTCTAATACACTGCTGCTGGGAGAGCATTTTGATCAAACATTTGTTAAAATTTAACCAGAGCCTTAAAAATATATAAATTCTTTATCTCATAATTTTATTTTACAGAAAAAATCTTATAGTGAAAAAGTACACTTATGCACAAATGTTCATAATAGCATTCTTTTTACAGTAAAACCCTATGTGTAACAGTAATAATCTAGTCAATCCTAAAGGAAATCAGTCCTGAATATTCATTGAAGGACTGATGCTGAAGCTGAAACTCCAATACTTTGGCCACTTGATGCAAAGAACTGACTCACTGGAAAAGACTCTGATGCTGGGAAGGATTGAAGGCAGGAGGAGAAGGGGGATGACAGAGAATGAGATGGTTGGATGGCATCACCGACTTGATGAACATGAGTGTGAGGAAGCTCAGAGGGTTGGTGATGGACAAGGAAGCCTGGCGTGCTGCAGTCCATGGAGTCACAAAGAGTCAGACACAACTGGGCAACTGAACTGCACAGAACAGTAATAAAGCAGTTAACCATATTAGAATATAACTACAATAGATTATTTTCGACATTAAAAATAATTTCAAAAATGACATAGGAAAATGCACAGAGCATCTTAAGTTCAAGTACAAGACAAAATAATTTATGCACATGATCTCAGCGCTATGAAAATGTGCACATAAATACATCTATTGAAAAGGTTCGTATTTCTGTGGAGTTGCGTTTTATTTCTAATATTCCCCAATTTTTAATAGTTAAAAGGATTTTTCAATTGAACTTCACTAGCAGTGATCTATAGATTCCCCACTACCCTTTAACCAGCTTTATCCTGGAAATCAGATAAAAAATTGCTGGTTTGCTATCCCAAATGCATGGACACACATGCACACTTGTACACTAAATTTCAAGCCTTGTTCTAGTGATACCAGTTCATCAAACTGAGCTAGTTTCTCCCTTTCATCTTTTATAACAGCCCATCAAGATACCTAAATCAGTCCAACTGATTCATGCCCAAACTCTGACAACTAGTTTAACACTGAAAGTACTAGCTGAAGAGACAAGAGCTTTGCAGGTACACTTATGTCCACAAAGCCTACCTTTGGCTATCCCTATACAGCTAGGAGAGTGTACAAGTTGAGACCGGTAATTGATTCTAGCAGCAGAAAATAATGTAGAATCAGTCACATTGTAAGCTTTGCTGGAGCAGCTCATTCAAGCAGTGCGTGTGTGCTAAGTTGCTTTAGTCGTGTCCAACTCTGCGACCCTAGGGACTGTAGCCTGCCAGGCTCCTCTGTCCATGGGATTTCCCAGGCAAGAATACTGGAGTGGGTTGCCATGCCCTCCTCCAGGGGCTCTTCCTGACCCAGGGACTGAACCCGTGTCTCTTATGTCTCCCGCATTGCCAGGTGGGATCTTTACCACTAGCGCTGCCTGGGAAGCTTCGGCTAAGAATTATGAGAAACTACAAGAACACTCTTTGGTAATGGTGGGACTTGGGATCATAATTGAAATATAAGGCCTAATCAGTCTCACTTGTTTTAACAAAAGTCCTATTTGGTCCCTGTAGCCCATAATGCCTTCATTGGACAAATTGATGTCTCAATTGAGTGATGTTTCTGAATAAGGACTTGACCCAACAGGAGTGTAACTTTTCTGAAAGTTATTTGAATCTTGAAAATATTGTGAATTTCTGCCACATTTGACAGATTTCTCAGTAGGATGTTGATGGAGGAAATCTCTGTCCTCACTGTGGTAATACCATATCCTCTTCCATTTAACATCAGAGCCCTGCTGCCTGATCATGGCTAGTCTTCATCAGGTTCATAATCAAAGCATGTGTGTTTGAAGCCAGCTAAGGACAATTTCCACATTAAATCCACCCTCCCTCCACTTTTAAAAGCTGAGTGGTATTTTTGGATGGCGGCATTATATGTAGATAATCACACTTAAACTCCAGTGAATTTCATACAAAGTGAACCATTGTCAACTCTTTCCTCTCTGTAGTTGCTCATTCACCACTCATTCTCCTGACCTTGGAGTAGACAGACTAGCTGCAGAGAGTTTTTGAAATGATTTCTCCTAGTGGGTCACTAAGGCCAAGGCCATGGTATACCCTCCACCACGAAGTACACGAACTCCTATACTTTCAAGAGACTTCATACACAGCTTTGCTTGAAAGGGGGAGTTCCAATCCAGAACATTTGAATGTGTTCAATTTCTGCATATAATAAGGGGCATGTTATAATTTCTCATAAAACATTCATGTAACTCAGTGTTCTGCTATACGATCTGAGTTATGGATTGAAGTTCATTTGTTATGTGAATGGATTTGCGATTGTTCCATCACCATCTGCTAAGAAGGTTATTGTTTCTCCACTGAATTGCTTTTCCTCCTTTGTCAAAAATCAGTTTTTCGTATATATGTGGGTCTATTTATGTACTTTCCATTTTGTTCCACTGATCTATTATCAGTAATAATGCCAATAGCACCCTCAGTTAGTTACTTTAGTTTTCTATTGTCTTGAAATCAGATATTCCTCCAAGCTTGTTCCTTTGCTAATTCTTTTTGAATACTCTAAGTTCTTAACTTTTCTTCCAAGGAGTAAGCGTCAAAGTTATGACCAACCTAGACAGCATATTCAAAAGCAGAGACATTACTTTGGCGACGAAGGTCCGTCTAGTCAAGGCTATGGTTTTTCCAGTAGTCATGTATGGATGTGAGAGTTGGACTGTGAAGAAGGCTGAGCGCCGAAGAATTGATGCTTTTGAACTGTGGTGTTGGAGAAGACTCTTGAGAGTCCCTTGGACTGCAAGGAGATCCAACCAGTCCATTCTAAAGGAGATCAGCCCTGGGATTTCTTTGGAAGGAATGATGCTAAAGCTGAAACTCCAGTACTTTGGCCACCTCATGCGAAGAGTTGACTCACTGGAAAAGACTCTGATGCTGGGAGGGATTGGGGGCAGGAGGAGAAGGGGACGACAGAGGATGAGATGGCTGGATGGCATCACTGACTCGATGGACATGAATCTGAGTGAACTCCAGGAGTTGGTGATGGACAGGGAGGCCTGGCGTGCTGCAATTCATGGGGTTGCAAAGAGTCAGACACGACTGAGTGACTGAACTGAAGTTCTTTACATTTATATATGAATTTTAGAGTTCTTTCTTTTTAGTTTCTACAAAAAAACTCTACCTGGGATTTTGATTGGCATTGGTGTCGATTAATTTGTCTCCTTAACTCAAGGAGATGCACTTGCTATGCTCCATTGCCTGGAAACTCTCTCCAGACAGTGACCTGGGGAAATTGTAGGGCTTAACTTTATTACCTATGTCTCAGGAACCACTGTCCTTTTTCTCCTGCTGACCAATATCTTGAAAATAACTGATTGATATCCATTGCCCATGTTGTGGATTTTGAAAGACAGAAATTTTTACTTTGGTAAGTTGTAACTGTGGCACTTTTCAGACTCTAACATATTGACTTTTTTAAAAAGAAGTTTCTATAACATGCAAATATGTCTATTCTATAAAATAAAGCAAATTGAGCAATTACACTATAAAATAAATTAATTGGACTTTGGTTAGAAGTCAGATAATTTTTTTGTTTTTATTTAACATTCTTAAATTTTGGTCATAAAGTTTGCATATGAAGAATTAAATTTTATCTTTCCTCCTTCTTAAATACTTTCTATTTACATTTCCTAATTTAAATTGGGAAACCTGATTGGGAAAATAGTCTGCTGAAATGGCAGGTAGAAACAGGATTCATTAGAAATTATTAATGCCACATAACTGTGCCTCTGGCAGAGCCCTCATTGGACAACCAGCGCCTTCCAATCTGGCAGACCGTGGTGTAGTGTGAAAATCATCTGGTGCCTAACACAGTCTGTTCTCATTTTTAAAAGGTACCAGTCATGAAGATAGTGATTTTCCAGCCAACCTACCATTTAATTATTTATTTTGTCTCTTTGAAATGCATTTATTTCCTTAACGTTTCTAGGAGCTCCAGGTACCCAAATAATCGTAATTAATCACATGTATATTGAGCTAACATGGAATTATCCAAGGGCTGATCCAAGTTTGTGTGCCTCAAGTTTACACAATGTGGTGTCTACCTCTAACACTACCTGGGAAGCCCAAGAAAAAGAATAGAAAAATACAAAATTAGGTAGGAAAGTAACTTTATTTAGAATGAAAGAGACATCACAACAAATATGAAGTTTTAAAAGCTGATAAATGCCACAAATATAAAAAAACAGAAAAATAACATTATTATTTATTAACTCTGGGATATTGTTTCCTGTACTTTGTCACATACTCTGTTCTTTTCATCATGTTAATTTTTAATGTCATTGTCTATAAAAAGGATATAGGATAGTGACACTGGTCTTTCGCCTAGCATGAGTGATTGACATGTATGAATATTTTTCATTTCGGATGGTTTAGAAATGCCTCTCTCAGCCTCCTTTCTTGTTACAAACGCACGCAATGACTTCCTCTGCGGCACAGCTTCCCAGGGCGAGTGAGCCTTGGGAGGACTCCCACCCCTGGAGCACTATGAGCTGGCCTGGGAGGCCCTGTGGCAGTGGTTGGTCCATCTCCGCCCAGCCTCGGTGCCTCCAGGTCCCAGTCCCATGACACCCCAGTCATGAGGATGTCCCAGGAAGCCTTGAAACCCAGATCACGGTGGGCCCTAAGCAGGAGACCAAGCAGCACCTTGTTCACATCCTTCTCCTTGGAGTCCAAGTCAGAATCTAAAGCTCAGTGCAGGTCCCAGGAGTGAGCTGTCACTGGGACCAGTGACGTGAAGGCTGGAAGTCTCTCATTGACCCTCCCACCCACCACATCCATCACAGTGTTCTCATGGCCAGTATTTCAGTGCAAGCTTTTTACTTGCTGAGATGGGTTGAGAAAGTGCTCCCAAAAGATAAAAAATTTCTGCCTTCAGATATGAAGTGACAGAGAGAGAGAGCAGAGAAAGAGAAGAAGCCAGCAAAGAGAGGAGGCAGGTCAAGGACCAGGCAAGAGGCGGCAAGCCTGGAGGCAACGCCAAGACCAGCCTTTCTACTGCAAATTTAAGATGCTCTCTTACAGTGTCAGACTTTAATTTGAGGGGCTCCAAAATCACTGCAGATGGTGACTGCAGCCATGAAATTAAAAGACACTTACTCCTTGGAAGAAAAGTCATGACCAACCTAGATAGCATATTCAAAAGCAGAGACATTACTTTGCCGACGAAGGTCCGTCTAGTCAAGGCTATGGTTTTTCCTGTGGTCATGTATGGATGTGAGAGTTGGACTGTGAAGAAGGCTGAGTGCCGAAGAATTGATGCTTTTGAACTGTGGTGTTGGAGAAGACTCTTGAGAGTCCATTGGACTGCAAGGAGATCAAACCAGTCCATTCTGAAGGAGATCAACCCTGGGATTTCTTTGGAAGGAATGATGCTTAAGCTGAAACTCCAGTACTTTGGCCACCTCATGTGAAGAGTTGACTCATTAGAAAGCAAAGATAAACAAATGGGATCTAATTAAAATTAAAAGCTTCTGCACAACAAAGGAAACTATAAGCAAGGTGAAAAGACAGCCTTCTGAATGGGAGAAAACAATAGCAAATGAAACAACTGACAAACAACTAATCTCAAAGATATATAAGCAACTTATGCAGCTCAACTCCAGAAAAATAAATGATCCAATCAAAAATGGGCCAAAGAACTAAATAGGCATTTCTCCAAAGAAGACATATGGATGGCTAGCAAACACATGAAAAGATGCTCAACATCACTCATTATCAGAGAAATGCAAATCAAGACCACAATGAGGTACCATTTCACACCAGTCAGAATGGCTGCGATCCAAAGTCTACCAGCAATAAATGCTGGAGAGGATGTGGAGAAAAGGGAACCCTCTTACACTGCTGGTGGGAATGCAAACTAGTACAGCCATTATGGAAAACAGTGTGGAGATTCCTTAAAAAATTGCAAATAGAACTGCCTTATGACCCAGCAATCCCACTGCTGGGCATACACACCGAGGAAACCAGAATTGAAAGAGACACATGTACCCCAATGTTCATTGCAGCACTGTTTATAATAGCCAGGACATGGAAGCAACCTAGATGTCCATCAGCAGATGATTGGATAAGAAAGCAGTGGTACATATACACAATGGAATACTACTCAGCCCTTAAAAAGAATAAATTTGACTCAGTCCTAATGAGATGGATGAAATTGGAACTGATTATACAGAGTGAAGTAAGCCAGAAAGAAAAACACCAATACAGTATACTGACACATATATATGGAATTTAGAAGACAGTAATGATGACCCTATATGTGAGACAACAAAGAGACACAGAGGTATAGAGTGGACTTTTGGACTCTGAGGGAGAGGGAAAGGGTGGGATGGTTTGGGAGAATGGCAATGAAACATGTATATTTTCTTGTAAGAAACGAAGCGCCAATCTATGTTCAATGTAGGATGCAGGATGCATGGGGCTGATGCACAGGATGATTCAAGTAGAGGATGTGGGGTGGGAGGTGGGAGGGGGCTTCGGCATTGGGAGATTGTGTTCACCTATGGCTGATTCGTGTCAATGTATGGCAAAACAAATACAGTATTGTAATTTAAAAAATAAATAAATTTAATTGAAAAAGAAAAAAAGAAAAGGCTCTGATGCTGGAAGGGATTGGGAGCAGGACGAGAAGGGGACGACAGAGGATGAGATGGCTGGATGGCATCACTGACTTGATGGACGTGAGTCTGAGTGAACTCCGGGAGTTGGTGATGGACAGGAAGGCCTGGCGTGCTGTGATTCAGGGGGTCGCAAAGAGTCAGACACGACTGAGTGACTGAACTGAACTGAACTTACTTCCCTAAAAACAATACAGAATTTTTTTTTAAGTGGTTTTTTTTTTTTTTTTTTGGTTGCCATAACCTTCATTCAATGAAATACAGACCACATACTAGGATTAGGCATTGTGGCATTTCTATGACCCAATTTTTTTAAATTTTATTTCTAGACTTCAATTTCTGGTCTGTTGTTTTAGCAATAAAGTGACTCCCTGCAGTACCCCAGTGTGAAGCTTAAAATGATTTGAAGGACCATCCTGAAAGCATGGGAGGAGTACCTATTGTTTTGGAGACTATTTGGCCCCTGGGCTCATTGCTATGGACTGGAAAAATAAAAAGATGACCTGTTATTTTTATTGCTTGAGAGACCTGATCTTACCACATATATGTATAGTAATAGCAGACATATCATGTTTATAACATTTTAAAAGTTTTCTTTAAATGCAAAACAAGCCATGCTTTATAGTGATATTAAACTTTTAATTTTTCTAAGTGTTCTCATGCCTAATATTTCAGTGAAAGCTTTTTACTTGCTGAGATGGGTTAAGAAAATGCTACCATCTTCTTCTGACTATAGAAGAAACTGGAACAAAGGTTAGATTTGCTGGAGGTCACATACCGAGTTCAAGAGTGAGCAGTGGCCAGACCCCTATGTCCTGACTCTCAGCCTGGGCCTGTGCAGCGATGAAAGACATCATAATTGGAGCCATACAATCCATCTTAAACCACGTAAGATTTAACATCCTTCAGGAACTAACTCTATTTCCTTTTGTTTTCATTTACCAACCAAGTGATTAAAGCAGCGAAAAAGATAGATGTCTACAAAGATAGACTTCTTAAAATTTGTATAATTGCTAACTTGCCAAAAATGTACACTGAATTTCCCACAGTGAAGGAGATGGTTCATTGATGGGAAAACAGTTATTTAAGATGGGCTTTGGATAGGGAGTTTAGGGAATGTCATGGCAATGGCCTGGAAAGATGCTTCTTCTCCTTAGGGTATAATTTACTTACATCTGGTTGTGGTCATTTCTCCAAAAGATGATGCTCATAGTCATACTTTGTTTCCTTTCAATTTTGATGTCAATATGTGATTTTTCACTGTTCCATAACTGTAATTTACATTTCATAGTTTACTTAATGGAGATTATGACCTATCTCACAGTTGCAAACCTCCCCCGCTAAACATGGACTGCTTTATTTGGCTCACTGATTTGGCCAAGAAATCTCAATGTGAGGGGTAAGTTTATTTGGATTTTTCCCAAACTCAGCTAGATACCATTAACACTGGGTTCCTTTATAAAGAGACCAGCTTGCTGGGATGTGGAAGAGACAGCGGACACATCCCCTCCTGACCTTCGCCCTCCTTCTCAGACTAGGTGTGCTCTCAGAGCAGGGACCCTCTTGGGGACGTACAGGCCCTGGGAGAGAATGCTCTTCTGAACTTGATTAGCTAGACCCCACCTGAAGTTTCTAGATCAAGGGAAGAGCCAGTGGATGGAGTCAGGTCTCAACAGAATCATCTAACCAAGCTCACAGTGACCTGCTGCTGCCAGCCTCTGACTCAGCCGCGGTCCTTTATTGAGGTATGAGTTACAGACAGCCAGACGCAATCATTTCAAGTGCACAGTTTGCTGAGTTTAGACAAATGTTTATGCCACTGTCATTCCTACCACAAGCAAGGTATAAAATTCATGCATCACTCTGGAAAGTTCCCTTGTGTCCCATCCCATTCAATCTCACCTGCCCCAGAACTAGGGAACCTCAAATCTGCTTCCTGTCACTATAGGTTACTTATTCTTAACAATGAATGAATAAATGAGCTCATTCTCTCATCGAGCACATTTTTGAGATTCACCTATATTATTTTGTGGGGGTAAGTATATCAGTAGTTCAGTCCATTTTGTTGCTGTAATACTGCATAGCTTGAATATGCAGCAAATTGTTAATCAATTCACCTGTCTGAAAGTGAAAGTCACTCCGTTGTGTCTGACTCTTTGTGACCCCATGGACTATCCAGTCCATGGAATTCTCCAGGCCTGAATACTGGAATGGGTTGCCTTTCCCTTCTTCAGGGGATCTTCCCAACCCAGGGAGGGAACCCAGGTCTCCTGCATTGCAAGCAGATTCTTTACCAGCTGAGCCACAAGGGAAACAAAAGAGCACTAGAGTGGGTAGCCTATCTGGGGTTGTTTGTAATTTGGGATTATTATGACCTGAATATTCATGTAGAAGTCCTTCTAAGGATGTGTTTTTGTTTGGAAAGTGAAGTCGCTCAGTCATGTCCGACTCTTTGCAGCCCTATGGACTATAGCCTACCAGGCTCCTCCATCCATGGGATTCTCCAGGCAAGAGTACTGGAGTGGGTTGCCATTTCCTTCTCCAGGGGATCTTCCCAACCTAGGGATAGAAACTGGGCCTCCCGCATTATAGGCAGACGTTTTACTATCTGAGCCACCAGAGAAGTTTTATTGGAGGGTTGGGGTAAAAACCTAGAATAGGAATCGTTGTGTCACTGGTGTCTGTTAGCTTTAAAGGAAACTGCTGTGCTGTTTTTCAGACACTTGCACCATTTTGCATTCCCATTGAAATGTCTGAAAGTTCCAATTATCTACATCCTCACCAATACGTGGCATTTTAGCCATTCTAATGGATGTGTGGCAACATCTCATTGTGGTTTTAATGATGACTAGTGATCTGAGCAGCAATTCTGTGCTCATTGGGTATCTCCTTCTATGACAATCATTCTGACTAGCTCCATGATACTAAATTCGATAATACCATAGCCAAAAGCATCCTTGTAAGCTGCCGGCAGGTTGTTACTTTTTCTTTCTTGCCTTAATGCTGGCGATACATAATAAATCTGACAGAAGCTGTGATTTCCCTCTTGTCCCAGGGTGAGACCATCCAAGCAGACTTTCAGAAATCCCCGGCATTGAACGTTGAGCAGGTAGATTGAGCCTATGGCATTGAAACATTGCTGGGAAAAGGGAAGTATAAACCATGTGTCCGTCCCTCTTCCTCCACTGCTTATAGGAACCACTGTTGATACAAGCTCATGACTACTCCTCATTTCTGTGACCTCTCACAATACACTCTGTGCCACTTATAGTGTTATTCAATTTAAAAATTTTTTGAATTGTTACTATTCCATATGCACATGTATTCATCCCCTAAATAAATTAAAATATACCTCATCTTATCTTTTGTGTGTTCTTGCCACCTCTTCTTAATATCTTCTGCTTCTGTTAGGTCCATACCTTCTCTGTCCATTATTGAGCCCATCTTTGCATGAAATGTTCTCTTGGTATCTCTGATTTTCTTGAAGAGATCTCTAGTGTTTCCCATTCTATTATTTTCTCTATTTCTTTGCATTGGTCACTGAGAAAGGCTTTCTTATTTCTCCTTGCTATTCTTTCAAACTCTGCATTCAAATGGGTAATATCTTTCCTTTTCTCCTTTGCCTTTAGCTTCTCTTCTTTTCTCAGCTATTTGTAAGGCCTCCTCAGACAACCATTTTGCCTTTTGCATTTCTTTTTCTGGGTGATGGTCTTGATCACTGCCTCCTGTATGATGTCACAAACCTCCATCCATAGTTCTTTAGGCACTCTCTCATCAGATCTAATCCATTAAATCTGTCACTTCCACTTTGTATAATCATAAGGGATTTGATTTAGTCATACCTGAATGGTCTAGTGGTTTTCTGTACTTTCTTAAATTTAAGTCTGAATTTGGCAATAAGGAGTTTGGTCAAACATCCTGGAATGTGAAGTCAAGTGGGCCTTGGGAAGCATCACTACAAACAAAGCTAGTGGAGGTAATGGAATTCCTGTTGAGCTATTTCAAATCCTAAAGATGATACTGTGAAAGTGCTGCACTCAATATGCCAGCAAATTTGGAAAACTCAGCAGTGGCCACAGGACTGGAAAAGATCAGTTTTCATTCCAATCCCAAAGAAAGACAATGCCAAAGAATGTTCAAATGACCGCACAGTTGCACCCATCTCACATGCTAGCAGAGTAATGCTCAAAATTCTCCAAGCCAGGCTTCCACAGTACATGAACCATGAACTTACATGTTCAAACTGGATTTAGAAAAGGCAGGGGAGCCAGAGATCAAATTTCCAACATCTGTGGGGTCATTAAAAAAGCAAGAGAGTTTCAGAAAAATATCTATTTCTGTTTATTGACTATGCCAAAGCCTTTGACTATGTGGATCACAGCAAACTGTGGAAAATTCTTCAAGAGATGGGAATACCAGACCATCTGACTTGCCTCCTCCAAAATCTGTATGCAGGTCAAGAACCAACAGTTAGAACTGGACATGGAACAACAGACTGGTTCCAAATTGGGAAAGGAGTATGTTAAGGCTGTATAGTGTCACCCTGCTTATTTAACTTTTATGCAGAGTACATCATGTGAAATACTAGACTGGATGAAGCACAAGCTGGAATCCAGATTGCTGGGAGAAATGTCAATATCCTCAGATATGCAGATGACACCACCCTTATGGCAGAAAGTGAAGAAGAACTAAAGAGCCTCTTGATGAAAGTGAAAAAGTTGGCTTAAAACTCAGCATTCAAAAACTAAGATCATGGCATCCAGTCCCATCACTTCATGGCAAATAAATGGAGAAACAATGGAAACAGTGAGAAACTTTATTTTCTTGGGCTCCAAAATCACTACAGATGGTGACTGCAGCCATGAAATTAAAAGACGTTTGCTTCTTGGAAGAAAAGCTATGATCAACCTAGACAGGATACTTAAAAGCAGAGACATTACTTTGCCAACAAAGGTCTGTATAGTCAAAGCTATAGTTTTTCCAGTAGTCATGTATGGATGTGAAAGCTGGACTATAAAGAAAGCTGAGCACTGAAGAATTAATGCTTTTGAACTTTGGTGTTGGAGAAGACTCTTGAGAGTCCCTTGGACTGCAAGGAGATCCAACCATTCAATCCTAAAGGAAATCAGTCCTGAATATTCATTGGGAGGACTAATGTTGAAGCTGAAACTCCAATACTTTGGCCACCTAATTCAAAGAACTGACTCCTTGGAAAAGACCCTGATGCTGAGAAAAATTGAAAGCAGAAGGAGAATGGAACAACAGAGAATGAGATGGTTGGATGGCATCACTGACTGAATGGACATGAGTTTGAGCAAACTCTGGGAGTTGGTGAAGGACAAGGAAGCTTGGTGTGCTGCAGTCCATGGGGTCACAAAGATTCAGACACAACTGAGCGACTGAACGGAAATGAACATCTTATCTTGCTTCTGTGTTTCCATGGTAGTGATTTAGTTGGTAAGTCATGTCCAACTCTTGCAACGCCATGGACTGTAGCCTGCCAGGCTCCTCTGTCCATGAGATTCTCCAGGCAAGAATACTAGAGTGGGTTGCCATTTCCTTCTCCTGGGAATCTTCCCAACCCAGGAATCAAGCTCAGTCTCCTGCATTGCAGGCAGATTCTTTACCAACTCAGCTACAAGGGAAGCCCTTGTGTTTCCATGGTGCTCAATAAAAGTAAACTTTCAAAAGTAAACTAGATTTTCATGGGGCTTCCCTGGTAGCTTAGGTGGTAAAGAATCTACCTACAGTGTGAGAGACTCAGGTTCAATCCCTGGGTCAGAAGGATCCCCTGGAGATTTTCGGTAGAGAGAGTAAGACAGAAAGACAGAGATTGAACTTACTCTAGATTTCATGTGAACCCAAGCTTTTTATCTCCAGCACTTTATGAGATTTCTCCCCACTCACTCCCTTCTCTTGTTGACAGTGTAAAACAAACCAGTTAGCCTGGAAATTATCTTTATGAAATAAATCAGCATATTGTTTTGAGTTTTTGCCCCACATGTATTAATTCAAAAAGAACATATGTCTTGGTTCAGTAACAATTTGCAGAAAGCCAGACATCCCATAAAAAAAATTTTGTTGGTTGAGATGTTTATCCCTCCAGCTATCTTTTTCCTTTTATGACCACAGAGAACACTAGTGTTTCTTTACTTTTCAGAATCATCTGTTCAGGAAGACTTCTGGCAGTGGCTCCGACAGGAAGTTCTGCTGTGCTGAAGCTGTGGGTCATTATGAGACCTGACTCCTTCCCACTGTTCAGCCTGCACATAGGTGAATCAGCTCCCACTCAGACACTGCCAGAAAGGGCTTCTTTCAGTTGGAACGTTTCTTGCATCACACGTGAGCCAGAGAGGCTGGGCCTAGACACACAGCTCACCCTCTGAACTGGCCTCTGTCATTCTGTGTGGCCTACACGATGGGGAGCTGTGGGTCCGGGGGCCCAGTGTACTGCTTCTTCGCTACCACCATCTGACATTTTGTTGTCGTTGTTTAGTCACTAAGTCATGTCTGACTTTTTGTGACCCCATGGACTGCAGCACCCCAGGCTCCTCTGTCCTCCACTATTCTCCTGGAGTTTGCTCAGATTCATGTCCATTGAGTCTGTGATACTGTTTAACCATCTCATCCTCTGTTGCCCCCTTCTCCTCTTGCCCTCAATCCTTCCCAACATCAGGGTGTTTTCCAGTGAGCTGGCTCTTGGCATCAGGTGGCCAAAGTATTGGAGTTTCAGCTTCAGCATCAGTCCCTCCAATGAATATTCAGGAATGATTTCTTTTAGGATTGACTAGATTGATCTCCTTGCTGTCCAGGGGACTCTCAAGAGTCTTCTCCAGCACTACAGTTAAAAAAACCTCAATTCTTTGGCCCTCAGCCTTCTTTATGGTCCAACTTTCAACAACCATATGTGACCACTGGAAAAACCATAGCTTTGACTGTATGGACCTTTGTCAGCAGAGTGATGTCTCTGCTTTTTAATACACTGTCTAGGTTTGTCAGCTTTCCTTCCAAGGAGCAAGTGTCTTTCAATTTCATGTCTGCAGTCATGGTCCACAGTGATTTCAAAGCCCAAGAAAATAAAATCTGTCACTGTTTCCACTTTTTCCCCTTCTATTTGCAATGGGGAAAGGGATGGGACTGGATGGGAAGCAATGGGACTGGATGCCATGATCTTCGTTTGTTGAATGTTGAATTTTAAGCCAGCTTTTTCACTCTCCTCTTTCACCTTCATCAAGAAGCTCTTTAGTTCCTCTTCACTTTCTACCATTAGAGTCGTATCATCTACATATCGAAGATTGCTGCTATTTCCCCTGACGATAATGATTCCAGCTCATGATTCATCTAGCTCAACGTTTCACATGATGTACTCTGCATAGAAGTTAAATAAACGGAGTGAAAATATACAGCTTTTTTGTACTCCTTTCCCAATTTTGAACCAGTCTGTTGTTACATGTCCAGTTCTAACTGTTACTTCTTGACCCACAATAGGTTTCTCAGGAGACAGGTAAGGTGGTCTGGTATTCCCATCTCTTTAAGAATTGTCCATAGTTTGTTGTGATCCACACAGTCAAAAGCCTTAGCATAGTTTCATAGTTTAATGAAACAGAAGTGGATATTTTTCTGAAATTCCCTTGCTTTCTCTATGATCCAACAAATGCTGGCAATTTGATCTCTGGTTCCTCTGCCTTTCCTAAACCCAGCTTGTATCTGGAAGTTCTTGGTTCACATTACCACTGAAGCCTGGCTTGAAGGATTTTGGGCATAGTGTTACTGTCTGACATGGAGGAGGATATTGAGAGGGCCACAGAAATCAGACTTTTTCACAGGAAAACTAAGGCTTTTCAAACACTGAGCCTCAGTTAACTGATTTTCCATCAACCAATAAGATAATCAATATCCATAATGATCCATAAAGCCTTCAAGATCTTGAAGTGCCTTCCGCATTAAAAGGAAAAAGTAGGGAATTCCCTGGCAGTCCAGTGATTTGGACTCTGAGCTTTCACTGCTGAAGGTCCAAGTTCAATACCTGGTCAGGGAACTAAGATCCCGCAAATTGTGTGGTGAGACAAAAAAAAAAGATAGAGTAAATCATATGTGTTAAATGATAATATTTTAATATAAATGCTTGAATAATGAAAATCATGTTAGAAACATTTTTTAAAATTGACATCTCCCAATATACTTATATTTATTTATACCATATATAAAATACATAAATATAATTTATGATGTATACTTATATAATATAAATTATAATTTAAAATTACATTAATTCTCCAAGAATTACACTAATTCTCCAAGCTAGGCTTCAACAGTACATGAACCATGAACTTTCAGATATTCAAGCTGGATTTAGAAAAGGCAGAGGGACCAGAGATCAAATTGCCGACATCTGCTGGATCATCAAAAAAGTGAGAGAGTTCCAGAAAAACATCTATTTCTGCTTTATTGACTACCCCAAAGCCTTTGACTGTGTAGATCATAACGAACTGTGGAAAATTCTTAAAGAGATAGGGATACCAGACCACCTGACTTGCCTCCTCAGAAATCGGTTTGCAGGTCAAGAAGCAACAGTTAGAACTGGACATGGAACAACAGACTGGTTCCAAATTGGGAGAGGAATATGTCAAGGCTGTATAGTGTCACCCTGCTTATTTAACTTATATGCAGAGTACATCATGTGAAATACTAGACTGGATGAAGCACAAGCTGGAATCAAGATTGCTGGGAGAAATATCAATAACCTTAGATATGCAGATGACACCACCCTTATGGCAGAAAGTGAAAAACTAAAGAGCCTCTTGATGAAAGTGAAAGAGGAGAGTGAAAAATTTGGCTTAAAACTCGACATTCAGAAAACTAAGATCATGGCATCTGGTCCCATCCCTTCATGGCAAATAGATGGGGAAACAGTGGAAACAGTGACAGACTTTATTTTGGGGGCTCTAAAATCACTGCAGATGGTGACTGCAACCTTGAAATTAAAAGACGTTTGCTCCTTGGAAGAAAAGCTATGACCAACCTAGACAACATACTAAAAGCAGAGACATTACTTTGCCAGCAAAGTCCCGTCTAATCAAAGCTATGGTTTTGCCAGTAGTCATGTATGGATGTGAGAGCTGGACTCTAAAGAAAGCTGAGCACTGAAGAATTGATGCTTTTGAACTGTGGTACTGGAGAAGACTCTTGAGAGTCTCTTGGACTGCAAAGAGATCCAACCAGTCCATCCTAAAGGAAATCAGTCCTGAATATGCATTAGAAGGACTGATGCTGAAGCTGAAACTCCAATACTTTCACCATCTGATGTGAAGAACTGACTCCTTGGAAAAGACCCTGATGCTGGGAAAGACTGAAGGTGGGAGGAGAAGGGGACGACAGAGGATGAGATGGCTGAATGACATCACCAACTCGATGGACATGAGTTTAAGCAAGCTCTGGGAGTTGGTGATGGACAGGGAAGCATAGTGCGCTGCAGCCCATGGAGTCACAAAGAGTTGGACATGACTAAGCGACTGGATTGAACTGAATTATGTAATTAATTAATTATGTAATATATTGAAGTGAAGTGAAGTCGCTTAGTCATGTCCAACTTTGCGATACCATAGACTATAGCCTTCCAGGCTCCTCTGTCCATGGGATTTTCCTGGCAATAGTACTGGAGTGGACTGCCATTTCCTTCTATGTAATATATACTCTACTGAAATGTTCATGATAAAGCACACAGCATACAGGACATTTTAAAGGGTAAGATTACCTCCTTTCTTGATTAAAGGAGAAATTCTTAGCGAAGCATAAATAAAGGAATACTTTCTTAACAGGATGAAAGATATTTATCTCAGCACATCATGCTTATGAACACAGAATTTAGAAGCATTTGTACAGAAGCCACAAGCAAAATAAGGGTGACATTATCACTACTATTATTTAATATTGTTTTGGAAGTACTATCTCTAATTAGAAAAGATACTTTAATTACAATACAACATTTGAAATTAATATATTAACAAGGAATAATGAATATCATCCTTTGTGTAGGTAAATAAACTTTTATGCATGAGAAATGTGAGAAAATGAAGTTCAAAACTATTTTCAGTAATAGAATTTACTGAGCTAGTGCAGTAAAACATTAATGTATAGAAGGCAATAGCCATTACCAATACAAATAACAAGCAGATAGAAGATGTAATAAAAGGTAATATCTCATTTACCAGTACCAGAGTAAATCAAATAACTAGGAATAAATAAGTTTCATACCTGATACATAAGCAAAAAATCCACCTGCATTGTGGGAGACCAGGATTTGATCCCTGGGTTGGGAAGATCTCCTGGAGAAGGGACCAGCTATCCTCCCGTTCCAGTATACTGTCCTGGAGAATTCTATGAACTGTAGAGTTCATGGGGCCACAAAGAGTCGGACATGACTGACTGACTTTCACTTTCACATAAGCGAAAGTCTAAGCATTTCAAGGGTTTGAATAAATAGAAAGATACAGTGTATTTTGACTAAGGAGACAGCATCCTAAGAGTCAACAAATGTTCCTCAGTAAATCTACAAATTTAGTGTAATCCCAATTAAAGCACCAACAAGACTCTTTTTGTGTTCTAAGATTCAAATGGAAAAACAAATATGAAGCATCTTTGTGCAAATTCTGAAACAGTCAAGAAAAGGCAACCATACCGTGCAGATGTGAAAAATGTACTATAAATCTATGATGATTAATGCAGTATTGTGAAGGAGAAGGACAAACAGATCAGTAAAACAGAAGTGAAAGGTCATAAATGCATCCAAATACACATTCAAATTTAACATGTGATGAAAGTGGTGTATAAAATGGATCAATCAAAAATGACTACCAGGCCATCAACAGATGAGTGGATAAAGAAGCTGGAATACAGCTCAGCCATAACAATGACGCAGTCTTGCATTCATGACAGCACGGATGGGCCTTAAAGATGTTATGCTAAGTGAAACCAGTCAGATGGAGAAAGACCACCTGATCTCCCTAATATGTCGACTATTTAAAAGCTAATAAATAAAAGAAATGAACAAGCCAAACAAAAACATGTAGACCCAGAGAACCAGCAATGGTGACCAGAGGGTAAGGGACAGGGGAAGGGAGAGCAAATTGAGTAAAAGGGTCAACTGCATGGTGATGGATGGAAAATAAACACTGGGTGGTAAGCATGTGGCAGAAGTAGAAATATTATGTTATTAATCAATGTTACCTTAATAAAAAAAAAAGTCCCTGGAAAAAAAGGGAGGATGTGAAGATAGACTGTAAAATTAAGCGGCTGGTTTAGAACTAGTTTAACCTGCAGGAGGCAGCAGCATCTTGAGATCTGCCCTCACGCAGCAGCATGATACTCAGAGCCTCTTCGGGGTACCAGCTGCGTTATACAGAGGCTTACATTCCAAGTGTGCACAGCCGCATCTGCAGCTCCATACTGTAACTCTTCGTGAAAAGTCCACACGCTCTTTAGCTCTGAATACGACAGCCAGGAAAGATATGCCAACCAGGAAGGAAACCGAGGCTCTGAAGTGAAAAGGACAGGTAGAAAAAGAGAGGAAAAGGGAGGCAAAGAATAGCCTAGCAGGGCACACACCCAGAGGACCCTTGTTGAGGGACACCCAACTTGAAGATAAAGAGGTGCCTATGCTGGAGAACCATGGCGATCTCATCACGGACACATCTGCTATGTCATCTGGCGACATTCATCTCCTTTAGGACCTCCATGCCAGGAGCCCAGTGTGACTCCCACCTGATCTTGATTAAGCCAAGTATCTGTTGCAAGGGACACTTCTGCCTGCTGTCCCCAGCTCATAGGGTTCACATAAGAAGGAGGTGGCAAGTGTGAGTACAGTTTGCAAACTTTGATGGGAGGTAATCGTTCACTTTGGTACCTGTGACGTGCACTCAGTTTGCTATTGTCACAGTTTGCTATTGCTTATTTCCAAAGGAGCCACAGACTATCAGACCCAGCAAGAAGTCAGATACCCTCTCCCAAAGGAAGTGAGGGGTAAGAGCCATGGAACAATCAGCGTCTTTTGCTGCTGTCCAAATTCAGGTCCTGGAAAGGAGCATTTACCCAGAGAGCCTTCTGCTTCATTTGCCTTGATCTTGGCAGGCAGCGAGGTGTCCTGCGGAACTTGATGAAAGACACAAAGCTCAAGCCAGAACAGGGCAGCAGAGAGGGCTTTCCTGGAAGCTGAGCTCACATCACACGCTCTTCTTCTCTGCTGACATATGAAACTCTTTAGCGGTCTGATAACACACACAGAGATAGAATCTCAGGTTCCTGTGGGGAGAAAACAGATCCTGAGAGATGTGTCATACCGATCTGTCAGATGCAGGGCTCTTTCTGGAAAAGCCTGGTGGGAAAGCAACTCAGCCAAAAATCCACTGTGCTGACCCAAGTGCAAGGGTGACCAGGGCTGCCTCTAGGATCCTGGTGGCCTTGTTATCTATTTCTAGAGAAAAAGTAGGAAGAGGTCATGCGCAAAACCAAAGCAAAACATGGGGAAAGTGCTGCCTTATCCCCGGAAATCATTTATTTCCCAGAAATACAGACTTCTTCGGAAAGATAGCAAGAGAGAGAAAAAGTCCTGTGTTCAGACTCAGATTCAAATTCAGACTTTGGCAAGTGACTTAAGCTCTTTGAGCCTTAGTTTCTTTTTGTAAAATGGTGATAAAAATTCCTACTATGCAGGATTTTGTTAGAACAATTAAATAAACGTGCATAAAATAACAAGCATGTAAAAATGGAAAATATTTCTCAGCTTCCCTCCTGGAGGGAATCTTCCAGCTCTCTATATCTTCCCTAGATGTTTCCACATTGCTTTTTATCCCTGCGGCACCACTGATACTGCCCACAGATAAGAACTTGGTTAAGTGCTGGCTGAGAATTCTGGTTGTTTAATGACTGTCTCCAGAAACAGGCCCAGCCCTGAGCTCACTGCCCGGAAGCCCCAACACGCAGGAGATGTTTTGTGAGTCCTGGGAGAAGAGCTGTTTTCCATTTTTTTCACATGTTCTATTGGCCGAGGACTGTGCTGCACACACACCGGATGGTGAACCCATGCCAGCTGTCTTGGTTTCACTGGATCTTAAAAGATAGTTCCAAACCCAAATGAGATGTTCCCGAATTCACATTGTTCTGTCTGATGGTGTTTTCCATTTCCTGTTGGGTCTGGACAGCTTGGCAGAAACTCAAGGAAGGAAGCCTGCTGGTAGAAGATGCTGGGTGAAATGCTTTATAGCCCTTGGCTTGTATCATCCTCGCACGGGGTCGCTATGCCCATTTTTTTTTTTTTTAATAATTAAATTTATTTTTTTTTTAATTACAATACTGTATTTGTTTTGCCATACATTGACACGAATCAGCCATAGGTGAACACAGTCGCCCAATGCCGAAGCATTGGGCTATGCCCATTTTATAGGTGATGAGACTCGAGTGCCCTGAGGGTCAGTAACCCAGGCAGTCTGACGGCTATAGGGACTGCCCAAGCTGAGAGTCACATCCAGCACTTTCAGGAGACAATGAGAGAAGGAGAATTCTAAGAAAAGTTAAAAATGTCATGCCTTCAGGTGTTTGTAAGCTTCAGAAGCCTCTGAAAGCTGGCAGCTCTTGCCTTTACTTGCATGTCCGAGTGAAGTATAGCCCAGGACTCTCTTTGCCTCCCTGCCCTCCTTCCCATCTCTGCTCTCCCTCAACCCCTTCCCCCAAGCCCAGGGGAGGACCGCAGGGACTTGCCTCAGCCGGGTCTGCCTGAGTGGTGGGCGCCCTTCAGCAGCCCCAGGAGCATCAGGCAAGGCAGGGCGGCTGCTAATTTGCGTCTTTCTTTGCACGAGGCTCTCTGCCCCTCTCTCCTTCAGGATGTTTTTAGTTTCTCCCAACAATCAAGTAAGCCCAGTTCAGTGTTACCGGTTCAGTGGTCTCGGTGCCTAGGGTAAAAAGCCAAGAAGAAAACTGGTGCCCGCATTGTGTACACTGTTTTCTGGAAAAGGCGGGACTGTCTCCTGCGTGGTTCAGGGCTGCTCACCACCGTCTGCGCCGCAGGGCCGCCTGCGCCTTGAGTGTCAGCGCCCCAGCGTTTGGGAGCAGGGTCTGTGTCCACCCTTCATCTTCCTGAGCTGTGGTGCCGCCAAGCAGAAGCCACACGTCTTTGTACCCACATCCTAGAATTAAACCTGCCATATAGCAGGCGCCTCAAGTCCTCTGGAATCAGGACGGAGGGGCGGTTCATTACACTTGGGATTCTCATAAGCCCACAGGGTTGGGACCAGTAGGTACACTATGCACAGGTGGAAGCAGAGGCAACTCGGACTCACCTGATCAGATTCTGGAGTCCATATCTGAGGACATTCCTTGGCATCTTGCGCACCCACCCTGCCCTTCTCAGCGCCAGGATGGGCAGGCCCATGAGTCTCATTGAGGTAAGCCCCCTGGATGCCAAACAGAACATGGAGTTCCTCTGAGCTCAGCTTGACTTCAGTTTCATAAGTTATAGGGTAAGGGAGTTAGAGAAGGCGAGGTTCAGAAAAAGAACAAGACCAGCACTTTACAGAAACAGATGACCTTTACCGAGGTGAGAAGGGACAGCAGTTAGATTAGTGAGCTGCTGCACTAACAAGAAAAGAGTACGTATACATAGGCATAGATGTGGAAATCTACTGTCTTAAGGGGGCCGGGGGCCTGTTCTTCTCCAAGGTTGTTCAGAGTAGTTATCTCTTAAACAGCTGGGGCAAGGAATTCGGGAGATAGGCCAGAGGCTGAGACTGGCTGGGAGCTGGGTGTAATCAACCTTAATGTCCATTTTTTTTCTTCCGGTGAGAGAGTTCTTTGTTTTGCATAGAATGGTGGGGAGGACCTGGAGGGGAGTTTTAACTCCAGGCTATTTTGAGCCACGTAACTTTCCTTTATAAGTGATGATGAAATAATTATATTTTTTCAGCAATGGTTAAAAGCCAGATGCTATTCAATGTTTTATATATATCACTTTAATCCTGCAAAGGACAGTCTTCATTTTAGAGTTGCCTTTTAGAATTTTAATCATTTGAGATTGTCCTCATCATACAAATGAGAAAACTGTTGTCCAGAGTGGATAGTTAACTGACCTAATGTCACATAGCAAGAGAATCACAGAAATGCGATTCTTATTCAGACCTGTCTGGTTCCAAAGCCCATTGAATGGCCATATATGGAGGCTGGCATGAGGCCTTTTAAGTTGTTCTTGAGCACCCTGGGGGCACTGCGTGTTCTCATTTCTTCGATGGAAGCCCTGACATCTTCCTTTACTAAGACACCATCCCTCCTATCTACATGTTCTGCTCCTCTGATATATCATTACTATTTCCATTTTGATGGAAGCATTCACCCTCCCTTTTACTCTTGTTGTTAACTAAAGGCCTGGCCTCCACGCAGGGAGGAATTAAGTTTGAGGACAGATTAGGGAAGACTTTCTCTTCCTCTATTGCCAGAAAATCATCCTTTGTCTGAAGCAGACCTGTAGGTTCCCTGAGGGGTCAGGAAGGACAGCAAGAAAGGATGCTGGGCTGGTCCTGTGCTCCTACAGCCCTAACATCTCCAGTGTCACCATGCGCCCCAGGATGTCAAAGGTCAGGCCTTGTTATGAGGATTAAATGGAAGAGGAGGGTGCCTGGCACAGTGCCTGATCACACAGACTGCAGCCCCCAAGTGTCCCCTCTTTCAATTTCCTAGCATTTCTGTCTCTCTCTGCTGGACCTTCCTGCCATTCTCCCCATCAGGCTCCCTTTTCTTCACTGCAGAATTATGTTCCAGACAGCAGGAAGACTCCTGCCCTCTGGCACCCTGTAGACAAAGAGCAAGAAGCAGTTTCAAGTTGGGGGAAAGGCAATGTGGTCTGGGAAGACAGAGAAGGCCAGCCCTAAAGCCCAGGGATGGGAGGGCAAGCTGGTAGGAAGAGTGAGGATCTAGTTTTTTCCCCACATATGAATAACTCTGTGTGTGTGTGTGTGTGTGTGTGTGTGTGTGTGTGTGTATGTGTCTGATTCAGGTGGGTGAGTGGGAAGAGACAGAGAGAGAAATAATAGCTATAATTAACAGTCATCATGTTTTGAACACTTATAATCTAAGTCTGGGCTTGAGTTCTGGCCCGTTAATAACCATGTGTGACCTTGAACCATTCATTTAAACTCACTAGGCCTGTATGATCTTATGCTTTCAGTTGTGAGAGAGGTATTATTATTCTCATTTTGTTAATGAACAGATTGGCTGAAGTCACACAGCTAGTGTAACCATTATGATTGCATACTATGTCAAAAGCTTCATAATGAGTATGTTTTATGTACTACACTACTTAATTTTCACAAAAATGTAAGAAAATGTTATATATTAACTTGTTAGCACCAAATCCATTGCAACTTAAGATTCAAGGGCAAGTACAAAGCTATGAGTTGGGGAGCCTGAGATCAATTTGCAGCGCAATGGTAGATTTTAATATATGGCCTTAAATACAGACACCGTATTAAAAAGCACAGACATTACTTTGCCAACAAAGGTCCATCTAGTCAAAGCTATAGTTTTCCAGTAGTCATGTATGGATGTGAGAGTTGGACCATAAAGAAGGCTGAATGCCGAAGAATTGATGCTTTTGAACTGTGGAGAAGACTCTTGAGAGTCCCTTGGACAGCAAGGAGATCCAACCAGTCAATCCTAAAGGAAATCAGTCCTGAATATTCATTGGAAGGACTGATGCTGAAGCTGAAGCTCCAATACTTTGGCCACCTGATGCAAAGAGCCAGCTCATTAGAAAAGGCCCTAATGCTGGGAAAGACTGAGGGCAGGAGGAGAAGGGGACAACAGAAGATGAGATGGATGAATGGCATCACTAACTCAATGGACATGAGTTTGAGCAAGCTCCGAGAGATAGTGAAGGGACAGGGAAATCTGGCGTGCTGCAGTCCATGGAGTCACAGAGTCAGACATGACTGAGCAACTGAACACAAAGATTAATTAACTCATTCTGATTAAACAGGTAGTGAGGACCCGCTTCCGCTCAGGCATGATGTTAGAAGAAAGTGAATGTCGCTCAGTTGTGTCCAACTCTATGCAACCCCATGGACTGTGCAGTCCATGGAATCCTCCAGGCCAGAATACTGGAATGGGTAGCTTTTCCCTTCTCCAGGGGATCTTCCCAACCCAAGGATCAAACCCAGGTCTCCCGCATTGCAAGCAGATTCTTTACCAGATGAGCCACAAGGGATGCCTAAGAATACTGGAGTGGGTAGTCTACCCCTTCTCCAGCAAATCTTCCTGACCCAGGAATCAAACTGGGGTCTCCTGCATTGCAGGCAGATTCTTTACCAACTGAGCTATCAGGGAAGTCTGATGTTAGGTGAGGAGCATATAAAATAAATAAAATTTAGCTGATGATCTTGAGTAGCTTGCTCGTTGACATTAAGTACCTTATGGGTATTTTGGGTTTTTTCCCCTGCTGCCGCTGCTAAGTCGCTTCAGTCATGTCCAACTCTGTGTGACCCCATAGATGGCAGCCTACCAGGCTCCCCGTCCCTGGGATTCTCCAGGCAAAAACACTGGAGTGGGTTGCCATTTCCTTCTCCAATGCATGAAAGTAAAAAGTGAAAGTGAAGTCGCTCAGTCGTGCCCAATTCTTAGCGACCCCATGGACTGCAGCCCACCAGGCTCCTCTGTCCATGGGATTTTCCAGGCAAGAGTACTGGAGTGGGGGTGCCATTGCCTTCTCCTCAACTGTGGAATATAGAGAACACGGACTCTTCTTCTTATCCAGAAACCTGCTTATCAAACAGAGCCAGTTCCTTCACAGCAGGAAGGGTTGTTGCTTATGACTTGGTGCCCTGGGCTTGAGCAAATCAGACCTGGAAAGTCAGCCTCTTAGGAGAAGCTGCCCTCTCCTCTGTGGGGAAAGAAGCAGAGAGAAGTGGAAAGAAGGGTTGGGAGAGGGCGAGGGAGGGTCATAGGCTAGAGGCCGGCGAGAGCCATGAAGCCCTAACAGTGGACCAACCCCTCCTGCTGCAAAGGAGAGGAGAGGAATAACAAGTGGGCACCTAAGGACTCAGTCCTGGGTCCTCAGGATTACCCCCCGCCCCGTGCCCCAGTCCTCCCTGGCCTCTACATCCCTGATGAGAGCAAAATGTGAAGGCTGTGGCAACAATGACTTAATTCTGCTCTGTATTACCATGGTTTGTATATTTTTCTCACAACTTTCACATTTTAACTCCTTGTGGGCAGACACCATGATTTATACATCTTGTTGTCTTGCTTCCCCAGCCTCCCATTAGCAATAATAATGGCTACTCTTCCTTTTGGAGCTAATATCTACACATGGTACTTTATTCCAAAGACTGTCCTAAACTGGTTGCCTGCATTATTTACTTGAATATTCACAATCATTAAATTTGAAAGCTTATACCTTCCATCTTACACATGTGGGAACAGCCACTGACAAATGTTAACTTGCATTGATTCCACACATTTCTACAAACTGGTAGAGAAAAGATTTGAAGAAACCTCTTCACCTCACATTACATGCACTTTGTGTACTTAGCACAGCATCTCTGGTCCCGTGCACACTAACCCCCAGTGCCTTCTCAGGGAGTGACTCCTACACCAGCTCCTTTCTGTCCTGCTTCACACTCTCCTCACTCCCTATTGGACCCCTGCGTCCTGCAAACACACATCCCTAAGAATCACCTGCTTTGAAAAAATGTCTCCCTCGACTGTACACCTCCTAAAATGTATCCGCTCACATAGCCCAAATCTCTGTGATTCCCCTCGAATGTTCCTGAAAAAGCCAGCAATGTAACCCACCCAGCACATTATTTTCAGATCTCAGATGTTTTTCTGGAATCTTAAGAAGTCCCTAGTGCTTATGCCCTGCGTGCCTGAAATGCAAGCTAGTTTTTAGTTGGGCAAAAAGCTGACCAGGATATCCTACCACGGATCAATTTCTAAAAATTGATCATCTCCTGATCATCTCATTAAGAACTTGGGATCAAAAGAAAACATGATTCTGTATGAAATCCACATTTATTTCTTAATGTTAGAACAAAGAATCATTTCACAGTACAGCTCTGAATGAATGCTTCAACCTCCACATCTATCCAATTGGTGTAATAACGTGTTATTTTGTTGGATTATGATGATTAATGTTATTATCTGTCTGGAGGAAGGCATGGCAATCCACTCCAGTATTCTTGCCTGGAGACTCCAATGGACAGAGGAGCATGGTGGGCTACGGTCCATAGGGTCGCAAAGAGTTGGACGCGACTGAAGCAACTTAGCATGCATGCATACATGTTATTATCTGTAGGATCTACATAAATAGAAAACCAGGCAATAAAAGTAAAAAGACCTTAAAAATCTGGGAGCACTCTATGAAGGCAAGATACTACTTAAAAGACATGAGCTTAAGGAACTGAAATATGTTCTTATTTCATGTGAGATGATTATTCCTATGATTTTTATGAGTTGCTCCTCATGTGCTTCAAGAGAAGCATTGCAATTTGAAATTCATTAGTAATTCTTTTTTTCCCATTTTTTAAAATTGGAGGATAACTGCTTTACAATGATTATTGGCTTCTGCTGTACAGCAACATGAATTAGCCATATGTCTACGTATATCCCTCCATCTTGTGTCTCCCACACCCCCACCCCAATTTGGAGAAATCCGAATTGTAGGGAAGTGCTCAAGATAGAGCCAACCCATCCTACCCCTCTAGGTCATCACAGAGCACTGAGCTGAGCTTCTTGTGTTATACAGCAGCTTCCCATTAACTGTCTCTTTTACACATGGTAGTGTATATATGTCAATAATATTTTCTCAATTTGTCCCACCCTCTCCTTCCCCCGTTGTGTCTGCAAGTCCATTCTCTGTATCTGCGGGAATAGAAATTCCTTCCCTGCAAATAGCTGCATCAGGACTATTTTTCTAGATTCCATATATATGTGTTAACGTCTGGTATTGTCTCTCTGGCTTACTTCAGTCCGTATGGTAATGGAGTCTAGGTTCATCCACCTCACTACAACGGACTCAATGAAATTGATTAGTAATTCTAAAGATGCCTGTAGTTTCCCGGCTATGAGAGAGATTCACTGAATTTGGAAACTCAAGTTGGGCTCCCCCTCCACCTCCTCCCCCATGTGTTTGATGCCTGAGAACCAGAAGGAAATGAGAAAGGGAAGCAGCATACAGAGAAGGCTCGTGAGTAATCCTTTGCTTTCAAGAACCTTCCACCTGGAAAAATTACCTGGAAAGTATCATGACGGGCACATGGTTTCTAAGTGCCAGGATCAGAGTTGTGGAGAGGGGGAAGCTATTATAACGTGGCCTCGTGCGGCTGGCTTGGCCCCAGGAGCAAGTCTCTTCAGGGAAGACATCACCAGCACCAGTGACAAGGATTAAGGCTTACTTGAGGGCATGAAAACCTCATTAGTTCAGGCTTCGTTAACCTGGAATTTATGCCAGAGACTGAGTCTGGTTTGATGTTTATCTTGGATTTGCCAGTCCTTTTTCTGGGTCATGCAAATTCACAGGAGAAATCCAAACTGTAGGAGTGCTCAAGACAGAGTCAACCCTTCACAGACAATAGGGATATGTCCGCAGGGGGCTTGTGAATGCTGATGAGACTTTGAATTCCCCCTTTTCAAGGCAGTCAAGTGGAAAAGAAAGATTTCAGCGATCTCCATATTCCTAACAATTTCCGAGCCTGCCTAAGGATCCTTCTTTCTGAAACGACTCCTTTCTTTTTACTGTCACGGCCAGCAGTTGCTTTTCTTACCCTGTGACCACTTTCTACAAACTTTTTAAAAACTAGTGCTTAAGAATTACCAGGTCTCCAAGTCAAGTAGAAAACTTTAACGTAGTCTACTTTGGATGCCTTCCCATGCTCTGGCTTTGTTATCCACAGGATTCAAATTTGTGCCTCAGTGATTTACTGTGTGGGTGGATCCCAAGTCGCTAACCCCGTGGTTGCCAAATCTGCAAATGTCAAGGTGTTTTAGTTCAAAGCAGTGCTTTTGTTTTTGGAATATAGTTGATTAACAATATTATATTAGTTTCAAGTATACAGTGCAGTAATTCAGTTATACACGTACATGTATCTATTCTTTTCCAAATTCTTTTCCCTTTTAGGTTGTTACATAGTATTGAGCAGACTTCCCTGTGCTATACAATAGGTGCTTGTTAGTTATCCATCCGTCAACAGAGGAGTGGATAAAGATGATGTGGTACATTTGTATAATGGAATACTACTCAGCCATTAAATAACGCCACTTGCAGCAACGTGGATGGACCTAGAAATTGCCATACTGAGTAAGGTCAATCCGACAGAGAAAGGGAAATATTGTATGATATCATTATATGTGGAGTCTTTAAAAGAGAGATACAAATGAACTTACTTATAAAACAGAATCAAAGCAGTGCTTTTAAACCCTAGTTCTTATATTTTAATTAATTGTGAGACTGAAAGTCATTTGCTACCAAAAATAAAGAGCTAACAAATGCAAATAATGTACCTTAAAAATAAATGAGAGTGATTGATTTAAGGTAATCCCATAAACTGATATATACCTTTTTTGAGTGTGAGAAAAATCATGCCTTCCAACTGCCAAAGGCCCATAGCCTGTCTTACCTAAGACCAAAGATTCAAGAGCAAACAGCTATGATGGCATGTCATTAACAGTTGGGCACTTCAACCGTGAGCTGAAATTTCCTGGTAAGTTTTCAGAGGTTTCACAAGAATGTCAAACATGTGCACACTGTCTACCAGGGCAGGAGAGAGCTTCAGAAATGCTGCTAAGAAAGACTACAAGCTATTTCCAAGGACTCCAAGAAATGCTATTTATATACCCACAGATACATGAAATATTAAAAGTCGATCTTGTCTGGTCCCTGAAATGGTTCCCCAATAGCATGTTAGTGAGTGTACGGAGTATACATACACACACTCCCCCACTCCACCTCAGTGATCACCAAACACATCACAGTCACCCGTCATCTGAAACCTGTGCAACAGGGATAAGACGGCAGCACTGGGCCACGCATGGGCTTCCAGCAGGAACAAAGCAGATGGCCACACCTTTCTGTGCCTCAGGGCCTTGTCTGGGAGCTTCTCAGCCCCTCTCGCAGGTCTGTGTCTCTCTGGTCAATGCCTAATCACCTGCCTAGGCTCAGCTCACATGGCATCTCCTCTGTGGAGCCTTTCCTGATCCTCATCTCCTCACATTCCCTAGAAGAATCATGGGTTTCCTAATCTTTATTCCCATAGCACTTGACAGGTATCTCTGTTATAGCATCTGTCACACGGTGTCAGGTGAGTTAAGTGTTTTCCTCAAATGAACACCTCTGAATCAGGAAATGTGTCTGTTTTTATAACAGTTTCATTTTATAAGAACCTAACAGTGCTTAACGGTGTTTAAGAAACATAAATCAGATGCTGAATAAATGATGATCTGGCTGATCTGAATGATATAAAATTATACTTGATTTATGGTATCCTGCATTTAACAACGTATAAGAACTCTTCAAAAACACATTTCAGTGTTCCCTGTGACTATCTGAGAGGATGAATTTGTTTATTTGATTGTTGCATTATCTTAGGCTATGCAGAAGAATTGTGACCCTATGGCACACTCTCAAACAATATAAAATTACAGAGACCTAATAGTTCAGGAAGAAGAAAATAACTGAGTCAAGACTTCAACGCTTGAAGCCACAACCTGTTTTTCGATTTTGTTATAGTGTCTCTAGTCTATGAGAAAATGCTTCCATTTCCAAACAATCTGGAATATTGCCTTCATGAAAGATGCCTCTGACCTGTTTCTACCCCCTAATGACTTCACTTGAGGTTTCAGTTTTATGAGTTCATGTCTCTCTGTGAGGCAGGATCAGCCTGCCAGGAGTTTATTATCACTATTAGCTGATGTTTGAGAAGCTGAGGGTATAGACCAAAGTTGGCCAACTTTTCTTGTAAAAGGCCAGAGAGCAAATATTTTTGCTTTGTAAGCCCTGTAGTCTCTGTCACAACTGCTCAGCTTTGCCATTGCAGCAGGAAACCCCACAGACAATCAGTAAATAAACATGGTTGTGCTCCTACGTAACTTTATTTCTGGATCCTGAACTTTGAATACCATAAAATGTTCATGTATCACAAAATATCAGTCTTCTGATTTTTGCCAACAATTTTAAAAATGTAGAAACCATTCATAGCTCACTGCTGCTGCTGCTGCTGCTGCTAAGTCGCTTCAGTCGTGTCCGACTCTGTGAGACCCCATAGACGGCAGCCCACCAGGCTCCCCCATCCCTGGGATTCTCCAGGCAAGAACACTGGAGTGGGTTGCCATTTCCTCCTCCAATGCATGAAAGTGAAAAGTGAAAGTGAAGTCACTCAGTCGTGTCTTTTAGCGACCCCATGGACTGCAGCCCACCAGGCTCCTCTGTCCATGGGATTTTCCAGGCAAGAGTACTGGAGTGGGGTGCCATTGCCTTCTCACACAGCTGCACAAAAACAGGCAGAGGCCAGATTTGGCTTATGGGCCATAGTTTTCAGGCTGTGCTGGGAGTCATTACCAAGAGTCATTACCAAGATGGCCAGTGGCCAATGGAACCTACTGGGGCTATCTGAGCAGTCAAAACGAACGCTCAAGAGATACTGAACTTTTATTAGTGGCACTGGAGAGCCTCACATCTCTTAGCAGCGCAGTGTCTTTCTAAAGAAATAATTGTGCTTCTCACATGCCTTGTTTCCTTGACCTGAGTTTATTTTCCACTGGGAGTATTGGGTTCTCCAACTATGGGTGAAGGTCAAGTTAATACAAGTCAGCTCCTATAGGTTCAGAGAGAGGGATACATGAGCCCAAGTGGAGAATCTCAGGTATGTGAAAATCACATCAACCATTTATCACCTCTTAATATAGCTCTTTAGATCAAGATGTCAAGCTTTATCCTACAAGGAGAAGCAGCTTTAGGAGATTCTCTTTGGATTGGAATGCCCAGACGGGAAGGGAAAATTAGAGAAGCAACCATCCAAATTGTTTTAGTTCTCACCAGCTAGTCTCAGCTCTGCACAAGCAGAGGACATCAGGACCAGAAGTCGAGGCTTCTGTAAATGTGCGGGCTTGTTGTTCCAAGGTGAAGGTGAGGGAGAAGTAAAAATGGAGTTCCAAAGTCTTGGAGCCATAGTCATTAATCTCTTTGTTTGGGACTTCCCTGGTGGTCCAGCAGTTAAGAATCTGCCTGCCACTGCAGGGAACACAGGTTCAACCCCTGGTTTGGAAAGATTCCACATGCTTTGGGGCAACCAAGTCCGTGTGTCACAGCTACTGAGCCATGTTTTAGAGCCTGAGAGCTGCAACTACTGAGCCTACGTGCTGCAACTATGGAAGCCTCTGCACCACCGCAAGAGAAGTCACCACAATGAGGGCAAACACAAGTGTTAGAGAAAGCCTATGCCCAGCAACAGAAACCCAGTGCAGGCAATACATAAAATAAATAAATAAAGCTTAAAAAAAAATCTTCTTGTTTGGTGTTAACTTTTCCACCAGAACGTTGCTGGGTACGAGTTCTCTACTCTAGCTGTCTTGTGGTGTTGAGTGTGCTGTGCTTCAGGACTGAGGCAATAGGCACTATTCTGTTTCAGACCCACTTCCTCCAAGAAGCTTTCCTTGATTTTCTACCCTCAGCTGGAAAATACAGATCTCTTCCTCCTTTGAATTTCTGCAGCACTTCATCTGCGTCTTCTCAAGGCTCTTGATATGTATCTTTATATTATATTTATCTTCAGACTCACTTGCTGAAAGAAGCAAGGTCTCTGAATCGTTCCTATGCAGTTATCATGGTACCTTACTCAGTGGAGATATTAAATATATAGTTACAAACTACATGAAAGTAAAAATCAAATAAGTTGACAAATTGATTCCTCCATAGCACTGCTATAGAGGAGTAGAAAGTCCAATAGAACTTTCCACTGATGGACCTGTTTTTCATCTGTGCTGTCCTCAAGTAGCCACTAACTACATGTGACTACTGAGCTCAAGAAATATGGCTGCTGTAAATGAGGAATTGAACTTTTAATTTTATTTAATCTTAATTTAAATTGCCAGATGTGACTAATGGCTATCTAATTGGGGGCACTGGTCTATACAAACAAAAATTAATTTCTTTTTGTGAGTGGATTATTTAGGCAGAGATCACATCATCTGAATTTAAAATATAATGCAAATCATCCGTTGGAAGTATTGTGTAAGAAATGCAGCAGAATGATTGAATACTCCACTTTTCAAGCAACATAAAGATGCCCAGCTCTGTGGCATTTACGTCCTGGAGAGTGGGGTCTGGTGAAGAGAGACAATAAACCATGAACCAGGAAAGAAATTAAAAGACTAATTTTATGTTCTGTTAACAGGAAATAAGTCCTATGAAAAAGAAAAGCAGAAAAAAAGCAGAGCAAAGTCAGAGAATTGAGTGCCTGGGCCAGACTGAGTATTAAACAGAGAGGTCCAGACAGGCTTCATTAAGATGAAATCTGAGCTCTGACTACAGGGAGATGATGGGAGGTTCGAGCAAAAAAAAAAAAGTGAAAAAGGTACTAAACTCTGCAGAGCAAACAGCAGATCTATATTATGAACTGAACATGGTGTCAAAAGAAAATAAGCCTAGTGGGGCAAAGAGGAAGGAAAACAAGTTTTTTGTTGTTGTTGATTTGTATTAACCAAGCCTCCATAAAAGTTTCCAGAACCAAAGGAATTAAAACTAAGTGGCAGGCAGGCTCATTCTGTTCTTCATTGCAATAAGTTTCTGGAAACCATATTGGAAAACGCAGCAATAAAAATTCAGCCTTGTTCTTTCACCTCTTTGTCCAGCCTGTGTTTTCCCACTTTTACCCTCAATGTCAAGGTCAAGTGCTAAGCAACCAGAGTGCAAACTGGATCTGCTTGGGAGCTGTGGAAACAGCAGAGGCTTAAGACTGAAGTAGTGATTGCTGGGAAGGGAAGTGGGAGCCCTGAGTCCCTACAGAAGGGGAGCAGCAGTGAAATGAGAACAGCAAGGTGAGCACCAGCGGAGACATTGGCAGGGCCAGTGCAGAGCCTGCCAGACCCAGGGAACACTGGCTGCTTTCTCCAAGTGTGGGAGGGAACCTCACGGAACGCTCAAAGCAGGGTGTGACCTGAGCCCTAGTGTTCCTGGGCCTTAGACATGAGCCAGAGTTGTTAAACAGTGAAGCCAGGCACAGCAGAGAAAGCACCACCGGGCGTGCCAAACAACATCAGATTGTGAGATTCTGGAAACTGCAACCTGAGGTTTCTCACTTTTCTCAGCAAGTCCACTGAGATTAGGGTGGAAATCCTCCCCGATCAGATATAATAGGAATTTCACTCAAAGGTCAGAGGTAGAAATATCCCAGAAGATCCATTAAGTGTTCCAAAGAATCAATTGGAAGTCCTTTGGTGACTATCAGGTTGAAGAATCAGCAGGCCATTATAACTTGTATTGTTCAAAGCATCACTGGCAAGTCTGTGAGTTCCAGCATACTTATATACACAGAGAGCCTGCTCTCTGGTAAATTCTGCAGGAATTGTTTTAGTGCTCCCAGGGGAACGATTGAGCGTGAGCTTGAGAGTCCAAGGCAGGAAATAGTCTATACCACACTCAGGCCTTTTTTTTTTTAATTGGCATATAGGGTGCTTGACCAAAATGCCTACCCCTTCAAAAAGGCTTCCCTAACTACTCATTCTAAAGTGCTTCCCCAACACACACACACACACACACACACGCCACACACACACACACACATACTGTCTTTCTTCTATTGTTTACAGCACTTATAATTAACTCAATCGTATATCTTTATTTCCCTCCACTCACCCTTCTAGGGGCTTCCCTGGTGGCTCAGTGGTAAAGAATCCACCTGCCAATGCAGAAGGCTCATTTTCGATTCCTGGGTCAGGAAGATCCCCCAGAGAAGGAAATGGCAACTCACTCCAGTATTTTTACCTCGATAATCCCATGAACAGAAGAGGACATGACTTAGCAACTAAAATAAAACACCACCTTACTAGAATATCAGCTCCAAGAGCTCAGGGACTGGGTGTCTTTATTGGCATATCCCCAGTGCTAATTACAGTGTCTTCCATCTAGGAGGTGCTCAACTAACACTTGTGGCATTGAATTAAAATCCCCCTGAGGGGCAGCTTTCAGCCCGGCTTTGGCTGTGTTGTTATCCCATAGGCTGATATTCTACTTTCCTGTCCTGCCCTGAGAACCTGGTGCCATCCTTCTCTCCCAGCCTACAGGAACTCAACCTCAGCCATCATCCTGGTTCACACATCTGGTCTTGAGCTGATTGGTTCAGTACTTGTTTGTCTGCCAGCAGTTTAGGTGTGATTTGTCAACCTCAACAACTTCATTTAAGCTCACTTGCACCAACTATCCTTTTAAAGTATTTTTTCAATCTATTTTAACAAAAAGTTTTATAAATATTAACTCAGTATACATCCCTCTAATCACCATCACAATCAGAAAACCCCCCAAAATTCCATCATGCTTCCCTCTTCCCACCCTTAACCCTTGGCAACCAGTGATCTGCCTTTAATCTTGACTTTTGCTCTAACTGCTTTAATCTTGACTTTTGAGATTGTCATATAACTGAATTCACAACTGTCATATAACTGAATTCACAACTGGTTTTTGTTTTTTTCACTCAGTATTACTCTCCTGAGATTCCTCTAAGTTGCTACATGGATCAACATGTCATTCCTTTTATTGCTGAGTATCATTCCACTGCATGGATATGCATGTTTTTAGCCAATCATGCAAGATATTCGTGATGCATTTAGCCAATCACTTGTTGAAAAACATTTAAGTTGCTTCCAGTTTTCGGTGATGATGAATAGAATTGCTACAAACATTTATGTAAAGCTTTTATGTGAAGAAGTTTTCATTTCCCTGGGATGACTATCTAAGACTGATATTGTTGGGTCACTCTGTACTGTTTTGTATTCCCCACCCTTACTAATCCCAGCAATGTTTGAAAGTCCCAGTAGCTACACATTTTCTCTAGCACTTATTATTATCGGGTGTGTTTTTTTTTTTTTTGTGTGTGTGTGTGGTTTTTTTTTTTTTAATTTAGCCACTCCAGTACTCTTGCTTGGAAAATCCCGTGGACGGAGGAGCCTGGTGGGCTGCATGCAGTCCATGGGGCTGCTAAGAGTTGGACACGACTGAGGGACTTTACTTTCACTTTCACTTTCACTTTTCACTTTCACTTTCACTTTTCACTTTCATGCATTGGAGAAGGAAATGGAAACCCACTCCAGTGTTCTTGCCTGGAGAATCCCAGAGACGGGGGAACCTGGTGGGCTGCCGTCTATGGGGTCGCACAGAATCGGACACGACTGAAGCGACTTAGCAGCAGCAGCATGGGTTTGGGGGCCATCTAGGTGCCCATTCTCAAGGAAGTGGCTAGAGAAAACATAATGGATGAGTACCACGGAATCTTAGGTAGCAGTTAAACCATGAGATCAGAGGTGGGTCTTTAAAATGATGTGCTATCATATAAGAAACGAAGCGCCAGTCTATGTTCAATACAGGATACAGGATGCTTGGAGCTGGTGCACGGGATGATCCAGGGAGATGATATGGGGTGGGAGGTGGGAGGGGGCTTCGACATTGGGAGATCGTGTACACCTGTGGCTGATTCATGTCAATGTATGGCAAAACAAATACAGTATTTTAATGTAGAATAAAGTATTTAAAAAATTGGCAAAAAAAATTTAAAAAAATAAGACAGTTCAAATTAAGTACAGCAGAAACATAAAAAACAAAAAGACCTTGATTCAATCCCAGCCTTTCTCTCCTCATCATCTCCTCAATAAACAATAACACAATTCACTTAGTAACTCAAGTCAAAAATCCTAGCAGTGATCTTAGATCCTTTTCTTTCTGTTTTCTAATATACCTTGTACATTACTTCCAAAACCAATAAACTCTCTTCGAGTTTATTTTTGTGTATGGTATTAGGGAGTGTTATTCCATTCATTTACATCTTGCTATCCAGATTTCCCAGGACCACTTATTTTATTGAAAAGACTGTGTTTTCTCCATTGTATATTCTTGCCTCATTTGTCATAGATTTTGTGGTTGGAGGTGCATGGTTTTATCTCTGGGCTTTGACATAAATCAAAGCAAGATCTCTTTTGACCCACCTCCTAAAATAATGAAAATAAAAGCAAAAATAAACAATTGGGACCTAATTAAAAGCTTTTGCACAGCAAAGTAAAAATAAATAAATAAAATAAAATAAAATGATGTGCTAAGAGAAGATTGAGCAAAAGGATAAGATAGGAACAGCATTCACACAAACACATGTATACCCTAAAAACACATGCATACTTCTCAGGTGGCACTAGTGGTAAAGAACCTGCCTGCCAATGCAGGAGACTTAAAAGACTCGAGTTCGATCTCTGGATCAGGAAGCTTCCCTGAAATCACTCCAGTACTCTTGCCTGGGAAATTCCATGGGCGGAGGAGGCTGGCGGGCTACAGTTCACAGGGTCCCACAGAGTTGGACACTGCTGAAGCGACCTAGCATGCACACACGTATACAAAATAACCACACGTTTTGTTGGAACACACACAAACAAAAAAATGCATATTAAACAGTACTGAGATGGAAAGGGAAAGAAACAAATATAGGCACCTAGGAATAGAAGCAAAATTAAACATTTTTTAAAGAAGCTGGAAGATTTTTCAGTCTGGTGTAGAGATTCTGACCCCTGACCAGCAGGCCTCTTAGGGGCTTTTAGGTATGTGTGTGAATATTGCATAATTTGTATAACATCGTGTTATTTATTTAGCATAATATGTTTAATTAGTTTATTTAGCCTTTTTATCACTTAAAGGGATCTCAAGCAGTCCAAAACTAATTCCATTCGCTCTAGCCACACTCTTCAAAAGCAGCTTCCTGTTAACATGCCTGTCTCATTCATGCCTCAGTTTTGCACACTTTCTCTGGCTGGAGAATCTCGCTATCCTATTGAATCCTATCCAATGTCTCTGAAAGCAGGAAAGGTTCTGATTGGTCATAAGAGCCAGTGTGGAATGTGGTACATCCTTCCACTCCTATCAGGAGAGTTCTCAAATCAGGCCACTTCACAGTCCAACCTATGGATGAACTTCAGGCAAAAATTCATGACCACAGATTATGGGAAAGAAGTTTTAATATTAGAAGACAAAATATGACCTCCCCTTTCCCCTTTTTAAAGTTTTCTTGCTTGAGGAAGCTTCTCTTAGAAGGGAGGATTGTTGTGAGTCTTCTTGGCACAGGATATAGTCAGTGTGGCATGTGGCTGAGACAAAGGAGGAGCAGTGCTGGTGAAAACCCAGGATCACAGGGACAGAAAAATGAACAGACTGGCTTGTATGCCCAAACACGGGGGAGCTGGAAAGTGACAAGCCCGCCTGTTGAAAGACAGTGAGCTCTTGGGTCAGTTCATCTCCAGGGAACCTCTGCACACTGACACTTTTCAACATAGAATTTTGGCCCATGACATTACCGTCTCCCCTCACACCATATTTTAGTTTCATTTTTTCTCCTTATACTTGGCTCTGGTTGAAAACTGTTACTGAAGACCACATAGCCTGTGTGTGAGTGAATCAAGGCTCAACAAACAAAGCTGCTATTTACCTACAGCTTGTGTCTACCTGTTTAAGCGAGATTATTTTCCTCTGATCATTCCCATGAAAAATAACTGCTTCCAGGGGCTTCCCTAGTGGACCAGTGGTTACGAACCCACCTTCCAATGCAAGGGACGCTGGTTCAATCCCTGGTTGGGGAACTAAGACTCTACGTGCTGCAGGGCAGCTAAGCTGGTGTACCACGACAAGTGAAGCCCGCACACCTCAACTAGAGAGAGTCCGTGCACCTCTATGGAGACCCAGTGCAGCCAAAGAAAAAACCCATTAAAAATAATTGCTTCCAAATATTTTTGAATATATTAATTTCTTTTCTTTCTCTTTCCTTCTCTGAGAATTATAATAGATCAAAACTTGAGAGCAGAGAGTATGTGAGTCACTAAACCAAAATAACTGCAAGGTAACAGCCAAAACTTCTGTAGCACTTGTGCAGAAAAACTGACTTTGAAGTCACAGAAACAATCTCTATGAGTTTGCAAGAACCATGCCTGCTTTATGTCCAAAACTGTATTCATTTCCCACCCTGCATTCTAGTCTTATATTTTACCAGATTGATTAGGTGGAATACAGATCTGCTTGACATTGCTGTAAACAACTGACCCCATTTACAACTTTGTTAAAGACTTTTTTTTTTCCTGTGAAAATATTTATTTCACTTGTCCTGAACCTTTAGGACAATTTCCATGATCCAAGATTAATACATCTGGAAAACAAGCGAGTATTCTCTTAAACCAATTTCTAACCATATCTTTGGGCTGCTATAAAGTGATGTTCTCAAGTCAAAGGCTCAATGACATTGTGTGCAATTATACCTCACAATTACTTTTCCTGATTTCACAAGAGTGAGAGTTAAGTCTGAAAGAAATAAGGAGCCTTGGCATTGCATGACCCTGCCATCTGTGAGGGTGGGGTAGGGAAAGCCTGGAGAACCCAGCAGGGCCCTGGGAAGTCAAATCTTTACCACATAAAAAGTTGGCAGAAAAATATTTCCACATAGTATAGTACAGAAAACTCTCATCTGTTCCATTTTATTGGACGTTAATTGCATATATTAAATAATGCACATATCCCTTACAAAATGAATGAATGAATGTTTACCATCTAAATTAAAAACAAAAGTTTTCATGACAAAAGAAAACAAAATGAATGAATGAAATACTCAAGGAAAAGGACCAGTGTGCTGCTGAAGGGGAAAAACGTCCTATATTTTTAGATGAAGCAGAAATATAAGGTCGGAGTCTTAAAATCTCAATCTATTCAACCTCTCAAAGTCAGAAATTAATTCCTACTTTGCTAAGTGTTTGCCATTAAAACTTAACAGCTGAGTTGGTTCTTATAAATTCAAAATTTTTATCATATATGTAGGATTTTAAAAAATAAAACAAGTGAATATTGTAACAAAATAGAAATAGACTGATAGATACAGAGAACAAACTAGTGGTTATCAGTGGGAAGTGGGAAAGGGGTCCAAAATAGGAGTTGGGGATTAAAAGGTACAAATTACTGTGTATAAAATAAATAAGCTACAAGGATATATTGGATAACACAGGGAATATGGCTATTATTTTGTAATAACTTAAAATGGAGCAGAATCTATAAAAACAATGAATCTATGAACTATGCTATATTCCTGAAACTCATATAATATTGTAAATTGGCTGTATTTCAACTAGAAAATAGAGACAGAACAAGAATTTGGTAGGGGATTGGATGTTGAAAACCTATTAAAAAGAAAGGGGCAAGCTGCCTAAAATGTAAAAGGCCAAAGAAAATATTTACAATGCAATATTTTAAGTCAAGCACTTATAAATAGTAGTTAAAATGAATAAACACATTAGATTGTATTTGCTACAACATAAAGTAAAACTTCCTGACGAGATTATGAAAGTGATTTTTATTATTTTGGCAGTGGTGTCCTATTATAGGTAATTACAGATATAGAATTTTTTTAATTTGGTATATCAAACAAATGCTATGTCCCCACAAATCTATTTCGTTACAACCAAGTATTATAGTTGCTGTGTACAGATGGAAAGCATACATGATAAAATATAAAAGCAAGAAAAGGTTAAATAAGAGGTTATCCTTGAATTATAACACCTACTAAAGTATACCTTTGTATTATACAGTTGTGTCAAAGCTAAAAACGTACAAATCCATACATAATGCTATGCAACTATTTGATCTAATATAGCTCTAACATGAAAGTGTCAAGGCAGTAATAGCTTTTCACAGATAAAGGCTAAGTTCTGAGACATGAAAGCTTTTAGATAATCCATAAAGCAAACCTGAGACATCTTCCTCTTGTTTTGGAAAAAAAAAAAAAGAAAGAAAATTTTCTTACTGAGCCAAAGCTTTAATATATAAATGAAGCATTTAATAAACAAATATACTTAACTACTGCTATAACCTGGAGTAGACGTTCTGACTAAAATGGTGACCAGCAAATACATTCTTTCTCTGTTTCTGATTGAGCCTGTAACCTGATTACGGCATCCCTCAGATTTGGTTATTTTTATTTGTCTGTTTTTGGTTTTGCTTTCCTTCCTTGAACTGGGTTACCAACATATTAAATAAACCAGGAAATCTCCCAGCACTCACCTCACTGTCTTCTTCATAAACCTGGCTCTCTCATCGTGGAAAGCGCCAGATGAATTGAGCCTACGTACATAAAAACAGATTACAGAGCATCTGGATCTGGTTGACTTAATGAGGCATCCAGATTGGTACATGATTACTTTTGCTGCCACAAGTCTCTCAGAGCAAGTAAGCTAGGGCAGCCCCAAATTACAGCCTCAGCCCTGCTCAGGGCACAGGAAAGGGTAGATAACAATGTTTTGGAATAGCCAGTGCCAAAAAATGGAAACGTATCGGGTAAGCCTGATTTCTACTGTTGACTTTGGGGCCTTTAAAAATACTGGCACACATTTTTTCATATTCAAGAGGTACATCTGTGAGATTTTGTTAATTAAAATTATATAAAATGTTTATTAATAAGAATTCCAAATTATAATAGTGCTACTATGCTGTGGATTTTTAAAAATCTACCTGGGATCCAACACTTGCCCATGAAACACTTTTTTTTCTAAATATTCATACTACAAATTAATTAATTCTGAATGAGTGGGAAAATGTTTAGCCATCTTTCTTCCTTTTCGTATTTTTCACTCCTTTCTCTCCCTGCACCACTACCCCCTACACACACAATGATCATACACTCTTTCTTTTATAATTTTGATAAAAAGATTCCAAAAGCTTAATGAAATGTAACAAGCAGTAAGCTTTTAGGATACTTCACAACTTCCTTTGTACATTTATGAGCAATAAAAGTTAAAACTCTAAACTTCACTTTGTACTTTTGCGACGTTCCATCACTTTTTGAAAAAAGGTTTTCAGGCACAGTTACCAAAGTGACCACCTGCTTAAGATCACTAGGCTGGCTTAAATAGCACAGCTGATCTGATTGGCACCACCGAAATCCAATGCAGTCCTCAAAACGACCTCCCAAGACTCTCTGACTTTCCAAAACACAAACACCGCTGCCATCTAAAAAATTATTTAAAAAGAAAACTAGGCCCATTATAATGGGACTTCCCCACCATGTTATTTAATAAAGACCATCAAGATAGTTCGTGGCATTTTTCACTGTTCACCAGGCAGACACAGATTCAGTCTCCCTGCCTTCCACAGGCTAATGGCCAGATTTCCAGTAACTTCCTGGAACTCAACAATCAGGATGGCTTTAAAATTAAATTAAAATTTTAAGCACAACAAGAGTTTAGAAGTATAATATATGAACTAAGTCAGTTTGGAAAAGATATTCTGTACTGTGAATATAAGTTTAATAAACATGCTGTAAAGCGATAGGAACACATCTTTCAGATCCAGTTTTGAAATTTTTCAATTCAAATTTCCAATGAAAGAAAAGACTTTGCTTCAATTTGGTTTTCATGATGTCCAAAACAGGTAGTTGATTTAATCAAGCTCATACTATGTATTTGAAACAAAATTGGTTAAATTGGTTGTACTTTTCTATCTGCTGTGACATTATAAAAGACAGTGTTAAACTTTTCCTTGACCAAAATAACTAATACCATTTAGTGATAAAAATAACTAATACCTACTGGTACTGAATAATTATGTAATATATATATACATCTGAACACTATTTGGTGATTTTTTTTTAACCTATGAGATTTTTTGAAGTCAGTATGTTATAATTACAAAACTTGAAGTCTAGCTGAGCTGACAAATTTTTTTTTCTTCATAATTGAAATTCTGTACTTTAGTAACCAAACAAGGTATGTCTTCAGCTTGGAATTTTTTACGATTTAACAATTTATAGTTTAAAATTCATGAAATCACTGAACCTCACTAAATCAACTACAGTTGATTTCCTTCTGAGCAAATAACTTTATGATTCATCCCATAAAGTAAGAGGAAACACATCAGTGGGCAAAAAGATAAATCCACCCATAGATATTAGAGCCTAACTAAGCTATTTTATTGAAAAAGTGAGAAGAGAATTTCTGGTCTTTATTTTTTCCCTTATTACCCCAGATCACATCCGATCTTACACTGAAATTATTCATCTTTGCATATGCAACATTTCCTAAAACTGCTTAATACAATTTTCTATAGAGCATACAGAACATAACCTTGGATCCCACCCAGCAAGGCATGGTTACTGAAATGCCTCTTTACTAGGTAGTTTTGTGTGACATGTGTGTTTTAACTCCAAAGAAAGCTCCCTCAAGAAATTATTATTGGCAACATTCAACACATGTAAAAAAAAATTATTTGGGCCCTTTAGCTCTTTCACTCAAAAATATCTCCTGGAGCCCCTACACAGCCCAGGGCTCATGAGGTACTATTCTGAAGTCAGGTGTCCAAAGCACATCATCTGTGGGTCAGTTGGTTTATGCTCATTGTAGAGACTAATTGAGAAAGTGGTGCGGAGGAGCTGGGGAGGGGGAAGGGCGGGAAACTAATTTTACTCCCATCCCCGACTTGCACACTTATAAAATTTCTGCTTGCCTCTGGCTTCTCACTGGCACTCTTTCTCCGCTTGTAACTTTCGGACAGCACTATCAAGGAGCTCCATAGACTCTCTGAGAGTCACATTGATTTTAAATGACTTGGGTTTAATGGTTAGGCCGTAATTAAAATCCATTTTCGAAGGCTCGTCTGGATTGGCCTTGAAATTGCACTGGTGAGCCAGGATGGAGATGAAGAGAAACAGCTGCATCTTAGAAATCTCTTCCCCGATGCACCGCCGTTTGCCCACAGAAAAATCATCACGCTGCCCGCCAAGTCCTTGTTGATGAGGCCATCCTTGTCCAAGAATCGGGTTGGGTCAAAGTCCTCTGGGTTCGACCACTTTACTGGGTCATGATTCACGGACCACTGGTTAACAAACACCACCGTGTCCTTGGGGATGTGGTAGCCCAAGACGGAAGCGCTGGCCGAGGTAGCGTGCGGAATGGTGAGGGGCACAAAGCTGGAGAAGCGCATGGCTTCATAAAGAAAGGCCATGACGTAGGGCAGGTGGGGCTGGTCCTCCAGGGTGGGCAGCCGGTGCCTACCCACCACTTGATCCAGTTCTGCCTGTACCCGCGCCTGCACTTCCGAATACCTGTTTGGTGTTAATGGCAGAGAGAGAAAATCAGTGAGGAACACTGATCCTTCTTTCATCTAGAAAGCCCATTACAATTTATTTTTATACCACCGTTCTTTAAACTGGCTACCTGAATCAGTAATTGAATTAACATTTCCAGAAAAAAAAAAAATCTGTAAGTTTCCTAATTTATCACTGTATTACAAGATGGAGTATAACAGTTATATTTCCTATAATAAGTCTCACACAGCTCAAACTGTCTTCCCCATCATAAGTCAAAAAAGGGTCTAAGTTTTCTCAGACTGAAAAAGCACGACAAGAGTAAGGACGACTTCTCTCCACTGGATACAGCAGAAAGTGCCAGGGACATAGAATACTTTTAGGAACTCATGAAAACTCATTTCTTTTGAAATCAGAAGAATAAAAGCTTTTAGACCAATGAAAATGTTTTATAATTTTAACATGCTAATCTTTATACCAGTATAGTCATAAAGTTTAATTTTAAAAAATTTTATGGAGTAAGGTGTCTACAAAGGCAAAAGCACTTGGGGCCCACAAAAATTAAAATGTAACCCTGAAAGTGAATTTTCTTTTTTCTTCATCTTCCTAGACAATTCCAGAGAACACAATGTTTTCATTTTATACAAAGATCATTGGTATCCTGATAGATAAAGGGACATATCTTCTAATTTTAAAAGCAAATCCCTAATGTTCATGAGATTATGGTACAGACTGTAATATTTATTCACTGTTGCTGATAAAACTAGTACAATCCTTTTGGAAAACAAAATCTTATTAAAAAGCAAGATCGATAAGGGTAATTCCTTCCCACTCTTTAAAAGCCAGTGATCTATGTCTGGAAATTTATTTTCAGGAAATAGCAGGTATAAAAAAAGTAACCATAATAGATAAAATTTTAAATATAGCTGAAACATTAAAATATAGCAGAAACATTTAAAATAGCTCACTCTTTAAAGAAATGTTTAAAAAACATGAGAAATGATTGTATATAATAATGTTACTATGGCAAAATATTATATAGCCATAAAAATTACTAAAATTATGTAGTAAAAATTACAAAAATAAAGTTTAAAAGACAGGGAAATGGCCATTATAGTAAGTGGAAACGTCAGAAGTAAAAAAAAAAAAATGTGTAATTATTGCAACTTTGAAAAAAAATTAAGTGTGCCTGTGATGACATTATGGGTAATTTTTCAGAGATTTGCAAACTTTTTTTCATAAAGGGCCAGATAGTAAATATTTTAGGCTTTGTGGATCAAGCCCTCTTACCTCCCAGCTTGTGCTATGGGGTGGAAGCAGCTATAGACAATACATAAATGAATGAGTGTAGCTGTATTTCCATAAGTTACATAAAAAGTAGGAAATGCAGTTTGCCAACCCCATCATATTGTCTTTTCACTAAAAAGAACTTTTGATCAGCTATAGTGAATTGAAAGTGACCCCCAAATTGTTTTATTCCCTTTGCTGCCCAATTGGAGTACACGAAAAGTTCAGTTCAGTTCATTGCCAGCAAAGGAGTACACGGAAAACGATTTACAATTCGGTTTCTGGTGAAAAAAGAAAGAAAGGCAGTTTCAAAAGATAACATGCTCATCTGGGGAAGCAAAGGATTTATTGATTCCATTTTGGAATTGTCTTCCTCCTGATCTATTATTGACTCTCCTTATGCGATTTCTGCCCCTCCTCCATATGTGTTTCCATGATATTAATACTGAAAAGTGATTTTAAAAATACACTCCCCCCCAAATTGTGAAAGCAGTATCTAAGGAAGTACAGGATTCTGATGCAGTGGATTCTAACAAAAGAAGTTTTTACCTCCAGCTTCCCCTACCTGTGCGCCAGATTGCATAACCAGGATTTCTGGTCTCTCAAAGCAATCAAGACTTGCCTTGAATGAGACATTTGCCCCTGGGGTAAGGATGCCAGATAAAATACCGGCCGCCCGTGTAAATCAACGGCTTGTCTTTTAATATAACTATGACCTATGTAAAATTTATGTTATATTTGCTTGATCTGGGGATACCGGAGACATGTTCAATTCGTGCGTGTACAAATTTAGCAGAGGTCCGCGGCTGAGGATCAACTAACCCAGCCGAGCCCAGGGATCCGAGAGGTTAGCAGGTGCCTCCCAGATACTCAGCTTCCCTTTCTCTAACAGACGCAGCTCAGCATTACTAAAGTTACGGCTTCTCCTATTCTTTACGCCAACTCCTCTACGCCTAGAGCGGCGGTTTTATACGCCCAGCACAATCCGCTGGTTTCTGGTCGCTTTCCTAAAGCTTTGGATTATCGATCCTTGAGGCTCCGCCGAACACTAGCTATGTCGTGATACAAAGCCTTGAAGGGTCGGTTCGCTTTTGGCTCCGGGGCCAGGCGGCCTCCAGTCAGCGCTGAAGACCAGCAGAGCCGATTAGGCGTGATTACTTAACATATTTTTTACTACGCTGCCCTTTCCTTCGGAACGTTTCCAATTTTGCTTCTCCGTGCCAATGTGGGAGATCGGAGGATGATCTGGGGCACTTCATCTTGCTATTCCAAGTGGTTTCACATAAATTTATGCCCCCTCGGAGCGGTGAGCTCCAAGATCAGCGATGCCTAGCCCTCCCGGCGCGGTTGGGTTGAGCGTGCACAACGCATCCCAGCCAGCACGGTGCCTTCCAGAGACGCGCTTTCTGGACTCGGTCTCAGCTTTGGCAGGTGGGGACCTGCAGCGAAACCCCAAACCCTCCTTGAGCGCTAGTCGCGACCTCAGCATATTCTAATTCCACTCCACCTTTTACAGAGGGAGGGAGGAAGGCCGACCCAAGCCTCCTGGAGGCTTTACCTGGTGAAGAGAACGAGCAGCCACTGCAGCGCGGTGGAGAGAGTATCCTGGCTGGCGCCGAAGATGTCTGTGATCGTGGCCGGCACGTAGTCTATGTCCAGGCGCGGGCCACCATCGCCCGAGTCAGCCCCCCGCCGACTGGATGAAAGCGTCCATCATGTCGCGGGGGCGGCCCCGGGCCGGAGGCTTTCGCGGTGCCTCAGGAACTTGTCTAGGACGAAGTTGCTGAAGTTGCGATTGAGCTGCTCGAATTCACGGAAGGCAGTGCGCACGGGGTTAGGGAAGCGCTGCAGCCAGGGCAGCACGTCCACCAGGCTGCCCGCACCCACAGTGCGCCCAAACTTCTCGTTGTGGCTGAGCAGTTCGAGGAACTCGGCGTCGTCGTGGCTGTAGCGGCAGCCGAAGCACGCAGCGCTCATGACATTGGCTACGGCCACCAGGGTCAGCGGCCGCGGGTCTAGGGAAAGCGCCGCCCGCGCTGTGGCGCACCAGCAGCTCTACCAACTCCCGCACCTCGCCTACCACGTGGCCCTCGAGGACCTGGCGGCCGCGCGGCTGGCGCGTGGAGAAGGTTCGCATCGTGCTGTGCGCCGCGCGCCGCTGTACCTTCCAGCTCTCCGAGTACTGGCCGAAAGCCAGGCTGCGGCCACCGGACACCAGGCGGAAAGAGGCAAAGGGCGGCCGGTCGGCGAAGGCCGCGCTCTGGTGCACCAGCGCCTGGCGGATGGCGTGCTCGCCGTTCAGCACCACCACCCGGCAGCTGCCGAGACGGATCTGGAAGACGTCGCCGTAGCGCCGCGCCAGGCGTGTGAACAAGAGGTGCGGCGCCGAGCCCATTGATGCCGCGTTTCCGATCAGCGGCCAAGCAAAGGGACCCGGAGGCGCGGGGCCCGGCTGCCGCCGCCGCTGCCTCAACAGCCATTGGCCCACGTGCACTGCGGCCAGCACCGAGAGCAGCAGCAGGAGCATGGTCTGCTGGGCTGACAGAAAGGTCGGCGACAGATGATCGTCCGGGCTGAGGCCGGTGGCCATGCTGGGGAGAGAAGGGCGAAGGCGTGACACTCAGGTAGGCAGAGAAAGACGAGGGCGCCCCAAGCTCTTACCCACCTGCCTCGGGCTACCGTTGCACTGTTGGGTAGGCAGGAGGTAGCGCGTAGGTCAGATCAGGGCTAGCTCACTGAAGAAGCAGTTGAACACGCCTCTTGCCATCCCGAACCCATTCCCCAAAAGCGAGGGGAAAGGTCGTGTTTCCGCCTATGACTGGATTCCCCGCCCCCGCCCCAACCGCGTAACGGTTCCTGCAATTCAAGGACAACACAGCGGGCATCAAGGAGTGGCGCTCAGTTCCCTCTAAATGCCTACCACCCCGGCCCCTGCGACCCCCGCCACTTCTGACCTGCGAGAACCCACGCATCACAAGAGGCCGCAGGAAGGCGGCTCAGTTGACACACTGACCTGCCAGGAGGCGCGGTTTCCAGCAGCGCTAGACAGCCCGCTGGGAGAACGGACTGGGGCCCTTGTGGGGTTCAAGACCGCAATCTCAGTGTCTCCAGAAAATCGGAAGCCGGCCCTGGACACCTGTTGCCAGCTCTGGGAACTTCAGCGCCCACTCTGGAGTCTCTAGGGGTCGTCAGAGCCGGGGGCGCTCGGTCTGGGATAGGGACGCAGAAAGTTTTCTTTGCCGAGCCTCGCTGCACCTGAGCCTCGGCAAAGTCAAGATTTTCTCACCGCGTGAGAGTTGCTATTGAGGGTCGATGAATGGAGTCAACTGCCAGCCCTCACGCCCCCCCGCAAGGCTCTGACAGCTGGCGTCGCAGAGGCGTGGTCGGTTTGCACAGTCACTCTGGAGAGTAAAGCGCGCCATCCCGTCTCTCTTTTTTTAAGGTCTGTGAGTGGGGAGGAGGCAACAGGACCTGGCGGGGGCGGGGCTTGCAGGGGGAGGCGGGGCGCCCTGGAACAGGCCTCTCGGACTACGACTGGGGTCACCGCGCGCTAGTGGTCACGCGAGGCAGTCCCTGCGCGCACCGACGGCCTTGGATCGGTAGCTGGTGGCTTTCCTGGAAGCGGCGGCGAGAACTTTCGGTTCCCCCAAATCACCCTTCCTCACAGCCACTCCCGATCGAGTTTCTCTGGACGCGCGCTCGGGACACCACCTGAGCACCACTCCCGCGCTTTCGGTGGGAGCGCGCTCCACGCCCCGACCGCACAACCTCTCTACCCTCTCTGTAGCCTAGGTTTCCTTCCCCGAGAGAAAATCGCTTGAGATCCTCGGGCGCCCTAACTGGGAAAGGAAACCTGTCAGCTTGGAAAAGAAAACTCGGTTGTGGTGAAGGTTCGCCTTTACTGCATCCCGAACTGCTTTATTTGTATTTTAACGTTCTCGCAAGCATATCGACCCATCAGGTCAGGCCCTTTGGCGCGCAAAGTTCTCCTTCCACCTTGAGCGGCGAGATCAAGAAGCCCTGAAAGACACAGCTCCCCTGCCCCGGGACCCCGACTTGCTTGGCATACAAAGGCCAGCGCTGGCGCGCCGCAGCTGCCTGGAGGTTTCCCGCGTAGAAACTTCTCCAGGTGGCGCCGCCCACTGGAGAACTCGGGGCAAAGCTGGCCGCGTCGGAGAGCCGAGCTGGGACTAACCCTGCGGAGAGCAGGGGAGGGAGGGCGCTCTGAAGATTCCTGGAGCCGGGCGGGGGCGGGGCGGGGGGGTGACGGGGGTGTGGAGAAGGAGGAGGCCGATCTCCGAGAGCCTGCGAACTTTATTGGGTTGAAAAGTTTCTTCTGCTGTCGCCTCCCCCTTGCGTGCGGAGCTGTGCCTTGCGTGCGCTGCTTCTGGAAAGTCGGCTCTAGTCATATCCCTCGGCGCTTCTCACGGCACCTGACACGCCGAGGCGGCGGCGGGGGCGGCGGCCGAGGGCGAGATGCCGACCGCCACCACCCTCCGCGGCGCACGCACAACCGCGCCCTCCCGGGCCACCACTTTAAGGCTGGGTCTGGGCGCGCGCGCGCTCTGAACGGGGACTCTCCTACCCAGGGGGAAGCCCCAAGGCGCAGCACCCTTTCCTGCTGGCTGCTACAAAGTATTTTAAAGACCCTGGAGGAAAAAGATCTTTTCCGAAAGGCTGGGGAAAGGGCGAGCCCGGGGGATGAATGGTAGTTATTCAGGTAGGAAGTGTGCTTCCGAGCTTCGAGGGTTATCAAGAATAAGTAAAGAAGTTGGGCGCTTACCAAGTAACAGCCGTGTGCTTTGAGATTTACCGGCGCCGCGAATCTCCACTGTGTGCCAGTTTACAGATGAGGAAGCAGGTTCAGAAAGGTTATATGATTTACCCAAGTTCACACGCATACATTTACAATCATACGATATAACCTTAAATGATTTCTTTTTCCAAGTAAATGATTGAAATGCTTCCCTGGGCAAAGTGAGGTGATTCTCTACTCCCCATTCTCCCTCTTATTAACTAATAAGAGGTAGACCCAGGACTTGAACCCACAAAGTTGCACTCCAGCTCCATCATACTCATTTATGCTGAAGAAAAGCCTCAGATAAAAGGCACAAATGCATTCTTTCTTGCCTGCCTTAAAAAAAAAAAAAATCAGCTGGAAGAATTTTTAAAAATAATTTCTGGAGTTTTTGCCGGAGGTGGGGCAGGGAGATTTGTTTTAGAGAATTGAATCTTGAGGATTCTAAAGAAATAGTATGCTCATCTTTTGCAAGTAAATTGGTTTTGAATGAAGGATGCCTGTGGACTGTGCTTCATAGCTGACTTTGAAATAACTGGTTAAATTCTAAAGAAAAAGAGATTTCCTAAGAGTTTGACTTTTTGAAAGGTTGAAACCAACATTAAAATATCTTACTTGATAAGAAAATGCCTTTTAAAAATTCTCCATTCAGTAGCTTTTGAGAGGTTCTTTGGAAATGAATTCACACTTTATTATGGGGTACTCAGTCCTGTAATAAAATTAGTTTTTGAGCAACTGAATAAATAGGAATTGGTTTCCCAGGACTCTGCTGGCATATATATCATTTGAAATGAATTTCGTAGCAACCTTAAAATATCCAGGTTTAGCAAGACCCTTGTCTAATAATTGAAGACTGCTGCAGGTATCAGTCTCTCATCAGACTTGAATTTTGTAGACAAGAATTGTGTTTGGGCTACTACCAGTTTTGAGCTGGCAACATTCCTGAAAGCTTTTATCACAGTATTTCTACCAGAATCAGAGGAATGGAGGTGCTTTTAAACCAAGTAAATACCTATCTTAAAAACTACAAAACAGAGCTGTTTCAAAGACCTCCCATATAGCTTTTAGATAAACTAGATACATACCTGCCTGCCACAGAAAATAGTTCAACATACCCTTCAAGCCATGATGCCCTGGACTCAGCTCTTGTGGCAGAACAAGGCTTTAAAAGACAGGAACCAGTTGGGTAAATGCGGTCAGAAAGATAGGCTTTATCAGTTAGGACAAGCCAAAAAGACTGGCTGTGGTAACACTGGGCTTTGGCTTTTCCCAGGCTTTTGGTGTAGACCTCTGTTGGAAGGCCCATCCACTACCTGATGAAGACTCAGGGTAAATCCAGAGAGGCCTGCGGGTACCCTTGACGCAGCTCATGGTGGAGCCCTCACTCTAGTGAATATCCATACCAGACTCTGAAGTTATCAGTTTCTCAAAGCCAGTGTCTAAAGCCCAGGGATCTCCTTTCAGTCAATGACACACAATATGGGGATTTTGCCCACCCCTAAACTCACATTTGAATTGTTTGGTACAGATAACTTTCAAAAGAACAACGAGGCTAGAGAGATAGTTCAAAGAAGAGATTTAAAAATACCTTGTATTGTATTGATTCCATAGAAGAGAAATCCAGCTTAAGCTTGTTTAAGCAGGACAGAAAGGCACTGGCTCACATGAAGGAAAGGATAAAGGTGGTACCTCACAGGATGGAAGGACCTGGGGCTGCTCTCCCACTGTCTAGTACGCTAGTCTCTCCTTGGGCTTCATCCCATATTCTCTCTTCATGTAGCAGGAAAGCTGGCCACGGGCAGCCTCAAATGAACCACCACCCCCAAAAAGAGAACGTGTCCTTTTCAGAGTCATTATTCAGGCCCCTGGAAGGACTCCATTGTGCCAGCTTGGCATCAGGCCACTCAGAAACAGAGAGATAGGGGTAGGGAGAACCTGCTGGGAAACAAAAGGTAAGAGGCCCCTCTGTCCTCAGGTATCCTACTTTTGTCCTTCATTTTGGGTTGAAGGATAACCCAAAATAATAATAATAATAAATCAGCAACTGAGATAGATGCTTTTTTAAAAAAAATTTTTTTTTTTTTTTTTGCAGTGCTGGGTCTTCATTACTCCATGCGCTTTCTCTAGTTGCAACAAGTAGGGGCGACTCTCTACTTGCAATGCACAGGCTTCTCATTGCTGTGGCTTCTCTTATTGCAGAGCCCTGGTTCTAGACTTGTTGCAGAGCACTGGCTCTAGGCTTCAGTAGTTACAGCACGTTGGGTTCAGAAGTTGTGGCTGGTGGACAGGCTTAGCTGCTCCAAGGCATGTGGGATCTTCCTGGGTTAGAGATCAAACCTGTGTCTCCTGCACTGGCAGGCAGATTCTTTACCACTGAGCCACCAGGGAAGCCTCAAGATAGATGGTTTTTGCCTGGAACCCATAGCCAAGAATGCTCAGCCCTTATGTCATCAGTATAGAAGTTGGTTTTCTTCATGGGATTTTGCTTTAGCAGCTCTTCAATATGGCTAGATATGTACTTAAACTAAACAAATACCCCAAAGATGAGATCTTGTCCAACCCTGAGAGCTGTGGTTACTTCCCACCAATCATGCAGTGTTTCTTTTTAATGCAAACTAAGTTTTAGGGCTATTTCAAAGTGTCTAAGCTTGTGATAAATTAAGGTCTTTATCTTTTATCTTAAGACTTAATACCATTCTGAGTCTTTCATTGCACTTGTGAAATTGATTTAAAATAAAATATGAGATTTTACATTTATTTCCATTAAATACATTTTGAAGCTTCCAGCCCATGGAGGCCATGTTGGTACTCTTATGGCATCTGAGGCCCAGAGATCAGAACAAAAGCTGGAAAGTAATATGGAGAAAACAAGTGCAGTGGCCAGGTGACCCCTGGCCCACTCTGGACTACGTCTATGACAAAAATCTTTGGACTTTGGTTTATATTATATATTTACATTATTATCCATACACAATATTATATATATATATATTTAATATATCATGTTACAATATTAGGGCTTCCCAAGTGGCACTATTGGTAAAGAACCCACCTGCCAATGTAGGAGACTTAAGAGACGCAGGTTCAATCCCTGGGTTGGGAAGATCTCCTGGAGTAGGAAATGGCAATCCATTCCAGTATTCTTGCCTGGGATATTCCATGGACAGAGGAGCCTGGCCCAGTCCAGTCCATAGGATCACACAGAGTCAGACACGACTGAAGCGACTGAGCACTCATGCATGTTATAATACTATACAATCTGTATATATTATTTTTCAGTTTTGACCAGATATAAATTCTTAAAACACACACACACATAGTATATAAATAGGCTCTTGTTGCAAAAAGAGTCAATCAGTATATAAGAATAGGCAGAGAAATAGGAAAGCTCATACTCCTACCCCTTTTCAGATGCGGCCACAAGAATCATGTGTCTTCCACTTATGTATAGCATTAGCTTGTACATATGTATGTATTTTTAATACAAGTGAGATCATACTAAAATTACTGTTCAGTGATTTTTTTCAACTTAGCAATTGTCTTGGCAACTTCAACAGAAGGTATAGATCTACCTACCACATGCTTTTAAACTACTGCATAATATGACTGTAACATAATTTATTTAGCCATTTCTCTTTGAAGACCGTTTATGTTCTTTCCAACTTATTTGAGACTCCATTGTGGTGACTTCACTTTTCTGTGCAATTCTCTATACATTTGCAAATGTTTTCCCAGTGGAAAATCTTGAACCAAAGGGGTATGCATTTTAAAGGGTCTTGCTACCACCTCCTTGTCTTCCACAAAGACGGCCAGTTTGCATCTGGAACCTGGGATTTTGTACCCAGTTCAGTTCAGTTCAGTCGCTCAGTCGTGTCCGACTCTTTGCGACCCCATGAATCACAGCATGCCAGGCCTCCCTGTCAATCACCAACTCCCAGAATTCACTCAAACTCACATCCATCGAGTCGGTGATGCCATCCAGCCATCTTATCCTCTGTCGTCCCCTTCTCCTCCTGCCCCCAATCCCTCCCAGCATCAGAGTTTTCCAATGAGTCAACTCTTCGAATGAGGTGGCCAGAGTCTGGAGTTTCAGCTTTAGCATCATTCCTTCCAGAGAACTACTAGGGCTGATCTCCTTTAGAATGGACTGGCTGGATCTCCTTGCAGTCCAAGGGACTCTCGAGAGTCTTCTCCAACACCACAGTTCAAAAGCATCAATTCTTCCGCACTCAGCTTTCTTCACAGTCCAACTCTCACATCCATACATGACCACTGGAAAAACCATAGCCTTGACTAGATGGACCTTTGTTGGCAAAGTAATGTCTCTGCTTTTGAACACGCTATCTAGCTTGGTCATAACTTTCCTTCCAAGGAGTAAGTGTCTTTAAATTTCATGGCTGCAGTCACCATCTGCAGTGATCTCGGAGCCCCAAAAATAAAGTCTGACAGTGTTTCCACTGTTTCCCCATCTATTTCCCATGAAGTGATGGGACCAGATGCCATGATCTTCGTTTTCTGAATGTTGAGCTTTAAGCCAACTTTTTCACTCTCCTCTTTCACTTTCATCAAGAGGCTCTTTTGTACCCAGTAGCATGTGCCAAAAAACTTTTCCTTCTATAAAGAATGATTGCTTTAATTTAGCTTTGCAAATGTAGAATGAAAACAAAACAAAAGGATTACTCGTCTTTCAGATCTGTTCTTTAAAGAAGTGGTATACTTGTGCTCAGATCATCTCCTCTTCTTGACAGATGAGGGAAATCCCCAGATTAAAGTTGATAAGACATTAGTGGGGAGCATTCCGGATTTCCATATCTCTATGGAAGACATCACAGAAGCCAGGGTAGGAGAGTGACGTCAGCGTGCCTTGATGTCCCCTCCAAGATGATGACAGTTCTTTACAGGCCCCTGAACACAGGCCCCAAAAGCCTTCTGGGCTTGTCTAATCCTCCAGAGGAGATTAAAAGCAATAAAGCCAGCATAACATATCATTCGGAGTTTGGCTTCTGGAGCCAGGCACTCTCGGGTGTAAGGCCCAGCTCTCTGACTTATAAGCAGTGACCTTGGCCATGGTAGTTAACTCTTCTTAGCCCAAGTATCCTCATTTGTACAAGAGGGATCATAATATCCCAACCACAGGGGGTCACTGTGAGGATTAAATGAGATATTGTGAGGATACCAATTAGCACAGCTGATGGCAAAGAGTGAGTTCTCAATAAAAGTTAGCCGTTATTTATTATTGTTACAGTAGTACTATGCCCTTATTCCTGCCCAATAAAATCAGAGTCACGCAAGGACTTGGACCTCACAGAGATAAACATAGCCTGCTTGGTTCAGCGTGACGCTTTGGGGTGACACACCCTCACCCAACCGCCTGCAACCTCCTGGAAGTCTAAGGTGGCAACAACCATGGCCTCCTTTTCTTTCTGAGGCGGCACATGAGCGGTCAGTAGCCCCCACTCCAGAGCCAGCCAGGATCTGAGTCTGCCTCTACCACTCTTAACCGAGTGACTCCAGCTGCTGCAAATTGCTTTCTGGGTCCAGTTCACTTTTGGGTAAAACAGAGACCATGCCAGCACCTACTTCAGGACTGAACGAGCTAATACGTGTACAGCTTTTAGAAGAGCAGCGCCTGGTACCGGGGAGGGGCTCAGACGCATCAGTTCTGATCATTACTCTGAGGGAAGCCATTTGCCGCTGCCTGAAAAGGCCAATCTCAGAGCCATCTGCTCTTGGCAGAAGGGCTCAGCATCAGCAGCCAATCTGCGTTTTCCTCCAGCTCCCACACGGAGTCATGCAGTCCTTCTTCCTCACCTTGTTTCACCTCACCCGGATGGACACGCTCCACTTCAGGACCCTCAGAGCAGAGGCAGTTCTTTAGGCAGGAGGATGCCATGCTCCCAAAAGATCCAGGAGGAGGCTGAGCCGGGTGCCTTCCTCCAAGCCAGGCTCTGGGCCGGTCCCTCCGACAGAGCAAAGGATCTGGGACAGCACTGGGGCCATCACTGCCAGGAAGAGTGAAGAAAATGACAGTCCACGCGGTGCAGACAGGAGAGGGCCCAAGGGAGCGCTGTCGTGGGGCCTCCCGGGACTGGCATGAATGAAGCCATGCCCCCTGGCTCCCAGAAGAGACCACCTACATCCTTCCCAGGACAGGTCTGGGTGAAGGTGGGCTGTGGCTCACACCTGCGGCACCCAGAACATCGAACAGCTGCACTGGAGAAGCTCAGGCCGTCTAGGGAGCACGGTCCAGAAGGCCGGGCAAGGAGTCTCTCCACCCCTCCTTGTTAACTGCCAGGGAGGAAACGCTCCCCTGGCCACCGTGGAAAGTCGAATTCAGCCATCTGCACTGTGGTGGTGACTAACCACCTTCTTTCCTTGAACTATTGTGCTGAGTCAGCCTGTGGCTTATTTGTTTTACGGGTTGGTTTGCAGAAGGAAGTCAGGACTTCTCAGATTCTGCGCCTTCGCAGCACACACCATCACCTGTTTTCAGGTGCAGCTGGTGCCTCTTACCAGGCCCCCAGGGCTCTGTCCACAGTTTCAGGGAGCGTCTGATACACTCACCTGAGCTCCTGGGTTGCCGGGTTACCTCATGGAATACCTGGGGCTCTGGGGTAAAATGAAAATCTCTATCCCATTTAAGAACACGTGACGGGCTCTGAACCAGTGGGAATCCTTGTGCCCTTCTCCTGCTGGGCTCTGGGTATCATACTTGCAGCTCCCAGAAGCAGCTCAGAGAGGTGAAAATCAGATTACAAGTGTCATTTCATTTAACACAGAATATGCACTACAACAGTTTGAGTGCCACAGGCAGAACTCTGTGCCCAGTGAAACGAGAGGATCCTCCTCCTCTCCGATGTGGTAGTGGTGAGGTCAGGCGAGGGCTCATTCTCCTCCGGTCTGTTAGAGTGCTAGACACCACAAAGCAAGTCAGGACAGAGAGAGGAAAGGAGTTAAATTTCCCTCCAAGTGCCAGGCACTGTGTTCAGTGCTTGACAACTTCATTTGCTTCTCCTGATCATCGGAAATGTATAGCCATCGTTAGCCTGCTTTACATATAAGAGGGTTAAGCTTCAGACACGATGGACTGTTTGCCAGAAGTCTTACACACTGCGAGTGATTTTTAAATTTTTATTGGAGTATTGCCGGTTAACAATGCCATGATAGTTTCAGGTGAGCAGGAAAGGGACTCAACCATACGTACACATGTATCCATTCTCTCCTATCCAGGCTGCCACACAACATTGAGCAGAGATCCGTGTGCCATACAATAAGTCCTTGTTAGTTATCCACTTTAACTATAGCAGTGTGTACCTGTCCATCTGAAACTCCCTAAGTATCCCTTCCCCCTTTTCTTCCTCTCTGGTTAACGGTAAATTCATTCTCTTGTCTATGAGTCTGTTTTGTAAATAAGTTCATTTGTATCAATTTTGATTTTTTAGATTCCACATATAAGGGATATCATGTGATATTTCTCTTTCTGTGTCTCCCTTACTCACTCAGTATGACAATCTCTAGGGGTCAAGATCTGTACTCGGGTCTACAGGCTCCAAAGCCCACCCAGACCATAGCGGTCAACACTCGTTAACTGATTGCCAGTGTCATGAACTGAACAGCAGCCCCTCCCTTCCGACTCTACACTGTGCGTATACACTTCCCTGGCACCCACATGCCTGTGAACGACCTGGGTGATCCCAAGCCTCTCCCCACTTCCCCGGGAGAGCTGACATCCTCCGGGGAGGCCAGGACCCCAACAGGAAAAGCCATCCTAGTTCCCGTGTGAGATGCAATTCAGACCTGCCTTCTCCTCTGCTATCTGTCCTGCACAGTTCAGTCTCTGTAATTTACAACCCAATCTTGGGAGGGTTTTTAAAAAATTTCCTTTAAAACAGTGGCTGGAATGCAGCCTCCACATGGGCTTCATGACTAGATCTGCTACATTCAAATGCATTATATTGAACTTACTATAAAATTCACACTATTCCAGACTCCCAGAAATGACAGTTTTATTTAGAAGTTAGTGAGCAAAGTGATGACTTCACTGGTCCCAATGCCAAAATCTTAGCTCAGTGTTTCTCAAATCTTAGCTCAGTGTTTCTCAAATCTTAGCTCAGTGTTTCTCAAATGTTTCGTGCTCAGGACCTCTTTCTACTCTTAAAAAAAATGTTACAGAAACCAAAGAGCTATTGCTTCATCTAAGTTTTATCTAAATTCCATGGATAGTGGAGCCTAGCGGGCTATAGTCCATGGAGTTGCAAAGAGTCGGACATATCTGAGCACACATGCACAATTTTAGAAATGAAATTTATTCATTAAAAAATAATAAACATAAAACATGTTTACAGAAATAGCATATTAGAAAATATCTCTGTTTTCTAAAACAAAAAATATTTAGTAGGACTGGCATTGTTTTACATATTTGACAAATCTCTTTAATTTCTGATTTAATAGAAGACAGATGAATGTTACCTGATGTTGTAACCAATCTGTAGTGATATCGAATGTCAGGTAGCCCCTGAAAAGACCCCTGGGTGATCTTGCTAGAGAAGAATGGGGAGAAGGGCACAGACTACCTTATGACCATAATTTTAACCTTGTGGATTTCCTGAAAGCATCTCAGGGACCACCTACCCTCCCAAGAAGTCCCTGGGCCACACTTTGAGAATCACCGTCTCAGTTCAAAGGTATGATTTTTCTTGTGAGAAAAATCCATCCAGTATTAATATCTAAAGAACTATGGTCTTGATGTAGGAACTTGGTGGCAGTGAGGGTAGATTTCAGAGGCAAACATGTCCCAGTGATGGATTTTCTAAGGAAAGCCCCTGAGACACGTGTGGGCACTTCTAAACAGCTGGGCTATCACAGAGGTACCACCCCCAGATGATGGGTCTAGTGGGGATGGTGCAGCTTAACCCCTGAGCAGGGCCAGAAGGAAGAGGCAGAGTGGTACCCACATCTCTGCTGCCCGGAGCCCAGGTGATGTCTGAGTCAGCGACTGGGAGAGTGTGGCTCAGACAAAGAGGGCGGGGAGCGCCTGCGCAGGTGTGGGGCCAGAAGGGCATCCGAGCCGGTCCTGGGATCACAGCGGCTCTTTCATTAGCAGCTCTGCCAGTGATGACAGTGGCGCTAGTAACGACGTGCTACTAATACTGGAAGAACTACCGTTTACTGAGCGCTCTGAGCCAGGCGAGTGCCAAGCACCTGACATGAGTCATTTATTAATCCTTCACAACCAGCCCTCTAAGGTGGCTATTGACCGTAATCCCTTTCCTGCAGACAAAGACAGCAAGACAGGAGGAGCTGGCGTTATCAACCAAGGCCACGCAGCTCCTGTGGTTGCTGCACTGTGAATTCGGTCTACCAGATCGCAGAGGCACCCTGCAACCTCTACTCCAGGCCAGGTAAGCAAAACCGTAAGAGCTGGAGACATGAACATCACTGGCTCCTATTAGATGAAGCACAGGGACAGAGTGGAGACCTTCTCCCACTCCAACCAGCCTTTGGAGGCTTCAGAGCTGAATTGTAGGGATTTCCTGGTGGTCCAGCGGTTAAGACTTTACCTTCCAATTCAGGGGTTCGTTCCCTGGTCAGGGAGATGGGATCCCACATGCCTCTCAGTCAAAAACAACAACAGCAACAAAACCAAAACATAGAACAGAAGCAATGTTATGACAAATTCAATAAAGACTTGAAAAATGGCCCACATTTTTAAAAAAATCTTTTTTTCTTTTTAAAAAAGCTGAACTGTAATGGGGTCTTCAACAGTGAGGGAGGTGGGGTGCTGAGGTGACAGCTTTTGGTGCATAGGTCTTTCCTCAGTTATAGGGCCCCTCCTGTGCCCCTCCCCACACAACTCTGGCCTTCCAAGAGTCCTGCCACTGTTGACACCAGCCAGGAAGCTCAGGCATTGTCCCAGCCACCTCTACTGCCCCCTGAAATCTACAAGATGTACCCCCTTTCAAAGCTCCGACATGGCGTCCTTCCGACTCCTGCTCCCGGCAGACCAGCTGGCACAAGGCCGCCTCCACATCCCGCCCCTTCTGAGCTCAGCTGCCCAGAGGTGTGAATTTCTCATAAGCAAGCTCAATCCTCCACCCCCATTCCCTGAAAAAGCAAACAGAGATCGTGTGAGAATTCTCTTCCAAGGCATCATACCTTCTCCCTAACCAGAGGCTCCAAGGAGTTCAGCTTTGCACGAGCTTTTAATTTGCGTGCAGACAAGCACAAAAGACCCAACCGGATATACCTGTTATTTCCCAATGACCTGAGAGCCCGAAGTTTATGTTAAGCCCTGGGTTAGGGCTCGGCTTGCACGCAAGGCTCTAGGACTCCCGCAGGCAATTGAGAGGTGGTGGTGGAGAGGACAGAGGAACAACTCTGAAGTGACAGCACATAATTTAATTCCCCTAAGCTTTCCAAGCATGCAGACTGTTCCTTTTTGTCAGCGTATAACCTAAGTGATTTGTTCTACTCAGGCAAGAAATGTCTAATTTAAACCATATTGCAGCTAAGCTCTCAGTGGAGAAAGAGAGCTCCCTGCAGCTTGGCTTGTGCGTGGTGGGGCCGGATGGCAGCTGAGGCAAAGCAGACTCCTGCAGCCCCTGTGTTTCTTACCCAGGTCATGATTGGAGAAACATGCATTCTTGGGCTTTAATCACCACACTCACTCTTCTGTCTTGTGCTTCACCCCTCGTGAATGGGTTTAATTTTAGTAAGAATGTTTACAGGAGAGTGTTGGCTTGATGTCTCTGATGTCTTCGGTCTGAGTTCCCCTGAGCCACCACTGGCTATGGGACTTCAGGCAAACCTCTTAAACTCCAACTGCTGTTTCACTGTTTTCCCTTCTCTGAAAAATAGCTAGGAGGGTGCAGGTTGACACATTTTAGTGAAAAGTGACCAAGTCTAGAAAGAAAGAGATCTGTGTTCCAACCCTGCTTTGCCCCTAAGTAACTGTGGATTTGAGGAGAAGGCAATGGCACCCCACTCCAGTACTCTTGCCTGGATAATCCCATGGATGGAGGAGCCTGGTAGGCTGCAGTCCATGGGGTCGCGAAGAGTCAGAAAAGACTGAGCGACTTCACTTTCACTTTTCACTTTCATGCATTGGGGGAAGGAAATGGCAACCCACTCCAGTGTTCTTGCCTGGAGGATCCCGGGGACGGGGGAGCCTGGTGGGCTGCCGACTATGGGGTCACATGGAGTCGGACACGACTGAAGCGACTTAGCAGCAGCAGCAGCAGCAGCTGTGGATTTGAGACAAGGGACTTTTCTGTAGGCTTCTCAGGTGGTGCAGTGGTTAAAGCATCTGCCTGCCAATGCAGGAGACACAAGAGATGCAGATTCGATCCCATGGTAGGAAATGTCAATCCACTCCAGTATTCTTGCCTGGAAAATAACATGGACAGAGAAGCCTGGTGGACAGCAGTCCATGGTGTCTCAGGGTCAGACACAACTGAACATGCATGCACTTTTCTCTGGTCATCAATTTCCTCATCTGTTTTTTAAAATAAGGGAATTGGCAGCGATGGTCTTTGCAATTCCTTCAGCTCTAAAAGACTATGTATGTCCTAAACCACTTCCAGCTTGACAAAATAATCACCATTATTACTATAATTATTATTAGTATCCGATTCCCTTCTATAATTCCAAAGATTTCACTAGCCAGGAAAATCTTGTTTTACTTTTAAAAAATACTTTTATTTGCCTAACTTATATAGAGGATACTTTACTGCCCTCTCTCCCGACTATAGGATTTCATATGGAGGCTCTGCCTCTGTCTCATTCTCCATTGAATTATCGAATTTCCCCCACAGCCACGCCAGACTACTAAAAAGTGGTCTCTAAACACAGGCTCCATTTCAAGGCTGTTCTCTCAGCCAAAAATGCCCCCTCCCATTTGCTGCTGTGAAAATTCTCTTTCCTTTTCCTCCCCTCCCCATCATGGAATGAATTGTTTTCCCCTCTGGATCCCTTGAGCTATTTGCACTGTGATTGCACTGACTTTATTCTATCTGGTGTTATTTTTGGTTTCCTACCCAGCATATCTTTGCTCAGCTAGACCCTCAGGACCTGGAAATTATCGGGGACTTGGTCACGTGTATAGCCCAGCCTCCCCACTGTCTTCTCCCTTCCCCTGGCACCTGGTATACATTCAGTGTTCATAGAGGAATTAAGTTGTTGAACCCTGTGGATTTCATCCTAATGGGATAAGAATGTTCCTTGGGTTAGAAGTTCACAGCCAGCCAGGGTTGAGCAGTGCAGATCCTTACCCCGCACCGCCCCCACCTCCATGAAAGCTCACATAGGCTAGTGATAAGAGGGAGGCTGTGGACTGAGGGTGATGCTTGGAGGTCCCAGGAGAAAGCTGGCTTTTGGGTGGTAGGCAAAGTTGGTCTAGCCTCACTTGGTAGAAGGGGCCACATACACCTCTATCCTTTGCCAGGCTTAGAACCAGCCGAATGACCCTCCTATCTGCATGTTTTGTAAATAGGATCCAACTCAGGTCGCTTGGGGAGCTTTTCTGAAACTTTAAAAACAAAAATTGCTATTTAGCTATATTTTCTTATACTCCTCCTTCTTCCAGCATATGGTAACTTCCTATTTTTTAAAATTTATTCCCCCCCAGTTTACTTTACTTAATTTTGTGGCCGTGCTGCACAGCATGTGGGATCTTAGTTCCCTGAACAGGGCTCAATACGCATGCCCCTGAATTGGAAGCACAGAATCTTAACCACTGGACCACCAGGGAGGTCCCCGTAACTTCCTTTGAACATTGCCTTACCCTGGAATGCATCTAGGTCTTTGCTGCCTTTGGTGTAAAGTCTTGTTTGAAGACATCAAGTTCTGTGTGATTTGTCTTTTCTCAGTAAACATGAATTCTAATTTAAAACAAATTCCTTACTCTTTTACTAGGTAGAGATTTTGCAGAAAAACAAATTCTCATTTTTAAATGAATGAGGATTCAAAAAGTTAGCCTAATGAAAAAAAGTTTAGGTTCAGAGCCTTTACACACAGTGGTGGTGGTTGTAAATTCGCTAAGTCATGTCCGACTCTTTGCGACAGCATGGACTGTAGCCCTCCAGGCTATTCTGTTCTTGGGATTTCCCAGGCAAGAATACTGGAGTGGGTTGCCATTTCCTTCTCCAGGGGATCTTCCTGGATCAGGGATCAAATTGGCATCTCCTACATTGGCAGGCAGATTCTTTATTGCTGAGCCACCAGAAAAGCCCTAAGCATAGTGGTAGAGAAATGGAAAAGCCATGTTGTTGGAAAGGTGATTTTAAATTCAACAGAGGTTTTATAATCAAAACAGAAAAATTTTGTCATGAAGAGTGACATAACAAAGAAACAAGTTCTGAGATCCACCTTTGATTTTAGTGCTTCCGGGGAAAGATTCTGCACATTTTGAGCAATTTCTTCAGAAAAGGATCAAGTTCATTGAAAAGGCTCACCATCTTGGTAAAAATATATAACTATTGAAAGAACCAAAGGTCAAGATAACTGTGTTCTCAGAGGTACCTTTTTCTTAAAATACGTGAATTATCTCCCCAAAGATATTTGAAAATCTGCGTGGTTGGTGCACACAGTCACTTTTAGTGGGCCCCAGCTCACTAAAAAGCCAGAAGAGGAGGAGAGGTCATTTCTGGTGACCAAGAGGGCAGTAGGTTGGGAATTCACTGGAAGGTGGTTAGTGTCCTTTTCTTTAACACTGGGATAAGCATGACACATGAAAATTGACAAAACATTCTCACCGAGTAAGAAGAGAGAGAAGGCTGAGACAAGTTAAATAAACACTTGAGAAACGAAGCAGATAAAACCTGCTTGCTGCCATAAGTGCCATGGGGGAGCAGCATTCCTGAACCAGAGGGAAAAGGAATGAAACCTCAGGTCTCAGAGGGGAGAGGTGGCTAAATGCTGACCTTTCCTCCCAGCCCAGTTGGAATGCTGGCTTAGAGAAAAAAGGAGTGTTGAAGGGTTTTTACTTTTAATAAAACATCTCAGAAATGACCATGAACAAGGCAAAGCTGATTCTCACAGATAAGCCAGCGACCGAAGAAGGTGGTAGTGGTTAGAAGCTGGTGGGTGGTAGAGGAAAGTGTCTCCAGCGTTTAGGTCAATAGACCAGAGCAGAGAAATGGAAGTGCAATAAGAACATCTTTGGGGAAAAGCCAGCCAGTCGTTTTCCTTTCTGAATTGAGAAGGGACATTTCAAGTCCAGGAAGGGTAGGGATGAAGAAGAGGAAAGAGCCAGAAATGTGGGGGAAGCTATATGACGTCTGACCTAATAATCTCCCCGGAACAATTTCTTTTTAAAAACTTTTTATTTTATATTGGAGAATAACCAATTAACAATGTTGTTATAGTTTCAGGTGGACAGCAGGGGACTCTGCCATATGTATACATGTATCCGTTCTCCCCAAACTCCCCCAACAATTTCTGTAATGATTGTGACACCAAGTACATAGGTACCCCTTCACCTCTGCTCTAAAGATGTCTGTTCATCAGCAGGAAGAGAAGTTGGTGGCAGAAATCCATGACTTGCAAGGTGTGTGTGACGCAGGGAGAAGCAGTGTCTTCTTTGAGTTCCGATGGCCTTGGTGACACTTCTTTGGATTTAAAACTTTTCCTTGAAACTCTTGAGCATTGTGAAATGAGAGAAAAGGTTTATCTTGGAGTCGTAATAGCACCAGCCACAACCTCAATGGCCAAAGGTTTAAATCCTCTGGAATAATTAGCCTAGAAAATGCAGGAGTCAAAACAGCTCTACAAAATCTGAAGGGAAGGGAAAGATGAAGCCAGAAGGCCAGTAGAATGTGTGTGTATACATGAAAAATGTTCCTCGCCTGTGGTTGTTTTGGGGGTGGGCGGGTGCAATCATCTATGCATGTGTCTATGTGACATATTTTTACACATTTAGTACAAAGTGTATTAAGCTGTGGTGGTGGTGGTTTAGTCGCTAAGTCGTGTCCGACTCTTGCAACCCCATGGACTGTAGCCCGCCAGCCTCCTCTGTCCATGGGGTTTTCCAGGCAAGAATACTGGAGTGGATTGCCATTTCCTTCTCCAGGGGATCTTCCCGACCCAGGAATCGAATCCAGGTCTCCTGCATTGCAGGCAGACTCTTTACTGACTGAGCTATCTGAAAACAAATCCAGATCAGCTCCTACCCCCAGCTTTTTTATCCTAAAGGCATATTACATGGATATCCAAAAGTTCTGAAAGGACGATCTTAAATACACAAAGCATTTCCCAACTGATCACCATGTGAGTGATGTAAACAGTCACCTGTAGTCCTGAGTCGCCTTGTGTCCTTTTCATGTGTAAGGAATTGTAAGTTAATTTGTGGTGGTGCTCTTAGATTTCAGACATTAATAGCAACAAATTATAGAAGAAAAGCAAGATGATATGATTCATGACCTAGAAAGAGCAGCTTCTAGTTTCCACTTATCCTCTGTATCACGTGATATATTTCAGAAACTCACTTAAAATTGAGAAAATAAGCCATTCCTAATTGTACTTAAGGAAATAGCTCATTTATGAATCTAAGAAGATTAGAGAATCTTTCGTGTGTTTGTTTAGAACCCAGGCCAAAATTTTTTTCCAGAGGCACAAACCTGATTTTCCTTTTCCTTAAAAAAAAGAAAAAAAAAAAAACCTCTCATAAAGTTAAAGTGTTTTTTTTTAAAGTAGGCTTCGCATGCAACAACCTATTCAAGGACTTTGATGATAGACTCACCTCTGCTATGAGTATGGAATTTTTGCATTTTTGAGATGGCTCTTTTAAAATGAATACACCATTGTATTTTTGGAGTTTCAATTGACTCAATTTAAAAAAGATGATTTTCCAGCCAGTTGTTTGAATTCCCATAAAACTCAATTTCTACAGGTTAGCTCAAGAAAAGTTAAAAAAAAAAAACAAAAAAACTAAGTTCTAAGCATGTTGCTTGAAACTCTTTAATGTTTTCCCAAACAATTTATAATACATTCCCACCCCGAACTGCCACTTAGCCCATCTGGACCCTTCTCACCTTCCTTCATGCACTGCTTCTGCTCTGTGGTCCCCTTGCAGTGACTCAAATGTCAGAGTTCTTTCTTGCCTCACAGTTTCAGGGCTTACTCTTCTTTTCTGCCTGGAAAGTTCCTCCTTGATCTTTGCATGGTTGGCTGCATCGGATATGTTGTTTTAGAGCACCATTCTTTGACCCCCTCTCTAGAGCAGGGGCCCATCCGAGCTCCCTTGCTCCCAAGCCCATCACTGTCTCTCTGTTCTAACTGGCTTCCATTGCAATCTGCCTGGTTATATCTGTTTCTGCCACTGGATTTCAAGTTTCTTGAGAATAGAGACCTTGTCTATCTCATGCACCTTTCTCTTCTGTCAGTGCCCAGCAAATAATAGATGTTCAGTGAACACTTACTGAATGAGTGGATGAATGATAAGACATTGATCTGTATCTATTTTTCTTTCTAGGTTGTTGTGAAGGGAACCCGAGAGAATGGTGTGAAGGCTGAAGGAAACATGGGCTCAACAGAGAGTTTTTCCTTCATTTTATTATTTTTGACTTGTTTGTATTTTAAGATGGGGAGTGAGAAGGTTTTTTTATGCTTTTGAGAATGATCCAGGAGAGGGAAAATAAGAGATGATAATGAGGGTGTAGCAGAGAAAGAAAATATTGCAGGAAAGAAGTCCTTGTAGTTATGTTGATGTGGTTCAAGGAAAGTGTTAACCATTGCTAGACACGTAGACCCTTTGCGACAGTGAAGGAGGAAGACAGAGAAAACAAGTTCCAGTATACAGTGCATGGTGCGTGCGTGTGTGTGTGTGTGTGTGTGTGTGTGTGTGTTTGCATTGATTTGGGGTAGACAGATAAGCTTGATGCCCTCAGGAATTCCCCGGCAATCCAGTGGCTAGGATTCTGCACTTCTGCTCCTATGGGCCTGAGTTCAATATCTGGATCTCTGACTGGGGAACTAAGATCCTTCAAGCTGCACAGGGTGGCTCAAAAAAAAACCCAAAACGGGGAGTTGGGGAGTGTTTCCCTAGTGTGTGTTAATTTGCTCAGTCATGTCTGATACTTGTGATCTCACGTGTCATGACTGTAGCCTACCCAGCTCCTCTGTCCATGGAATTCTCCAGGCAAGAATATTGGAGTGGGTAGCCATTCCCTTCTCCAGGGTATCTTCCCAACCCAGGGATCGACCCCAGGTCTCCCGCATTGCAGGCAGATTCTTTACTATCTGAGCCACCAGGAAAGTCCACTGCCCTAGATAGCTTCTAATTTTTAGGTATGAAACTGGACATACATAAAACAGGACAACAGCTGGGCATGTGAGAGAGGAAAGAGATGTGGAAAGGTTAAGGAGACATGAGATTTTTAAAAATTATCTTAAAAAAGCAGAAGAGCAAACTATGTAGGGATGTGTAGAAGGACTGTAGTGCTGCCTGTCCATTTGAGTTTGAGCATCATGAGTTTGAACTGAGACAGCTGGATTTGGGGATTTTTCCAGTACTTGAAGTGGGAATGTAAATTGTTACCACTTTTCTGGAGGGCAGTGTCTTTTGATCGAGCCATTCTATGAATCCATCCTAAAGACAGCTGGACATCTTTTGAGAAGATGTATATACAAAGATGTTCAACAAAAACTTTATAATCGATAACAAATAACTGGAAAATATCTAAATGTTCAGCAATAGGAAACTGGATAAATAGAGATATCTGTACAATGGGATATTTTGCAGCTGTTAAAGACTGTATGTCTATATTCAATGATATGGGGAGATAACCATGATGAGTTATTGAGTGAAGAAAATGCAGTGTTCAGTTCAGTTCAATTCAGTTGCTCAGTCATGTCCAACTCTGCGACCCCACGTACCACAGCACACCAGGCTTCCCTGTCCATCACCAACTCCTGGAGCCTACTCACTCCTGTCCATCACATTGGCAATGCCATCCAACCATCTCATCCTCTGTCCTCCCCTTCTCCTCCTACCTTCAATCTTTCCCAGCATCAGGGTCTCTTACAATGAGTCCATTCTTTACATCAGGTGGCCAAAGTGTTCAGCTTCAGCATTAGTCTTTCCAATGAATATTCAGGGCTGATCTCCTTTAGGATGGACTTGTTGGATCTCCTGCAGTCCAAGGGACTCTCAAGAGTCTTCTCCAACACTACAGTTCAAAAGCATCAATTCTTTGGCGCTCAGCTTTCTTTATATTCCAACATATATTCCATACATGACTATTAGAAAAACCATAGCTTTGACTAGACAGACCTTTGTTGGTAAAATAATGTCTCTGCTTTTTAGTATGCTGTCTAAGTTGGTCATAGCTTTTCTTCCAAGGAGCAAACATCTTTTAATTTCATGGCTGCAGTCACCATCTGCAGTGATTTTGGAGACCCCAGAAATAAAGTCTGACACTGTTTTCATTGTTTCCCCATCTATTTGCCATGAAGTGATGGGACCAGATGCCATGATCTTCGTTTTCTGAATGTTGAGCTTTAAGCCAACTTTTTCGCTTTCCTCTTTCACCTTCATCAAGAGGCTCTTTAGCTCCTCTTCACTTTCTGCCATAAGGGTGGTGTCATCTGCCTATCTGAGGTTATTGATATTTCTCCCGGCAATCTTGATTCCAGCTTGTGCTTCTTCCAGCCCAGTGTTTCTCATGATGTACTCTGCATATAAGTTAAATAAGCAGGGTGACAATATACAGCCTTGACATACTCCTTTTCCAATTTGGAACCAGTCTGTTGTCCCATGTCCACTTCTAACTGTTGCTTCTTGACCTGCATACAGGTTTCAGAGGAGGCAGTTCAGAAGGTCTGGTATTCCCATCTCTTGAAGAATTTTCCAGTTTGTTATGATCCATACAGTCAAAGGCTTTGGCATAGTCAATAAAGCAGTACAAAATAAAATCCCATTTGTTGAACTCAAATGCAACTGATCCTATAGGGTATCCTGGAGCTGGAATGGCCCTTTAAAATTGTTCAGAATCAAAGCAAGGGCCCGGGAAGGGAATGAAATCTCGGGTGAGGCAGATCGCACCCACAGAGGACAATTCCCACTGAGGGACTCAGCTGTGGCCATCAGTGGCCAGCACTCCCCACAGCCAGGGGAATGAGTTCCTCCATCCTGCAGGTACCTCTGAGTAACAGGCCACAGCATCCACCAGGACCTGCAGTCCTGCTCTGTGGTTACTGAGGTCGCCAGCATGCCTGTTCACTGTTGTCTTCAGGCTGTGAGAAGCTGAGGCAAAGCATAGGAAATTGTTTTGTAAGCCATAGAGCATCATCAGCTGTGATGTGTCATTGGTCATTATTATCTGTTATGGGTTCCCATCCTGCTTTTCCTCACTTTCCCCAGGCTTAAACAATCTCATTTTCTCTTTCTTATGTTTATTGGCCAGAGGCAAAAATAAGAAGAACAAACAGGGAAATATTCTGAAAAAGAAAAGGCCCTCCGGTTTTCTGCCCTGTACAATTCTCAGCAGGTCTTCTCAGGAGTTTGGGCCTCCCCTCATCCACCCACCCCCAGCGCCAGGGCTGAGTAGGCTGGACTGTTTGGGTCAGAGAATGACCCCATGAAGGACTAGAGCCATCTCTTCCTCTCTTCCTCCCCCATGAGACAGGGGCCCACAGATTATCTGGGGAGTTAGACCAGGAAGAAAAAAAAAGCCACCTCGGGCAACTGCATTTCTTAGTAGCAAGGGGAGATAGTGAGGAAAAAGTTGAAGCCCAAAGGAAATTCTGAGACATGGTTTACAGAGACCACAAACACCTTCTTGTGGAAAATCAGTGGAGGGAAAGCAAAGAAAACTGAGAATATCTTTTTAACTCTTCTAAGAAGATTTATCCCCCTATGCAGCTAATCAACATCTCTAGAGAATGTGTGTGGGCACAGAGTTGAAGGGTTGAGCAAATTGCCTCCCCTGCCTCCGGATGGTTTTACATGGTGGCAGATAAGAGGAGGGCTTACTGCCCCACAGCCTCCCCACCCCCGCCGCCACAGCCCAGCTTTTCCTGTCACTAGTTCTGAAACAGTGAGGGTGGCTTTTCAGACCCAGGCTGACACCAAGAAGGAGGCATTTGCAGTTTTCCTGAAGGGTGAAGCAACCCCATCCTTCCCCGCCTCCCCATGATGGTTCTGAACCACTCAGAAACGCTAAAACAACACACATGGGGGTTCCTGATGAATAATAGACTGCAAATGAGCAGAGAGAGAGAAAACAAATCCAGCTACAAGAAAGGAGGAAATGGTCACTCCTCCCAGAAACTCTCACAAGGACGATAGCACGCAGGCAGCCCTGCACTGCGCCCCCCAGCGCTCAGTAAAATACTGATGTCTTGGGGTTTGGGGGTCGTAGGGCACAAGTCCAGATCTAATCAGTTCTACTTATGTCTTGAGCCAAGGTTATGAGTAAGTGCATTTATCCTGAATGTCTGACTGGGTCCACACTGGCAGTGCTGACAGAGCAGCACTGAAAATCATGGGACTGTGGGGGCCCATTCAGAATACATCCTTAACTTAAAATAGGCCGCAGTACATTGTTAACATAAAGAAAACAGCACATTAAGTAGGACCCCAATTTTGAAATACAGCATAAAGAACTTTCAATCTGCCAAGACCGGAGTGCCAGATGCAAAATACTAAATGTTTCTCTCTGTGATGGGATTATTTTTTTTCTTTATGTGTTTCTGTGTTTTCTGTTTTCTTTCCCTGCCCTGATCAAATGTTTCTACCGCAATTTTGAGAAATAAAAAGCAAGAATAGTTTGGTGAGATGAGCTGGTTTCATGATTGTGAGCACCTGCTCACAAATGTACATGCACACACATACACAGTATGAATGAATCTGTGTGTGTTTCAAAGCTCTAGGCTCCTCCTTCTATTTCAGCCAGGATTCCTTTTGTCACCGGTAAGTTCTCAAACCGAGGGTAACTTCAGTCCACATTTCTGGGGAGACAGTCTCCTAGTACTGCTACCAAAGTAGCTAGTACCTTCCACCAAGGTTTCTGGAAAGTGGCCCCTCCCAGTTCCTCTCCCTCGAATAAGGCCACCAGGGACCCTTCCTTTGGTCTCCACCATCACTCTCGGAATGCGGAGAAAGGAGTGAAGGGAAGGAGCAGGATGGTTTGCTGACCTACAGCTCTTCTCAAATGCCCTTTGGCAGAAGGCTCACACGTGGTGTGACATTCTATAGCAGTTAGAGAGAACACCTCCAGTGAGCTTGACCCAACCCCTGATGAGCTCCAGGGACAGGAGCGAGGAGAGGCCTGCCAGCCACGTTCCCCTCTGGCTGTTAACTGAGGGTAAAACAGGGACTAACTGCCTGATTCTGCAGACGTAGGTTTCATCCTCACTTTCAGAGATCTGGATTTCTTCTGACACTGACTGCTTCCCTTCCTCAAAGGTTCCTGCCAGCCCTTTTGTCTCACCATCTTAAAAGGCTTAAATGGAACAGTGCACTAGGCCAGGGCTTGCATGTTTACATTCTCCTGGGTCTGTTCCTCTGTGTCCTGGTGGTACTGCTCCCATTCTACTGTCGTTCTCTTAGTTACAGCCCATAAACTCTGTGCTGCCAGGGCGCTGTCTTTGGGGGCTTAACTCAAAGCTTCACCACATACCTGTAAATGATTAATAAGCAGTGTTTGGTTAATAAATAACATTCAGGTCTGATATTAATAACCGACTTCGTCAAGTACGACACAGCTGGTGACGATTTAGTGACACAGGGTCACCTTAGTTTTTAGCTTGGAGGAGAGACTGAATGCTGCCAGATGTCACCACGCTAAAGAAATAATAATAAACATATCTGGGTCCTGAGAGAGAACTCTGGAGGATATGTGCACGTGTGCATGTACCGCCTCCCCGCCCGCCCTCCACCCCCCCCCCCCACACACACACGGAAGGAGATTCCTGCTCTTTTCAATGTCACATCTATTGTTGCCTCCCAAGATCCTGTGGGCCCATCTCATGCATTATGACTCTTCCCATCCCTAGAGTGAGCACATTTTCTGAGCTGAAAATCAGTGTTCATTGGTTGGCCATGAGTCAGAAATTCAGAATGGTCTGCAAAAGTTGGGGAAAATAGGTTTCTCAATAGTGAGGCATCCAGCAGCCTTCCTTATGGCCATAATTGTTCAGTGGTATTGAAAAACTTACTCAATACTAAGTGCTTCCAGAGCCTGGAGTTACAGAGAAGAAAACTGTCCTCTTGAAGCTTTGCTCCTTTATGAAGACACTCTGGATGGGAGCTCTATTCTGGCTTATTCAAGTTCCAAGCAAATGTTTGACCTTGCTTGGCTATTGTCACAGCTGATGCCCACCCCTCCTTCATTCAATCCCTCGCCAACACAGACATCACTTTTATTTCTTCCTTTTTAATGTTTTTTTAAAATGTTTATTTATTTTTGGCTGTGCCGGGTCTTCATTGCTGTGAGCAGACTTTCTCTAGTTGCAGCGAGTGGGGTCTACTCTCTAGTTGAGGTGCATGGGTTTCTCGTTGTGATGGCTTCTTTTGTTGCAGAGCACAGACTCTAGAGCGCAGGCTTCAGCAGTTGTGGTGCACAGGTTTAGTTGCCTCGAGGCATGTGGAATTTTCCCAGACCAGGGATCAAACCCATGTCCTCTGCATTGGCAGGCAGATTTTTAACCACTGGACCACCAGGGAAGTCCTTTCTTATTTCTTTCTCCTTATCTCAGTAGAGACTGGTGGTCTCGCTCTGAGTTCCTTCTGCCAGAGAAGGAGCCCCTTTGCTTACTTTCTCCAGACCCTACTCTTGAGTTCAGCCCAATGGGAAACCTCTCCTGGCTTCAGTGTTCACAGAGGGCCTTCCTTAAATCAGCTCAGACCTCCCACTTCCATCAGTCAAACCAGCTCTTCCCTCACTCATGGATCAGCTGCTTCTCAAGAACCTCTTCTTCATCTAATTGTTCCCAGCATGACAGTGACTTTGTAACCATCTTTCAGGTTTTTCTTGTCATGACCTCCCTGTCATAACTGAAGATCCAGAAAAGCTTTCTGTATTAATATGCAAAAGAGCAAGAGGTATAGAGACATGTATCTAGTCCACTTTGCCCACAGATGTTGACCTTACAAACAACAGGGGTAGAAACAGTTAGGGTAAGGTTCTAGCCCAAAACTGCTACCTCGTAGGAGCTCCACAGTTTGTCTATTTGCAATTCAAAGCCCCTGCAGAATGACAGTACAGTTAATTACTTTCCTCTTTTGAAGACAAGAGACTCTTCTTTAGCAAGAGTTCACAATTCTTTAGCAAGAATTCACAAATTACTGCCCTAATTCCCCTTCCTACCCCTGTGGAATCTCATCCAGCATCTCAAAGAGCTACTCTTTGCTGCCGGGGAGCAGCCACTGCCAGGAAAACATGCCTGGTGCCTTCCGCTTTCTCTCTTACCTCCTTCCTAGATCATCAACATCCTTTTCCTTCCCTTCCCACGTGCTACCTCTTCCTTCTCTTAGGAAAGACTGTGAGGTTTGATGGGCGTGTTGTCAGGCATCTGAGCTTCTAATTATAGCTCTTTGATTATCAATCTGTGAGATGGGAAACAGAACTGTAGCCAATAAGAGATGACAGATTTTCATAGTTCTTCGTATCAGTGTGTCATTCTGACTCCTTTCAATTTAAAAAGATGTTTTGCCAGAAACTATCATTTAACCATTTGAAGGACTATGACTAAAAGCATGATAAAATTGTTTCCCCTTTAGCCTGAACATTCAATTTTGGTAAACTTCCTAGCACTGTTTCCCTGGAGACCTAATAAAAGAAAGTAAAAATTGGCCCTGATTGGTAAACTGTATCTGGACTGGGACAATGTAAGTACCAGGTTGGAAGCTCTTTTCTGGGTTCCCCTAAGGGCAGTGACTTTTATCACTGGCACGACACTCTGGGGACCATAGAAGCAATGCCCATGGGGTTCTTCCAAAAGATATTAAGTGCTATGGAGCACAAGTCTTCCAATTCAGGGTGGCTTCCATATCCTCCTGATGTGAGTCTCACTGCTTTACATCGGAGTCTTGCCTGGGGCCAAGGAGAATAGCTCGCAGAAATAGAGGGATGGTTTTGTGGTCAGCTGCTAGGGTCCCGCAGGAGAGCAATGCCAGACGTGTCCGGATGGCTCACTCTGCATCCTGGCCCATGCTAGTCAGATGGTGCCCCATGTGACACGGCAGTCTTGTGAGTCGGCATGTCTAGTAGCGCCTTAGAAGAAGAGCTCCTGGTGGGCTCTGCAGGTGGGGTTTTGACTTGCAGTGAACAAGAGCATTTGCTTGTGAAGCTGTCTGCATGAGTCAACAGTTCAGTCATATGAACAAAGGGGGTCAAAAGGTTCAAATTTCCAGTTATAAAATAAGTCATGGGGATGTCATGTATAGTTTCAGTTTTGCAAGATGCAAAAATTTCTGGAGATTGGTTGCACAATAACATGAATGGACTTAAAACTCCTGAACACTTGGAAATGGTTAAGATGATAGATGTTATGTGTATCTTACCACAATTGAAGAAAAATTGACAGGTTCCTCTAAATGTCACACTTAAATCATGTTTCCAGTGGCTGGGCTAATGCTAATGTTTCTAGTTTTTACTATTAGTAGTATAGGAAGATTTCTGTGTGACTTTTCCACTTCTGTCTTCCAGTTGTGGTTATACAATCATCTATATTTCACCCCTTATCATTTGACCAATTGGCAGTGTCAGCCATACATAGGTCACTGCAACTTCCCATAAAAGTGGTGACTGTGCCCCTCACTAATGTGAAAATGCAGTCTAGGGGTCGACTGGGGAATGACCAGCTATACCTAGAAGAAGAAGGAAGACCCTCTCCCTGAGGCCTTATACCTCTTTGTAGAGCAGTTGGAAAGGGAGGCAGTTCTAGGTACCATCCTTTCCTACCATTCTTCCAGTCAGTATAGTTTCAGAGACATTTTTCTATGAAAAGAAAGCTCTCCTAATATTTACAATACTTGAGGTTAGAATAAATAATCTTTTATGAGATAGAGCACTAATATCTTGCTAATAAAAGCTTCAACTCCTAATCCTTTGTTATTCTCTTAAAAATATATAACATCAACAGTGCAATTAAGGCTAAAAATTCTTGCATAAACTCATGTACCCACTTAGGAATGTAATAGAGTAGTTTGTGAGAGTCATTGAATGATTTTGTTTTTGGTAAATCATGGGGTCAGAGAACACTAAAACCAAAACAACTTTAGAGACCAGCTGGTTTAGAGACCAATGCTTCTCAACCATTATAGGGTCACAGACCTCTTTGACACTCTGACAAAAATTAGAGGATTTTGATCCTATGTTATTTTCCACAAAACTTTGACTTACAATTTACAAGAGTTCTTGTAATTTTCAAGAGTTGCAAGAAACTTACAATTTTCAAGAGTTCATGGATGCCCAATCTCCACCCTTAACTTATCTTCATACATTGAGAATTCCTGCTCTAGTCCCACCCTGTAATTTGGAAATGAGGTTTCTGAGAAACACCACATGTGAAGAAGCAGCCTAGCTGAGCTGGATGCTGGAGAGAGATGAAATCCCATGCAGCTTGGATACTGTGTCAGAACTAGCCTTGGTAAAACCCAGGCCCGGACTGCACATGTTGTCTGTGGAGGATCAGGCTGAGTAAGACAGTAACCGTCACCCCTTGGAGCTCCAGCTCTGGGAGGGGAGCCCAGTCAGAATGAGCAGCCATGAGAAGCAAGACTGAGGAGGAAGAACAGAGTAGTTGGCCATCCAGGGACAGTCAGAAGAGCGTGGATGTGACCCATGGACTGAATAGAGATGATGTTGGGGACACCTGGGCAGGAGCATGGACTGTGACCCAGGAGTTCAAAGAAATAATAGTCAAAGTCGCCGATGGGCAACAATAGGTGTAGACCAAGAACAAGGCACTGTAGAGCTGCAGAAAGAAGTCTGGGTTACTTGTGAGTTCCCTCCCCAGGAACTTCTAGGAAACATCACTAGTAAGGGACTAAAAGAAGACTGGACTTCCAGTGTGGTGGATAGGAGCATTGCTCTTTGGGTTCTTACTACCAATGGGATGGTTTGACTTGGCAGGACACAAAGGGTGTGAAGAATCAATTATGGTCCGTTTTTGCTTAAATTCCCAACTGAAATGTGGCAGGAGTCAAACGGACACTCCAGTTAAGACTCTCGCAGCTGCTGCCCGGGGAGCACTCATGGACTTTATAACAGATTATTATATATCTGCCTAAACCTCGTTTTTTTTCATCTACAAAATGGGATCACGAGATCAGGACCTATTGAGCACTATATTTCCTTCCAATGCAAAAAAAAAAAAAAAAAAATCTGACTCTGTAACCAGTCGGAAAGCCAGAGTTGGGCTGTTCCAGCTCAGCAGATTTAAATGAGTCATTTCTGAATTGCTGGCCTAGCCACTATTGTCTTCAGTCACATATTCCCTTGGGACATAATAATTTTTGAAAGTTGGGAAAGGGAGGATACAAGAAGCTGGAAAGAAACCTATAAGAGATTCTTTAAAAAAAAAAAAAACATTGTCTATAATTAAGAAAGAAAATAAAAAGACGATAATCAGGATTAGGGTTATAGTTCAAGTTGACTGATTACAAGAGTGTACACGACTGGGAACTGGGTCTCCAGCAGGTAGGGCAGGTGGTCTTCAAGACTGATCCTTCAGGGGCTGCAGCCCCACTTCCCCATTATGCACAGCGTGGCCTCATCTGTGTTCAGTTTAATTCTCAGGCTAGGGTAGGGGCATCATACGTCTACTGCAGCAACATGGTCAAGCCTGACATTTGCCCATGACTATGTCCAGGGAGAGAGACTGTCCCTTCTTCTGGCTCTCCTAAGGATGGGGAATTTTCCAGAAGCCCCAGCAAACAAGGGGGTGTAGGATTATGTTGGCTATTTTATAGACATGGTAATTAAGCTCAAGATCACACAACTGGGTTAGAGCTGGGAACAAAGACCTTACTCGTTAGAATCCAAAATTTCTCTATGTATGTTCCAGCCTTCCCAGGTGGTGCTGATGGTAAAGAACCTGCCTGGCAATGCAGGAGACATGGGAGACGTTGGTTCAATCCCCTGGTCAGGAAGATCCCTGGAGGAGGGCATGGCAACCCATGTCAATGTTCTTGCCTGGAGAAACCCATGGACAGAGGAGCCTGGCCAGGCTATAGTCCATGGGGTCACAAAGAGGTACACACTACTTAGCACGCAAGCAAGCATGTTCCAAAAGGTTTAAATTTGGGCCTTATTCTTTAATCCAGACAGTCTTTTCTAGGGATTAAATGGGAAATTTATGAATGGGGCAAAAAGGAATAAAGAGTCAGAGATAACAATATTTATCATGTGTGTTTGTGTGTGAAAAAGACAAACATTCCAAGAGCCCAATAATATACAGCAGCTGCTGCTGCTGCTAAGTCGCTTCAGTCATGTCCAACTCTGTGCGACCTCGTAGATGGCAGCCCACCAGGCTCCACCATCCCTGGGATTTTCCAGGCAAGAACACTGGAGTGGGTTGCCATTTCCTTCTCCAATGCGTGAAAGTGAAAAGTGAAAGTGAAGTTGCTCAGTCGTGTCTGACTCTTAGCAACCCCATGGACTGCAGCCCACCTCTGCCATGGGATTTTCCAGGCAAGAGTACTGGAGTGGGGGTGCCATTGCCTTCTCCGGGAATATACAGCTAGTTAGATCAATTTTGGTACATAGATACAATGGAATATCATGCAGCTATTACAGTTTTATTGTGGGGGAAAAAAAAAAAGCAGTGGCTGGCAGTAATGTTCACAATATACTGTTACATTAAAAGCAGGCTCTCCTGGCTCTCTAGAACCCATGACGGCAACTACTGAAGCCCATGCGCCTACAGCCTATGCTCCTCGCCACAAAAAAAAGCGTCATGACTAGAGAGCAGGCCCCGCTCGCCATAACTAGAGAAAGCCTGAGCACAGCAACGAAGACAAATTGCAATCAAAAATTTAAAAAAAAAAATAAGTAATTTAAAAACAGCCTAGAAAACTGTTGTAAAGGAAAATAAAATCTAGATAAATGCAGAAGTGTAGACACCCACCAGAGAAGGCAATGGCACCCCACTCCAGTACTCTTGCCTGGAAAATCCCATGGACAGAAGAGCCTGGTAGACTGCAGTCCATGGGGTCGTGAAGAGTGGGACATGACTGAGCGACTTCACTTTCACTTTTCACTTTCACGCATTGGAGAAGGAAATGGCAACCCACTCCAGTGTTCTTGCCTGGAAAATCCCAGGGACGGTGGAGCCTGGTGGGCTGCCATCTACGAGGTCGCACAGAGTTGGACATGACTGAAGCGACTTAGCAGCAGCAGCAGCAGCTGTATATTACTGGGCTCTTGGAATGTTTGTCTTTTTCACACACAAACACACATGATAAATATTGTTATCTCTGACTCTTGCCTGGAGAATCCCAGGGACAGGGGAACCTGGTGGGCTGCTGTCTATGGGGTCGCACAGAGTCAGACACGACTGAAGCGACTTAGCAGCAGCAGCAGCAGCAGACCCCCACATTTTCATCAGTGCTTATCTTTGCATAGTGGAAAAAGGATGATTTTCATTTCCTACTTTGTACTTATCTTTATTTGCTAAATTTATTTAGTGAGAATATATAACAAAGGATTTCTTTGGTGGGAACATTATAATCAGAAGAAAACGTTTGTTAGTTTCAAAAAATATTTTCATTTAGTTGTGTTTCACCAGAGCACTGGGGGTCACTGTGGTCCAGCACCCACAGCCAGTGAGTGAAGCATCATATGTGCACTGAGGCTTATGGGGAGAACAAAAAGCTGCAGATCCTTCTTAACACAGCACTTAGGATATTAGTTATTTCTGAAGTTTGAAGTTCCTGGCACAGAGTCAGTGCCTAATAAATACTGGGCACGTAAAGAGCAGTTAGGCCATGAAAAATGATTGGAAATTATTAAACAGTGAAATTACCAATTTATGAATGCTCAGCACAACGCCTTCTACAAATTATTTTTGGTAGAGGACAGAATGAGTCTCATACACTCTGCTTTTTCTGGAATCATTCCTGGCTCTCCTGACCACCCAAGTCTTATGGAGCTCTCCCACATTTATCCCTGTTGTCACAGAGGAGAAGTACTTTCTATTCTGTTGACCTTCCGGGCTCTGGTGAGTCTGTCTCCTGCACATATGGAAAGTACCCAGGAAACAGCATGACCAAAAATTCACATTTTCAGTCTCAAAGTAAAGCCCCAAAAGGAAAAAAAAAGCCCAAAGCCTGATGGATTTTAAGGACCAAAGTTATTCAGGTCAGAAGCTAAAATGAGGTGGCCCACCCCACATTCTTTAAATAGGTGAAGGTCGGAGGTTTCCAGGTCCTGAGCAAGCATCATTACAGAAGGGTAGCCCACTGTCTACTCTGCTTAAGACAACAGCCCCTCATAATTAGAAACAGCTTTAGTCACATGCCAGATGGTCTGTGCTTCTCTTCCAATTATTTTCAGAAACATCACAAAGAACCATTAGTGACAGTGTGAAATGTCCTTTAAAAAAAAAAAGTTGTTCAACCTTATGAGTTCAGTCTGATATGAAGATTACAATCTGTTTATTCCTAAGGGTTGGGTGGTTTTTTTTTTTTTCAGGATAAGAATCTTTTTGACTTGAGCTTTTATTAATATCACCAGAAATACCAAAACCACATATCTGGTTTAATCACAAAGAACAGACAGTCTTACAAAAATTTAGCCAAATATCTTCTTATATCACATACATGAACATGTGCATGCATGTGCACGCACAAACACATACTACATTATAAATCCTGAGCATTTCCTAGGAAAAATATGAACAATCAGAAGTTCTGGGAAGCATGGGGGTCCATATGATGAAGTAATAGTTCTGAACTCTGTACTGGTCAGACCACTGGGGAATATAAAGTCAAAGTCTGGAAACGGTATTGGAAAGGAAGTCTTCCCCAGTAGCTCAGCAGTAAAGAATCTGCCTGCAATCCAGGAAATGCAGACAGGAGACGTAAGTTCCATCCCTGGGTTGGGAAGATCCCCTGGAAGAAGAAAGTGGCAACCCACTCCAGTATTCTTGCCTGGAAAACCCCAATCCATGGGACTGCAAAAGAATCCGGACACTACTGGCTAACAACAACAACTGACAAATTAGAGAAACTCTTAAAGAGTAAGATTAGCATGACTAGCGTGGTCTTTAGGTTTCTTTAAAACAGAGTTTATTGGAGAAGGAAATGGCAACCCACTCCAGTGTTCTTGCCTGGAGAATCCCAGGGACAGGGGGCCTGGTGGGCTGCCGTTTATGGGGTTGCACAGAGTCGGACACGACTGAAGCGAGTTAGCAGCAGCAGCAGCAGAGCAGAGTTTGGTTCATACCCTCTCTTCTACCCACTGTCCCTTGGCACAGTGTCTTATACAGAGAACATGCTCAAAAATATGTGCTGAATGAATGAAAGAGTAAATGAAGCCATATTTTATGCTTAATTTTTGAAGAAAGTATATATGCTTAGTCTGGAAATTAAAAGCCATGAAGACTTGACAGCTCATTTCAAATACCTGAAGCGTTCTCATAGAGAATGGGGCAAGGATTTGTTCTCTCTTCTTCTTAAGATGCTTAATCCTTGAAAGGAAAGTTATGACCAACCTAGACAGCATATTAAAAAGCAGAGACATTACTTTGCCACCAAAGGTCCATCTAGTCAAGGCTATCGTTTTCCCAGTGGTCATGTATGGATGTGAGAGTTGGACTATAAAGAAAGCTGAGCGCCGAGGAATTGATGCTTTTGAACTGTGGTATTGGAGAAGACTCTTAAGAGTCCCTTGGACTGCAAGAAGATCCAACCAGTCCATTCTAAAGGAGATCAGTCCTGGGTGATTGGAGGGACTGATGTTGAAGCTTAAACTCCAATACTTTGGCCACCTGAGGCAAAGAGCTGATTCATTGGAAAAGACCCTGAGGCTGAGAAAGATTGAGAGAAGGAGAAGAAGGGGACAACAGGATGAGATGGTTGGATGGCATCACCAACTCGATGGACATGGGTTTGGGTGGACTCCAGGAGTTGGTGATGGACAGGGAGGCCTGGTGTGCTGAGGTTCATGGGGTCGAAAGAGTCGGACACAACTGAGAGACTGACCTGAACTAAACTTCTTTGCACCAGAACTAGAGTGACTTTGTGAAAACTGCAGGAAGGCAGATTTGACCCAGCATTATTATTGATTTGTCTATCTACTTTGAAGAAGTATAGGATGTTTGGGTACAGTCCTGATACTCAATTTTAGTTTGAGCATTTTAGGGATACAGAAAGAGAAATTTGGGCTTATGACCAACGTAACATCTTGATCATGAAATCTTTATTGTGTGTGGTGCCAGACGATGCCAAAGGCAGGGTGGGTAGGTTAAAAGGCAGGACTTCTTCCCTTTAGAAGCTTATAGTTTATTCAGGAGTGCAGTCAGGTAAGCAGGTGGTCACAGAACCACAAAGTGAGAAGTATGATGATAGGTTCAGGCACCTAGAGCAGGAGGTGCCCAGGGACCCAGGAAGTTTAGATCCAAGTGGCAGTGAGGGGATGAGGGTGTGATTCAGCATGCATAAAGGTCCAGGGCACAGGAGAATGGCCTCAGGAGAGTGTGCTGCTCACCTGAACCCTGCATCTTTTTTTTTTTTTTTTGAGCAGAGAAAGGTTTATTGCAGGACCAGCGGCTCCTGCCCAGAAACTTATAATTCTCGGATGGTTTCCAACCCTGCATCTTTAAACCAGTCATACTTCCCACTTGTAGCTCTATTCATTCTTGGCCTGGGGCATTTCCTCCTATTTTAGCCTTGGTGGTTGAGTTTTTGCTTTGTAGTTTCTCATTTTCATTGTTAGGATTTATTACGAGGCTTGGTGCTTATCTCATTCCTCCTCCCAGCCCATCTCTGAGGAAGCTGAGCCTTTAGTAGACATGGAGCTCTCCAAATAGAGGGCAAACTTAGGATAGCTGGTCATTTCTGCCAACATGAACACTACATGTGGGCCAGATGCCCTGGGCCTGAATCAACAGCCAAGCCTCCCTGACACGACATACTGCCTGGCCAGAATGACACCTAAAAAGCAGCAGGATGATGAAAGTGTTCTGGAAGTAGACAGTGGTGACAGTCACAGGCTTGTGGACGTAGACTTGTCACATGGTAACGTGTACACCTTAAAATGGTGAAGTTGGGACTTCCCTGACAGTCCAGGGGTTAAGACCTGTGCTTCCACTGCAGAGGGCAGAAGTTTGATCCCTGGTCAGAAAAGTAAGATCCCACATGCCTTGGGGTGCAACCAAATATATAAATGAATAAAATGGTGAATTCTACGGTATATGACTTGTATCTCAATAAAATTTTTTTTCTAGCAACAAGAGATGGCTGCTAGAGGCAGACTGAGCTTAAATATCTCTGGTTAAAATTCCTGCTTTCCTTGTATTTACTGGAAGGGAAAGGATTTGTCTTTAGACAGAGTATCTTTGCCATCTTTAGACATTCCTAAGAATTGACAGCCCTGCGAAGGCATGGAAAAAAACGTGATTAGTGCTGACTCTATAAACAGTCAATTAATACTTAAATAATTCCCTGTTGCTGGTTTCATGATTTATAATGTTCAACATGCTTTCACATTTATCATCACAGGCAGCACTGAGCGGGAAAGAGCATTTGAGGAAGACCTGAAGCTTGGTCTTGATTTTGAAATTAACAAGAACCCCTGTAACTTCAAAGGCAAAGATAGGGGCGGAGACACAGAACCTTTGATCTCTGTTTTCTCAAGTCTAACATCAGGGGTGGACTCAGTAGACAGTTCATCTCCACAATTCTGTGGATTTCTAACTTTTAAAATCTCCAAAACATCCCTGAAAAGTAAGTTGACAGGGATTACTGTCCCTATGTTACCCACGAAGAAACTAAGGTCCAGAAAGAAGAAGAAATCAAGAACTGATTTAAAGAACTTCTTAGCATTTGAACCAGAACCAGAAGTCAGTTCGCCTGAGTTCTAATCAAGTTTCCTTTCTAATGTTAAAAATGTGAACCCTCCATGCCAGGAATTTACCATTTAAGTTTATTCAGCTGATGAGGGTTGGAGGCAAGATTGTAGGTTCTTGCAAAAGGTAAGCACTGGAGATGGGAACACCAGAAAGGGCCTGTCAGTCAGAGCTGGGTCATGGCCACTGTGGAGGAGGAGGTCGGGAGAGCTTGTCTGCCAAGGAGTTTGAATTCCCTGGAGCACAAGGAAAGTAGGAGTTGCCAGGAAACCCCAAGTTTTCCAACTTGGCAATTCGTACACAAGTGAGTTTTTATAGGAAATTGCCCAGTTCTTTGGAAACTTCATGTGGTATGAAATATGGCCTTGAAATTCTATATATTAGCTTAGCAAAAGGCAGGAACATTTTGGAATCCCTAGATTTAGGAGATCTGTTTGCATTTTGTCATAATTACTTTCAGCAGAACTGGATAACATGAAATTATATTGCTAAAAACAATTTAATTTTCTGATTTTGAGACGTCTTAATAACAAGTAAACCCCAAGCAGAGTGAAGGTGGAGTGGAAAATCAATTTATTCTTAATCAAGAAAAATTAGGTCTTGGCACTGCACCTAATTGACTCTGTGTCCTTAGACAATTCTCGTAACCTCTCAGATCTTCAGCTTCCTCACTACAAATAACGAGTTAGAGGAGACCATCTTTAAAGTCCAGCTCAGCTCTAAGATACTGTGACCAGATATCATATACTTCACCCTGAATCTTCTCCCCAAATCTTGGTTATTTCTGTCTATTCCAGCCTATTCAAATGGAACCTTCCATGTCACCCTCATTTCTCTTTGTCTAGAATAGAAAGCCTAACTGTAGTCTAACGTCACCTCTATCATGAATGTCTACACTGCTAAGGAAAGTTACCTTGGATGGACCTATTACACTTGACCTTGGCAAGAAAGGCGGGATTGTATAGTGGTTAAAAGCATAGGCTCCAGAGATAGACAGACCCAGGTGGAACCCTGAGTCTGCCCCATACCAATGACTCTGGGCAAACAAGCTCACCATGCTCAGTCCTCAGTGAGCACTCAGTAAAGGTTAGCTGCATTGGCCTCTGTACTGGAGGTCCAGCATGGCCTTATAAAACCATCACAAGATGGTAAATGTCTGAGAAGAAATGCATTTTTTTTCTCCAACACCTCTGGCAAAATTGTTGCCCAAGGGTTACAGGCTCACCCAGCCAGCCATGAAAACAAGGAAAGTGATTTATCCAAGAGGAAGAACATCTGACTCAATATGATTGAAATGAATGGCTTAAATTCTTATCAAGGGGTAGAATGAAAGAAGAGACAAAGAGAGGTAGGGGATGGGGGAGAATTTAAGGAACAAGAGAAGAAATAGTAGGTAGTGAATGAGGAGGTTAGCACTATTTTATGATAAAAGGCATTTCTAAGTTGCCCGCAGGCCGCAGCTCCTAACGCCGGCACCTTCTAGAGCCTGTGCTCTGCAACGAGAAGCCCCCACAATGAGAAGCCCTTGCACATCTAGAGAGTGGCCCCTGCTCACTGCAAGCAGAGAAAGCCCACACACAGCAGTGAAGATCCAGTGCAACCAAGAGCAAAGACATAAATTTAAAAGCTAAAAGGCATTTCTAAGCAAATCTGGACCATTTTTATCAAGCAGTAGGAATGTAGTAACTAACACATTTCCACATCAAGAAATGCATGTGCATTCCCCTGCATGCCAAGTCTATTTAAAAATTAGGTATTTCATGCTTTAAAACATATATATTTTGACACGCACATTCCAGCTGGTATTTTTTCATCTCTTCCACGTGTCATTGATTTTCTTACCAGCTTCCGACTCAGCGTAGATACTGCACCTGGCAGTTTGGCACCAGCTGGCGGTGGCCTCACACGAACCTGTTCTCTGCTGTGGGAGGGCAGAGCAACTCCAAGCACCAGACTAGTCCACACAGGCTTGCGGCTGCCACATTCTGAAACATTAAAGCCACTACAAGTTGCTAAAACGTGAGCTCTGGATCCAGATGCCCTGAGTTCAAGTTTGACTCTGTCATCCCCTAGATGTGTGACCTATAGCAGTTACTTCTCAAAGGCTCAGTTTCTACTTCTGCCTTAAAGGGTGGAGGATTGAATGAGATAGTTCATGGAAAGCACTTAGCCCATGGGCTTTCCAGATGGCGCTAGTGGTAAAGCATCCACCTGCCCATGCAGATGTAAGAGATGTTGGTTTGATCCCTTGGGTCAGAAAGATCCCCTGGAGGAAGGTAGAGCAACTCATTCCACTATTCTTGCCTGGAGAATCCCACAGACAGAGGAGCCTGGTGGGTTACAGTCCACAGGGTTGCAAAGAGTTGGATACAACTGAAGCGACTTAGCAGGGCACAGCATGCCCACGGGCAATGTTCAATACATATTTATTAACCATGAATATATGAATATATACGGATGGAGCCACGGGATAAAGGATCTTAGATTGGTCCCAAGTTCAAGGATATGGGTTAATGGAAACACAATATAAGAGTATGAAGGAGATGAGTTTCAAAGGATCTATACCATGCCCCTATCCCATACCAACTTAGTACCTATTTTCTAGTATAATACACTGAACTGCAAAAGACAAAGGAAAGAACTTTTTGTTATAGGAACATGATAAAAACATCAAAATTATTTTCACTGAGCCATGCAAATTATAAAAACATGAGTAATAGTTCTATTTGTTTGGCCTCAATTTTTAAAAAGTCCTGAAAGAAAAATATTAATAAAAGCAAAGAAAAACACTGAATGCCATCTGTGGAAGAACCACTAATTCAGTATTTTTTCAAAATTTTCTTATTGTGGTAAAATACACATAACCTAAAATTTACCATGTTAACCCTTTTTTGTGTGTACAGTTCAGTGGTACTAAATGCATTCATATTGTTATGCAACCATCACCACCATCCAACTTTAGAACTCTTTTCATCTCTCAAAACTGACAAAGAAATTTTGTACCCTTTAAACAATAACTACCTATCTGCTCCCCACCACCCACTCTCAGTCCCTGGGCAATCAGCATTCTGATTTCTCTCTCTGATTTTGACCACTCTAAGGATCCCACATAAGTGAAATCAAACAGTGTTTCTGTTTTTGTGGCTGGTTTATTTCACTTAACATAATATCCTAAGGTTCATTCATGTTATGTGTCAGAATTTCCTTCCTTCTTAATGCTGGATAATATCCCATAGTATTCACATACTACATTTTGTTTATTCATTCATTCATCTGTGTTGCTTCTAAGCTCTCGTGAATCACGCTGCCCTGAACACATATGTACAAATATCTAATAGAGACCCTGCTTTCAATTCTTCTGAGTATATACACAGAGGGGAATTGCTGGATCATTTTACAACTCTGCTTTTAAATTTCTGAGGAACAACCACACTGTTTTCTAAAGTGGCCAATCCAGTTGTTTTTAATCTTGCTCATTGCCATTGTTTTTCACAGAAGTGGGCTTCCCTGTGGCTCAGCTGGTAAAGAATCTGCCTGCAACGCGGGAGACCTGGGTTCATTCCCTGGGTTGGGAAGATCCCCTGGAGAAGGGAAAGGCTACCCACCCAGTATTCTGGCCTGGAGAATTCCATGGACTGTATAGTCCATGGGGTCACAAAGAGTCGGACTCAATTGAGCGACTTTCACTCACTCACTATAAAAAGTAGAGTCTCCATTTATACATCAAGCAGTGTGCTAAGTGCTTTTGAGCCCAGTCTCATATAATATATGTGTGTATATGTATATATGTATAATATAAGTATAAATATAAATATACCTACCTACAAGTAGGTATATTAGCATTGTGCCCATTTAACAAATGAAGAGATTGTCCAGGTCAGAGAAAGTCAATAAGATTCCTGCCATATCAGTCTTGTCCCAAGACCAGTTTCTCATCACTGCAGGTGTTGCCTCTGATCTGAGCTGTCAAATCTCAGGGACCTAGTGCCCTGGTTTGGGTAGAAGGGAATGGTGATGTGTTGGAAAAAATCTAATGCACACCTTTGGCTGAATTGATGCTTTCAAATTGTGGTGTTGGAGAAGATTCTTGACAGTCCCTTGGACAGCAAGAAGATTAAACCAGTCAATCCTAAAAGAAATCAACTCTGAATATTCATTTGAAGGATTGATGCTGAAGCTGAAGCTCCAATACTTTGGCCACCTAATGTGAAGAGCTGACTCATTGGAAAAGACCGTGATGCTGAGAAAGACTAAAGGCAGGAGGAAAAGGGGCCAACAGAGGATAGGTTGGATGGCATCACTGGCTCAGTGGACATGAGTTTGAACAAACTCTGGGAGATGATGAAGGACAGGGAAGCCTGGTGTGCTGCAGTCCATAGGGTTGCAAAGAGCCAGACATGATTTAGCAACTGAACAATGACTGAAGTTGGAACAGGGTCTTTGTGGAGAGTCAGCATTGAGGCCAAAGCTGAACAGAGACCGTGACAAAAGCGAAAGTTGGGTAATTTGTCTTTAAAATTGATAGGAGGAGTCAGGTGTCCATGCAAACCTCGTTTCTCTTACCATGCCACCTCTTAGGCACTTTCAGTAGCTTCCATAGCTCTAGAGATACCAGAGACATATCTGGAATAATGGTGCACTGTTTAGATTTGAATCCTCTTAAACAGCTTGATATTGTGTGGGGTCAAGTGTTCTTGGCCCAAATCATTTCCCCCAAACACTGCAATATGCCTACCTTCTCATTATGTGCAATTCCCATAGGACTTTCCACCTTCTCTCTAAGATTCAAAGTGCTTTTCACATAGAGATTCTCATGACCCAACCAATTCACCCAAAAAGTCAGCGGTGGACAGCTAGTATTATCTTCAAATTATGGACTGAGAAACTGAGATACACAGATAGAAACAAAGCCACTCCACAATTTGGAAAACCATCTGTGATGCTATAAAAATGTCTCACTGGACTCTTGACCACATAGATCATTATTTTTATTGCCCTCTCCCTAGATGAGATGTGGCTTAGTTTGAGAGAGCTGTTTATATTTTGGCAAGCTATTAAGTAAAAGAACCTAATTTCAATTCTCCATTCTGGTGGGTGGTAAGAATAAAGGGAATTTAGTTTAGGAGAAGAGGAAATGATAAGAATGGGGAGGAAATGGTCAACCTAAAACTTTTATTCAGAAGCCTCTTGGCTAATCCATGGATTTAATTTGTCTGACCACGGGTTGGTGGTTAGATGGAGTGGGTTGAATTCCTAAGCCATGACTGTGGCCACACGGTCAAGTCTGGGTCCCATACCTCCCTTTCTGCAGGAATCTGTGACTGAGTACAACAGTTCAACAAGGTGATGCATCACTGGGGTATCAACAAGGAGAAGGCCCAGAAATAGAGGCAAGATAAACAGCGTATTTCTTTTATCCTTCTTACTGTTTCTGCTCCCTCTCTGTTGTGGTCATCCATTTTTCATTCCATCCCATTTCCTCTTTTTTCCCTTTCATTTCCTCATTTTGGAACAGTGAGAGGTCACAGTCTTGCTGCCAATGGTTGCAACACCCTCCATAGTCATGGCTGCCAGGAAGCCAGGGTTGGACCCTGTCTAGCAGCCTTAAGGGAGCGTCTGGTCTTCAGTGGGAGGGAGTCTGGAATGACGATGGGGTCCTCAGAACTCATGTAGACACTTCACTTTGAATTTTGTCACCGACGTCTCTTGTCAAAGGCCATTTAGAACTTGAGGAATGGGTAGTCTCATCTGTCAATCTTTTCTTTAATGGTTTTCAGGTTTGCGTCTTATGTAGGAAGATCTGCCCAATGCTAAGATTATATATTTAAACAGATACATCATATTTCTCTCAACAGAAATTTGGGGAAGCTGACACACTGGAAATAGGGCTGTCTCATAAAACTTGGAATATATGGGTATTGTGCATGAACTTGGACTCTGAGATTTATTCTCTCCAGAAAAATGCCAGATTTATCTTTCCTCCTCGATCCTGCTTTCACTTCATCCCCCGCCTCCCACCTAGAATACAGCCATCTCATCTTTGGGTAAGGGAGCATTCAGTTGCTAGAATCAGAAACCCACTCAGACTAACTTAAGGAAATGGGGATTTCTTGTACACATATAAGGCACTATTACCAAAACCCAGTTTTGAGAATTACTCTTGGAGCACTGAAGAGTCCCAGGCAGCTGCTGTTCCTCCTCCCTTTCTCTCACTCTTCTTTGTCTCTGAGCATCTTCTCCACCTCCTCCCTCTAATCCAGCTTCCTTTATTTGCACGTGACCTAAGAGAGCTTCACAGGATCCTGCGACAGGATCGTATGGATCCAGCACCCACAGAAACTAACAAACCCAGACTCTCAGTGTCCCAACTCCAAGAACTCTAGAAGACAGTCTGATTGGTTCCAAGTGGGCCAGACGTCTGCTCCTAGTTCAATTACTGATGGCCGGGCGTCTGTCATGTGGTTGTCCCTCAGAGACAGCAGGCAAGGTAAGGTTCTTGAAGAAGAGAATGTGGCAGGGAGAAAGTGACTGGAGGTAACTAGTCCAGTTCCCATCCCCATGTTGCTCTGAGACTTCTGTCCCTCTTCACTAAGTAGTCACGGCTGATCATCTGATTGTCTCTGATCATCCCTGCCCCTGATCATCTCTAAGTGGATTCTAGTCTTGCCTATGGCAGGACTGACACCAGATCCAGGATCTTTGGGGAACGGACTGTGTTTCTGTTCACAGAGGAAGTTCTCATCTACAGTTGCATTCTCATGGATACTAGGAAAAGGGGAAAGGCCTGGGCTGCGGATAGAGCAGGATCAGCAATGCCAGCTGCCTTGGCCACAGAGAGATCGTTCTGTGTGGCCACACACCACCACCCAGACCAACACAGCGGACGAGGGGAGGAAGGTATGGAAGGGCTGTTGCTGTCCACGTCCTGGTTTTCTGCCTACCACTCATTACTCTTGTCGTGTGGCGTGGCTAGTGGATGTGATGATGGCAATACACAGAAAAAGGTGAATCTAAGAGTTGCTTCTGGAATTCTCTTCGGAGAGTCAGTATAGTCAAAGAAGTTGACTCGTGAGAAAAGAAATCTTTTTCATTTTCTGCAACCAGACTAAAGACTGGGGGCTACCTAGAAGAGGATATGGAGGGGCCTTGACTGACTTCACAGCCTTTGTGATGCTCCATTTCCTTATCTGTGAGAAAATAATCTGCCTGGTGATGGAGGATCTTTTGAGATTTCACTAAACTCCAAAATCACGTTGTTATATTTGTGTGATTTATAACATATGCATAATTTAATCAGCATATCGCTTTTTAGCACAACCGAAAGATATTCATTGCTAAAATGCTCTGTGAACAACAACAACAAAAATACTAAGGCTACATGTTGAGACCAAATCAATATAAAAATGTTGTTAAAATGTCTCTCTGCCTCCAGAATAGTCCCCTGGAGTATAAAATGCTGCCTCAGCATAAGAGAAATGCATTCATTTGTAATGATTCTCCACACAAGAGCTGGTATACAACCACCACAAAGCACAGAGCTGGGTTTGAAAGCATCTTTCCCATGCCAGTTTTCAGTATTGACCCAGACTGCTGTTGCTAACAAAGAAATCAGCACTGATGGCTTTTAAGAAATCAATCATCCTCCTTTGGAAAAGTACGAAACAGCAATGCCATCACCTGCAACAGTTTGGATTTAGATTTTTGCCTCAAGCTGTAGGCATGGTAAATAAACAGAAGCTTAACAGAATTTCAGGTTGTTTGCTATGTCCCAGGTGGCACTAGTCATAAAGATCCTGCCTGCCAGCGCAGGAGACACAGGAGATGTGGGTTCAATCCCTGGGTCAGGAAGATCCCTGAAGGAGGGCATAGCAACCCACTTCAGTATTCTTGCCTGGAGAATCCCATGGACAGAAGAACCTGGTGGGCTACAGTCCACAGGGTCACAAAGAGTCAGACATGACTGCGGCAACTTAACCTCACGCACGCCACGTCCTGAGCCACTGTAGATGGAAAGGGTTTGCAGTGTTGTCGATTGGGCCACCTCTGATTGAAGGCACAGATCTGTTGCAGAGAAAGTTCTTTTATTTATTTATTATTTTTGGCTATGTCGGGTCTTTGTTACAGTGCATGGGCTCCTCATTGTGGCGATTGGGCTTCTCTCTAGTTGCGGCGCTTAGGCTTAGTTGCCACGTGGCTTGTGGGATCTGAGTTCCCTGACCAGGAGAGAACCCAAGTCCCCTGCTCTGGAAGGCAGATTCTTAACCACTGGACCACCAGGGAAGTCCCCATCAGGGAAGTTTTAAATCACGTTTGCCCAAATGTAATCATAGCTGCATCCACCTCAAAGTGACTGGTTATCACTGAGCAGTGATTCATTTCACATGAAACAGACATGAATCCCTTGCTCTTTTTATGTTTGTTTTAGTGTGATCCCCAAGTAAAGATTCCTTACTGTGAGGACTGTCTATTCCAGTTCCAAGAATGATTCGGTGGGGGAAGATGGAGACACTTGCCCTGGAAGAGTAAAGGCTACGACATCCTAGTTGGACCACCCTGGTTTTCTCATCAGAATCAGCTGGAAACTTGTGTCACTGCTGGTCCCCAGGAAGGTCTTGGACATAAGCTACATATTTGCCCAAGAATCAAAGGGCTTTGGAGTGACAGTCTGAGGATGGGTATCTAGCACCCCAGAGCCCTGACCCTTCATACAGCACAAGAGATCACAGTCCCCTAACTTCTCTGACTTGAAGCATGGCAACTGCAGATATTCTGCCAGGCTGGGGCCCCGGCTGGGGCACGGAGCTGCAGTAGCAGTGAGTGGTGTGTATGCCCTGTGGATGCAAACTGGGTCTAGGACAGGGGAAGGAGTGCAGAGTAGCATCAATCAGCAACTTTCAAATATCGTGTCTCTGCAGTGTGTCACCAGATACGTATTATTGTCCCTCTCTAAAAAGAAACAGACTGAGCCTCTTCCAGACCCAGAAGACAGCAGCTTTCAGGCGCATGCCCTTGGCACTGTGGCATCCTAGCAGCCATCTTTTTTAGTATCTCTCCTTCAGCCTTCTTAACCCTGGCCCTGCCCAGCTGCTTCCCTGATCACTTACCTCCAGGAGACTCGTGACCTGTCCACTTGTCTCTGCCCAGCACCTGCACTCAGGGTGCCCCCTCCCTCTTCCTCCATGGGCTGGGGGAGCACCCCCTCTCTGGGACCTCTCTTCAGGAACTCACATTCCCACTCAGTTCAGAAAAGCCACAAAAGCCAGTATATAGGCCAGTTTGGCAGATATCCTTTTAAAGAATGTCCTTGAAGCTTCCATGTTTCAAAACATTTTCAGCGAGTTTTCATTAAATCGTTTTAAATGTGGCGGCAGAGAGGTCCCTGAAAATAAATCTGGGGGCACAAAGGAACTCAGACAGAGGCTTCCTTTCACAGGTCTCCTTTTCCAAACAAGTTGAAAACACGAGTCCAGGCAGACAGCATATGAACATGTCCAGAGATGCAAAACACACAGCAAACCTCTGCAGCATCAGAGCAGAGATGAGAGAGGGTGGAAATTGCCCTCTAAGTTCATTTGTTAAAGCTCATTATTTACTTTTAAAGTACTGTTTGTGTGGAACCCAAGGACAGGAACATACTGACCCATCCTTCCTCTGGCCGGCTGCCCTCCTGCTGACGGTAAATGTAAACGCCCAGGGTACTGGTAAACCGCCTGGTGGAAGCACAAATTGGAAAAGACAAAAAAAAAAAAAAAAAATTAGCCTCCTTGAGACCGTGAGTGTGCCAGGATCATGAATATGTAAGATACATTAGTTCGTTAGTGTATTCCCAGACGCTGCAGATGCTGAACGTGGGGGGCGTGGGCGGGCGCCACTGACGCACTAGATCGTGTGTACGGACGCTCAGCCAAACTCTGGGCGCCCATCTGGTCTGTAGCACACATGTTGGGGCCTCCGTAAGGCTGGGTGGAGGCCGGGGCAGGACCAATGGCCTGGGATTTGGGGGACAAGACAGAATTCCATAGGGGCTCGGAGTTCAGTCAGCAGAACATTGCCTACGGAGCAGTGCCCTGTCGGGGTTGAGAGTCCTCCAGCTGAGGGTTGGAGGGCTAGAGTTCCCCAAAATCGCGGTGATATAAGCAAAGAGGGCTCAAGAAGGCCATTCTTCTTAACAAGTTTCTGCAGTTTGTCCTAGGCTGAGGCTCTCAAGATTTTAGGCAAGGGGCTCCAAGAATAATGCAGTTCACTATAGTATGCGTTCAGGTACCTTGTTTGAGAATCAACATGACATAAGACTTCCCTGAAGTCCTTTTAATGTTATGATTGTCAAACCTCTTTGGAAACCTGCTTTTTAATGCCCTCTCCTGTTCCATACACTTGGTTTTCCAGGCAACAGGGTTTTATAGGTGAACATTTTTAGAACTGCAGAATGCTCATATTCTCTTAGTATAATATCAGCAAGAATCCCTGACGAAGTCAGAGATTACTGGGAGGAAAAATGGCTCCAAAATATGCCTTTGATTCTGCCATAAATCTGACACCCTAGAAACATTTGGAAGGTGGAATGGAGCTGGATTCTGTGACTCAGGCTGTGTGGTCTTCCCACCAGGGGCTCCAGTGCTCTTCCTTACCTCCACTCCCCAAGTTGTGGCAGAAGAGCCCCTTTCAGATTGCCCCACCCTAAATTAATTGCATCTGATTAACCACAGTGTGAAGATGCAGTGGGGACAGTCAGAGGTCTAGGATGTCCTTTGCTGTCCCTCGTTAAGTACAGATGTTGAAGCCTGGAGTTACTGACAGGGATTGCAGAGAGTTCAACCTCTGCCCTTCCTGATTCTCCAGTGAGAGTCTTATCTGATGGGTATCTGGGGAAATGGAAGGCAAGAGAGCTTTAGTTCTTCTGGGAATCTTTATTTCCTCAGTGTGGATTGACTAAACTCTTCCAGAAAGTTCTATACAGGCAAATTCACAATCTTACTCAATGCAATGAATATCTGTAGAGTTGAGTAGCTCAAAATGGACACTACTCTGGGCTATATAGGCTAATGCAAGAAAGAGAAGATGAAGGAAAATTGTGTAGCACCACAGAGAAGGGGACAACAGAGGATGAGATGGTCAGATGGCATCACCGACTCAATGGACATGAGTTTGAGTAAACTCTGGGAGTTGGTGATGGACAGGGAGGCCTGGCGTGCTGCAGTCCATGGGGTCATAAAGAGTCAGACACAACTGAGTGATTGAACTGAACTGAACAGAGTATCAAAGATATACCGTGTTGGTGTCTGTCAAACCTACTTAGATTTAAAGCTTGGTTCTGCCTCTTATGTTGAAGTGATCTTGTACTAACTGTTAACAGCACTGGGGACATGGGTTCAATCCCTGGTCTAGGAAGATCTCACGTGCTGAGGGGCAACTGAGCCTGTGCACCACAGCTACTGAGCCCACATGCCCCAGAGCCCATGCTTCACAACAGGAGAAACCACCACAGTGAGAAGCCCTCACACAACCAGAGAAAGCCTGCACACAGTGACAAAGACCCAGTGCAGCCAAAAATAAATAAGTACATTTTTAATAAATGAATATATAAAATAGTGCCTGCTGTTGAGTTGTCATGAAGTCTTACATAAAATAACCAGCGGGCAGCCAGACATGGTAGGTGATTGGTGAAAAGTACCTGTTATCAGAATTAATATTGCTAAAATGACTGTACCATCCAAGGTAATCTACAGATTCAATGCAATCTATATCCAAACACCAGTGGCATTTTTCAAAGAACTAGAACAAATAGTCCTAAAATTTGTATGGAAACACAAAAGAGCCTGAATAGTCAAAGAAATCTTGAGAAAGAGCAAAGCTGGAGGTATCATACTTCTGGATTTCAGACGATGCTACAAAGACAGTAATTGAAATAGTATGGTATTGGTACACAAACAGGCACACATAGATCAAGGGAACAGAGAGCTAAGAAATGAACCCACATTTATATGGTTAACTAATCTATGACAGAGTCTAGAATATACTTCTTTGATAATGTTGGAAAAACTGGACAGCTACATGCAAAAGAAACAAGTTGGGCCATTTTCTCAGCCCATAGAAGAAAACAAAATCAGAACTTCTCTGGCAGCCCAGTGGTTAAGAATCCCCTCCCAATGCAGGAGACGCAGTTTCAACCCCTGGTCCAGAAAGATTGCACATGCCACAGAGCAACTAAGCCCATGTGGCTCAACAACTGAGCCCGTGGTCCAGAGCTTGTGCTCTGTGACAAAAGCAGTCACCACAGTGAGAAGCCCCTGCTCCACCACTGCAGACTAGCCCCACTCACAGCAATTAGAGAAACCCTGCCAACAGCAACGAAGACCAGTGAGGCCAAAAATGAATAAATAAATAAGCTCTAAAAAAAATAAACTCAAAATGGATTTAAAAATTAAATGTAAGACCTGAAATGATGACACTTTTAGAAGAATGTATAAGCAATGTGCTCTTTGACCTTGGTCTTAGCAATATTTTTTTGGATATGTATCCTCAGGCAAGTGAAACAAAAACAAAAATAAATAAATGGGACTATATCAAAGTAAAAGGATTTTGCATAGTGAAGGAAACCATCATCAGAATAAAAAGGCCACCTATTAAATGGGAAAAGACATTTGCAAAGTGATGTATCTGGCAAAGGATTAATATCCAAAATATACAAAGAACTCAATGTAACTTAACATAAACAAACAACCCAATTAAAACATGGGCAGAGGGCCTGAATATACATTTTCCCAAGATTTACAGATAGCTAACAGGAACATGAAATGATGCTCAGTATCACTGATCAGCAAGAAAATGCAAATTAAAACCTCAGTGAGATAACTATAGTGTAAAACCTGTCAGAATGGCTTTTATAAAAAAGATAGCAAACAAGAAGTGCTGATAAAGATACGAAGAAAAAGAAACCCTTGTGAGCTACTGGAAGGAATGTAAATTGGTGGTCACTACGGAAAACGGTATGGAGGTACCTCAAAAATCAAAAATAGAACTACCATTCAATCCAGCAATTTCACTCCTGGGCATTTAATCCAAGGAATATGAAAACAGTAATTCAAAAAGCCATATACAGGGAGATTCTTTTTTTTTTTTATGTTCATTCTCAAGCCTTTATCAAGAAAAACAAAATTCAAGTTACAAAACAACAACAATGAAAAATCCCCAAAGCTATATATATCCCTATATTCACTGTAGAATTATTTACAATAGCCAAGATATGGAAGCAACCTGAGTACCTATCAGTAGATGAATGGATAGAGAATATATATATATTACTCATCCATAAAAAGAATGAAATCTTGCCACTTTTAACATTGATGAACCTAAAGGATATTATGCTAAGCAAAGTAAGTCAGATAGAGAAAGACAAATGTTGTATGATTTTACTTATAGGTATAGTCTAAAAAATAAGACAAATGCCCAAACAAATAGACTCATAGGTGGTTGCCAAAGGAGAGGGGAGAAGGGAGGAGAGAAATAGGTGAGGGAGATCAAGAGGTACAAATTTTCAGTTACAAAATAGATTAGTCACAGGTATGAAATGTACAGTGTGGGGAATATAGTCAGTAACTGTTTAATATCTTTGGTGACATGATAACTAGACTCGTGATGATCATTTTGAAATTTATCAGTTCAGTCGCTCATCAGTCATGTCCGACTCTTTGCGACCCCATGAACTGCAGCACGCCAGGCCTCCCTGTCCATCACCAACTCCCGGAGTTCACTCAAACTCACATCCATTGAGTTGGTGATGCCATCCAGCCATCTCATCCTCTGTCGTCCCCTTCTCCTCCTGCCCCCAATCCCTCCCAGCATCAGAGTCTTTTCCAATGAGTCTTTGCATGTATAGAAATATCAAATCATGTTTGTGCACCAGGAACCAACATAGTGTTGTAGATCAATGATCCTTCAAAAACAAACAGGCTCATAGAAAGAGAGACCAAATTTGTGGTTACCAGAGGCAGGTTGCAGGAAGGTAATTGAATAAAAGTATTCAAAGGTAGGGGGCTCCCCTGGTGGCTCAGATGGTAAAGAATCTGCCTGCAATGCAGGACACCCAGGTTGGATCCCTCTGTCAAGTAGATCTTCTAGAAGAGGGAATAGCTACCCACTCCAGTGATCTTGCCTGGAGAATTCCATGGACAGAGGAGCCTGGTAGGCTACAGTCCATGAGGTCACAAAGAGTCGGACATGACTCAGCAACTAACACTTTCCTTTTTTTTTTTTCAGTCAAAGGCACAAACCTCAGCACAGTGCTCTGTGATGACCTAAATGGGGGGTATGGGCAAGGGGTGGGATGGAGGCCCAAGAGGGAGGGGCTATATGTAGACATATAGCTGATTCACTTCATTGTACAGCAGAATCTAACACAACATTGTAAAGCAATTATATACAATTAAAAAGTAAGTGCTAGGGATGTAATGAAAACATGGTAAATATAATTAACACTGTTATATGTTACATATTAAAGTTGTTAAAAGAGTAAAACCTAAATTTTTATCACAAAAAATTTTTTTCCTATTTTCTTAATTTTGTATCTATGTGAGATGTTGAATGTTCACTAAACTTTCTGTGATAATCATTTCATGATGTATGTAAATCAAATCATTATGCTGTACACCGTAAGCATGCACAGTGCTACATGTCAATTATATCTCAATGAGAGTGAAAGAAAAAAGCTTTCTTCTCTTGGCCTCTGTGGCACAATCATCCCTGGGGTTTTCTTGTATTTCTTGGACACCCTATCCATCTTCCTTAACACTCATTATTCTCTGTGTGTGCGTGCTCAGTCATGTCCAACTCTTGGTGACCCTTTGGACTGTAGGCTGCTCTGTCCATGGGATTTCCCAGGCAAGAATACTGGAGTGAGTTGCCATTTTTTCCTCCGGGGGATCTTCCCAACCAAGAGATCTAACCCAGATCCTCTGAGCACCAGAGTAGTTATTGCCTCTTTCTATGGCACATCAAACTCAATATGCCCAGAACGAACCTCATACAAATTTTAATGACTGATAATACCATCAATTAAATTCTGCACATCTGAAATATAGGCACCTCATCACTGGTTCAATTCCTGGGTAGGGAAGAGCCACTGGAGAAAGGATATGCTACCCACTCCAGCATCCTTGGGCTTCCCTTGTGGCTCAGATGGTAAAGAATCCACCTGCAATTCGGGAGACCTGGGTTTGATCTCTGGGTTGGGAAGATCCCCTGGAGAAGAGAAAGGCTACCCACTCCAGTATTCTGGCCTGGAGAATTCCATGGACAGTCCATGGGGTGGCAAAAGTTGGACACGACAGAGCGACTTCCGCTCCTCCCCTCCTATATACATCCCATCTCCAAGTTTTGGTGATATTCTCCCCCCCCGCCCTCTGTTATCATTCCTGCTGCCACGCTCAGCTTTTAGCTCCCATCTCCTCTTACCTGCATTCCTGAAAGAGCTCAAAACTCATCTGTGCACATTTAGTCTTTCCCTGAAAGAATCCATTCTCCACACCATGGCCAGGATGAGGTTTCTGAAATATGAATCTGCAAATTTAAAAATGCAGATTTCATTGCCTCCCTCTCATTTTCTCTCTCTCTCTCTCTCTCACTCACACACACCCACCCACACACACATGAGTTTTACAGAAGGCTTCAACTGCTTTCCATTGCCTTTAGGGTATAAAAAAAATTATCAACATGGACTGGCCCTCATCTGACTTACCTTACCATGGTTTTTTTGCTCTATACTTTTCTACCATCTTGGTCCTGTCTTAGCCCTTTAGCTTTCATCCTGCCTCTGGTACTTCCTTGTGCTCTTCCATTAGCACTAAGTGCTTTTTCTCTCCTCCAGTTACCCGGATAACTTCTTTTCTTCCTAAAGATTTTAAATCAATTGTTCTTTTCTGTTCTTTTAAATCAATTTTCTTTTCTGAAACCTTTCTTGAACCCCTTGACCAGTTGTAACTTTACAATAGTTTCCATGATTATTTTATTCATGTATGATACCTCTCTCGAGAAGGAAATGGCAACCCACTCCAGTATTCTTGCCTGGAGAATCTCATGGACTGAGAAGCCTGGCAGGCTACAATCCATTGCTGTTTAGTCACTCAGTTGTGACTCTTTGCAACCCCAAAGACTGCAGCACGCCAGGCATCCCTGTCCTTCACTATCTCCTGAAGCTTGCTCAATCTCATATCCATTGAGTCAGTGATGCCATCCAACCATCATCCTCTGTCGTCCCCCTCTCATCCTGCCTTCAATCTTTCCCAGCATCAGGGCCTTTCCTAATGAGTCAGCTCTTTGCATCAGGTGGCCAAAGTTTCAGGGTCGCAAAGAGTCAGACACAACTGAGAGACTTAATACACACACACACACATGATACCTCTGCCAAATTTTAAGCTCCAGAAGTAAAAAATTGTGTCTGTTTTTTTCTCACTCTTACATCTCCAGCATCAGGCATAGTGTAGATGTTAATACATATTTATTAAAGTGAATAAATCAGTAAAAATTACCCTTCCATGCTTCTCTTTTATAATCATGCTTAAACCTATCTCTAACTTTCTAGCAAATTGTCTAAGCAGAGGTGGATGCAGAAGGAAATGTAAGGCAGCAAGAAATCAAGTTACACAGACACAAAGTAAATTGGTTCATTGCAATTAGGCTTCTTCTAAGAATTCTTTGCTTCTTCCTGGAAGATGAAACTGGAAAATTAAAATTTCTATTTTGGCCCCAGGAAGATAAGCTACAAATCATCATAAAAAATATCAATCGTGGAACTTCTCTGGCAGTCCAGTGGTTAAGATCCTGAGCTTCCACTGCAGGGGGGTTGCAAGTTTGACTCGGGCCAGGAAACTAAGATCTGCATGATGCATGGTATAGCAAAAAAAAAAAAAAAAAAAAAACCAATATAAATAACTATTTTTTTAAGTGTCTATTGTTGGAAGCCCTGGTAGTTCAGTGATTAGGACTCAATACTTTCCTTGCCCTAGCTTCAATCTCTGGTCAGGGAACTAAGACCCCATAAGCCATATGACATAGACCAAAAAAAAAAGTCTATTGTTGGGACTGGTGACTCACTTTGACATTCCTACCTCCAAGCCATGAAAAGTCTTCAACAAGGCTCTATCATTAAGGAGATCACAAGCCCCAGATCTTCACCTGCTCTTTAATGCCTTACTTAAAGCATGAGAAATTTCCTCTCCAAGGGATTCCTTACTATATTGTCAAGCCTCTGGCTGGGATGGGCTGGGCTGGGCCAGGCTATAGTTGTCTTGATGGAACAGGGTCAGTGGTTGTAAGAGCAGGATGTGGTTTGGAATTATACTAAAGAGAGTAATCTTGGGGAAGTGAAGGTGATTATTAAGTCAAGTATGAAACAATGATTGATGGTCAAAAATGAATTGATGTCAACGATCGCTATAGAGATGGTGGTAGCTTCTGAAGGTGGAAACTCAGTACATGGTTCAGGTATAAAAAACTGGAGGTGAGGGAAGATGCAAGGGATAATCCACAATTAGATGACATCAACCTGATGGATATTAGCAGAAAGGTATCATGGGGCAAGTAAGGCCAACATGTGCTAGCCTGAAACACGAGACAGTGGTAAGTTGGTTTTGATGAGTATTAAACTAGACAGATTTGAACTTGATTGATAGCCAACTTAAATCCATGCTTGCTCCATATGTGATGTTTTCTTCCTGATTCTTCTGTGACTTTTGTCATCTTCGACACATTTAAGTAGAAAGACATAGAAGTAAATTCTAAGATAACTTATTAGTAAAGAACTAGAAAAAATTGATCTTTCTTTTCATGACCTTTACTGTTCACTAAAATGGAACTCGTAGTCAAGGATTTGGTCCTTTAGCAAAAGAAAAAACAAAACAAAACCAGAAAAGCAAGCATGAACTCTATCCCTTTTTTGACTAAATACTGCCAACTGACACTATTTAGAACTGGAAACTTCCTCTCTTCCCACATGTCAAAGCATATTTTTTAAATGCCATTTGGCCCCTTGATTCTCCTGTTCTCATAAGAAAAGCAAAATGGTCAATAATTCATTTCAACATTCAAATTTAGCTGAAAAACTCTTGATGATTCAGCCCCACAGATGGAAGGTGAAAGGATTCCAGAGAGTAAGTGGGAGCCCTGTATTTACCAAGTCTATGACTTTCTTCAAAGCTTGCAGAATCACTTGGCCTTTTTGAAATAGCCAGTTGACACCTAAGAGACTTTGAGCTGCTAGAAGATGAGGAAAGCCCCCCGTGAGGAAGGCAGGGACAGCTGGGCCCAGGCTTTATTTGGCCGGTCCCCCACCTCCTGCCTGCCCCGTGGCCCTCCCCTGCTCCGCGGAGACATCCGCTGGGTGGGAGGGGGCCCCTTGCCAGAGAACACAGTCTGATGTTTTCTGTTCCTGCTGCAGGAAGTCCCCCTTCCCCACCACCCCCCCCATCCTCAGCCTGGAAACAACTCTTAAGGAGTAGAAGGGGAGCAAGGCTGTGCCAGCTCAATATCCATGATGTGGTTGAAAGCATTTCTCCCTGGACCAGGAAAGGATACTATAGATTCACTCACTTTAGCTTTGCAGTTTCTTCAGTATGTGAGCTGGCACTAAGGGAATTTACCCTGGAAAGACGAATTCCTGAAGCTGAAAGCATTGCTATTACCACACGAACTGGCTTTGGGTACCTGACTCCACTTCTTACACTTGTCTCTGCCTGACTCGGCTGCCTCTGCACAGGCCTTCTAACTGATGGTCAGTCAAACATGGGCCTGCCTTAATAGCCTTTGCCCATCCTGGTCTTGCCTGCATATCGATTAGCTCCTTCCCTTGCTTCATCTGAGGCTCTGCTCAAATGTCAGCTTGGCAGACAAGTCTTTCCTGGCTACCACGCTCGTACCCTTTGCTGTTGTTCAGTCACTCAGTTCTGTCCGACCCTTTGAGAGTCCATGGACGGCAGTGCGCCAGGCGTCCCTGTCCTTCACCATCTCCCAGAGCTTGCTCAGACTCAGGTTCATTGAGTCAGTGCTGCCGTCCAACCATCTCATCCTCTGTCGCTGCCTTCTCCTCCTGCCCTCAGTCTTTATCCTACTTTATTTTTCTTCATAGTACTTTTTCCTTTTTTTAACCTCTTGATATGCTTAATGGTTGGGCTTCCCAGTTGGCTCAGTGGTAAAGATCTTGCCTGCCAATGTAGGAGGCACAAGAGACGTGGGTTCAATCCCTGGATTGGGAAGATCCCTTGGAGAAGGGAATGTCTACCCACTCCAGTATTCTTGCCTGGATAATCCCATGAAGAGGACTGTAGCTCCCACCAAACTTTTCTGGTGGGCTACAGTCCATGGGGTCACAAAGAGTTGGGCGTGACTAAGTGACTGATTACACATGCTTAATGGTTACATATCTGTGTGTAATACAGCTCACCTGGCTAGAATAAAAGATCCACGGGAGACTTTGCTGTACCCTCGGCACATAGTGGGAGTTCAATAGACGTTTGAGGAAGGAAGGAAGGGAAGGAAGGAGAGGGAAGGGGTAGGAGAGAGGGAGGAAGAGGGAGTGAGACTGGTGTGGTTGGGGAGCTAAATGTAGTCTATAAAGGTAGACACAGGAGGCACCAAACGAAGTACTTCTGTTCATCTGTTCCCTGTACCTGGGATAATTTACTTTGGATGGCAAAGAAATATCTTGATTTTTCATTAAATCCATTTCTGGTCTTTGTTTTGTTTTGTTTTTGTCTTTGCTGGTTCTTCTTTGCAGCACATGGGTTTGGTTGCCACATGGCACATGGGATCTTAGTTCCAAGACCAGGATTGAACCGACTTCACCTGCACTGAGAGGTAGATTCTTAACCACTGGACCACCAAGAAAGTTTCTAAATCCATGTTAAATGAATTATTGGTGATATTTTCTCTCCCATTACCCAAACCCGTGTTAATTTGTGCCTGGGCATTTAGTCTTTTGTTCTGATCCATGAGCCTGAACTATGAACTCAAACTACATCCCATCTGCTTCAGGATGGTAGCCCTGCCCTGCCCCTCAGCCTGATGTCTAGAGAAGCCTTCTGCCTTGCCGGTTAGGACCTCCTCCCTTTTTCCCTAGCCCAGTGAGCTGCAGGCCGTGCTGCCTCTGAAACCCTCTCCCAGTATCAGCTGATGGGAACCCGTGGACTCCTGTCTGCTCCTTTAAACTGAGAGAGGGTCTTTTCCTTAAGAGGGATCCCAGCTGCCCCTCTGGAGTCAGTCCCCACAGCAACTCAATCTCATACTGATTCCAATCTCTTCCCTTGTTTTTCTTTGCTACTGTAGAGTAGACTATCTCATCTTACATCCAAATCATGATTAAAATTTTTAAAAAGAATTTTTATTTTTATTTTTTTTAATACTTTATTCTACATTACAATACTGTATTTGTTCTGCCATACATGACATGAATCAGCCACAGGTGTCCATGATCTCCCAATGCCGAAGCCCCCTCCCACCTCCCACCCCATATCATCTCCCTGAATCATCCTGTGCACCGCCTCATGCATCCTCTATCCTGTATTGAACATAGACTGGTGCTTCATTCTTACGAGACAGTATACTTGTTTCAATGCCATTCTCCCAAATCATCCCACCCTCTCCCTCTCCCTCAGAGTCCAAAAGTCCGTTCTACACCCCTGAGTCTCTTTTGTTGAATGACTTGGCAATATATACCTCTGAAGACCTTTGCCCTAATTATGTGTCACATCAAGGCAAAAATAAACAAAAGAAAAAAAAATTTTCCACTTAGCTTACTAAAGAGGACTTGGCTGGCCTGGCCAGGGTCCTGATCACTTCCAGTTCCCTAAGACCCCCGCTTCCCGAGCCTGTCAGATCCAGAGCTGATCCAATGGACCCATGTGTAGGTCTAAGTTGAGCCAACAAGAGGTGGTTCCCTCTGAGATGCCAGGAAAGCACTAGCGGTCCCCTGGACTCACACCTCTGGGTAAGCTGTGGTCTGCTTCAGCCTCTTTAGAGGCCTGCTGTGACAAGCAAAGCCACCCTGGTCTGTGCAGGTCCCTGGCCCAGACACAGACTCCAACATTGACCTAGAACCAGCGCCAGGTGGCTTTGGCCTGGAGTTTTTCTCAGCTAGACTGACTGCTCTGGGAATTTCCCAGAAAATCTTTGCCTGAGAAACTCTTTGTCCTTCCCCAGCCTTCCCCAAGCCCAGTAAGATTGTTTATGGAGAAAAGTTGATCGATGAAGGGTGATGTCACAAGCTACATTCAGGCTGTTTCTCTTGAAGGCTAATCACTCGAAACTCTAATCAGGCAGACTGAAATTCAGGGAAGAAAGCGGAAAACAGACAGTTTGGCATCCTTGTTACTAATGGGCTTGATGAATGAAATGTCTAGTCATCCAAAAGTCCCTGAATCAAGTCTCCTTGTTCAAGAACAACAGCAACAACAAAAACTGACTTTTCAGATGCAAAGTAGACAATAGAACAATAAACAGATATTGAGTGAATTTCAGTTTATTTTCCATTCTTGCTCTTGATCTGGGCTTTTCTAACATTCAGTATGCAGAGCAAGAGAAAACAAGCCATCTAGTCATTATAAACTGTATAAACAGATTGAGGAGGAGTGGCCATATTTTAGTAGTTTGCTGAGTCATTATCAAATATGATAGAACGCCATCTACTTTGTAGATGATAGAACATCTCTACTTTGTACAGATTAGATAACGAATCCCACTTCCAAGAAAGGCTTCTGGTGAGCAAATAGTTTCCCTCAGTTTCTCACTTTCCTTTTTCAAAACCCACTTAGCACAGGCCCAGGAGTTGAACCGGTCAAGGGGTTCAGCAGTTCTCAAAGCAGAATACAGACTAAAGGATGGAGTTTAAAAAATATTACTCTGGGAACAGATGTATGGCCTGGCAGGAAGAATGCCTTCTTAACAGTTGGGAGCCAAAGAATCAGGCAAAACTGGAGGTAACAGGCCATCAGGAAATTCTAAACAAATAGATTGGGGTTGATTTCAGAACAGGTGGGCAGCGGCTATCAGACCAGAGGCATGAATGACATCCTTGTGCATTTTGACAGGTTTGAACCAGTGGTACAGTGAACTCTGAGGGGCTTCCCTGGTATCTCAGCTGGTAAAGAATCTGTCTGCAACGCAGGAGACCTTGGTTCAATCCCTGGGTTGGGGAGATCCCCTGGAGGAGGGGATGGCTACCCACTCTAGTATTCTTTGCCTGAAGAATCTCCATGGACAGATTAGCCTGTCAGGCTTACCTGTCCATGGGGTCACAAAGAGTTGGACACGACTAAGCAACTAAGTGTGCACACACAATGGACTCTGGTCCAAGGCTGGGGGTTGGCTCCTTCTGTGATGACTCTGTACACTCTGCTGGGTAAACAAGTTTTAGCAAGGCTGTCCTGAATAGGGCCCTTGGCAGGCTGCCCCATCCAGTTCACCCAGAGTACTTTATCAAAAGGTGGATGATCGCATCATCTTTTCAATGAATTCCCACTGAATTAAGGAGAGTACAATCTTCTTCTCAGAGAAGGCAATGGCACCCCACTCCAGTACTCTTGCCTGGCAAATCCCATGGACAGAGGAGCCCGGTAGGCTGCAGTCCTTGGGGTCGCTAAGAATCAGACACGACTGAGTGACTTCACTTTCACTTTTCACGTTCATGCATTGGAGAAGGAAATGGCAACCCACTCCAGTGTTCTTGCCTGGAGAATCCCAGGGACGGGGGAGCCTGCTGGGCTGCCGTCTATGGGGTCACACAGAGTCTGACACGACTGAAGCGACTTAGCAGCAATCTTTTTCTCACAGTCTAAAGACCCTTCACAATCTTGCTTCTGGTCATCTCTTCAGCCTCATCTCATCACCACACTCTCTTCCACCAGATTCAGATGCTATGGTCTTAAACATGACAAGATTTGTTTGCTTTGTATAGCATTTATCACCTTTGTTGCCCACTAGACTTTCTTGTTTAATGCTCTAAGTTCTGTTCTTAAAATTGTCCAACAGTAGATGCTCAACAAAAATTTATCAAACAAGTATTGATGAAAGCTGCAAACTACAGAGAAGCAGCAACCTTGTAGCAACTTGAATTGTTCTAGTAGCTGACTTAGTATGCAAAACTGTATAGTTGATTCTAGGATGCCAAACTCTGCCCTCAATCAAAATATGCATGTCCTGTGTTCCCTTCTCTCAAGGTCTGGCTTAGCAATACCAGTGAATTCAACAGCTATATGTTCTGGTCATTTGCTATAAAACAATCTACTCCCAAAATATACAGTGGCTTTAAAACAACCATTTTATCATGATCAGATATCCTGTGGGTTAGGTATATTCAACTAGGACACAGTAGCCAATGGTTTGTCTCTGCTCTATAATGCCTCGGACTTCAGCTGAAAAGATTCAAAGGCTGAGGATTACTCAGTGTCTGGGAGTTCAGATCATCTCTTGGCTCCCTCCCTCACATGTCTGGTTCTAAACTAATATGACTCAAAGACTAGAGTTGGTGACCAAGCCCTTTCCTATGTCCTCTCCGCATGAGGTGGCTGGCTCACTGTATGGTGGCCTTAGCGTAGTCAGACTCAGTAACTAATATTCTAACAAATATTTGATCCAGAATTTATGATCCAGAATTCAAGCAGCATCATTTTTGCCTACTCTACTGTTTAAATAATCAAATTCAAGGGAAAGGAAAATAGACTCTGTCTTGACAAGACAGAGGCAAGGTCACACACATGGAAAGGAACCATGAGCCATCTTTGGGAAATACAGTCTGCCTCCCAACACATGCTAATGTACAAAGGAGGAAGTGCTCTTTACTCTTCTCTCCTCCCTTAGCTCTCCCTGCCTCCCTGTATTCCTGGTCCTAATCATTTATAACACATGTTCAATAAATCAAAGATGTTTTGAATCCCCAGGAGTGATCCTCTGGTGAACTTTTTCAAACCGAGCTAAAAGAAATACATGGGGAAAGATGTAAAGATGTGCGACTCTAAGGAGCTCCCCAAAATACACCCAGTAGAGGCCCTACAGATCTTTAAGCCCCAGATTTCTAGAGCCCACATGTATGACAATGTCAGGTCAAGTTTATACTCTCAAAAAATGCATGTCAAGCATATACAGCCAACCTCATAGTTCATGAATTCTATATTTGCAAACTTGCCTACTCACTAAACTGTGTTTGTAACCCCCAAATCCATACTCACACTGCTTTCTCAGTCATTTATAGACATACACAGAGCAGAGAAAATTTTGAGTCATTTGATTTGCACATTAACAGCTGAGCTTGAACAAGGCAATACTTTGCTCTCCTCATTTTTGCATTCACTCCTACTATAAACAAGTTCCTTTCAGGGTCCACTTAGTGCCATGTTTTCACATTTTTAAACTTTTGTTGACCATTCCACTCTTTAAAATGGCCCCAAAAGTGTAGCGCTGAAGCACTGTCTCATGTTCCTAAGAGTGATAAGGCTGTGATGTCTGTTAGAACAGAGAAAATACTTGTGGTATTTAAGTTTTGCTTGAGCATGAGTTATGGTGCTGTTGGTGTCTGTGCAAAGCTCATGAATCAATGGTATATGTTCAATAAGGTGCCTTTTAACAGACATACACACAAGACTAGGTTATATATTGATCAGCTGGCAAAAGTTGTGACCACAGGCTCACAGAATCCTAATTCTGTATTTCTTTTAGAAAAAAATCATTTAGGACTTGCTAATTCAGAGTTTGCTGCAGCTTTATAGAATGTAACTATCATAATGTAACTTTCATGCAAAGATGGGCTCAATAAAGGTCAGAAATGGTATAGACCTAACAGAAGCAGAAGATATTAAGAAGAGGTGGCAAGAATACATGGAAGAACTGTACAAAAAGATCTTCATGACCCAGATAATCACCTTGGTGTGATCACTTACCTAGAGCCAGACATCCTGGAATATGAAGTCAAGTGGGCCTTAGGAAGCATCACTATGAACAGAGCTAGTGGAGGTGATGGAACTGCAGGTGAGTCATTTCAAATCCTGGAAGATGATGCTGTGAAAGTGCTACACTCAATATGCCAGCAAATTTGGAAACTCAGCAGTGGCCACAGGCCTGGAAAAGGTCAGTTTTCACTCCAGTCCCTAAGAAGGGCAATGCCACAGAATGCTCAGACTACCACACAATTGTACTCATCTCACACGCCAGCAAAGTAATGCTCAAAATTCTCCAAGCCAGGCTTCAGCAATATGTGAACCGTGAACTTCCAGATGTTCAAGCGGGTTTTAGAAAAGGCAGGGGAACCAGAGATCAAATTGCCAACATCCACTGGATCATGGAAAAAGCAAGAGAGTTCCAGAAAAACATTTATTTCTGCTTTATTGACTATGCCAAAGCCTTTGACTGTGTGGATCACAATAAACCGTGGAAAATTCTGAAAGAGATGGGAATACCAGACCACCTGACCTGCCTCTTGAGAAATCTGTATGCAAGGAAGGAAGCAACAGTTAGAACTGGACATGGAACAATAGACTGGTTCCAAATAAGAAAAGGAGTACGTCAAAGTTGTATATTGTCACCGTGCTTATTTAACTTATATGCAGAATACATCATGAGAAATACTGGGCCGGAAGAAGCACAGCTGGAATCAAGATTGCTGGGAGAAATAGCAATAACCTCAGATATGCAATTGACACCACTCTTATGGCAGAAAGTGAAGAAGAACTAGAGACCTTCTTGATGAACGTTAAGAGGAGAGTGAAAAAGTTGGTTTAAAGCTCAACATTCAGAAAGCAAAGATCATGGCATCTGGTCCCATCACTTCATGGCAAATAGATGGGGAAACAGTGGCAGACATTATATTTTTGTGCTCCAAAATCACTACAGATGGTGACTGCAGCTATGAAATAAAAAGACGCTTACTCCTTGGAAGGAAAATTATGACCAACCTAGTTCAGTTCAGTTCAGTCGCTCAGTCGTGTCCGACTCTTTGCAACCCCATGAATCACAGCACACCAGGCCTCCCTGTCCATCATCATCTCCCAGAGTTCACTCAAACTCACGTCCATCGAGTCCGTGATGCCATCCAACCATCTCATCCTCTCTTGTCCCCTTTTCCTCCTGCCCCCAATCCCTCCCAGCATCAGAGTCTTTTCCAATGAGTCAACTCTTTGCATGAGGTGGCCAAAGTACTGGAGTTTCAGCTTTAGCATCATTCCTTCCAAAGAACATCCAGGGCTGATCTTCAGAATGAACGGGTTGGATCTCCTTGCAGTCCAAGGGACTCTCAAGAGTCTTCTCCAACAACACCACAGTTCAAAAGCATCAATTCTTCAGTGCTCAGCCTTCTTCACAGTCCAACTCTCACATCCATACATGACCACTGGAAAAACCATAGCCTTGACTAAACGAACTTTTGTTGGCAAAGTAATGTCTCTGCTTTTCAATATGCTATCTAGGTTGGTCATAACTTTTCTTCCAAGGAGTAAGCGTCTTTTAATTTCATGGCAGCAGTCACCATCTGCAGTGATTTTGGAGCCCAAAAGATAAAATCTGACAGCATATTAAAAATCAGAGACATTACTTTGCCAACAAAGATCCGTGTAGTCAAAGCTATGGTTTTTCCAGTAGTCATGTATTGATGTGAGAGTTGGACTATAAAGAAAGCTGAGTGCTGAAGAATTGGTGCTTTTGAACTGTGGTGTTGGAGAAGACTCTTGAGAGTCACTTCAACTGCAAGGAGATCCAATCAGTCCATCCTAGAGGAAATCAGTCCTGGATATTTATTGGAAGGACTGATTTTGAAGGTGAAACTCCAATACTTTGGAGACCTGATGTTAAGAGCTGACTCATTTGAAAAGACCCTGATACTGGGGAAGACTGAAGGCAGGAGGAGAAGGGGCCAACAGAGGATAGATGGTTGGATGGCATCACCGACTAGATGGACATGAGTTTGAGTAAAGTCTAGGAGTTGGTGATGGACAGAGAGGCCTGACGTGCTGCAATCCATTCGGTCGCAAAGAGTCAGACAAGACTGAGCGACTGAACTGAACTAGCATAAGTTGTTTTTATTTGTTTTTTTCTTATGGTTGTTTTTTTTTTTTTTTTTGACAATTAATTGGACTGTGGTGGTACAGCCCTGTGGTAAGCCCTGGAGATGCAACAAAACACATTTGTCTATGTGAACTGAATGAACAAAAGTCCCTGCCTTTGTGGAGTTTACATTCTGGAAGTGAGAAGAGGACACAAATTAAATAAAAGTCAATGATCCAGTGTGTTAGAAGATGATAGGCACAATGGAAAAAATAAAGCAGGGAATGGGAGATGGAGCATCAAGAGCAGAACTGTTTGTTGTTGTTGTTGTTGTTGTTGTTTTTCTGGGTTTTTTGTTTGTTTTGGGGGTGGGGGTTGTTTATCTGCAAAATGCAATGATCAATGTAAACATAGCTAAGAATGAAATGATGCCTGAAAATGTTCATTAAAGAGATGAGGGAGCAAGCTTAGCAACTTTGTAAGGAGAACAAAAAGGACAATAGTACCTAGGCTGATGGTGGAAATATCACTGACGGGTGATAGAAACCAGGAGGGGGCCCATATGCCTGCAATGGGGTCAAGAGGAGGTGAAGTCAGAGAGGTTGGAAGGGCCAGGTCAGTAAGCCTTGAAGCCCATTGTAATGAATAGAACTTTCATTCTGCCCAAGAGACTGTGAGCAGCCAAGGTGGGAAAGAAGAGAGCAATTAGAAGAAATTTGCAGAAATCTAGACTTAAAGAGTGGTCAGTTTTGAGAATGAGTAGTCAGATTCCAGATATATGGATTCTGAAAGCAGAGCCATCTGGATTTGCTAGTGGGCTAGACATGAGGTTGTGAAAGACAGTGAAGTCAAATGGGACTTCAAAGGTTTTGGCCTGAGCAGCTGCAAGGATGAAGTTGCCATTGACTAAGAGGAGAAAAAACTATAGATGGAACCAGTTTTGGAGGGATTAAATTCTACCCATTTGAGATATTTATTGATATATCCAAGTAGAGATACAGTGTAGGCAACTAGGTATGCAGGTCTATAATTCAGAGAAGTCCAAATTAGTAATAATAACATTTTGAAGTCTTCAACATACAGATGGAATTTAGAAACTGCACGAGATCACCAAAGAATAAGTAAAGGTAGGGAAGAGAAGAGAAGTGGTCCAAGATTGAAATCCCTGGGTCATTCAGTGTTAAGAGATCAGAGAAAAGAGAAGGAGGGAGCCAGGCATAAGAGAAGTATGGTCTCCTGGAAGCTGAGTGAAGACAGAGCTCCCCAAAAGGGAGAGTGAGCAACTGTGTCATCATGCACAGATGTTGGGGAGGATAAGGACGGAGAATTGACTAGAATTTAACAACACAACAGTGATGTGCTGGTAAATGTTTACCAACTGGCTCTCTGGTGGCATGGGAGGGGGTTGGGGGAGGGTGGAACCTTGATCTGTAGAGTTTGCCAATTTCCATGTTGAAAATACTCTTGACATGGCTGACATCAAGCTACTAATGTGGCGCCACTGAATGCAGAGTTTAGAAGAGATGTGCACAATTGGCTCTCAAGAGAGAATGCAAGCTGACTGTAACATACCCATGAATATGAATGGTGTCCATTGCCTCACCAGGATTTGGGGGCCAAGAGAAAGATGCTGGTGCAGTGTAAACCTAACATGACTAAATCTGCATGACCTGGACAAAACCAATCAACATTTATCTAATCAACTGACATTCTTCATTGAGGGCAGCCCAAGCAGTTTGCTGGAGACACCTGGGACCATAGCATGATGTCATGGGCTCCATGGCCCGTGCCTGCATGCTCAGTCACTTCTGTCATGTCTGACTCTTTGCAATCCTCTGGACTATAGCCCACCAGGCCTCTCTGTCCATGGGATTCCCCAGGCAAGAATACTGGAGTGGGTAGCCATTTCCTCCTCCAGGGGATCTTCCTGACCCAGGGATCGAACCCACATCTCCTGTGTCTCGTGCATTATAGGTGGCTTCTTTACCCGATGAGCCACTGGGGAAGCCAGTGCATAGCCCAGACTTATGGTAACTTTTAAAGAGAGTGCATTGCAACAACAAAAGGCAAAAGGCATATACCCTGTGCACACCAGCAGATTGGAATTAATGGAGTTCAAAGCTAAGGAATGCCGAGAATTGCCAACAGCCTCCAGAAGCTAGGAGAAAGGAAAGAGGAGGAAAAATCCCTCCTCAGAGCCTCCATAAGGATCCAATCTTGCTGGCACCTGGATTTTGAACTTCCGGACTCCAGAACTGTAAGAAAATTAATTTTGCTGATTTAAGCCACTGAGTTGTGGTGATTTGTTATGGCAGTCCTTGGGGATAAGTATAGACTGTTCAGATAAGAGCAGTTTTCACAGACACAGGAGGGGAAAGGGGTGAAAAAGAGAAGGCTGAGAAGTAGGGTCCCTGAAGCTGAGTGAAGATGGCATTCCCAGGAAGAGGGGGTGACTCTGTCTCTGCTGCCCTTAGCAAGTCCTGGATTTTGGTCTGCCCCTGACTGGCTCATCATCAGCAACACAGTTTGCCTCAGCGCTGCTACCATCTAGTCAGTTTGCTCAGCTTCCCGGTTTGACTGGCTTTTGTACATGGGCGCAACTGTTTGGGTAAACTTGATCCATATAGACAGAGCTCCTGGAATACTGATGCACAAACATCAGAGAATACTGAGTCATCCAGTTGTGTGCAAGCTGAGGAGATAATATTATTCTAAGGGATAATACTGACATTTTTGGTGATGACTACCTTTGGTCACCTGGAGAAGGAAATGGCAACCCACTCCAGCATTCTTGCCTAGAGAATTTCATGGACAGAGGAGCCTGATGGGCTATAGTCCATGGGGTTGCAGATAGTCGGACACAACTGAGCAACTAACACACACCATGGGTCAAAAGGAACTTTCTCAGTGGCTCCTAGTGGTACCTAAACTCTGCATTATTTCTGTCTTCATAGGCATGCGATGCAAGGCCTGCATATAAGGCAACTGCTTTCCTAGAATTAAACCATCATCAGTCATGAACACATCAGCTAGAGGGAACCATCTCTCTGGTGATGAACTGTGGCATGAGAAAGGAGAGAAAATTCTAGAGCCTACCTAAGTCCCAATTAGAAACTGTTTGAGAGTCCTGGCTCTTGCAAGGAATTCAGAAGAAAACTAAAATAGAGCTGGGGAGGAATGAAAGTGAATCATGCTTGTGTCTAGTTCAAAAGTGGCCATTTACTGAATTCCACAGAGCCACTTACCAAGGGCAATATACCCTATAAAGTGGGTACCAAAGCAATGGGGATGAACGGATCCATCTGCCCACCAGGAAGAAGGCTGCCTCTCAGTAGGGGAAGGTATAATATTGTTGTGAGTGACAGTAGAGGAAAGAAATATGAGACCACATCCCTCGGCTTCTGTGGGGATGTTCCCAAGAGTGCAGCAGAGTTGTTTTGTTTTGAGGGGGAGCATTCTACTTTTAAAATTTATTCTTTTTCTCTATAAATTATTTTCCCAAAGGTAAAGAAGTAATAAAAAACAAGTTAAACTCTATTCTTTTTTTTCAGTTTAAGCTTTTTATTTTGTATTGGAATCTAGCCAATTAACAATGTTGTGATAGTTTCAGGTGAACATGGAAGGGATTCAGTCATACATACAGATGTGTCCATTCTCCTCCAAACTCCCCTCCCATCCAGGCTGCCGCATAACAATGAACAGAGTTTCCTGCGCTACACAGTTAAGTCTTTTGTTGGTTATCCGTTTCAGACATTGCAATGTGTACACATCTATCCCAAATTCCTTAACTGTCCCTCCCCTGCCTCCATCCTGTCCTCTGGAAACCATGTTTATTCTCCAAGTCTGAGAGTCTGTTTCTGTCTTATACATAAGTTCATTTGTATCATTCCTTTTAGATTCCACATATAAGGAAAGTCATAGGATATTTCTCCTTCTTTGTCTGACTTACTTCACTCCGTGTAACACTGTCTAGGTCCATCCATGTTGCTGCAAATGGCTGAGTAATATCCGTTATATATATGTACCACTTCTTTATCCATTCCTCTGTCCATGAACATGTAGGCTGCTGCCATGTCTTGGCCATTGTAAACAGTGAGGAATGCAGCAGTGTTTACCATGGAGACCTCTAAGAGGTCCTACCGGAAGGAAGCCATGGATACCAGTAACACACTAAAGGAGATCACAGGGATCTGGCTGCTCGGAGATCCAAACACAGGTCCGGGATGTGCCGAAGGGGAAAACTGTGTCATCTTTTCACAGACCAGGACCCACCTGCGTAGGTTTTGCCCCTTCCTGGGAAGGAAGCTTCTGTCTCTCAGAGAAATGGTGTGAGCTTCGTGAGCAGAGGATTGGTGCAATCTTTTGGTTTATGTGGCAAGATATGATAGATCTTTATGAGGAAGAAAAGCACAGTGTCTTCATGAAGCCTCCTGGGTTTCACTGCGGGGGTGCCACAGCCTCCCCTTGAAATTCCCCAAATACTGAACAAAAGTTGTGTATAAAGGAGTTCAGGGTCTTCCCTGGTGGTCCAGCAGTTAAAACCACCAGACTTAACAATGCAGTACAGTGTGGCACTTGCAATGCAGAGAATGTGAGTTCGATCCCTGGTCGGGGAACTAAGATCCCACATGCTGTGGAGCAGCTAAGCCTATGCACCACAACTAGAGTCTGAGAGCCGCAGCGAAAGATTCCACACGATACAGTGAGGATCCAATGCAGCCAAATTAGAAAAAAAATGTTTTTTAAAAAAGGAGTTCAGATGGAGAACCGTTTAGAGGAGTATTTCTTTGTTATTCCAGATGAGAAGGAAAAGGCAAATGGACACAGTCCCCTTGCAATCATATATTTTGCTCAGTTTTTCATTATTTGGAGATAAAAGCTGCTTTTAGGCCTAAGGAACTGGGCTCACCAGTCAATTTTTCAGGAGTGGGCACAGCTTTAAGAGAGCAGCTTTTCCTCTCCGAGCCCCCTCTCATTCTGTCTCAGACAAAAATGTATTAAGAAAATGAAGCCAAGTGAAGCAAAGTTCAGGAGTGAGAGAAAAGCTGACATAAAAGCTTCAGCAACCACAGCTGGCCCAGGAAACAGCACCCGATAAAGAGAACTTTGGGCAAAAGAGCCTGAGATGAAGAGGATGTTAGTGAGTGGAGCCAAGCCAGTCACACAGTGAACTTTAGCAGGAAGAAAGAAGAGGGAATGGGGAATTAATTATAATGAATTCCTCCTAAAGCACTGAGAGTTGGAGAGAATGCATAGGTTATTCAGAGGGTAACTTCTAATTCTGCAAGGTTTCAGAGAGCTTCTTACTCAAAGGAGGCTACAAGAACCTCTGCCAAGCGTATGGAGTTGCCAACTTAAAGTCAAGAACTTGCTTCCAGGCCTCCTGCAGAAGGCTATGTGGACACAGATGGCAGGTTTGCTTTCTCGTTTGGTAAGGAGTAAACTCCTGTTTGTTTGATTCTCTCCCTAGTCTCTCTCCCCTGCTGATATTTCCCTTGGCTGAGAATGATTTCACTGACCAAGCCAAATGCAGCTATAAATCCAGAGATGCTTTTATATTGTATTAACTCCAGCAAGGGGTTAGAAGGCCCCAGCAAAAACATGCCCATCACAATACTGGAAGCTCATTGTTTGAAGGGCCGACTGAACCCTGGGAGATGAAGAGCCTAGAGCGTGGAGCGAAAGCTCTGAATAGGAATTGGGATGTGGGGGCACGGCCACTCCAACTTTGCTTTTGATCCCTCTTCTCACAGAATGGTGGGCAGACCCGAAAAATCATTCAGAGGCGGGGAGATATTGGGGGGTGGGAAAAACCAAATAAAGATTCAGTAGGGCTGAAAATAAAGAAGTCTTTTATATATATAAGTTAATAGGACCTAGATGAGACTGCCAAACACTGCTCACTCCAACCCCATTTTATTGGCAATGATGCAAGCCAAATACCGGCTGTGAGGAACTAACCCTCTCTTAGAAGTGACCCTTGCTGAAAAAACATCCTGTGTTTTGCTAAGTGCTCTATCTCTGAAGAAAACTGTAAAAAGAAACTAGCTGTGACTTTGGCCAAGGCAGGTGGTTCCACGACTCATGAGGAGGGCTGAGTCCTAAGCAATGAGCGTGAAGCAGAAAATAGACAAGAGGAGAAAGTATGGAGTTTAATGCACGGTTTTTGTGAGAGATGATCTCCGGGAAGAGATCTTCACGCTCTAAAGCTGACCCGGACTAGACCATCAACTCTATTTATACTAAAACCAAGTTGGCTGTGGAGATGAAGTGTAAAGTAAATTGAATCCCCTTTTTGTCTCTGGTTTCAAACCCAGAGTATTCCCTTGTGGACACAAAGGATGGAATTGAAAGCATTCATTAACTACTTCCCTTTTTATTTTAAATCAAGGCACAGACTTTTTAAAATTAATTACTTAATTTTAATTGGAGGCTAATTACAATATTGAGGCGGTTTTTGCCATACATTGACATGAATCAGCCATGGGTGTGGGATGGGGTGAGGAGGGAGGCCGGAGGGGGTGTTCAGGATGAAAGGCACAGATTTTTAAGTAGACCACATGTTCCAGAGCAATCTATGTGAAGACACATTTGACGAAGGAGCCAGTAGGGCTCCTGGGGGATCATCCTGGGACAGCTGAGGTGGTCTTGAATAACACTTAGAGGAGAGACATAGAAGTTAGGGATGGAAGCTAAAATGCTCCACCATCGGTAAAGTTGATAAATTGAAAACCAAGGTGGAGAATGACTCAAGCCTGGGAGCAATTTCTCATCTGTGCCCTATAAGAAAAATAACGGCTAGGTGGAATACTGCTGAAATTTTCATGTTGTGATTTAATATGATTGCCCTAAGATTTAGCTTGCCCCATGAGCTATCCAGCTATATAAACTGGAAATGCCAGGAGGGCTTCTCATAGTAGGAAAATACTGTAGAAAAAGACCCCTTGAAGTTAGGAAGTATGGGTAATGGACTTGTTGGTAAAACATGGCATTGTGTGATGCTCCTTCCTGGGCATGTTTGTATTGTTCTCTCTGCCCTGCCCAAGCTTGAGATCGTCTCTTCTCAGAAGGTCTAACAGACACTCCTTTTTTGGGGCAGTGGTGTTGCACCACATGGCATATGGGATCTTAGTTCCTGGACCAGGGATTGAACCTACACCCCCTGTAGTGAAAGCACAGAATCTTAACCCCTGAACTGCGAAGGACGTGCTGGAGAGTTACCCGGGACTTTGAGCTACTATACTTATAAAACTTTTGCTTGGAAACAGGACTTAAGTCATTTCAGTTTTCATTCATAGCATTCAGGGTATGGAAAACAGTATATTTTTCACACTTCCTGTCCTTGTACCTGTAAGCCAAAAGTCTTTATGCCTGAGTTATTTTGTTATAATCTTTATGATTTGCTACATCATATTTCACAATCCACTGAAGTCTGTTCTTTCTAAGTTCTATGCAAGAACATTGCAGTTCGTCTTTAGTTCTGAAGGAAAGGTGGGGTAGTTCAAAAAATAATTCATCTTCTTTGTTTCTATGAGAATCAGTGTTAAGATATTTTTAGAGGAACAAGTTTTACTTACTCTGAGGTCTCACAGCTTGGACTAAGATACAGTTTCTCTGGGAAATTTGCAGCCAGAGGTAATGCAAGGACATTCATTGCAATACAGGACAAAGCCAGTGCATCTTTCTAGAATAAAACAAGTGCAAATATGAACATAGAGCTTCCCCTGGTGATGGCCTCATGAGCATTTGGCAACATTGCTCTCTTCTGACACTGTTTTCTTCAGGCACTTTGAGGTGTTTCTGCCTCCCCTGATTTTGAAGCCACTGTTAGCCTGACATGAGATTGCTGTTCTTCAGTCACTCACTCAGTCGTGTCCGACTCTTTGCGACCCCGTGGACTGCAGCACACCAGGTTTCCCTGTCCTTCACTATCTCCCAGAGCTTGCTCAAACTCATGTCCATTGAATCGGTGATGCCATCCAACTATCTCATCCTGTCGACCCCTTCTCCTCCTGCCTTCAATCTTTCCCAGCCTCAGGGTCTTTTCCAATTAGTTAGCTCTTTGCATCAGGTGGCCAAAGTATTGGAGCTCCAGCTTCAACATCATTCCTTCCAGTGAATATTCAGGGTTGATTTCCTTTAGCATTTGCTGGCTTGATCTCCTTAATGTCCAAGGGACCCTCAAGAGTCTTCTCCAACATCACAGTTCAAGAACATCAGTTCTTTGGCACTCAGTCTTCTTTATGGTCTCACATACATACACGACTACAGGAAAAACCATAGCTTTGACTATGCAGACATTTGTTGGCAAAATAATGTTTCTGCTTTTTAATATGCTGCCTAGATTTGTCATAGCTTCTCTTCCAAGGAGCAAGTGTCTTTGAATTTCATGGCTGCAGTCACCATCCTTAGTGATTCCTGAGCCCAGGAAAATAAAGTCTGTCATTGTTTACATTGTTTCCCCACCTATTTGCCATGAAGTGATGGACCCAGATGCCATGGTCTTAGTCTTCTGACTGTTGAGTTTTAAGCCACATTTTTCACTCTCCTCTTTCACCTTCATCAAGAAGCTTTTTAGTTCCTCTTTGCTTTCTGCCATAAGGGTGGTGTCATCTGCATATCTGAGGTTATTGATATTTTCCCCAGCAATCTTGATTCCAGCTTGTGCTTCTTCCAGCCCAGTATTTCATATGATGTACTCTGCATAGAAGTTAAATAAGCAGGGTAACAATATACAGCCTTGATGTACACCTTTCCCAATCTTGAACCAGCCCATTGTTCCACGTCCAGTTCCAACTGTTGCTTCTTGACCTGCATACAGGTTTCTCAGCAGGCAGGTCAGGTGGTCTGGTATTCTCATCTCTTTCAGAATTTTCCACAGTTTGTTGTGATACACACAGCCAAAGGCTTTAGCACAGTCCATGAAGCAGAAGTAGATGTTTTTCTGGAATTCTCTTGCTTTTACCATGATCCAGTGGATGTTGGCAGTTTGATCTCTGGTTCCTCTACCTTTTCTAAATCCAGCTTGTACATCTGGAAGTTCTTGGTTCACATACTGTTGAAGCCTAGCTTGGAGGATTTTGAGTATGGCCTTGCTAGCATGTGAAGAAAGTGTAACTGTGCAGTAGTTTGAACATTCCTTGGCATTGCCCTACTTTGGGATTGGAATGAAAATCGACATTTTCCAGTCCTGTGGCCACTGCTGAGTTTTCCAAATGTGCTGGCATATTGAGTGCAGCACTTTCACAGCATCATCTTTCAGGATTTGAAATAGCTCAGTTGGAATTCCGTCACCTCCATCACCTATGCTTCCTAGGGCCCACTTAACTTTGCAGTCCAGGATGTCTGGCTCTAGGTGAGTGATCACACCATTGTGGTTATCTTGGTCATTATTATAGTTCTTCTGTGTATTCTTGCCACCTCTTAATATCTTCTGCTTCTGTTAGGTCCATACCATTTTTGTCCTTATTGGCTTCACCTTTGCATGACATGTTCCCTTGGTATCTCTAATTTTCTTGAAGAGATCTCTAGTATTTCCCATTCTATTGTTTTCCTCTGTGTATGCTCATCTTCTCCTGTAAGAACACCAAAATCGCAACTAACTGCTGAACAGCCATTGACAGGAGAATGCTGCTGCTGCTGCTGCTGCTGCTAAGTCACTTCAGTCGTGTCTGACTCTGTGCGACCCCATAGACGGCAGCCCACCAGGCTCCCCGTCCCTGGGATTCTCCAGGCAAGAACACTGGAATGGGTTGCCATTTCCTTCTCCAATGCATGAAAATGAAGAGTGAAAGTGAAATCGCTCAGTCGTGTCCAACTCTTAGCAACCCCATGGACTGCAGCCTACCAGGCTTCTGTGTCTATGGGATTTTCCAGGCAAAAGTACTGGAGTGGGGCGCCATTGCCTTCTCTGAGGAGAATGCTAGATCCCACCAAAAAAGATATCCCACACCTAAGGGCAAAGGGAGAAGCTGCAACAAGATGGCAGGAGGGGTGCAATCACATGTAAAATCAAACTTCATACCCACCAGGGATTCTCGGAGGGCACAAACAAAACTTTGTGTGTACCAGGACCCAGAGAAAGGAACAGTGACCCCACAAGAGACTTGAACCAGACTTGTCTGTGAGTGTTCGGGAGTCTCTAGCAGAGGCGTGGGTTGACAGTGGCCTCCCTCAGGGTTAAGGGCACTGACTGCAGCATCCTAGGAGGTGTGGCGTGTTGGCATAAGTACTTTTGGGGTAGTTTGCCATTACTCTCAGTTTTGCCTACGGCCAAACTACAGGGAGAGAACATGTCCCCACCCATCAACAGAAAATCTGATTAAAGATTTACTGAGAATCCTTGCCCACCAGAGCAAGACCCAGTTTTCCCCATATCCAGTGCTTCCCATCAGGAAGCTTCCATAAGCATCTTATCCTCATCCATCAGAGGGCAGACAGAATGAAAACCACAATCACGGAAAACTAACCAAAATGATCACATGGATCACAACCTTGTCTAACTCAATGAAACTATGAGCCATGCTTGGCAGGGTCACACAAGATGGACACGTCATGGTGGAGAATTCTCACAAACCATGGTCTATTGGATAAGGGAATGGCAAACCACTTCAGTATTCTTGCCTTGAGAACCCCATGAACAGTATGAAAAGGCAAAAAGGTATGACACTGAAAGATGAACTCCCCAGGTCGGTAGGTGCCCAACGTGCTACTGGAGAAGAGCAAAGAAACAGCTCCAGAAGGAATGAAGAGGCTGAGCCAAAATCAAAACAACGTCCAGTTGCGGATGTGTCTGGTGGTGAAAATAAAGCCTGATGCTGTAAAAAACAATATTGCACAGGAACCTGGAAAGTTAGGTCCGTGAATCAAGGTAAATTGGAAGTGTCCAAACCGGAGATGGCTAGAGTGAACATCGACATTTTAGGACAGTGAACTAAAATGGATGAGAATGGGTGAATTTAATTCAGATGACCATTATATCTACTACTGTGGGCAAGATTCCCTTAGAAGAAATGCAGTAGCCCTCATAGTCAACAAAAGAGTCCAAAATGCAGTCCTTGGGTGCAATCTCAAAAACAACTGAATGATCTCTGTTCATTTCCAAGACAAACCATTCAATATCACAGTAATCCAAGTCTATGCCCCAACCACTAATGCTGAAGAGGCTGAAGTTTACAAGTCCTATGAAAACCTACAAGATCTTCTAGAACAAACAACAACAACAAAAAAGGATGTCCTTTTCATCATAGGAGACTGGAATGCAAAAGTAGGAAGTCAAGAGATATCTGGAGGAACAGGTAAATTTGGCCTTGGAGTACAAAATGAAGCAGGGAAAAGGCTAACAGTATTTTTCCAAAGAAACTCACTGGTCATAGCAAACACCCTCTTCCAACAACACAAGAGACTATTCTACAGATGGACATTACTAGATAGTCAATATTGAAATCAGATTGATTATATTCTTTGAGGCCGAAGATGGAGAAGCTCTATACAGTCAGCAAAAACAAGACAGGAGCTGACTGTGGCCCAGATCATGAATTCTTTACTGCCAAATTCAGGCTTAAACTGAAGAAAGTAGGGAAAACCACTAGGCCATTCGGGTATAACCTAACCTAAATCAAATCCCTTTTGATTTTACAGTGGAGGTGACAAATAGATTCAAGGGATTAGATCTGATAGACTGAATGCGTGAAGAACTATGGACAGAGGTTCATAACATTGTACAGGAGGTGGTGATCAAAACCATCCCCAAGAAAAAAAGGCAAAATGGTTGTTGGAGGAGGCCTTACAAATAGCTGGGAAAAGAAGATAAGTGACAGGCAAAGGAGAAAAGCAAAGACATACCCATCTGAATGCAAAGTTCCAAAGAATAGCAAGGAGAGATAAGAAAGCCTTTCTAAGTGACATGAATAAATTCTGTAATATGCCTAATGGCAAGCATTATTAAGAAGCAAAAATGTCAGATCTCAACTACAAGATGAGTAATTGCAAAAGGTTTAACCAAAGCCACACAGCCACTGTGTAACATCCCTTCTGCTCAGGTATTGTTGATTCATAAGAAAAACCATTTTTCTCCCATGCTAAGCACCATCCCATTAAATGCTAGACAGATCCTAGTCTTTGAACTACTGTGCCTGGGTTCTAGGGTTGGCTGTTAACCCTTCTGGGCCTTAGCTATAAAATAGAAGCATTAAATGAGGGGCTTCTCAGTTCCCTCACAGATTTAACTTCTTATAATTCTAAGCACATCATTAAGGAATTTCAGGAAATACTTTTTCCTCTACTTATTGTTAGTTTCTGCTCTCTCTACCTTGCCCTAGATCAGGGGTAAGGATGACAAAGGTGCTGACCTGTAGAGACAGACTCTCCTTGATTCAGGATTCTGAAACAAAAGGGTTTGTGTGAACTTTGGAATTCAGCCAAAGCCCTGGATAAACCAATTGGCCTCAGAATCCAGAGAAACATCACAATTTAAGGCAAATCTTCTCTTGTCAGCTGCTACCTCCGTTTCAGAACTCCTTCCCAATTCTCCCCTGCCTTGCTTTCGGAAGACCCCCCACCTCACCTAGTTCCTGAAATCTACTGCAAAACACAACATTCCTCCTTCTCCTCTTAGACCCAGGTGAAATCTCTATTCCCAGAATTTTTATCTCAATCAGTGGAGCATATTATGTTCCAGTGTAAAGCAATTCATTTTAAATGCAGAACTCAAGGAAAAGAAATCCCAAAATGGTCTACCAAGAAGGAAGATTTTTTAAAAATCAGGCTTTATTTTCTAGAGCAATTTAAGGTTCATAGCAAAACTTAGCAGAAAGGACATTGATTTCCCACATATTAATACCTCTTGCCCCTCCCCTAGAAGGAAGTTTTGGGAGTTTTGTTTTTGTTTTTGTTTTTTAGGAAGAGACTTCCAGTGTCCCCTGCTAACTTACTTGCCCATCACTGGGTAAGACATTGTCATCCATTCAAACCCCATCTAGGCTTTCCTCACCTATCCAAACTTTGCAAATGGAAATCTATACCCTTACCAAGCAGAAAAACTTTTTACTCATAGACTATGGAGGACCTCTGATGTTACTGAACATCTCATGAATGACTTCCCCAAGATCGAAGAGCAGAGCTCGTCAGCATAGGTCACAGGGGAGCTGAGTTTCCTTGGGGTGGAGGCTGGAAGGAAAAATCTAGAGGCAGAGTGCCGCCTGGCACAGTCCAACCTAATAGCCTAAGTGAGGAGCCCTGGAAAGCCAGGGAAAATAAAAGTAGAAAAACAAAGTGAAAGTAGCTCCTTGCGACCCCATGGACTATATAGTCCATGGAATTCTCAGGCCAGAAAACTGGAGTGGGTAGCCATTCCCTTCTCCAGGGGATCTTCCCAACCCAGGGATCAAGCCCAGGTCTCCCACACTGTTGGCAAATTCTTTATCAGCTGAGCCACCAGGAAGACCAAGAATATTGGAGTGGATAGCCATTTCCTTCTTTAGCAGATCTTCCCGACCAAGGAATCGAATCAGGGTCTCATACATTACAGGTGGATTCTTTACCAGCTGAGCTACCAGGGAAGCCCCTAGAGTTTGTCTAATTCTTGGGTTTGCTTGGATCAACCCTGCATGTGAAAATACCCCCTGTCTTCTGGGTTCCAAAGGCTGGTCCTGTCTGCACCTGGACTCCCAGGTTCCAGTTATCACCCCTGCTTTCCTCTTAAGAGCTTTATTCAAGCTAAAGAAAAGTTTCTGCTGTCTCACTTTTCAACTGCACATTTACTTATTATGTCCCTGCAGTTTGCCCAGCTTAATCTCTGACTTAAAGGAACTTGAAAGTAACTCATGGGACAGTTTTGTTACCATCAAGGGGAGATTTCAGGGGCTCTAGGAAAGTGCACTGCACCCACCTTGTGCCCTCACACCTGTGCCAAATTGCCCATCAGCCCAGTATGTGTCCCGATGCCCAGGCCATATCCTATATCACCGAGATCAGAATCTTTGGGGATAGGATTCAGGCAGTTAGTATTTTTAAGGCTCCCCAGATAACTCCAAGGTACAACCAACTTTAAGCATCACTGATTCAGAATATTTGCCTGTCTTCTCCTATACCTCTATGCTCTTGACTTCTTTAAGTTTTTTTTTTTTTTTTAGTTGGAGGATTACTACTTCACAGTGTATGTTGGTTTCTGCTGTACAACACCAATCAATCATATGACCCAGAAATTCCACTACTGGGCATATACCCTGAGAAAACCATAATTTGAAAAGACACATGTATCCCAATGTTCTTTACATCACTGTTTACAGTAGCCAGAACATGGTAGCAACCTAGATGTCCATAGACAGATGAATGGATAAAAAGCTGTGGTACAATGAAATATTACCGGCTCAGAGGTTAAAGCGTCTGCCTCCAATGTGGGAGACCCAGGTTCAATCTCTAGGTTGGGAAGATCCCCTGGAGAAGGAAATGGCAATCCACTCCAGTATTCTTGCCTGGAGAATCCCATGGACGGAGAAGCTTAGTAGGTTACAGTCCAGGGGGTCACAAAGAGTTGGACACGACTGAGCAACTTCACCTTACCTTACCTTATAAAAAGTTATATCAGTTGAACAGAAGTGGATGAACCTAGAGCCTGGTATACAGAGTGAAGTAAGTCAGAAAAAGAAAACAGAAATCATATATTAATGCATATATATGGAATCTTGAAGAATGGTACTGATTAACCTATTTCAGGACAGGAATAGAGACACAGATGTAGAGAAGGGATTTCTGCTCTTGACTTTTTTCCTCCTCTAATCTGCTAGTCCAAAAGAGTTTGTGGTGTGAGGGTTAAGGTGAGACTAGATAAGTGATAAAGGGCAAGACTCAACCTGGTTCTCTTTACCACTTAATTCCTGGCCATCACTTATCCAGCACTCTGGGAGTAGTTAAAGAGCAATGGAGAAACTTCTCGACCTGTTGTTACATATTTCCAAGAGGAAGACTCTTGGACCAGCATCAAGCTCATTTTTAAAATCTTGATCTTCTCTGAGGTTTCTAAATATTATTTCAGGATAGGGATTTCAACTTTTATTCTCTTCTGACTTTTCATTTATGTGGCGTGTAGGGTCAAAGAAGCAATGGAAATTTGAAAGTCACTCTATTCTAATTAGCAGGCATACCAGTGATTAAAATTATTTACCAGTAACGGTGCCAGCACAGCAACAGGAATGTTAATTACTGTCATTTCTTCTCAAGTTTCATTTCATAACCAATAAGGATTGTTAATATGTCATCACTGCAAGTTAGAGACTCTTGTCCTATTCAATATCATTGAATCTGAGAGTCATTACTCTCAGATTTGTCTTAGGTCAAATTAAAAGGTCAAATGAGCCCCTCTTTCAAAGCAATGTTAAATCTGACCTAAGCTGCTAAAGGTAGAAGAGTAAGATGAAATTCCAGACAGAGCTGCTTCCTCTTTGACGTGTTTCACAGTCATGTCAAAGCAGGGACTGTTGTGCCCCATTCCCAACAGCTCCAGCTGATCTTGTTGGAAGGAAAGGTTGTTCCTTCTGTGACAGGCTAAGTTCCAGGTGTTCTGAGTAAAATGTGGAAGACTGGAGTGCTCTGACTCCAAGTAATAGATTCTTTCAGTACACACACACACTTCTCTAAGACACATCATCTGTATTGGACTGGTGGACCCTGGTCTTAGGTAGGAATCGTTAGTCCACGCTCCCCTCCTCTCTTTTTCAGAACTGCAAATCCCTCTTCCTCAGAAGGATCCCTCTCCTTCTTTAAACTGGTGTCAGCAAATAGACTCAGGGGTGGAGAGGAAACAGCACAGCCTGATGACGTAAGACAACAGCATCTAAACCCCAAATCAAAAATGCCCTCCAAGATAGACAGAGACAAAGAGAAGGAACTTGTGGACACAAGGTGGGGGAAGGGAAGAGTGGGACTAATTAAGAGGCTAACATTGGCATATATACACACTGCATGCGTAAAAGCTAGCTAGTGGGAAGCTGCTGTATAGCACAGTACTCTGTGATGACCTAGGGGGTGGGATGTGGGGAAGGGAGGTAGGAGGGAGGCTCAAGAGGGAAAGAATATAAGTGTACCTATAGCTGATTTGTGTTGTTGTACTGCAGAAAGTAACATAACATTGTAAAGCAATTACTCCTATTTAAAATTTTTAATTAAATTAAAATTTAAAATATATCCTCCAAGAGATAGGTAATCGCCTTACAATCGCAAACCCTAAATGGACCACTCAAGTCGTTCTTCCCAGAATTCCTGACATTATTCACCCAAAAATGACTTCTGAGAACTTAAAATGACAGCTTCAAAAATCTTAACATCTAGTTGCCACCAACTACTCCACTGAGTATTTTGCTAAGCATTTTACATTTGAGATATTACTCAGTCCTTACACAACCCAATGAGGAAGGCATGATATCATTATCCCCACTTAACCGAGGAGGAAGCGTGTCCAGGTTTACACAGTCAGGAAGCATGAGAACACGGGTCAAGGTGCGTCTGGGTCCAGAACTATTCACCATTAGCTGCTGTGCTTTACGCGTTGGTTGCTGCTGCTGTCCTGGCTGACCTTGCTGTGACACTGAGCCCGGTCTTACTATTTTTCTGTGCTTTCATCACATTCTGTCCCCACATCGATTGACCTTATCACTCCTTTTATTTATATAATTTAATTTATTTATTGTTTGGCTGCACTGGGTCTTCACTGTGATATGTGGGCTTCTCATTGCAGTGGCTTCTCTTGCTGCGGAGCACGGGCTCTAGAGTGTGCAGGCTTCAGTAGCTGCCACTGACTGGCTCTAGAGAGCTGGCTCAGTAGTCGTGGTGCACGGGCTTAGTTGCTCCTCGGCATGTGGAATATTCCTGGACCAGAGATGGAACGTGTGTCCCCTGAATTTCAAGGCGGACTCTTAACCACTGCGTGGTTAACCTCTTTCCTAACCACTAGGAACGCCCCCCTTATCACGCTCATGGTCTTGGTTCAGCTCTCTCTGAGGTAAGAGAGGTCTTTGCCAGCCAATTCTGTGGCTCTCTAACTAGGTTCCAAACACGGTGACTGTGCTCTAGTCTTTTCTAAATGCCCTGACATTATGTATATGTAGAAGCTCATCTTCCAGATCTCACAGCTGCCCTCTTTGCTCCTCTGCCTCCACTTCTTTGTACTTGTTTCTCTAACCACAAACTAAGAACAAATTCTCTAGAGCTTGGGTCTGAAACTTTTTTTTTTTTTTTTTTTTGTAGTACCAAGAGTATTAAAAAAGGATAGGTCTACCAAACACCTGGACTCCCTCCCACCTCAAGGTGAGCTACTTGTCTGCTCACACCCTTCTTAGACTAGCCATCTAACTGTCCTCATTACCAATTGAGTGGACAACTGTTTTGTGCCTTCCTGGCACCTTGACCGCTTTAGGGGACCATTCATACTCCACTTTTAGTCCATATGCAGTCTATGACTCTACTGTGGAAGGCACAGGTTCCATGCCTGCTCAGGGAACAAAGATCCTGAATGCCATGCAGCGCAGCCAAATAAAAACAAAACAAAACAAAAAACAAACAAAAAGCAGGCAGAGTGGGATGGGGGGATGGGGGGAGGCTCAGAAGGGAGGAGATATATGTATAATTATGGCTGATTCACTTTGCTATATGGCAGAAACCAATATAACACTGTAAAGCAATTATCCTCCAATTAAAAATAAATATAAAAAATTTTAAAAGAGGCAGACTCATAGGTATAGAGAACAAACTAGTGGTTACCAGTGGGTGTGGGGGCAATATAGGGTAAGGAAATGGGAGGTACAAACTACTGAGGTAAGACAGGCTCCCCATGTATTGCACAGTGTGGGGAATATAGCCAGTATCTTATAATAACTGTAAATGGCAGGGTAACCTTTTAAAATGTATAAAAATTTAAAAATTGTAATTTAAAAAATGAACATCTTAATTGTGCCCGAGGCCATATTTCCATTAATTAGCTTTTGGACCCAAATCAAGAGTTAGCAGAACTGAAAAATCTAATAAAAACAAAACCCGTGGAGAAAAAATTTTTCATAATAGTCCAAGTGAAAGTAATGACATGAGCTAATCCAATTTGAAGTACAAACAAAGAAATTATTCCACGCAATGGGACTGACTCACTTTGTTTCAGAACTAAAATATCATGAAGTAGAGGGTAGGTCAGAGAACCTGGCCTAAATATACCAGAGGTGGGGGAGATGGAGACTAATTACTCCACTGGAGGAGAGAGAGAAAAGGAACAAAAAGTTTTTCCATGGCAACTGACCATAAAGTTCTCAACAAGAAGCATTCAGGTACACGGTGTATTGAAGCATTCAAGCACTTCAGTACACGGTGTATGTTCCAAAAGGCTCGTTTTAAAAATTCTCTGATAAACTGTAAATTTTATTTTCTACTTATGATTGATGAACCTGACTCTCCAGGGCCAGGCATACAAATTGGCTGTCAGGTGTAAAGTGCAGTAGAAAGAGGGAAGATTTAAGTTTTCCTTTAAGATAATGGCTTACAATGGTGCACACAGAAAATGATAAAAATTTTATGGCACTAAGGTAAAAGGATTATGTCATTTGAGGTAGAGGTTGCTGGTCTGTGCCACCCTAGGTCCACCCTAGCTCAGTCAAAGCCTGGGCCACGCCTAGACAGAAGCTACATGGGGGGAACAAGGCACTGGAGTGGCAGCCAAAGACCAGTACTTTGGTGCTAGCTCTGCCACTTGTAGGATGTGGACATTGCCCTTGACCTCAGTGAGCCTCAGTTGGCTTACACATAAAACAGCTAAAAGATTCTCTTACATTCTCTGCCTTACACGGTCAGTATGAGGATCAAGAGTACCATGTTCATGAACATAATTGGCAACCATAGAGTACTATAGAAATGTATGGCATGAAAATGACAATGGGTGTGGTGGTGTTTTCTCCCCAACCCTGTGCCATCTAGACTACTCTCACTTTCAAGAGTTACCTTGCAATAAACAGCAGTTGACCCTGAGAAGAACAATGGGGCTACTGAACGAGAGTGACTGAGAGCCTAGAGTGTGGGAGGCTCTTCTGCAGCTGGGCTTTTAAATTGGGCCAAAGAGCTAATGGGGTTTTGGCTTCCTGAGCACCTCTGTTGAAACTCCCTGGGGAATTTTGCTTTATGAAATTCCCAGCAACTTGGGATCCCACTGGGTTAGTGATTAGGAGCCTGGAGGGCTCCTTGTTGAATGAAAAATATGTGTTTGAAATCTGCTGGGAAGAACTGTAGGAGGGAGTTGAGAGTTCTTCCCTGACTCCCACTGTGCATTGACAGAAGCTGCCCCTGCCACTTCTGTTCATTGCCAATTACTTTGTCTTCAGAGCCAAAGGAAATATATTTTAAGTGAACTCTTTGAGTTAGAACCATTTTTCACTAGGATCCACAGATGGTGAAATATTCATGAACAGGTGGGTTGCACGATACTCCAAAATTGCATTCAAATTGACTTTTATAGACTAAATTGTTAACACTAGAGGTGCTGACATATATCCGAGTATAGTCAGCAGACCCAGAAACCATTAATATCAACACAGAGCAAGTTCAGACCTGTCAAACACAATGTCTATTTCACTGAGAACTGAGTAGTAGGTAAAGAGCTTGAGTGAGATTACACATGATACGTCTCAGGAATAGGAACAACAGATTTTGTAATGGATGGCTAGCAAAAGCTGTGGCAATGCCTTCTCTCCTACTGCTAAGTCGCTTCGGTCGTGTCCGACTCTGTGGGACCCCATAGACAGCAGCCCATCAGGCTCCCTGTCCCTGGGATTCTCCAGGCAAGAACACTGGAGTGGGTTGCCATTTCCTTCTCCAAATGCCTTCTCTGGGAGTTGCTAAATATTTTTTCTGTCTGGGAAGGGTATTCTATGTTTACCAGAGTAAGAAAGGATGGAGGATATAGATTTGCTCTTGCAGAAGTCATATCCATGAACAGAACAAATCCTTGATTCCCTCAAATTTCAGCCTCTGCAGGGAGTTATATTTAAAGTACTACCTAACAGCTGAATAGTTTCAACCTTTACTTTTGCCTCCTGAAGGTCATGATTCAAAAGCATTTTCTCCAGCTCACAATACTCTCCCATCCTTCGCCTGCCCCCCACCCCCCTTACCAAATTCTAAAACTCTTCTCCAGCCTTGAACAGCTCAGTAAAATGCATGGACCTTCCTTAGGTTCTGATATGAACAAACCAACTGTAATGCAATACTTTAAAGACTATAAGGGAAATTTTATTACAGACTATGTGCTAGACAATGCCAATAAACTCTTGTGGGTTTTGATAGGTGTGATAATGGTATGGTGGTTACATAAGAAACCACGGATATTTTTGCAACTCACACATAAATACGTAAGGACAAAATGATGTGATCTGAGGATTTAACATACTTCAGCCAAAAGACAAGGAGGAAAAAGAAAAAGGTATAGATGAAGCAAAAGGAGGAAATACTGATAATTCTAAAATTTGAGTGATCGATATTTGAAATTCATTGTTCTGTTTTCTCTGCTTTTTTGTTGTTTTTTGTTTTCTCTGCTTTTATATAGGCTTGAAATTTTTTCCTAAGAAAATTATTTTTTAAGAGAGAGAGAGAAAAGCAATTCAAATATACTCAAAACATCATAAGCAAAGGCAAAAATAAATCAAGACACGTATATTAAAACAACACTAAAAGAAATATTTTGTAGACGGTTAAGTCCGTCAAACAAACCTAACAAGTTTGAATGCCATTCATGGAACCAGGAGTCAACAGTGCTATGTGTTATATTTCAGTGCAACTATTAAAATTATAAATTGCACAATCATACACACAAACATGTTAAGCTTTTATAATTCTATTAAGCTTGAATGGCTTAGACTTATTCATAAAATATTCTTAAAGCTGGCAATATCCTCTTGATTTCATCTGAAATTTTTAACAGTTTTAAAAACATTCTTGAATTGAATTTAAAAAATAGTATGAAGTGATTGAGGTAGGGCTCCCAGAGGAAGGGAATTTGTGTTAAAACTTTTCAAAATGAAATTTAACCTCATATTTTCAAAGCATTGCTTTCTGGCAGGATGCATAGTTTTCCTCCCACACCTTCCAGACTGTGGCCCAGTGCCTGGAAGAAAGTATTGCTACTTACAATTTTAAGGGTTTTATTTTAAATTTAAGGGATTTAAAGAAACTAACATGGATTCTGAAAGAAGCAGCCACTGGAAAAACAAAAAACTTTCTGAGAGTCCTAAAAGAGTTTAAAGAGAACTGACATTTATATCCAATTGTTGCTAGAAGTACACGTTTCATTTGAAAAACATTCAAGAAATTGGAGTTGACCTCCCTCATCCTGCATGGAATTTTGCATTCTTAATCACTAAAGCAGAGCACTTAGAAGCAGGAAAATAACAGGGAACGAAATGGGGCGAGCAGAACTTTGCTTAAGCTAGAACAATTGAATCTTTTCCCTTTCTCAATGTCACAATTATTTTACCAGCTTCCGCTCTTATTTGAGCAAGACCTTGTCCATCAAACGTTAATCTAGCTGACTGATAGAGGGGAAGAACTTGCTCAAACTGGTTATTTCGCAATCTTATTGGCAGAAGCGGGAATGAATGCTCGAATGTCCGAGTTTTCCCCTCACAATGTGGAGACTTGAGGTCAGGGGAATGGAGGTTCCTCCAGCTGGAGAGGTTAAGATGAACATAGAAGCAACTTCAGGATCAGGAAGAAAGTAAGCCATCTGGAGAAAGGTGTACTATATGCTGAGACTTTTAAAAGAGAGAAAAAGGCATTCAAACATAAGAAAGAAGTTGTTTTGAGTTAGACTTGGAAGGATAGGGAAGGAATAAAAAGGAATACAAGCATATGCACGCAGGCTGTGATGTAGAAACTGGTATGGGAAAGGGCAAAGAGGTCCATTCGACGGGAACACGGGAGAAATAGAAGGGAATAGAGGTCAGATGACAGAACAAGTTACTAATGGAGAATATGGAATGCCAGGATGGGAGTATTAGGTAGATACTGAGGGTGGGCACTGAGAGCTTTTTCAAAGGGTAAGAGCTGCCTTGCTGAGGCACTGCTGGTAAATCCAGCAATGATGAGTAAGATGAATTGGAGAACGGAGAGGACAGATGGTCAGATGTTACCGAGTACTTCGGTGGTGGCACTTTGCGCATGCGTGCTTAGTCATGTCCAGCTCTTCGTGATCCTGTGCACTGCAGCGCACCAGGCTCCTCTGTCTATGGGATTCTCCAGGCGAGAATACTGGAGTGGGTTGATATTTCTTACTTCAGGGGATCTTCCTGAGCCAGGGATCCAGCCTGCACCTCCTGTGTCTCTTGCGTTGGCAGGTAGATTCTTTACCATTGCACCACCTGGGAGGTCCCTGGTCCCACTTTGTATACGTATATACTCCAATTGATTACTCATAGCAAAAGGTATTATTATCCCACTTTACAGATACAAAAATTGAGGATGAGAGTGTTTAAGTACCTTGTCCAAGCCATGCAGTTACTAAGCAGTTAGAGGCAGTATTCTTACCTACTCTTAATCACTATGCATGACTGTTGCTTACGGAGGCTAGAATGGATGGGAGGAGATGAGGATCTGAATTAAGAAGGTGGTGACAGTAACTGAGAACAGGGATAAAACTCTTGAGAAGCAGGACTGACGAGACTTAGTAAATAATAGCCTTCAAAAGCACTTGATTCAGAGCCTGGGTAAAAAGAAAGGTAATTTCATCACTAATCTAAATAAGGAAACCAGAAGATAAAAGATGAAACCATGGGATAAAAGATGATTAATTTGCTTTTAGCTCTCTTGAATCTGAGATGCCATGAGTAAATGCCAATAAAAATACCTATGGGGCAGTGGGAAACATAGTTTGGTAGCTAAAAGGTAGAAAGTGAAACTGAGACCCCACGACCAAGCTGTGGAGAGGCCAATAGGTGAGAGAAGGTAGCAGAAGGAACTCATCTCACGGTTTTGGTTTTGGTTTTTCTACCTGGCAAATTGAAAACTGAGATGCCTTTTGAGTTTAGCCAGCCTTTCCCTCCCAAACTACCTCCGCACCTCCCCATCATTCAGGAAGAAATAATGTAGGACAAAGTATGGAATAATTCGCTGGCTTTCCATCGTTGGGAAGAATAGAGGCAGCTTTAGTTGAAGTGTGAGGATTCTAAGTAAGATTATAAGGGGGAGACTTCCCTGGTGGTGGAGTGGATAAGAATCTGCCTGCCAAAGCAGAGAGCACAGGTTCAGTCCCTGGGCTGAGGAGACTCCACAGGCCATGGCGCGGTGAAGCCAGTGCCCCGCAACGACTGAACCCTCGCTCTAGAATCCACGCTCCATAATAAGAGAAGCCACCACAGTGAGAAGCCCACACACCTCAGCAGGAGTAGCCCCCACTCACTGCAACTGGAGAAAAGCCTGCGAGCAATGAAGAGCCAGCACAGCCGAAAATAAATCAATAAATACATTCTTCAAAAAAGATTATAAGGGGCAATCCACTCTTTACTTTGTCATCCCCACAGGATAAGACAAGGGTGCCCATCTTCAGGCCTGAAGTCCTGGCCAGTGTCCCAGGGAGCCACTGTGCATTGCTACATGGGACAGGCTTGGAGGGGCTCACACAGCTCAGGGAGCCTTGTTTAAGCAGACAAGATAAGACTTAAAGCTGGTGGGATATGCGCTGCATCCCCTGAGATTCTCCATCTAAGGAGTCAGTTCTTTCCTAAAACATCCTAAACAAAAGAAAGTGCGGTAGAAGGGCAAGATTCCACTGGTGAATTCCCCAGCAAGCCTGACAAACGAAAGACTTGATGTCAATAGAGTGAAAGTGAAACAAACCTAGGAGTTTGTGAAAGCCCATATAGGCCAAGGAGTCACCTCATTGCTCTCCTATTTGTGGACAGCTTCTCATCTCTTAGTTTACTGTGTTCCTCGTAACTTGCCTCAGCAATTTTGGGGTCAAATTGCATGCTCAAAGGATATTGCATGTTTCTGCTGGGGGTAAACAGAGGTTACGGTGGCATGACTCCCCCGCTATGAACTTGGAACTACGGGAAATAAGATTGCCTGATGAGACTAAACCTTTCAACTCAGTGCTGGTGAATCAGAAAATAACTATGGGAAACCACTTTAAGGAGCAAATGTGTTCCTCGAACAGCAAGGCTGGACTGGACCTTGACTGATGAGATTAATATAAAGAAAAAAAATGCATCCATGATAGGGGGAATTCTGCTCAACAAGAGAACTGTATTCAATAAATATTTAAATTTTTATATATTGGATATTTAATAAATACTCAATAAATACCTACTATGCATCAGGAGTGAGCTCACGTTCTAGTTGGGGAGACAGAAAATAAATATACATGTAATCAAATCACAGGCAGTGATACATAACACAAACAGGGTTCTCAGAGCAAACAACAATATTGAGTGTCCAGCCACAGCAGCAGAAATGTGCTTCTTCAAATTCGGTGACAGATTTAGGAAGTATGCTTGGACCTACAGACTTGGACCTGTGTCTCCAACTTTTACTAGTGATATTTTAACCTGCCAGCTTCCCTGATTAGCTCAGTTGGTAAAGAATCCACCTGCAATGCAGAAGGCCCGGATTCAGTTCCTGGGTCAGGAAGATCTACTGGAGAAGGGATAGGCTACCCACTCCAGTATTCTTGGGCTTCCCTCATGGCTCAGCTGGTAAAGAATCTGCCTGCAATGTGGGGAGACCTGGGTTTGATCCCTGGGTTGGGAAGATTCCCTGGAGAAGGAGAAGGTAACTCCAGTATTCCTGCCTGGAGAATTCCATGGACTGTGTAGTCCACGGGGTCACAAAAAGTTGGACACGACTGAGCGATTTTCACTTTCTTTAACCTGCCAAGAGCCTTTCTTTTGTCTTCCTCCTGTGCAACTTTCATGAAGACATACATAGAGAAAAGAGCACCTATCAAAAGTATACAGCTAAATAAACTTCTTATCAGAGAGTAACTTGGGTAACCAGCACTCGGAATCCCTCCTCGTGTCCCTGTTCAGCCCTTCTACTGTTACTGAACCACACATGGGTCTTGGGTCTGCTCACCATTGCCCACCTCCCACCCCCAGAAGGAATAAAGCCAGTCTAGTGACACTGGCTTTTGGTGAAGGAAAGTGGAGCATTTACTGCAGGGCACCAAGGAGTATAGGCAGCTAGCCAATGCTCAAAAGACTCACACTTCCCAATGGCTTTCAGGGAAAAAAACAGGCTGAGGGAGAGGGTTGCAGGACGTGTGATCAGCTCATGGACATTCTTCTGCTTGGTTGGTGGTGAGGCCATCCGGAGCTAACATTATCAACCTTCTACTAACTGGTTCTACCAACTGGTCTAGAGTCTACGTGCTTATGGTCAATATGCAGTTCTTCCACCTTATGGGGTTTTCAGTATCTGCAAAAAGAGCTCAAAGATAAGGCTCAGAATGTTATCTAGAGCCTTTGAGGAGGAAATAAAAGTCTTTGACTTTAATGTTTAAACTATTAATATCCTGTCTTGCTTTAATATTTTCCTTTGTTTCTGCATTATCTCTTCTCTAATTTGTCCTTTGGAGTTCAAGGAAGGTCAAGTGGGCTTAAGACTTTCTACAAAACAAGAGGCAGGCAGAGGACATGGGGGGGGGAGTCTGTCCAGGAAGGTCCTAAAGAGTTCTGTTCAGTTTCACTACCACGAAAGATTAACCACTATCATGACACTAACACCGTAGATTTATTTTGCCTGTTTCTGGTCTTTATATAAATAGAAATATATGTACATACTCAGGACATAATGTCTGGCTTCATTTTCTCAACATTATATCTGAGAGATACAGTCATACTGTTCTATGTATTGGTGACCCATTCATTTTTCATTGTATGACTATATCACCATTAATTTGTCCATTCTACTTAAATGAACATCAGGGTGTCTTCCACAACTCTTTCTTATTTTTCTGCTTAAATCTGTTAAAACTACTTTCTGATGAATCCTGCCTAATACTCTTTTGTTTTTTCTCATTCCTTTTAAAAGATTTATTTTTAACTGGAAATAATTGATTAACAGTATCACGTTAGTTTCTGCCATACATCAACATGAATCAGACATAGGTACATGTTTGGCACCTCCCTCTTGAACCTCCTGCCCACCTCCCACCCCAACCCACCCCTCTAGGTTGTCACAGAGCACCAGCATCATACAGCAAATTCCCATTGGTCACACAGAGTCGGACATGACTGAAGCGACTTAGCAGCAGCAGCAGCAGCTAATACTCTTTGGTTTTAATTTGACACTACTACTGAGGAACTCTGAGTGAGAAAATAACCAAAGAGTTGTGTTCTTTTGTAGAAATTCTTCCTTCTTAACAATGCTTTGGAAGCCATTGATATTTTCTTTATCAGCTATTTGGCAATGATCATCAACCCACTCTGTTTCAACAGCAAGGCCAAATGGTCAAAAACAACATTTTGTGTAGATAAAGCTCTGAATTGCTGGCTTAAATACAATATTTTCTGGAATAACAGCTTTAACTTGGGGTCTCTTGGGTTGCTATGCAAGTTGGTTAGGAGGTTTTCTCTGCATGAACCAGTGAAACAACTGCTCCTGAGTATGTGTCTCTACAGTTAGGGTGGTGTGTGGCTTGATTGCATAAGAACAGAGGTTTGGAGGCTATGGTTTTTTTCTACATTCCCCATTGCCCTGGTTATCACTCTGAGGAACTCTGAAGAACATTATTCCTCAGTAAACACCAACCAGTGAAAAAGAAAATGAAGACTCAAAAAAGAGGGTACCATCTGTTTGTAGGACATATATTGAGTTAACCTTGAAAATGCATTTAGGGTTTCCCTGGTGTCTGAGGTCGGGGCAGCATCCGGGAGGAGCTACCCCACGTCCGAGGCCAGTGGCGGCCAGGAGGAGACACCTCGTGCCCAAGGTCAGGGGAGGCTGGGAGGAGACATCCCGTGTCCGAGGTCAGGGGCAGCTTGGGGGAGACACCCCATGTCGGAGGTCAGGGGCGGCCAGGAGGAGACACCCTGTGTCCGAGGTGACGGGCAGCTGGAAGAAGCCACCTCGCGCTCGAGGGCAGGGGCAGTGACCCTGAGGAGCCACCCCGAGCCTGAGGCCAGGGACGGTAGCTGGGAGGAGCCACTCGAGGAGCGGTGGCTGCGCAGGTGCAGGAGGGCCTAGAGGAGCTATCCCACATTGAAGGTCAGGAACGGCAGCGGTAAGGAGATACCCCTCGTCCAAGGTAAGGAGCAGCAGCTGTGCTTTGCTGGAGCAGGCATGAAGAGATATAGCATACTCAAGGTAAGAGAAACTCAAGTAAGATGGTAGGTGTTGCAAGAGGGCATCAGAGGGCAGACACACTGAAACCATACTCACAGAAAACTAGTCAATCTAATCACACTAGGACCACAGCCTTGTCTAAGTCAGTGAAACCAAGCCCTGCCTGTGGGGCAACCCAAGACACGCGGGTCATGGTGGAGAGGGCTGACAGAACTTGGTCCACTGGAGAAGGGAATGGCAAGCCACTTCAGTATTCTTGCCTTGAGAACCCCATGAACAGTATGAAAAGGCAAAATGAAAGGATACCAAAGAGGAACTCCCCAGGTCATTAGGTGCCCAATATGCCACTGGAGGTCAGTGAAGAAATGACTCCAAAAAGAATGAAGGGATGGAGCCAAGACAAAAACAATACCCAGTTGTGTTGTGCATGTGACTGGTGATAGAAGCAAGGTCTGATGCTGTAAAGAGCAATATTGCATAGGAATCTGGAATGTCAGGTCCATGAATCAAGGCAAATTGGAAGTGGTCAAACAAGAGATGGCAAGGGTGAACATCGACATTCTAGGAATCAGTGAACTAAAATGGATGAGAATGGGTGAATTTAACTCAGATGACCATTATATCTACTACTGCGGGCAAGAATCCTTCAGAAGAAATGGAGTAGCCATCATGGTCAACAAAAGAGTCTGAAATGCAGTACTTGGATGCAATCTCAAAAATGACAGAATGATCTCTGTTCGTTTCCAAGGCAAATCATTCAATATCACAGTTATCCAAGTCTATGCCCAACCAGTAATGCTGAAGAAGCTGAAGTTGAATGGTTTTATGAAGACCTATAAGACCTTTTAGAACTAACACCCAAAAAAGATGTCCTTTGCATTATAGGCGACTGGAATGCTAAAGTAGGAAGTCAAGAAACACCTGGAGCAACAGGCAAATTTGGCCTTGGAATACGGAATGAAGCAGGGCAAAGACTAATAGAGTTTTGCCAAGAAAATGCACTGGTCATAGCAAACACCCTCTTCCAACAACACAAGAGAAGACTCTACACATGGACATCACCAGATGGCCAACACCAAAATCAGATTGATTATATTCTATGCAGCCCAAGATGGAGAAGCTCTATACTGTCAACAAAAACAAGAGCAGGAGCTGACTGTGGCTCAGATCATGAACTCCTTATTACCAAATTCAGACTTAAACTGAAGAAAGTAGGGAAAACCGCTAGACATTCAGGTATGACCTAAATCAAATCCCTTATGATTATACAGTGGAAGTGAGAAATAGATTTAAGGGTCTAGATCTGATAGATAGAGTGCCTGATGAACTATGGAATGAGATTCGGGACATTGTACGGGAGACAGGGATCAAGACTATCCCCATGGAAAAGAAATGCAAAAAAGCAAAATGGCTGTCTGGGGAGGCCTTACAAATAGCTGTGAAAATGAGAGGCGAAAAGCAAAGGAGAAAAGGAAAGATATAAGCATCTGAATGGAGAGTTCCAAAGAACAGCAAGAAGAGATAAGAAAGCCTTCTTCAGCGATCAATGCAAAGAAATAGAGGAAAAGAACAGAATGGGAAAGACTAGAGATCTCTTCAAGAAAATTAGAGCTATCAAGGGAACATTTCATGCAAAGATGGGCTCAATAAAGGACAGAAATGGTCTGGACCTAACAGAAGCAGAAGATATTAAGAAGAGGTGGCAAGAATACATGGAAGAACTGTACAAAACAGATCTTCATGACCCAGATAATCATGATGATGTGATCACTAATCCAGAGCCAGACATCTTGGAATGTGAAGTCAAGTGGGCCTTAGAAAGCATTACTACGAACAATGCTAGTGGAGGTGATGGAATTCCAGTTGAGCTGTTTCAAATCCTGAAAGATGATGCTGTGACGTGCTGCACTCAATATGCCAGCAAATTTGGAAAACTCAGCAGTGGCCACAGGCCTGGAAAAGGTCAATTTTCATTCCAGTCTCAAAGAAAGGCAATGCCAAAGAATGCTCAAACTACTGCACAAGTGCACTCATCTCACATGCTAGTAAAGTAATGCTCAAAATTCTCCAAACCAGGCTTCAGCAATATGTGAACCGTGAACTCCCTGATGTTCAAGCTAGTTTTATAAAAGGCAGAGGAACCAGAGGTCAAATTGCCTACATCTGCTGGATCATGAAAAAAGCAAGAGAGTACCAGAAAAACATCTATTTCTGCTTTATTGACTATGCCAAAGCCTTTGACTGTGTGGATCACAATAAACTGTGGAAAATTCTGCAAGAGATGGGAATACCAGACCACCTGACCTGCCTCTTGAGAAATCTGTATGCAGGTCAGGAAGCAACAGTTAGAACTGGACATGGAACAACAGACTGGTTCTGAATAGGAAAAGGAGTATGTTAAGCCTGTATATTGTCACCCTGCTTATTTAACTTCTATGCAGAGCACATCATGAGAAACGCTGGACTGGAAGAAACACAAGCTGGAATCAAGATTGCCGGGAGAAATATCAATAGCCTCAGATATGCAGATGACACCACCCTTATGGCAGAAAGTGAAGAGGAGCTAAAGAGCCTCTTGATGAAAGTGAAAGAGGAGAGTGAAAAAGTTGGCTTAAAGCTCAACATTCAGAAAACGAAGATCATGGCATCTGGTCCCATCACTTCATGGGAAATAGATGGGGAAACAGTGGAAACAATGTCAGACTTTATTTTTTGGGCTCCCAAATCACTGTAGACGGTGACTGCAGCCACCTTGGAAGAAAAGTTATGACCAACCTAGATAGCATATTCAAAAGCAGAGACATTACTTTGCTGACAAAGGTCCGTATAGTCAAGGCTATGATTTTTTCCTGTGGTCATATATGGATGTGAGAGTTGGACTGTGAAGAAGGCTGAGCACCAAAGAATTGATGCTTTTGAACTGTGGTGTTGGAGAAGACTCTTGAGAGTCCCTTGGACTGCAAGGAGATCCAACCAGTCCATTCCTAAGGAGATCAGCCCTGGGATTTCTTTGGAAGGACTGATGCTAAAGCTGAAACTCCAGTACTTTGGCCACCTCATGTTAAGAGTTGACTCATTGGAGAAGACTCTGATGCTGGGCGGGATTGGGGGCAGGAGGAGAAGGGGATGACCGAGGATGAGATGGCTGGATGGCATCACAGATTCGATGGACGTGAGTCTGAGTGAACTCCGAGAGGCAGTAATGAACAGGGAGGCCTGGTGTGCTGCGATTCATGGGGTCGCAAAGAGTCGGACATGACTGAGTGACTGAACTGAACTGAACTGAACTGGTGGGCTAGTGATTAACTGGTGGGCTAGTGATTGTCCCTGCTAATACCAGGGACATGGGTTCACTCCCTGGTCCGAGAAGATCCCACATGCCTCGGAACAACTAAGCCCACATGTCAAAACTGTTGAACCTGTGTCCTAGAGCCCATGAGCAGCAACTACTGAACCCACATGCCGAAACTACTGAAGCCCACACACCCAGAGCCTGTGCTCCGTAACGAAGAGCAGCCCCCACTCAGCACAGCTAGAGAAAGCTCGGGGGAGCAATAAAGACCCAGCTCAACCAAAAATGAAATAAATAAATCTTTTTAAAAATGCATTCCAATATACATTCTGTTCAGTCGCTAAGTCATGTTCAGCTCTTTGCAACCCATGGACTGCAGCACGCCATGCTTTCCTGTCCTCCATCATATCCCAGAGTTTGCTCAAACTCATGTCCATTGAGTCAGTGATGCTGCCAACCATACATCAGGCGCAGACAAATACTATTTGATTCCATTTACATGAGATAATTAGAATAGACAAATTCGTACTCTGAAAACACCTTGGTAGATGCCAGGGGTTAGTGGGTGGTGCGGTGGAGAGTTAATGTTTAATGGAAACAGAGTTTCTGTTTAGGAAGGTGAAAAATGTGGGAGATGGATGATAGTGAGAATTGCACAACAACATGAACGCACTTAGTGCCACTGAACTGCACAGTTAAATTTGGTTAAAATAGTGTACTGTATTATGTGACGTTTACAACAGTAAAAAAAAAAAATTTAAAACAATCATATCAGTTGTTTATCAGTTAGTAGGCTCTTTCCATTGTGCAAGCATACACAAACACCCCTCTTGTGGGAGTCTCCTCTGTCAAAGCAGGGCTGTGGAAGAGAATGGACCACTCCATCTTTTCATACTTTTCCTCTTTGGCCAGGCTATATCAACAGCTGATCCAATTATTCACAGCCTAACTTATGAGCTATGGACCAGCCGATTGTTGTTCTCTTTGGTTATTCCAGGAGAGAGATACTTGTAATAACAGTGGCAAGTACTGAATGAACTCCGCCTGTGTGAGCCAGGTGCTGTGCCAAGGACTCTGTGTACACACCCACTTCATTAAAGGCCAATCTCTCCACTTCTGCTCTGGATACCATCCCTTCATCATTCCCAAAGACTTTGCTCCTACAATTAACTTCTCTCTCCCTCCATGATTAATTTCTCCCTCCTGCCTGAATCATTTCCACCAGCAGTCAGACATGCTTTAGTTCTTCCTTTAAAAAATAAAAATCCCTTCAACTCATATGGCCCTCCAGGCATAATCCCATTTCCTAGCTCTTTTATGGCACTTCCTGAGAAGTTTATTGGCTATGGTCAGTGCCCACTTCATTATCTTCTCATCTTAGCTCAGCCAGCTCCAGGCAGGCCTTCCTCCTCTCTGTGCCACTGGATCTGCTCATTTCAAGGTCATGAGCAACTTTTTTTTTGCCAATCCAAAGGTCCCTTCAGTGTCTTCATCTTACTCAAGTTCCCAATAATATCTGGCACAGTTGACCACTGCCTCCTTAAAATCCTCTTCTCTGCCAGTCTCCACAGTGCAATGTTTTTCTTTTTCCCTCCTGCAGAACTGGCTGCATTGCCTCAGGGCTTTTTTGCTGGTTACCCCTTCTCTGCTCTCTAAATGTCGCAATGACTGGAGGCTCTGTCTTAGATCTTTTGTACTATCATCCACCAATACCCTATCCTCATCTCATGTTTTAAATACTATCTATGTTCAGATGACTCTTTAAAATTTCTACTCTCAATACTGCTAATCTCTCCCCCAAGCTCAAGTCCCACAGGCCACTGTCTGCTCTGTATCACCACATGGACATCTAAGAGGCATCTTAAACTTCGAGTAGACAAAAAAGCTCTTGGCTTCCCAGTCCCCCACTTTGCCTCCCCCATCTCAATAAATAGCACCAATAGTCATCCTATAGTTGAAGACAAACATTTAGAAGTCATCTTTAAGTCCTCGTCCCTCATTTTGGGGGCTTCCCAGGTGGCTCACTGGTAAAGAATCTGCCTGCCAGTGCAGGAGTTGCAGGTTTGATCCCTAGGTGGGGTAGATCCCCTGGTGAAGGAAAGGGTAACCCACTCCAGGATTCTTGCCTGGAGAATCCCACGGACAGAGGAGCCTGGTGGGCTTAGTCCGTGGGGTCGCAAATACTCGGACACAATTTAGCTACTAAGCAGCAGGAGAGGAGCAAGATGTCACTTTCCCAAACGAATTATTGGCGAGTCCTATTGGCAACAGCTGCATGTCAATAGCTAATTAGTAGAGTCCTTTATTCTTGTTAACTTGACAAAAAGAAAGTTTGGGAAATCAGAGGAATAAACACCCATATTTTCTTATAATTTTTCCCCTCATAATCTTATAATAACCATTTTTATAGCTGCACCTTGTCTCATGGAGTAGACACATCCTAATTTACTTTACAAGCCACCTGATGCTGCATCTCCAGATTCTTCTCGTATTTGACTTCTATAAACAATTGTGCAATGAATATCTGCTTGCACATAGAGCCGTTTTATTTTTAAAATAGGGAAGCTGACATTTTTTGTTCAATAAAAAATTACTGAGTGGTTGCCTTAGTTGTTCAGGTATCACAGAACTCTTCGGAAACAATTACCCTCTGAAAGCAATTATGGCATAAAGCTGATCTTTGAAGAGAAAGCAGTTAATTTGTCTGAAGAGCAAGAGCTTGTAACAGAGAAGAAACTAATATCTAAAATCTACTCCCCACAATCAGAACTGGAAAGGTCTAGAAGGGTGAACTGGTGTGATCTGCCAAGGTCCTGTGACCAGGAAAGATAATGAGGCCCCAGAAGCTAAGTCTCATGAGAAAAACAATCATGAGTGACTCAGTGTAACATGGTGGAGACTTGACTCAGTGTGGTGCTGAGGCTGGAAGCTTCTCTGGATCCAGCTGCCCTGCTGCAATGTTCTGGGAAGGATGACTGAACTTGGCAATGAGGGCCTCTGAGCTGGAACCTTGGGAGCCAAACTGTGGAGACTGTTAATAATCTCAGCCCTGAGGCATGGGGTCATCATGCTTCAGAGAACTCCTTCAGTCTTTGCCTGTTCAGATGGGACTCTAGTACAATACTGGATGTGGGTGTCCTTGTTATTGTTCAGTCACTAAGTCATGTCTGACACTTTGCAGCTCTATAGACTGAAGCATGCCAGACTCGTCTGTCCTCCACTATCTCTCAGAGTTTGCTTCAATCCATGTCCTTTGAGTCAGTGATGCCATCCAACCATCTCATCTTCTGCTGCTCCCTTGTCCCTTGCCTTCAGTCTTTCCCAGTATCAGTGTCTTTTCCAATGAGTCAGCTCATTGCATCAGGTGGCCAAAGTATTGGAGCTTCAGCTCCAAGCATCAGTCCTTCAGGGGTGAAATTAGTGACGTCCTAGATTGTTTCCAACTGTGAAGCAGATGGTAGGGACAAAAGCAAGGGTAACTGACACTGGAGGATCTGATGAGGACTAGTCCAGTTTTCTTCTTCTCTGTCCCTTTTGAGAGTAAACAAGCTCCCAGTATTCTTGACCAATAAAAGTAGAGGGTAGGGGCTTCCCAGGCGGTGTTAGTGGTAAAGAAACTGCCTGCAAATTCAGGAGACAAAAGAGATGAGGGTTTGATCCCTGGGTTGGGAAGATCCCCTGGAGGAGGTCATTGCAACCCACTTCAGTATTCTGTCCTGGAGAATTCCATGGATGAGGAGCCTGGCAGGCTACAGTCCATGGGGTCACAAAGAGTCGGACATGACAGAGCACACCTACTTACTATTTAGGTGGACCCTTAGAAACTCAGCACTCAATTTGCTGCTAATAGAGCATCAGCAGTTCAAGCAACAACTAGGAAATGTGTAGTTGTATACCCCTCACTGTGGAGCAGACTTGCAGGTGACATGGGGGACTCTTTCATTAGGCTTCATTCTCTTCCCAGGAAGAGAATTAAGGAGTACTGATTAAAGGGCAAGAACATCTTTATGACTCTTGGCCAACTGTACAATTTTTTTCAGAAGGATGCACTAATTTCTACTATTTAGCCACACCCTCTTTAGTGATGAACAATGAACTTGAATTTTTTTTTTTTTTTTTTTTTTTGGTCACAACCAATAATTCTTAGGAAGAGTGACCAGTGAGAGAAGTGGTGCCCCACAAAGGGATCTGCTCAGTATCAAGGTGAAGTCAGCAGCATTTTTAAACCCACTCATTGCCACTCATTCTGAAACAAACATTCCCAAGGTCCCCTCCCCAACCCCGCCATGTCCCTTGTCCATTCTCTGGGGGCATCCCTTTGGCATCAGCCCCCTCAGTTACTCATGACCTTTCCCTCCCTTCTCTTTGCTCATTAAAATCAGCATAAGAGCAGATATATCAACAGTCAGTCACCTCTTCATATAGCTCTAAATCAAGCCCATGCCTGTATCTCAGCTACATTTAAGAATGGAAAGCTTTATTCTCTATTGAAGGAATTTTAAGCTTAAATGGCCCAGACAGAGGACCCACCAAAAAAAAAAAAAAAAAAAAACAAAACTGGACCTCTGACTTGAGGGACAAAGAACTTTCATGATCAGATTGGGGTTTGAGGAGCATCAAGGGGCCAGAGGTTCAAAGTTGGGACCTAGAAGATGGAGTTGGCAGCCAGAGGATAACCTAGAAGAGGAGTGAGGTAGTGGGAACTGGACAAGAAATAAGGAACTTCAAGTGGAAGCTGCAAAGGTTGAAAACTTGCTTCATTAATGTCAGACCTTTGCCTAGAGTCACTCCAAGGTGAGCATAACTCATTTAAAATCAAAGCCTGAAATCTGTTTTTTAATGTCAACAAAGTGCAATTTAATAAATAATTGTCAATCACTTTTATAGAAAATGCATGTGAAGCATGAATGGTTTTGATCTTTTATAGTCATGACACAAAAGCTTTTAGTCCTGTTCATGGTTATATCATTGTATGAGCCTGGACAAGCCTTCTAGTTTTGCTGGCCTTGACTTTTATTTATGAGCTGTAGGTAATTATGCCCTGCCTAGTGGCCTGGGGGACTGAGGAAGATGAGAGGTATGAACTGGATGCTCAGGTTAGTTAGATGTGTTCTCTCAAGCATTATCTATGGTCAGGGTCTAATCTGGAGAAGTCCAAGATTAAGTAACAAGTAGAATTGACTCCTTTGAGTTTATTGGCTAGTAATACCAATATGTAGTTAATAGCCTGCAGTCCAGATTTATGAAATACTAATTGGAATATAACATAAAACCCATAGAGAGTAAAGGATAAAAGGAACTTCAAAATAAGAGGCAGGAAATAAATGATATTTAATTTGGACCTGTGCCCCCAATGCATCTGGAGAAAAATCAACACGACAGAAATCAGTGGAAAACATAGAGAAATGAGCCATAATTACTCCAAAAAGTATATGGACAGGAAATTGGATAGGAGCTTACAATGTTGTTTTGGGCTGCACAGATGGCCTTTTGTGCCCACAAAGGGAAATGAGAGTTTATCTCTGAATAATCAGATGGAATTGTACATAAAATCAGGAAAAATTTGTCATAAACCATCTCATGATTGCAAGGGTTTCTATACACTGCAAGTCAATCCATGATCCTTGGAGAGACATGGGTACAATATAAAGGGGTCAGGTTTATGGTCAGACATCTTACTAGATGTGCTATATTCTATGTGTTTTAATTTGTCTGTTCCTTGATTTCAGCTCAAGAAAATAGAAAGAAAAAAAAATCTCCCATTCAAAGTTGATGAAGTAAGTGAAGTTCCTAGCACATGGGAAATATCTAATAAATGTTGGTCAGTAGCAGCAGCAGCAGTAGAAATGAAAGCTGACTCCCAAGTTCTCAGACTCCACCCATCACAGAGTCCTTCTCTGCCCTCAGTGTCCCACAGCCTTCGTTCCATGTATGCTGTTCATCTGCAGCCAGTGGAAGCTCTAGAATTGTTGAATAAGATGAGCTTGTGTGACAGGAAAAGCAGAATGGAGTTGGTATTGCTAAGAAAGTGAAAGTGAAAGTCACTCAGTCGAGTCTGACTTTTGTGAGCCCATGGACTATGCAGAAGTCCATGGAATTCTCCAGGCCAGAATACTGGAGTGGGGAGCCATTCCCCTCCTCCAGGGGATCTTCCCAACCCAGGGATCAAACCCAAGTCTCCCGCATTATAGGCAGATTCTTTACCAGCTGAGCTATCAGGGAAGCTAAGAGTGCTCTGAAATGGAACCAGGAGGCCATTAAGGAAATGTGGCTTAGGCACATCTCAGCCTAGATGGAATCTGACCTTTGGTCTTGATAAAGTTATCCAAAACATCTGCCAGAAACTCATGACAGCCTATCTACTTATCAGATCCTTACTCTAAAATAACTCATGACAGTTTATCAACTAATTAGACCCTTACCATAAAAAAACAAAACCTCCTGATTCATTAAGGAAAAGTATTTTCTGACTTGCATCAGAGTTGATGACAAGTCTCACCAGGCAACTTTTAAAAACCTTGCAGTTTTTTGTCCTGATAAGCCTCTGACTCTTTCTCTTCCCTGGAACACTCTTTCTGGGTTACTAGAATCTGTGTCTCTGAAACTGCAATTCTTGGGATGCCATATAAATTCTTGTCTTACTTGCAGCCTCCTGCATTACTTTTTGGTGGGCACTTGGGAAGACAATGGGCCTGGGTTGTGGGACATAGAGCCAACTGCTGGGAGAATCAAGGTGCAGCTGAGTTTACCTGGTGGAGGTGATCACTAGCCTGCCCACTGTCCAGCCAACACCACCAGTTACAAATCCTCCTACAGGGCTTCTTGAATGAACTTGATAGAATCAAAATCTAGGCTAGAATCCTTTGGAACAATCAATCTTTCCAGCAGCAAGTTACAATGTTTCCTTAGTGCCTTCCTTCTGCAAATTACAAGTGAGATATATTTTAGTCACATGCTTGGCCAATTATTTTATGTGTTTGTTCAGGTGGTCATTTTGACCACATACTTTGCTACATGCTTATTGTGAGTGGTGTTTTAAAAGCTATTAAAGATGGGACTTTCACACTCACCCCACCAAGTCATCCATTGGTATCAGCACAAGCTCCCAGCTTCAAAGAGGTAGCTCCTAAGAAAACAAGAACCCATCAGGGCAATATTCATGATCCTGATACCAAAGTTAATATGGGAATCTGCAGCTTGTTTGCATTCTCAACAATAGAAATTACAGGTGTGGCCCTCAGAATCCTCAGAGACCTTGAGAGGTGGCGGTGGTGGTGGGGGGGGCAATGAAGAGGCCTAGGGAAGCATGATGGGAAGATCTTACCTCCCTGACTTGCCCTATCTACGAATCCTTCATGCTGAAAGCTATTTATGCCAGCTGGATTCTCTGAACTTGTGTTTGGAATGTTGACTGAAAAAATTTACAACATAAGAGTAATAAGTTCTATGGAGACTATAGCCAGAGAGACAGCCTCTCAGGGAGCTCCGAGGAACTACTCCAAACAGATAAGAGGGAGGTTAGTATATATGTGATTTTGGTCGGGACGGGGAAGGGGCGGTGGGGGGCGGGTGGGATACGTGCAGTCAAGTACACATTTTGGCAGAAAGTTGCTGCTTGTCACCAGGGGCAGATGAGAAGATGCAAGAATCTGGGCTTATAAAATGTTCTCCTCAAAATGCCTGTCTGTTCAGCCAGTTTTTCCCAGAGCATAGAGTGCCTCATTCCTGATCTTGACCCTGAAATAAGAGCGTGTGAGAGGTCAGCCAGGCAGTGCCTGGCTCCTTATGGAGGCAAGATGGCGAGTCACAAGTTTTCATCCACAGGTGTAGTATTGATGCTCTGTGGATGAGTGAGGATCTTTTGTCCTCACCCCAAAATGATACCATGTTAACACTTTGTTCTACCACCTCTCTTCTTTGGTTTCAGATGAGTGTAGTGTAGCCTTTGGGTCAGAGCACTTATTAAGGAGGAATAATCAAAACTACAGCCTTGGGATTTCCGTGGTAGCTCAGTGGGTAAGAATCCACCTGCCAATGCAGAGGACATGGGTTCAACCCTCCTCCAGGAAGATTCCACATTCCACAGAGCAGCTAAGCCCTGCACCACAACTACTGCGCCCGCATGCTGCAGCTACTGAAGCATGCATGTCGAGAGTCTGCTCTCTACAAGAGAAGCCACCACACTGAGAAGCCAGCTCAGTGCAATGAAGAGTAGCTCCTGCTCACACACAACCAAAAAAAAAAAAAACAAACACTACCCGAGATGCAAAGCAGTGAAGATCTATCACAGCAAAAACAAACAAACAAAAGAGCCTCAGACTGCCCTGGCAGCCCAGTGGTTAAGACACTGAGCTTCCAATGCAGGGGGTGTGGGTTTGATCCCTGATCAGGGAACTAAGATCCCACATGATGCATGACAGAAGAATGAAGGGGGGAAAAAAAGCCTCTGTATACACAGAATGAGTTAGGGCGGTAGACCAAAATTTGAACTATGAGAAAGAAAAATTGAAGGGGTAAGGAAAATGGAGTTCAGAATTTTTATTATGACTGACTCTCAAAAGCTGGCAAAAAAAAAAAATGAAACTGGAGTAGAGAAGGGAAAGAAATTCAAAAGTGTTTGCTATTTAACTAAGTTGAAGAAAAAGAATTGAACTTCAAATGAAAATAATGTTCAGAGAAGAACATGGGGCCCATTCAAGATGTGGAGGAATTATGAGCAGGGCAACACCTGCAGAAAGAGAGTGGATGGTATTTGAAAAAGTGGGATTCAAATAGAGGGTCACACACACACACACACACACACACACACACACATGCACACACACACCTACACACAGCTAAACACAAATATTTTAATGATTTCTCTTTCCTGTGGTCTACTTTGGAATTCACCCCAAAGCCATTTGTTTTTGTGGTTGTTCAGATTGTGTTTCGCTTCTTACTACCTCCTACTGCATATTCCTGATTCCCAGAGTTCGGCTGAATAAGGGAGAGGAAGTGAAATTCAAATCACTATATTTTATCCATTGTTGGCCTTTCAGCTAAGAGATAGGAGAGGTGAAGAGGTGCTTGTGGCTAAATTGTGGTTTGTAGAATATGTGGATGTTGTTTATTTTTGTTTTTAGCTACTGTACCCATATTACCCCCAATTTACCACATAAAGTCTTGTTTGGGCAGGAAGGAGAAAGATTCAACAAACATTTGTTGACTGCTTTGACTCCACTTCCCTCCTTCTCTTAAACATTCCTCAGCAGAGTCTTAGCAACTTCTCAATACAAAATCCATGCTAAAGTCCAGTTAATCCAGTCCTCAATAATGTGCTAACCAAAGTGGTCTAAAGTTTATACCATCAAAAGATTTTATAACATGTTCTTTACTGTTAGAAATAATGTTAAAAAGAGGAATTCTAAACTACTCAAATCTAAAATAAGGATAAGGTGTTTTCAAATAGTTTAGCAGTAAATATTTGATATCAAAAGAAACATGCTAAATGCAAATGAGATTTCTCAATGCGTTAAAGCGAATCGGCAAAGACCATAACCTGGGAATGCTGAGGGCACTTTCTAAGCCACTAATTCATGCCATTATATATACATATTAATTATAACAATGCATCCTTTTTGTAGTTATCGGCATTTCATGTCATTCACTAACCTAGTTTGCCCTTCAATCATTTTACATCTAAAGAAATGAGGTTTTACTATAGTTTAAAAAACTATGTAACAGGAAGTATGTTTATCTAGAACTGGGTGTTTCTTTCTCCTTATTTAATCCAGAAAGGAGAAGAAAAAAAAAAGCAAAATTCTGTCCAGCAAGATGATTAGGGATGCATAAAAAACAAGTGTCTCTGAGGTCAATGAGGATTACAAATGTGATTTGGAAAAAGGACGGAATCCAAGAAGTTAGAAAGCCCAGTTCAGTGTAAAAGTGTCTTCTGTTAGAACATGGATTCCAGTTTCATCCTACCAAGCTGGGCATAATCATTAGGGAATTTAAAGTCCCCAGAGTTTCTCATAACCCAGAAAGAAACTCAACCCACCAATGTATTTGGAAAGGCACCAGCCATATCAGACTCCCAGAGAACCCTACACACTGGGGTTTGTAGAACCCCAAGTTATCAGGGAGAAATAGATCTCTTGCCTCTATGCTTGGTGGTAAGCATCATTTCAGAGTCATCGAAAGAAGACACGCTTTTCTTTTTCTTTTTTCTTTTTTTTTTTGAGAACTAGACAGTTGAAAGAGAAGGCAAAGATAAAAGGGACGATATACAGCATATTCCAGGAGTCTCACATTTTCAGACTCTTCATCTGGGAATCTACATTCCACTGAGGTCACGACTGCCTTCTGCAAGTCTTACCACTCTTTATCTTAACTTCAACTCAGTAACTTGTTCAACTTTTGACAGAGAGACATTTTTAAGAGAAGTCCTATAAAAACACAAAATTTTAGATATCTGCATAAACATCAACATCTGCATAAAACTGATATACATGCATGATTCAGAGGAGGAAATCGGCCTCTGTGTATTATCTACTATTAAAATTAATGTGGTTTAATAAACAGGCTGCAGGCTGTGTTGAGTGTGTCAGTCTGTTCTTGGCTCCTGGAGACTGGAGAGGATATGAGAACCTACTAGATGACCTTATGTTCATTCCTATCCCATGCTGACTTCTTGGCCTGGAATTTCCATTTGGTTTGTCATTTAAGGCCCCACTACAAGTTCAATTCCTCCATGAATCTATCCCACAAACTTTTGCACACAAGCCTTTCCCTCTTTTCTCTTAGTATCACCAATTACTATAATGCTCCCTTTAATGCTAGACTATAGAGTAAGCTTTGTTTTATTACATATGGCTCTCCTTTACCCTCCAATACTTTTTAAGTTTTTAAGGCTTGAATTTTTTTTTCCCTCTCTCTAAATCTCTCTTTCCTCCCAATCTCTATTCCTCTCTCTTGATTTTCTGCACTGGGAAACTAATGATAACAAATATTTCTTGCATATATACTATGTGCTGGTAAATATACTGAGTTACATGCCTTATCACAGAGCATATGTTGAATAGTCACCAAATTAAATCGAATTTAGTTGAGAAAAAATAATACAGTTTATAAGTTCTTGGTCACTGAATCATCTTTAACCACCCTCTTCCTTTCCTTTTCATGACTCTTGGGAGTAAGGGTCGCTTTCAAGGAAGCGTGCGTGCACGCTAAGTAGCTTCAGTTGTGTCTGACTCTTTTTGACCCTATGGACTGTAACTTGCCAGGCTCCTCTGTCCATAGGATTCTCCAGGCAAGAATACTGGAGTGGGTTGCCAAGCCCTACTCCAGGGGATCTTTCTGACCCAGCGATAGAACCCAGGTGTCCCGAACTGCCCGCAGATTCTTTACCACCAAGCCACTGGGGAAGCCCCCATCCCCAAGGATACTACTCCACAATCCCATCAACGTCACTATGATTTCAGTTAGAGCAGCTCAAAGGAAATCAAATTCAAGGACTTCCCTGGTGGTCCAGGGGATAAGACTGAGCTCTCAATGCGCGGGGTCCAGGTTTAATCCCTGGCAGGGGGAACTAAGATCCTGCATGGCATGGGGCAACTAAGCCCATACACCACAACTACCCAGCCCACATGCTCTAGAGCTCTTGTGCCCATGTGCTGCAACAAAGACCCAGTACAGCCAAAATAAATAATAAAAAAGAAAATCAAATTCAATTATTTAAGAATCAACTACATGACCACAAGATGACCTGACTGGGGTAGTCATTAGGTTCTAGGCTAAATACCCCTCAGAGAAAACAATAAGAGAGAATCCCAAGCAGGTGCTGATATCCAGTCTACAACATGACGAAGCAGTTAAGTTCCATTTTCATTCACTCATGACCCAGCTCCCCACCAAGCCTTCCCAAGCCATTCTTCTTCATACGCTCTCATCTGCTTCCCTTAACCCTAAGCTATCCTAGAATCATAATTCACCCCTAGTTACCCCTTCTCTCCATGAAAATAAAGGGTAAGACTGTAAGCATATTTAGTTCTTTTCGATGTTCAAGTTGACTTGATTTCTAGCTGAAATTAACATTGGCCAGATGAGGTGGTTTTAAGGAATGGTTCCTTCTTATTTTGACCACCAAATCAGCACCATGGGCTATTGTATATCTGAGTTCACCCAAAGTCAGTCAGTTAAATAGACAATGCCTGGAGCTGTATATACACTATCAACATGACTCCTTCAGATGAATCTTTATTCATTTGTTTAGTCTATAGCAGAAAGCCAACTGCCTGACTTCAGTCCAGAGGGGGAATGCTGAGATGTTGCATAAACTACGTGCAGTTTTCCAAGCTGCAGAAAATGTGCACTAAAACATGGACTGAGAAAGCCCATAATACATTTACATGTTGAACTGTTGTTTAAACTCTTCTCACATGCAGTGAGCTCATATTCAAAATGTTTTGACTCAACATGTATAAGGGCTTGGCAAGAACTCATCAGGAGGAGTGCCCTGTCACGGGAAACAGGAGAAAAACAAGGCCGCCTCAGCACATTCCCAGGCCTTCGTGGGCCAGGGTTTCTGTTATTTGAGGAAAAAAAAAAAGCAGATAGACACTCTCTCCTCTCAATCCACAACTAATTCCAAGGTTACAATAAGTCTATAGTCTCTTTTCCCATGGCTTCCTCCTACAGAGTATCCCAGTGAAGCCTAAAACTGTATATTAATAAATGTTCATTATATATTACGTTTTAAGTAGTAGATCTGGTAGATATTAACCAATACCTGTTTGGGTTATGCTAAAGTCACACATGTTTAAAATGGCCACCATTTCAGAGTGAACTGCATGCAAGATACGTATTGCTTTAAAAAATAATTTTAACATCTGAAAGCAATTCACATTTTCTAGGACAAACTGTTCTGCATGAGTCTATAAAGGCCCTGGGTTGTGAGCTCTAAGGCTCATAGGTTTGTTATTCACCAGTATAGATGCCCCATAACTTGGGTCCAGCCACAGATTCATGCTCTGATTTTAACCCTTCTTGAAAAAGTCCTTGGAAGGGAATATTAACACAAGTCATGCATAAAGTTTTCATCCTCGAAAGAGACTTTCTATTCTTCTGTTTCAGTTGGACCTGTAGGTAATCTATGTTAAGGAACTAGAATGGCTGCAGTGAAAAGATCACACAGAATGCCATACTGAGTGATATAGACTTTGTGTTCAGTTGCTCAGTCGTGTCCGACTCTTTGCAGCCCCATGGACTTGTAGCCCGCCAGGCCCCTCTGTCCATAGAATTCTCCAGGCAAGAATATTGGAGTGGTTTGCCATTTCCTCCTCCAGGGGACCTTCCTGACCCAGGGATCGAACTTGCATCTCATATCTCCTGCATTGGCAGATGGATTGTTTACCACTAGGGCTGCCTGGGAAATTACAATGTAGACTTTATTTTTTCCATTAATGGTGTATTCATTAAAGTTCTAAAAGTCTACTTGGAGATATTAATCCAGCAAGAGTAGGACGATGGATTCAAGGAAGTGGGTACTCTAGGGAGCTGTAGGGAGCAGATTAAGGAAGAAGGGCTGCTTAGAAAGAAGAACTGAGAAGCCATGATAATTGAGCAGATATAGGGGATAAAGAAGACAAGTGAATGGGATACAGGAATGATAGCAAGGTTTCTACCCAGAGTATGATGAGACCATTGACAGAAGTAGCAAACCAGTTTGCAGGATCCAGTTGGCAATGAATCAAGTAAAGGGTTGAACCCAGAGAATCTTAAAGCTGGAACAGGTCTTAAAGAAAACACAAAGCCCAACTTTCTACTTCCTCTATGTATTTCAGAGACAAAACTGAGGCCCAGAGTCAAAGGTCTGGTTGGAAGACTGGCTAAAGTTCTGCCAGCTAGTTAACATGAAGCATACGCTAGTACCCACTGTTTGGTCCCTTGGTTCTTTCTGCCTTGTGATCGTTGTTCAGTTGTCTTATGCAAAAACTAGAAATCTTTTGGTTGCAGGTGATAGAAAACCCAACCCAATTTGACTTGAACAAATGAAGAAAATAATGGATTCATATATCTTTAAAGTCCAGAGACTTCAAGTGAAGCTAGGTTCAGCAACTCAACAAGGCCACTAAGTGCCTAGTTGCTTTTTGTCTAGTTTCTGCTCAACATCATTAGTGTTTCCAAGATGAGTATGAACATGTCCCTAGTCTGTGTGTTTATTCATTCATATTTAGCAAGAAGGAGAGAAGATCTTTGTTCTGGAATTCCAAGTAAAAGTCTTAAGATTTAGTAATTGGATCGGATTACTCATACATCCACCCAGAAGCAATCACAATGACAGGGAAGTCAATTATATTGATCCGGGTCACATGCTGCATGCCTGGAATCAGGTTTCTTAGAGTCAGACGGATCCCCAAACGGAAATGAGGGCTATTAGGAAAAAAGACAACAGAAGCTGCAGGGCCAACCAAAAGTGTCTATTACACGTTATTTGACTAAATCTCTTTATTTTGATATCAAGTTTATAGCTTTGTGTTAGGTACAATGATTAAATGGTTTGCCCAGAAGTTTCAAAAACACATTATATAGAAATTAGAGTCTCCATACTCACCACAATATTGAGAAAAGAATCAGGTTTAGCAAACATGTTTTAAAGGGGAAGAAAAGTAATTAGCATGAATAGAGTCAAATTGTAGGCGAATAAAACCAAGTCTTTCCCCTGAAAAACATCTTAGGCAGTGTTCTCTAAAGTCACGTAATGTCTGGAGTTGCTGTGTGCTGGGGCCTTTTCCCCCTCACTTCAGTTGTGGGGTGGCGTGGTGACTGGTGACCCTACATTATGAAGACTCTTGTCACTCTGACATCGACGATGAGTGGTGTGGCAAGGTTTGGTATAGCTCTGATAATTACTTTAGATAACTCTAAACTACCCATCTATTTTTTTTTTCCTACACCATTGCCTAAGGAAGTCTTTAGCAACCACTGGTACATGCTGCTGAGAAACATTTGACCACAGTGTCTTAGATTCAAACCATATTACTATGTGGGAAGAAAGGCACCACCCAGCACACACACCCATCCTAATTTTGAATGGGCTTAATTTCTAAATTCTAGACACTGTCTCACAACGCTATTAAAAATAGTAAGAGCCTCATTTAAACTCCTGAGGCTGAGCCCACAAACGTGAACTAATGGAGTTCCTAAGAGAAATAGGTGTCTGGACCACATTTCTAAATTTTGAGATGTCTGGAAGATGAGGAAGATGATCTTGTGGCAGGAATGATTTTCAAAATATTCGACACTGACCAGTCAAGGCAGATGGACATCCAACCCAAGTACACACGGGTCTTTACAGGATGCCTTTCCTTACCAGTGAAATACCAGCCAAGTGGACTGAGATCTAAAGAGGAAAATCAGGGGAAGGGTCGGAGGGAGGCAGAAAAGGGAGGGGGTGTATATATACATGTAGATGGTTCACTTTTTTGTATAGCAGAAATTAAGAAAACATTGTAAAACAATTACACTCCAATAATAAGTGAATAAAATTTTAAAAATAAAGAAGGAAACCAACACAAAATGGTGCTGGAGCAAGAGAAAGGCAGCTCTGAATGGTGAGAAGGGGAGTCAGCCCTCTCATCCCAAGTCAACAGGGACAACCAATCCCAAGGAGGAGACACAGATGAAACCAAGAAAGGAAAGACACAAAAGAAGCACAAGTGAGAGGTAGGAGGAAATAGACTGGGACGGCAGAGCAGAAGCAGGTGAAGGGAAGGAAGAAAAATGAACAGAAGAGAATAGGGAGGCTTTCCTGATGGCTCAGTGGTAAAGAATCCGCCTGTCAGTGCGGGAGACGCGGGTTCGATCCCTGACCTGGGAAGAGCCCCTAGGCCACGGGGCAACTAAGCCTGTGTGTCACAGCTACTGAGCCTATGTCCTAGAGCCACGCGCCACAACACCCGATACCCACGCACCCTAGAGCCTGAAGCCGCCGCACCACCAACTGGAGAGCAGCCCCACTCACCACAACTAGAGAAAAGCCCAGCAGCCACCAAGACCCAGTTACAACCAAAAATAAATAAATAAAATTATTTTTAAAAAGAAGAAAATAGGGAGTAATGAGGATGTGAAATAACAGACCAGGAACAAGCAAGAATAGTGAAGGAGTCTGAAGAAAGAAGAGATTTGGGCCATTCAAAGAGAAGAAGAAAAATAATAAGGTAAGGTAAGGCACAACGGGGAGAGGTGTTGAGCAGCAATAAGAAAAACGGTGGTGTGAATGCGTGATCACTGTCTCTCTCTACCGTGTGACCTGGGAGTCAGCACACTTTACTGTAAAAGGCCAGACAGTAAATGTGTCAGCTCTGTGGATGGTACAGTCTGTTTAATTACTCAACTCTGGTAGCAGGAAAGTCATCTCAGACAATAAGTAAACAAATGGTTGTGGCCATGTTCCAATAGATCCATACAAAAGCTTGTGATGGACTGGATCTGGTCCCTGGGTCACAGGTGCTGACTCCGGGTGCAACATAAACCCCTCCACAGAAAAGGGTGTTTGATATTTCTGGTACCCCTATAGCGCCAAGCACAGATCTTGGCACATAATACTAGAAAATATTAGAACAAATTAGAAAATATTAGAACAACATTAGAACAAATATTAGAACTAGAAAATATTAGAACAAATGGAAGAGCTGTTTTATAAGTCTAAAGATGGTCAAAAGAGTGATAATTTTCAATGGTCTTTTTATACAAAACGGAAGTTTCCTATGGTTCAACATACCTGCTGCTTGATTGGCCATCTGCTCCCCAGTGGGTAGACCATGGACTGAGGGAAGGAGGGAATATCTCCTCTATTTCTGGGATAGATGAAGTCAGTGGACAGGTAAGTGTTCTCAGCACAGCCCAGGTTCAGTTCAGTTCAGTTCAGTCACTCAGTCGTGTCCGACTCTTTGCGACCCCATGAATCGCAGCACACCAGGCCTCCCTGTCCATCATCATCTCCCAGAGTTCACTCAGACTCACATCCATCGAATCTGTGATGCCATCCAGCCATCTCATCCTCAGTCGTCCCCTTCTCCTCCTGCCCCCAATCCCGCCCAGCATCAGAGTCTTCTCCAATGAGTCAACTCTTCGCATGAGGTGGCCAAAGTACTGGAGTTTCAGCTTCAGCATCATTCCTTCCAAAGAAATTCCAAGGCCAATCTCCTTCAGAATGGACTGGTTGGATCTCCTTGCAGTCCAAGGGACTCTCAAGAGTCTTCTCCAACACCACAGTTCAAAAGCATCAATTCTTCGGCACTTAGCCTTCTTCACAGTCCAACTCTCACATCCATAAATGACCACAGGAAAAACCATAGCCTTGACTAGATGGACTTTAGTCAGCAAAGTAATGTCTCTGATTTTGAAAATACTATCTAGGTTGGTCATAACTTTTCTTCCAAGGAGTAAGCGTCTTCTAATTTCATGGCTGCAGTCACCATCTGCAGTGATTTTGGAGCCGAAAAAAATAAAGTCTGACACTGTTTCCACTGTTTCCCCATCTATTTCCCATGAAGTGATGGGACCAGATGCCATGATCTTAGTTTTCTGAATGTTGAGCTTTAAGCCAACTTTTTCACTCTCCTCTTTCACTTTCATCAAGAGGCTTTTAGCTCCTCTTCACTTTCTGCCATAAGGGTAAGCATAGGCAAAGGCAGACACTTAGGAAAGGCTTTTCACTAATGGTCATCTTGAGAGACGGACAGGTATGCCACCCCTCTGGGCTCTCTCCTAAATGGATACTCTGACAATGTACACGGGCGAGGACCTCCAGATGGCTGGTTCAGAGCTACCTTCAGTACTAACTGTTAAGGCTTTCAGATCAGGACAGAGTTCTCCATTCAGTAGATAATAGTTCCACAGAGTTTAGATCTGGCCGAGTCCTGCGCCAGTCACCAGAACCCAGTAAATCCCAACAAGTCTCTCTTTTCCTAGTTTATGTTTCACTGTGCCGGGTCTTCACTGCGTCGCTGGGCTTTCTCTAGCTGCAGCGATTGAGGCCTACCCTCCAGTGGTGGTGCAAGCGCTTCTCAATGCAGTGGCTTCTTTTGTTGCAGAGCACAGGATCTGTGGCTCAAAGGCTTCGGTTGTTGTGGCTTGGGGGCTCTGGAGCGTGGGCTCAGTGGTTGTGGCACAGGGGCTTAGCCGTTTCATGGCATGTGGGACCTTCCTGGATGAGGGATCAAACCCACATCCCCTGCCTTGGCAGGCAGTCAGGTCAATGACCACCAAGGAAGGCCTCAGTCTTCTGTCTCTAATTCATACCCTCCCCTATTTCCTCATCTTTGGCTTCGAGAATATCCCCAGCTTGACTACAGAGCTGGTTCCCCTCTAAGCTCCATTAATTTCCCCAAGGGGCCTATTGTGCTTGGGAACAGCTTGGGCAATAAGAGGCCACAAGATCTGGCCAAGTAGGGCTCATCAGGGCTTGGGGCACAATTGGTTCCCAAGCCCAGTATCACAGAGGTAGGAGGTGCTCTGGCCCCAGGCTCACATTCCTGATAATGACCCCACAGGGGGAAGGGCAGATTGCAGCCCCTGACATGGGCAGCTCTTACGGGGTGAAGGGTTTCTGATTCTGGAAGCAGAGCCACTATTCCATGGCCTCTGAGGCACCGTTCAGGGATGGGAGGCTGATTCTGCGGTTGGTTTCTTTCATCTATTTCATCTGGCACCAGGTGCCACGGTCATCATTCCCTGTTTGTCTTGGTTCCTGACTCCAACCATGCTTTGGGCACAAGTGGTTTCTGAAGTCTTTCTCACGTTGTTTCCCAGTGTGGCTCCGACTGCCTCATGAATTAGCTGAGTAAAGAAATGCCTCCAAAGGACATGATCTTGAAGCCCCATGAGGAGAGACACAGCCACAAGATTGTCTGAAAGTGAAGCTTCAGTGAGGCAATATGCTCAGAAAAGGGAAAGCTAGTGCAGGTCTAGCGTGATCAACTGCTTGTATTCCAAGGCAAACACGCAGCTCTTTCAAGGAAGGAATCCTCCCATGTTATTCTCAGAGTGAATAAAGTGCAGAGGCCTGTCTGTAGGTATTTTGCCTTTGCAGGAAAAAAAGTTCAGTGTTAGGATGAACATGTGTGCATGGATGTATGGCCATGCACATATTTGTTTTATTTTTTTATTGGAGTGTAGTTGATTTACAATGCTGTGTTAGTTTCCGGTGTACAGCAGGGTGATTCCGGATATACATATATATGTGTGTGTTGGCCAGTCGGTTGTGTCTGTCTCTTTGCAGCCCCAAAGATTGTAGCCCGACAGGCTCCTCTGTCCATGGGATTCTCCAGGCAAGAATACTGGAGTGGCTTGCATTCCCTTCTCCAGAGGACCTTCCTGAACCAGGGATCGAACTCTGGTCTCCTGCATTGCAGGCATATTCCTTACCGTTTGAACTATAGGGAAGTCCTATATATAGCTTGGGAACCAATTGTGCCCCAAGGCCTGGAGGGCCACCAATATATATATATATGTGGGGGGAGGCAATGGCACCCCACCCCAGTACTCCTGCCTGGAAAATCCAATGGACTGAGGAGCCTGGTGGGCTGCAGTCCATGGGGTCGCTAAGAGTCAGATATGACTGAGCGACTTCACTTTCACTTTTCACTTTCATGCATTGGAGAAGGAAATGGCAACCCACTCCAGTATTCTTGCCTGGAGAATCTCAAGGATGGGGGAGCATGGTGGGCTGCCGTCTATGGGGTCGCACAGAGTCGGACACGACTGAAGTGACTTAGCAGCATATATACATATATATATATATATATATATATATATATATATATATATATATATGGTGGCTCAGACAGTAGAGTCTGCCTGCCAAGGGGGGAGACCCAGGTTCAATCCCAGGGTCGGGAAGATCACCTGGAGAGGGAAATGGCAATCCACTCCGGTATTCTTGCCTGGGAAAATCCCGTGGATGGAGGAGCCTGGCAGGCTACAGTCCATGGGGTCGCAAAGAGTCAACACGATTTAGCAACTAAAACAACAAACACCATGTACATTTATATACCTTATGGTATATAATAACCCTTATGGTTTATTATAGGATATGCAATGTAGTTCCCTGTGCTGTACAGTAAGACCCTGTTGCTTATCTATTTTATGTATGGTAGTTGGTATCTGCTAATCCCAAACTCCTAATTTACCCCTTCCTCACCTTCCTCTTCATTAACCATAAGTTTGTTATTTGCTTTGAAATATTTAAAAATATTTAAATTATCAGTATAAAATTATTTTTAAATTAAAATCTTTTTTAGTAACTGCTGACAATAGACACTCCTAAGAAACCAGACCCCTAGTTTCTTCCCACCTTGAAATGGCCTATATGCCCCTGAAACAGCAGTCGAGGTATCCCAGGGGCTCATCCCTGCCCTCACTGGCCTGGCCTCCCCAGTCTCTGAAGTCTGGATGTCCTGAGCCTTCTTTACCAGCCTTATTTTTCCAGTCTCTCTGTTTCTGTCATACAAAGTTATTCAATGCCCAGCAGGGGTTGTTCCCACCATGTTCCCTTTGTTTGTCTGGCTCCCTCTGCATTGCCACTAGGGAGTGAAGAAGGGGAAAGTGAGCCAAACCTTGCCCATCCCCTACCCGCACCAACCCTTGCTGGCCTAGGTTGAACCCCTTCTGCACACCCTGCTTCCTGCAGCCCCACACATGCCATTTCCTTTCGTAGCCAAATACAGACTACACAGTTTAGAAACGTCAGCAGTAATGCGTCATGTTTTCAATCCCGTGAGTGCATGCTCAGTCCATCAGTCATATCCGATTTGAGCGACCCCATAGACTGTAGCCCACCAGGCTCCTCTGTTCATGAGGTTGCCCAGGCAAGAATACTGGAAGGGGTTGCCATGCCCTGCTCCAGGTGATTTACCCGACCCAGGGACTGAACCTGCGTCTCTGTATCTCTTGCAGTGGCAGGTGGATTCTTTACCAACTGGGCCACCTGAGAAGCCCTCAATCCCCTTCAAGCTCAGGTTTAAATTTACCAAGCCAACTCTTTTATCTTCTATCTGTTTTATCATTAGGATCCTTTTCTCACTGGGGCCTTTGCTAATACAGTTTGATATTGAAATGCAGCAGGACCCTATGGTCCTTGCCCTCTATTGCCACCCCATGTCCTCAGCCTACATTTTGACCGGGAAAAAGTTTAGCCAATGAATAAGTTTAACCAGAGAAATGAGATCATGCAGAAACAAAGGCAAACAGTTGAAAGAGATCACATAAAAATGATGTAGTTGTTAAGCATAGTCAAGGACATTTAGTTCCTTCCCAAGGGCTATAGATAATGTTCTGGGCCATATCCTGTGAGCTGTCTCATAGATATTAAAACCCCAACCAAGTAGACGAAATTAACTACGTGATGAGCAGACTACAGCCATAACAAGCTGCCACAGTTCCGAGAATTGGCCTCAAAGAAAAGGAAACCAACCAACCCTGGAACTGAACATTAATTGTATTTAAAACAATCAAGATGATGCTGGTCAGATCATCAATGACCAATTTCAAGATGACTGTCAGAGCTGACTATGCTGTTTCTGTGTGGAGGTCCCTCCGTCTACAGAAGTTCTTGCCCACCTATTGTCAGTGGAAGTGAGCCAGGCTCTGGACAGGCATCCGCCCTCCCTGCTGGTAGACAGCATCCAAAATAAAGCAGACTTTCCTTTCCACCAACCTGGCCTCTTTGCCAAGCATCCAGACTCACTACTTTACTACTTTCGGTAACAATATGGTATAAGAGACAAACCTTGTTTATGACAGTCTGATTTACCCAATCTTTCTCTATTTCCTCCTCTATGAAATAGTGATAAAAATGACTCACTATCTGCTCCCTGGAGTTGCTGTGAGGATAAGATAAATTAGATGTGAAATTCCTCACTTGGAAATTGATTCATAACTGGGACTCAATAAATGTTACCAATGCCTGCTACCAGCACCACTAACCACGTTTACTGCAACTCAGGTAGATTCAGAGTGGGAAGTCATACACCACAACAGTGCTTCCCAACCCCTGGTGCACAGTACAATCACCTGGGAACTTTAAAAGTAGTCATGTCTGCACTGCTATATTTAAAATACGTAATCAACAAGGACCCAGTGTATAGCACAGGGAACTCTGCTCAGTGTTATATGGCCGCCTAGATGGGCGGGGAGTTTGGATGAGAATGGATATATGTTTACGTATGGCTGAGTCCCTTCACTGTTCACCTGAAACTCTCACAACATTGTTAACAGGCTACAATCCAATACAAAATAAAAAGTTTTTATAGAGGAGAACATAGGCAAAACACTCTCAGACATAAATCACAGCAGGATCCTCTATGATCCAACTCCCAGTATACTGGAAATAAAAGCAAAGATAAACAAATGGGATCTAATTAAAATTAAAAGCTTCTGCACAACAAAGGAAACTATAAGCAAGGTGAAAAGACAGCCTTCTGAATGGGAGAAAACAATAGCAAATGAAACAACTGACAAACAACTAATCTCAAAGATATATAAGCAACTTATACAGCTCAACTCCAGAAAAATAAACGATCCAATGAAAAAAATGGGCCAAAGAACTAAATAGGCATTTCTCCAAAGAAGACATACGGATGGCTAACAAACACATGAAAAGATGTTCAGCATCACTCATTATCAGAGAAATGCAAATCAAGACCACAATGAGGTACCATTTCATACCAGTCAGAATGGCTGCGATCCAAAAGTCTACAAGCAATAAATGCTGGAGAGGATGTGGAGAAAAGGGAACCCTCTTACACTGCTGGTGGGAATGCAAACTAGTACAGCCATTATGGAAAACAGTGTGGAGATTCCTTAAAAAATTGCAAATAGAACTGCCTTATGACCCAGCAATCCCACTGCTGGGCATACACACCGAGGAAACCAGAATTGAAAGAGACACATGTACCCCAATGTTCACTGCAGCGCTGTTTATAATAGCCAGGACATGGAAGCAACCTAGATGTCCATCAGCAGATGAATGGATAAGAAAGCAGTGGTACATATACACAATGGAGTACTACTCAGCCCTTAAAAAGAATAAATTTGACTCAGTTCTAATGAGATGGATGAAACTGGAACCGATTATACAGAGTGAAGTAAGCCAGAAAGAAAAACACCAATACAGTATACTGACACATATATATGGAATTTAGAAGATAGTAATGATGACCCTATATGTGAGACAACAAAAGAGACACAGAGGTATAGAACAGACTTTTGGACTCTGAGGGAGAGGGAAAGGGTGAGATGGTTTGGGAGAATGGCATTGAAACATGTCTACTTTCTTGTAAGAAATGAAGCGCCAATCTATGTTCAATGTAGGATGCAGGATGCATGGGGCTGATGCACAGGATGATTCAGGTAGAGGATGTGGGGTGGGATGTGGGAGGGGGCTTCGGCATTGGGAGAATGTGTTCACCTATGGCTGATTCATGTCAGTGTATGGCAAAACAAATACAGTATTGTAATTTAAAAAAAATAAATTAAAAAAAAAGTTTTTTAAAAAGTACTCATGTCTAGGGGCCACTAATCCTTACCCAGTTTTAAATATCCAAAGTAGTTGACCTTATTTTTTATCTTGATCTTAGGTAATATTCCTGTTGCCAGACTGAGCATGTGATTTTCTTCCCTCTGGCTCCTCTCATTCTTCCTTTTTCACTAAGCTTTTGGGAAATTTGTTACACAGCAGTAGACATATGCCTCGGAGATATTGTGGATTCAGTTTCAGAGAATCACAATAAAATGAGTCTCATGAGGGTTTTGGTTTCTCAGTGTGTAGAAAATTTTGCTTACTCTGTACTGTCGTCTATTAAGTATGAAATAGCATTATGTCTAAGACAACAATGGACATGCCTTAATTTATTGCTAAAAAATGTTAACCACTGTCTGAGCCTTCAATGAGTCATACTGTTTTTGCTGGTAAAGGGTTTGAAATAATATGAGAATTGCCAAAATGTGACACAGAGATCATGGCATTAACAAATGCTGTTGGAAAAATGGCACCCGTAGGCTTGCTCGATACCAGCTTGCCACAAACTTTTGATGCATTAAAAACTGCAGTATCTTTGAAATGTGCAATAAAACAATGTGTGCCTATTGTTATTGTTGCTCAGTCATGTCTGACTGTTTGCGACATCATGGATTGCAGCAAGCCAGGGTTCCCTGTCCGTCACTACCTCCTGGAGCTTGCTCATCCAACCATCTCCTTCTCTGTCATCCCCTTCTCCTCCTGCCTTCAATCTTGCCCAGTATCAAGGTCTTTTCTAATGAATAAACTCTTCACAGCAGGTGGCCAAAGTATTGGAGTTTTAGTTTCAGCATCAGTCCTTCCAATGAATATTCTGAATTGATTTCCTTTAGGATTGACTAGTTGGATCTCCTTGCAGTCCAAGGGACTCTCAAGAGTCCTATTCAACACCACAGTTTTAATGCCAAAGCATTAATTATTTGGCACTCAGCCTTCTTTATCACCCAACTCTCACATCCATATATGATTACTGGAAAAAACCATAGCTTTGACTATACGGACCTTTGTTAGTAATGTCTCTGGTTTTTAATATACTGTTGAGGTTTGTCATAGCTTTTCTTCCAAAGAGGAACATCTTTTAATTTCATGGTGCAGTTACCATCTGCCAGTGATTTTGGAGCCCAAGAAAATAAAGTCTCTCACTGTTCGATTGTTTCTCCATCTATTTGCCATGAAGTGATGGAACCAGATGCCATGATTTTAGTTTTTTGAATGTTGAGTTGTAAGCCAGCTTTTTCACTCTCCTCTTTCACCTTTATCAAGAGGCTCTTTAGTTCCTCTTCACTTTCTGCCATAAGGGTGATGTCATCTGCATATCTGAGGTTATTGATATTTCTCCCAGCAACCTTGATTCCAGCTTGTGCTTCATTCAGTTCAGCATTTCACATGACATACTCTGCATATAAGTTAAATAAGCAGGATGACAATATACAGCCTTGATGTACTCCTTTCCCAATTTTGAACAAGTCCATTGTCCCGTCTGTTTCTAACTGTTGCTTCTTGACCTGCATACAGGCTTCTCAGGAGGCAGGTCAGGTGTATGCCTGTGGATAACTAATATATTTCCCTTGTCACAGCATGGCCCTGTTATGTCCCTGGTTTTGAGATAGATCTTCATTTTTTGTGTGACTTGTTTTTCAGAAATAAAGTAGTCATTAAATTTGCATGACTGGCTGTATTAATGTGTTGCTCTATGATTGTGGTATATCACCCTGGTCTGTTAGCTTTATTAAAAATGAATGTCTTCTTTATTAGTAGTTTTTTCTCATTGATGGGGTCATTTTGAGATTCTAGCTCTGAAGAATTGAAAGATTGCCTCCCCTCTCTAGAATATTAGATAATTCATCAGTGTGTATCACATTCTAGAGCCCTCCTTCTGTTCACTAATCCCTTCCTCCCTCATCATTAAACGTGATCACAGATGCTGGTGAGTCTTTCTGTTCTCAGAAAAAGTTCTACTTTGTGAAGGACACCTTGCTGACTCCCAGGACCCTGTTTATTCTCTCCTGCTTGGGCAGAGAGGAAAAATACAAGTCAATACTTTAAAACAAATATATGCTTAATATTTTTTTAAAACAACACCTACATATTCTAATATACTCTTCTACTATATTCACCTTTCTTTTTTCGAAGAAGGCAGAGCATCAAAGAATTGATGCTTTTGAACTGTGGTGCTAGAGAAGACTCTAGAGAGTCCTTTGGACTGCAAGGGGATCAAACCATTCAATCCTAAAGGAAATCAGTCCTGAATATGCATTGGAAGGACTGATGCTGAAGCTGAAACTCCCAATAATTTGGCCACCTGATATGAACAGCCGACTCCTTGGAAAAGACCCTGATGCTGGAAAAGATTGAGAGTAGGAGGGAAAGGGGGCAACAGAGAATGAGTAGGTTGGATGGTCACTGACTCAATGAACATGAGTTTGAGCAAACTCAGGGAGATAGTGAGGGACAAGGAAGCCTGGCGTGCTGTAGTCCATGGGGTCTCAAAGAGTTGGACATGACTTAGCAACTGAACAGCAAAAATAAATTCATCTTTCTTTTATAACTACATTTTATACATAGATTGCTTTAGAGTATTATTATGAGCTCATAACCTTCACAGACTCACCCCATACCAATTCTCCATAACTGGTTTTATTGTTTGATAGTCACATGTGCACATCTTTGCTAACAGAAACTCCTTTAAGCATTGCTTTGACATTCTTGAAAGATCCTTGTTTTTAGGCCACAGCAACAAAATGTTTCAAGCCAGCCTGACTGCTTTTCCTGTCCCAAGACTGGAATCAACTAACTTCCAAGAAACTCTGAGTGCACCTCTGCCCCAGGACTCAGACCATGCCAACAAGCACTGACTCAGGATGAAATCTGGCCTGGACCCCTTAGCATCCTGCATTCTTCTGCCTGCCTCTGAGAAGTTACCTTCGTTATCCCCCGAACACCCTCCCTCCTCTCACCAAATGCCCTCCTTTCTCTCACCTCTGCATTTTCATGGGTCCTTTAGATTCCATGAAATAACAGTCAGTCATTTCAATACAAGACTTACTTTTCACTTTGGAAGTTTAAGACTTGAAATCCAGGGAACAAATGTTTACCCACTGTCAAATTGAATCTGTTCATTGTGAGATGTGGCAGCACTGGATTTTGCTGAATTTTCAACCACTCAGTTGAAACACAAGTGTGAACCTTCTATCTAAAATCCTTCTTCATGAAATATTCTAGCCATCAAATAATCAAAAGCCCAGACCACTGATTAGGTTGTAAAACGGTGAAATTCTCTCACAGTTGTCAGAAGCTTGAAATTAAACTGAAAAATGTCTTATGGTCCCTAAATGACAGATGTTAATTGTGGGAAAAGCTACAGAGAAAATGACATCCTCTTATAAGTTTCCAGCATTCTTCTTCAGAGTTCTTCCAAGGCAGAGGGTTGGTGACCTCTCTCCTGCCACCCTTGCCTCTCTTCCACCCTTGTGGCTGGAAAATCTCACTCACCATCACTCTGTGAGGAAATACATTTCTGTTATTTAAGTCACTCAGTCTATAATAATTTGCTATAGCAGCAAATAGTAGTTTATCAAAACATACATAATTTAATGTTCTGAAAAAAAAATACTCCAACTTCACATATTTACATAAGCTAATTATTAACACACCAAAGAAAAAGTCCCATATAATCCAGCCATTTATGGACACAGTACCTGGGAGGAACTTTAAATTCTCTGTCTCATAATTTAAGAAGTTTCTCTGTAAGAACTGTTGTTGAATTATAGCTGACAAGAGTGTAAGCAGCATGGTCATGCCACTGAATTCTTTCCAGATCCAGCTCCATAATTCACCACCTCCCACGTGTCCTCTCTTCTTGAACTTAGAAAACTTTTCTTAATAAGTGTCACTTATGAGATCCTAACTGGAGATAAAGAGGGAAATTTTAATAGCTATTCCAGGACTTACAGCATTATGGGTAATAAATGCTAGATTTAAAGACTGAAAATTCAGGACTGAATACAGCTTCCACCAGATACTGGCTTTGTTTCTCTTGGAAAGTTGTTTGCTTTCGTTGAGCTTTAGTTTTCTCATCTGTGAATTGTTCAATCTGCCTAATCATTGGCAATCATTTTTATTATCTCTTCAAGTTCCCTTTAGGTATTGTGATCGACTGAGTGAGTGGATAAATAGATAGACAGATGATAGATAGATAGACAGACAATGGATGAAAGAGAGGGGGAGGGTAGATGGGGGAACAGAAAGCATGATAAACCGAGCTGTGTCCCCCAGCCAAATTCATATGTTGGAGTCTTAAGCCCTAGTACCTTTGAATATGCCTGCATTTGGGTAATTAGGTTACAAGGAGGTTACTTGGTGGGTCCTGATCTAAAATGACTAGTGTTTGCATAAGAGTAAGAGGTTGGTACACAGAAATACACAGAGAGAAAGTGGACTTTCACAAGGCAAGGAGAGAGTCCTAAGACAAAACCAACTTTAATCTCAGGTTTCTGGCCTCCAGAACTATGAAAAGATAAATTTCTATTATTTAAGTCACTTGATCTATAGTAATTTGCTATGGAAGCCTTAGCAAACTAGGATTGATGATAGATAGATGAATACATAGACAGATAGATGGATAACCTGGCCCAGATAGACCTGCTTTTTTTAAAGATTCTGGTGCTCAAAGTGAGCACACCCAAGTAAGGAGCATCCCTTTTGGTAAAGCTGTCCTGGCAGAGTCAACAGTCTGTATGTGATTGTGTTAAATATTATAAAGGCTTGGGTTGCATTTTCAAAATGTAAAGAGCAAGAGAGTCACATGAGGACTCCAAATCCCTATTTTTTCAGTCTATCATCTGTTTCCAAAGGCTCACAAGGGAATTATGAAAACAGGAAACTCCAAAATGATGTAAATGCCTTGTTGCCAACTGGACCGGGGGCCTGAGTCCTAGCTGATGGGGACCAGACATGTGAACAGGGAGGACTTCAGTTGCCCAGAAGGCTTAAACAGCCCAGACCAAAAGCAGCGCAGGAGCTACCCTGGCCTCCTCCCTATCGCCCACACTCCTACCTCGGGTGGGGGCGTGGGGGGAATGTGGTGCTAAGGTCTTAACAACTTGAAAAAACAGGAAGGATGAACCCAGGAACAAGAGCTCTAAGTCATCACCCACTGTGCCCTGACCTGTTCCTGTCTGGCCTTCCCAGAATCAGACACTCCCAAATGGGAGGCAGCTCCATGCCCTTTGTACTGCTCCAGAGCCTGGAGACTAGGATTCCAAATGGGAGGAAAACAATGCAAGAAAGAAAAACCAAGGAATCAACATTATAAATATGTAAGTGCCTTCAAACTCCCCTAATAAGATCCTGTCCCTGGATATGGGTCACACTCCACTTTCCCAGCAACGGAGTTGTGATGGGGGAATAGGGAACAGAGAAAGCAACCTGGGAAAAGCACTTTATGAATGCAAATAAGAAGTCATAGGCAGGCTTCCCTGGCGGTCCAATGGTTGGAAATCTACCTGCCGATGCAGGGGACACTTGTTTGATCCCTGGTCTGTGAAGATCCCACATGCCATGAGGCAATGAAGCCCACTCCCCCTAGAGCCCGTGCTCTGCGGCAAGAAAGGCCACCGCAGTGGAAGCTCGAGCACCGCAGTGAAGCAACAGTCCACGCTCACCGCAACTAGAGAAAGCACCTCGTGCAGGAACGAAGATCCAGCACAGCCAAAAATAAGCAAAGAAATAATGATAAAATTTAATAAATAAAATAAAACACTCATTGTCAAGAGTCACAGGCTTCAGCACCAGGATGTCAATGCTTTTCCATTAATAAATACTGAGAACTTCTCTGTGCCGCCCACTGTTCAAGGTACTGTTTCTTATGTTCTAGCTCTGGTAAGGAGTGTAATAATAAAGTATAGGACCTCAGAGCCTGGCAATAATACTTTCTCTTACCTCTCTTCTGATTTCTTATTGTTCACTCTTTGTATCATTCTTTTCGTGTTGCCTTGGGTTAGTGTCCTCTCCTTCTTTCCCATTTGAAGTCCTCTGGGAATAAGGCTGTGCTACATTAGCTAAGCGGGTTGTCGACAGCTCCCAGCCCAACACCTACTCATAGAACAAGCCAGTTAAACATTTATGGAAGGAAAGAGGGAAGGGAAAAAGAGGAAAAGAGCTTCTTGTGGCTTTCTTTTGGGGACTTCTTACTTATTCCAGGAAGAATTAAGTTTCAGTGATTACTGGTCATACATTTTGAACTCTCCACCTCACAACTGCCATACATTTATACTATGAACCAATCCGACTGAAATGAACTTACATGTTAACTGTGTCCTTTTTCAGAGCAAAGAAAAAAATCAGCAATAGACTCCCAGAAACAGACCATACTGCTACACCACCAAGAGTGATTACTTCAGCAACAGACATTAGGGTCTCTGGACACTGCATGCCCTTGATTTATCAGAGGGGCTTTCCCAAGTGTTATTTTCATAAACAGTCAGATTAATATAGGGGCTTTTTCTTGCATTCATTTGGAAAAATCTTGTCCTGATGTAGTACATTCAAGCTCCACTGCCCACAAAGAAACAAAAGTCTTTCTTCTGAGTTGCTACTCCTAAGACTTCAATCTCCTCTTGTCTAAAGCACAAAAAGCAGGCTTAATTTTGTTTTGTTTTCCTCAAAATATAGAAAGCACTTCAGGTTGAAGAACTAGAGAGGATGTGAATGCTGACTGTATTACACTTTTAGTTACTTTTGGTTTCCTTCTAGTCTTACTTTCTTGTGGACTCCCCACCCTTCATCCCTTTACTCTCAAATGTTGTTCTGACCTTGAAGAAATAGCTGCGTAACTTACCTACAGTCATGAGAGCCCACCAGATTCTCACAGCCATAGAGTCCCACCACAAGTCAAGATTTATGGACTTGCCTGGTAGCCCAGTGGTTAAGACTTTGCCTGCCAGTGCTAGAGACACGAGTTTGATCCCTGGCCCAGGAACTAAGATTCCACATGCCAGGGGGCAATTAAGCACTGTGCCAGAACTACTTAAGCCCACACACGCTAGGGCATGTCCTCCACAACAAGAGAAGCCACCGCGATGAGAAGCCCATGCACCATAACTAGAGTTGCCTCTGCCCCTCAGAACTAGAGAAAGCCCGTGCGTGGCAACCAACACCAGCACCGCCAAAAATAAATGACTAAACAATGTGTAAAAGAAGTCAAGATTTCCCAGCTACAAGTCCAAGGGGCCTTCCTGGGTGCTTTGGGCTCGATGCTGGCTCTTCCTCCACCACAAACTACCCAAGATGGGTGATCATCAGTGTCATCCTTTTCCTTTTCCAGCCAACTATCTTTGAACAACAGTAACAAAAAGCGCCTCTTTGAACGCACCCATTTATTTCCCAAATAATTCTATTTAATGAATTCCCTATTAGGCCAAATCCAATGCCCTGAAATATCTGCCAAGCACGTCATGCTGCACAAAAGGGGGTTGAAAATAGCCAGCAGCTGGTTTGAGGGAAGAACATGTGAATAGGACTGACTGAGGAGTTTCCCATCCATGGCCGGGAGGTCCACCACGGCCTCACTGTGTGCAGCTTCGGGCTGAGTTATGCATCACATTGTTCATGTAAAGAAAAAGCGACTGTTCTCCCCGAGCGCCCCTTCCCCGCTCCGAATGGCTGTGACCAACAGCCCCAAGACCCTAATTGCCACAGCCTATTAGAAATAATGAGACTTACATGGCAGAAGCCAAGGGTAAAAGCGACGTCTCACAACACGAAAGGTTAATATCAACATATACTGCTAGTGAGTGCAAAGGGCACATCAATTGGTGACTCATTACTGGGGGCTGACCCATAGGGAAAGTGTCATTCAGCAGAGGCTTTCTCAGGATGTGGCAGCAAAAGTTACAAAAGATAAGGACTTGCCTGTGGAACGCGCTCAACTAATGAGAGCTGAAAATTGTTTGAAACATCCCAATGACCTCACAGATGGGGGATGCTGATTAAGGTAGCTACATGAGGCTCCTTTTTTGTCTGACAGCCCATTGAGAAGCTTTGGTGAGATGTGACTAACAGGCCGTGAAGGTGTCTCCATCTTCTCTGACATGGTCCATGCTTTGGGCAAAACAAACACGAAAAATAAGCCCAAACTGACACACATGTTTGAGTTTAGTTTCCAGAGACATGTTTTGGGAAAAGGGCACTGGTGGGGCCGTCAGCTAGGATTTCTTCATGGCAAGGGGGTTGTGACTCCTTGCGTGACTAATCGCATGACTGCGCTGGGGGTGAGCCAACGGCAAATTTAGGTCTTGAACACTCGACAAAACAACCCCACTGTTCTGTGGGCAAAATTCTATGGGACTTCATGTGCAATTAAATGAAAGCCTCACAAGGGTCTACACCTTAATCATTCTCAGTGCTGATATGTGGCACAAAGGAAGGATTTTTGCCACATCAGCATGCATCCATGAAACAGTGGAGAAATGGAACCAGATTTTTGTTTGCTTTGTCCAACATTTACTGAGACAGAGACATTTCACAGAAGAAACCCTGAAGTTCTCTGAGTCTTCATTTAATGTCTGGGAAAAAGACCCACCTTTGAAAAAAAGACCACCTTTATGGATGCCCCACCCTACGATCTTGTACTAGAGATGAAGATGAGATCAAAACTCTTACAGTTCATTTCAACTCTTTCTCCAGCAAAACCGAAGTAATACCTGTCCATTTACCATTTCGTTTAAAACTACAAGAATCACCCATGTCTTGCAAATATAGTAATATCGCCTCATCAATTCAGTTCAGTTCAGTCGCTCAGTCTTGTCTGACTCTTTGTGACCCCATGGACTGCAGCATGCCAGGCTTTCTTGTCCATCACCAACTCCCGGAGCTTATTCAAATTTATGTCCATCACATCAGTGATGTCATCCAACCATCTCATCCTCTATCAGTCCCTTCTCCTCCCACTTTCAATCTTTCCCAGTGTCAGGGTCTTTTTCAATAAGTCAGTTCTTCACAGCAGGTGGCCAAAGTATTGTAGTTTCAGCTTTAGCATCAGTCCTTCCAATGAATATTCAGGACTGATTTCCTTTGAGACTGAATGGTTGGATCTCCTTGCAGTCCAAGGGACTCTCAAGAGTCTTCTCCAATGCCACAGTTCAAAAGCATCAATTCTTCAGCACTCAGCATTCTTTATAGTCCAACTCTCACATCGATACACGACTACTGGAAAAACCATAACTTTGACTAGATGGACCTTTGTTGGTAAAGTAATGTCTCTGCTTTTTAATATGCTGTCTAGGTTGGTCATAGCTTTTCTTCTAAGGAGCAAGCATCTTTTAATTTCATGGCTGCAGTCAACATCTGCCAGTGATTTTGGAGGCCCCCAAATAAAATCTCTCAACATTTCCATTGTTTCCCCATCTATTTGCCATGAAGTGATGGGACCAGATGCCATGATCTTAGTTTTCTGAAGGCTGAGCTTTAAGCCAACTTTTTCCACTCTTCTCTTTCACTTTCAAGAGGCTCTTTAGTTCCTCTTCACTTTCTGCCATAAGGGTGGTGTCATCTGCATATCTGAGGTTATTGACATTTCTCCCAGCAATCTTGATTCCAACTTGTGCTTCTTCCAGCCCGGCATTTCTCATGATGTACTCTGCATATAAGTTAAATAAGCAGGGTGACAATACACAGTCTTGATGTACTCCTTTCCCAATTTGGAACCAGTCTGTTGTTCCATCTCCAGTTCTAACTGTTGCTTCTTGATCTGCAAACAGATTTCTGAGGAGGCAAGTCAGGTGGTCTGGTATTCCCATCTCTTGAAGAATTTTCCACAGTTTGTGGTGATCCACATTGTCAAAGGCTTTGGTGTAGTCAGTAAAGCAAAAGTAGATGTTTTCCCGGAACTCTCTTGCTTTCTTGATGATCCAGCAGATGTTGGTAATTTGATCTCTGGTTCCTCTGCCTTTTCTAAAACCAGCTTGAACATCTGGACATTCATGGTTCACGTATTGCTGAAGCCTGGCTTGGAGAATTTTGAGCATTACTTTACTAGCATGTGTGATGAGTGCAACCGTGTGGTAGTTTGAGCATTCTTTGGTATTGCCTTTCTTTGGGACTGGAATGAAAACTGACCTTTTCCAGTCCTGTGGCCACTGCCGAGTTTTCCAAATTTGCTGGCATATTGAGTGGAGCACTTTCACAGCATCATCTTTTAGGATTTGAAATAGCTCAACTGAAACTCCATCACCTCCACTAGATTTATTTGTAATGATGCTTCCTAAGGCCCACTTGACTTTACAATCCAAGATGTATGGCTCTAGGTGATCACACCATCATGGTTATCTGGGTCATGAAGATCTTTTTGCATAGTTCTTCTGTTTATGCTTGCCACCTCTTCTTAATATCTTCTGCTTCTGTTAGGTCCATACCATTTCTGCCCTTTATCATCTCATAAAAACAGCTTATTACTGTATTAAATAAGATGATACAAGAGTTTTTATAAGAATACTTAGGAAAATTTTTCTCAAGCTTTCCTAACTAGTTGTACTAGTTATCAATTGCTTTATAACAAATTATAACAAAACACAGTGGCTCAAAAACAATTCACTGTTACTATTTCACAAAGTCTCTGTGGGTAACCTCACAAGGTTATAGTCAAGATGATGACCAGGGCTGTGATATCATGTGATGGCTTGTCTGGGGCTGGAAGATTCACTGCCAAGCTGGCTCACTCACTTGTCTGCCAAATTAGTGCGTACTGTACTACAGAGGCCTCCCAGCTTCCCTGTAGAGCCGACTAAGTGTCCATGGGATGTGGCAGTAGCTTCCCTCAGAGCAATAATCCAATAGAGAGAAACGGGAACTTTCATAACGTAGCCTCAGAAGTCAAGCACCATCATATCCAGTACCCAAGTAGTTATGCAGGTCAGCCCAATTCAGTATGAGAGGGGATTATTTATAAGTGTAACTGTCAGAAGCAGGAATCTTTGGGTAACATCTTGTCTTGATATTTAGAATATTAAAAGTATTCCAGTTTGATTAAAATATATGAACAATATGGCTATTGTTCTACTCACCCAGAATTCTACAAAAGAAACAAAAACAAAGAAATCCAAAGCAAAATTTCTGAAGAAAATATACTGCATTTGACTAATTTTTTTTTCTTATGCTAATTTAAATAAGTCTATATATTATTCCTTAAAGCCAAAATGAAGAGATGAATTAAGAGCTTATTCAGGAGAAGCTGATTTTAGATTAAAAAAAAAAAAGATTTTTGCAAACAACTTACTTTTGACTTAAGAGCAGGATTTTTGACCTAAAGTATCTAGAAAATTTCAGAGCTGCCCTTTTTCAGTAGATATCTATGGAATAATCTACAATCATTCATCAGTTTGCCATGTACAGAGAATTCAGGAGTAATATAGTAGAGAAAATCTAAACTGGCTAATTCTAGAATCCATTTTAGGGAGAGACCCATCTCTTTAGAGAAATAGACTTGATAAACTTATTTAGGAAAAGTGAGTCCTTGTGAGTATGAATGTGACCAAGGTTTATATATGTTCTATATTTATTAGAACTAAACTCAGTTATAAAATTTATCAGTATTTTATTTCATGAAAGAAATTCTTAAACACTTGATGAACCAGTTTAAATGAATCAACTTATGTCTTTATAAAATACGTGGTACATTTGTTCACCTAATTTGGTATTATCACAAAATTAGATATTTCATTCTTTCATTTATATTTAATTCCTATTTTTTTTTTTTTCTTTTTAATTTTTTTTTTTACTTTACAATACTGTATTGGTTTTGCCATACATTGTTCTCAGACTGCTTTTGTTTCATTTCACTTCTATCAACACTAGAAGTTAGTCTTCTCTTCTGGGCTATGTTTCATCAAAAAAAAAAAAAGAATTTTCTGAGATACAAATGAACTTACCTACAAAACAAAAACAGACTTGCAGACACAGTGAACAGTCTTGTGGTTGCCAAGGATGCGGGAGGGTGGGAGAGAGGTGGACTGAGAGCTTGGGCTTAGCAAATCAGACTATTACACATAGAATGGGCATACAACAAAGCTCTACTGCATACCACAGAGAATTATATTCAAAATCCTGTCATAACTGAAAATAAGATGAAAACGAATATAAACATATATGTATAATGGAATCACTCTGCTGTACATCAGAAACTAATACAATATGGTGAATCAACTATGGTGTGAGCTCAGTCGCTCAGTCATGCCTGACTCTTTGCAACCCTTTGGACTGTAGCCCTCCAGGATTCTCTACTCATGAGATTTTTCGGGCAAGAATATTGGAGTGGGTTACCATTTCCTCCTCCAGGAGATCTTCCCAACCCAGGGATCAAGCCCGCATCTCCTGTGTTTCCTACATTGGAGGTGGATTCTTTACCTGCTGAGCCATTGGTGAAGCCTATACTTCAGTAAAACATTTTTTTTTTTTAAAGGAGAAAAGTGGAATTTTCTTTACCTCATAAGAGTTATTAAATGCACACTAATGAGTAAAGAACCCTAAGATAAATTTAATAGGTAGGTAGTCAGCTGGGCTCACCCACAAATTCAAGACTCAAATTCCTGGAAAATGACTCTATGTTGTGTGTCCTCAGGATCACAAGTGAAGAATTAAAGTCACAAATATTAAATTCACACATACCAAGAGTCTACTATCTACCATATATTTTTAAAATAAAAGTAATAAAAGAGTTATTTATTTACAAGTAATAATTTAAATACTATTAAAATTGCTCATTTAATAGATCCACATATATTATACAGAGCTAAAATATAGATCCAAACAACCATCAGTATATATTAGATCTCTCCTTTCATTTAAATATTTAGTCAAGATTATCTAATTAGTGATGTAGTTTTAATAGTAAAAGAATGTTCTCAGCACAATTAATGGAAATCAAGAAGTCAAGAAAAAGGCTTATTTACATGAAGTAATAAGGTTAGTATTAGTCATTTAGGCTTGAGATACTTGTATATGAAAAGACAGAGAGGCCCAAAGGGAAGGTATCAATATGAACCCAGCACTAGCTCAGTTGATGGGCCGAGCATGAAGATAATCATATGCTGGGAAGGAGGGTAGTAGAAAAACTAAAATGAAAATCACTGGCTAGTGCACAAAGAGATTAGGACCCAGAAAGAACTTTGAAGAGTCAGAATCTAAGCCCAGATTTACTAAATACCAAAGTGTGTATTTTTTCACTCTTTGGAATAAAATCCAAGAAAGTCTGTATGGCTCACTAGATTGAGTCACCTTCAAGGTCATAAGCCAAGCATTTAATTTTAGTCTATTTCTCTTTGGTTATGAAGTAAACAAGCCTAAGCTATTACTGTTTCTTTGGCTCTAAGGACTTTATCATAAAAAACAAAAATGGTTATTTATGAAGCTATTCTACCTTCTAGGACAAACAGCTCCAAAATCTCAGTGATTTAAATATTAATATTTAATTTTGTATCACACAAAGTTCAATGCAAACACCTCTGGTGGAGTAGCTTTCCTATTCTTCAAATGTGACTAGGAGATCCAAGCCCCTTTCTTTCTTGGGCTGTCACCTCTTTGACATGGGACTTTCAAGTCACCATGAAACGTTAATAGATACTGTTAAAATGACAATGCTGTCTCACTTCTCCCCACCATTCAGTATAATTTCAATCAAAATTCCTACAAAAATTTTTGCAGAAATTGACAAGCCAATTCTAAGATTTATATGGAAATTCAAAGAACCTAGAGTAACCAAAGCAATTTTAACAAATAACATAGTTGGAAGATTTATTCTACTTGATTTCAATACTAACCATAAAGTTATAGCAATTCAGACTGCTAGATATCATTTCAGTTCAGTTCAGTTACTCATTCGTGTCTGACTCTTTGCAACCCCATGAGTCACAGCATACCAGGCCTCCCTGTCCATCACCAACTCCCAGAGTTCACCCAACCTCACGTCCTTCGAGTCGGTAATGCCATCCAGCCATCTCATCCTCTGTCATCCCCTTCTCCTCCTGCCTCCAGTCCCTCCCAGCATCAGAGTCTTTTCCAATGAGTCAACTCTTCGTATCAGGTGGCCAAAGTATTAGAGTTTCAACTTTAGCACCATTCCTTCCAAAGAAATCCCAGGACTGATCTTTAGAATGGACTTGTTGGATCTCCTTGCAGTCCAAGGGACTCTCAAGAGTCTTCTCCAACTTCAAAAGTATCAATTCTTTGGTGCTCAGCTTTCTTCACAGTCCAACTCTCACATCCATACATGACCATTGGAAAAACCATAGCCTTGACTAGACGGACCTTTGTTGGCAAAGTAATGCCTCTGCTTTTGAATATGCTATCTAGGTTGGTCATGACTTTTCTTCCAAGGAGTAAGCATCTTCTAATTTCATGGCTGCACTCACCATCTGCAGTGATTTTGGAGCCCCCCAAAAAAAAAGTCTGACACTGTTTCCACTGTTTCCCCATCTATTTCCCATGAAGTAATGGGACCAGATGCCATAATCTTCATTTTCTGAATGTTGAGCTTTAAGCTAATTTTTTCACTCTCCTCTTTCACTTTCATCAAGAGGCTTTTTAGTTCCTCTTCACTTTTCTGCCATAAGGGTGGTGACATCTGCATATCTGAGGATATCATTTGGGGATGGGCATTTAGATCAATGGAACAAAATAGATTCAAGAAATAGACAGATCCATTTAATATTTGGATTGTTTCCAATTTTTGACAAAGATGTCAAGGCAATTCAATGGAGAATGGAAAGTCTTTTCAATACATGCACTAATTATCTATGTTAAAAAATAAACATCAATCCTTACTCCCTGTAATACAAAAAATCAACTCAAAGTGTATCCCACAGCTTAATGTGAAACCTGAAAATCTGAAACTTGTAGGAAAGGGAAGAAAAAAAATTGAGACATTAGGATAGGCAAGGATTTCTAATATACGACATCAAAACCACTAACAATAAAAGATTTTAATAATTAAACTTTATCAAAATTCAAAACTTTTGCTCTTTGAAATGTCCCAATAAGGAAACAAAAGGGTACATAAAATACTGGTACAAAATATTCACACAACACATTTATCTGATAAAGACTTGCATCCAAAATATAAAGGGCTCTTAGAAACTTGAAATGATATAAACAGACTCCTCACTAAAGACTATATATAAATAGCCAACAAATACATGAAAACATATTCAACATCATTAGTCATCAGTTGTGACATACATATAACAATGCAAATTAAACCACAATGAGATACCACTACATATCCATTAGTTTAAGATTAAAAAGACTAATGTATCACCAAATATTTGTGAATATGTGGAGGAACTGAAACTCATACCCTGATGATAGGAATATAAAATGGTACAAATACTGCCAAACAATTTGGCAATTTCTTAAATTTAATATATACCTGTCACACAAAAGATTCATTTCACCTCTAGATATTTAACCAAAAGAAACAAAATTATATATTCACATAAAGATTGTGCATGAATGTTCTTCACAACTTTATTTGTAAAAGCCAAAAGTTGGAAACAATCCAAATATCTATCAATTGGTGAATGGATTAATAAATTATCATCTATCCATGCAGTGGATACTGTATGTACTATTCACCAATTAAAGACATGAATTATCACTATATACAATGACATGACTGAATCTCAAAATCACTATGCTAAATGAAAGAAACTAAGCAAAAATAGACATTTGAGCTCAAGAATCAACCCCACCTGGCTATGTAACATCAAGCAAGTGACTTATTATCTACCTGCTTTAGTCTTCTCACCTGTTAAATAGGAATAATAATAATAATATTGCTACCACTTCTTGAGTCTTTACTATGTTTCAAGGTCTTTACTTTCAATGTCCCATTTAATCCTCAAAACCCCATTATATTTGATATAATATATGTTTAGCACTCACCATTATACTCAATAAATTGTAGTTATTATAAGAAATTGTTATTGTAAGTTATTATTTTCTTACTAATTTTCTTATTGTATAGTGAAAGTGTAAATTGCTCAGTCATGTCTGACTCTTTGTGACCCCATGGACTATAGTCCATGAAATTCTCTAGGCCAGAATACTGGAGTGGGTAGCTTTTCCCTTCTCCAGGGGATCTTCCCAACCTAGGGATCGAACCCAGGTCTCCCACAATGCAGGCAGATTCTTTACCAGCTGAACCACAAAGGAAGCCCAAGAATACTGGAGTGGATAGCCTATCCCTTCTCCAGTGGATCTTCCCAACCCAGGAATCGAACCGGGGTCTCCTACATTGCAGGCGGATTCCTTACCAACTGAGATATCAGGGAAGTCAATAAATAAATGAATCAATATATGTTGAGACTTAGTTATGAGAAAGACTCAGTGGAATGTCCTGTAGAGAGACAGAAAGATGAATGAGACAGAATCTTACAATCCTGTCCTCCAGAATCTTACAACCTAGACTTGGAAACAAAACATATACACATAACTAAAGCACAAGATAGCATTAAATAGAGACAAACGTGGCATTATGAGAGGGTCATGGAAAAATCTCATAGAGAAATACTGTGTTTAAACTGAGCCTAGAGGGAAGGCGGCATCTCCCTAGGAAAAGCTGCTGGGGATGAGGAAACTTTGGATATTGGAGAAAGAAAGCAGGAACATTGAGAACAACAGTAAACAATGCAGCATTAGTGGAGCACAGGGTGTGTGAAAGCATGTGTGAGCAAGGAGGGCCAGATCCTGGAAGGTCTGGGAGAGCGGGCAAGGAGTGGGTTTCATTCTGAATTCATAGGGTACTTTGGGGTGTTTGGAGTCAAGAAGTGATGACGTGTTGTGTTTTAGCAGGATGACTACAGCAGGGATATGGCTAAACGAGAGATGAGAGGCGGGAAGAGCGACTTAGAAGTGTTTGTGATGAGCTAAGTGGAGCCTGAACAGGGATGGTGGCTGAAAGAATGATAGGTATGTAAGAACTGATTCTAAACTAGCATCAGATTGATATAGTGACTAATTAAATTGGACCAGAGCAGAGAAACAAGTCAAAGGGACTCCAAAATGGCAAACTTGCTTGACTGGAAAGATAGGAAGACCATTATTAGAAGTACAGAAGTCAAGAATAAAAGGATATTTATTTGAACAGGATTAAAGGAGTGCTAACAAGAAAGGGTAAAAAATGAATATTTGGATTAAATTAAAATTAACAGCTCTTTTTCATCCAAAAACATCATTAGGAGAATGGATAGCAAACCACAGAGTAGTGGAAATACCTAACAAAAGAATCACCTCTGGAATATACAAAGTACTGGTATAAATCAATATGAAGAAAATAACTCAATAGAAAAATGGATGGAAAGATATCAACAGGTACTTAACAGGATGCTTTGCAAATGCACAATACACATGAAAAGTTGCCTAACTTCATAGTCACTGGGGAGATGTAAATTATAAACCATAATGAGATAACATTGCATATATACCAGAAATAAGCAAAAACAAATTTTTTTAATAAGCAATAATAAACGTTGGCAAAAGTATGAACCAAATGGATTTTTCATACATTTCTGGTAGAAAAGTTAGTTGATATTGGAAGACCCTCTTTGGAAAATCGTTCAGCAATATCTACTAAAAATGAACTTGCATCTAGAGACCTAGCAATTCCATTCTTAAGCATGAACATGAGAGAAAAGCATATGTCCCCCAAAAAAACTGATGAGAATGTTTAAAGCAGCATTATTCATAACAGCCTAAAACTGGAAACTATCCAGATGTCTATGAAAAACAGAAAGAATTTTAAGAAATATGGTATATTTGCATAATGGACTATTATTTATTAATGAGAATGAATAAACTATATCTACATGTAACAACTTGGAATGATACTATAAACATGATGCTGAATGAAAAAGACAGTCACAAAACATAAATATGATTCCATTTAAGTTCAAAACAGAAAAACTAAACTATTGCATTAAAATCAGAATATTGGTTATTTTGGGGTAGTTACTTGGCAGTAATGATTACAAGGGAGCAGGAGAGGGATAAAGGGGATAAAGCTCGTAATGTTCTGTTTCTTGACCTTGGTTCTGGTTATAAGTTTGTGTTCCCTTTGTGAAAATCTCTTGAACATGAATAAATTTCTGTTCAGTTCAGTTCAGTCGCTCAGTCGTGTCCAGCTCTTTGCAACCCCATGGACTGCAGCACGCCAGGCCTCCCTGTCCATCACCAACTCCCGGAGCTTGCTCAAACTCATGTCCATCGAGTCGGTGATGCCATCCAACCATCTCATCCTCTGTCATCCCCTTCTCCTCCTGCCTTCAATCTTTCCCAGCATCAGGGTCTTTTCCAAGGAGTCAGTTCTTCACATCAGGTGTTATACATTATAAATTTATGTTATACATTAATAAAAAATTGTTTTTCTTAAAAAGCAAGTTTGGGGGTTAGATGATGCAGTCAGAATTAGAAATGATGATTTTTATAGACATACAGATGCTAACAAGCAAGAAATGTGAGTCTATGTTAGGAGATGACAGGATGTTACTGGAGATAAATATATTTGTTGTTCACTACAACAATCAAAGATAGTGATAAAGAGAAAGAAGAGAGAAAGCTAAATAAAGAATCTTGGGGGACGTTTGCCCATAGGTATTGGAAAAAGAAAAACAGAGGAGAAGGTGATCAAAAAATGCATGCACATAAGCCAGCCCAGAAGACTGCTTCACAGAGAGAAGAGCAGATGATCAGCAACCACAAACGCAGCGCAGTGGACAAAAGCATGGGCTTTGGAGTCAGAGTTTCTGGGTTCAAATCCTTCATTTCCTTGTCTGTAAATTGGGGTGACAAATGGACATCATGTTATTATGTTAATTTATCTGAACAGTGGCTAACAGCTGGTGATCTAAAAAGCTCCAGGAGGGTGAGAAAAGTGTGAGGAAAGACTGCTGGATTCAGTAGTTAGGAGAGTAATCGGAAGAGAGGCGAAAAGCAGTCTGCATGTATGGTGAGAAAATAGATTTAAGAAAGAGTGGATCAAAGTTCAGCAAACAGTGTCTAAAATGCTGCAAGTGGATCCCCCAGCTTTCTAGCATGACACCACTCTCAACTTCTTCAGTTTCCAAGTGTTTATTCACTCACACTCCAGCCAGGAGGGTGGAGGCCACAGGTTGGCCAGCGTCTCCATTAGGCAGAGACCTCCAGGCATGTGGCTCTGAAAGAACCACTGGTTTTCTCAGTTGTCTGAGAAGTCTGAAAGCAGCCATAACTAAAATTAAGAAGCCTCTCGAACAAAACCCATCCAGGAAAAGGAATCCTAGACAACTATCCGCAAAAAGGCTAACTCAACAGTTCCATCTCGAGTTTCTTTTCTTTCCTTTTTAATATTTATTTATTGGGCTGTGTTGGGTCTTAGCTTCGATACTCAGTGCCTTTGTTGTGGAGCATGAGCTCCTCTTGAGTTGTGGCACACAGGCTCAGTAGTTGCAGTGTGAGGGCTTAGTTGCCCCTGCAGCCTATGGGATCTTAGTTCCCAACTGGGGATCAAACCTGTGCCCCCTGCATTAGAAGGGGGATTGTTAACCACTGAACCACCAGCAAAGTTCCAGTATTATTTCTTACAAGTGCATATGAATAAATAATTGTCTTCAAATAAAATAATGTCTCCTGTGTCACACTCTTTTTTTGTAACAAATCCTTTGATATTGAGAATAATGTGTCCAAACCTTTGCGCTTTGTGCTAAGTCACTTCAGTCATGCCTACTCTTTGCCACCCCAAGGACTGTAGCTGGCCAGGCTACAGTCTGGCCTGTCCATGGAATTCTCCAGAATTCTGGAGAACACTGGAGTGAGTTGCCATGCCCTCCTCTAGAGGATCTTTCTGACCCAGAAATCAAACCCACATCTCTTACATCTCCTGCCTTGGCAGGTGGCTTCTTTACCACTATTAAAGGAAGCCCATCCAAACCTTCAGGAATCCCCAAATTTCAGAAAATGGACGTGCTCCAAAAGGCTTACTCCAACAGGCTTGCTCCCACATCACACTTCCTCCGGAATCACAGGTCCCCTGCAACAGTCCTCAGTTCACCTCACCACATTTTCAGTTTTTGATGGAGTTCTATCCTTCCCTTTATGTTCATTTCCACAGAGCCATCCTTATTTCCCCAGAATCACTGCATGCAGGGGTGAATCGAGAGCTGTGGAGGGGCTTCACAGGGCAGCAGATGCCCAGTCCTGGACTGCTCAGATATTGGCAATAAAATGCCAAATGGCTGCAAGCACTAGTCAGAACCATAGTGTCAAATCTGGAGATGTCCAGGGCATGCCACATCACTTTTTCTTTCTTTCTTTAAGCATGAAAAAAAAAGAGGTCATTCATATACACACTACTATAGATAGATATATAGATAATAAATAACTAATAAGAACATATTGTATAGCACAGGGAACTTAACTCAATACTCTACAATGGCCTACATGAGAAAAGAATTTTTTTAAAAAAGAGTGGATTTATGTATAACTGATTCACTTTGTTATATACCTGAAACTAACACAACATTCTAAATCAACTACAATTTTTAAAAAGTGGCTCAGAGGTTAAAGCGTCTGCCTGTCATGCGGGAAACCTGGGTTCAATCCCTGGGTCGGGAAGATTTCCTGGAGAAGGAAATGGCAACTCATTCCAGTATTCTTGCCTGGAGAATCCCACAGACGGAGGAGCCTGGTGGGCTACAGTTCATGGAGTCGCAAAGAGTTGGACACAACTGAGCGACTTCACTTCACTTCACAATTTTAAAAAAAAATTTTAAGGGACAGGCATTAAATATCCATTCAGATGTGCCACAAATACATATGTTGCCAGATAGGAATTATTATTTATATTATCATATGTAATAGATAGCCAGTGGGAATCTGCTATATAATACAGGGAGTTCAGCTCCATACCCTGATGACCCAGAGGGATGGGATAAGGGAGGGGAAGCGAGGCTGAGGAGGGAGAGGATCTATGTATACTTAGAACTGATTCACATTGTTGTACAGCAGAAACTAACACAATGTAAAACAATTATTTTCCATTTTAAAAAATGAAACTAAATTTTTAAAAAGAGGAAAAAATTTTTTTAAAAAAGAAGAAAAATTTTAAAAAATAAATAAAGGAATTATTCAGAACTGAAGATGATGGGGCTCTTCTGCTTGTGGCCTGACTCTTTCAATCTGAAGTTTAACTATTTCAGAGCAAAGCTATATCCTAGATCTTCATCTCACTCCATTCAACCTGCAAGTTAAACACCAATCACACCGGGCTGAAAGCCTTTCATTCAGGAAAGATGTTGCCTTAGTCACCTCTGGCAGCTAGAACAAAAATACATAGACTAGGTGGCTTAGCCACAAGAGAAATTTCCTTCTACCTAGTCCTAGAGACTGGAATTCGGAGATCCCTGTGTGAGCATGGTTTGGTTCCGGTTAGAGTTCTGAGTTATAAACAGCTGTCTCCTCACCATACCGGCACGTGTAGAAGGGGCTAGACACTACGTGGGATCTCTTGTATCAGGGCACTAATCTCAATTCTTCTCTTGATTATTTTTTTCTAAGAGTAAAACCAGAATTGGTGCCGAGCTGCTGTCAGAAGCTCATCATAGGCTCAGAGGGGGTGAGGCTTGCAGGTGGCAACAGGGAAAAAAATGAATGACTCTCCCTCCTGACTCAGACTGACTCGGGTCGAAGGTCCTCGACAGCGGCGGGGGTCCTCTTCAGGGGTGGGGGTCCTGGGCAGTGGCGGGCTCAGAAAGACGGCTTGGCGGCCCCGGGGCAGCTGCGCAAGGGGCCTCGCGGCTGTTGCTAAGGGCCCTCTGAGCGCCTCCCAGATGAAGTCCCAGCTGGACGCCAGAGCTGTTTTTTTAACCTTAACAAGAGCTGTCATTAAACGTTACTGGAGCCTGACTTTGCCTCTTTCCCTCCGGGCCTTGCTAGTGGAGGTCAAAGGTCACATTATCCTTCCACACAGGCTCCTGGGCCTCCGGCTTTTGTTTGCCAGACCTCATGGTGGTGATGAGCAAGGAACCCCTGGGTCCTTGGAAGCCACACAAGAAACCAGCGAACCATGGTCTTTAACGAACGGCTCCTCCAAGGCCAGCCGGCAACAACCACTTACGATATTTACAGCTTTCTGTCCGTGCAGATTAAACACAGGCAACAAAAAAATGGGACTCTTTTGTCCGGTAAACTTATGTCATTCCTTGTTAAGACAAATTGAGAACAAACCTAGATTTTGTTGGGAAGCAGTTTTTGCCTCTAAAGACAGTCTTGGAAGAGGATGGGAGGATTTCTGGCGACAAGGACATCTTGTGCAATATTATTATTAAGTGACAGTGTTTTCTGATAATTTCATAAACGGTTTAGCTGTATTGTTTTCTAGCAACAGGCTATACTCTTGGCCAAGGGCAATATTTCTCCCTCCCTCATTGGCAATTCATATTATAAACAGATACCTTGCGGGTGCATTCCTCAGCAGAGTGCCAACACCAACGCAGCAAGAGCTTAGCAGCCTGAGTTACCGCTTTTTGTTTGAATTCTCAGCATCTTTCCATAGGTACATCAGCACGTTGGGGGCTGAGACTGAGGGAAGTGCTTGGTTCACTGTCTTTGCAATCAGAGAAACCTGGGGTTAAGGGCAATGGATTTTAGCAGAGAAAAAAAATTTTTTTCAAAGAAGGCATTATTGTGAGCCCAATATATCAATTAAGTGCTTTAATTCAAACTAAGTAGGAGATCTGATGAACAGAGTGCCTAAAGAACTATGGACAGAGGTTCATGACATTGTACAGGAGGCAGTGATCAAGACCACCCCCAAGAAAAAGAAATGAAAAATGGCAAAATGGTTAAAAAAGGCAAAAGGTCTGAGGAGGCCTTACAAATAGCTGAGAAAAGAAGAGAGGCTAAAGCAAAGGAGAAAGGGAAAGATATATGCAGAGAATGCAGGGTTCCAAATAGCTGAGAGAAGAAGAGAGGCTAAAGGCAAAGGAGAAAAGGAAAGATATATACCAGAAAATGCAGGGTTCCAAAGAATAGCAAGGAGAGATAAGAAAGCCTTCCTCAGTGATCAATGCAAAGAAATAGAGGAAAACAATAGAATGGGAAAGACTAGAGATCTCTTCAAAAAAATTAGAGGTACCAAGGGAACATTTCATGCAAAGATGGGCTCAATAAAGGATAGAAGTGGTATGGACCTAACAGAAGCAGAAGATATTAAGACGAGGTGGCAAGAATACACAGAAGAACTATACAAAAAGATCTTAATGACCCAGAAAACCACAATGGTGTGTTCATCCACCTAGAGCCAGACCTCCTGGAATGTGAAGTCAAGTGGGCCTTAGGAAGCATCACTACAAACAAAGCTAGTGGCGGTGATGGAATTCCAATTGGGCTAGTTCAAATCCTAAAAGATAATGCTGTGAAAGTGCTGCACTCAATATGCTAGCAAATTTGGAAAACCAACAGAGGCTACAGGACTGGAAAAGGTCAGTTTTCATTCCAGTCCCAAAGAAAGGCAATGCCAAAGAATGCTCAAACTACCACACGGTTGCACTCATCTCACATGCTAGCAAAGTAATGCTCAAAATTCTCCAAGCCAGGCTTCAGCAATACGTGAATTGTGAACTCCCTGATGTTCAAGCTGGTTTTAGAAAAGGCAGAGGAACCAGAGATCAAATTTCCAACATCCCCTGGGTCATCAAAAGAGCAAGAGATTTCCAGAAAAACATCTATTTCTGCTTTATTGACTATGCCAAAGCCTTTGACTGTGTGGATCACAATAAACTGGAAAATTCTGCAAGAGATGGGAATACCAGACCACCTGACCTGCCTCCTGAGAAATCTGTATGCAGGTCAGGAAGCAACAGTTAGAACTGGAGATGGAACAACAGATAGTTTCCAAATAGGAAAAAGAGTATGTCAAGACTGTATATTGTCACCCTGCTTATTTAACTTATATGCAGAGTACATCATGCAAAATGTCAGGCTGGATGAAGCACAAGCTGGAATCAAGACTGCCAGGAGAAATATCAATAACCTCAGATATGCAGATGACACCACCCTTATGGCAGAAAGTGAAGAGGAACTAAAGAGCCTCTTGATGAAAGTGAAAGTGGAGAATGAAAAAGCTGGTTTAAAACTCAACCTTCAGAAAACTAAGATCATGGCATCTGGTCCCATCACTTCATGGCAAATAGATGGAGAAATAATGAAAATGGTGAGAGACTTTATTTTTCTGGTCTTCAAAATCACCACAGATGGTGACTGCAGCCATGAAATTAAAAGACATTTGCTCCTTGGAAGGAAAGCTATGACCAACCTAGACAGCATATTAAAAACCAGAGACATTACTTTACCAACAAAAGTCCGTCTTGTCAAAGCAATGGTTTTTCCAATAATCATGTATGGATCTGTGAGTTGGACTATAAAGAAAGCTGAGTGCCAAAGAATTGATGCTTTTGAACTGTGGTGTTGGAGAAGACTCTTGAGAGTCCCTTGGACTGCAAGGAGATCCAATCAGTCAATCCTAAAGGAAATCAGTCCTGAATATTCATTGGAAGGACTGATGCTGAGGTCACCTGATGTAAAGAACCAACTCATTGGAAAAGACCCTGATGCTGGGAAAGACTGAAGGCAGGAGAAGGGGCTGATAGAGGATGAGATGGTTGGGTGGCATCACCAACTCAAGGGACATGATTTTGAGAAAACTCCGGAAGTTGGTGATGGACAGGGAGGCCTGGTATGCTGCAGTCCTTGGGGTCACAAAGAGTCAGACACAGCTGAGCAACTGAACTGAAGTAGAAGATTAGAGCTCGCCTGATCAGCAACCCTATTTCTCATGCGTATCCCGACCCACCGCCCATACCCATGGGTGTCCCCAAAGAGATTCAGTAGAGCAGAGCTTGAAAGCCACAGTTCTGTCAAATGTGCCTGGACTGATTGCTAGAACTCACTGCAGAATAGACCTGTAAACCACAGTGAGCCCAGGGAAGCCCCATGGTCTCACTGAGTCTGGCTTTTTCATCAGGTAAATATGAACCCCCTTATTCCATGGGCCCAATGGGCCTGGAATCAATTTGGAACAGAGAGGAATATCTGCCCATAAGCCCATGGCACCCCACCACTGCCCATAATGGTGGTTTCTTTTTTTCATCACAGGGATCAAACACGTGCCACCTGCAATGGAAGCGTAGGGATTTTTTAACTAAACATTAAAAACATACAATTTTTTTAATGGACATGTATTGCTTTGTCCAAGTAATTCTTATTAATTCTCTGATCTAGGTTTATAGGAAGTTGCCTCTAGGAACATTCCCTTTGCTGTACCCCCAAGAGTGGGTGCCCCTGCCAGGACCTCACAAGCACCCCGTCTTACTCTTATTATGGTCACTATTATCCTGCCTCTAATTGCCTGTGTGCTTGTCTGCATCCTCCACCAGACCCTGGGCTCCTGCACTCGGTGCTTCATAAATATTTGTTCAATTTCTGCTTGCATCTGAATCTGAGTTATGGTCTCTTTGCCATCCTCAATATCTCCATGAGAGGAAAAGAAGCCAATATTGATTGAGTTCATCCTGGGCCAGTACTGCCCATATGTTAGTTCATATAATGCCCAACAGACTACTAGGTGGGGCAGGTATTCCTTGCTCTAAGGATGAGGAACTGTTGGCATGGGAGGTTAATTAACTTAATTAACTCCCCTTAACTTGCCTAAGGTCCCACAGGTACCAGGCTGGGATTGGCATCCAGATTGCGCTCCCTGCACTATCCCCACAAAGATTCTCCCTGTCTTCTTTAAGATCGAAGTCCCAGTGATCCGCAGAGCTCACTTCAGTTACTGCTGGAAACAGGAACCATGTTTTGGGCTCATAGAACACATTTTCCCCCTTACCCTTTATTACAAAAACACTCAGTTACTTACTAAAACCTGTTCCATTTGTTTAACTGATTTTGAATGTTTAGAAGGAGATGGAGCAAATCCTCTCTGGGGCCCTTTCTCAGGTAAGACAGTTCAGGTAGAGTTAGAAAGGGGCTGGAGTCAGGGATGGGTGCCTGGGGGAGAAAGATGGGGTAGACTGGCTAGAGGGAGGTGAAGGTTTGGCAGGAAACTGACCCTGCAAACCCCACACCCATTTCCTGAGAGGCTTTGTGGTCTGAGACAACTGCACACCTGTGGGTCTGCATGCCACAGCATCCTAGGACCTTCTGTGTGCTGTCGCAGCCCTGCTCAGCAGCCAGGACTGTGCATGCAAAATTGCATGGAATTGTACAAGCCTGGGGCTCAGGGGACAAACTCCCTTCCTTATCTGGAGACTCTCATAGAGGTGGCTCTTCCTAGGGAAAGTCTATTGCTGTGAATAAGGACTGTTAAATTTTTTTGGCGAAATGAAGGACTCCAGAAGCAGCACATGCATTGGCAACACAGCTGCTATGAGCCAGCATCTGCTCGTGTAACATGATTGCTAATGAACTGAAAAGGATCCTGCCACTCTGATTTCCAGGGCACAGGAAATCAGAAACAAAGAAGAAAACTGAAATTAAGTTATGGTCTGTGTTCTCTAGGCAGCGTGTGGGGGGGCGGGGGGGTGTGTGTGATGTGGTTGATGAATTACAGCACTGATGTGTCTCATGCATGTTAAGTACTCAGCAGGGGAATTTATATTCTGAAAATGACAAAACACTGTTGAAAGAATTTATAAAATCTAAAACCAATGAGAAAATATCTGTGTTGATGGGCTGGAAGATTTAATATGGTTAAGACAGCAAAACTCCCCAAATAATCTATAGATTCAGTGCAGTCTCTATCGGAATCCCAGCTGAATACTAAATTCACATGGAAACTCAAGAAAACCAGCATAGCCAAAAAAGCCTTAAAAGTGAAAAACAAATTTGGAGGACTTGCACATCTTGATTTTAAAATTCATGATCAACAGTAATCAATACTATGTGTTATTGGCAGAAGGATAGCTAAATGGAACAATGAAATAAAATCAAGAATCCAGATCTAAACCCATATATCTATACAAAAACTTGTACATGAATATTTACAATGGCATTATTTACAATAGCCAAAAGATGGAAGCAATCTAAATGTCCACCAGTTGATGAATGGCTAAGCAAAATGTGTTCTATCCATAGAATGGAAGTTTATGTGGCCCTACAGAAGAATGGGGTACTGATACATACTGTAACACAGATGAACCTTGAAAGCAGTATGTTAAGTAAAAGAGAGTAGTCACATACAACAATATACATATTCTACGATTCCATTTATGTGAATTGTCCAGAATAAGTATATACAGAGAGACAAATGGAGAAGGAAATGTCAACTCACTCCAGCATTCTTGCCTGGTGAATCCCATGGACAGAGGAGCCTGGTGGGCTACAGTCCATAGGGTCACAAAAGAGCAGGACACGCCTGAAGCAACTGAGCATGCCCGCCCATAGAGAAACCAAAGTAGATGGGCTTAGTGTCAGGAGGGATGGCTGCAGTGAAGGATGATAGCTAGTGAGTATGGAATTTCCTTTTGAGCTGATGAAAAGTTCTAAAATTGATTATGGTGCGAGTTGCACAAGTCTGAATATATTAAAACCATTGAATTGTATACTCTGAGTTTGTGAATTATATCTCAATAGAGCTGTAACAAAAATCAAGAAATGAACGTTGCCTTAAAGCAGTTTATGCTCTGTTTAAAATATGGCCTCAAATTGCATTTAGCTAAATTGTACTTCAATCCACAGGATGGAAGTGCACAACTGACTTCTCTAGGTTCCTGTACCCGTAAAAGGGAGAGCACAATGCTTGCACTATCTCTGACTTCAATACCTAGACTTCTACTCAGGGTTTATCCATCATATGCGGTGGATTCCTGGGAGTCCCTGTTGGTCTGGGTGAAAAATTTAACAATGCATTTTTGTGGCATAACAAAGCCTGCTATTCCCAACACCCACCACGTGGTGCAGAACTCTGCCGGGAAGGAGGTGGGAAATGTTAATAGGGCTCAAAGTATTTCTGAGGAGGAAATTAACCAAGATTTATACCTTTCCCCTCAAGATCAATGTTATTAGATCCTGTGTAATATAGTGAGTTCTTAGAGAGGTTCTCAGGCAAGAAAGGACACCTAAAAGAATCTAAACAGGAAGGAAAGAGACTACAACAGAGACTGGTCTAGAAGAGAGATTGCCTCAAGAGCAGGCTCTCGGTTAGGTGGGGGTAGGGGTGGAGCAGAGCCCACCCGAGTGTCCCTCACGCCCCAAGACAGGAACAGGCAGAATGATAAAGAATACTGAACATCCAGTCTGGGAGGGGAGTTTGGGGAAGAATGGATATGTGTATATGTGTGGCTGAGTCACGTTGCTGTGCTCCGAAACTATGACAACATTGTTAACCAGCTATACAGTAGCTGGTTATTTTTTATTCAGTATAAAATAAAAAGTCAAAAAAAAAAGAACATCCAGGGTCATGGGCCTATAGGTAGAGGGACTCTTTCTTGAGAGGGAGAGTCTGGAATTTCTGCCCAGAATACACATAAGTATATCATACAGAATGGTACAACTAAGGCAGAGCTTTGTTTGCTGGTTTTGGATATTGAGATTTCTTCCTTAAGGGAAATTCTGCCAGCAGGCAAATTCTACAATGCCAATTTCAGTTAGGTGTTACCTGCTAATTAAGTAAAGATGATTATCTTCCACTGAAGACAGATTAGCATTGTGATATTTACTTTGGGTATCTAACTTTATTATTTCTGGGACAGAAATTAGAAATAAAATTAAAAGGGTTTTGAATGTGGTCATTGCCATGGTCACTACGGTTGTTACTGAGCTGCAGCAAGTCAGCACATATACAGATAAGAACCCCCACATGGTGTGGGCCCCGACATGAATCTGGTTCTGTCTACTTCAGGGCAAGTTCTTCTGCACATTGCATGATTCGTTTGTAAATTTCTCATGTACTTACTCAATTCACTCTCCATGTTCTTAATTTTAAATTCCCAAGAAACCTAATTTGTAATCTTCATTTGGCCTCATGATCATAAACACAAACACTGATGCTGAAACCATGTGATCATAATCATCTAAAGATCTCCTAGCGCAAAGATAGTGAACTCTTTTGGGGATGTGCCAGATGGTAAGTACTTTAGGCATGATGGGCCATACAGTTTCTCCATTTTCAGCTCCACCATTGTAGCATGAAAACAGTCATAAACACTACATAAACACATGAGTATAGCTGTGTTTCAATAAAACTTGTTATACAAATAAACAAGAGGTGGGCTGGGATTTAGACCATGGGCCATAATTTGGCAACCTCTGTTCTATAATATCCTTAAGCTATCCTAAATTTTGTTATAATTAAAATGCAAACATAAAATTTTAAAGTGTTCTTGAGGAACTCTTGAACTCTTCAGAATGTGGATCGATGGACTTGTTTGAGAAAAAGTTGCCTGAGGAAGTCAGAATATAAACACACAGACCAGGAATGGGGAATCTTGGCTCAGTTTGAGAGACAAAGTATACACTATGAAAATGACCTCAGATGGTCCCTAAGGATAGTGGCTTGGATTGGCTATGCCTGTGTCCCAGCTAGATTAAGTATAAGGTCCTAGCAACAGATCATGCTCAAAAAATGATCATTAAATGGATCAGATGAAAATCAATAGAGGATCTTCTAGTTCAAATGTTGACATTTAAAGAGCTTGGAAGTCATAAGCATTGCACTCACAGAAGAAAAAAAAAAACCTAAGTAAATTGAAAACCAACAGCTTTTCTTGGAAACATCAGAGAATTCAAATCACAGGGCAACTCACCATCTTGAAATCTGGAGACACAGGTACATATGGAAAACCAAAGCTTCGATCAGCTTACCTGAAGCAGAAGCCACTAGAGGCAGTGGCTAGTTGGAACACTTTATTGCTAATTTTGAAGAATTAATAGAGGATGAGTGTGGACACCTTGAGATTTAAAAACTTCGATGGAGGAAGGCAGGCTTTGGGGATAGGAGGAAGAGGCTACATTTCCGTGGATTTTACCTCAAAAATCCCTACCAGGTTCTCACAGTGAAGGTTGGAGAACAATCCTCTTGTTTCCAGGAGAGGGAGGAGGGAAGTAACCACTTTTAAATATGCCAGGGGAAAAGTCCTTTGTGACATGTATCCAGAGCCTTTTCCATAATAAAGGCCTGTACTCCAAGGTAAGCTGTTTTTACTAGAGCCTGAACTATCTGACCTAGTAGAAGGGAAATTCAGTTCAGTTCAGTTGCTCAGTTGTGTCCGACTCTTTGCGACCCCATGAATCGCAGCACGCCAGGCCTCCCTGTCCATCACCAACTTCCGGAGTTCACCTAAACTCATGTGCATCGAGTTCGTGATGCCATCCAGCCATCTCATCCTTGGTCGTCCTCTTCTCCTCCTGCCTCCAATCCTTCCCAGCATCAGAGTCTTTTCCAATGAGTCGACTCTTCACATGAGGTGGCCAAAGTACTGGAGTTTCAGCTTCAGCATCACTCCTTCCAATGAATATTCAGGACTGATCTCCTTTAGAATGGACTAGCTGGATCTCCTTGCAGTCCAAGGGACTCACAAGCATCTTCTCCAACACCACAGTTCAAAAGCATCAATTCTTTGGCACTCAGCTTTCTTCACAGTCCAACTTTCACATCCATACATGACCACTGGAAAAACCATAGCCTTGACTAGAGGGACCTTTGTTGGCAAAGTAATGTCTCTGCTTTTTAATATGCTGTCTAGGTTGGTCATAACTTTCCTTCCAAGGAGTAAGTGTTTTTTAATTTCATGGCTGCAGTCACGATCTGCAGTGATTTTGGAGTCCCAAAAATAAAGTCTGACACTGTTTCCACTGTTTCCCCATCTATTTCTCATGAAGTGATGGGACAAGATGCCATGATCTTAGTTTTCAGAATGTTGAGCTTGAAGCCAACTTTTTCACTCTCCTCTTTCACTTTCAAGAGGCTTTTAGCTCCTCTTCACTTTCTGCCATAAGGGTGGTGTCATCTGCATATCTGAGGTTATTGATATTTCTCCCAGCAGTCTTGATTCCAGCTTGTGTTTCTTCCAGCCCAGTGTTTCTCATGATGTACTCTGCATATAAGTTAAATAAACAGGGTGACAATATACAGTCTTGACGTACTCCTTTTCCTATTTGGAACCAGTCTGTTGTTCCATGTCCAGTTCTAACTGTTGCTTCCTGACCTGCATACAGGTTTCTCAAGAGGCGGGTCAGGTGGTCTGGTATTCCCATCTCTTTCAGAATTTTCCACAGTTTATTGTGATCCACACAGTCAAAGGCTTTGGCATAGTCAATAAAGCAGAAATAGATGTTTTTCTGGAAATCTCTTGGTTTTTTGATGATCCAGGGGATGTTGGCAATTTGACCTCTGGTTCCTCTGCCTTTTCTAAAACCAGCTTGAACATCTGGAAGTTCACAGTTCACATATTGCTGAAGCCTGGCTTGGAGAATTTTGAGCATTACTTTACTAGTGTGTGAGATGCGTGCAATTGTGTGGTAGTTTGAGCATTCTTTGACATTGCTTTTCTTTGAGATTGGAATGAAAACTGACCTTTTCCAGTCCTGTGGCCACTGCTGAGTTTTCCAGATTTGCTAGCATATTGAGTGCAGCACTTTCACAGCATCACCTCTTAGGATTTGAAATAGCTCAACTGGAATTCCATCACTTCCACTAGCTTTGTTCATAGTGATGCTTCCTAAGGCCCACTTGACTTCACATTCCAGGATGTCTGGCTCTAGGTGAGTGATCACATCATCATGATTATCTGAGTCAAGATATTTTTGTACAGTTTTTTTTTTGTGTATTCTTGCCACCTCTTCGTAATATCTTCTGCTTCTGTTAGGTCCATACCATTTCTGTCCTTTATCAAGCCCATCTTTGCATGAAATGTTCCCTTGTTAATTAGTCAACTCTAATCCCCTCTAGTCTTCTTGTATTACATAAAGTAAGGGAAAAGACTGAGGAACCTTTCTGAAGGTCACAGCCCAGGGATTCAGTTTCACTAAAAAACTAACTTCTAATCATAAGATTATAAATCACCTCCCCCAACCCATAGCCAACCACTACATCAGCAGAGTTCCACCACAATTACAGTGGTATACAACCGAGAGCTGTAAGACACAGATTCTACTTAGGAAGAGTTTGAAGTGAAGTCGCTCAGTCGTGTCCTACTCTTTGCGACCCCATGGACTGTAGCCTACCAGGCTCCATCCATGGTATTTTTCCAGGCAAGAATACTGGAGTGGGTTGCCATTTCCTTCTCCAGAGAAGAGTTTAGGGAGACATAAAAACAACATGAGAAAGAAAACAAGTAAGGAAACTAGAAGAAAATGAAGCCTCTGGCATTACAGCTGCAAAAGACATTAGACATAGCACAGCTCACACTAAGAGCCTAATTATCTCAGTTACTTTACTCAATATATCATGTCTGGATTTCAACAAAAAAGTAAATGATATGCTAGAAAGCAAGGGAAAACACATTCTGAAGAGACAAAGAAAGCATAAGAGATAGACTCAGGCATAGCATAGCTTTCAGAATTACCAGATAGAGAGTTTAAAATAGCTGTGATTAATATGTTAAGGGCTCTCAAGGAAAATGAGAAAACATGCAAGTACAGATGGGTAATGTAAACAGAGCAATAGAAGCTCTAAAAAGAATCAGTGAGTTTGAAGATAGGCCATCCTCAAACAGAAATGCAAAGAGGAAGAACGATTTTTTAATGAAACAGAATATCAAGGAACTGAGGAACAACTGCAAAAGGCAAAACAAATGTGAAGCGGAAACACTAGGAAGAGGCAAAGAAGAAGGGAAAGAAAGAGAGAAGGAAAAGAAGATATATTTGAGGTAATACTGGCTAAGAAATTCTCAAAATTAATGACAGACACCAAACCACAGATCCAGAGAAATTCAGAGAACACCAAGTAGGATAAATACCAAAAAAAATCTATACCCAAACATACCAAACTATAGAAAGCCAAAGATAAAGATTTTAAAAGGTGAGAAAATAAGAAATCTTATTTGTAGAAGATTAAAGATAAAAATTACCGTTGGACTTCTCCTCAGAATCCACACAAGCCAGAAGAGAATGGAGTGAGATGTTTAAAGTACTAAAGGGAAAGCCATCGATCTAGACTTTTGTATCTGGTGAAATTATCACTGGATACAAAGAATGCTTAAAAATCAACAATAACAAAAAAACAACCCAATTTAAAAATAGGTAAAATATCTCAACACACTTCTTATTAAATAAAAAATACAGACTTCAAGTAAGTACGTGAAAAGATGACATCATATATCATTAGGGAATTGCAAATTAAAACAAACAGTGAGCTACTACTACACACCTACTAAAATGGTTAAAAAAAAACAACTCAGGGTATCAAATGCTCCACATTAATGCAAGATGTTAATAACAGGGAACCTGTGCTGGTGGAGAGGGACTACATATGGAGATTGTCTGTATGATCCGCTCAATTTTTGTGTAAATATAAAACTGCTCTAAAAAATGAAGTCTCCTAATTAAAAAAAAAAAATCAGTGTAAAGTGGAGACACATGGAAGATTCACAGAATAAAAACATGATAAAGATCAAATGGGTTTAGAGCTAGAAAAGACCTCAGGATTGGTCATTCATTCATTCCATAATTATTGAGTACTTACAGAGTGTCACTCTGTGTGAGACATGGGAAGGACAAAGAAAACAAGATGGTCCCCTCACAATATAGTACTAAGCAAACAAAGTCAAATGTTCCCACTTTTGATACATGTGTGTATATATGTTTCAGGGATGGAGGAAAACTTTGAGAGGATGGTCACTAAAACATTAACAGTAGTTATTTCTGGATGGGCTTTGTTTCCTTTTACTGGTTCATATCATTTCACAGTGTTTCTGTGATAGACATGCTTTGTTGTAATAAGAAAATAAAATAATAAAAGTACTTTTTCTTTTATTCTAAAGATGCTACTTTACAGAATATACCAAGGCAAAGGTGAATTCGGAGCCAGGATTGTGAAAGCACAGGAAATGGACAGGAGTGAGAGAGTGAGTGGGGTAAGGTCATTTTTGGCAGGGAAATTATACAGTGAGGGCCCTGGGTACTTCCCAGGAGTATGTTTTGTGGCTACAGAGGGCAGGAATGGGGCTTCCATGGTGGATTTCACTCAACAGCAGCAATTCTTGACCATAGCTAACCACAGCCAGCTTTGTGACCCTGAGAGTTTTTAATACTTGTTCATTTCCACTGAATTTCCTCCACCAATGTGTTCCAAATGTATTTCACAGAAAACTAAGTATCGGTAGGTGGATTTCCTACTGATGCTTTTGATAAATGCTATATTGAACAAAGAAAGAATACCACGATTACTGATAGAAGAACCTATCAAAAATTTTTTATTCTATGATATAATACATGACCCCAAAACAGAGTATACAATATTTCCCAAATTTATCTGAGAGAAAAAAAAATCACCATCTCCACTTTGTTTGGGTGAGAGCAAAAGAGTTGTATGGAACTGATGTCATCGTTTGACACACAGTTTGAGAAGTGTTACTCTATCATATGTCACATCAGTGATTCATGGGCCATGATTGATCTTTTTCATTTATACCCTAGTATCTCCAGTACCATGCACAATAGCTAGCATAAAAAAGGCTCTCAAATATTTGCTAATTGAGTGAATGAACTTCATTAAGAAAAATTGACTTAGCAAAGTTCTACATCTTGTGTATCTCTTCCAGATTTTATTTACACTTCCTTACAGAAACCATCCCAACTTGATCAATCCATGTAGGTGTGGAGGAATTAAAAATCTAGATCCTTTCAACAGGACTCTCTCTCCCAAGGGTTTCTGGCACAAATGAAATTCTCTCACCAGCTGAGAGTCAGGAACAAATCAAGGAGGATGTGCTGGTGGTTATCTTACCACTTCCCTCCAACAAATTCAACTTGCTTCCCAAGAGTCAGTTGAGAATGGCCTCCAAAGAAAACAACCAGTTGGATGATAGGAAGTGAATGCGTGACTGTCAGAGCAATAAAGCCTTGCCCTTTGCCCTACTCCATCAAAAGTTTAGCAAGGACATGCTTTCCCCACATAGTCTGATAACAGCTGTCCCAGAAGACAGATTGCACACGGATTACAACTAATTGGGGTCAAGAAGAGATCACCTATAGTTTTGCCAAGAGCTCTTCTTGGGCTGAGAAAGTGTGTTCTTGCAGATGTTTTCCTGTCCCCTATGGAACTTGTCCCTACCCTCTATGGACTTGTGTCATTGAGCAACTAAGAAGCTATTGATTTCATTTCTTCTAAGGGCTGAAGGAGTTCATGAGCCCTTCAAAGTACAACCAAGGGGGGAAATAAAAACTGCTCAGCTAGAATTTAAGCCCAAATGGGTTATAATGTCCATGTGTTACAAAAATATAACTTCCTTTAAAAACAAAAAATTTCTGGTGATTGTATAATCTTGTGCAGAAGGCTGTTCGGTCTAGAGCTATTTCAAACTCTCAAAACTTTATACATGCAAGGCAAACAAACTGAAAGCGAAAGTTTCTCCTTTTCCTCTTATTTCTAAGATTAGGTGCAACCTCCCTGGTTTTCAACACTTGTGCCAGTGTCCAGACTACTCAAGGGATTTCCTCAGTCGCATAGAGAACCTGGACTAAATTAGTGCAGAGGGATGTGTGCCATTTCTAAGTTTGTGGTTGGCATCATTGTGTTTAAAGCAAAGGTTATTAGACACCAATGCTGTGCAGATTTTCTAAATACTCTGGACTGCCAATGGCAGAACCAGATGTGAACTATATCAGGAGAGACATGCGTGACAGCGTCTTCCTAAATGCCTATGATGAATTATAACCTGCAGAGGAGAAAATTGCAACTGTGTGGTGCCAGGGTAATTTCCTCCAAATACCCCTTCCATCAGATTATTTTCTGTCAGGGAAAGCTAGGGCTCTGTTGTGTGAAAATCTAAAAACCAGTGTTAAGGACCTCAGTCGTCTGCCTGTCCTACCTTGAGACAAGCCAAAAGATCCTTAAACACCAAGACAGCCTCTTTATTCTCCTCCTCTATACTTTGCTTGAGTGCCTCCCTCTGGAATCCATAGCTCAAAATCTGGCTCAAACCTCATTATTATCAAGTCACCTTCCCTATCCAGCCCCGCTCCCTCCGTGCTGATCCTTCTCCTTTATTTGGCATTCCCTGTAGTTGTCTGTAAGTTGTCATTGTTTCTATTGGTGGGGCTACTGGAAAGCTTAGCACTGAATATGAGTGCCCCGTGAAACAAGTGCGTGGAAAAGGCTCCTTGGTGCACATTTTCTGCCCTTCCTTCTTCCTGCCTTCACTGTGAGGGTCACCCTTGATTTTTGCTTTGCTTTTCATCACTTCTAAGTTGTTACCTTGCTCTAATTTAACTATTTTACATGTTATCTTAAATCTTTTGTGGACCAAAGCAGAGCATCAACATGATTTTTGGACTTTATTCAGTTCAGTTCAGTTCAGTCACTGAGCTGTGTCCGACTCTTGGTGACCCTGTGGAAGGCAGCATGCCAGGCTTCCATGTCCATCACCAACTCCCAGAGTTTACTCAAATTCATGTCAATCGAGTCAGTGATGCCATCCAACCATCTCATCTTCTGTTGGCCCCTTCTCCTCCTGCCTTCAATCTTTCCCAGCATCAGGGTCTTTTCCAGTGAGTCAGTTCTTCGGATCAGGTGGCCCAAGTATTGGAGTTTCAGCTTCAACGTCAGTCCTTCCAATATTCAGGACTGATTTCCTTTAGGATTGACTAGTTGAATCTCCTTGCAGTCCAAGAGACTCTCTAGAGTCTTCTCCAACACCACAGTTCAAAGCATCAATTCTACAGTGCTCAGGTTTCTTTATAGTCCAACTCTCACATCCATACATGACTACTGGAAAAACCATAGCTTCGACTAGATGGACCTTTGTTGGCAAAGTAATGTCTCTGCTTTTTAATATGCTATCTAGGTTGATCATAGTTTTCCTTCCAAGGAGCAAGTGTCTTTTAATTTCATGGCTGCAGTCACCATCTGCAGTGATTTTGGAGCCCCTCAAAAATAAGTCTCTTACCATTTCCATTGTTTCACCATCTGTTTGCCATGAAGTGATGAGACTGGATGCCATGATCTTAGTTTTCTGAAGGTTGAGTTTAAGCCAACTTTTTCAGTCGCCTCTTTCACCTTCATCAAGAGACTTCAGTTCTTCGCTTTCTGCCAGAAGGGTGGTGTCATCTGCATATCTGATGTTACTGATATTTCTCCTGGCAATCTTAATTCCAGCTTGTGCTTCATTCAGCCCAGCGTTTCACATGATGTACTTCGCATATATGTTAAATAAGCAAGGTGACAGTATGTGGCCTTGATGTACTCCTTTCCCGATTTGAAACCAGTCTGTTGTTCCATGTCCAGTTTTAACTGTTGCTTCTTGACCTGCATACAGATTTATGAACCTTTATGGACTGTGCTTTTCCTTTAGTACACATCCTCTATGAGGGTCTTCTCACTACCTCAATACTCCTCAAAGGAAAAAATATTTCAGAAGCAAGTTCTTCTGTTCTAGTTTTTGAAATTAACATTTTTGTTCTTCTTTTGATTAAAATATTATATGTACAAGACATCTTTATATATATTATCTGAACCCAGAGTTGTCATAGCTTGTTATTTGTAAGGGCTTCCCTGGTGGCTCAGATGGTAAAGAATCCGTCTGCAATGTGGGAGACCTGGGTTCAATCCCTGGGTTGGAAAGATCCCCTGGAGAAGGGCATGGCAACCCACTTCAGTATTCATGCCTGGAGAATCCCCATGCACAGAGAAGCCTGGAGGGCTACAGTCCATGGGGTCACAAAGAGTCGGACATGACTGAGTGACTAAGCAAAAAACTATTCATGAAGAACCATGTGATTAGAAAAATTAAGTAGTTGTTTCAATGCTGCCCAGCTAAAAATGAAAAAGCCAAGATTTGAACCCAGGTCTACCTGACTCTGTAACCCTGGACTCTGCATCCTCTGAAAGTGCCTAAGCCCCAGAATAGATATTCAGTGTCCTGTACTAATTGACTGTTGAAGTACAACTAGGAAACTTGGTCTAGAATTGAATAAAACGTGGAGGCAAAGCTAGTGAAAGTTGAACTTGTAAAACTGAGTTGTCAAATGAACTGACTTCATAAAAAGGCAGCAGAGACCCTAAGTAGGTCTCTCTGGAAAAGATGAGTCAAACCTACAAAGGTACCCAAAAATGTGTAGGGTATGGGGCGAACATTATATGAAAGAGATACCATGTTTGGATGCAGAGAAAAGAGTGCACAGGGCACACTGGTTTATGTTTAGGTCCTGGACAAATTGATTCCACTATGCGACCATCACAATCATTCTAGGGCCTCAGTGAGGGTAACCTCGGTGGGTATCTCCTGAGGGAGGAGGGGGTCTGACAAAACGAGATAGACAGATTTTTACATCCGCAGCCAGAATACAGAATCTTTGTTCATGGAGACTCTTCACACGTGTTATCTTCTTTATCATTCTTTCCCCTAACTCCTCCTCTGTGCTTCATTTTCATATACTATTTACCACATGGTTTTGTCCCAATGCGTCTGGGTCTGTCTTGCCCACTACACCATCAGCTACTCAAAGATCATAATATAATCTTTTGGAAAATCACACATAGCTGCTTCTCTCTAAACTGATCTAAAGATTGGTTACAACTCCAACAAAATATCAAACAGAATTGCTGAGGAACTTAACCAATAATTCTCAAATTTATGTGGAGAAGCCAAGATCTCAGAATAAACAAGGCACTCCTGAAGAGGAATATCAAGACTTATTATAAAGCTGATGTAATGAACACAGTATTTACTGGCACAGATATAGATAAACTGCTTGATGGAACAGACTAGAGAACTCTGTAGAAACAGAAAGAGAAGGAGAAAGGGGTAGGTCCCTGAGATATGATGGAGAAGACACTGGAGATCACTAAGGAAACAACAAAATTCTTCAATAAATAGTAGAGGCCAACTGGTTACCTATATGGAGGAAAAAAACTATAATCAGATCACACTACACAGAAAAATCAAATCCTGGAGAGCTGAAGATATAAAAGGCAAAAATCAAATTTTTGAAGAAAATGTTGGAGAATATATTTAGGACCTCAGGGTGGTAAAGACTTCTTCAAACAAAACATGAAAGTACAAATTATGAAAGAAAAAAAATAATAAATTGGACTACTTTCAAATTAAGAACTTCTGTTTCACAATAGATCCCATGATGAAAGTGATCAGAAAGCCACAATCCAGGAAAAGTTATGTGTAATATATATAACCAATAAAACATACATAAAGAGGATTTCTTTTCATCTTCAAAGTCCAGTGATTAGATGAATAAAAACAAATCCAACAGCCCAGTAGAAAAATATGCAAAGGACAGGAACACTCAGTTGACAGAGTAGTAAACTTGAGTCATCTATAAACCCATCAAAGAACACTCAACCTCTGAGACTAATTAAGACAGCAGCGAGATACCATTTTTCGCCCACTGGATTGGCAAAAATTAAAAAGTCAGACACTGTCAAAGTCTTAGAGAGGGTGTGAGTCAACAGGAAGTTTTATATTCTGCTGGTAGAAGTCTAAATTAGTACAACTCCTTTGGAAAAAATTAGTTGAATGTTCAAGTATTTTATAGTCTAGTTACTCTACCTTGAAGAAACTCTTGCACACATGCCTAAGATTCAAGTAATTCTACTTCTTTCTCAGTATAAACTCCAGAAGTTTATAGAGTTTTGCACAGCATTTATATAGAGAAATGTTCACAGTAACACTGTAATAATAACTGGAAAACTCTTGTCCCAAAGTAGCTGGAGAGTGAGAATAACTGTATATTTATACTCCTGCAATAAAATGTTACATATCATAGCAAAAATAATGAATTTCTTGCCACATGGATAAATCTTAGAAACATAATACTGAGTGAAAAAAGCAAGTGAAAAGACTAGGTATAGTATAGTACAGTAACATTTTTATAAAGCAAAATTAAATATATTGCTTAATGTTGCATACATATGTGCTAACTTATTTTTCTTTTTTTTTATTTTTTAATACTTTATTCTACATTACAGTGCTGTATTTGTTTTGCCATACATTGACATGAATCAGCCACAGGTGTACACAATCTCCCAATGCCGAAGCCCCCTACCACCTCCAACCTCCCACCCCATATCATCTCCCTGGATCATCCCGTTCACCAGCCCCAAGCATCCTGTATCCTGTATTGAACATAGACTGGCGCTTCGTTTCTTACATGATATTATACATGTTTCAATGCCATTCTCCCAAATCATCCTACCCTCTCCCTCTCCCTCAGAGTCCAAAGGTCCGTTCTACACCTTTGTGTCTCTTTTGTTGTCTCACCTAGAGGGTCATCATTACTATCTTTCTAAATTCCATATATATGTGTCAGTATAACCAAGCGTTTATAGCAATAAAATTCAGAATGGTGGTTACTTCTTGAGGTAGGCAGGGTGTGGTATAGGAATACCAGCTGGTATACCAGCTGATGCAGTGGTATTGACCATGACCTCTAAGGCACACAGATCTTCCTGCTGTCCCTCTGCTTCATCATTACCTCTGTGATAGTCACATTCTGTTGCCAGTATCAAATATGACATTATAATAAAAGGAAAAACTAGGTGGCCAGGCTTTCTGAGCACATGGAAACAGATTCTTCCATGATTTTGCTGGTGCCCACAGGCTCGTCAGCACCTAACATTAGAGGTGGATGGAACAGCAAGGCCATCGAGGCCCATCGCTGATGTTACAGATGAGGAGCCTGAGGCTCAGAAAGCCCAGGCGGCTGTTCCGCGATCACCTGGCTGAACCAGGAGCCAAAGCCCAGTCTCCTGACACTTCCTGCCCTATGCCCTGTCTCCAGGCCATGCCCTCTTGTCTGATGGATAATAAAAAGAAAAGGCAACTCTAATCTTCTCTATCTCTGCCTCTCCAAGACCTGGCACAAAGCCTGACAATATGCTAGCTCTCAAAATATGTTAACCGGATATTAAGAAATTCTCGATGGTCTGTCCACGAGGTGTCTCTCAAGTGATAAAAGGGAACACTTTCTCCTGGTTCAAGAGCTTCAAAAACACACACACACACACACACAAGATTCCTGGAAGCAAAACAGAAGAAGCTACCAGTCCTGCCACCCCCGGGCATTCCCAGAACTCACATGTGAGGGCACACAAGAGAAGGCAACCGAGGGAAGGGGTGGCCCAGCACAGCCTGGATGCACTGCCCAGCTGCTCCCAGCAGGCCAGCCTTGCGTGACAAGACTGCTTTAGCTTGAGGTGTAGGATTCAGAAGAAAGGAGCCAAGCCCTGTGAATGTGTCTTTGTTGCCTCCGAGGCGAGGAGTTGCCAGGGTCTGTGGTTTGGCTGTGGAATGAGCAGTGGAAGCACTTTCTCTTCCATTACATGTGCAGTAACAGCCTGGCTGATCCCAGTCGTGTGAGTAACTTGCTGGCAAGGCGAGCAGTTTCCATCTCACTTCACTGATGCCTTCCCTGAACCTCGGGTTTCCCCAGTCCCCAAAGTCTGTGTGGTGAAAGGCCTCTTAGGTATCATCATTACAGTAGCTGTTCTGTGGGGGATATTGATTGAATACTAACCATTTATTCATTCAATTAAAACATTTTGTTGGAACCCTATTATGTTCTATATGTTTTAAATGTTCATTTGTTAATATGATGACAACTTCAAGTTATCTTCAAATTACAGATGAAAAGAGTGAAGCCATGTGAGTTTTGATAAGTCCATGGTGGCAGAGCTGAATCAGTTATTATGGCTATGGAACAAACCACCCCAAAACATAGTCTATAATAACACGTTAAGCTTAAAATCCTGAGCAGCAACAATTCGGAATCTATCTGCAGAGCAACAACAGAGACACAGACACAAAGAACGGAGCAGGGGACACAGCAGGAAAAGGGAAGTGTGAGACGAACTGGGAGATTAGGGTTCACACATATACACTACCACGTGTAAGACAGATAGCTAGAGGGAAGCTGCTGTATAGCCCAAGGAGCTCAGCCCAGTGCTCTGTGATGACGCAGAGGGGCAAGGGGAGGGGTGGGGTGGAAGGGTGGTCCAAGAGGGAGAGGATGCATGTAGCTGATTCGCCTCATTGTCCAGCAGAAACTACCACGACATGGTAAAGCAATTATATCTCAGTAAAATGAAAAATAAACAGTTGAGGATGGTTTCACAGTCTTAGCTAAGTTATGTCATACATGGTGGTCAGCTCTGGGTTGGTTAGACAAGAAGTCAAATGACTTACTGACTGGTGACCGGAGCCCCTCAGGTCTCCTCCTTGAAGTCTCCCATCTTCTGTAGACTGACTTGGCCTTGTTCTCACTGTGACTCGAAAGGCAAATCAGCCCAATTCAAGTATCACTATTCTTCCTTTCCTAGTTTTTCCAGACCTCCCCTATCACAAGAAGGCTGAGGCAGGGACCTCGTCTGTGACGACCTGGGCAGCCAGCCTCCTTCTCTAACTCTAGCTTCCCGTGAGTCTTACTTGGCCATTCACATTATACCTGTTTACATTTCAGCAGCTTTTGTCATTGCAACATATCTCACCTGATCTTTGTATCTCTACCGTGGGCTCTTGATCTGATTACTTTTGAAATTAATTCCAAAACATTTTGTCATAATTTTTTCCAATAGACTTTACTTCTTAGAGAATTTTTAGGTCCATAGCAAAATCGAGTGAAAAGAACAGCGTTCCCGTACACCCTTTGCCCCAACACATGCTTAGCCTCCTAAACTATCAATATCCCCCACAGTGTGGCACATTGGTTACAATTTATGAATCTACACTGACATACCATTATCACTCAGAGTCCTTAGTTTACATTAAGGTTCCCTGATGGTGTTGTACATTCTATGTGTTTTGACGAATGAATCATGGCTTGTAGCCACCATAATAGTATCATACAGAATAGTTCCACAACTGTTGAAATCCTCTGTGCTCCATCTATCCATCCCTGCATCCGCACAAGCCTCTGGCAACCACAGATCTTTTTTCACTGTCATCACAGTTCTGCCTTTTCCAGAATGTCATACTTGTTGTTGTTCAGTCACTAAGTTGTGTCCAACTCTTTGTGACCCCATGGACTGCAGAACACCAGGCTTCTCTGTCCTTCACTATCTCCCAGAGTTTGCTCAGATTCATGTCCATTCAGTCAGCAATGCTACCCAACCATCTCCTCCTCTATCATCCCCTTCTCCTCCTGCCCTCAATCTTTCCCAGCATCAGAGTCTTTTCCAATAAGTCAGCTCTTTGCATCAGTTGGCCAAAACATTGGAGCTTCATCTTCAGCATCAGCCCTTCCAGTGAATATTCAGGGTTGATTTCCTTTAGGATTGACTGGTTGGATGTCCTTGCAGTCCAAGGGATTCTCAAGAGTCCTCCAGCACCACAATTCATCACAGAGTTGGAGTCAAATGCTAAGTAGCCTTTTCAGACTGGCTTCTTTCATGAGTAATAATATGCATTTAAGGTTGCTCCAAATCTTTTCATAGGTTAAGTCCTGTAGCGCTGAATAACATTCCATTGTCAGAATGTACCACAGTTTACTTGTCCATTCACCTATCAAAGGATGTCTTGGTTGCTCAACAGTTTCGGCAATTGTGAAAACTCTTCTATAAACATCAGTGTGCAGGTTTTTGTGTGGACGTAAATTTTCAATCCATTTGGGCAAATGCTAAGGAGCCCAATTGCTGAATTGTGTGCAACTGTCCAGCTGTCTTCCAAAGTGGCTGGACCTGAGTCACTGCCATACAGCAGAAATTAGCACAACATTATAAATCAACTATACTTCAATTCAGAAAGAAAAAGTGGCTGTACCATTTTGCATTCTCACCACCAGTGAATGAGTTTCTGCGGCTCCATATCCTGCTCAGCATCCCGTGCTGTCTGTGTTCTGAATTTTGGCCATGCTCGTGTAATGTTGTTTTAATGTCATAATTTTATCAGCAGGACTATGGTGTTTTTCTGGAGCGTGTACTTCATTTAACATTTGTTTTTCCTGTTACTTTCCTTCTTTCTTCTTCTAATATCTTTGTACAAGACCCTATGGTGGTTCATTTTTTATTTCTTTTTATAGAAGTAGGTGATATTTTCCTGTAGCAGCTTTTTGCTTTCTTACTCATGTTATTTGCCTGTATTAGTCACTGCTTATGCTGAAAATTATGACATGGAAGGAAGGAGAGAGATAAGACACTTTCATAATTCTTTTCCTTTCAGTCCTTCCTTACCCTTCAGGAAGTTGAGAATGTAGGCAGAATGTGCACAGAGCAACAAGTGAAAAGAACTAAGCTCATTGTGTGCAGTGTTTCTGCTGTTCTTTATATTTAAAGACAAAATACATCCGCATGTGCGAGCTACAAAATGTGAACTGTGTAATTTCAGTGCATGACTTAAGGATGAATGGTAACATTCATGCTAATACTAAATTTTAATTTTTCTTGTCTTAGAAAAACATTAACTAGTAAATTACAAACATCCTAAGTTGGGACTTCCCTAGTGGCTCAGTGATGAAGATGCGTGTGCCAAAGCAAGAGATACGGGTTCGATTCCTGGTCCAGGAAGATCCCACATGCAGCAGAGCAGCTAGGCCTGTACACCACAACTACTGAGCCTGTGAGCTCAACTAGTGACCACCTGCTGCAACTACTGAAGCCCACGCACCCTAGAGCCTGTGCTCCACAATGAGAGAAGCCACTGCAATCAGTAGCCTGCACACCACAATTAGAGAGTAATCACCACTCACTGCAAGTAGCAAAAACCCAGTGCAGCAACGAAGACTCAGCACAACCAAAAATAAATTTAAAAATTTTTAAAGACTGTCAATCTAGATGTTTTAAAAATCGTTAAGTCGAAAGTCAGATAACACAGGAGAAAGAAAAGAGCTTTATATTTTAGGAACTTTAAGGGCAATTTTCCCCTGATTTTTGAACAAGGGTCTTGCATTTCCACTTTGATTCAGCTCTGCACAAGAGGTTAGCACTGAAAAGATCCTGGAGATTATCTAGCTCAGTCCCTTCATCGACAGGGAAGATGAGGTCCAGAGAGGTGAAGTGACGTCTTGCTCAGGAAATGAAGAGAAGTGTGGGAAGGGAGGACCTTCATCCACCTTCAGACCTTAAGGAATGAGCTGGGGGTTTACTGAAACACACTAAATCCAGAGGGACTCACAACTTTCAGATTTGCCTTTGTCCAGGTTCTCTCACACCCACCCCTTCCCATGATGATCCCAGGGTTCCTAGAGCCAGGTTCATCCCCGCAGTTCAAGGGCAGTGGAAGTAAGCTGTTAGTTTCTTTGCAGCTCTGCATATCTTGGCCACATTTCCACCATCCTGGATTCCCACCCCCACCCCCAGCCTCCCGCTAGGGATCACTCCCACACATTCAACAGCCAGACAAGATCTTAACCAACAACAAGTCCCGCCAGCCCTGGGCACCTGGGGACTTCCAACAGACACGTGTTCTGTTCTTAGGAGTACTCAGTTTCTAGTAGGCCATAAGGCCTTCAGAAGTTTGGGAAATGCTGTATAGCTCAGGGAACTCTTCTCCAAACTCTGCAGTGACCTATATAGGAAAACAGTCTTTAAAAAATTAGAGTGGATGTATGTGCATGTATAACTGATTCATTTTGCTGTACAAGAGAAACTAAAACAATGCTATAAATCAATAATACTACAATAAAAACTGTTTAAGCTTTAAACACATTTTATTTAACATACAATTATATTGGTATGAATAAAAATTATGTAATAAATAGAATCAAACATATACATTACAGACATTATTTTTGATACTGTTCAGATTTTCTTATACTTAACTAAGGAGCTATAATGCTAATGCTATTTTTAAATTAATTTATTTATTGAAGGATAATTGCTCCACATACTATAAAAACTTTTGATAAATAGATACTTTAAAAGAAGTTCAGGAAATGAATTGTTCAAGGTGCAGTTCAGGGGACAACGGGAGTCCTGACGCAGTGTCCTGAATCTTCCTCCCTTGGACAAATGTGTTCTTTGAAGAAAAAGCAGTAGGGAAAAGAAGAGAGCACTAGGAGGGCTAAATGAGGAGACCTGACGTTTTTCCCTGTTGTTCTCATAAAATCCTTGCTGGGAGGCTTGATAATGCTGATTCTGAAAAATCATTTCTTTCGGAGGCAACTGATTCAAAAACATATATAACATGAGTCGTTTATCAGATGTCATGTCATCTGATATTCCAGCCAGCACCACACACAAACACACATTCTGCTTTCACTTCTACAGGGAATAAGAAAAAAAAAAAGGATACTTTTTCTAAAATTACAGTGAGATAATTTTACTCTCCCCTACATCCCTAGAGCCTAAGCCATTCCTGAAACACAGCACTGTTTGAAAGGACAGCATGCACCATTTCATTCCTTTGGGTGAAAATGTGATTTTGAACGCCACCCTCCCTTCCCTCCACCTTCATTAAAACCCTAGAAGGACATTTTCTTCAAGTGATGTTTTCTGGGATTTGAATCAAAACATTTTGGCCTAGGCCATGGCTCCTTGCAGGGACAAAGCAGACTGGGGCTGGGACTGCAGAAAAGGAGGAAGAAGGACCTGTCTCCCACCCACTCCACTCCCCCAACGCCAGGCACCCAGGGACCACCACACCCTCCCTCAGCTTTCAGGCTGCCCACAGCTTTTTTGCAGTAAAAATTAGATGGATGGCGTCTTATCCAGCCACCACCACCAGGGTTTACAAGCAAGCCCCCAGCCTCTGTTGAGCGGGCAGCTTCAGGCCCCATGCACCCCTCACCCCCAGCCCTCCCATCAGCCTCTTCCCTTTGGTCGGGTTCCTTCTGCGTACCGGCCTCTGTGCACTGGACCCCGGGATTCTCAGGTGCTTCTTAGAGCTTCCTCAACAAGACTCAGAGCTCAGTCCTCCTGCTCCGGACAGAACCGGGTCAAAGATAACAGCCCCTCCAGGCCTTCCTCATGGCTCCGTGGCCCGTCCTAGCCCATCCGAACAAGACCAGGATCCCAGCATGTTATCTCCCCCTCGTCTTTGCTTCCTCCACTCAGCAACAAGGACATATTTTTCTCTGTCCCCCAACCCCATCCACCCCAATCCCTAGCGCAGGATGGGTGTATAGGTACACAGTAGGTATTCAGTAAAGATGAGCTGTACAGATGAACAGTTCTCCACTGCAAGCACGAGGTTCTTTGTTTACTGAGTTCTGTTGCACAGAAACTCGGTTAACATATGCGGTGAAAACTTCGATTTCAGTTCGATAAATGTATCTCAGCTGTGTTCTCAGACCCCCGCCCCCATCACTGCAAAGGCCAGAAGGGAGGGGGACATCCTTGAGATCTGAAAAGTCACGTGGGCTTCTCTGGCCAGCTGTAGGGCAGTCGGGGCTGTTGTTGAGCTTTGAACAAATCCAGGGATTATTTATAATTGAAAATCAGGCTCGGCGAGCCTTCAGAGCCATGAAGGAGTTTATTATTCTCCACCCCACGTGCGCCGCCTCCCCCTCCGCCTCCCATCCGGCCTCACTCACAGCAGGCTCTGGCTCGCGCGGGCCTCCGAGCACCTGGGCTGGGCGGCCGGCCGCCTTCCCAGGAGTCGGGAATCACAGACCACCCTGCACACCCACACGTACCCTCCTGACTGGGACGGAGCATCCAAGGATGGGCATGGCCAGCTGAGGCGGAAACTCCATCAGACTGACATACTCCAGGCTTATCTCAGCGGAGGCCTACAGAGGCTGGCAGAAATGGAGGCCCCGCGGGGAAGGCCTGGATGGGAGCTCAGGCCTGTCTCCACCCAGGTGACCACCTCCCGCCCCATCCCCTGGGCTGCCTGGCCTGTGAACACAGCAGTCTTTTAGGTCTCTAATCATGCCCAGGCCACGTGATTAAGAAGGGAAACCATAAAGAACATTAGCCTTGGAGAGGCTAGTAAAGATCTCAGCTGGTAAACATAAAACAATTCTAGCTACAGAGCCCTTTCTTCAAAAGAAACTTCCAGAAAATCCAGTGAGCAAAAGGAGAAAACCCTAGGAAGAACAGGCTGCACTTGGGCCTCCACTTTCACGGCTGTCTAGTCAAAATGTTTTTATTTTTCTCACCCTTCCATCCTGACCAGAAGAGGCCCTTAATAGTTGAGAGCCCACCTAGGGTGTGCACTCAGGGACTCTAACCCCAACAAAGTTAGGCCAGCAAGCAGCCTTTTCTTTTCCAGGCAGGATTGCTATTTATGGAAAGCCCTAGAAGTTAGGCACACTGATGAGAGCGTTAGTCAGAATATTCTTTCTTGAGAGTGATGGAAGCCAGTACAAACATGCTCAGTTAAAATGGGGCTTCATTGTAAAGAAACTGGAGCATCCAAACACATCTGTGCTCTCAATGCCTAGAACTGGGTCTCGATGAAAACTCCTTTTTCCTTACCCCCTGCTTGTATTCCCTTCATTCTGTATGACTGAAAACATAGCCTCTGGAATCTAGAGTCCCATCCATCCCTCCAACCTCCCCAAGTTAAGATGACTTCACCACTAGCTCTTCTTAGATCACTCTGAGGAAAGGCCTCTGATCGCCCCAGAATCTGTCATGTGCCCATCCCTGAACCAATCACTGTGGTCTGAGGGAAGGCTTACCTACCTAAGCCCTGGACAAGGGCATGGAGTTCTGGGCTTGGCAGGCCCTCAGAACCGCAGGGAAGGGGGACTGGGAGAAATAGTTCCCCAAAGAAACATGGGTCCCTGATAAGTTAATGGTGATGAACAGCCCCGACTTTTAACATTTTGACAAAGACACTCTTGGAAAGAGTGCCCTAACCAAAAGGAATGATCCCCCACAAGTTCACTGGGGCAAAGAGGGCCTTGCAGAGCCCCGCAGACCACCCACAGAGGGCACCATCTACTCTTTCTTCCTACACAACCAGAGCTAAACCCAAGCTTTAGCTGGGAGCATGTGTTGCTTTTCCTTTTAAACTTAATTCAACTTGAAAGGACTCTTCATCTTATCTTGTGCAAGTGAGTAATGGAGAGTGTGTTGGTTCAGTGGTGCAATAAATAACCTCTCCTTATGAGAAACATGATGCCTCAGCCCCTAAGCCATTTGGTAACCATAATCTGACATTACAGAAGCTTTTCTGGTGAGACCAGAGATATCTGAGCCACTTCCCTTTTCAAACAACTTCAGCTAATGGCTTTCCATGCTATTAGTGGAATGAGTCCAAGCTATCTTTGATTTGTGGTCGCTTGATTGGATCCTGAAAGGGGAGGCTCAGCTTTGCAAGGAGAAATAATTGCCTGGGAACACTGCAGAGTGATACAATTCCTGTGGAGTCCCAGGAATCACAAATTTGGAGAAGCTTGACTCCCCTGGAGAGATGAAAATACTTGTCAAGGTTTCTAACTCTCCTGCTGGCCCCTTCCTCACTCTGACAGCTCACTTCAGCCTCCTCTGTCTCCCCAATGTTCCTGATGCCGGTTTTGTTTTCTTTAGAGAGAAGGGGGTCCTTCTTGGATCTTGCTACACAATGCCAGAAGCCATTTAGAAAATGACCCAGCCACACAACCTGGCCGATAGGTCCAAGTATCCATAGGCAAATGTCAATCCTGGGAGCGCATCTGAATCTCTAGTGATGAGTTTCAAACTCTGACTCTAGTCACTGTAGGGCAGTTGGAGTAGGGACAGGGCTGTGTGTGTGGTCATTAAACAGAGCTTCTCTTTCTAGTAGAAAGAGAGGCACCATTTTGTAACTTTGCCTGACCCCCTGCATATTTCTGGGCTCACTCACAGGCACATCTTAGGGGTCCTTGGTCCCGTTTGAGCTAAAAGAAAATGACAGTTGAACTTGATACTGTACTATGCACACATCACTGAGTGGAAGAGAGAACACCACCAGTGGGACAGCATTTGTTGTGACATTGGAAACCTGGCTTCATTTTCTGAACCATAACAACCAGAGGTTATCTCAGGCTTAGAAGGGACTTTTTCTTTTTAGTAAACTTTTGATTTTGAAATAAATTTATATTTACAGAAAAGTTACAAATGTAGTTCTGAGGGTTCCCATAGATCCTGTGCCCAGTGTCTGCTAATGGTAACATCTTTTCTGACCATGCTGCTTTTGTCAAAATTGTTAATAAGAAATTAACATTGGTATCATGCCATAAGCTACACTCCAGATATGATTCGGATTTCACCCATTTCTCCATTAACATTCCAGGATCCTACATTGTGTTTAGTCGTCATGTCTCCTCTGTCTCCTCCAATCTGTGACCATTTTTCTGTCTTTCCTTGTTTATCATGACTTTGACCATTGTGCAGATTCCTGGTCATACACTGTCCCTCCCTCCGAGTTGTCTGATGTTTTCTTCGAAATGACTAAAATTATGGGTTTTGAGAAAGAAGATCCAGAAGTTAAGTAACTCAAAGATTACTTCACACAGATGAGCAGAGAAGGCTGAGCCATAAGCTCTAAAAATGTTCCAGAGACTACTTCCCTGGTGGTCCAGTAGATAAGAACCCACCTGCCAATGCAGGGGACATGGTTTCGATCCTTGGTCCAGGAAGATTCCCACAGGCCCTGGAGCAACTAAGCCCGTGAGCTGCAGCTACTGAAGCTCAAGCTCTGCCACGAGAGCAGCCCCCACTCGCCACAAGTAGAGTGAGCCCACACAGCAACAAAGACTCAGAACAGCCAAAAATAAATAAATAAATCTTATTTTTAAAAGTTCCAGAGGAGTAAACCTTCAGCCTGACATGTTATTGCTGGAGCTGAGGCCCAATAGTCCGTGGCCAAAGTAGGAGCCCTCCCAGGCCTCTCCATGGAGAAGGGCTGGCTCTGCAGGGCTGGGAACCCACCAAGCCAGGAAATGGCCAAGCTCACAGAAGGTGAAAGTGCAGACAAATCATATGAGCAAAGTGGCAAAACCAAGGGGAGAGAGGCACAGCCGACTCTGGGCCTGACCAGTGGGATCCTGGTGAGGAAAGATTCCTCCTCCAGGAACTCAGATGGGGTTTGTCATAAGATTATGACATTTCCTAAGATTATGAAACATTGTGGAACTTGTGGTTCCTATAATTTTTCTGCCAAGGAGGCACTAATGTTTATTGATTTTCTTCTGGAAGAGGCAGAATCATCAATTTGGGTTGCAAGTATTGAAAGTTCTCAGGTTTCTGGAAGAAGCTTGAACGCAAAAAAATTAGGCATCTCTATATTGGTGTCATTCTTAATCACAGAAAAATGTTATAGTGACATTATAGGCTTCACATATAGTGATATATAGGCTTCACAAACATCCAGAATCTTACTGTTTTTCAAATTCTCAGAGGTTAAAAGTGTTGGAAGGAATGAGTAGTTGAACCGAGTGTTAGACCACTGAGCTGGGCCCTTTGACAAGAGTGGAGGGAATTTAATATGTGCAGAATCTCCAAAAATGATTATTATATCCATTTCACTGAAGAGAAAACTGAACTGTAAAAAATTAAATAGCTTGCCCAAAGTTCCACAGATGAAATAGACACAAAGTGAGATTTCGATCCATGTCTGTGCATTTCAAGTTCCGAATCTTTCTGTGGCTCATCCTGACTCTCTGTGACTCGTTTTTCTCTAACATTTTACATATTTTATCATCCTATTGAATTATTTGAAACTTCCAAAACAACAGTAACAATAAAAGTGGTCAATGCTATTTGTTCTTGGTTTTTAAATGGCTTCTCTATTTCATAATTTCAGTCATCAGCCTTATTTTATTTTTAATTTACATGGAATTTATATAGTAATTGTCGCTAGATTTTATCAATGGCTTTACTTTCTACTGCTGTAATAATACAGGTTTTTTCTCATCTGAACACAGTCATTTTTTTGATGAATTTTCAACTTTTAGACTACCTTTACAAATCTGAAATAAATGTGGGCTTAATTTCCTTTCGTTCTTTGTATAACTTTCTACTGGATTGTGTTTCCTAATTTTTGTTTAGTAGTTTAGCTTATATATTCTTAAGTGAAATTGTCTAGTTTTCTTCTTTTTCTATCCTTATCAAGTTTTAATATTAATATTACTTGGGAGCTATTTCTACCTGTTTTCTCTGGCTTGCTGCTGCTAAGTCACATCAGTTTTCTCTGACTCTGTGCAACCCCACCAGGCTCCCCTGTCTCTGAGATTCTCCAGGCAAGAGCACTGGAGTGGGTTGCCATTTCCTTCTCCAATGCATGAAAGTGAAAAGTGAAAGTGAAGTCACTCAGTCGTGTCCGACTCTTCTCGACCCCATGGACTGCAGCCCACCAGGCTTCTCCGTCTATGGGATTTTCCAAGCAAGAGTACTGGAGTGGGGTGCCATTGCCTTCTCCGTTCTCTGGCCTAGGACAGTTTAAATAGTAGTAATATGCCAGTTTCCCAGTCTTAGGCCAGAAACAAAAGGCAGATTGTTACTCACAGCAATAACAGTAGTGAGAAATCAGCATTTTGTTGCTCTAGAGCAAGACACACTCTGTCTTCCAAGATTTTAAGAAATCTGCCCTTTATTCTGAAGCCAACCATTATCTCTACCTTCCACACTTGTTTACCATCCAAACATCCTTTAAAAGATGGTCCAGTAGTTCACTCCTATATGTGCAAAAGGTGAGAGATCCATGGAGAATTATTTCCCAATGATGGATGACCGAGGTCAAACAACAAAACATTAGTACTTGTTCGTTCTAGGCAGTGAGCATATGAATGTCTTTTTCTATATTTTTTAAACATCCTCCTGCCAAAAAGAAAGAAAGAAGGAAGGAAAGCTTTGTAGTACTGGAATAACTGCCTCAAGATTTGGCGAGTGTTTCAGCAGATTATGGTGACTTCCTTGGGAGACACTATAGAATTAATGACTTGGATGGGTGGCAGGGTAAGGCCTTCTAATTCCAAGAGTCTACAATATTGGATAGGACTTCCCTAATAGTTCAGTTGGTAAAGAATCTGCCTGCAACCCTCCCTGGGTTGGAAAGATCCCCTGGAAAGGGAAAGGCTACCCACTCCAGTATTCTAGCCTGGAGAATTCCATGGACTGTATAGTCCATGAGGTCACAAAGAGTTGGACACAACTGAGTGACTCTCACTTCACTTCATTTCACAATATTGGATGGTCAACAAAAGTTTATTTGGCTGTGTCAGGTCTTAGTTGCGGCTTGCTGGATCTTCATTGCCTCATGCAGGATCTTTCTTTGTAGCGCATGGATTCTCTAGTTGTGGCATGTGGGCTTGGTTGCTCTGTGACATGTGGGATCTTTGTTCCCTGACCAAAGGGTCAAACTTGCATTGCAAGGGGAAGTCTCCTAGATAGTCAACTTTGAAGACATTTTGGGACTCCTTGTATTGTGAGTGTGTGTGTGTGTTTAGTCGCTAAGTCATGCCTGACTCTTTGTGACCCCGTGGACTGTAGCCCACCAGGCCCCTCTGTCCATGGGATTCTCCAGGCAAGAATATGGGGCTGGGTTGCCATTTCCTTCTTCAAGGGATCTTCCTGACCCAGGGGTTGAACCCAGGTCTCCCTTGTCTCCTTCCTTACAGAGGGATTCTTTGCCATTGAGCCTATTCAGAATTCCTTAGCTATTCCTGCTCATTACCTCTCTATTTCATCATATGCATAGGTGAACCAGTGACAGGTGACTGGAAATCAGTCACATACATGCATACATACAATTCCAAATAACTCATGGCTGGGATTATCCACATTTTTTAATCTCTTTAGGCTTTTCTTAATGAGGTCAGTGGGAGGGCTGTCATTTATGCTCCTAAACACTGGTGTGTGAAAAGTGTATAGGCACAGGAAAGTCGGTGGTGAACAAGATAAACATGACCCTGGTCCACAGAACTTACTATCTATTGGGGAAGAGAAATAATTCAACAGAAGAAGATGTGATTGACTCTCAGACTCACTAGAGATTGATTTAACTTCCTCCCTTTCTACTCACCCACTTGCCACCTAGGAAGTCATTGCCAAAGAGAGTCGGTGCAATTTTCCTGTATTTGACCCGTGGAGAGTAACAACAGGAGGCCAAGGAAGCCGTAGATTAAAGAATCGAGCCCAGCAAGGTGCTGGTTGATAAAAGGCATCCGCTCAGGTAATTCTCCTGTCTAATTCAGATTTTCCTTTGCGTAGAAAAGCCCAATGCCTAGCTTCATAGCTCAATTGAATACTTACTGCTTTAGAGTACCCAGAAAACCTAATGTACCATTAAAAAGTCCAAAAGTAGAATATTCTCTCAAGGTCTTTGGCCAAAATGCAACACCCCACATCCCTGGTCCTTTCCTCTCTTCTGCTCCTCTGATGCATTCTCATGGCCATAACAATATGTCACACACACACACAAACATACACATATACACATGCAGTTTCTTTCTCTACATTTCTACCATTTTCTCTTATTCACTCTGAAGGGATGTGGGAGTTGCTACTATTTCTGAAATGGGAATAAGGTTAGCTAAAGAAAACAATGGTCTCTCTACTCATTCTCTCATCAAAAATCAAAGTGTGGCTACAACTCGGTTTAAGCAAACATCTAAATGAAAAAATCAGATTTGTAGACAATATTATATAAGTTAATATTAAATCTACTTAATAGTTGTTATTTTTTAAAGCACTGAGAATAAAATCTCTTTACTTAGGAAGCATCCCTCACAACTATTCCCCAAAAATACTTACTCTGAAGTCTGAATTCAGATATTCATTGAATATGAAGAGAAAATGTTCCTGTAGTCTGACTTTTTCCCAGATTTGATACCAGAGATACCTAACGTCAGGTAAGGCCTGAGCAAAATACAAAACTAGATTCCAGTTTCTTTCAAAAACTGAAGTAAAAATTCTAATCTGCTATCATCTAAAATGCTGGGTTGCCACAAATGACTTTGAAAGATGGACTTTATCTGCCCCCTGCTGTAATCCAGGTAAATGACAGGACATCCTAACTGCAGCAGGAGATACAGCTGATTTTGGTGTGTACTAGCATCCATGGGGTCGCGAAGAGTCGGACACGACTGAGCGACTTCCCTTTCACCTTGCACTTTCATGCATTGGAGACAAAAATGGCAACCCACTCCAGTGTTCTTGCCTGGAGAATCCCAGGGACAAGGGAGTCTGGCGGGCTGCTGTCTATGGGGTCACACAGAGTGACTTAGCAGCAACAGCATCCCTTGCTCGGAGAAGGTGATGGCACCCCACTCCAGTACTCTTGCCTGGAAAATCCCATGGACAGAAGAGCCTGGTAGGCTACAGTCCATGGGGTCGCGAAGAGTCGGACACGACTGAGCGACTTCACTTTCAATCTTCATTTTCATGCATTAGGAGAAGGAAATGGCAACCCACTCCAGTGTTCTTGCTTGGAGAATCCCAGGGACGAGGGAGCCTGGTGGGCTGCCGTCTAAGCATCGCACAGAGTCAGACATGACTGAAGTGACTTAGCACCAGTAGCAGCAGCAGCATCCCTTGCTAGAATGGAAAGGCTATGGCAAAAAGACTGTGCCTGCGGCTCACCAGTGTGTCCCCAGCATGAAATTAGCTGGAATGTAGCAGGCACTCGATTAATGTGCCGAATGCATACACAAACAGAAAAGAAAATAGGCTTACATATTCTGTTTGCAGAGGCATAATACAGAGAGTATATAGGCCCAAGGAAAGAAATGTTTTGCAATTCTCTGTTCATAACTTTGAAATAAATTAGTGGCAATTAGACATGCCTGATGTCCTCTAATAATTCCACTGGGTTAAACAAATTAATAAATTGGAATATTCAGACTTAACAATAAAGACATTTTCTGAATGTTGCTTACTGCCAAAAAATAAAACTTTGACAGCTTAGGATCTAAAAGCTGCAAGGTTTAAAAAAAAAAAAAAACAAACACATATATGATGGTTTCCAAGATGGCAGAGCTGATTAAGATATAAAGTTCTCAGTGTTATCTTTCATCTGTTCTCAGAGATCCCTGCTGCTAGTCCTAAGGTCACAATCAGTCTCAATCTGTGTATCTCCCAAGCATCAATGAAGGTAAGGAAGGAAATAGATCCTTTGAAATAGAAGGGCTTGACCCTGATCCATCCATCCAACTCAAGAATTCTAGTGTCCTGGGATTCCCTAGTGGTCCAGTGACTTTCATCCCAATGCAGGGGGGCAGGTTCAATCCCTGATCAGAAAACTAGATTCCACATGTTGCAACTGAGACTCGTACAACCAAAAAAAATAAATAAATAAAACAATAAATATTTTTTAAAATTTTAAAAGAATTCTATAATGTTCCCAAAGGGAAGTCACCATATTATTCCAGAACACTCATCAATTCTTGAGACATCTCTCTTCTATTACTAAACAGCTCTTCTCCCTTCTTCTTTCTCTTATAGGCATCATCTTTAGTTGGGGGTAGATTTATTGAATATGAAGACAGTCACGTTAGGAAAAAGATTTTGACATTTATTATATCTCTATACCCACCTGGTCCCATCACTTCATGGGAAATAGATGGGGAAACAGTGGAAACAGTGTCAGACTTTATTTGTTTGGGCTCCAAAATCACTGCAGATGGTGACTGCAGCCATGAAATTAAAAGACGCTTACTCCTTGGAAGGAAAGTTATGACCAACCTAGAGAGCATATTCAAAAGCAGAGACATTACTTTGCCAACAAAGGTCCGTCTAGTCAAGGCTATGGTTTTTCTAGTGGTCATGTATGGATGCAAAAGTTGGACTGTGAAGAAAGCTGAGCGCGGAAGAATTGATGCTTTTGAATTGTGGTGTTGGAGAAGACTCTTGAGAGTCCCTTGGACTGCAAGGAGATCCAACCAGTCCATTCTGAAGATCAACCCTGGGTGTTCTTTGGAAAGAATGATGCTAAAGCTGAAACTCCAGTACTTTGGCCACCTCATGCGAAGAGTTGACTCATTGGAAAAGACCCTGATGCTGTGAGGTATTGTGGTCAAGAGGAGAAGGGGATGACAGAGGATGAGATGGCTGGATGGCATCACCGAATCGATGGACGTGAGTTTGAGTGAACTCCGGGAGTTGGTGATGAACAGAGGCCTGGCATGCTGTGATTCATGGGGTCGCAAAGATTCGAACACGACTGAACGACTGAACTGAACTGACTGAACTGTACCTACCTGGAAACTTATATTTCTCTGATGAGTCAAAACAATCAGTGTATGCAGAACAATTCTGAAGGGAATATAAATATGTGCCAGTGCATGCCAGTACATGTGATATAGAAAATGTCCAATAGAGAAATGTTTCCACCAGGGGTATCTACCAGTGGAAACTGGCACTTGGTCATTTCAGGATCCTTGCACCACACCACTAAAAAAGCAAATAAAATGGGGTGAAAGGGGGAGGGTTGACCATTTCAGCTGGGGTCACTGATCCTGGGTGTCAGGAAATAGCTCTGTTTCCTGAGACAGGCAGGACACTAAAGTGTCCTCCTTGTACTTCCCCATCAAATGGTGAAAGTTAACATGACTAAAGCAACCTCAGAGAAACAGAAGGTCACCGGGACTCAGATCCTCAGGAATAAAAATCCCCCACCAGGTAAAGGACGCTAGCAAAGTAATGCTCAAAATTCTCCAAGCTAGGCTTCAACAGTATGCGAACCAAGAACTTTCAGATGTTCAAGCTTGATCCAGAAAAGGCAGAGGAACCAGAGACCAAGTTGCCAACATCCACTGTATCAGAGAAAAAGCAAAAGAATTCCAGAAAAACATCTACCTCTGCTTCATTGACTACACTAAAGCCTTTGACTGTGTGGATCACAACAAACTGTGGAAAATTCTTAAAGAGATGGGAATACCAGACCACCTTACCTGCCTCCTGAGAAATATGTGTGCAGGTCAAGAAGCAACAGTTAGAACTGGACATAGAACAACAGACTGGTTCCAAACTGGGAAAGGAGTACATCAAGGCTGTATATTGTCACCTTGCCTTTTTAACTTATATGTGGAGTACATCATGCGAAATGCTGAACTGAATGAAGCGCAAGCTGGAATCAAGATTGTTGGGAGAAATATCAATAACCTCAGATATGCAGATGACACCACCCTTATGGCAGAAAGTGAAGAGGAACTAAAGAGCCTCTTGATGAAGGTGAAAGAGGAGAGTGAAAAAGTTGGCTTAAAACTCAACATTCAAAAAACTAAGATCATGGCATCCGGTCCCATCACTTCATGGGAAATAGATGGAGAAACAATGGAAACAGTGAGAGACTTTATTTTCTTGGGCTCCAAAATCACTGCAGATGGTGACTGCAGCTATGAAATTAAAAGATGCTTGCTCCTTGGAAGGAAAGTTATGACCAACCTCGACAGCATATTGAAAGCAGAGACATTACTTTACTGACAAAGGTCCATCTAGTCAAAGCTATGGTTTTTCCAGTAGTCATGTATGGATGTGAGAGTTGGATCATGAATAAACCTGAGCAAAGAATTGATGCTTTTGAACTGTGGTTTTGGAGAAGACTCTTGAGAGTCCCTTGGACTGCAAGGAGATCCAACCAGTCAATCCTAAAGGAGATCGGTTCTGAATATTCATTGGAAGGACTGATGCTGAAGCTGACACTCCAATAGTTTGGTCATGTGGTACAAAGAACTGACTCTTTGGAAAAGACACTGATGCTTGGAAAGATTGAAGGCATGAGGAAAAGGGGCTGACAGAGGATGGGATGCTTGGATGGCATCAGCAACTCAAAGGACATGAGTTTGAGCAAGCTCTGGGAATTGGTGATGGACAGGGAAGCCTGGCATGCTGCAGTCCATGGGGTTGCAAAGAATCAGATATAACTAAGTGACTGAACTGAACCAGGTAAAGGGAAACCAAGTTATGGCTGAGGGCAAGGCAACATGGAGTAAATAAATATTAACTGTATTCTTATATTTCCCCTTGCTGGTGAGTTATGTTATATAAGTCTAAGTAAATCTAAACCTTTCTCCTCTCCACTCCCCAATATATATTGTATATAGTCTCTGTTGATATATTTTATAACTTATCCAGGTAGGGATTCCCTGGTGGCTCAGACGTAAAGAGTCTGCCTGCAATGTGGCAGACCCACGTTCATTCACTGGGTCAGGAAGACCCACTGGAGAAGGAAATGGCACCATCCCATTGATGGAGGAGCCTGGCAGGCTATAGTCATGGGGTCGCAAAGAGTTGGACACAACTGAGAGACTTCACTTTCACTTTGCAAGGCATTAAGAAAAGTGTGTTTAAATGAGAAGAATGAACAGCAAACCAAAATCCTGAATACAGATCTGAATGCAATCCATTGAAACTAGGGGCTTCCCCTTTTGAGGAGCGAGACTGTGTTCTGCAGGCTGGAGGTTTAAGGATGGAGGAAGGGTGTACACTGATGTAGGGCATCCACAGAGTGATTGCGGTGAACATTTATCCCTTCCTGGATCTCTCAAACAGCTTCTTCTCACTTGGATAATTCCCCTAATATAAATCTTACCTCCCTCATTGGAAATAGGTTTTTAAAATGTATTGAAATGTTGAATCCATTTCAAAATACATTTTGAATTCATTTCAAGATACATTTGAAATTTTGAAATTAATCTAAGTGTATTAAAGTCTACCAATCAGAAATACACGTGCAAGACTTTGTTTTGAAAGCAAGTTTTCTGGGAAAAAAAAAAAAGAACGTCCAGGGAAGCAAAGGTAGCTGGTTCTGAACCAGTGGTGATGGAACTGTGTCCTCCCTCCACAGCAGAGTCCATGTGTTTTGCCAGTGGCTCCATTACATGGTCGAATCTGATCTGTGGTTCTGTGATCTGTTGTTCCTAGCAGCTCAGCCTAGCTTCTCCAAAACTTCTGCAAATTTTAAAGAGCCTTTGTGAATCCCTTCCCATGTAAACCAGCTAGAGAGGATTCTGTTGTGAGAACTAAGACATCCGATTAGTATAGAAAAATTTAGTAGCTATGTGCCTAAGGCAATTTGCTTTGCCTCTCTCGATCTCAGTTTTATCATCCTTGAAAAATTTCAAGCACTGTGGTAAAGACTAGAAATAATACAAAATGTCTCATATTTTTAAAAACATTATATTATGGCTTATTATTTCATCAAACTATCAATTCAGTTAGCTGTTCAGTCATGTCTAACTCTTTGTGACCCCATGGACTGCAGCATGCCAGGCTTCCCTGTCCATCACCAACTCCCAGAGCTTGCTCTGGGATGAACCAAGTCCATCGAGTCAGTGATCCCATCCAACCATCTTATCCTCTGTCATCCCCTTCTCCTCCTGCCTTCAATCTTTCCCAGCATCAGGGTGTTTTCCAATGGGTCAGTTCTTCACATTACATGGCCAAAGTATTGGAATTTCAGCTTCAGCATCAGTCCTTCCAATGAATATTCAGGACTGATTTCCTTTAGGATAGACTGGTTGGATCTCCTTGCAGTCCAAGGAACTCTCAAAAGTCTTCTCCAACATCACAGTTCAAAACCATCAATTCTTCGCTCAGCTTTCTTTATGATCCAACTCTCACATCCATACATGACTACAGGAAAAACCATAGTTTTGACTAGACAGAACTTTGTCAGTCCTTTGACGTTTTTCAAAGTATATCCCTAATCTATTTCTTATCACCTGACCCACAATCATCATCATCTCTCATCTGGACTATTTCCATCACTTCCTAATTGATCTTTCTTTTTCTTTTTCTGCCCTGCCCACCCACCTACAATCTAGTCTCATTCCAACAACCAAAATGGCCCAGTCAAAATCAGTTCCTATCACTCTTCTGCTCAAAATGCCCTAATAGTTTCCAGTTTGCCTTCTACTAAAACTTTAACTGTGTAGAAGCCCTACATGACCTGACCCCTAAGAACTTGACTGATCCCTTTCACAGGAAATGCACCCTCATCCCTCAGGCCCCAGTACTTCCTTTTTTCCGGCATATTCTTCCCTGAAATATCTGTATGGTTCATTGCCTCACCTCCTCCAAGTCTTGGTTCAAATGTCACCTTCATGATGAATCGCACCTCCATCATCCCACTTAACACAAAAACCTCTACAGCATCATTAAAGTACAGATTTTGTTCAAATTTCACAAAATTTTATGCTTGTGTCCATTATTTGTTTTCATACCTTATTCAAGATCCCCATTGTGTTTAACTGCATTGAGCAACTTCAGCTGCGTGCAACAAATTCTGGTAAATACTCTTTCCATTTTTATTCTATTACAAACATTTTCTCATTTTCCTTGTTATGGCTTCTTAGATGCAACCATCATTTAGAAGTGGACATTTAATTTCCAAATACATGGGATTTTGTTTAAAGTATCATTAATATTAATTTATCATCTTGATACTAGTTTCTTGTTTAAATGCTTTCTTTTGTGCAGTCACCCAATGTATTTTTTTCAGTCTAACTTTGAGGCTTTCGATGGCTAAGTCGTAGATCTCTCTTGGTAAATGTCACACCATGCTTGAAAGCATATGGGGTATTTTCGAATATCTTTAGATACCAATTTCTAGTATAATTCCACAGTGATAAGAGAACAGACTTTATATGATTTTAATACCTTTAGACTATGAAAATTTTGCACTTTGTTTTATGTCCCTGGATATGTTCCAATGTCTCCTAGTTTACAGTCTATGGGAACTTCAATAGAATTTGTATCCTACTGTTGTGTGAAAATTTTATAAATATTATGTTGAATTGGTTCACAGTGCTTTTCAGGTCTACTATATCCTTCTACTTCTCTGTATATTCATTCTATTAATTTTTGAGAGTGTGATATTGAACTTTCCACCTAAACATCTTTCTGTAATTATTTGCTTGTTGGCCGTGCTGGGTCTTTGTTGCTGTGTGGGCTTTCTCTCCAGTTGCAGCGCTCAGGCTGCTTATTACAGTGGCTTCTCTTGTCACAGGGCAGGGGCTCTAGAGCACAGGTTCGACAGCTGTGGTGCAGGCTCAGTGAAGATCCCATGGGCACTGGCAAGCAGATCCCTTACTGCTGAGCCACCAGGAAAGCCCTCCAACGAAAAATCTTAATATACAGTGGACTATATGTAACCTTGTTCTGTATTTTCCAAGTCTCCTGTAAATGTGTTATTTTACTTTTACAATTTAAAGCAAATCTTTAAAAAAAAAAAGACAGAGAAAGAGAAAGAAAGTGCTTTAGGTTATGCCTCAGGCCCCTAGGCAAAGAGGTGAACAGGACCTTCCTTTTCAACTCTTCAACTAGGTAGTTCTCCTACAAACCACCCAAGAGATACGCACGGGAATGTCACAGCTACCCAAATTGGAATCAGTTCAGATGTCATCCATGGACATATACATGCATATCTACCAGTGGGATGCAATAGAGTGGCTCCTAAAGCATGAATCCTGGCAACAACTCAGCTCTACAAGTGTTCAGTGTTGGCTGAAGCTGAAGGAAACCAGACCCAAGCATACATATGCATGAATTCATGCAGATAAAGTTCAAAATCAGGCAAAACAGAGTAACAGAAAATAGGTCAGTTTCCCACCACCCCAATAACAGGAGGATTGACATGGAACTACCTATGGAAAGGGGGCACATGGGAACTTTCTGGAACAGTGGGAAGCTTCTATATTTTTACCTAGGTGGTAGTTATGTAGGTGTGTACATTTGTGAAAACTGAGCTGTACAAGATGTGTGCTTCTTATGTAAATTATGCCACAATTTTTAAATTAATTAAACCTCCCCACCCCTAGCACTCCTCATCCTGATCTTTTTTATTTTTTTTCCTGTAACACCACATTCTTGAGGCTTCTCAGGTGACTTAAGTGGCAAATGCAGGAGACATAAGAGACAGGTTTGACCCCTGGGTCAGGAAGATCTCCTGGAGAAGGAAATGGGAACCCACTCCAGTATTCTTGCCTGGAAAATCCCATGGACAGAGGAGCCTGGTGGGCTACAGTCCATGGGGTCACAGAGTCAGACACGACTGAGTGACTAACAGGCATACACACCACAAAGAGACTAAGAATATACATACAAGAATAACTGGGACTTCCCTGGAGGTCCAGTGGTTAAGACTCTACACTTCCAATGCCAGGGCCATGGGTTCCATCCCTGGTGAGGAAACTAAGATCCCACATGGCACAGCCGAATTTTTTAAAAAGAGAAGAATTGTTGTCATGCTGGACCACTGCATCTAAGCTGAGCAAGAAAGGAAGTGAGATGAGTGTGATATGTATGAATAAGCAGTAAGGCCAGAGAATAAGGTTTTGATGAGATCAGAGGATTGCTTGAAAGTAAATACAGGAGTAAATGAGTTGAAAGGTTAGGAGCGATAACTGTCAAAAATTTAGATTTGGGAGGCAGTATGGATATAATAGGACAGTGTGACTGGGGACTAGTCCTACTTAGGACCAGGTGGAAATGGAGTGGAAAAAATATATCTTGGGAGCTAAAAAAAAGTTAAGGTATGTGATGGGTCATTTCTGTGGTGTTACAGTTGCCAAGAATGACCACAGAAGGAGCAGAAAAGAAGCACTGCAAGCCAAGTGCTGTAGTTATCAGTGAAGGAGAGAGGTGTGGCAAATGCCAGTAGCAAGTTGGGGTGAGGAGTGGAAAAGCCTGGCAGCTCTGAAGAAGCTGGTTTGTTTGTGGTCAGTTAATGGAAGGAAAGAAAAAAAAAAATTGAGTCAGCAATCAGTTCAGTTCAGTTGCTCAGTCGTGTCTGACTCTGCAACCTCATGAATCACAGCACGCCAGGCCTCCCTGTCCATCACCATCTCCCAGAGTTCACTCAAACTCACGTCCATCGAGTCTGTGATGCCATCCAGCCATCTCATCCTCTGTCGTCCCCTTCTCCTCCTGCCCCCAATCCCTCCCAGCATCAGGGTCTTTTCCAATGAGTCAATTCTTCGCATGAGGTGGCCAAAGTACTGGAGTTTCCGCTTCAGCATCATTCCTTCCAAGGAACACCCAGGACTGATCTCCTTTAGAATGGACTGGCTGGATCTCCTTGAAGTCCAAGGGACTCTCAATCAGCAGAACAATTAATCTAACCCTCCTTCAGGTGTGGAGAAAACCAGCCTTGAAAAGGCTGTAGGGAGACATCCTACTGAGGGAGTGCAAGAGTAAACCCAGTTTCAATTAAGGCAAGACATAAAGAGGGAACACAGAGGGACTGGGCTGTAGACAGCACAGAGGAAGGGGCAGGAGGGCAGCGGAGGATCTTCAGTCCTATGTGCACAACAGAATCACCTGAGGAACTTTTAGAAAATGAAGCCTGTGCCATAGGCCACCTGAAACACAATCTCCAGGGTTGGCTGGGTGCAGTGATCCTGATATACAGACAAGAATGAGAACTACTGGATTCAGTGGTAAATGAAGCAGTAAGAAGATAAATGACTTCATTTTCTGATGGTAGGTGGATGACAGGAACATGATGGGGTTGGTCCTAAAAGCACTGGTGATGGGACATATTCTCAAACACCACTAAAGGAGGTGTAAACTGGTACAAGACTTCTACAGGTCAATAATTCTATTTCTAGGATTTGTCCCAGTCTCCAAGTTATTAGCAGAGATGTCCACAAAGACGTAGGTACAAAGTTATTCACTGCTGTGTTATGAACATACCAAGAATGAAGATGTCAAGTATACATTATGAAACTAAGTAAATAAATTATAACAAAATAAAAGAGCTATTAAAAAACTTAGGACATGATTTACTGTCATGAAAAAGGCTTGTGATATGTTAAATTTTAAAACTATATTAAAAAAAATTTTTAATGCTCTCAAATTCAAACATATGCTTACTTTTATACACCAACACTGCAATGCAGGAGACCTCGTTTGATTCCTGGATCAGGAAGATCCACTGGAGAAGGGATAGTATTCCCACTTCAGTATTCTTGGGCTTCCCTGGTGGTTCAGCTGGTAAAGAATCCTCCTGCAATGCAGGAGATCTGGGTTCGATCCATGTTGGGAAGATCCCCTGAAGAAGGGAAAGGCTACCTAATCCAGTATTCTAGCCTGGAGAATTCCACCATGGGGTCACAAAGAGTCGGACATGGCTGAGCAACTTTCACTTTCATTCTATATACCAACACAGATGACAGACTGAAGGAAATTTTAAAAAGAAGGTATCAAATGGAGTAAAGACAATCTCTTTAACAAGTGGTGCTGGGAAAACTGGTCAACCACTTGTAAAAGAATGAAACTAGATTACTTTCTAACACCACACACAAAAATAAACTCAAAATGGATTAAAGATCTAACCGTAAGACCAGAAACTATCAAACTCCTAGAGGAGAACATAGGCAAAATCACAGCAGGATCCTCTATGATCCACCTCCCAGAATACTGGAAATAAAAGCAAAAATAAACAAATGGGATCTAATTAAAATTAAAAGCTTCTGCACAACAAAGGAAACTATAAGTAAGGTGAAAAGACAGCCTTTTGAATGGGAGAAAACAATAGCAAATGAAGCAACTGACAAACAACTAATCTCAAAAATATACAAGCAACTTACGCAGCTCAACTCCAGAAAAATAAACGATCCAATAAAAAAATGGGCCAAAGAACTAAATAGACATTTCTCCAAAGAAGACATACGGATGGCTAACAAACACACGAAAAGATGCTCAACATCACTCATTATCAGAGAAATGCAAATCAAGACCACAATGAGGTACCATTTCACACCAGTCAGAATGGCTGTGATCCAAAAGTCTACAAGCAATAAATGCTGGAGAGGATGTGGAGAAAAGGGAACCCTCTTACACTGTTGGTGGGAATGCAAACTAGTACAGCCACTATGGAAAACAGTGTGGAGATTCCTTAAAAATTGCAAATAGAACTGCCTTATGACCCAGCAATCCCACTGCTGGGCATCACACCAAGGAAACCAGAATTGAAAGAGACACATGTACTCCAGTGTTCACTGCAGCATTGTTTATAATAGCCAGGACATGGAAACAACCTAAATGTCCATCAGCAGATGAATGGATAAGAAAGCTGTGGTACATATACACAATGGAGTATCACTCAGCCCTTAAAAAGAATACATTTAAATCAGTTCTAATGAGATGGATGAAACTGGAGCCAATTATACAGAGTGAAGTAAGCCAGAAAGAAAAACACCAATATGGTATACTGACACATACATATGGAATTTAGAAAGATAGTAATGATGACCCTGTATGTGAGATAACAAAACAGACACAGATATATAGAATAGACTTTTGGCCTCTGAGGGAGAGGGAGAAGGTGGGATGATTTGGGAGAATGGCATTGAAATATGTATACTATCATGTAAGAAATGAAGCGCCAGTCTATGTTCGATACAGGATGCTTGGGGCTGATGCACAGGATGATCCAGGGAGATGATATGGGGTGGGAGGTAGGAGGGGGTTTCAGGATTGGGAGCTCGTGTACACCCATGGCTGATTCATGTCAATGTATGGCAAAACCAATACAGTACTGTAAAGTAGAATAAAGTAAAAATAAAATTAAAAAAATAAATAAAAATTTAAAAAAGAAGGTTCAGTGTTTACCTCCAATAAGTTCAAAGTACCTATAATTGTCTTTTATATTTTCTAAATTTTGTGCATTTTTACACTGAGAGGAAAAAAGACATTTTTGCTTGGGGGATTGTTTAAAGAAATGTGTTTACAATGTAGTCCCAATTCTCACTGTTAACAAATGGAAGTTGGTCTGTCTGACCCAATCTGTTTCTGGTGAAAGGAGTATAACATAGGCTTTGAAATATTAAGAAAAATCATCCAAAACTTGGAAATAAGCAAAAGACAGTACAGCATGTACTTTCAAAGTTCTGCTGGGGCATTGTTTAATAAAGGGTAGTGGTTCTCGAAGTGTAATCTAAGGACTCCTGAGATTTCCCAAGACATTTTGGGACTCTGTAAGGTCCTCCCTTTCCAACTACATAAGTGTGAGGTCAGATTTTCCTCATATACTTCAACCAAAACAACTATTGCAACATGTGAATGAAGAAATTGATATGAGAATTCAGCTGTCTTCTGATACGCCAGTTTAGTGTTCTTTTTGCAAAAGTGTAAAAATGCCTTTCTTTCTGAAAACATATCTAAAGTTATTTTTCATTTAAAAATGTTAAAGGCTTGGTTTTTATTTTTAAAATATGGTTGACCTTTGGGACTTCTCTGGCAGTCTGGCAGTTAAGACTTTGCCTTCCAATGCAATGGGATCCTTTGTCAGGGAGCTGAGATCCTACAGGCCTCATGGCCAAAAAAAAAAAAAACAGAAAACAGAAAAAATATTGCAACAAATTCAATAAAGACTTTTTAAAATAATGGTCCTCATAAAAAGAAAAAAATCTTTTAAGAAAATACAGTTGACCCTTGAAAAATACAGATTTGGACTTTGCAAGTCTGTTATACACAGATATTTTTCTGTAGGGTCTTCCTTGGTGTCTGAATGGTAAAGAATCCATCTGCCAAGCAGAAGCAGTGGGTTCAATCCCTGGGTTAGGAAGATCTCCTGGAGAAGGAAATGGCTAACAACAACAACAAATTTTTCTGTAGATGCCAGCTGCTGTGCTACATAATCTGTGGCTGGTTGAATCCAGAGAAGCAGAATCCTGGATGAAGGGTGGACTGTAAAGTGATTCCTGGAGTTTTGACTGTGGGGAGGGTGGGTAACCCTAACCCCCACCTTGTTCAAGAGCCTACTATAACTAATATTTAAATATTTTTGTTTTAGTGTCCAGTGAGGTTAATATTGATAGATCACTTGGGATCCTCAGTTTTTAAGAATATAAGGGGTCCTAAGAATAAAAGTCCTTGAGACTCACTAACCTAGAGGTATGACTTTGCTATTCACTTTGCCATACTATAACTAATATTTAAACATTTTTGTTTTAGTGTCTAGTAAGGTTAATAGTGATAGATCACTTGGGATCTAGTTTTTAAGAATATAAGGGGTCCTAAGAATAAAAGTCCTTGAGACTCACTAACCTAGAGGTATGACTTTGCTATTCACTTTGCCATACTATAACTAATATTTAAACATTTTTGTTTTAGTGTCTAGTAAGGTTAATATTGATAGATCACTTGGGATCCACAGTTTTTAAGAATATAAGGGGTCCTAAGAATAAAAGTCCTTGAGACTTGCTAACCTAGAGGTATAAATCTGCTATTCACTTTGGAAGGCTTAGATCACTCAGCACACTCATTTCAAAACACCTTTTCTGGTAGACTATATAACTCCTGTTTATCCAATTCTGCTTCCAACCAGCTTTGCCACCTTATCAGTTTCCTCATTAAGGAGGTGAATAAATTTGACAAATATTCACAGTCAAGTTTGATTTTTTTGAAGAGTATACTTTGATAAGAGGTATAATCTCTGCTGATTCATAGAGATAATTTTATGATTTAGCCCTGGGGTTCTTTTCTTTGCCTTCAAAGTTGAAACAAGGAACACTATGAAAAGTCTCATCATACTTAAATATTTCCCCTAACGAAATAAATAAGATAATTGTGATGATCAGCTGTGGCTAAAACTACTTTATTCCTCAAGGGAGGTATTTTAAGGGAGAACCAGTCCAAAGCTAGGGAAACAGACTGACAGTTTAAAAGAATGCCTAAGGTTGATATTGAAATTCCATCTAAAAGTCTTAATTCATCTACTTAAAAAATAATTATAATATATAGTGGAACTATATGTAACCTTGTTCTGTATTTTCCAAGTCTCCTGTAAATATGTTACCATACTTTCATAACTTAAAAAAGAGAAAGGAAAATTATTCCCTTTGGCATGAAAACTAAATGGAGGTGAGGTAGTTAAACCAATCTACTTTCCTCAACTCTTGACATTACTTCAGGATTTACTGTACAGTCATGACTTAATCCCTTTCATGTCTTGAACAACAACAACAACAACAAAACGAAAACACAAAAACAAAAAAGATCTAAGGTTAAAAATATGTAATTTGAGAGAGACAATATTCACTTTCATATGGAAGAATGTACTTTTAATCTACTGCCAATTGCTACCCTTCACAATTTCAGCTCTCTGCAGGAAGCTTTCCTAGTTAGCATAAAAACAGCCGAGCTGGGCCGGGTCTGAGCATCCCCGGGGTGCTCCTGGCTCCCAGCCGGCCTCCCGCCACCACAGCCTGGGTGTGGCAAGAGGTCCCAGGTCCCGCTGTCGCTGGACCGGCTCCGCGCCACCCTGCTGGCCCGGGCGCAGTCGGCAGCCCCCCGGCGCCGCCCTCTTCTGTGTCCTGGTCTCTGCTCTCCCACTTCAAGCAGACCAGGGCCGCACACTGGGGGTGCCCAGTCACCTCCCGGCAGTGAGCTCAGCCGCCGGCCCTCCACGGCCCGCACTCGGCGCCCCGGCTCGGTGGCCTTCGCCTACCGGAACCGCCGCTCCAGCTACGCCTCCCGTGCCCGGGCTAGCGCCCGCCTCCCGGCTCCGCTCCAGCCTCAGCCTCGCGGAGGACCTCCGCTGCCAGTGTCCCCCCGTCTCCTCTCCCGAGGACCTCAGCGTGCCCGAAAGCCTTCCCTCGTGTTCACGGCCTCCCTGTCCCAGGCTCCTCACCTGCACTCTGACAGCGGACCAGGGAGCGCACAGTCAGCCAAGAGGCTCGCAAGTCCGACAGCCGCCAACAGCAGCTCTTCCTCGACTCCATCTTCTGCAGGCCGCCAGCCGTCTACTTCGGTCCAACATGTACCGTGAGGCTGGAGTACCCACCATTTTTGCCATCCTAGGGTACACCGCTGTCCTACCCAACATGGCAGCCTGGTGGGACTTCCAGAACAAAGAGCTGCTGGTTCCCTCTCAGCCAGCCTGAGGAAAAACGGTTCTAAGCCCTCTCTCCTGTTGGAGACGAGGCCCACTGCCCAGAAACGAAGAACAAATACCACTCTGACCTGCTCTCACCATTTGCGTCCTCGCTGGGACCAGGACAAGGCTTCACCCAGCCCTGACGGCTTCTCCTTTCCCCCCACCCCAGGTGAAGGCACAGGGGCCTTCAAGCAGCACCACCAGTTCGAGAAACCCCAGAAGCTGAGCTGGCCACAGAGCTCCACCCTCTGGTGCTAAAAAAAGTCCTGAGGTTCATAACCATGATCCCGTTCTTGGCCTTTTATATAGCAACCTCTCGCTGAGGTCAGGGACCACACTGCTACCAGGAAACCACAGCCATTTCTCACCACAGGGTCATTCACTTGACTTGTGTGTCTGATGATCTGCTCCGGACATGCAGGCCTGTGACCACAGTTCTCTGCTAAGTTTGCCCAGGTGTCCTAGTCCTGACTTCACCTCTGATTTGTTGTGTGCTCTTCCCTATCTGGGGGTTTCCCAGGTGGCACTAGTGGTAAAGAAGCCTCCTACCAATGCAGGAGACATACAAGGCATGAGTTCAATCCCTGGATGGGTCAGGAAGATCCAGTGGAGAAGAAAATGGCAGGAAAAAACAACAACAACAACAACAAACAACCTCCAGTATTCTTGCCTGGAGAATCCCACAGACAGAGGAGCCTGGTGGGTACAGTCAACAGGGTTGCAAAGAGTCAGGCACAACTAAAGGGACTTAGCACACACTTCCCTATCTGAGCTTCTGTATGTCTGCATGGATGAAGGGGAATAGGGAGCTGATTTCCAAGGGCTCTGCCAGTCTGCGCTTCTTGCTGTGGAGGTGGTGTTCTGTACCTAAAGCAGGACCTGCTCCTTCTATAATCTCTGGCTTACAGACCCTTCCTCCTTGGCAAAGGTGTCAGGTAGAGGGATCAGAGGCACAAATTCCTATCCCAGAATGGGCTCTGGTGTCCCCCCATCCTCCCTACTGCCTCAAGCCCTGTGCTCTTTTGGTTGTACATTCTATTTCAAAGGGAAAAAAAAATTTTTTTAATTGCCAAAGGGAAAAAAAAAGCAGTTGATTACCCTACTTCTCAAAATACTGGATATTAAGCTCCAGTATACATCAGAATGATCCGAGAGGCCTATCAGAAATACAGATTCCAGTTTATTACAGTGTGGGGCGGGGCAACAATGTGCATTTAAAACAAGCACTTCCAGGTGACTGATTTAAAAATAAAACCGTACTCTGAGAAACTAAGACAATTAAAGCCACTGCTTAACTGACTGCCTCCATTTTTCTTTTCTAAGAATCACCCATGTATCCTTAACATCTACATGCCAAGTCCCTCTATGTGGTCTGTTTTAAAAGGACTTCATAATCTAACCAGGGTCTTCACAGCTTTCTCTCCCACCACTCCATCCTTCTCCACTCTACAACCACCTCCTACACTGGAACCCAAACAGCCCACTGCTGCACTCCTCCTTACTGATGACCTCTTTCCTTCTCCCTTGCCCTGCCTGTGCAGGACTGTTTATTCTTCACAACAGTGCAATAGGGAGGGTAGTTTCTGGCTATCTAGACTCTAAAGCCAGTACACCTGGCTTCCAATCCCAGAACCGTTTGGTAAAAGTGGCCAACCTCTATGAGTCTCAGATAACTCCTCTATCAAAGACTGAGGTTAAAATAGCCACCCCAAGATTATTAGTACATCAGCACCAGTAGTATTTCGTTTAGAGGCTAAATGTATTAATTTGGTTTTCTTATCTCCTGTAAAACCTTCAACACTAACAGAACAGCTCTCCTCTCTATTTTAAGCAGTTAGCATTCCTGGAGACACTCTTATCTCCTTACTGTGCAGGTCTATAAATCTAGTTCTGTAAGAACTTAAGAGTAGACACTTAATTTGAAATGGTTTACAGCTAGAGTTTCAGAAATAAAATTTGTGTGTCAGTTTAAGTAATCACACACTCGTTTCTCCAGAAATACTTTATAAATTTATACATTCACACACACAAACACAAAGAGCTGATACTTAAGAAGCTGCATTGCTGCTGCTAAGACACTTCAGTCGTGTCGGACTCTGTGCAACCCCACAGACAGCAGCCCACCAGGCTCCCCGTCCCTGGGATTCTCCAGGCAAGAACACTGGAGTGGGTTGCCATTTCCTTCTCCAAGCCATGAAAGTGAGAAGTGAAAGTGAAGTCGCTCAGTCCTGTCCAACTCTTAGTGACCCCATGAACTGCAGCCCACCAGGCTCCTCCGTCCATGGGATTTTCCAGGCAAGAGTACTGGAGTGGGGTGCCACTGCCTTCTCCAATGCAGCTGCATTCAATCGGTATAAATTCTAAAGATAATCCAAATCCCTAAGGGTAGCCTACCCTCACTTCCTCAGTTATGAGATTTAGTTTATAATCATGGTTCCTTATTTTGAGGCCAAGATGAAATACAACCACTGATACTTAGGGGTCCATCAGTTCAGTTCAGTTGCTCAGTCGTGTCTGACTCTTTGCAACCCCATGAATCGCAGCACGCCAGGCCTCCCTGTCCATCACCAACTCCCCGGAATTCACTCAGACTCACATTGATTGAGTCAGTGATGCCATCCAGCCATTTCATCCTCCGTCGTCCACTTCTCCTCCTGCCCCCAATCCTTCCCAGCATCAGAGTCTTTTCCAATGAGTCAACTCTTCGCATGAGGTGGCCAATGTACTGGAGTTTCAAGCTTCAGCATCATTCCCTCCAAAGAAATCCCAGGGCTGATCTTCAGAATGGACTGGTCGGATCTCCTTGCAGTCCAAGGGGCTCTCAAGAGTCTTCTCCAACACACTTCAAAAGCATCAATTCTTCGGCGCTCAGCTTTCTTCACAGTCCAACTCTCACATCCATACGTGACCACTGGAAAAACCATAGCCTTGACTAGACGGACCTGAGTCGGCAAAGTAATGTCTCTGCTTTTGAATATGCTATCTAGGTTGGCCATAGCTTGTTTTTCCAAGGAGCAAGCATCCTTTAATTTCATGGCTGCAGTCACCATCTGCAGTGATTTTGGAGCCCCAAAAATAAAGTCTGCCACTGTTTCCCCATCTATTTCCCATGATCTTCGTTTTCTGAATGTTGAGCATTAAGCCATATTTGCCACATAACCACCTTGTCCATCTACAGCAGATGGTATAGCTCATCTATAGTGGATATTTAAGTACAGAAAGTGGGTGAAGGGATGCAGCTGACCAGTCCAGCCCATGTTCAAATATTCTGAGCATTTTACCATGTATAAAAAAATACTAGACAATATGAAAGGCTAGAAGATGCATGAAAAGGCTAAAAGATGTTTCTTCTTTCCAAGGAACTTAGTCCTGTTGCGGAAAGGAACTCCTGATAGTTTTTCTCCACAATGACTATCACCCTTCAAGAGTCATCATGGTTATTCTCTTCAGAAAGCAGAGGGTGTAAAAGAATAGGTATGATTTGTAAGACAGATGCACGTTTCACAAATATCCCCCATAAAAGGGATTCAAAAGAATGCCTATGAGGATTTTATGTTCTCATTCTATTTTCCTAACAACCCTGAGAGGTAGGCATTATCTCCGTTTAACAGATGAAAGTGAGCCTCAACTGTTACCTAAGCACTGGCCCAAGTTCACAAAGCTTGAAAGTGGTGGTGCAAGGAACAAAGCTGTTATAACCCCAAGGTTCATCTCCTTTCCCCCAACTCCGAGTTTAAATTCAAGTATTCTTCTAGCTCCAGGTCATCCAAGCATTTACAGAGTCTTCACATTTTGCGATTGCAAAGTCTAAACTATGACACTTTAGATGACCTTTCTTGCTGTCGGTAGCTACAGAATCATTTTACTCCACAATGATCACACTGTTCACCATATAAACTTTCAGAAAGCTTAAAATTGTTATTTAAATAACAGCCCAGGTGGTACAGTGTAAAAGTCTGCCTGCCAATGCAGGAAAATTTGGGGTTCAATCCCTGGGTAAGGAAGATCCCCTGGAGAAGTAAATGGCCACCCCACTCCAGTATTCTTGCCTGCGAGCCTGGTGGCCTACAGTCCACGGGGTTGCATAGTCAGACATGACTGAGCACACACACAAATCACAGTCCAGATGACCCTCACACACCAAAGTATGGACAAGCTTCAGGAAGTAGTTATTAGTGAACTGGCCAAATAGAGCCAGCAGATGGACAAACAAAACGGAGTACAAATCATCTACAGTACCTGCTTCTTCTCTCCCCAATCCTGTGGTAGGGGGCAGAACGGCACAAAAAGTAAGGTCCAAGGTCTGGGCTCTCTCCTCAAAACCCCATCGACCCTCAGAATGGTCAAGGCAACTGCATGAGCACTGAAGAATTACTTAACAGCCCAAGAAAATGTCAGTGTTGTATGGGAAACATGTATAATGTACAAGGTAATTCTATTTTTGTGTAAAATAAAAACCATGCTTTATGCATACATAAAGATGTGTCAATAAGCACAGGGGAAATTTTCCATAGCACACACACCAAATATATGGTTACCTCTGGCACATACAATCAAAAGGACATAGAGATTTCCACTACTTGCTTAATACCACTTTTTAAACATAGTGTTACAGGTCATTTTCACCTTGCTTCAGTATTAACAAAATCTTTCTTGTCCACCTTTAGTAATTTTAAAATGCAGCTAAGATAGTTTTGAGTTATGAATATCACTCGTCTGTCTGTAACTTTCCACTAACTCAAACCCCTGGTGTGGAGTGGCAGAATCCTGTTTTGCAAGCCTAAAGACACCTAAGACTGCTTTTTTAAAGTGGTTTCCTACCACACGACGGTTGAACACGAAGTACTAATGTATGGGCAAGTGCTTGATTGACTATATGAAGGCTGTGATTCCCCCTTTCTCCTAAGCTTTTTTACACTCCTTTTCAGGCACTTTTGACCTGGTCAGCTCCTAGCTTTCACTGAAGAATGTTAACAGGAGCTGTATGGCCCTCAAGTCTGTCAAGGGTAGATCAATTCCTCATCCTAAATTTCAGCAAACTGCAAATCTGGAGGAGAAATTCCTAAAATCTGATAAAAGACTTAGGTAGAGAAGGTGGCATTTTCTGTCCTGCATGAGAAAGCCCTCATGTAGCTTTGTTTGCCAAAAGCCAAGAATTCCCCAAAGTTAAGTTCCTTTCTGACAGAGGCTCCAGACTGAATCCAAGACAGTCATTTGATGAGTAAATTCTGGCCAAGTAGATGGCTGCCAGGAACAGCTGCCAGCTCTCCAAGCCGACGTTCACCATCACCTCACAACTAGGACACAAATGGAAAAACATTTAGGTGCACAGAGCAATCCTGGTCAAAGCAGGAAAAAAAAACCTCATGCCAAGAATGAAACTGCTGAGACCTACAAATGTGTGCAACAGACCCAGGCAACCCACAGTGGCAAAGAAACAGCTAATCGGAAAGCCAAAAGACTAAGCAACTGCTTAAAAACTTTCTATGAGCCCATTTTGACCTTAGGGAACCATTAACAGTAACGTTATAGTGCTTTCTGGAATTTTATGATATATTCTCAATAGGTTCTTAACCAAGTTAAGTCCACCCAAAAACGTTTACCCCTGCAATAATGCCAACAATGTAACAAATTCCAGCAGCAGTCACACCTACAGCGAGAGTAACTGCTCAAGCTGCCCATTTCTGGAAGTAAAATGACTAATGAAAGTTCACCAAATAATATAAATTCTCAAAAATTACAGCTATTCCATTTCACAAGCAGAATATACTTAATGAAGCAAGGATGACTATTTTCACGAGAAATATATTAAGGCATACTCAATAGTAGGGTCACAAATTACTATCTCTCCCAAAGAAGTTATTTATATCTTAATGAGGAAGATAGTTTGCTTAAAAAAAATCTTGTAATATAAATTACTAAAAAATTATACCACATAAAATATACTAACACCAAAATTATTTCAGTAAACAGTTTGAAATGGTCTTTAATCCCTTTTACTCCTTCTTGCTTAACAATATTCAGTCTTCCAGCTGAAACCAAAGTACTTTCTTGGAATCCTTAATAGAATTTTATCTTTGGGGAAAATACTCTTTCCAACAAGAAATATTAAGAAATCCAATGGTCTAGATTTCACAATTCTTTTGTTAAAAAAAAACAAAAACAAAAACAAAAACAGTTACCTGTGTCTCTTTAATTTCAGAAGAATTGCTATTATACAACAAACTTTTATTTTTTCCATTCATAAAAACAGTCCACAACATTCATAAAACATAGTAAAAGAAATAAGACACTTTTCAGGTGGATTCTCTTAAAGAACAGATGAGTTGGTAGCAGTTTACTAAAAGATGGAAACAAACACAATCCATATAAAAACAGGATTTGAAGCGGGAGGGGGCAGATATATACCAAAGTAAATTTTGAGCTTTCGGCCATGCAACTCAACATCTGAGTTCTCCTCACTTAAAAACCAAACTAGGTGCTTTAAACAGGTGTTCACAGAAAAGGCTACAAAAGTACTGCAAAATGTTAGCCTTACATATACCAGAAAAAAAGAGAGAAACAAAAATAAATCCCCTAGCTAATCACAAGTTTTCCCTGACAGAGACAGACACAGAAAAATAACTCTTTACAAGCTTTGCTTCGAGGTACAGTAGCTTACAGCTCTCACATGGGTGTTCCTCACTCATGCTCTTTTCAGTATAAACAAATAGGTTTATGTAATGGAATACATATTTGAAGAATTCCTTTAAAAAAAATCACAAGTTCTATTTTATATATGCAACAAATTTTTAATTATGTACTGAAAATAAATTACAGAAAATAACTTTAAAATGCAACAGAGGACAAAGTCACGATAAACATTCCCATTGAATTCCCTCGAGGGTAGGGGGTGGGGTGGGGAGTGAGATTGCAGTGCTCAAGAAGATAAATATCACAAATATATCAAAAACTTCAAATTGTCTACGCATTCATACACTGACATGAGCCACAAACATTCCTTCACAGGGACTGTACTCATTAGCCTACCACAGAACCAGATTTTGCCATAAACTACAAAACTTTTAATACAAAATTGTATTTATATATTTATAATTCATATACATGCCCTATCTGTGATTTTAGAAAATAAAAGCTACACACTGTACAGACACTCTTAACTCATAGCTGTAGGCAACATTTTTGGATGGAATTTCTCCCCCAATAAAATTAATGGCATATTTTATGTACATGAAGACTAAACCGCATAAAGACAGTTTAGTTTCCGAGATATGCATCTCATTTTAGGGCAGGTTTATAAATTTAAAAGGCAAGACAAATGTACACTTCAGAATCACTTTCTTAGCTACAAGAGTTGTGTAATTTCCGTGAAATTTCTGATACATGCATTTATGTAATACTGGTATTGAAGGCAGTAAAGCAATATATACTTTTAATGTCGTGGCTCAATAAAGGCTTCATTGTCATTCCAATCTGAATCTTGCTACAGTGATTCATAACTTCTCTAAAAATTAAAATTTCAATGGGACACTGTGTTAAAAAGACTCTAAATAGATTTCTTAAAATATTTCCCTGAAATATCCTTTTACATAAGACAAATTTCACTAACATCAAAGAAGAAGGAAAAAAAAAAAGAATTAAACATGGCACCAGTGTGCATGATAAACTAACGCTCCTCAGCCAATCATCATGTCTCAGGAGCCATGAACAGAATGCTTAAAACCAACAAACAATTTCACACTCTGTGGCAGCCATCTGTGAAGCCAGTTATACTAAACTACTTCTACAGTTGATTGTAAACTTTGGTTTATTTTTATTTGAGTTCTCATTGTACAGCAAGCATGAAAAAAAGGGAGAGTGGAGTCCATGAGGAGATGAAGTGTCAGTCTGTCTTTAATCTGGCATGATGAGACACCTGGTCAGTCAGGCCTGCTTTGATAGAGTTTGTTACAGACTGCCTTATGTTTTCCTCCATCAAATTATCACCCAGGGGCTTCAATACCTGTGGTATGAGAAATGTGCAAAACAAATAAAAACATGAGGTAAAAAAAGAGTTACATATAAAAATAGATATAAAAATTCAATTCAAAGCAATGAAGAAAATAACCAGGAATGTGGGAAATAAAAAGATGCTTCTCCCAAAAAAAAAGTTATGATGCTACAAATAATGCAGTTAGACATTTTATAATGTAACAAAAATTACTTTCCTCCTATTCAAACCATTACAATTCCTATGAGATGGATGTGCAATTCCATACCCTATATGCAGCATCAAATCTGGTATGTATACAGCATTTATGCAGACCGGCCCAGACGGTCCTGCTTATTGTCCTACATGTATAAGTGTGAACACTTCAGATAGGGAAAAAAGTTAAAAATACTGTCTAATTTTTCTTCTTGTTATTGTTGGATGACAGTCCTTGTCGCTGTGCTGACGAAAGAACACGATGAACCATTCGACGTCTAGTAACTTCGAACAGTTTGGAAAACACCTAAAACATGGAGTGATTCGTTAGGAGAATGACTCAGAGAGCCTTGAATTTAAACAGTTTAATTAAGACTATAAAAATTTGTGATTTCATAGTTTCTCACCTTCCTGGGACTCCTCTGAAGCAAAAGAAAAGAGAAATGCAAAAAAATTTAGACAAGGTTTGTTGACACTGCACAGACCTTCCGCCTACTGATCATCTTACCTAGACTATATTGTACACACTTTAGATTCTTCCATTGACTTATTTTGTGATAGTGGCACCTCTAAAATCCTAGAATCAGTGCTGTACTGGAGATGACTGATTTTCAGAAGACACTGTATTATTATCGAAATTCCATGTGGCAGAAAATTAATAATGATTCAACACTTTTAAAGTAGATAATACTTTAAGTGATGCTGTGATAGCTTTCTTTTAGGTTGTGATAACTTTTAATCCATCTTCTGTCAGAACATACCAGAAGAATACCAAGAATGAACTTTTTAAAGATATAAAAATTTAATAAATTCCAGACATAAGCTTCCAAATCAGATCTGAATAGAGCATTTCTCTAAAGAAATACAAAATGCAAATTAATATAATGGGTCACTGTATAAAATAATAATGACATTATTAGTAGAAAAATCAGCATCAATCAACTTCTTCAGTCTTTGACGTTAAAACCAAAACCAGCATGGACCCGCATTATCTTAAATCTTCAAATAAGCCCAATATTTCATCGGCCCAGAAATGGTATCCGAAAACGCCTTTTATATTGTCCATCACTAATAACTGTAGCTTTCACTCTTGATATGATGCTCAGGTATTTCACGATGATCATTTTAATGACATCCTTAAGTGGAATTTTCTGAACACAGGCAATTCCAGACAACAGTTGGCTGATACACAACAAGGCTTTCCTTAGTAGATACTTGTCAGGCCCAATTTTGAATTCTGGTTTGAGGTAAAAAATCATGATTTGAATTCTGGTTGAGGCAACAGATTATGATTAAGAAAACTGGCTCACTGTGGTACTTTGCTTTGCTTATTAGCATTTCCGTAGTACAGAAGTCAAAGATTATTCGCTGTAAGAATTCCCTGTAAGATTGTTCTTTGTAGTAAGTACATCAGTAAACCACTACTATCTTCATGGAAGGCAATGAAGACCTGAATATCACCCATTTTTCCTGGAATATAGGCATGCATTGCTTCTTATCAATCCTAGTAAGAAACTTCAAAAGAACTGTACTTCCAAACTTATTTCCTCACCTTCATAACTCTTGCACTGATATTTTCTTTTCTCAAAAGAAAAAAAAAGGGGGATCCTTAAAGACTCTGGTCCTGCCCACTTGTCTGGTATAATCAGGCCTATAACTAAGAAACTATCCAGAGTATTACATATATAAGTCAACCAAAGCACACTATAAAGGAAAAAAACTCTTCAGTTTATATATATTCAGATTATGCATCTAAACAAAACAGAAAATATCCGCTTGCCATTCTCCATATAAAGAAAAAGTAGGTGTGGAAATATTGGGGGTGAGGGTGGGGAATGGGGGACTGGAGGAGGGGTGGGAGCCACAAGGATAAGATTAGTCACTGAAAAACCAAAAGATAGATACCAACCTGTTCCCATAGTGTTTCAGCAATCTGATCAATCATTGTTCCAATTTCTCTGAACTCCCAGAGTATTTAACATATGCCCAAGTACAAAGAGACGTCAGTGCTAACCCCATGACAAGGTTACACAAGACGGCTATAGAGTTTAGGCCAACGAAGCCAGTCAGTCCTGGAGATTATATACATGGCAAACATGACCGCAAACAGTGTGGCAGGGGTACGAGCAGCATAGAAGATATTTTTGCCATCATTGTGCTTTATAAAATTTGCATAGGTTTCTTCAATTTCAGCCTCAAGCTGGTCCTGATAACGACGGCAGAATTCATCTCCACCCATTTTTTTTCACTGAACGAAACTGTTTAATCGCCACTTCCTTAAGATCCAGGTGTTTTCGCTCCAGATCTGAAGGTGCAATGTAAGGCTTGTCCCCACCACATACCTGTGCAGACAGTAGGACAGATTACATGCTGGAAATAAGTCATACCTGAAAGAAACTCCATCAGTGAAGTTAAACCATCTACATGGTTTAGTTTTGTTTGTAATACTACACACATCATCATAATCCACGCATTTCTTATATATTTAACTGACTCGGGCAAAATAAATTTTCCCAATTAACTATATATCAATAAAGACAAAAACAATTACACTACAATCTGTATTGATGTCAGCTGACCCAGCAATACACCAAAAAAGACTGCTGGGAAGAAAGTGGGTTAAGAGGTGTAACACATAAAAAGGTACTTGAATATTTGAATTAGCAAGCTTAACACAGAAATTGCTATTGGTCTTAGGACACTGTTACTAACATCAAAAGCTACTGATAATAGCACTCTGAATCATGTGTCAAAAAATATTTTAGTGCGGTCTATGTAATAACTTACATCCTGCGTTCTAACGATGGAAATTATAATCTTGTTTATTTTCAGTAGAGATGATAAAAGACAATTTGGGAATGATGTAACATGACAGTGTATAGGAGTATGAATTGGTTCAATGATTTTAAATATAAAAATCTTCTCACTCTAGTGCTAATATAAATGTTAGTCACAAACCTGCTCCATACTTTTGCAATAGATCTCTCTTGCTCCTGCCACTGCAGCAAGATTATTGGCTTCAGCTGTGGCCTAAAAATAAAATGTGCCAACTTTATGTGAAGTATCTGATGACTATAAATGCTGATTAAGACAATAAATTATGTACAGTGACCAAGTCTGAGAAAAATATTATCAACTTCCAGTTTTCCTTTCTAATGGAGGAAACACTAGTATAAAGCATAACTGCTTCTAATAGGACTACCTGACTAATTTTGTTTTGTTTAGATTTGTTAAAGTGAGTTTGTAGAATAGACCACATATGCCCAGGAAATTACAAGAGAATTAAATAAATACAGCCCTAAAATATGTCCCATCTCCAGGTGCAAAGAATTAAGAATTACTCATATGGTCCTTTCTCTCATAATCAGTATGACACAGGATACATTTTTAAATCCACAAAACTGTTTACTACATGGATTTTATGGGGAAAAAAAAAAGTTTAATCCACTATAAAACTAGGAAATTGCCCAAAGTAGCAATTTTTAAAAATATGAAATAGGTTAAAATAACATTGCCCCTAAAGAAAACTTTTTAAAAAAAAAAAAGAAAAAAAAAAAAACCATAGTCACTAGAAGTAGCTGTCACTCATTAAAATAAAGAGAAAATAAGCCTATTTCAAACAACATTCATTGTCAAAGACCCAGATAACAGAAGCAGCTTGGTTCAACAAAGCCCACATCAAGCTATCTTCTGAAACAGAAATTTTCCTACATTTCTTGAGCAACTGAAGACAAAGCACCAAGGACCTTCATTTCTATGAAGGTACTGTGTGTGTACAAGGTCTGCAATCTGTAGTTACAAAAACTCAAAAACTTCAGGATGCCTAAAGTATCTAAAATGTATTTGCATGCAAAGAAGCACCACCCCACTTCCAGCATTTCTCTCTAAAGCAGATTTTTTTTCTCCCTCATACATAAATGTATGTACAACGTACACACTACCTGAAGCATGGACTTTGGATGTGGAAGTTCCTCTCCTTGATAAATTTTAATGTAAGCCTAAAAATACAGAAAACTCATTATATTGATAGGTTATGCACTTTGGCTCCATATCCCCAAAGAAAAATCATTAGATAGAAAAATGATTCACATTATTAAAAGGAAAAGTTGAAGCTTTAAAAATCATATACTTTCATTCCAACAAAGTTAACCCTATTCTCAACATTATTAAAAATGTGTTGCTAGATAATAGCCTAGAGAAATATCTCTAAATATAACTTCAACTTGGCAGAAAAGTTGTTTCATATTTAAAATTATATATAAAATGCCATCTACTCTATGAAAAGAAATCCACAATTCTCTCCTACTGCCAAACTGCCAATGTGTCAAATAAATATGTAACAAAACATTTTAACTCAGTATTTTACTTTGTGGTTTAAGAGTAAGAAAGATGAAAATTTTTAAGTAAGTTCCATATAGGAATCTTTCATCTCAACTTTCATCTGACTCTTAAATTATTTCATAACTAAACAAAGACAGTATGAAAGTGATCAAGTGTCCATTAAATAACACAAAAATACCCTCTTTCATTAACTGTATTTTCCCATCCATCTACAGCTACTACAAATAATCACAACCCTCAACAGTGGCCTTGCTCTGGCAAGCACGTTATAAAAGCTAGAGAGCAGAAGGGGAAAAAAAAAATCTATGAATGATTTACTTGAGCTCAGAACCCACTTTTGATAACTTTCAAATGCTCTCAAGTATTCAGACTCTGAGAGGTTTTTTATGAGAACTCAAGATGTAGAATTACGCTCCCAATATCTATTATCATTTTCAAATGACAGAGTGGTATTATAATATTATGAACGGTTCTTCTCTGTATATCAGAGCTGGAGAAAAAGTAGGATAACTGTATAAACAAATAAAATCACTGTGTAGAAGTGTAGTCTGCTACAATCTTAAATATTCTAAAATACTGATACATCCAACTCAAGGCAAAAAAAAATTATAAATTTTACTTCATTGCTTTAAAATACAGATGAGAAATTTTTATAACATACAGATGAGTTTTAAGTCAACTATATTTCTAACTTACACAAAGTCATTTAATGTAAGCATTTTCCTACCTTAAAGTATTCTACAAGATCTCTACAAGTGACTTTAGATCCACTTATCTCTTTTTCTACCAAATTTTCTGGGGCAAGGAGCAATGGAACCAGATTTCGAAGCTCTCGTTTAAACTCTTCATCAATATCTGATGGGCATGAAATTAGTCAACATATTAGTAAAAAAAAAAAAAAGAAGTCACCATTGGTAAGAGTTAATGAGATTCTATTTTATAAAACAAGAGTATGATACTTAAGTATAGATTCATTTCAAAAACTCATCCAAACCTGTCATACTGACACATCTCCTAGGAAAAAATATGTCCCCCAACTCTAGTACCCCATTTTCTTCATCTTCCAATAATTCTGTCAGTTCAAATAATTAAAAAGCTGTGAACTATCGAAACAAATTCCACATCAAGTATTTTAAGTAAACTATCCTTTCCAAATAGTAGGCAATTCATGAAACTGTGTTAAATATTAAAACTAAATTTTGTTTTTCTAGCCATACTGTTAAAGTTTTGTTAATCCTCAAGTCTCCTGCTATCATGCTCAAAATAATCCTAAAACATACACAGAAAATTATACCATCACCCCGAAACAGACTTAAATCTAATTATATTAATACAATATATTGGTAATGCTTTTTAACAGACTGCAATCAGATGAAATACTGAAATGTTCTTAGCCTTCAGTATTTTTAGGACATCAGTGCTGAGCAACAGACATTAAAAATATGTTAATCAATATGCTAGGTGTTTGCAACAAACCAATGGAAAGCTAGGAAGACCGCAGACAGCACTACAATCACTTAATTTGTAACAATGCATCGAAATATCCTCCAGTGTAAGAGAAAGTTTAAGGAACCAAATATATATATGTATATATTATTTTTTTAACTTTCAGTCTCTAAAACTTGAGTTCTGATTTTAACAAGAATGGGAATTCCCACCTTTTAATCTCCCATCAAAACTAGGATTAGTTGCAACTTTAAGACCAGGATGTGGCAAAAGGAAGCAACCAAGATTTGAGAAACAATTGTGAATGTGCTTCCTTACATTCTGCAGCTCTTCATGTTGATTCTGTTTTACCTGGAGGTAGAAGGTGACAGGGTAAAGAAGCAAACAAGAGAAAAACAAAAAAAATTTTTTAAGTACACACACATACTCACAGGCATGCACAGTAATTCAAATGCTACTCCAGATGGGTGTTTTTTGACAATATAAAATTTTATTAAAGATCCATTTCTAACCATTTGGTAAGACCCACCTCCTCTCCTAAACCAAGAGATTTTTTTTCCCCCTGTTAGCTACCAAAGTGAAAGTCCAAGTCTGACTCTTTGAGACCCCATGCATTATATAGTCCATGGAATTCTCTAGACAGAATATTGAAATGGGTAGCCTTTCCCTTCTCCAGGGGATCTTCCCAACCCAGGAATCACCCATGTCTCCCACAATGCAGGCGGATTCTTCACCAGCTGAGTCACAAGGGAAGCCCATTAGCTACCAAGGATATGAATAAATACAAATAATAATTAATCATAATATCTAACACCAGAAAAACAGGTGTGACTGTGATTTATAAACCCGTCTTTAAAGTACTCATAATGGCAAAGAGAAAGCAAAGTACTAACCCGCCTATAAATAAAAAGGTCAGCCAATGAGCAAAACAACAGATAAAGTGAAAAACACCAGTGCAGTCTAAAGAACTTTAAAAATTCCAAAGAACCTTAAGATTTCAGCACTCATTCCAAATGATTATTTATGACATATGCTAGTCATCAGTTTTTTCAGACGAGAAACTGCTATGTATTTTCTGGAAGAATATACTATAGTTACATTTTTAGTAACTACTTATCTCAATATAATTCACATATTCCCTCCTAAACTCATCTCAAAAACCATTCTAAAATACATGTACTATTAGTAATCAACAAAACCTGGAAACTACCCAAATCTCCATTAAGAATAGAATGGAAAAACTATTGTTATTCTTACAATGGAATACTGAATACCAATGAGAATAAGTGAACTGAACTACATGCAACAATATGAACTAATCTCAGAAACGTAATACTGGGCAAAAGAAACTCGACACAAAAGAATACATACCATGTGTGATTTCTTTCATAAAAAGTCCAAAAACAAAGCCTCCTGAAGGTCTGAACAGCAATGAAGGGTTTGGGGACCAGAGGGAGTTAGTAGACAGAGGTGGGTGCTTCTGGGTCATTATATGGCTATGTTCAATTTGCACAAATTCATCAAAGTGCATACTTATGGTCTGTGTACTTTTCTGTATCACTTTAATAACGTATTTAAAAACCCCTTTGTCTTTGAAGTTCATAATTCTGAATTTAGTTAGTATGCCTAATGTACTTCATGTTAATTTCTTCTGAAAAAAACCAAAGAAAATGCTGATGAATGAAAATCTTTGACAGTCTAGGAAATGCCTTTCATATAATCTAAGAATAAGGATTTGGTTTTAATCCCAGTTTAGGATTAAGAAAAATTATATTATACCCTCAATCTTTGAATATGGTTGCAAAACTAAATGGATCCTTCCACAGGGAACAGACGAAAGTTTATTACCCCAAAGAAAGAAACTTCCTATTTATGAATAAAGGGATTTTTATATATCTTTTGTGGATGTCAGTAGGTGGGTAGTGTTTGACCTGAGCATTTCCATGGGAGGATACTTCTAGGAATCATGGTGGTGAGTTTATTTTCCAAGACTGCCCTGGTGAGGCATTTTGCATGTGTCAGAACAAGAGTCTGGATATTTGGGTCCTATTACAGTTACCAATAATTTGTTAAATGAAAGTCACTTTTCTGGGTTCCAGTTTTGAGGTGTGTGTGGAACTGTGATGTTGGGGAAGACTCTTGAGAGTCCCTTGGACTGTAAGGAGATCAAACCAGTCCATCCTAAAGATCAGTCCTGGGTGTTCATTGGAAGGACTGATGTTGAAGTTGAAACTCTGGCCACCTGATGTGAAGAGCTTACTCATTTGAAAAGACCCTGATGCTGGGAAAGATTGAGGGCAGGAGGAGAAGGGGACAATGGAGGATGAAATGGTTGGATGGCACCATTGACTCAATGGACATGGGTTTGGGTGGACTCCAGGAGTTGGTGATGGACAAGGAGGCCTGACGTGCTGTGGTTCATGGGGTCACAAATAGTCAGACATGACTGAGCGACTGAACTGAACTGTGTACAAATGCGATACTATAAATGTTTAAGATCCCTTTTCTAGCTCTCTATATGCTGCCACTCTATGAGACAATATTCCTTGGGAAGAAAGTCTTACATCATTTGTGTTCAACTAGATTATCCAGACTGTCTCAAATGTTCAGAAGCTCAGCTGGGCCAGAAAGAGACATGCATGTAATCTGAACAGATCAAAAGGTTAGTCTACTTCAAACTCTTATCCTGTGAATACTGATATATTGAAATGTCCCTTCAATATGTCTCTGGAGAGAAATGTCTGTCCCTTAATTTCTATTCAAGGGTATTTCTACTGTCCTCTTTCACAGGAGTGCTACCAATGTACACCTCATCAATTGTGTATGGGGTTACCCAGGTGAACCAGGGATACTCAATTTGTCCCAATCATACTTAGACATTGATCTAGGCAGCAGTCCAGGCAGCCCACTCCTTCACCTGACTTGGTGCTTATGCTCGCCTATCTCAGAAATAGGGACTTACCTGCAATCTCTTTTCAAGGAATTGTTTGCCACCTTCCAAACCATATGAATGTTCATAAGGATAACTCCAGTCTCGAATCAAAAACATTAACGTCTACAGAAAAGAGGAAAAACATAGATTTCTTATAAAATTTTAACAAAAATTACTTCCTTAACAACTGAAGCATCCCTTACTCCCCAGAAACAATCCTTATCAAAAGTTATAGCAACCAAATGGTTTACTACTACTCATAGTTATATCAAGAGCCTATTACATAAACCAGTAACTTCTATCTCAACTCTGGGAATTAACACCTAATTAAGAGAAATGTTATTAACTTCTTTAAGTAAAAATTCTAAGAATCAATCTATAATCATTTGTTCTATTTACTTTCTTGTAAATTGCTACTGTTAAGTTGGTGATGACCCTACCATAAATTAGTTTCAATTCCGCTGGATCTGTTGCTAAAAATGAGTCTGGCATAATGGCCTCATATCTTCAGAAATACAAGATGACAGCTTTTCATAGATAAATTTATTTTAATGATAAAATACTTGATTTACCTGAAATGGTTTCTGGTAGATTTCTTCCATTGCAAGTCTGCCGTATTCTGTAAATAACTATTAAATCAAATTATTTAAAATAATGCCCCCAAAGACGTTGAAAGAAGACATCTGTAAAGCTGTTCTATATCAGACCACTAGAGGTCAGGGCCTTTAAAATCATTTGAAAGCCAACCATTTAATTTTTAAGACCAAGTATACATTAAAATTTCTTTTAGTTAAGAAGTCATTATCTGTTTAAAATCATATAACAGTCAGTCTTCTTACAATATTATAGATTCTTGGTGTAAAGTAACAATAATGTAGGAATTAAATTTTCAATACTTTGGCATATATTCTTTGAGACATACATACTTGCAAGTGTTGAAGATCATCTTCCTGAATATTTTGAGACAAATTATATACCTGTTAAAACAGAATTTGGTTTTCATTAGTGCTTTACTTTGAATACCCAGCTGTGTATAACTTTGCTTCTGGAAATGAAGGCTATTTATACCTGAACACATATAAATGACTCGATCATTAACTAGTGATGAAAAGGATTTCTTTTTTCCTAACTATAAAACATTAAGGGGGAGCAGTGGTGGTAAACTATGTAAAAATCATGAATACATGCATATGGGGTCAAGAAAGCAGCAGACATTTTTTTTTAAGTATATGCAGTTACTTATATTGAACGTTTACATACTTACACTTATGTAGTAAGTTTCTTTAATGTTATGCCATGATCTTTTTTTTCTTAAGTATAGGATTTCCCCAACTATTTTTCTAAGTGAATTAATGTGAAGGGCATAGTTCTACAAAGATCAAATTCCTCCTTGGAGCATTCACTATAAATAGTTTATAGTTACTCATGGGTGCCTCAACTACCACTGACTCTAATATGATTATCTTTTTACTTACGCAAACTCAGTCTAAATAACAGGAAAATTTTTACTAGACTGTAGTAGCTGTTAAAAAAAAACAACAACAACAGCACAACAGTAGGTGGCACTCTTGCCCTTTCCACAAACTTTTAGGAGGCTTTCCAAGCCACACAGATCAGAGCTCATAATGGTAAATTAAGTAAGTATAAATATCAAATAGGCTAAGTTTTCAAACTGAATACAATGACATAATTTCTTGTATGCTAAGTCACTTCAGTTGTGTCCAATTCTGTGTGATCCTATCAACTACAGCCCGCCACGCTCCTCTGTCCATGGGATTCTCCAGGCAAGAATACTGGAGTGGGTTGCCATGTCCTCTCCACAGGATCTTCCTAACCCAGGGATTGAATCCGGTCTCCTGCACTGCAGGCAGATTCTTTACCATATGAGCCACCAGGGAAGGTCTTATAATGTCTTAAGTAATTTCTTAAGTGCCTTTGGTTGGATTTCCTTTGGTTGGACCTTTTTGCCTGTTTGAAAGAACCCCATTATATCGAAAAAAAAATCTAAAAATTGCTAATTTAAATACTGATCACATTTGAAAAGTAGCTTTTCAAAAGAATTATATTATACATTTTATGGCTTCTTTATTTGAAAATTACTAATATTTTTGCACATATTTTTGAAGGAATGTGAAAAATGCACAGTTTTCAAAAACAGAATTTTAGAACTAGAAGGAGCATTGAGGAGCATCTGAGGTGAGGTGAGGTGAAGTCGCTCAGTCGTGTCCGACTCTTTGCGACCCCATGGACTGTAACCTACTAGGCTTCTCCGTCCATGGGATTCTCCAGGCAAGAATACTGGAGTGGATTGCCATTTCCTTCTCCAGGGGATCTTCTCAACCCAGGGATCGAACCCAGGTCTCCCGCATTGGAGGCAGACGCTTTAACCTCTGAGCCACCAGGGAAGCATCTGACCCTAACTTTATTTTGTCCATGAGTAAAACTGAGACCCTTTGGATCCAGTTTGGGTCCAGAATCCTGTTTGCTTAGAAACATGGAGAACTCATGGCTCCTGATCCCTTTTCTCTCCTCAGACCCCAAGTCTGAGGAAGAAGCATTCAGCCGTCCACTGGGAGATGGACCAGTGTGACCTGGCATTCTGGAAGTGGAATGGTTTGGGTAGGGGCAGGGGAAAGGTAAGAAGAACTGGGTTTGAGAACTAATATCTATGGAGCATCATTCAGGGTACCTTCTGAAACCATTATACCCTAGAATGGAGCCACAAGTACCTCATCCATGCAGAATTTTAGAGACTTTGCAAAAATTCTGGAAAGTGCCAGTGGCCAATGGGAATTAAAGGGATGTGTCTTGGGACTGGAGCTGTGCTTAGGGAGGAGAATGAAAAGTCAGACTTGACTGCCTACCCACCATGCAGGCTTCTGAGTGGATGCAGGCAGCACCCCAGTGCCCCAAAATTCCACCATTAGGGATTGCTCCTTTTTGTGAGAGGGGCATGAAAGGCATTTGGAGAAGGAAATGGAAACCCTCTCCAGTATTCTTGCCTGGAGAATTCCATGGACAGAGGAGCTGGGCAGGCTACAGTCCATAGGGTCGCAAAGAGTCAGACACAACCGAGTGACTATCACTCACTCAAGCACTAGCAAGAAAGAAAAACTGGAGAGAAGATACACTAGGTCCAGTCCTTCTGAATCAGATCTTTTAAGAGATCACCTAGGCCACCAAAAGAGAAAAGTAGTAGGTGTCCATAGTTGCAGCCTCTGCTAAGAAATAACATATCTAAGAAAATAGGGTTACTCCAAATAGAGAACAATCTATTCTAACCACCAAAAAGTGCTGATCCAACTTAATCACTTGGAGGTCAAGAAAATAAACAGCCACTGTAAGCCAGCAAACTTAAAATGATTTTCTCAGCTAATTCCAAACAGGTACTTAAAAAGGAATTAATGATTGAGGTGATTAAACTCTATTTAAACTTAAAAACTAAGAGCATGACCAACCTATTCTCACTGATATGGGCCTTAGCATTTAGAAAATAGGTCCAGATCTTTTCACTGTCAGGGCCAGATTATAAACAGCAGAGAAAAGATTTGTTTACTGTAGATCATTAGTACTATACCATGTTGTACTTAATATACCACACTATACTTAACAAGATGCTCAACAATTATTTTTTGAAAAAATAAATGACAAAGGGATCAGTCTGTCATTAGCCTATCAATCATATAACTTAGGTAATAAGGAAGGACAGAAATCCGGCCTCAAGAATCAGGAAAGAAGCAATAATAAAAAATAATTTCAGGGACTTCCCTGCAAGTTCAGTGATTAAGACTCTGTGCTCCCAAGGCAGGAGGAATGGGTTCAATCCCTGGTTAGGGAACTAAGATCCCACGTGCCGGTCAGTGCGGCCTTGAAAAATAACAAAAAATTAATCTTTTTTATTATTTAGTTTACAAAGCGCTTTTTTATGCATTATCGCATTTGGATTTCATTTCTGACTGCACACAAAATCACATTATGAGACAGTCAAGCAAAGCAAGAATTTTCATTTTACAATAAGAAAATGGCTTTAAGTTTCCAAAATTAGGCCTCTCACTATCATAAAGTTAAATAAACAACAGAACACCACAGTGTAAATTTTAGGACAGAGAGCTTATAATTTAAAGCAAGTCAGAGTCAGCTAATCTGAAGGGCTATAATGTGATAATACAAACACAAAAATGTGGCTTCTGGTTGCCTCAGGAAAATGGCAGTTGTGCCACCCTGTAAGATCGGAGAAAAGAAAAAGAAGAACAAACTGGAAAAGAGAGATTCTGAGGGTCCCCAATAACATGATTTAGTTTGTAGAGACAGATATCTCCATCCCTATAATAAAAAGAAGCCCCTTCTATTTTATCTCATAATAATATCGAAAAGTTGTTTCCACTGACAGCTAGATACTTCGAATTGAGGAAGGAGATGGGAACTTTAATCGAGACTAGTCATACATTCCAGACACTAATGGAAAGCACAAAAACCAAGACACTGTGACGGTATCACCTATAATCTCTCATCAGTAAGAAATATTTCTTACCTCAGGAGAGGCACATACTTTTTAAAATATCTGCAAATATGTATCTTGAAACATCATCACCAGCTGGACCTAACCACCATACTTCAATAATTCTTTTTCAGCCAGAGAAGTATCAACCACAGATGAGCCCATAAAAGGGAAAGTAAAAAAATACAAAATGACCTGGGGTGGTTTAATTCAGTCCAATCAGTCTAAATTATACAGAAAAAAGATGGCCTAGCTCAAAGAGATTAGAACTTGACACTATACCAAACATAACTAGGGTATAGTGTAAGTGAAAAAAGAAAAGAATTTTACTTTTTTCTAAGTGAAACAGGTGCTATCCTAGATTATATAAACATCACTTAGGTTTCCTAAGTTAAATATGACCCAAGTTTATTATATAAACATACTTCCATTCATTCAAATAATCAAGTACTAGTTGCCATGCACATCAAGTAGAAAACTAAATTTAATTACTTGGTTTTGCTGTTTGGTTGATTTAGCCAAAAAATAAAAATATACTCCACATTTTACTGTATCTGGCAGCCACAGTATCAACTGAATATCCTTGAGTTCAATTAAGGATAATATACAACAATATATAGTCCTTAAAAAAAAAAGAGCACTGATGCTACAACAAAATACCAAAGACACTGGCTACTGGTTTGCTGCTTCCCTGCTAAGCACTTAAAAGTACGAAATTTCACATTGTAAGCTCAGACAGCAAGCACAGAAACGTAAGTGAGCAATAAGAAATGTAAATAGTTTCTCTCATTTTAAGCCTTCTTTTCTTCCATCAAATAGCATTCTGAGGAAGAGCAAAGGCATTAGAGTTCTGTCATACTAGAGCATCCTCGTGTCTCACCTGAACAGAACTAGTCATGGTGCTCAGAGCAAACACTGTGGCACAGTCCTTGATAGTTGACTGGCTATCAAAGGCACCCTGGGTATCCATTAGCAGCACAGCCACCTAGGAATGTACAAGTTTGAAATACTAAGTGAAAACTCACCAACAGTGACTTACAAAAGTCAAATATAAAACGGTTACCATAAATATCAGTAATTAAGTCAAGAAAAGTACATATCTCACACATTTTGACATAATAGTCCACACGTTTAAGTTATCAGATAATAAGAGTTCTGTGTTGTTTTGCTCAAGAAATAAGGAAGAAAAAATAGCTAAAAAAAAAAGAATTTTACTTTTGTTCCATTAGGTCTCTCGATCACAAATACTTCATTCCAGACTTGTATGCCTGTTGTTTCTCTTTCGCAACCACCTCGCCATGTAAAGCCAGTCAATGGTTCATTGTTTCCACCAATCCAACTCGGAGAATCCTGTTGAAATCAAGCATAAATATAAAATAAAACACACAAAAATAAGAACTCAAAAGGAATGTAGGAAATCACACACTCTTTACAACATTGTAAATCAACTACACTTCAATAAAAATTTTAGGAAAAAAATAAAGAAATCATCCACTCCTTATTTTATAGATAAGGACGGTACATCCAGGGAGATAAAATATACTGTAACATTAAACAAATAGTTACAAAAACGGTCCCAAATCCCACACCCTTCACAGAGGGACCTGAACCTTCTCAAATCTGCTCACATTTTCACACTCTAGGCTTCTAAATAAGTGGGGTCACATCCACTTTTCCCACTTTGAAAAGACTTCCTATGTTCAAAATCATAAAAATAAGATACCACCTATTTTGACACCTCCTTCTACAAAACCAAGTTCCAGACAGAATGACTGTCAAAACAGCACTGCTTTCTTAGAATAGCTTATAAAATGTTTTCACACTGCCTTAATTTTCTCTTTAAAAACATCAACTTTAAAACTAACCACAAGACTTGTATAAAATCTGATTCAAACAATCCAACTGTAAGTCTTTTCAAAACCAAAAGGGAAATCTGAATCCAGACTGGGTATTGTATTAGATGGTGCTAAGTTGGGGTAAAGATGATTGTGTGATGTAATAATGGCTTTGAGGTTGTAATAATAATAATAAAGTCTTATCTAGTTAAAATAAATAAATAAGTAAAAGGGCAGAGAGGAAAACAGATGAAATAAGACCAGGAAAATGTTGGTGGGTACACTGGAGTTCATTATACTACTCTACTATTTTAGGGTATATTTAAATTATTCTATAATAAAATGTTTTAGCACATACATTACAGGACTAAACTGTTGTAATATTATAAATTATATGAAATTTAATATACCATAAGCTAATTTGTCTAGAAAATTAAATCTAGAATATGATAAATGAGTTAACTTTGACATATATTAAGAGCCCTCTACTTTATACTTAAAGCCCATATACCCTTTTCTCAAAGTACCTCCCCTCACAGGAAAAATTCCTTTGTTTCAGAAATACTTCTAATAAGCTTTACTATATAATCCAAAATAGATAACAAAGCTCCAATTAGGGGTGGAGAAAGATATGTAAGGTAGACTTAATGAGGAAAAGGCAGGAGAAAAAAGTGTTGCCCAAATTATCACTACTTAACATGAAGATCAGTCTTAAACATCAGTGGACTTCCTGGTGGCTCAGATGGTAAAACACAAACCATCTATAATTATTATTCCACAAAACTCCATCCCCAGCAGTTACCAATCCTATCACTGACAAAATTCTCTTGGACTCTCTTCTTCACTTTCAGTATCTTCAACTTAAGACCCTCATCCTCTGTTGGTCACAAGGCTGACACACAGTACAACTCTATTTACACTATATACTACAGACCTGTGCTTCAAGAAGCACCCTTCACAGGATCAGAAGGTTAACAGTACACCCTAGATAAGCCCAATTATGGTCTTGCACTAACTATACTTTTAGATGCTCCAAATCACCTTGAACCTCCCTGTTGTACCCTCCAACCCATCCTTCCCAACTGTTCTCAACAAGAAATCTAAAATCATGCCATGGTCCCGCTAAAAAGCCATCCGTGGCTCCCCATTTCTTTACAGAACCATCTGGAGACCTGTTGTATACAATCACCTTTACATTCCCTATCTCTGCTCCTAAAGTCCCCCCCAACACACACCTCTTCCAATTTGTCCTACAACAAAAAAGGTCAATATTCCCAAATACATAGGTTGCTTAGCATCTCTGTACCTTTGCTCCATCTGCCCTCAGCCTAGACTGAGCGGGTGGTCAGGAAAAGAAACTCCGACTTTCCTGAGCTCTGAGAGCCTGTACTGACACTGCAGGCGGCCCCCTTTAAACGGCTCTGCACCGCAGCTCTTGTGTAAGTACTGCAAGCACGGGCTATAAACTCACTCTGATTCACAAAACTGTTTCTGCCAAGTGCCTTCCTTATTCTAGGTTCTCACAAGTAGCACCTCATTCCCCAACAATGGCAAACTGATATTTAATGAACTGATTCAACCTACACAAGTAACTTAAAAGAATTTACCCTATTAGAGAAATCTTTTATTCTACATATTACTTTACTTTTTTTCCCTATCTCTTCTATGAGAATTTAAGTTCCATGAAGAAAAAAAGTTTTTGTCATTTTTTTCCTCTCAAAACACAGGATAGTATCCCCAGAACATAGAATAGTGCCTAGCTCGCAGTAGGTACTCAAAATATTTGCTCAATAAATACATTAAATTTTTTAAATTAGTAAGCTTCAACATGTTCCTTTTTGCATATGGGTAAGAGAGATGGAAGAAATAAAATCCTTTCAATCACTGCTAGAAACAATACATGAATTAAGAGAGTAAAACTAAATTTTAAAAGTATAGATGACTGAAATCATAGGCTAAGTAAGATGCTTGTTAACCATAGTATCTCCAAAAGAACTTTAAAAAAAGAATTGGTGTCTCATTAAAAACAGATGTACTAACTATATATTACTCTTCTTGGTTTCCACTGTAATAGAAATGTTTACTGCATTGCTAGTGTTCAGTCACTAAGTCGCCCAACTCTTTGTGACTCCATCCATTACAGCACATCATGTTTCCCTGTCCTTCACTATCTCCTGGACTTTGCCCAAACTCATGTCATTGGGTTGGTGATGCCATTCAACCATTTCATCCTCTGTTGCCCACTTCTCCTCCTGCCCTCAGTCTTTCCCAGCATCAGAGTCTTTTCCAATGAGTCGGCTCTTCACATCAGATAGATGCGAGTACTGGAGCTCCACCTTCACCATTAGTCCTTCAATGAATGTTCAGGGTTGATTTCCTTTAAGATTGACTGGTTTGACTCCTTGCTCTTCAAGGGACTCTCAAGAGTCTTCTCCATCACCACAGTTCGAAAGCATCAATTCTTCAGTGCTCAACTGCAGCCTGCCAGGCTCCTCTGTCCATGTAATTCTCCAGGCAAGAATACTGTAGTGGTTACCATTTCCCCTCTAGGGTATCTTCCCAACCCAGGGATCAAACCTGGATCTCCTGCACTGCCGGCAGGTCCTTTACCGTTTGAGGCACCACAGCTTTGACTATACGGACCTTTGTCAGCAAAGTGACATCTCTGTTTTTTAATACGCTGTCTAGGTTTGTCACAGCTTTCCTTCCAAGGAGCAACCACCTTTTAATTTCATGGCTGCAATTACCATCTGCAGTGATTTTGGAGCCCGAGAAAATAAACTCTGTCAATATTTCCACTTTTTCCCCATCTATTTGCCATGAAGTGATGGGACTGGATGCCATGATTTACCTTTTTGAATGCTGAGTTTTAAGCCAGCTTTTTTACTCTTCTCTTTCACCCTCATCAAGAGGCTCTTTAGTTCCTCTGAGCTTTCAGCCATTAGAGTGGTATCATCTGCATATCTGAAGTTGTTGATATTTCTCCTGGCAATCTTGATTCCAGCTTGTGCTTCATCCAGCCCGGCATTTCTCATGATGCACTCTGAACAGAAGTTAAATAAGCAGGGTGACAATATACAGCCTTGACATATTCCTTCCCTAATTTTGAACTGGTCCATTATTCCACATCCAATTCTAACTGTTGTTTCTTGACCTGTACACAGGTTTCTCAGGAGGCAGGTAAAGTGGTCTGGTAGTCCCATCTCGTTAAGAATTTTCCAGAGTTTGTTGTGATCCACACAGTCAAAAGCTTTAGCATAGTCAATGAAGCAGAAGTACTAAACTGATCAGTCAATAAAAGAATGAGAGAAAAGGTAAATCAGAGAACCTAGGTAATTAAAACCAGATAAGTTTTGACATTTCAAAACATGAAATTAAGAAGTCTTGTTATTTCTCTAACATACTGAACACTGGTATATTTAATATAGTCATTCAACAAATATGTATTGAACCCCTACTGTGTGCCAGCCACTGTTCTAGATTCAAGGAAGAGAGCAGTGAAAAAGAACAAACATCTCTGCCCTCAGGAGCATGCTAATGAATCTGAGAAGGAGCCTCACTCATAACAGATACTGTCTGCTGTCATAAGTTAGCAGAAGTAAACTTAAGACCCTGAAGAACAGTAACCTGATATGGGGTCACGAAGAGTTGGACACGACTGAGCGACTGAACTGAACTGATACCATTTATTAATACAGGGACAAAAACTAAAAATTTCAAAAATTATCATAATCCTCCAGTTTAAAAAAAAAAGCTTACTGAGTAAGTCCCAGTTGCAAAAGGCTTCTCAGCTGGAAAGACTTGAACTTTGAATGTAGTCAAATATTATAGTGAATAAACACAAATCCTTGCCAAAAAGACTCACCAATATAATTATCAACAATAAAGAATCCCTACCTGCTCTAAACAATAAGAAACAAATTCTTATTTCACCATAGGAAAGGTAATATTCTCTAGCAACAAAGTGAAACCAAAGCTAGGCAAATCTGCACACTGAGTTGGTGGTCCAGCCAGGTCTCCTCACTTCAACAATGGGCAGGCCAGAAGACAAAGGTGCACCGAGAAGCCATAACAACTCAACACAGCTATAAGGAAAACGGACAGAAGGATGAAATTAAAGACCCAAGTAGCTGTGCAACAAAACGGCAGCTCCTTCCAAGCTATGTAGCATTCCCCATAAAAACATAACAGATAAAACTCTTAATCTGTATAAACTAGTACCTAACTTAGGAGGAAGGTTATTAACAGCAAACACCCAAAAGATAGAATAAGCTAATATTAACATTCTGACCACCAAGCATAACTTAAAGAGTTTTCATTTGAATATGTAAGAATACTCTCCAAGTCCTAGAGCAAATTAAGAAACATTAGACTTTGAAAACAATTTTAAAACTGTCTAACATCTTACCCATCTCCTCATCCAACTCTTTCGTTTTGGGGCTGGAGAGACAGATAACATAATGACTGACCTAAGTCACAAGCTCAGACAAAGAACAACTATATCAACTTAGCTACACGCTAAAGAAGAATAAGTTTAAATAATCTTTTTTTCTTATGATTCTTCCAGGTGACCTTGACCTGGAAGACACGCTTAGTAAAATAAGCCAGATACAAAATAACAAAATTGTACGATTATACTTACATGAAATATCTAGAGTATTTAAACTCATAGAGACAGAAAGTGGAAAAGCAGTTATCAGGGGCTGGAGGAAAGAGTTTATTGTGTACAGATCTTCAGCCTGGGAAAATGAAAAAGTTCTGGAAATGTATTGGTGGTGATGACTGCACAATAATATTAACAGTCTTTATGCCATTAAATTGTACACTTAAAAGTGACTAAAAAGGGAAATTGTTATGCATTTTTTAACCACAAGTTTTCAAGTGTACTTAAGTGCTACTAGAACAAGAAAGGGAAAACACTTCTAGTTTGGTGTTGAGATATGATTTTATAGCCTTCCACCAGACTTCTGGTCTCAGTGCTCCCATGTATAAAGCTAATGTAAAAAAGCGTATCAGCCTCACACCAAGAAAAAAGCTCAACATGAAAATCAATGACCTTTCTTTCTTTGATAAGAGAATCAGGGTCACAGGGCAAATTGCACACTGAACTCTGGAGAGAGGCCAATACAAAGAACTGCAACCTGAAAGTCAGTTTAACCAGAAGGAGAAACTGCTAGAGCAAAGTGAAGAAACACTTACATTAATATGGACAAACTGCTGGAAACTAAAAGAAACTAGCCTGAGACCTAAGAGCTCCCGTGGAGGTTCATTTTTACCACAAGAAGTTCCCTGAGGTTCTCTCTGTTTGTTTTGAACCTGCCACATGGTTTGCAGAATCTTAGTTCCTTGACCAGGGATTGAACCCAAGCCATGGGAGTGAAAGCGCTGAGCCCTAACGACTGGACCACCAGGGAATTCCCTGCAACCATTTTCAAACACACACAGGGGCAAGTAAGCCCTGAGAGCAGTCCCCACTAACAAAGGCCAGCCCTTCAAAGCAAACTACCTGATCAGAGCTTTATCTAACCCTGGCAAAGTCCAATTGATCAACTCCAGTTCCCTCTAGCCTTCCTGTTTCAAGCAAAGGGAGAAAAAAATTTCTGAAGGTCATAGCCCAGGGACTCAGGTCCACTTACAAAACTGAGATTTAATAATAAAATGATAAAGCTCTCCTCACACATACATTAACACCACTTCAATCAATGGATTACAACTGACACAGCGGCAAGACACAGATTCTATTTAAGGAGTTCTTAGGGAAACGCAAGGACAATGGAGGGGAGAGAATATTGAAGTCTCTGGGATATAAAGCACCAAACACTAAACACATCTCTGAGCTAGAACTAGATTAACATAAAACTTCATAGTAAAACCTTAACTCTCAGTTCCTATTTTCTGATACTTCATGTCTGATAAGTACAGTTCAGTTCAGTCGCTCAGTCATGTCCGACTCTTTGCGACCCCATGAATCGCAGCACGCCAGGCCTCCCTGTCCATCGCCAACTCCCGGAGTTCACTCAGACTCACGTCCATCGAGTCCGTCCGTGGTGCCATCCAGCCATCTCATCCTCAGTCGTCCCCTTCTCCTCCTGCCCCCAATCCCTCCCAGCATCAGAGTCTTTTCCAATGAGTCAACTCTTCGCATGAGGTGGCCGAAGTACTGGAGTTTCAGCTTTAGCATGAGTCCTTCCAAAGAAATCCCAGGGTTGATCTCCTTCAGAATGGACTGGTTCGATCTCCTTGCAGTCCAAGGGACTCTCAAGAGTCTTCTCCAACACCACAGTTCAAAAGCATCAATTCTTCGGCGCTCAGCCTTCTTCACAGTCCAACTCTCACATCCATACATGACCACAGGAAAAAACCATAGCCTTGACTAGACGGACCTCTGTTGGCAAAGTAATGTCTCTGCTTTTGAATATGCTGTCTAGGTTGGTCATAACTTTCCTTCCAAGGAGTAAGCGTCTTTTAATTTCACGGCTGCAGTCACCATCTGCAGTGATTTTGGAGCCCCAGAAAATAAAGTCTGACACTGTTTCCATTGTCTCCCCATCTATTTCTCATGAAGTGATGGGACCAGATGCCATGATCTTAGTTGAACTTGAAGCCAACTTTTTCACTCTCCACTTTCACTTTCATCAAGAGGCTTTTAGTTCCTCTTCACTTTCTGCCATAAGGGTGGTGTCATCTGCATATCTGAGGTTACTGATATTTCTCCTAGCAATCTTGATTCCAGCTTGTGTTTCTTCCAGTCCAGGGTTTCTCATGATGTACTCTGCACAGAAGTTAAATAAGCACGGTGACAATATATAGCCTTGACATACTCCTTTTCCTATTTGAAACCAGTCTGAGGTTCCATGTCCAGTTCTAACTGTTGCTTCCTGACCTGCATACAGATTTCTCAAGAGGCAGGTCAGGTGGTCTGGTATTCCCATCTCTTTCAGAATTTTCCACAGTTTATTGTGATCCACACAGTCAAAGGCTTTGGCATAGTCAATAAAGCAGAAATAGATGTTTTTCTGGAACTCTCTTGCTTTTTCCATGATCCACTGGATGTTGGCAATTTGATCTCTGGTTCCTCTGCCTTTTCTAAAACCAGCTTGAACATCAGGAATTTCACAGTTCACATATTGCTGAAGCCGGGCTTCCTCATCAAAAGGTGAGGAAAAACAGACTGATGAGACAAAGCAACCAGAGAATCAAACTCAAGTATGATGTAGATTTTGAAATATTAGACAGGAAATTTAAAGTAACTAAGGTAAATATCATAAAAGCTCTAATTTTAAAAGTGGAAACCGTGCAAAAACACGTAATATAAGCAGAGAGATAGAAACTCTAAGATTAAAGAATCAAAAGAAAATGCTAGATAGAAAAAATACTATTACAGAAATAAAGAATACCTTTAATATACCTGGGCTTTCCTTGTGGCTCAGCTGGTAAAGAATCCGCTTGCAATGCAGAGACCTGGGTTCAATCCCTGGGTTGGGAAGACCCGCTAGAGAAAGGAAAGGCTACCCACTCCAGTATTCTGGCCTGGAGAATTCCATGGACTGTATAGTCCCTGGGGTCATAAAGAGCTGGACATGACTGAGCGACTTTCACTTTTAATCTACTTATCCACAGACTGGACACATCAACAAAAGAATCAGTCAACACAAACATGTATCAACAGAAACTTCCCAAACTGAAATGCAGACAAAAGGGACAATAACAGAAGAGACTATTCAAGAACTGTGGGACAATTATGCTGCTGCTAAGTCACTTCAGTCGTGTCCGACTCTGTGCGACACCATAGACGGCAGCCCACCAGGCTCTGCCGCCCCTGAAATTCTCCAGGCAAGAACACTGGAGTGGGTTGCCATTTCTTCTCCAATGCAGGAAAGTGAAAAGTGAAAGTGAAGTCACTAAGTCGTTTCCAACTCTCAGCACCCCATGGACTGCAGCCCACCAGGCTCCTCCATCCATGGGATAATTATAAGAAACGTATAAATAGGTATGGCTTCCCTGGTGGCTCAGTGGTAAAGAATCTGCTTGCAAGCAGGAGACATGGGTTCAATCAATATACAGAAAGGTATACTGGAGGAGGAGATGATGGCAACCCACTCCAGTATTCTTGCCTGGAAAAGCCTATGGACAGAGGAGCCTGGTGGGCTATAGTTATAGTCCATGGGGTCATAAAGAGTCGGACACGACTGAGTGACTAAACCAGTAAATAGGTATAATGGGAATACCAGAAGAAGAAGGGGAAAAAGCATAAAAGAAACATCAGAAGTAATCAATTCAGTTCAGTCACTCAGTCATATCTGATTCTGCCACCCCATGGACTGCAGCACACGAGGCTTCCCTGCCTACCACCAACTCCTAGAGCTTGCTCAAACTCATGTCCATCAAGTCAGTGATGCTATCCAACCATCTCACCCTCTGTCAGCCCCTTCTCCTCCTGCTGCTGCTAAGTCGCTTCAGTCGTGTTCGACTCTGTGCAACCCCATAGACGGCAGCCTACCAGGCTCCCCCATCTTGCCTTCAACCTTTCCCAGCATCAGGGTCTTTTCAGTGAGTCAGTTCTTCACATCATGTGGCCAAAGTACTGAAGTTTCAGCTTCAACATCAGTCCTTCCAATGAATATTCAGGAGTGATTTCCTTCAGGATGGACTGGCTGAATCTTCTTGCAGTCCAAGGGACTCTCAAGAATCTTTTCCAACACCACAGTTCAAAAGCATCAATTCTTTGGTGCTCAGCTTTCTTTATAGTCCAACTCTCACATCCACACATGACTACTGGAAAAACCATAGCTTGACTAGACAGACCTTTGTCAGCAAAGTAGTATCTCTGCCTTTTAGTATGCTGTTTAGGCTGGTCATAACTTTTCTTCCAAGGAGCAAGTGTCTTTAATTTCATGGTAATAATGGCTGAGAATTTTCTAAAATTAATGACAAATACTAAAGAACAGATCTAAGACAATCAGATAACACCAAACAAGATAAATACCAAAAGATCTATACCAGGCATATCACAGCCTAACTGCAAAATGACAATGAATAAAAGGAAATCCTAAACAAAATCAAAGACAAAAACACTTATATCTACAGAGGATCAAAGAACAATAAGAATCACTTTGGACTTCTAGTCTGAAACCATACAAACAGGAAGAAAATGGAATGAAATATGTAAAGTGTTAAAAGAAAAAAAACCACCAACCTAAAATTCTGTATCCAGTAAAGTTATCCTACAAAAGTGAAGGAGAAATAAATTCTTCCTCAGATAAAAAATGAAGGATGTTGTCACCAGTACACCTGCCTTGCAAAAAATGTTAAAAGTTCTTCACAAAGAAAGAAAATAATAACACTGGAAACTCAGATATATATATAAAAGAATATCAGAGCAAGACAAGAAAATCTTTTATTCTTCCCTTAATTCATCTAATAGACAAGAGCATGTCCAAAGTTCTAATTGCAACAATGTATTAGGTGATTATGGTACATATAGAGAGGAAATTAACAACATAAGGTCTAGCAGGGAGGCACTGGGAATACCCTGTCATAAGGTACCTGTACTACCCATAAAGCAGTATAGTAATATTCTAAAAGCAAACTTAGATCACTTGTAAATGTATATTGCAAACTCCAGGCAATTTATTTTAATGTTTAAATAAATAGATACACTAAGAAAGAACAGAATGTGGAATCATAAAATAGTCAATTAAAGCTAAAGAAGGCAGAAAAAGAGAATAAAAAAGAACGAACAAGTATAACAAGTATCAATAATCACTTCAGACATGCATGACTGAAATAAACCAATTAAAGGGAAAAAACTGTCATTGGATTAAAAATAAATCCAACTATCTGCTGTCCACAAAAAAAAAAAACCAGTTTAAACATAAAGAAAAGGAATGGAGAAAGATATACAATGCTGCTGCTACTGCTGCTGCTTCTAAGTCACTTCAGTCGTGTCCGACTCTGTGCGACCCCATAGACAGCAGCCCACCAGGCTCCCCTGTCCCTGAGATTCTCCAGGCAAGAACACTGGAGTGGGTCCAATGCATGCTAACACTAATCAAATAAAAGCTAGAGTAGCTATACTAATTTCAGACAGAGGTGACATTAAGACAAGGAAATTATCATTATAAAGAGCAGTAATTCATAATGATAAAAGGAGTCATTTCTCCAGAAAAACTTGACAATTTTCAATGTGCTTAATAAGAAAGCATCAAAATATATGAGGCAAAAACTGAATTCCAAGGAAAAACAAGAAAATCCTTTACTACACTTGGAGACTTCAACACCCCTCAATCAGTAATTGACAGATCCAGAGACAAACTATCAGTTCCCTGATAGTACAGTTGGTAAAGAATCCGCCTGCAATGCAAGAGACCCTGGTTCGATTCCTGGGTGGGGAAGACCCACTGGAGAAGGGATAGGCTACCCACTCCAGTATTCTTGGGCTTCCTTTGTGGCTCAGCTAATGAAGAATCCACCTGCCATGTGGGAGACCTGGGTTCGATGACTGGATTGGGAAGATCCCCTGGAGAAAGGAAAGACTACCCACTCCAGTATTCTGGCCTGGAGAATTCCATGGACTATACAGTCCATGGCTGCAAAGAGTCGGACATGACTGAGCGACTTTCACTTTCAAGGATACAGCTGAACTAAACAGCACCAACATTCAAGCCGATCTAACTGACCTTATAGAATCCTTCATCCAACAACGGAATACACATTCCTCTCAAGTCTCATACGGAACATTCCCCAAAATAGAACCCTGAACAAATCATACAAAGCATGCTATCAGAACACAAATGAATTAAACTAGAGACCAATAATGTAAATATAGCTGGAAAACCCCACAATAGTAGGAGTTTACACAACACACTTCTAAATAACACACGGGTCAAAAAAATCCCAACAGACATTTTTAAGTATTTTGAACTAAATGAAAATGAGAAAAACAACTTATGAAAACATGTGAAATGCAGTGACAGCAATGATTAGAAAAGAATTTATAGAACTGGGTGCACATATTAAGAAAGAAATCTAAAACCAAAACTAGAATAATAATTTAACCTAAAGAAGGAGAATAAAATTACAGCAGAAACCTTAATAACACTGAACACAAGAAAAAAGGATATCAAGACAATAGGGAAAAAAAAAAACCAAAGCTGGTCCTTTAAAAGATCAATAAAATTGTTTTGAGAGAGAAAAGATAAAAATATCAGAAATGAGAGGAGTCAAAACTACTAATTTCATGGACTTTAGAGAGATAATAAAAGAATATTAAGAACAATTCTATGCCCACAATTTTGATAACTGACTTGAAGTGGACTGATTATTTCTAAGATATAACCTACCAAACTCACATGAGAAAAAAACACATCTGAATAGGTCTGTATCTACTAATGAAATTTAATCAACAATTAATAATCTTCAAAAAAGAATGAATTAAGTTCAGACAGTTTCCCTGTTAAGTTCTTCCAAACATTTAAGGAAGCAATGATACTAGTTCTCTCTAAACTTTTCCAAGACATAGAAGCAGAGGGAATATTTCCTAATTCATTCTATGAGGCCAGTGCTATCTTAATATCAAAACCAAATGAAGACATTAAGAAAAACTAAAGACCAATATATTTCAGGAATATAGATGTAATAATACTCAACAAAACACTAGAAAATTGAATCCAACAATATATAAAAAGAATTATATACCACAACTAAGTGGACACTTCTAGGAATGCAAGGCTAACTCAACATTCAAAAAAATTAACATGATCCATTTCACTGAACACGTGAGAGAGTTCCAGAAAACCATCTATTTCTGCTGTACTGACTATGCCAAAGCCTCTGACTGTGGATTACAACAAACTGTGGAAAATTCATAAAAGAGATAGGAATACCAGACCACCTGACCTGCCACCTGAGAAATCTGTATGCAAGTCAAGAAGCAACAGTTAGAACTAGACATGGAACAACAGACTGGTTCCAACTTGAGAAAGAAGTACATCAAGGCTGTATATTGTCACCCTGCTTATTTAACTTATATGCAGAGTATCATGAGAAATGCTGGACTGGATGAAGCACAGCTGGAATCAAGATTGCCAGAAGAAATAGTAACTTCAGATACGCAGATGACACCACCCTTATGGCAGAAAGCGAAAAAGAACTAAAGAGCCTCTTGATTAAAGTGAAAAAAGAGAGTGAGAAAGTTGGCTTAATACTCAACATTCAGAAAATTAAGATCATGGCATCAGGTCCCAATCACTTCATGGCAAACAGATGGGAAAACAACGGAAACAGTGACAGACTTTATTTTGGGGGCTCCAAAATCACTGCAGATGGTGACTGCAGCCATGAAATTAAAAGACGTTTGCTCCTTGGAAGAAAAGTCATGACCAATCTAGACAGCATATTGAAAAGCAGAGACATTACTTTGCCAACAAAGGTCCATATAGTCGAGGCTATGGTTTTTCCAGTAGTCATGTATGTATGTGAGAGTTGGACTATAAAGAAAGCTGAGCACTGAAGAATTGATGCTTTTGAACTGTGGTGTTGGAGAAGATTCTTGAGTGTCCCTTGAACTGTAAGGAGATCCAACCAGTCAGTCGTAAAGGAAATCAGTCTTGAATATTCATTGGAAGGACTGATGTTAAAGCTGAAGCTCCAATACTTTGGCCACCTGATGTGAAGAACTGACTCATTTGAAAAGACCCTGATGTTGGGAATGATTGAAGGCAGGAGAAGGGCCCGACAGAGGTTAATGGCATCACCGACTCAATGGACGTGAGTTTGAGTAGGCTCCAGGAGTTGGTGACACATAGGGAAGCCTCACATGCTGCAGTCCAGGGGTCATGAACAGTCAGACACAACTGAGAGACTGAACTGATCAAATCAACAGACTAAAGAAAAACCATATGATCACATGAATAGATGCAGAAAAGACATCTGACAAAATCCAACATCCATTCACGATTTAAAAAGCAAACAAAAACTGTCTTAGCACACTAGAAAGAGAGAACTTCCTGAACCTAACAATATCTCTAAAAGAATTCTACAGCTAACATCATACACAGTGGTGAAAACCTGTGTTTCTCCCTAAAGGTTAGGAAAGCAATAAGAAGACATGCTCTTATCACCTGTATTCATCATTGTACTGGAGATTCTAGCCAGGTCAATCAGCCAAGAAAAAGAGATAAGAGGTACTCAGATTGGAAGGGAAAAAAAGAAAACTATATTTACAGATGACATGGTCTTATATATACAGAAACATTTTAAAAGTCCACTAAAAAGCTATTTGAACGAATAAATGAGTTAAACAAGATTTCAGGATAAAAGATCAACATAAAAATATCAATTGCATACTTACAACCTGAAAATGAAATTAAGAAAACAATTCTATTTGTAACATCATCAAATGAGGAGTAAATTTAACAAAAGTATAAAAATACAAACTACAAAACATTTTACCCCCAAGCTGGATTTATTTATTTAAAGACGACTCACATAAACGGAAAAACATGCCATGTTCAAAGATCAAAGTGCTTAATATTCAGACAACATTACCCAAACTAATCTTTTAGATTCAATACAATCACCAACAGAATCCCAACTAACCTCCCATATAAAATGACAGGCTAAGTCCAAAATACACACTGAATTGCAAGGGACCTAGAACACTCTTGAAAAAGAAAAATAAAAAATAAGAGAACTCATTTCCTGTTTTGAAAACTTACTATAAAGCAACAGTAATCAAGACATTCTAGTACTGGCATAAGCATAGACCAACACAATAGAATTGAGAGTGCAGAAATAAAGTCATATGTCTATGACCAACTGTCAACAAGGTGTCAAGAGCATTCAATGGGGAAGTAGCCTTTCCAACAAACGGTGCTGGGACAACTGGATAAGCACATCCAAAAGAATGAAGCTGAACCCTTATATCATACCATTATCATTCATTATTACATATTAATGTACTATATATATAATTAGTAAAAATATACTAAATTAACAAAGTGATAATTATAGGATTAGTCATAAGCCAAAGGTAGAGACAACCCACTAACAATGAGTGGATAAAGAAAATGAGTTATATTTATATAACAGAATATTATTCATTCTTAAGGAAGGAAGGAAGCACCAGTAATGCTGTAGCATGTAAACATTTAAAACATTATGCTAAGTGAAAGAAACAAGTCACAAAAGACAACATACTATATGACTTCATTTATATGTAGGCCCAGAATAGGCAGAATCAGAGAGACAGAACATACGATTACAGCTCCTCAGGGCAAGAGGCTGGGAGAAGAGGTTATAGGGGATCGGTGGGTGAACAGCTTAAAAGGTACAGGACTTCATACTTATCATTCTGAGGTGATAAAAATGTTCTAAAATTTATTGTGATGATGATTATACAACTGTGAATATACTAAAATAATGGGACTATATATTACAGGTTTCAAGTAGATGAAATTATATATTATATGTGAATCGTACTTCAATAAAGCTATTACAAGAAAAACAAAGTACCAAATACACTTAGTACATGACCTTAACAAGAGACTCCCAGTCATACAAAAACCGACCCTATAACACTACAGAAGTAAGTCTAAGAGGAAAAAGAATGGTCCACTGGCAGTTCTGTTAACTGTCCATATACTACCGCAATGTGGCATAAATTCTATCATTTTAACTTGCATCTTGACAAAAGGATTACGGTGAACGTTCTCTAAAGCATCTATAGAAAATACACCCTATTAACTATAAAAAGAAACATGGCAAGAAAAAAAATGTTTTAAAGAGTGAGAAAAAGAAATCTTGAACTAGAACTCATGAGCCAAACATCGAAACTGTCCCAGGGAGACTAGGGGAATGAAGCAGGGAGTTAATCACTTAAAACTTCTTTCTCCTCAAAAAAAGTTAGTATTAAGGAACTTAAACTCTATAAAACTGTTTTAACTCCCCAAATGTTTTAAAGCTGGTGTTTGAGTAATTAGTGCTTATGTATAACAGTATATTACTTGAGATATTCTTCAAAAAATGACCTCATAAAGTCAATTATTTTAGAGAAAGTAAATTTTAGAGAACAAATACTTTGGAATAGAAAGAGGTCTACTGGAAAAAATAATGCTCTCTCAAGTACAAAACTGAAATAAGCGATACCTTTGCTATCACAAAACAGGCAGTACATACATTTGGAGCTTAAAGCTAGAAAGGTATTTCAAAGCCTGACAGATGACAGAACATTTTCAGGGAATAGACTCAGAAATGCAACCAAGAAAGGCCCTCCTAAAACATGGCAATAAGGACTTCGAACAATACATTATTGTAGCCTCTTCCATGTCATCTGTTTCTGATTCCTCTGGCTTTGGCAACATTTGGTGAAGCCTTCTAATTGAAATTACACTAATTTTAAATCTACATATGAAAGAACAGAAATATACAATTCAGAAATCAAGGGGGGAAATCTAATATGCTAACAGAAAGAAAGTAGTCAATAGTCCACATAACCTCTATACCCAACTCTTTAGTGTATTTTCAGCAGACAAAATAAAATAAGCCCACCAATTTTTATTTTTCCTTACTGAATCTTAAAACTCTGACAAAGTTCTGCCTGCTTCTTACAGAAGCAAAAATAGTAACAATATCAAATTTTCAATTTTAGCAGTTTGTTACATAAGTTATATTCAGTGTATCACTTGGAATAGGTGAAATGTTCAAAAGCAAATTCAGTTAAAGTAATAATTAAATGAATAAGCTAAACTTCTACATCAAATCTGGCAATTTTATGAGCATATGAACCTGAACATAGTGATGCCTTAAAATTTTTAAAATGCACATCTATCAGAATGGCTAAACGACAGTATTGTTTTATAAACTGTAAAGGAACTGTAAGTCTTTTCACATCGCTGATGGAGTACAAAATTGGTAAAATCACGACTGAAAAATTTTGATCCTAACATTCCTACTCCTGGGTATAAACTCAACAGAAATAAGTGCTTACATCACCAAGACTTTTATAAGAACATTCATTATAGCTTGATCCATAACAAACAAAAATTACAAACAATCCATAAGTCTGTCAATTCAGTTCAGTTGCTCAGTCATGTCCGACTCTCCACAACCCCATGGACTGCAGCTTGCCAGGACTCCCTGTCCATCACCAACTCCCAGAGTTTACCCAAACTCATGTCCATCTAGTCAGTGATGCCATCCGACCGTTTCATCCTCTGTCATCCCCTTTTCCTCCCGCCCCTAATCCTTCTCAGCATCAGGGTCTTTTCAAATGAGTCAGCTCTTTGCATGAGGTAGTCAAAATATTGGAGCTTCAGCTTCAACATCAGTCCTTCCAATGAACACTCAGGACTGATCTCCTTTAGGATGGACTGGTTGGATCTCCTTGCAGTCCAAGGGACTCTCAAGAGTTTTCTCCAATGCCACAATTCAAAAGCATCAGTTCTTCAGCACTCAACTTTCCTTATAGTCCAACTCTCCACATCCATACTTGATTACTGGGAAAACCTTAGCCTTGACTAGACGGACCTTTGTTAGCAAAGTAATGTCTCTGCTTTTAATATGTTGTCTAGGTTGGTCATAGCTTTCCTTCCAAGGAGTAAGCGTCTCTCAATTTCATGGCTGCAGTCACCATCTGCAGTGATTTTGGAGCCCCCTCCCCAAATTAAAGTCTGCCACTGTTTCCATTATTTCCCCATCTATTTGCCATGAAGTGATGAGACCAGATGCCATGATCTTCGTTTTCTGAATGTAAGTTTTAAAGCCAACTATTTCACTCTCCACTTTCACTTTCATCAAGAGGCTCTTTAGTTCTTCAATTTCTTCCATAAGAGAGGTGTCATCTGCATATCTGAGGTTATTGATATTTCTCCCAGCAATCTTGATTCCAGCTTGGGCTTCATCCAGCCCAGCGTTTCTCATGATGTACTCTGCATGTAAGTTAAATAAGCAAGGTGACAATATACAGCCTTGACGTACTCCTTTCCTGATTCGGATCCAGTCTGTTCCATATCCAGTTCTAACTGTTGCTTCCTGATCTGCATATAGATCACTCCAGGGGGCAGGTCAGGTGGTCTGGTATTCCATCTCTTTCAGAATTTTCCACAGTTTATTGTGATTCACAGTCAAAGGCTTTGGCATAGTCAATAAAGCAGAAACAGATGTTTTTTTGGAACTCTCTTGCTTTTTTGATGATCCAGTGGATGGCAATTTGATCTATGGGTCCTCTGCCGTTTTTAAAACCACCTTGAATTTCTGGAAGTTCATGCTTCACGAATTGCTGAAGCCTAGCTTGAAGATTTTGAGCATTACTTTACTAGCATGTGAGATGAGTTTAACTGTGCAGTTGTTTGATCATTCTTTGGCATTGCCTTTCTTTGGGCTTGGAATGAAAATTGACCTTTCCAGGCCTATGGTTCTTCATCCAATGAAATACCACTCAGCAATTAAAAAAACAATTACTGATACATGAAACAATATGAATCTCTTAAGTGAAAGAAACCAGACACAAGTGCACACTTTATGATTACATTTATATGAATTTCAAAAGTAGACAAAACTGACTGATGGTGATTTAAGTCAGAATAGCAGTGGCTCCTGAGAGCTGGAAATAGTAGTAACTAGGAGAAAGAACAAGAGAGCCTTCTGGAGTGCTGAAAGTGCTGCTTTTCTTTATCTGACAGGCAGTGGTCACAGAAGTATAACTCAATAATAATTCACTGGCTGTACGAAGGCTTACCTACTTTGCTATATTTAACTTACAACACAAAATAATAATAATAAAGTGACCCTAGGAAGAAACTTATAAAAGCATTATTCTTCCTCTAAATACACTTCTTTCTTAGAAAGCACAAGAAACCAAGTTTTTTTCACAGATTAACATTTCCAAGTCTTAATCTCAGATATTACTAGCCTTAGAGAAAAAAGTGAAACCAAGTTCAACATCCCATATACTGATCCTGATATAGTTGTGCTTTTGGCAAATTATATGTAGCAGTACATATAATCCTTAAAGACAGTTCCTACTCTTGACCTCTGGAAGAAGTTCTGGGAGCAGCTCTTAAAATGGAAAAGAATAAAACTATAGATAACTCCCCTTAAAGTGCCACTAGAAATTATGATATAAACAGAGTCAAAACTCTTACTTATTAAGCACAGATACCAGTGGGCAGCAAGAAAAGTTATCAGGCATGTACTCCTGTCAGTCTATTTCAATTTCTCAAGTAAACACTTAAAAAGAACTGAGTATAAGTATATAAATGGACCAAACATCATCTTACATAACAGTTTTTAGAATAAAGGCTCTGGCATCAAATTGCCTGGCTTGGAATCCCAGCTGTGCCACTTACTCTGAGTTTCATTCTTCAACTCTAAGCTGAAGTACTAATACAACTCCATAGTATTACTGTGAATACTGAGATGATACCTATTAAATGCTTAGTAATCAGAATACCCAGAAATCAATAAAGATTCAAAAACTGTTACGTGAAAAGATAACATGTGCCTCCTCATAGAAGAAAATATCATCTATGAAATGCTCTTGCCAAAAAGTTAAATCTGAGTCTGATCTAGGTTCAACTAACAATTTACAGGAAATTCACAAAACAAAAGAACAAGAAAACTGCACCAATGGAATAAAATCAGCAAACCCAGAATGAGAAACTCTGTAAGACCAACAATCAAATTTTTCAACAAATAAGTTTACCAAGAAAATGAAATGGAAGAAAATCTTAAAAGAATTAAAATCTCTTTTTGCTAAAAATAATTAAGTACATGGGCATTCACTATCTACTTTTATACATTAAAAATTGTTCACAAGTTTCTTAAAAAATAAGGAATGATTAAAAATAAATTTAAAAAATAAGAAATATTTAAAAGGGAAGCAACTCTATAAAGGATTAAGAATCCTTATCTAAAACAGGTCCCATTACTTAGTGTTCAATATATCCCCAAAATTAAGTTTTACTAATTTAAATCTACTAAATTATGTTTCTACCTTCCTCAATTGATTCTTAAAATTGGAATCACTTTCATATGATCACTTGATCAACATTTTTCTAGCAATTCCTACTGACAACAGAGTAATCTACTTTTCTTTGGAAACATGTGAAGCAAAAATCAGCTTATGAAAACTTATTAAGATTATCCACTGACAATTAAATGGATTGAAAAAAGTGTGGTATAATCATATAATGGAATTATCAAAGTAACAAAAACAATGGACTATCACAGATGCAAAAACCTGGGTAGTTCACAGATATGTTAATGAAATAAACCAAACATAAACCCATATCGTATGATTTCATTCATGTAAAGTTCAAAAACAGACAAAATTAGCCTGGGGTGAGAGTTCAGAATAGTGGTTACCTTTGAAGATATTAGCTGAGAAGACTACAACAATGTGTAAGGTTCTACACTGTCTATTAGTTCAGAGATAACAAATATGACACACGTGTGGGCTGCTATTCCCCCTCTGAACAGCCACTACTAACTGATCAGAGATCAAATAAGAAACTGCACCTAAGGTGAAACTTGCTAGACAAGTGATCTAAGTTTCCTTCCCCTTCTAACATTCTATCTGTCACCTACTTGGAATCAAGCACACTTGCAGTGAACAGCTCAGACACAGACAGATACTATATACACAAGCTAACTTAAGAAGTTAGAGCCTCAAAATACAGAAATTCATCATCTTTAAATGTAGTCTTTTTTTTTTTTTTTTAAAGAATAAGTCATTATACATTTCTCTATTTCAGATGTAAAATTCTGGAAAATGATCAAGTTTAAGTGGAAAAACTTTACCGTATCTTTCTCAACTCCCAATTTCTGCAAAATAGTGTTCTTTAACATGAACTATATCCTTGATCCTCAGGTGTATTTAAGTATGCCTGAAGAGATTCTTACAAAAAGAATACTGAAAATCTTCCTGGAAAATCAACTAGGAATGTTTGCCTTATTACTTAATCTCAAGGTACATACACAGCCAGTTACAGATTTTACACACAATTCGTAAAGATGTACACCACGACAGATGTTTAGACAATTACATAATTCTAAGTATTACTTTTAGCACCTTCATGTGGCCTTCTGAACATTTAAAGCCTCTTCCTATAAAGCCATTCCCCCTAAGTGTTCCACTCCAAAATTTCAATTCCTTCTTTTTGGTTCCTATCAAACTCTCATTCCCTTAGCCCAACTTTCAACTATTAGAAAAATATTCTGACTCAAGTCGGGGAAATTTTTTTTTTTTGCTCTTTTTCCAGAGGAGAAAGTCGAAGTCAGGGAAAGGGAAAGAAATTAACAACTGTCTGGAAAATAACTGTTCAAAAAGTGAAAATAGAAAGGGTGATTCATTAGTCAAAATAGAAAATAAGTGCTTACTATGGGCCAATTACTGTGCCAGGCACGAGAGAGATGGTAATCAAATAAGGCCACTCCTAACAGAGGTTACACCAGCCAGAAAAAATAAGTAACTAGAGTAGTATCAATGTAACACATGGCCTGAGCCATACAGTCATAACATAGTCTTAGAAACCATAGAATGCTTCCAATGAAGAGATAAGCCAACAATACAGCAACATCTGAGAGATAATATGACATAGTCAAGGAACTGCAAAAACTACAGCAGCGAGGAATGAGGCTCAGAGATCATGGAAGGCCATGGAAGTCACTTTAAGGAACTGAATCTTACCTCAAAAGAAAAATTCTCTAAAGGAGACTTATTTGAGGAGCATAAGTATACCTTTTCAGAAGTGTCTATCAGCCTACTTCACCCATTACTGCAAAGGTGATCAAGAAGGGGAAGGTGTGAAGAAATACAAATAAGGAGAGACTGAACAATACTCAGGAAATTTAAAAGTATACTCAGACATTTTGAGTTAGAATTACAATGCTTGGAACACACTGAACACAGGTGTTCAATCATATGCCTCAATATGTACTACCTGCAAAGAGGAATTAAGGAGATAGGAGATGAAGAAGAATCAAGAGCTCAAACAAACTCACATTACTGTCTTAACTGAAAAGTCTTATCAAGAACTATATTTTTAAAACTAAAGATACAGCTCTTACTGCTTTTTATCTATTATTTTTAAACAAGACTGGTTGGTAATTTTTGATTTTAACTTGGTTCAATTTAAAAGACACTATTCACCTTGTTATACATATATCTAAGCATGAAGTCCAGTAGAAATGATTTCCCTTTACGGAAAGCTCCTGCCACGGATACCACTACTATGTTTAGATCTCGTATGTGCTCCTGTAGTAATATCTGCTCCAAAGCTTCTTCATCAAGCTCAAAGTTATGGTCATCTTCATGTGCAAGAACAATCTGTACTGGACATGGTTTCTTCATAACCTCATCAGAGTTTACTAGGTCATCATCTTCATAATTCTCACCTAGAGTTAAAAAAGAGAGAAAACAGGTTACTTTAATTCCTGCATTCTAAACTTTTCCCTAAAGGACCACAACTAAAGCAAAATTTCAAGTAACTTCTTCCCCATTATAGTTCACTTGGAAATAGTTACAAAAGTGATGCTCAAATACATACTGAACGCTCTCATTCCCTCTATAATATTAGATAGGACCAAGAGTACCAGTCACTTTCCTACTATATATACAGATAAGCAGCAATACTAAATATGGCTCAATTAAGTCTCTAACAGCTAAATGTGAGCAGCACTGTTCTTGAACACTGGATTCATCCATAAACAACTTCTGCTACTGGGTGTACACAGAAACTATCAATTTCATCTAACAATTCAGATTCCATTCTTCCTCCCAGACTCACTTGGAAATAATTCCAAATTACAAAGACTAAAATATATATGTATATACTTATGTGTGTGAATATATATAAACATATACATATATATATATAATTGTTAAGATCCTAAAAGTTTTCCAAAATGGCACATGATAAAGCTAATGAGTCCTAATTTAATAAAAGTTACCTAAAAGAATAGCCTTCCTTATTAAAACAGAGCACATGATTAATGTTTCAGTGGAAGACACAAAGATACAAGAAGGACAATTAGTGAGGGACAGAGTTTCATTTGCCTCTAGGACCCTTTTCTCACCAAACACCATAGATACCCCTTCAAAATTACATAACTCCTAAGAAACAGCTAGCTCAGTTGGTAAAGATCTGCCTGCAATGCAGGAGACCCCAGTTCAATTCGTGGGTTGGGAAGATCCCCTGGAGAAGGGAAAGGCTACCCACTCCAGTATTCTGGCCTGGAGAATTCCCCGTACTGTATAGCCCAAGGGGTTGCAAAGAGTCAGACACAACTGAGCGACTTTCACTAAGAAACAGCGACATAAACTCTTGTTCACCCAGCACACAACAAGAAGTTAACCTTCGCAGAAGAACTTTACTGAATAGTGATGAAAAAGTAACCATAGAATATGTAACAGGAGAGAGGATTTTCTAAAGTTTAGGTTTCTATTTTGATTTTTTAAACCCACCATATAGCTAGTTTTGGCTTCCCTGGTGGCTCAGTGATACAGAACCTGCCTGCCAATGCAGGAGACGAGGTTAAATCTCTGTGCTGGGAAGATCATCTGGTAAAGGAAATGGCAACCCACTCCAGTATTCTTGCCTGGGAAACCACATGGACCGTGGAGCCTGGTGGGCTACAGTTCATGGGGTCACAAAAGAGTTGGACATAATTTAGTGACTAAACAACAAACAGCTAGTTTCAGAGGCCATGTACAATAATATCTTGTCTGCCTTTCTTCCCTATCAACTGCTTGATCCCACTAGCACACTCCTGGGGGATCCTATCCTTTCCCACTTCAGTGTCTTTAAGGGACTCTCCCCTTGAGCTTGTCTACTAAGTGCCAGTCTCCAATCTAAGGACATATATGGCATCTACTGCATTCAACCCAATGACAGCCTCTCCTCTCAGAGGAGACAACAGCCAGTCCACTGAGGAGTGGCACATTGTTACTGTGCCAATATCAGTCCACAAAGACATTATTCTCAGAGCAAAGATCACATACCTACATTAATGAATTTTTAGTCTCTTTACAAAAAGAAACATCTAGCTTATGTGATTTCCAAAGACTATTAGAGACTTTGGGCTTCCCAGGTGGCAACGAGATAAAGAATACACCTGCCAATGCAGGTTCAATCACTGGGTGGGAAGATCCCCTGGAGGGGGAAATGGCAACCCACTCCAGTATTCTTGCCTGAAATATTCCACGGACAGGGAAGCCTGGCGGGCTACAGTCCATGGGGTCACAAGGAGTTGGACACAATGGGGTGACTGAGTACGCATGCACATTAGAGCCTTTACCTTCACTTTATGAGGCACATTTAACTGTACAAAGTAAAAGCAACACTATTTCAAAAGGTGCTGCCAACAGTAACAATACAAAGACCAAGCAATTTCAAAGAATTAGCGTGGCATTAGTGGTAAAGAATCTGCCTGCCAATACATGAGACATAAGAGATGCAGGTTCAATACCTAGGTCAGGAAGACCCCCTGGAGGAGGGCACGGCAACCCACTCCAGTATTCCTGCTTGGAGAATCACACAGACAGAGGAACCTGGCGGGCTATAATCCATACGGTCGCAAAGAATCAAACACGACTGAAGTGACTTAGCGTGCACACGTGCACGCACGCACGCACGCACACACACACATATGAAGACCAAGCAATTTCAAAGAATTTCAGAAAATAAAAGAAAGCAATATTTAATTAAAGAGGATATTACCACTGCTATAAAGATGCTATAGAGATATAGCCAGGTATGCTATCTAAATGCACAAAAAAGTAAACTTTCCAGGAAAAGTCTAACACAGTTAAATTCCAATTTAATGTATCATTAGGTGAATCTAGATAATTACCACACAGTATGCAAACTGTGTGATTAAAACCTTCCAAGCCTAATTAGTAGTTAAGAATACACCAGGAAGCAAAACTGTCTAGATATGCCTTTTAACTTCTCTGTGCCTGTCTTCTCATCTGTAACATGGGGATAGTCACAGCACCGACCCCATTAAGTGATCAAGATTCAGTGAGTTGAAATATGCTTAATACATAGTAAGCATTATATGTGCTTGTCATAAGGTGACAGTAAATGGCTCAGGGGTAAAGAATCTGCCTGCCAGTGCAGGAGACACAAGAGATGACAGTTGGATCCTTTAGTCTAGAAGATCCCCTGGAGAAAGGAAATGGCAACTCACTCCAGTATTCTTGCCTGGAAAACTCCCATTGACAGAGGAGGCTGACAGGCTACATCCATAGGGACACAGAGAGTCACACATGACTGAGCACACACTGCACTGTAATTTTACAATAATCAGCCCTACAGAAGAAGCTTTTATTTGCAACCTTAGAATGCTAAGTCTCTACAGTCACCTTTAATTGACCAGTGTCGCTATGTAACAACATCACCATCTACCCATTTGCAGGTATACATCTGAGGCCTGTCCATCATACATTTCTCCTTTTCCATACCCCTAAATCTAACCAAGGTCTTAAATCTGTCTTCACTCAAAATCTCTACTGATACCATCCTTCTTCTCATCACCACCATCTGCCAGGGAAATTAAATAAATAGTCTTGTTTAGGCCTCAGAGACAAAGCAGAGTAGGCCTCTGACCTGGCTTCTAAACTGCCTGGACACTACCTGGTCTGTGAGTGACCGGGAGTGACTGCCTGCTCTGAGTGCAAGACTTGCAGATAAAAGGGGAGAGGAGTTTTGAGACGGCTGAGCTCTTGAAGGGGGCCTGGCCAACCAAGCCTCAGGCTTAACAACATTCCCAGTTTTACAAGACAAAACAAAGAGTATTAACATGAAACTAGGCTTGCAATTTGGTCACAGATTGATTAAGATATCCGTTTGCATCCTGGGATTACAAATGGGAACCCTGAACTGCAATCTTTGATGTCTCACCCATGGAGTGGATGCCTGGGACCTTTTCCCAACTGGGACTCCAGATGTGCTGTGTCGCGAGAATTCCTAGCGTTGTTTACGTCTGGATGTTGGTCAAACCCAATTAGGTGATGTATCCTCTGCTCTATTTCTCTTTTCTTTTAATGTTAGTATATTCTTTTAATGTTAGCAACCTAGATAGCATATTGAAAAGCAGAGATAGTACTCTGCCAACAAAGGTCCGTCTAGCCAAGGCTATGGTTTTTCCAATAGTGACGTATGGATGTGAGAGTTGGACTGTGAAGGAAGCTAAGTGCTGAAGAATTGATGCTTTTGAACTGTGGTGTTGGAGAAGACTCTTGAAAGAGTCCCTTGGACTGCAAGGAGATCCAACCAGTCCATCCTAAAGGAGACCAATCCTGGGTGTTCACTGGAAGGACTGATGCTGATGGCCACGTCATGAGAAGAGCTGACTCATTGGAAAAGACCCTGATGCTGGGAGGGATTGGGGGCAGGAGGAGAAGGGGATGACAGAGGATGAGATGGCTGGATGGCATCACTGACTTGATGGACGTGAGTCTGAGTGAACTCCAGGTGTTGGTGATGGACAGGGAGGCCTGGCATGCTGTGATTCATGGGGTCGCAAAGAGTCGGACACGACTGAATGACTGAACTGAACTGAATGTTAGCTAGATAATTCTCTAATAAGTATCTGTATTATTTATTTATATATAATGAGTGGCTTATTTTGTTTAACAAATCCTTTAAACCTGAGACAACAGTGAAAGCAAAAACACCATCCTAGCTCACTTGAAGTGGAACCAAACTGGTCTCCCTTCTTGCCCCCTCCTCCAATCTAATCCTCACAGAGTAGCAACTACTAATAATATTAAATGCACATGTGATGAAGTTACTCTCGTTAAAATCACTGTTACAGAGGATTAACAGATAAAATCCTGTTCAGTTCAATTCCGTTCAGTTGCTCAGTCATGAACGACTCTGTCACCCCGAAGGTTGCAGCATGCCAGGCTTCCCTGTCCACCACCAACTCCTGGAACTTGCTCAAACTCATGTCCAGTGAGTCGGTGATGCCATCTAACCATCTCATCCTCTGTCCACCCCTTCTCCTGCCTTCAGTCTTTCCCAGCATCACGACCTTTTCTACTGAGGCAGTTTTTTGCATCAGGTGGCCAAAGTACTGGAGCTTCAGCATCAGTCCTTCCAATGAATATTCAGGACTGATTTCCTTTAGGATGGACTGGTTTGATCTCCTTGCAGTCCAAGGAACTCGTGTCTTTTCCAACACCACAGTTCAAAGCATAAATTCTTTGGCGGTCAGCTTTCTTTATGGTAGCTCAGAGGTTAAAGCGTCTGCCTGCAATGTGGGAGACCTGGGTTCAATCCCTGGGTTGGGAAGATCCCCTGGAGAAGAAAATGGCAATCCACTCCAGTATTCTTGCCTGGAGAATCCCATGGATGGAGGAGCTTGGTGGGCTACAGTCCACGGGGTCGCAAAGAATCGGACACAATTGAACGACTTCACTTTCACTTTTCTTTATGGTCTAATTCTCACATCCATATGTGATTACTGTAAAAACCACAGCTTTTGACTAAATGGACCTCTGTCATAAAACCCCGTACTCACTGCCAAATCTCTCCTGCCCCATTTGGTGCTATTTTCCCCTCTGTAAACTACAAATAGACAAGCTAGCCTTTTTCGGAGCCTTATGCCACTTTTTCTAGACTCATATTTCACCACGCTATTCCTCTGTATGGAATACTCTTTCCCATGTAGTTTCCCTAATTAATTCCTTAAGCCTCAGTTTAAATGTCATTGCCTCATGAATATCTTCTCCCAAGGTTCCTAGTCCTCCTACAATCCCCCAAATTTTACCCACCCATCATTTGAATATTTATGAAAGTGCTTATTTATTATATGTCCCCCTAGATTACCAACCCTTGCTTAACACCCTCAATTAACTTCCCACTGTAACCGGAAAATAGAGGGGAAAAAAAATCTTCTAAGTTCCTGATCACAGCCTCCACAGTTCTGGGCAATCTAGCTTTCCTGCTGTTCCTTGAATAGGCCAAACCTGCTCCCCACCTTAAAATCTTTGTCTTTATTCTTCCCTGTCTGGAAAGCTTTGTCCCTGGAAATTCAAGTGGCTTGCTTCTCCATCGTTTAGGTATCACTGCAAATGTTATCTCCTCCGTGTGGCTTTCACTCTGTCTAAATTACAGATCCTACCCATCACTTTAACAGAACAGGGTTTTTCCCCCAGAGCCTTTTTCAGTATTTAAAAATGACCTTTTTTCATTCATTTACATGTGTACATCATAGCTCTCCCTCCTGCACAGAAGGTGCAGGCCACCAAAATAAGGATCCTAATCACACTGTTGACTACTCTTGCTCTTAGCATTTAGAAACCTGCCTAGCACCTAGCAAGTGTTTAATAAATATTTCTTGAATGAATGAAACATACATATTTCACTCAGGAGTTTTACACATGCCTCTTCCCACCCATTTTATAAGCAAATTTAACAATCATATAATTAGTTTGGGGAAATACTTCTAGCAACTCAAGAGTAGTATAATATCACAAAAATCACAAATAAAAGTACGAAGATCTAACAAATAATGCATTTTAATTAAAAAGACCCTGGAGTAGGAAATGGCAACCCACTCCAGTACTCTTGCCTGGAAAATTCCATGGACAGGCTATAGCCCATGGGACCACAAAGAGCCAAACACAACTGACCACATACGCACATGCACAACTGAAAGGAACTCAAAACAAGTAAGTGCTAAAATAGCACAATGACCAAATTTGGAGATTGCTGATTTTGTTAAAACCAACAAGTAGTCTTATCTTTAATGTAAAGAAAGCATTAGCTGGTTTCTTAAAAATAAAAACAAAAACTAACCATTTAGCAGGAAATCTTTGTTAAGTTGAAATTTCACTACAGTAGCCTGTTTTCCTTTAATGTCATGGATAAAGATAGATACTACGGATACACAGGCAGCATATTTGTCACTATTTCTGTCAACAGACGTCTAAACGGAAATGTCGCCAATGCTGCAAAGGTACTCGGGCACAGCAACATGGCTCAGCTGACTTCACTCCCACCACACTTGCTCTAACAAGTTTGGACTAAAGACAGGCGAAGTATTTCAGTCATTAAATACTGATATAGGACACTGGGGGGGAATCAAGAATTACATTCAAATTTATTTAGAATATCTGTAAATATTAATAGTGATCACCTACAACTGGGTCTTTTTAGATGTAGCATTACTTAAGATTTTAAACTGAAGTTAAATTCTATGCAGAGAATACTGATTTCATTTCCACTTTTCAATACTAAGAGATTGCTGAGAAAGTAGGTTTCAGCCCGCCAGACGCTTACTCCCTGGAAGAAGAGTTATGACCAACCTAGATAGTATATTCAAAAGCAAAGACATTACTTTGCCAACTAAGGTCCGTCTGGTCAAGGCTATGGTTTTTCCTGTGGTCATGTATGGATGTGAGAGTTGGACTGTGAAGAAGGCTGAGCGCTGAAGAATTGATGCTTTTGAACTGTGGTGTTGGAGAAGACTCCTGCAAGGAGATCCAACCAGTCCATTCTGAAGGAGATCAACCCTGGGATTTCTTTGGAAGGAATGATGCTAAAGCTGAAACTCCAGTACTTTGGCCACCTCATGTGAAGAGCTGACTCATTGGAGAAGACTCTGATGCTGGGAGGGATTGGGGGCAGGAGGAGAAGGGGACGACCGAGCATGAGATGGCTGGATGGCATCACTGACTCGATGGACGGGAGTCTGAGTCAACTCCGGGAGATGGTGATGAACAGGGAGGCCTGGCGTGCTGCGATTCATGGGATCGCAAAGAGTCGGACACGACTAAAGGACTGAACTGAATATACTTAACCTATTTGCTACAAATACTTAACCTATTTGCTACAAGGCCTACAAAAAGAAAAAAAAGACACTATCTTTGTTTAAAAACAAAAGTCAGTATTTACCAAGGGTTGGGGAAAACAGAGATGAGTAGGTGGAACACAGAAGAATTTTAGGGCTATGAAACTGTTAGGTAGGTAGAATAGGGAAAAGGAGTCGAAAATGGCGGTGGCTAAAAGACAAGAAAGGGAAAGGCCCGCGAAAATAGAACAAAAGAAGGTCCCGAGGATCGGAGTGAGGACCTCAGGTAAAATAAACAACACTCCTAGCTGGGCCAATTCACATAGGACAGGGAGAGATAAACATATTAAAAAAAGGAGCCAAAGCTAGCTCTCTCTCTCATCCCCACACTGGGGCGCTCTTCTCCTCATGTCTTTGGATCGACGTGCCCTCATGCCTCGAAGATGGATTTTCCTGCTATCTTCTAAATAAAATAGAGCTGTAACACTGAGCTGTAACACTGATTTGTCTAAGAGCTATAATATGGTCCGTTCGAGACCTGAGAGCTATAACACGGTCTATCCAAGACCTGAGAGCTGTGACACGCCGAGGGGCTTTAATGTCCGTCACTCCAAATCTCTGTTGTGACGAGACAAAGAACCGAGGAACACACACTCGCGTGACAAAACTAATGTTACAGTTATGTCATACATTTGCCAAAACCCACAGAATATACAACTCCCCAAGTGAAACCTACTGTAAACTCTGGACTTTGGATGATAATAATGTGTCAATGAAAGTTCGCTGACTATAACAAATATACCACTCTGGGGTGGGATGTTGGTAGGGTTGTAGGTCTGTGAGGAATTGGCGGGGGGGCAACACTCTCCTTTGTGCTCTATTTTGCTGTGAATCGTTTTAAACTGCTTTAAAAAGTAAAAGTCAATTATTTTTTTTTAAAAAGACACCTATCATTTCGCCTTTTTTTGGCCGTTGAATCATACTTTGTATTTGCCAAATGTATGCACTCAGTACATATTCCAACAGGAAAAGTGACACTTCAGGACTGACCTTCAGGACTGACCTAAGTACATTTGAAAACTTCAAGCTTAATTAGAAGCTATGATAATAAAAGGTCCTGTAAATCTACATTACAATAAAATGCTACTAGCATTAGATTACATCAACCCAAAACTAAACTTATAGAAAGAGAACCAAGTAAGAAGTATTTCACTTTTCAGAAACAATGAAAGTATATTTTAAGTTATTATTCACATTCCAAATAAAAACTTAAAACAAATTTTTATGGAAAGTGGCCTGGATTCAGTGCATTTAGTCTATTTACAAAAATTAGCTATTCAACAAAAGCAAAGTGATATTTTGGTGTCTGGTATTTATTTGTTCCACATCTACACTCTGTAACAAAATAAAAATAGTATGTAAGTATATATAAGTCACTCCTGGTCACCCACAGACCAGGCAGTGTCCAGGCAGTTTAGAAGCCAGGTCAGAGGCCTACTCTGCTTTGTCTCTGAAGCCTAAACAAGACTATTTATTTAATTTCCCTGACAGATGGTGGTGATGAGAAGAAGGATGATATCAGTAGAGATTTTGAGTGAAGACAGATTTAAGACCTTGGTTACATTTAGGGGTATGGAAAGGGAGAAATGTATGAATGGACAGGCCTCAGGTGTGTACCTGCTCAAAAGTTTATTTCAGCACATATTTTAAAAGCTTTAAAGAGGTTATATCATGGTAAACTTATTTTAGATATTTACTACAAGAAAATAAATAAAGATGCTAAACAAAGATATACAAGTTGGTTTATCAGTGTTATTTATGGTAGGGAAAATTAATGCTGAATGTCTCTGTCTCAAAACTGGAAACTGCCCTAATATTTTAACTACATATTGACATATTATGCAGCTTTAAAACACATATACACATTTAAGAAATTAAAGATATCTTTAATAGTGGTATAAAATCACCAGGAAAAAGGCAGATCACAAAGTAGTACAAATCTCCCCCAATTCTGTTTTGCTTTGTTTTTAAAAACACAGGCTCACTTGGGAGTTGCGGTGGGAGATAGAAGCAACATTGGAGGCTGCTTCTTTCAGTCATTAGAACTGCTACCAGACTGGCCCTCCGTCACAAACTATAAAACTCAACTAAATATACAAGGCGTCTTTTTCAAGCACTGGACAACAGAGAGAAGAATCCTTGGGAAAAGATCATATACACACACACCCCATCCATGGTGACTCTGCGTGCGCATGCACACACACACACACAAACACACACACATCCATCCACAGCCACTCTCTGCCTAGGAACAATTTCCCAAACCTAGAGTGGGGAACCAAAGCACAAGCAAAGATCTGAGTTCAGGACTACTAAAGGCAGTGGGATGGGGAGCTGTGAGGCAGGACAGAGAAAAAGGAACTGTGCAGAAGTATCCACTGGAAGGACGGATGCTGAAGCCAAAGCTCCAATACTTTGGCCACCTGATGTGAAGAGCCATTAGAAAAGACCCTGGTGCTGGGAAAAGCAGAAAGCAGGAGAAGGGGATGACAGAGAACAGATGGTTGGATGGCATCACCAACTCAATGGACATGAGTCAGAGCAAACTGGGAGATGGCAAAGGACAGAGAAGCCCACCATCCTGCAGTCCATGGGGTCACAGAGCCCGACACGCTGAGAGTGAACAACACCAACACAGAGGCAGAGCCCAGAAGGCCCTGGCCAAAGGCGACAAGCTTCACAGGCACAGGAGAACACACTACACAAGGCTCACCAAAAAGCAGCAACCACAGGGTTGTAAGAGGAACAGAGGTAACAGAAGTCAAACTGTACTGGGACACTGGGACATTTTGGCCCAGCCACTGTAGTGGGCAGAACCCCTCAGGCAGCAAGCTAAAACACCAGGAAGGCCGTATCTTAGATTCAAAGCCCATGCTTATCTATTTTAAGGTCTACTGAAGATCCACCCAAACAAAGCCTAACACTAAGACCTGAAAAGAGAGGAGACACTTTGGAGATTTAGTATCCCCAAGTTAGGAGGATTTCCTCTAAGCTTTCTACAGAGTCATACTAAAAAAATACAAAGTCATAGCCTTGACTAGATGGACCTTAGTCGGCAAAGTAATATCTCTGCTTTTGAATATGTTATCTAGGTTGGTCATAACTTTTCTTCCAGGGAGTAAGTGTCTTTTAATTTCATGGCTACAGTCACCATCTGCAGTGATTTTGGAGCCCAAAGAAATGAAGTCTGACACTGCTTCCACTGTTTCCCCATCTATTTCCCATTAAGTGATGGGACCAGATGCCATGATCTTCGTTTTCTGAATGTTGAGCTTTAAGCCAACTTTTCACTCTCCTCTTTCACTTTCATCAAGAGAAAGGTTGAGAGTAAAAAGTAGGAAAAAAGATACATATAGAAATAACCATAGGAAAAACAGTGCAGCTGTAAGAATGTCAAAGTAGATGTAGAGAATAAAAGTATTTCTAGATATAAAATGGATCACCATCAGAAAAACATAATAACCCTAAATAAGAGACTTAAACTACATGGATTAAAGAGAAAAAGCATACAAATGCATATTCATATTTGGATATAACCCTGTCTCGGTAACTACTATACGGAGACAAAAAATGACCACATAGGATAGGCCTGTCCACACAAGAGATGAGTCACATAGGTAATTTTTAGTTTTCTTTAGCCACATTAAAAAGTAAAAAAGAAGCAAATAATTTTAATTTATGCAACATACATATTCTCATTTTGACTCAAAATCAATGTTCTAAAATTAAGGTATTTACATTTCTCTTTCATACTGTCTTTGAAATTCACTATGGATTTTACACTTACAGCACCTTTCAACTCAGACATTAAATGCTTATCAAAAATACATGATCACTTAGATTTCATAAAATTTACAACTGGATAAGATTCACATACACAAGGTGTTCCCAACATAAGTTTTCCAATAACTTAATCAAATATGAAACAATCATTTTCCATTCATATGTAAACCTATGCTGACAAAACTGTTTTTAAAACTAAAATGAAAAATTTTAAACTCATTTCTTTAGTCACAGTATCCATTTTGCCTTAATATGCATATCCTTGACTTAGGCTGATCATTTTTCTATGCGTATTTGTTTCCTCTTGTATGAACTGTCTATTCATACTCTAGGCAGCTTTAAGAAAACACACAGTCATAAACTGTAACCCAGAAGTTACTTTAATTCTATGTTTAGTCGCTAAGTCGTGTCTGACTTTTGCGACCCCATAACTGTAGCCCACCAGGCTCCTCTGTCCATGAGATTTCCCAGCAAGAATACATACTGGATTGTTATTTCCTCTCCAGGGGATCTTCAAGACCCAGGGACTGAACCCATGTCTCCTGCTTGACAGGCTCCAGGGAAGCCCCTTAATTCAACAGTAACAAATTATTAAATGCTTAAACAGTATATTTTGCAGATAGTTTTTTAAATTCAAAAAAAATCATGTCCTGCTTGCATATTTTAGAGCACAGAGGGGTACCTTGTAACAACACATAATTTAACGTTGAAAACTAATCGGAAAGATTTAGTTGATACACAGTTGCTTGCATAATATATCAATGATTTACTTCTTACAGAATGTTCAGTCAAGAATGTTTTGTTTCAACTTAACATTATAAAGCAAACTGTGTTTTTCCCATTAGAATAATTGTGGTTCTCTCAGCTGAATGGCGTTAAAAAGCTGAAACTGGCTACACACACACAACAGACAACAGAACTGGTTAAAGCCCCACTGCTGCCTCTCTTACAGACATATAGACAAGCCTCAGAAAGAAATGGCTCTATTTTCAATAACCCTCCTCTGCTTCCATGACCTTTATTACAATTAATATTAACGCAATCAGGGTCAAAATTCAAATTTATAACTATAAACACTGTGAACAACTCAAAATTAAGGATCATTGGCTAATGAGCTGAGGTTAATAATCCAGCAAAAAAATCTGGATTCAGTGCTCAATACAAATACATACTCTGCTCTCTGCTTTTTGTATATTTTCTTCAAACTCTGGAACTTTTTTGCTTTGACTATGATCTCAAAAAAAAAAAAAAAAATGGTAAATCACCAAAAAAAAAAAAAATCTTAAGTAAAAAAACTGTCACTCTAGAAATAAAGGATGGCATTTAAATCTACAGAAGTGAGATATGAAAGAGTATGAGTTATCTTCCAGGTTCAAACTATCATGTTCAACAAAATACAGTTGTGAAAGACAAGAAAATATAACTGAAAGCACAGAGATCTGCAGGTCAATATAGTCACCAGGCTTTCTGTTAAAATGGACAGGCAGATTATTGATGTGGGAAAACTTGATAGAATATTATGTATCAGCAAATCCACAAAACTCTGAACCAAATAAGTGAGCTATCAGAGGAAAAAGTTTTTAGCTTAAAAGACGTTTGAGAGGTTTAGGAAGAAAACTAGCACTGAAAATTCAACGGAAGTGTTAAGTGCCATTACAAATGGACTGAAGAATTTTTCCATAATGTTAGCTGGAATTTAAGAAAGAATTAACTATCTGAATCCCTAACATTAACAACCAAAAATTTTCAGGAAGTGAATGCATAACTAAAGCCAAGAAAGATACAGCAATGCATAGTTTCAAGGCAAATTTGATTTGTTAGAATCTCACTCAAAATAGTTCAGCTACAAAGCACTTTCAAAGTGGAAAAAGCAAGTAATCACTGGAGACATTTGCTATTCAAAGTTTTAAAGAATCCTCAAGAAAAATATGAAACTTTTAATCTTGGAAATAATTATAAGATCTTTGGAATAATGCAGACTTAACTTGCTAAAGCAAATTCTACCAAGGAATGAAGGACTCCTGACTTGCACTTTATCTTGCCCTTAAGAAGAGGTTGGTTACAGGGAATTCCCTGGCAGTCTGGTGGTTAGGACTCCATGGTTCTGCTGCAGAAGGCACAGGTTCTACCCCTGGTCCATCTAATAATTCAGCCAACCTAGTTTAAGAAAAATATTCCTTAAAAGGTTGCATTAGCAGTAAATATCTAATCATTGTTATTGTTTAGTTGCTAAGTCCTGTCTGACTCTTTTGCTACTCCTTGGACTGCAGCCCACCAGGCTCCTCTGTCCATGGGATTTTCCAGATCCCAGGCAAGAATACTGGACTTGGGTTGTCATTTCCTTCTCCAGGGGATCTTCCCAATCCAGGAATGGACGTAAGTCTCCAGTACTGGCAGGTGGATTCTTAATTCTTGCTTGAGCCATCAAGGAAGCCATATGATCATTACTAAGTAATGATATATTCATTTATTTATGTTACGTGTCTAGTTTATATTCTTAATCAATGCCTGAAAAATTGTCTAATTTTCTTTTATTTTCAAGATCAAGGATGATATAGAAAGATTCCTAAAACAAAACTCAATTGGAAATAAAACACACTTATAGGAACTAATGATCTGATTTAAGACTGTTTATCCAGGAAACAATTTAGCAGTAAGGTCTTAAAGAAAATCCAGGTAGTCTTCATTCCCTAGAAATGAGGACTTCAAAAGGCAGCAATGCACGAAGACTACTAAGAACACTGAGTGAAGACTATTGAGATTACTGAGTGAAAAGCAAAGGGGACAGATTACAATGGATAGATTAACCCACCCTTAACATCACAAAGCAGAGAAGGCAATGGCACCCCACTCCAGTACTCTTGCCTGGAAAATCCCATGGACGGAGGGGCCTGGTAGGCTGCAGTCCATGGGGTCGTGAAGAATCGGACACGACTGAGCAGCTTCACTTTCACTTTTCTCTTTCATGCATTGGAGAAGGAAATGAGAACCCACTCCAGTGTTCTTGCCTGGAGAATCCCATGGACTGTGTAGCCTGGTGGGCTGCTGTCTACGGAGTCACACAGAGTCAACAAGACTGCAGCAACTTAGCAGCAGCAGCAGCAGCAACATCACAAAGAGACAATCAAAAGTTTCATGGACATCAGGCAAAATGCCAGGTTGGATGAAGCATAAACTGGAATCAAGATTGCCAGGATATGCAGATGACATCACCCTTAGGGCAGAAAGCAGAAAAGAACTAGAGAGCCTCTTGATGAAAGTGAAAGAGGAGAGTCAAAAAGCTGGCTTAAAACTCAACATTCAGAAAACTGAGATCATGGCATCTGGTCCCATCACTTCATTACAAACAGATGGGGAGACAATCGAAACAGTGACAGACTTTATTTTGGGGGGGCTCCAAAATCACTACAGATGGTGACTGCAGCCATGAAATTAAAAGACGCTTGCTCCTTGGAAGAAAAGCTACGACCAGCCTAGACAGCATATTAAAAAGCAGAGACATTACTTTGCCAAAAGTTCCGTCTAATCAAAGTAATAGTTTTTTCAGTAGTCAAGTATGGATGTGAGAGCTGGACTGCAAAGAAAGCTGAGCACTGAAGAATTCATGCTTTTGAACTGTGGTGTTGGAGAAGACTCTTGAGAGTTCCTTGGACTGCAAGGAGATCTAACCAATCAATCCTAAAGAAAATCAGTCCTAAATACTCATTGGAAGGACTGATGCGGAAGCGGAAGCTGAAGCTTCAATAGTTTGGCCACCTGATGTGAAGAAGGGACTCACTGGAAAAGACCCTGATGCTGGGAAAGACTGAAGGTGGGCGGAGAAGGGGACGACAGAGGATGAGATGGTTGGACGGCATCACTGACTCAATGAACATGAGTTTGAGTAAACTCCAGGAATCGGTGATGGACAGGGAAGCCTGGCGTGCTACAGTCCTTGAGGCTGCAAAGAGTTGGACACAAAGTGACTGAACTGAACTGAACTGTGATGTGTCAGAAACCAAAAGATACCACCAAAGATGCATGTTTGAGGAAAGTTTTTAAAAACATCAAACTGATCAAGCCTCTAGATCTAACTACAGCAAAGAAAAGAGACACATTCACTACCACCACAGAGACAGAGTCAGAAAACGAGAATATAGGGAAATTTCACTGCAAGCAAACCTGGACAAAAAACTGAAAAAGAAAGGGGGAAAAGAGAAGGAGACTTAAGAGCCGTATCAACCAAATGCAGGGCCTCGTTCAAGCAAAGCAACAACAACAAACCTGAAGCAATCAGGGAAAGACGAACTCTGGATATTTGGTATTAAAGAATTATTTTTCTAGCATGGTAATAGTACCAAGGCTGTTTCTTTAAAAACCTTTACTATGTTAAAAACACAGAACATTCATATAATCTGTTATTTGCTTCAAAGTAATCTGGTAGGGAGGCTGGGTACGGAAAATAGATAAAACAAAGTGGCCATTATATTGATAATCGTTTAATCTTGGAGATGTATATACACAGGTTTCTAACGTTGTTCTCTTCTATACATATCTGAAATTTCCCATAATAGTAAGTTTTTTATGTGGGGAGGCTAATAAAGGCTTTATTAGGAAATGAAGTAGATCTAAGTACAAAAGACGGAAATATAGACCAGAGCTATTAGAAGTGAGAAAAGGTCTCTCAAACTGTGCTTCTCAATCTTTTTGCTACTTTCACAGCATTTTAGTGACTGGGAGGGGCAGGATGGTGCCATGAAAGATTAAAACAAAAAAGGTAATTTTGAGTATCTCCAATAGTGACAAATTCACTCCTTTGTGAATCAGTTTCTGTGAGTCCTCATCACACCAAGATATCATGGTTAAACAATAAATGTTTTTTTTAAAGAACTCAAGAAACAGCTTTCTAAATTGAAGAGGGGGGCATTTTTAAACTCCTTACAAGGTGTTTACGCATAAAGGGAATATATGAAAACACTCCCCAGAATGTCAAGAAATTTTAGGGCATTCAAGTTCTAGTACAGATGCTTAAAAATTAGCCTCCATATTTAAAATTAAATCTAATATATCACTCACAGGGGCTTTAGAGATTATGCAGCCAAACCACTCATTTTTAAGACAAGGAAAAAACATGACTGGACCACTGTGTGGAGGGAGACCTGACTGTGGTTTTATTTAGTGTTATTTCCTTTACATTAGTGTTTCTCAAACTTTTTAAATGCATATGAATCACCTGGCTCTTCTTAAAATGAACATTCTGACTCAGGCAATCTGGGATGGGAGGCTAGAACTGCATTTCTAACTCCCAACATGATAATGTTGTGATGCCAACATTGATGGTCCTCTGAACAGAACAGAGTACTGATGATCATGGTATTGTACAGGTATTTAGAATGTAAAGATCATTCATTTTACTTCATGTAGTTTCCAGTGATGCTAACGTTTTCAGTAAAGGAACACAGGTTTTCAAGCTATGCTATAACCCTCCATTTTCCTGGGAGACTGCTAACCACTCTAGTTGGGCTACTCTGGATGCCGTATAAAGCGAAAAGAGGCAGTGTACACAGACTCTACTTTCAAAATATAAATATAAAAATTTTTCTAATTTGTTAACATGATATACAGCTAGGGTTGAAAAGTATTTGTCTGGAGCCATCATCAATCACCTGGTGAGCTTTTAATTAGCAGGCGTCCCTTTCCCTGCCCAAAGAGATGCAGCCCAGAATAAGCATACTGACAAAGACACAAACTTGGACTTCAAAACAAACTTTTTAAGAAGAAAAGTAGCTATTAGCCAAACAAGTACCACAAAAAGAGTTTAACAATTTGCTTCTATAAAATACTGTCATTAATAACTTACAGTTAAATTTCTCATAAAACTGGAACTATGAATGCAAATGGTAAAAATGAAAACTTTAAAGACTCTAAGAGACCTTTCCAGTAATGTCATAAATCAGATACCTTTCCCCATCAGCTTTGCCCATCTGACCCACAAGACCATCCTAAATCACCAAGCTTTAAAAATACTTTTAAAGAGCATATACAGTAGTTCATATTTCCTTCCTTCATTACTCTCAAATCATGAGATAAACAAAAAAAGTCTTCCTATAAGACTCAAACATTATTTCCCACTTGTAATCTACTGTTTCCACAGTAACCGGCAGTGATGACATAGAATCTTTGCTGTTTCCATTTAAAGAACACTGAACAACCCACTTCAGTATTCTTGCCTGGGAAATGCCATGGGCAGAGGAGCCTGTCCAAGGGGTCGCAAAAGAGCTGGACACAACTTAGCAGCTAAACAACAAGGCTATGCTAAAAATATTGTTAAGAATGAAGGATATTTTCTTATTGCCACTGCTGCCTTAAAAATAGGATTTAAAAAGATAAAATTAGTATGCCCAAACATTGTTAATAAAAGTCTAAGTAACTAAAAGTTATTGTATATCCAGGGTTTCTCTGGGAGACAAAAATGTTCAGTCATGTCTGACTCTGCAACCCCACGGACTGCAGCATGCTAGGCTTCCCTGTTCATCACCAACTCCCAGAGCTTGCTCAAACTCATGTCCATCGAGTCGGTGATGCCATCCAACCACTGCATCCTGTCGTCCCCTTCTCCTCCTGCCTTCAGTCTTTCCCAGCATCAGGGTCTTTTCCAATGAGTTGGCTGTTCACATCAGAAGGCCAAAGTATTGGCTTCTGATTTAAAACTGTTCATTATATACTCACTTCTAATTTAAAACTGTTCATGTTATCAAACATAATTTGACTTTGGTTGGCTTTTAAGTTTATATAAAACAAAGCTAATTTTCCTCAATATGGAGCATTTAGATTATTTCCCACACTGAGCAAACAATAAAATCTGAATCTATTAAAAAATGAAGAATAAAAATGCTTTTTATGCATTTATCTAAATAGAAGAAAAATGTAAAATAGATCACAAAATATTTCTCTCAAAGTTTATCATCAAATATTAACCAGCTCTTAAAGCATACATTTAAATATACATCCATATACTTTAAGATTGGCACATTTTCAACTGAAATTAAATTAGATTATTTTTTAAAAGGTGGCAGTTTATGAAGTGAATAATTTCGTTGACTAGTTAAGACACACTAGAATAAATAATGGCTTGGGAGGCTCTAAGCAACAAGATGGAAATTCAGAAAAATTCCATTTAGGTTCTGCAACTTAAGAGTCCTCAGTAGGAAGGGACTTTCCTACAGGAAAGTCTTAGAGAAAATCTCACCCAAGTCACCCCAAGGGGCCTGCATCTTTTGTACCTAAAAAAAAAAAAAAAGGATGGGAAGACACATTTGTGTGTGGTACACTATTTTAGAGAATTTGAGTAAACAGTATTGAAGCTTTTTCAATTTAATTTTAGATAAGTTATTTACATGCCAGAGGAATTCGTATCCAAATGCACAGAAGAGACATGGTTCCTTTTCAATGGAGGATTGTCTCTGACTGCAAAAAATCTGGAACCTAAATATCTACTGCTAAATAAACTATGAAAGAGAATTAAAATTAGTGCATAAGATCCAAATGTGTGAGGTGAAAAATGTTAATCACTCAGTTGTGTCTGACTCTTTGAGACCCCAAGGACTGTAGCCCACCAGACTCCTCTGTCCATGGAATCCTCCAGGCAAGAATACTGGAGTGGGTTGCCATTCCCTTCTCCAGGGATCCTTCCTGACCCAGCGATAGAACCCAGGTCTCCCACATTGCAGGCAGATTCTTTACCATCCAAGCCACCAGGGAAGCCAGTGCAATAGAGAAAAATAAAACCAGTTAAGGGAAATGAAAACAGGGGTTGCCATTTTATAAAAGAACAGTCAAGCAAGGCTCCTCTAATGAGGAGACATTTGAACAGAGAACTGAAAGAACTGGGTATCTGGGAGAAGAGATATTATTAAGAATTTTCTCATTCCTTGAAATAATTTACTGTAGGAAATAATTTTAGATGTTGTACCTTTTACCTTAGAAGAGAGAAAAATACTTAGAATGCCTACTCTATGGTAATAACTATATAATCCTCAAAAGCAGCTTGCTAATAACTATATAATCCTCAAAAGCAGCTAAGAGTTTTCTTATCTGTATGTAGGAGGACACTGAGGTTTGCTTAATGTAAACAAAATCTAACATTTTGAAGTGGTCAGATCACAATGTGCACCCAGTCGTTGTAACTGTCAGGTCCATCATTCTCCAACTATGCCAAATGAACATGGATGTTGAACAAACTCAGAAGTGAATTCTTACGTGCCCAAGATCTTTATAAAGTTATAAAGTTTAAAAAGTTACCAAAAATGCAGTTTGTTTAAAAGCAAAGAAGTTTATTTCTCATTTTTATAAGAAATCTTAGCATACAGCAGTCTTTCTCTTTATTTTTCAAAAACTTCCTTGTCAAAACTTAATCATTTATAGTTAACAAATCATTTATACAGTCCCCCATTAGGGAAAAAGTTTTTCTTCATAAAACTTCTAGAAGGGCAGGTTTTAATTGAAGACTTTAAAAACATAAGATGCAATAAAATTATACTTTCCCATCCTTGGTAAGATATTCATATATATGTATACGTAAACAAATATGCAACTTACTGTTTCATATTCACTGATTCCAACAATGCTCAGCGATGTGTCATGAAGATTCTCTCAACCTAACTACTTCAGACTAATCATCAGAGAGCAAGGCGCTAGACACTAGAGAAGTACAATTTGCTACTAACAGTCCTCACTCTCCAAGTTCTGACACAAACAAGTATAAAAGAAAGAGATAATATGGGAATATTTAAACCAGGGTTATCAACGAAGATACCTGGAGAAGCCTGCATTTTTCTAGGTCATGAGAATCAGATTACGCTAACCTTAATTTAAGCTAGGACTTCCCTGGTGGTCAGTGGCTAAGATGCACTCCAATGCAGAGGCTCTGGATTCAATCCCTGGTCAGAACTAGGTCTCACATGCTGCCACTAAAGATACTGCATGCTGTAACAAGAATAGAAGATCCCATGTGCCACAACTAAGACCCCCAGTGCCACCAAATAAAATTTTTTTTAAAAAAGAATTTAAAAAGTTTAAAAATGCTAAGCCTTAGCCTGAGGAGAGCCATGGAAAATTCTGAAGCAGAGTGATAGGATCAAAGCTGTGCTGCACAGATAAATTTAAAGTGATGAGTGAGTAAGAAGTATAATAATGAGAGTCTAAAAACAGGGAAATCAGATATAAGGCAAACGAAGGAGCCTGAGTATAAGGTCAAACACAAAGTCAAGAGGTGACAGTAAAAATAGAAAGTGATGCACGCAAGAGCTAGCTAGCTTCAACATCCTTCTTTAGAGCAGGCAACAGATAATACCAAATTATTCTATATTTTTTATAAGGGACATTTTCTTCTCTATAAGCCTTTACAAAGCGACAAAGCACTAAATTTCCATTTCCAAAAGTACTGTTGGTAGAGTGACTCTAAGATTTTTAATACAGCAATCAGGAATCCAACAAAACCAGAAGAGGCTGCCTCAATTTAGGCAAATGGTTTAATCATTCACTTTGAAGGCCTCCAAACTAACTCCGCAGTAAGACAAAAGATGTTAAACTCATAGAAGAGCTACTGAAATTTGGGGTAACAAGCTAGCCAAGAAGTTATTAAAAAAATACATTCAAGCTTAAATAGGCTTTTCATGACAAATCTCAGACAAGTATCTGTCAAGTCTCTGGAAACAAGACACTACGTTCCACTTTGCTTCAACTCTCAACCTCAGATGACTTATTACAGCAGTAGTTTAAAGAAAGGAAAGCAAAGAATATACTCAAATCCTAACCCTGGCTCAGTGCAGGCAAAATCCTACTAAAAGCAGGGGTAAAAAGGAAATAGGGCCAAAAAGGGACAAATAACCATCTTTCTAGCTAGATAAAATGGGATTAATTTGAAAAAAACAAATGGGGTAAGAGTGTCAAAGGTTCTCACTATCCTCTCCTTTGTTCTTTCTCTAAGTTTGGCAATTTTAGAGTAAGTATCAAGATTTCTTACAGCAGAGAAATACGTACATAATCAAAAATAGAGGCAGGGAGCACACATCTTTACAGTTTTTAGGAACATGGCATGGGGGGGCCTATTCAGACGGTTTTTCTAGCAGGTATTCAGTTATTTAAATCAATTCTTTGCTGTACTTGGCTACAGAAAAACTCATATCCTTTTTTATTAAACATGTTCTAACAAATTTGATATTTCAGTTGCTTCTAATTGCTTTTAAATATTTCAAGCATCCTTTTAGAAAAATTCTTAGAAAGCAGGAACAAGTACTTTAACTAAAGCTTCCCAACATATGCCTATCTTTCTATCTTCAAACAAGTGGTATATCCTACAATTCTGCTAAGGACTTCAAGGACTGATAAACCCAACTTCCCCCAAGTCTTCCTTAACAATATTAACACACTAATTTCTACTTCTGAAATTAGAAACTTAATGATAAACTTTACTCACAAATATGCATAAGGTCTATCTGATCTCCCAACTACATGAAAGCTTAGAAAAAGTGATCTGTTCTACACTTTTCTACAAGAAACAGAAAGCCTTTTTATAAGGTAGGTGTCAATATAGTAACATAACATCAAGGGGAGAAAAAAGCTAGTTCTCTGTCCAAGGATGGCCCTCTACCTGACTGTCCTGCTCTACCTCTTTACCCCCAAAGAAAAAACTAGCCGTAGCCCCTTCAGGCTCTCCTTTACCCTGAAGAGTAACCCTGTACACTCAATAGATGTCAGGAGCTTTGAAAAATATTATCTTTGAACCTTAAATTTCTAAAGTAGGGTTTTTGTTGTTGTTGTTGTTAAGGAGGCCAAAGCTTGAAAACAATAGTGATCTGAATCCAGCTCCTAAATTTGGAAGCTTCAACCACCCTACTAGGAACTGAAGCAGATGCCCATGTGAGTGAAAGTCACTCAGTCGTGTCCAACTCTTTGCAACCCCATGGACTACAGTTCAGGGAATTCTCCAGGCCAGAATACTGGAGTGGGTAGCCTTCTCCTTCTCCAGGGGATCTTCCCAACCCAAAGACTGAACCCAGGTCTCCCATATTGCAGGCGGATTTTTTACCAGCTGAGCCACAAGGGAAGCCCAAGAATACTGGAATGGGTAGCCCATCCTTTCTCCAGAGGATCTTCCCAACCCAGGAATCAAACCAGGTCTCCTGCATTGCAGGCTGATTCTTTACCAATTGAGCTATCAGGGAAGCAGATGCCCATACTTTGGTATTAAAAAGAGATAGGAACAAACAATCAATATCTCACAAAGAATTCAAAACAAAAAGAAGGAAGAAACCTCCAGGTTTCTTGAATATACCTAAATATTCAAGAGACTAGCACTAAGTTAATAAGTTCAGACATGCCATCAAATGCGCCAATTTAAAGAAAGAACTCATATGGAACCATTTTAAGTATTTGTTTTAATATAGTTATTTCCCCAAAACAACCCACAAAGTCAAAAAGCAAACACGAAAAAGAATTTCTTGTATACAAAAGAACTTTTACAAAGATAAGATAAACACTGAGAGCAGGTCAAACACAAAAAATGCAACTAAAAAAAATCACATTCAATTACCATGTTAAAATTTAAATATCAACTGTAATCAAAGAAAGGCAAATGAAACAAACAGTGGGATCCCCATTTTTCCCATGTGTTGGTATTTATTTTTAATTAACAACACTCACTTGTGAACAAATGGAGACAATAAATGGGTATAACCTTTCTGAATGGGTATGCTGATGTGGTCTTCAATTTTGAAACTGTGCAGGCCATTTGAATCCTGAAATCTACTTTTAAGACCTTACCCTGTAAGTCAAGATTTACCTAGAAGGATGTCTGGCCAGCATTACTCAGTAAGAAATAACTCCATAAGCAAAAAGAAGACTAAACAGATGTGGAAACAGTGACATGCTTTATTTTCTTGGGCTCCAAAATCACTACGGACGGTGACTGCAGCCAGGAAATTAAAAGGCACTTGCTCCTTGGAAGAAAAGCTACGACAAACCTAGACAGTCAGTGATCACTTAGCATCACTTAGTGAACCTAGCATCACCTTGCCAACACAGGTCCACCTAGTCAAAGCTATGGGTTTTCCAGTAGTGAAGTACGGATGTGAGCGTTGGGCCATAAAGAAGGCTAAGTGCCGAGGAATTGATGCTTTCAAACTGTGGTGCTGGAGAAGACTCTTGAGAGTCCCTCGGACAACAAGGAGATCAAGCCAGTCCATCCTAAAGGAAATCAGTCCTGAATAGTCACTGGAAGGACAGATGCTGAAGCTGAAACTCCAATACTTTGGCCACCAGATGGGAAGAGCCAACTCATTGGAAATGATTCATGCTGGGGAAGACCGCGGGCAGGAGAAGGGGGGTGAAAGAGGATGAGATGGTTAGACAGCATCACCCACTGACATCAGAAAAAACTAACAATGGTGAATTTCGTTCAAATTTCGTCAAAATTTCTCTCCAACTTATCATTCAAAATTCAAATCCCCTCCCACCATTCTGAGAAAAGTGAACTTAATCCAGCTTTTAATCCAGCTCATAAACCTAGTCATTCAAATAGGAAAAGAGAAGCTCAAGGGGTGCCAATTTCACCCCTTTACAGAGCTTCGTTATAGGAGGCTTTAAAGTTTCTAAAGTGCCTCCACAGATTATCTACTTAGTAATCAAAAAAAAAAAAAGAAAGAAAGAAAAGAAAGATCTACCAGCTTGCTAGGGTAGATATTTCCTTCAGGAAGGAAAAAAATGTTAATCCATTCTGAAGGCCATGGAAGTTTACAGTACTCAAAATTCAAAATTAAGTCTTGAGTTAAAATAAGTACATTCTTATCACTACCCAAGACTCTTCTATGAATGACGACTACAGAAAGGGGGAAGAAAAGCTTTTGTGGGATTCATGATTAGTGTGGCTTCAAGTCAGTCACTGTTTCAGGCATTCTTGTGCATACAGACACAAATAAGATTTTGCACCTTTACTATTTAAAAAGTCAGTGTTTTCTACTTGAAAACTGCCATGATTCTTATTGAATCCTCAACTTCAGATTATTTGCCACATGATTAAATGATTCTCTAAAATTCAAGTTTATTAAAATAAAGGTAGCTGAGAAATATGAATGTTTATTTTTATCTAATAAAAACTGAACTAAGACTTTTCCAATCACCTATTTTAAAAATTAAATGTTTAGTTCAAAGTCTCATCTTAAATAACCACACATTATAGTAGTAAGTACCATCAAATAGAATGTTTAATACTGAGTTAAGCACTTTAATCATATTTAATAACCCATATCATGAACACATTATCAGCATTTTATACATAAAAGTTAAAAATTTACCCACCACTCTTGACCACACTAAACTGTCCACATTACAGGGGAAAAAAATTAAAAGAAACTTTCTGACTGCAAACATACACATATATTAATATAACAGAACAAGTAGTCCAACTGGCATATTCTTACCTATACATTACTATATCTTACACACAGCTTTATAATTTATGAAACACTTGTACCGTCACTTCATTTGTTTCCCACAACAGCCCTTATGGGATGATTATCACTACTGCATGTGAGGGGTTTCAAGCTCAGAGTTTAAATGAAGTCATTCAGTTTTTGATTCCTCATGTTTTTTTCCACTGGACTTCCCTGGTGCCTCAGACCGTAAAGCATCTGCCTATAGTGCAGGAGACCTGGGTTCAATCCCTGGGTTGGGAAGATCTCCTGGAGAACGAAATGGCAACCCACTCCAGTACTCTTGCCTGGAAAATCCCAAGGACAGAGGAGCCTGGTAGGCTACAGTCCACGGGATCGCAAAGAGTTGGACACGACTGAGCAACACGGTTAAAGAAACATTGCCTCCACAATCAGTATTATACAATAAAAAGGTAAAACCTGCTAGAGAGCCTAGATTATCCTTCATCAGTTACACATTTCACCACGTTATTAATTATTTATTTTGATGTCAATCATAGAAATAAAAGTTGTACAAATAACTTTACTCAACTGGTACTTTAGCAAGGGAATCCCCTAGATTCTACTTGTACTGGCCAGAAGACTAACCCCAACGTCTACTTTATTAATTCCTCTTTCTACAATATCCACTTTTTCCCTTCCGACTTTAAAATTTCCCACTCCATTTAAGTGATTTGCCCTACCTTTACTTTTTAACTGCCCCATCTTCTCATTAGTATGATTTCAGACTTCATTCAACAAAATTTTACCCGGTCAGGACTATGATACGTGACAATCTGAATGAGAAGAGGCCCCTACCCTCCTCCAAGTCTGGTGAGGAGCAATTAAGAGCACCTCTGAGTCACTTCTGTGACTGCAGACCTGTCTCAATCACTCCCTTCAGTGGCAATAACTTAATTCCTCCAGAGGAAGGCTTTAAGGATTCCTCCAGAGGAAGGTTTTAAGAAGAAAATCAAAGCACAATGTTTGAAGTGCTTTATAAAGTATTATCCTACTGACACTGTATCCTCAGGCTGGTCTTTTTTTCTGGATATCCACTTTTGAAGCTATGGAGAAAGCCCTCAATAGGTCTTCTGTATTATGGGTGATAAAGAGTAAAGGATAGCAAGAAACTTATCTAAGTAATGAATTGGAGGATCAAGTTTGGTTATTCTATATTCACATCTTCCTAAAGTTAAATAATACCCAAACGAATAAACAATACAACCCCAAAATGGCTAGACAATCAGAATACCATCACATTTAAAAAAGAATTTTTTTAAGCTGTTCCCTTGCACCCACTCTATAGAGAAAAACTCCTTCTGTAAAGCTATAAGTCACTATTTTAAAAAGTCTAACTTCTATAACCACCCCATACATTTCTGGCCCTTTGACAGACTGCCAAACAGCTTTACTTACAATTGTGTATCAAAAAGGTCTTCTAATTAAGCATAAACAACATAAACAATGCATGAGATGCATTTTTTAAATGCATCTTACTACTAGGTCTCACAATTTTAAATATGTCTTGAACTCCAGCATCAAACTAAGTGACAGTCCTCCAAGTATACTCTTAGTAGCTGCTTTTAATAGCAGATAAATGGAAAAGGCACAATTTTGCAAACGGTCTAAAAATTTCAAGAAACTTCCTTTCACTTGTGAGTACTGTAAAACCCTACCCTAAAGTTAAAACAGAGAGGCAAACTAAAAATGAATCTGAAAACAGAAGCATTCCACTTAAGGCCTGAATCTCATTTTAACTCCTGGTTTATTTGCCCTATAATAAGTGCCTCTTTACTATAATGCAGCTCCTTCTTTCCCAAATAAAATATCTGAAGGATTTCAAAACACTTGACTAAATATATTTAATCACATCCACAGATTCTTATCATCCTACAAAGTCAACAGAAGAGTTCCTAGGTCTTTTATAAAGGTCTTACAATCCTAAAAAGAATAAACACTAAAGAGATACAAAGCATCCTCCCAAGACTGAACTACAAGGGCAGCACGACTCACCCCAACTCTTCAACTTTATCCAGAAAGCAGAGGGAGACAGAGTTTCTACAGCCGAAATCACCAGATGAGTACCTACTCATTCAGAGCCTGTCTGCACAAATCTCAGCCAATATACTTAGTTTTTAAAGTAGTAATGAGTGACTCAGAGAAAATTAGCTGGGAGAGGGACTATTCTGGGCAGTCATTTGATAGAAATGGCTTTCAAGTGAAGGACTAACCTCACAAACGCACACAAAAGACAAAACCCTGTGAGTCGCAGACAGAGCATTTAATAAACGATGACCCGGATATATCAAGTCTTAAGAATAGCATCTCTTCTCAATATGCCATAGCCTAAAAACGATGTTCATAACTGTGAGTCATAAAGCAATGTTCCTCCTAATAAGGCAAGCACACAAAACGCTTTGAAACTACATCTAAAACGGTATAAGTAAACAAACACGTGCACACACATTCCCAGGTCCAAAAGAGCTAAATTAACCAATCCATCAACATTCCAGAACAACTAACGACTTGAGAATTCCAACCAGAATAGACTTAAGGCATACCTCTCTTCTCCCGTGGCATATTTTTCTCTGTAAACAGCTCTGTCAAGTGCTTTGGTTGGCAAGCAATAATAAAATCAACTTTATTTCCTGTTCCCTGTCCCTTAACAAAACTTCCAGTTTGTCCTTACCGCTGACATACGTTCAACACGTCCAAAGGCTAACGTGAATGATAAACTATATTTCACATAAACTTTTCTATTAAAGGGAGTTTTTCATCAATATGTTTTACATTTTACCTCACAAAACCTTTATCAGACTGTGGAGAGAAACTTGAAAAGCACAGTTCATACTTAACATACTTAATAAAATCTTATCTATGTCATGGCCACACTTACCTAAGCTCAAGCTTTTACTAATTTTAAGCCTTGGAAAAACTTATGCCTTTAAGTACCAGCAAAATTCTCAATCAAGATTTCAGGCGTTCAATTCACACCGCAGTGAAAGATCAAATGCTAAACTCCTAAAAATAGGGTGTTATGAGTAAGAGAGACACACAACACTCTGCTGCTAAAGCAAGTGCGTCTTCCAAGGGGCAGGGGCGCTCCTTTACCCGTACAGTAGGAGCTCACATTCAGCAAAACCCGGGAGCGAAGGATCAGGTGACTTCACACCACCGACACTTTCAGCCCGATTGGGCCTCACTATGGTCTCAGTACTAGTAAAAAGCTCAAAAGCCCAGTTCTGACAATCAAATCGGAACTTGCATCCTAGCCACGCACTACCCGCAGGAATGGTTCGGGAATTGCGGGGCCCGGGAACCCAAGCCCGGAACCCAAGCCCCGGGACACAGCCCTGGTCTGCGGACTGCGGTTCCCTCCCGGAAGGGTGTCTCGAGAGCCTCCCGACCTGGCAGCGAGGTGTCTGCTCCTCCCGCGCGCTGCGCGTCCTCCTCCACCGCCGGGCCCATCACGACCTGGTTAACCCTTCCTCCCTCTCCGCGCGCGAGACACAGAGCAGCGCGTGCCGGCGGGTGACAGGTCGCCCGGCGGTCCGGGGCTCCCGAGGCCAGAGCCGGCCGCCGCCGACCTCCCCTCGCCCCGGGTCTGCAGCCCCTGCTCAAGGCCGCCCCCCTCAGGTCGGGGCGGACACCGCGACAGCCACGCGGCGGCGGGCGGGCAGGGGGCCGGGTCGGACGCAGACGCGCGCGCCGCCCGTTCACCCGACAGCTGCGGGAGCCGCGGCCCCAGGGCCGCCCTTTTTCAGGCCGCGCGCCGCGGGAGCTCGGGGCGCGGGGGGCTAGGCCTGGCGGCCAGACGCGGCGGCGGGAGGAGAGCGGAGCCAGCCGCGGACGACGACCCCGCCGCCTGCGGCCGGTGCCCGCGAGCCCGAGCGGCTCGCGCCCGCTCCCCTGCGCGGGCCTTGCGGCCTCCACCCTGCCGGCCCGTACCTAGGAGGGTCGTGGACGAGACGTGGTTAACCCCGGTGTTTGAGTCGCTGGTCCGCCGCCGGCGCCGCAGCCCTTGGTGCGGTTCTTGGCTTCGCGTTACCTCGTCCCCCTCCGCCATCTTGTACCGATTTAAAATTAACTCCCCACTGACGTCAAACGCCGCCGCCGCTTTATCAACCTCCCGGGAGCCGGCGGGGAGCCGGCAGGTCCTAGCGCCGCCCTCAGCCTGCACCGCCTCCGCCTCCTCCTCCTCCTCCTCCTCCTCCTCCCCACGCCCTCCCTCGTCCCGCCCCTCGGCGCCCCTCGCTCCGCCTCCTCCCTGCTAGCCGGCTTGCCTGCCCCTCGGTTTTCCCAGGCTTCCACTTTGGGAGAAATTGGGCGGCGCCCCCACCGCAACCCTCTCGCACTCCCATCGCCTTAAACTCAGGACCACACCCCCCGAGCGCTGTGTAATCGCAGGACTCTCCAGAGAACCACGTCCCTCCTTTCCAATTCAGTAACCCAATTCCCTTTACGTTTCTTCTCCGTAACCGTTGACTTGTGCACCGCAAATGTTTCATACTCTCCTTTTTTAAACCCCACCTTCTCCCCCAGTGCTAGTCTCCCCCTTCTTCCCTCGCTTTGCCTCCATTCCTGAGCTATTGCTGGTGGCCTGCTTTTCATTTTGATCTTTCTTCGCACAAGTCTCTCATACCGTTTCCCATCTAGAGACCATCCTCTGCTTTGTTTGTCACAGCTTCCTTCTACTTGAGACCCTCCTCTATCTTCTTAACTGTGCCTACCCTTGCCCTTCTGTTCCTGGACCCTTATAGGGTCAACCAGAAAGCGCTGTAATCAGAAAATGAATTGTAGCAGGTCCTTTCCTAAGTGATGCACCTTCTTGGGATCCAGTGACATCCTAGAGAAAGTTCGAGTCACTTTTAAAAATAAGTATCTGCCTGTGGAGGCTTCTGTGAAACATGATTTCTATTCTTTTGGATCTTTGCCCTTATCACCAGCTTCATTAGAAATTCCTTCTCTGTGGTAAAGGCATGTGTCCAGATGTCCAAATCGCAGTCTTGTTCAGGTCTTTTCACAGGTCCCAGTCTCCTGACTCCAAGGAGTGTAAAGAAGCCAAAAGAAAGTACAGTCAAGAGAGCAAGCACTGTCCCATGGTCCCCTCAAATCCGGAAGTTTAGAAGGCCATCCTCGGGCCTCCCTGGGGGTCCAGTGGTTGGGAATTCGCCTTGCAGTGCAGAGGACACCGGTTCAATCCCTTTGCTGGGAAGATCCCACATGCAGTGGGGCAACTAAGCCCATTAGCCACAACCCCTGAAGCCCCTACACCAAGAGCCCATGCTCCACAAAAAGAAAAGCCACCACAGTGAGAAGCCCGTTGCACCACGGCTACAGAGTCGCCACACTCACCACAGCTAAGAAAAGCCTGAGGGCAACAACAAGACCCAGTGCAGCTAAAAATAAGTAAATAAATAATTTTTTAAGCCATTTTCCATTTTCCCCATCAGTCATCCCCTTTCAATTTCTTTCTCTTTTCTTTTTGGCTGTGCCAAGAAGCATGCAGGATCTTAATTTCCCAACCAGGGATCAAACATATGCCCTCTGCTCTGGGAATACAGAGTGTTAACCACTGGACCGCCAGGGAAGTTCCTGCCTTCAGTTTCTCATCACAGTGAAATCTCAGCTATGCTGCAGCCTTCTTCCTCCCTCTACACCCAGCAAGTCCAGGTGACGTCAGCTCTGACTTCCAGCTCATCTCCTCTCCATCCCCGCAGCTTCCCTCTTGATTTGGGCCTCATCATCTTGCGCCGGACTTAGAACCTCCCTGTTGTTCTCCCCCTGTGTAGATCCTCCACACAGACCGACTTGACTTTTCTTAGATGCAAATCTATTTCACGTGATTTCTCTGCTCAGGATGAAGTCCAAACTCTTCAAGAGAGTTGACAAGGCTTTTCGTGATCTGGGCCTCATTCTTCACTACTTTGTCATTTCTTCCTTCATTCTCTCATTTTAAACAAACGAATTTTGACACTGTTGTGTGTGCTGAACAGACTACTGATGAACAAGACAGACAAAATTGGTCTCCTTGGGGACTTCCTGGAAGTCCCGTGGTTAAGACTCCATGTTTCTAACAAAGGGGCTTCAGGTTTGAGCCCTGGTTGGGGAACTAAGATTCCACATGCCGCATGGTGTGGCCAAAAAACAAAATTGATTTCCTTGGGTTTTGTTTTCTTTCCACACCCTACACAGGCCTCTTCCATCACAAAAAAGCGAGCATTCAGGAGCCCAAAGATCTATCTTGTTCAAACTATATCTCCAGTACCTAAGCCAGTGCCCAGTGGGGCCTCAAAAAAATAGCTGAGAATAAATGAATAAATAAATTAATGAATGGGTTACAATTCCATCTACTGAATCACCTAGTATTTCTACACTTCCAGGTCTTCATTTTTCAAAGCTAACTATATAACAAGATTCTTATGGGATCAAATCAATGTACTGAGAGGATTTTCTTCAGTCTTAAGATAGCCAACACTTAGGGAATGTTTCCTGCTCAAAGTACTTTACTTATGCTAAGTCATTTAATCCTAATAATAATCTTAAGAGATAAATGCTAATGTTACTTTCATCTTACAATTGGAGAAACTGAGGCACTAGGAGATTAAAAACTTGCCTAAATGGCAAGACTGGCATTTGAAGGCAGGCAGTCTGGGTCCACAGCTTATGCTCATATCCACTGTAATGGTGTTCAGCTTACAGACTGTAAATTCCTGGAGGGCAGAATCCATAGTTTATCCACAGCCAGGTACTTTGGGATTCTTCTCTCAGGTAGCATAAATTATTTTAAAAGCTATTTCTGCCAAATAAACAACCTTTAAATGTTTAAAACCCTGTTACTAAATTGGCAAAAACATCCACAGACTATTCACCAAAAAGAATGATCAAATTATGGACCTTAAACATATTAAAAAAAAATTTAGCTTTACTTATAATAAGAGAAATGCAAATTAAAACAACACTGAACACCATTTCTCACCCATCAGGTTGGCAAAAATCAAAAGCTGACGATTATACTCTGTTGGCAAGTATGTGGGGAACTCAGGCACTCTCCTACATAGCATCCTCACTGGGAATGCGAAATGGTATAACCCCTATGGAGAAAAACTTGGCAATATCCAACAAATTTCATTCGCATTTACACTTCGACATGCCAAGCTTACGTCTGGGCATTAACCCTGAAGATACAACTCCAATAATCCAAAAAAAATTTTTGTGCACAAGGTTATTCACTGTAGTGTTATTTGCAGTTGCAAAATATTGGAAGCTAAATAGCTGAGCATAAATGATTGGTTAAATAAGCTATGATAATTCTTCATGATGAGCACTTCTTAACTGTAAAGAAGGAACAGGAAGATATCTATGAACTGAGAGAGAGTGATTTCCAAGAGACATTCTTAGGTGAAAAAGCCAAACTGCAAAAGAGCCTATGTAGAGCCTGGTTATTGTGCCAAAGGAAAAAGTAAGAAAACATACATATATTTACCAACCTATCCAAGAAGAAACTTGGAGAGATGAAAACATAAAGTTAGTTGCCTCCAAGGAGTTGGGAGTAAGGGGGATAAGGTAGAAGTAATACAGAATAGAGAATACCTTTTTATCTAGTGTTGACTTCTGTTACATGATCAAAAAGTAAAATCAACAAGAAAGGGAACAAGGTGCTAAAACTGAAAGCAAACCAAAAAAATGATTGTTGTTGTTATTCAGTCGCTAAGTCATGTCCGACTTTTTGCAACCCTGTGGACTGCAGCGACCCAGGCTTCCCTATCCTTCACTATCTCTAGGAGTTTGCTCAAATTCATGTCCACCGAGTCGGTCGGTGATGCTGTCTAGCCATTTCAATCTCTGCCGTCCTCTTCTCCTTTTGCCTTCAGTCTGTCCCAGCATCAAGGTCTTTTCCAATTAGCCAGCTCTTCGCCTCAGGTGGCCAAAGTGTTGAGATTCAACTTCAGCAGATGTGTATGTACATGAATATATTTCCTACTTTTGTCCACAGAAAAGGCCTATAAGCACAGACACCCAAGTAGCAATGATCATGACCTAGTGCCTACTCTTACTCTTAATACTATTCCCTACTAAAAAGAAGTGGAGTCCTTGGAGAAATGACTGGTTCCCGAGCTAGGGTAGGATGCATACAAGGTGAGCCATGAGCATCACCTTTGTGGCGAAATGAAGGAAGAAGTCAAAAATGTGATGGAGCATGTCTCAGGGAGACTTTCCTTCTGAGTCTTTTAGGGAAGGAAAGCACAGGTCACTGTGTATGAGATCTAACAGGAACCGACTGTGAGATCTTTTTAACCTTCATGGAAATGGTATAAGACAGACGGAAACTTCCCTTCCTGTAAGGGTCAGAGATTTGGGTAACCATTAATGAAAACTGTTACCTTGATTTAGGGGAGGGACAGCAAATGGATGGGGCAGGGCTAGAGTAGGGGAACAAGAAAACAAATGTAAAACAAAGGCCACAATAGAAAAGTTGGATATTGCTGTGGCTAAAATGAGATAAATTGCTCTCTGAGAATGAAGAAGGTTGTGACAGAGGAAAATTGCATCTCTGTAGACCTTATCCTTTCAGTGATGCGTTTGCTAGAAATTTAATTTAAGGTACACACCACGTTTGCAAATTGTTGCACCTTCATGTGAAGATACGTGTTTTCTGTCCAACAGTGGTTGGCAGAAGATAAATGAGTCATTTCCCCGAGGTTATGGGAGACTAAATCTGGGCACAGGCAAGACTGCTCCAGGGCCTAGTTGACAAAGTGAAGAACAAGGCCGGAAAATTGGTCAGCAGCCTGGGAGCACTAGGGAGCTTGACCTCATCAACTGGCATCTCTCAGTGGATTCTGCAGGCTCCTCTCACTGACCTCGGGAGCAGTAGCCACTGATTGATCTCAGAAGTTGCACAGCAACTGTGGCTAACCAACCAATTTGCCACATCGGCTTTGGTTTTCTTTGGGATTAACATTTTGAGGGAGGGGCCTAAGAGGAAATTTTTGCAGGGAAGGAGGGAAATCAAGGTTCTTGCTGGAACAGTTGTGAACAGTAATATAGACTCTGAGTTATTGATTGGCAGGGAAATGTTATTTCCATCCAAACCTAAGCCAGGGTCATTGAATTAAATCTTATAAAGGAAATCAAATGAAGAATATCAAGGGTTCCATGAGGCTACTTCTAGTAGGACCCTGGACATGCATACAAGCCTCTCTGACACAGCCAGGCTGGTCTCATGCTGAGGATTGTGGGCATCATGAAAGGCACTTGCTCTGTGTGGAACACTGTGGGCAGATGGATTTCCACCCAGCTTGCTGCATAAAATTAGGTGTCCATTGTTCTCTGAAGCATAGGACAGCTGTCCCTCATGAACGTGACAGGAAATAGTGACCCTTCCAATCCATATTCATCCTCAAAGGTAATGATTTGAATCAGGATATGTGACATGAGAGTCACTTCGTGAAAAGAACACCAATTCTGGAGTTCAAACTCCAGCTATACCACTTGATTCTATGACCTTCAGAAAGTTAATTAACTTCTTTGATCCTCAGTTTCCTCTGCTATAAAGGTCTCTTCTTGACATTTTTTTCATGATGATTACAGACAATATAGATAAAGTATTTAGCCCAGTGGCTGGCACATGGCAATAAATGATAGCCATCATGATTATTACTTGAATCAAATCTAAGAAGAAGAGCAGGAGCATATTAAAAATTATAACACCTATAATTTTATTTAGTCTATAAAATATCTCTATAAGGCAAGGATTATTGACACCATCAGCCTTTTACAAAAGAAGAAACTAGGGCTTTAAAAGTTGGCATAGGGACTTCTATGGTGGTACAGTGGACAAGAAGTGTGTGTGTGTGTGTGTGTGTGTGTGTGTGTGTGTGTGTGTGTTAGTCGCTCAGTCATCACATGCCTTGGAACAACTCAGCCTGTGCACCACAACTAGTGAGCATGCATGCTGCAACTACTGAAGCCTGTGCACCCTAGAGCCTGTGCCCCCCAACAAATCAGGCCGCCACAAAGAGAAGCCTGCGAATCGCATTGAAGAGTAGCCCCAGTTTGCTGTAACTAGAGAAGAGCCCACGGAAAGCAACAAAGGTTCAGTGCAGCCAAAAATAAATAAATAAACAAAATTCTGAAGAAAAATAAATTGAAAAGGTGGCATAAATTGTTCAAGGCCACATGATTAGTAAGTTGAAAAGCTGAGATCTAAATGCAAAGTCTATGTTCTTAACCATCAATCTCTGGATAACACACTGGCCTCAGGGTTAGACATTGGAAACGCTATATGAGAACCATTTATGTTGATCACTAAACAGCTTCTTGGAGAAGGAAATGGCAATCCACTCCAGTATTCTTGCCTGGAGAATCCCATGGATGGAGAAGCCTAGTTCGTTATAGTCCACAGGGTCACAAAGAGTCGGACACGACTGAGGGACTTCACTTCACTTCACTTAAACAGCTTCTGGATATCCAGGAAACTGTCAAGTGGCTGGAGTGGAGGTAAACACAACTCAAAGTCCAGAAAAAAGGCACCCAGGAACACCGTGACAACAGAAACATGACCTGAATGTTCAATGTCTATGCAATTTGCAGAAGAATTCACAGATGCTATGGGATCTTGTGGTCACTAAAATTGTTTCGTGATAGGAGAAACAAAATTCCAAATTCGTGAACTGGACTCTATGTAGTACATTTTGAAAAGTAGGTAGTGACTTGGTTTTTTAATTAAGATAAGCATACAGAAGAACACTGGTGGGAACTCTTTAGGAACTACACTAGAGTCAATAACATCTTTTCAAAAATAACGATGAAGGAGTGAATGAAGCCCCCAGGGTACGAAAAACATGCTGGTATCTTAGAGCAAACACTGCCACATGCCTTCAATTCCTCTGAGAACAGGGCCCTCAATGATATCCACTCTAGAGAGCTCATCCAGTTTACAGCACCCCTCCCCCATCACTCCCATCCTTAGGAATGCCTTCAAAGTCAGTGGGAAATCCACGCTTCACAGAAGGAGCTGCACATCTTAGCCTCTTCTAAGATTAAGACAATATCCACTTGGGCATATTACAATCAACGTATTCAATATTTTCTTTGTAACCAGAGAGCAATCAGATCTTTCTCACACCCAAGCTTAATTCCAGACTCCCCAAAACTGGTTGCCGAGTTGGCAGGCAAAACACTCCACCTTGATGACGCACCTAGAATTAATTGTCCCTGTTATAACCTACTTAATCCTTGGATTCACCACCACCAGTGTAATTCCATCATTATATTCTGACTGTTAAAGCTGCACTTCACTTCAAATGGCACCCCACTCCAGTACTCTTGCCTGGAAAATCCCATGGATGGAGGAGTCTGGTAGGCTGCAGTCCATGGGGTCTCGAAGAGTCGGACACGACTGAGTAACTTCACTTTCACTTTTCACTTTCATGGATTGGAGAAGGAAATGGCAACCCACTCCAGTGTTCTTGCCTGGAGAATCCCAGGGACGGGGAGCCTGGTGGGCTGCCGTCTATGGGGTCACACAGAGTCGGACACGACTAAAGCGACTTAGCAGCAGCAGTCACTTCAAACACTGCCCACCCCCTGACCCCTGCCTCCCCAGCCCAATGCCGTTTCTCCTGACCCCTAATGTTCTTGAGGTTGGTCTTCTGGTATAAACACCAAGAAAGTGAGTTCCTTATTTCTTTTCCCATAAGAGTTTTATGCTCAAGCTGAGATATCTGCAAGTAATGCCACTGCCACCTGATCTGATAAAAGGTAAATATTTATCTTTTAAGCTTGTCCTGATTGCCCTCCAAGAAGGTGAGCTAACATAAATCATAATGAAATGATTGTTATTTTGACATCCAGTTTTAGGGTAATTTGTTATACAGTAATAGATAATCCAGAGAAGGCAATGGCACCCCACTCCAGTACTCTTGCCTGGAAAATACCATGGACGGAGGAGCCTGGCGGGCTGCAGTCCATGGGGTCGCGAAGAGTCAGACATGACTGAGCGACTTCACTTTCACTTTTCACTTTCATGCTTTGGCGAAGGAAATGGCAACCCACTCCAGTGTTCTTACCTGGAGAATCCCAAGGATGGGGGAGCCTGGTGGGCTGCTGTCTATGGTGTCACAGAGTCGGACACGACTGAAGCAACTTAGCAGCAGCAGCAGCAGCAATAGATAATCAGACCACGTGCACATAGTATACTACCAGTGTGTGAACATATATAGGTAGTAAAAGTATAAACTAGTACATAGTAACAGTAAAGATTGAATTCAGGATATCAATCTGGTATAGTTGTTTGCTTTTCTATGTAGAGCAGTGGTACTTAATTTGTCGTTTTATTTTATTTGATGAATAAATACAGATGATACAGATGATATATAGCATTTGCTTACAGGTCAGGTTCCCTTACTATGCATGCACAAATATCCACTGGTGGCCACTGTCAATGACTGTGGCCACGCAACTCCCATCAGGAGCAGATCCAGGATTTGTGGGGTCTAAAGCATCTGTAAATTTGAAGAATTTTTAAGATAACAAATTATGAGTTAAAATTAGATATGAAAGTAAATTTTTTTATTAAAGTGGGCCATTTTTAGTCTTTATTGAGTTTGTTACAATATTGCTTCTGTTTTAGGTTTCTGGTGTTTTGGCCACAAGGCATGTGGGATCTTTGTTCCCGGCCAGGGATTGAACCACACCCTCTGCATTGGAAGGTGAAGTTTTAGCCACTGGATCACCAGGGAAGTCTCAGAAAGAAAATATTTATTTAGAATGCGAAAAGGAATCCCAAGAAATCACAAATTTTGTAATGTTAACATTTCACAAATATACAGAAAAATTAGATATTGATTAACCTCATGTCATACATCCCATGGGCTTCCCAGGTGGCACTAGTGGTAAAGAACTTGCCTGCCAATGCAGGAGACTTAAGAGACGCAGTTTCAATCCCTGGGTTGGGAAGATCCCCTGGAGGAGGAAATGGCAACCCACTCTAGTATCCTTGCCTGGAGAATCCCATGGACAGAGGAGCCTGATGGGCTATGTACTATAGAGTTGCAAAGAGTTGGACATGACTGAAGTGACAGCATGTACGTGTACATCTCATACTTTCTTTTTGACATTTTTGGCTGCACAGTCATTGATTGGCTTTTCATATTATATGACTTGAAGTATCATTTTATGAAGAGAAAATAATAAGACAATTTAATTTTTCCTCTAGCAGAGTTAATAAAATTTCATTTATTGATGGCTTAGAAAAGTCTCTTTCAGCTTCATAACATTTTATTGCTGGCATGTAAATTTTTAGGATTACTGTCAAATTTGGGAAAATCTGTCAGGTCTCTTTCATGTAGGAGCTTCAGATTTCAGGGCATATCAAGTTTTGTTTTTAGCAACGAATCTCAAATACTCTTCGAATTGAAAATGCATCCAGTGTTTATAACTATATGTGCTGCTTTTTGCAATAGTCTTAACAGCAGAGAAATTCCATTTTTCATCATCATTCATGAGGACAAAATCCTCTTTTTATAATTTTACCCATCTAGTGGTTGGAAGAATTTTCCAGAGATTAGTTTTTGGCTCAAGACTTTTCAACATTGTTTTTCCTCTGCTCCCCACATATATACTGTTGATGCTGGGCATGTAGGACACTTTAACTCCTGACCTTGCATGTGTTTCTGTCACCTTTGAGCCTGAGAACAGGAACAGAGAGACAAAGGGTACATGTGATCTGCTCTGCCCCTTTCAGGCTTATGTCAAGAAGTCAATGTTAAACAGAAACCAGAGGGATTTTGTGTCCTCCCCCTTACTCAGCACTCAGGGAGTGAACTCATCCACCGAATTTGTCCACTGACTGGCCTTGCTCCTTCAAGAAATTGTCGTAACAGATTAAAACTGATGGTGCACAACTTCGCAGGCAGTCTAGTTGTTAAAACTCCAAGTTTCTACTGCAGGGGACTAGAGTTCAGTCCCAGGTCAGGGAAGTAAGATCCCTCATACTTCATGGTGCAGCCAAAGAAATAAATTAAGATAAAAATGATGGACATGGGGATAGGTGGAAACAGGGCTTGGTTATTCCTTCTCAGCTTCCCTTGGCTGGGGTCTAACCATCTCCACATACACCAGGGAGGACTAGGAAGGCAGCTGAATTGGGAACCAGAGTTCATTGTTTGTGAGTACAGCACGTTCAACCTAAGCTAGGAATCAGATGGAGGCTGCAGGCAAGATTCAGACAGGTATGCCACACTGAGGTGACCTGAACCAGCAAAAAAGAGCACGGGGTCCTGAACACCCCAAAGAACAAGGCACAAGCAGATCAACTCCAGCTCCACAGATGAGTGCAAGGGGCTTAGGGACAGAGGAGCCAAGCCACCTCACAGCACAGTCCAGCGAGGCCCCTCACAAGAGCAATGGGACCCAGATATATATCTGGGAACTTCCCCTTGACAGCTGGTAAACCTGAGTAAGCTCTCTACTCTGCAACCCTGTTCCTTTAGCTAAGTGCTCTGGGAGCAAGTAGAAACAATGGAACCTAACATACTAGAATTAGATCTTCAAATCACAGGAGAAGATCCCTGGAAGCCTCTGATAAGACTTATAACAGCAGAAGGCAAAAAATTGTTTTCTATTTCTTTAATTTTGTATCTATATGAGATGATGGATGTTCACTAAACTTATTGTGACAATCATTTCATGATGCCTGTAAGTCAAATCATTATGCTGTACACCCTAAACTTATACAGTGCTATATGTCAATTATATCTCAATAAAACTGGAAGAAAAAAATAAAGTGCATTTCTTATACACAGCAAAAGAAAAAAAAGTAACATTAATCAGGCACTTACACATGTCTGGTAATTTACGTTACCATAATAAGGTAATATATTACTTGTTTTTCAGTTAAGCTTCACAACTCCAAAGCAAAGGTACTATTACCTATTTCTGTTTTACACACCAGGAAGCCTGAAGCCTAGACAAATTAAATAATTTGGCCAAGGTTTGTTGTTGTTATTTTTCAGTGGCTAAGTCTTGTCCAACTCTTTTGTGACCCCATGGACTGTGGCCTGCCAGCCTCCTCTGTCCATGGAATTCTCCGGGCAAGAATACTGGAGTGGGTTGCCATTCCCTTCTCCAGGGGATCTTCCCAACCCAGGGATCAAACCTGTATCTCCTGCATTGGCAGGGGATTCTTTACCGCTGAGCCACGAGGGAAGCCCTGCCAAAGTTTACGCAGCTTATAAAATAATGGAGGGTCTTCCCAGGTAAAGCAGCAGTAAAGCAGGGCTAAGGCTTTAAACCCACTGGCAGAACTTGGGCGTTCACACTTGAAACTATCAATTCTGTTTTCCTGTAGCAACTTGAGGAACTCCAGGTGTGTGATACCAATAGCTCCTTGGGGGTGGCCTGACTATCCCCCACTACAAGTCCCTTCCTTGTCCACCACATGCCATCAGTGGCAGATCTCAGAATATAAGCCTGCTGTTTCAGTGTATCAGGTGTAGTCTGCTTCTCAAATCCAGAGCCCAGACTGCCTCAGAGGAGAGTCACCTGTTGCTGGAGAAGAACTTCACATCAGCCGCCACCACCCTGTGGATAGCACACTGGGCCATGCTCGCAGTGGCTGACCTCATCCTCCATCACGCACCCCTTCTCCACTCCATTCCAGAAGCTATGGTGCATTTTAAAGACATGCTCAACTCCCAGCACAGCCATGTTTTAGTCCATGGAAATTCATCCTTAAACATAACCACACTTGTTAAAGGTAACCCAAAAGCTGGAGCAGCCACGGCTCCAGACTGCAATTCTGACTCTGTGATAAGTAACCTTGAAAATGTATTTAACCTTTATGGACTTTCATTTCCACCAAACTGAAGGGGTGCAACATACTATTATCATTTATAGGCAGGTGAGTTTGTTTTTTTCTTGAGCAAGTAATCATGTTGGTGTTCAGGGTTCTTCTCCTCCTAGCCTTGCCACCTCCTCCAATACTCCCTCCCCATCAGCATCTACTTTCTTCAGAGCTCTTAAGGCAAAGCCATCCCCTTGCTGGCAGTGCCCATGGAGAGAACTAGGATCTGGGCCAAGCCTACAGACTGCTGATGCTCCTAACGCCTCTGGTCCACCGGGTACCACAGCTGAGAAAATTCTGTACAGAGATAGAGAGGTCAGGCTGCAACCAGCCCTGCCATGCTTTGTTCTAAGCAGTCCTGCCTGTGCTTAAAGGTTCCCAAGGTCTCTCCTGAATGAAGAGTTTTCAGTTTTTTCCTCCCACTTCTCACTGCCTCAAAGGCTCATGAAGTCATTTCTTCTCTTTCTGGTCTCACATATGGAACACCATCACTTAGCCTAGCCTGCCTTAAACATACTCAGAACCCTTATATCAGCCTACAGTTGGACAGAATCACCTAACAAAAGCCCACTTTATAAGAAAGTGTTGAATAGTCATATAATGTACTGAAGACTGGAAGGGAACCACAGAATGGTTGTATGGGAACAGAACAGTTTTAAGTGTATCAGTCGTTTACCCTCATGACGGTGTGGCTGCCTGGGAACTGCGGCTCACTGGCAGTGCCCAGCCTCAGGAGACAGGACCACGTTGCACATCAGTAGCCCAGAAAAGATCAAACTTCAAACTTCAAAGTCCAGTTTCTTCCGAATGCTTATCACTTTCACACCATTGTAAAGTTGAAAAATCGTCAAGTCAAACTATCACCAATCAGGGACCATTTATATAGTCCTCAATAACTTGAAGTGACTTGAATAAGTTGGGCTTTTCCCACCAGAAAATCAATCTAACCTGGAGGTTCAGGCTTGGGAACTGAATGAGACCTACAGATTTGTTTTGTTTGTTACATAGTTTGCCTGCAAAATGATTTCTTTTAATTAATTACAAACATTGGAAAAATCAGCAAATTACACACCCTTTAAAAAAAAAATCTGGATTTCTGGCTTTTCTTGAAAAAATCAGAAGATCTGGCCACCTGGGCCAGCCTACCTATATAGTAACCATTGTCTGACCCTGACTAGTATATTTCCTTCGGAAAAGAAATAAATAGATTCCCCAGCTTGCGACCAATCTCACTTCATATTCATGTTGCCTGCTTGTCTACCACAAGCATTTGAACTTATGGCACCTGGCTACGTAACAAATATACCCGTGGAGTAACCTAATGGACTTGAATTTGATAAATCCTAGAGTCATAGCCAGTTCAATCTGAGATTGGAAAGCAAATTCACACATGAAGGGAGAAACATATACGTATGTGACATGTGATCTCCTACCAGGAGATCTGAGACATGAGGCTCATCCCCAAAGGAAAAACATTCTGAAGTTCATAGCCCTCCTCCCTCTCCACACCAGTCTTGGGAAGCTGCCCAGCCAGGAGACGAGAGAGTCAAACAGCCCATTGTTTCTTGATCTACTCTACAACAGTCACCATGTTGCAGAGGCCCCAGAGCACTAGATCTGATTACCTGCTGATCACGATTTCCGATTGCAGAACAAGCCTGCTCCCATTAGTGACTCTATACAGTTACAACCTATTATGCTCTAGGGAATCTTATCACAATATTCTTTTCAGGGATTTATCATTTCTTCCACCAGTCACCACACACAAGCACACATACTCTCTGCCTTGAGGTGCCTGACAGCAGGGGGCCCAAATGGAGTCTTAAAATTGGCTTAGTTTGATCAGCACTCTACACACGTTTCTCAAGGTCTACATTTTCTGCCTCCTTTAATCCTTCCTTTATGACCACTCCCTCTAGATCCACCTTCCCAAAGAAAGATTTCAAAACTGAAAGAAGGCAGGCAGAGTGTGGATATTTCCACCAATTGTTTTCAATAAGTGACTAACTCTAGACTTCAGTTCAGTTCGGTTCAGTTGCTCAGTCATGTCCAACTCTTTGCGACCCTATGAATCTCAGCACACCAGGCCTCCCTGTCCATCACCAACTCCCAGAGTTCACTCAGACTCATGTCCATCGAGTCCGTGATGCCATCCAGCCATCTCATCCTCTGTCGTCCCCTTCTCCTCCTGCCCCCAGTCCCTCCTAGCATCAGAGTCTTTTCCAATGAGTCAACTCTTCACATGAGGTGGCCAAAGTACTGGAGTTTCAGCTTCAGCATCATTCCTTCCAAAGAAATTCCAAGGCCAATCTCCTTCAGAATGGACTGGTTGGATCTCCTTGCAGTCCAAGGGACTCTCAAGAGTCATCTCCAACACCACAGTTCAAAAGCATCACTTCTTTGGCGCTCAGCTTTCTTCACAGTCCAACTCTCACTTCCATACATGACCACTGGAAAAACCATAGCCTTGACTAGATGGACCTTAGTCGGCAAAGTAATGTCTCTGCTTTTGAATATGCTGTCTAGGTTGGTCATAACTTTTCTTCCAAGGAGTAAGCGTCTTTTAATTTCATGGCTGCGATCACCATCTGCAGTGATTCTGGAGCCCCAAAAATAAAGTCTGACACTGTTTCCACTGTTTCCCCATCTATTTCCCATGAAGTGATGGGACCAGATGCCATGATCTTAGTTTTCTGAATGTTGAGCTTTAAGCCAACTTTTTCACTCTCCTCTTTCACTTTCATCAAGAGGCTTTTAGTTCCTCTTCACTTTCTGCCATAAGGGTAGTGTCATCTGCATATCTGAGATTATTGATATTTCTCCTGGCAATCTTGATTCCAATTTGTGATTCTTCCAGCCCAGCGTTTCTCATGATGTACTCTGCATATAAGTTAAATAAGCAGGGTGACAATATGCAGCCTTGACATACTCCTTTTCCTATTTGGAACCAGTCTGTTGTTCCATGTCCAGTTCTAACTGTTGCTTCCTGACCTGCATACAGATTTCTCAAGAGGCAGGTCAGGTGCTCTGGTATTCCCATCTCTCAGAATTTTCCACAGTAGAACAGTTAAAATGTACTAACTTAACATCTCAGAATCTCAGCCCAGAAATAGCCAATATTTGGACTTCCCTGGTGGTGGTCCAGTGATCAGGAATCTGCGTGCCAGAGCAGGGGGCATGAGTTCAGTCCCTGGTCTTGGAAGACGACGCCACAGGCGGCGGAACAATTTAGCGCGTGCACTCTGAGCCCATGAGCCTGCTCTCTAGAGCCAGGAGTCGCAGCTACTGCGCTCCCGTGCTGCAGTTACAGAAGCCCACACGCTCTGGAGTCCATGCTCTGCAACAGGAAAAGCCACCCCCTAAGAGCCCACACACGGAAAGGAAGAGTGGCCCCTGCTCGCCGCAACTAAAGAAAGCCCACACAGCGTCGGAGGCCAAGTGCAGCCGCAGATAAATAGCCAATATTCAGTATGAACAAAAACGTGCATAACATGACACAAGGCGGTGTGTTGAAACGGGCAGTTGCGTTCAGGTCCTTTAGCTGATGAGATGACAGAAATAGTTTTAAAAATTAGGACAGATTAAAAAAAAAAAGAAGAAGAACTAAGTATCCTAGAGATACTGTGGCCTTTGGAGAAATTCCTGTCAAACTGGATGCAGCCGTAAGGAAATCAGGTTAGTGTAATAAGATCAGACATTTTGAGTCCAGAGCACCCCTTCCAGCATGGAAGGGCACAAACCATGGTCTATCCTGACAACCCCGGGTAAGACAGTCTGCTGTGAGTTCCACTTTCTAGTGGACTTAGGTATGCTCTTCAGGAAAATCCTTTTGAAAACAGAGGGACTCATTTTACCTAAGAAGTTTCAGCGCCTAGAATGTGGGCTCTAGAGAAACGTGAAAAACGTGAAAAAATTTTCTAGAATTACTCTCTCCTGGTCCCCTATTACCTCAAGAATTATCTGAAAGGGGACCGATTAGGCAGGGAACTATGAATAGAAAGACATTCCTTCGACCTAGGTGGGTTGCCTTCATTGTGACCCCATGGACTGCAGCCCACCAGCCTCCTTTATCCATGGAATTCTCCAGGTAAGAATACTGGAGTGGTTTGCCGTTTTCCTTCTCCAGGGGATCTTCCCAACTCAGGGATCGAACCTGGGTCTCCTGCATTGCAGGCAGATTCTTTACCATCTGAGCCATAACTGCCTCATTTCATTTAGTTCAGTTCAATTCAATCAAAATTTACTGGATGCCTACTCTGTACCCAGCACTGTTCAAAGGGCTATAACAACTATGAAAGGAACACAAAGTCTTGACCACTTGAAGCTGGCCATCTTTCTCTGTATGTTGAACCTATATTATATGAAGGAATTATAGAGCAACACAAGACAATAACTGACTGTTAAAATTGACTATAGTACAATTAAAAAAAATTTGTTTGATGTAATGTGTACCTAATCTCTGACTTCTTATGTACCATTTCACAAGTGTATTTATAAAATCATAAAAATTATATTAATTATTGTTTAAATGTATTAAAATCATAGGACATATTCTAGCAGAGTTAAAATAAGAAAATAGACAACACCAACTGCTAAGAAGAATATGAATCATTTGGACCTCTCATATATCAGTGATGGGACAATAAATTGGTTTAAACCATTTTGGAAAACTCTTTAATTATCTCTACGAATGTAAGTCTATTCTATGATCTACTTCTGGATTTATGTGCTACTGAAATCCATATATGTTTTCACCAAAAGACATGGATAAAAGTGGTTACAGCAGCATTGTTCATAACAGCCCCAAACTGGAAACAACCCAAATGACCACCAATAGTCGAATAGACATGTACCTTCCTCACATGCAAGAAGCTATTACAGAGCAGTGAGCAAAAACGAACTACAACTATATGCAACAGTATGAATAAGTCTTATGAACATAATGTGAGCAAAATAAGCCAGACAGAAAAAGATGACTACGTTATATCTGATTCCATTTGTTTAAAGCCTAGGTAAAACTCATCTATTGTGGTGAAACACAGGATGGTAGTTACCCTTACTTAGGGAGAGTAGTTACTGAGATGAGTGCTAAGAGGAGGATGATAGGGTGCTGGTAATGATCTGTTTCTTTATCAGAGAGCTGATTCCATGAGTATGTTCACTTTGTATAAATTCACTGAGCTCTATATGATTTACACAGTTTTCTATTAAAGATTTCTATTAGTAGAAAATCAAAGCCCCAAAGAGTTGTAGAAATTAACTTTCAATAGTCTCTGATGAGGGTCAGGAATTTCAGAGTTCTAAACTCTCTATTTTGTCACTGATTCTCCAGAAAATTTTAGGAAAACATTACTTTCGATACCTCTGGGATTGTTTTTGTTTTTGTTTTTTTAATTTATTGTGGTGAACCTCATATAATATAAAACATACTATTTTCACCATATTTAACCATACAGTTCAGTGGCACTAAGCGCATTCATATTGTGTGCAACTTTCAACATCAACTATCTCCTGAATTTTTCACTTTCTTAAACTGAAACTCTGTCTTCATTAAAGACTAAGTCCCCATTCTCCCTCCCCAAACCCCTATCACCCTGGCCCTTGACATCTAACAAAATATACTTTCTGATTACGAATTTGACTATTCTAGGTACTTCATGTAGGTGGACTCAAACAGATTTGTCTGTATCTATTGTATATAGGAATGTCCAGTGCCTCTGTTTTAAAAAAAAAAACAAAAAACAGTAAAATTGACTTTCATTTTTCATTCACCATCTAATAGATTTACCTTTATGGGTGAAATATGTGAAATTGCTTTTGACATTAAATCAAAATGAAAATTCAAGTCCCTCATCATTTTCATGACAGGCAATAAAACTCTACTGCCCCTGAGGGATGTGTTGTTATTGTCCAAACTTAATCATTAGCACTGTATAATAATTGTCTTGATTCTCTGATGAACCCAGAGGTGAAGTCTCGGCTGTCTGCCATAAACCTTTATGTAGAAGCGAAATACTATTACACGACAACACAAATAAGTAATAAGATGATTTCCTATAGTAGGAGGTGCTGTGTGCTCAGTCACTCAGTCGTGTCTGACTCTTTACCACCCCAGGGACTGTAGCCTGACAGGCTCCTCTGTCCATGGGATTCTCCCGGCAAGAATACTGGAGTGGGTTGCCATGCCCTCCTCCAGGGGGTCTTCCTGACCCAGGGATCAAACTTGGGTCTCCTGCACTGCATGCAGATTCTTTACCCCTGAGCCACTGGGGAAGCCCCAGGAAGTGTTATGAAGACCATTTTAAAAGGACTACAGCTGGGAGGTGGAGTGAGGGGAAGGAAATAGTTTAGACAGGGCATCAGGGACAACCTCTCTGAGAAGTAAAGGGTAAATTAATCTTGTCCCCAGGGTTTGCTCAACAAACAAGAAGGAAATTGCTTCACTAAAGGGGTCTGGCTTAGTGAGGGCTTGTCCCCTAGGAAGCCTTTCCCATGTCTTGCAAGGGGAACAAAGCTTTCTTTCCCAGAGCCATCACTGGCCATTTGTCAGGCCGCTGGATCACAGAGCTGGCCTCCAGTGTTTACTAAACAAACCAATGTGATTATCCTGTCAAGTTCTAAAAGAGAAAGACCAAAAACTTAGCGCAAATACAAGGCCACCTATTCAGTTAAAGCTGCAAACCAGGGCAGGGAAAAGGCTGAATATAAAACAGTCAGGGAGAGTTTTAATAAGAGTGAGTTACATAACTTGAGACTTGCTTGAGACTTGAACAAAGGAGTTCTTATCTCAAGGTTAAAGAGAGGGATTAAGGCTAGGTTCAGTTTCCAAGCACTTTTCCAATAAACTTTCTGCCAACAGTGAGGCTGGACATTGGGAACTAGGGGTGACAGAGGCTACCCAGCTAGCCATTCCCTGGGGTTAATTAGGGTGTCTTCTGGGCCAGGTGTGGATCCCCGGTGCTGGTGGAATTACCGAGTTTCAAAATCATTACCGTTTCACAACACGAGAACTGTTCCAGTTGGAAGCAACCTTTGAAACCATTGGGCCAACCCACTTCTGTTCTGGAAGAGAAGCCCAAGAGGTCATCCAGGCAGTTAGTACAGGACTAGACCCTCTGACACCAGGCAGGGGCCACTTCCCCTCCACCACACTACTGTCCCTTCTGACACCCCCGTGGCCCATGATTGCGGTTGGGAGCCAATGGCTGGGTAACACTGAGCACACTGCCCTCGCCCTCCAAAACTCGGTGATAGGTGCTGACCCCTATCCTGCCCGTTTGAAGCCTTCTCTTTTCTCCCATTCCTTTCTCTTCTTCTTCCTTCTTTTCTCCTCCTTTCCTTCCTCAAGCCAGCTATGTCCTCAACCCACTGGTAGCACGGAGGGACCTCAGGTGTTGTTTCTCTTGCTGGCACTGGAAGGCAGTGCGGTCCAGAAACAAAATATTTTCTCCTTCAGCCTTCTCTTCCACCTCTCTTCCAGTCTAAGCCTTGCCATGCCTGGTGGCCCTTCAACCTGCACCCCCAGCCTTTTCCTCCCTGTTTGCTACAATCAGTACTAGAACACCAGTCAGGTTTAAGGCAGGACCCTTCTCAAGACAATGGCATTTTAATATGGCACTCTTTAATTCCCAACAGCTTTCAACAAGAAACAGCAGACACATTGAACAGATAAATTCTTGGTGACAGGGCTGTCCTAACCTCCCTTAGATGATAGCTTAGAGGCAGTGGACCCCACATCCTGCTACTCAAAGGGCAATAAGAGTTGCCCAGCGCCCTGCACTGCCTCCTTCAGAGACCAATCAATAATCTCATCCTGGTGTCCATCACCAGCCCTGGCCAGGACTCTGCCTTTAGTGGAACCTATATTTGCTATAGTGTAATCAGAGGTCGTGCCCTCTGGTGTTATCCTCCCTAGAGACATACAACACTGGTCAGCTCAGAAATCCTGACTTACACAAAGAGAAAAGGGCAACTCCCTAGCCACTCCTGCCAGTGGGTGCAGAAGTTGGGTGCCAGCCAACAGTAGGTAGGTGGCTTCGAGATTTAAACCCAGCAGAGTGGTACAAGCTGGTTTTATGGACGCTGAAGTGACTCTATCTCAGGGACCTGCTGGACCGGGTTAAAGTAGGAGGCAGGCTCTGGCAGGATCAGTAGTTTCGCAGGGGTGTTGGGAATTACACAGTCTCTCACTGGACGGACAGGCAGAACTGGCAGGCTCCTGGGAACAGAGCGAGGCCTTGGGAAAGAGCTTTTACCCTGCATTTCTGCCAGCGTCTGTCATCATTCTGGCTCTAGGTTTGGGGGCTTTAAATGACAAAATGATAGGTCTGAAATTTACTTTGCCACTCTAAAGAAAATTGTAAGACTCCCAGGGGGCTTCAGAATTTCAGAAGTGCTAGTTTGGAAAAACTGGCTTTTCCAAATCCCTGCCACATCAGCCAAGCACGGAGAGAATGACAACTTGCATTTTGGTGGGGGCGAGGTCCTGAGCTGCCCCTTCCCTCTTTACCGAGCAGCGGCTGTCTTCAATTTGCATCAGAACAAAGGGCATCAGCTTCAAACTGGGTGGCTGTGGCTGGGTTGTTTTGCATTTTTCCATCATCTTATTTAGAAAGCAATGAGATTTTTTCCATTCTTATTGGCTCCCTCCAAGGGGAATGGTCCTTTAGGTCCAGCATATTTCAGGATAAGTTATGGGTCAGAGAGAGCATGTGTTTAAATTTCTAGCACTGCTTCTAGAGCAATCAAAGAATGATATCTCCCCAGGGTGCCCAACAGTCCCAAAGGCCAACCCCCTCTGAGCCAGCCAGGGAGAAGGGAGGGTTAAAGTAAGGAGAGGACTGCCTCCTCAGTGGCCTCCGAGAGCTGGGCCTGACGGCTTCCGAGTGAGTTTCTGGAATCTGCCATCCACCTCTACTGAGTGTAGCCATAGGAAAGTGCCACAGAATGTCTCCAAATACTGAGGATAGACATACATCTCTTGAACTATAATGCTATAATACCTTATGGGATTTTGTTTTCTTGGAAAAAGTCTTAAGAACCCAGTTATATATCCTGCATGGATCTTGCATCTGTGGTTCTATCAGGGCTGCTCTGAGAAGAAATTGCCTGCCCAGACTCTCAAATCCCCGAGGGTATCTCCCATGGACAACCAACCCAGACCCCAGGCTTCAAGAAACGTTCATGCGTGCTAAGTTGCTTCAGTCATGTCCAGCTCTTTGTGACCCCCAGGGATCATAGCCCACCAGGTTCCTCTGTCCATGGGATTCTCCAGACAAGAAAACTGGAGTGGATTGCCGCACCCTCCTCCGGGGGATCTTCCCAACCCAGAGATCGAACCCATGTCTCTTGTGTCTCCTGCATTGGCAGGAAGGTTCTTTACCAAGACTGCCACCTTGAAAGCCCCAAGAAGCCTGACCTCAGCCCAGACATTCCCTGGATCTAATTTCTGTAGATATATCATTCATCTAATAAAAAATAGTTGTTTGAAAAATAACCACAGGGCACCTACTACAAGTCAGAAGATATGGCCCGGGATATGACAGGCAAAATTCCTTATTCTTACAAAGTTTGCAATTTGATAGATTCACCCAGCTGAATCCACTTGAGTCTATAGCTATTCCAATGAAATTAACAGGCAGCTAAGGTAAAGCAGAAACATTACTTTGCCGACTAAGGTCTGTCTAGTCAAGGCTATGGTTTTTCCTGTGGTCATGTATGGATGTGAGAGTTGGACTGTGAAGAAGGCTGAATGCCGAAGAACTGATGCTTTTGAACTGTGGTGTTGGAGAAGACTCTTGAGAGTCCCTTGGACTGCAAGGAGATCCAACCAGTCCATTCGAAAGGATATCAACCCTGGGATTTCTTTAGAGGGAATGATGCTAAAGCTGAAACTCCAGTACTTTGGCCACCTCGTGTGAAGAGTTGACTCACTGGAAAAGACTTTGATGCTGGGAGGGACTGGGGGCAAGAGGAAAAGAGGACAACAGAGGATGAGATGGCTGGATGGCATCACAGACTCGATGGACGTGAGTCTGAGTGAAATCCCGGAGATGGTGATGAACAGGGAAGCCTGGCGTGCTGCGATTCATGGGGTCGCAAACAGTTGGACACGACTGAGCGACTGAACTGAACTGAACTGAACTGAAGGTGAAAACCTCAGAAAAAGACCAGAGGACCAAAATAACAACAGCAAAAAGCTGATCTGAGCCAAAGTGAATAAGGACACTGAGAGGAAGTGAAAGAATTATATTTCTATTTGCTGTGAAACCTCAAGCAGGTGACAACCTCCAAGTCTCAGCTTATGCATCTAAAAGTGATGACAACACAAAGGTTTATCGTGAGAAACGTGAGAGAATATTGATTAAGCTCTTCACACACACTGATAAAGCTCATGAATGTGCTCGATAAGCACTGGCTCCCACCACCTCCAAGATTATCCAAGGAAAGCGGCTCTTGGCATGGCATTTTGGCCTCATGGCCAGTTTCGGTGCTATGAGTGGAAATGTAGGGAGGAGGGAGGTTGCCATTCTATAGGAACCACGCCTTTGGGTCACCTGAAGTCTTATTACTCCCAGTACACTCACACTTCAATTAGTATTATATGATTATTACCATTATTAGTATTGTTTTGTTGCTGGCTGTGCTGGGTCTTCACTGAGGCACACAGGCTTCCCTAGTTGTTTTGCACAAGCTGAGTCTCCTCTCAACATGTGGGATCTTAGTTCCCCAACCAGCAATCGAACCCACATTCCCTGCATCGGAAGACAGTTCTTTACCATCCGGCCACTAGGCAAGTCCCAACACACTTCAATTATTTCTAATCACAGTCGGCAGGAAGGTGGCGTCCATTGTCCCTTCCATTTTACTAATGAGAACAGTTTCCATCTTACTGATCTTAGTCAAAGTTAGAGAATTTTAGCACAGATACAAAGTCCAGACTTTCTAACTTGCATCTCCTGTTTGCGTGGCATTTCTTTTGAAGGAAAGAAAAAAATCTGTGTTATCTTTGTTCCTCTTTTGGCAATAGCAAGCATGTCACTTGCCATGGACAAAAGTCTGAACCATGCACATTCTAATTTTGGAGTTCTTTGCAACTGCCTTTGCTTATTATTTACCTAAAGTTTCTAGTCAAAATGCCTCATTCAATGTAACATCAAAAGTACTGTTGGTTTCAGCCCTGGGACGCACAAAAGGAGAGTTAAGAAGATTCCAAAAGATGTGGTTCCCTCTTTGGCTCCCATCTCAGCCTCAGTGAATGGTTCACTTGTATTTCAAGGGGTTGATCTTCAATATACAATCTAGGCAGTGAACATCCCATTTGAATCAACAAGATCCTAAAATCCCAGGATCTTGAAAACCCAGTCTCCTCAGCTTCTGTGCATCATCATACCCATTAACCCCCACCCACACTCATCCCTCCCCTCTACCCCTCTCACACCTTCACGGTTCTGAAGAACCTCTCCAAGGCCAAGAAGAGAGGGCTCTGCAAACAGAGTGATGGGTGAGAGGAAATACCCACATGCCCCCACCCTATCCTCATCCCCTAGAAGCTGAGAGAGACTTGAAAGAAATGGCCTCACAGCATGAAAACTAGAAAAGGCTAGAAGACAATGAAGAAACAGCATGCCACCAGTCATTTCTACTCATGCAAGATGAGTAGGCCAGTGACATAAATAGGCAAGAGACACGTCTCAAACTCTCGTGCCTACCCTAGACCTTACAAGTTGATCATGGTATGTCCTCTGTTAGCAGATAGGCCAACCAAGAGCTGGCCTCTCTCATCTGGCTGAGTTTGGGCACCTTGGAGCAGGGGACCCTAAGGAGCTGAAAACATCCACTGTCCCTTCAAAAGAAATAGAGGGAGGGAGGGAAGTTGGGGCCTGAAGCTCGGAGCACTTCCTTCCAGTCAATGTGCTGGAAGGCAAAGGTCTGAGATTCAGCTCTAGGTACCCTTGGTGAGCACTTGTCAGAGCTTTCAAGCACAGATCTGAGCCTAGTGGTCAAGTATACAGGAAGAGGAGAAAACCAGTCCCAGGAAATAGGCCCCTAAGTTCTCCAGTTTTATACTATTTCTGCTCATCTGGCAGCTATAAAGTTGGTGTGAGCTTTGTGCTGTGTCCTGTACTTGAAGTCTACTAGAAAGTATATGAGACAGTTCTGTGGCCTAATCTGTAGCCCACGGGAGCAGCAAAATCTCCTGAGTATGTCAGCTTATATATCCCTGTGGATGTACCCAGGCCTGTCTGACATAGATAGATTATACTGTAGATTACTAGATAAAAACTTCTGGGACATCTCAGAGTATTATCATGTTGCTCTTATAATTACTCTATACATTTCTCTTTGAGTGCCAAGTATATACTGAATATTTTTTCACACCCAAGGCTCTGAAAGTTAGTCTATTTACTAGCATGCTTTAATGATCATGTATTGTGTGAATCTGACCTGAATCTAACTGATTCTCTTGATATTCCCCTAATCAAAGATCATGAAAAATATTCTAACCCCCATGAACTGAGTGCCTATTAAGTACAGGTCAGTAAATCTCTCAAGTACTTCACATATATAATTTCATTTCATCTTTATAACAGACTTGTAGTATTTATTATCTCCAGCTTTTAGATACCGAATCTAAAGGCAGAAAGAATAAGTAACTTATTCAAGAGCACACCAGCACATGATAGAACCCAAATGCAAACTCAGATATGTCTGATTCCCAGGGCAGTGATGAGTAGGAACAGGCACGACGTGAAGCCCTCTCTATTTCACTTTCTCCATGTAAATACTGAAAAGAACTCACAGAGCCTTCTTCCTGAAAAACGTTCATGGTGTCTACAAGATGATCCTATTCTACTCACTCTAGAAAGGTCTCATGGGTGGTGTTGTGAACACTGGTTAAAAACCACAAGTTAATATGGATGCCAGTGAGGGAGATTGATAAGATTAGGTGGGTCTGAGAAATGCAAGGGGCTGTTGAAGGGTCATCAGCCTGTTAAAAAAAAAGGCAAGGAAGGGGAATAGGAGAGAAAGTCTAACAACTCTGCTGTAATATTTGAAAAGCTGTCATGAAGAAAAAGAAATGAATGTTGTTCATTCATTCATCCAAGAAACTTTTCTCACATGAATTGCGTGCTGGGCACTGAGCTAGGTGTTAGGCAACAGTGAGAAACAAGCCAAATACACCTACACAGTGTGGCCAGGAAGACCAATTTTAAAGGAGTCACTGAGGGACTTCCCTGGTGGGCCACTGGATGAGAATCCACCTTCCAATGCAGGGAACATGAGTTCGATCCCTGGTCGGGGAACATGCCACAGAACAATTAAACCCACATGTTGCAACTGGAGAGGCCCTCAGGCTACTACTACTGAGCCCATGCACTCTAGAACCACCGCAACAAGGGAAGCATGCAACTAGAGACACTCCATATGCCACAACAGAGAGCCCTTGTGCCATGATGAAGACAGGCAGCCAAATTTTTTTTTAATTAAAAAAAAAGAAATCATTGCAAGTATAACAGTTTGCAAGGTAGTGAAAGAAGATGACAAGGAGTCTGGGTTTTAAAATGAGTCTTCATAGGTAGAAATATCAGTGGGTAGAAGTGAAAGGGAGGCAGATTCCAGGGCAGACTAAGAAGAGCTATCCCGAGCTCCCAATGAAGAGGCAGCATTAAGAAGTGAGCTCTGTCACTGGGAGGGTTCAACTGGAGATTGGATGACCACATGCCAGAAACCACCATCCACAGGAAATGCCCACACAGGGTAGGAAGTTAGCTTAAGCACTCTCTACCAACTCAGATTCTCCAGTCCTGCCATCTTAGACCTCACCCCCAACAGACTGAATAAAAGCTCTCTGAAAGAAAGGCTTTTTCATATTTTCAGGGGTTGGTGAGCCCCTCTGATCCACTGCTGATGAAAACCTGGATAAAGGAAACTCACTGGGCACAAACTGGCATCCAGGACTTAGAGAGTTTTTGGACACAGGCCACGTTTTTAGGAACCTACCCCATCACTGCTAAGCACCAAAATTCAAGAGCTCTTCCCTGCTTACTTCTCATCTCCTCAGCCTTGCCTCTTAAGAACAGTTGAGTATTCATCAACTGTTCATCCTGGAGTGATAAGGAGGAATACTCTTGTTTTCTATGACAAAGCCTATTTTTGTTTCCGTGCTTGGGCAAATAGCCACAAGCCTGGGATATTTATCTGTTTATTACTCATGCCAATTTTTGAAGCTTGCAACTTAGAATCAAGCCAGGGATATCTGCTATAATATTATACAAACCTAGTTAATCAGTGTGGAAAACTCAGGAGAGAATATATACATGTGTGTGTTTGTGTGTTGCTCACATGTGTGTGTTAGTTGCTCCGTCATGTCCAGCTCTTTGCGACCTCATGGACCAGGTTCCTTGTCCATGGAATTCTCCAGGCAAGAATACCGGATTAGGTAGCCATTCCCTTCTCCAGGAGATCTTTCCAACCCAGGGATCGAATCTGGGTCTTCCCTTATTGCAGGCAGATTCTTTACCATCTGAGCCACCAGGGAAGCCCATATATATATGGGGATGTATATAATATACCCCTTTGACCAAATTATTCAAGTTGGCATGATCCCATCTCACAGATCAATTTCCCATTTAATCATAATGCTTTCTAGTCACATGACATTGGAGAGACAGCTTACACAGCATGTTCTCATTTGATATCTCTTCACTCTCCATGTAGTCCTCTCAGTGGGCTTGGCTGGTGTTATCACAGCAGGCTCTGGACTATGAGCCAGACGGATGGGCTCTGGCTCCAACCACTTCCCTGACTGATGTACCTGGGCCATTCCACTTAACTCGAAACTCTAGTTTTCCTTTCTGCACAAAGGAGCTTAAACACCCAGAGATGGATGAAGCTAATAAAGCTTTAGCTTTAGGATCTGCCACTTGCACAGACTGTGAACCTAATTTTGAATTCAGTTCTGTGTCCTTTTCTTAAAACGATCTCCAAATTGTAATAAGCTTTAGGACCCACAAAACCTACATCGGTCTTCTAAAAATAGCTTCTCAGTCTATTACCAGAAAGCAAGAATAAGACAAGCATCTCTATGACTTCACCTTTGCCAGCTGGCTCTGACTGATCACCATTCATCCTTGTGTAGTCGGTGGGCTCTGCTGATGCCCTGCTGGATGGTTGCAGGGCATCCAGCTTCCTTTCTCTAGAAAATCTGCCCTCTGCTGCATGGAATCCCCGCATCCTGCGGGCTTTACCGCCACCCTCATCCAAGGCAGCTAACCAAAGTCTGAGTGATGGGGAGTGGCCCCCTCCATGCAGCAAAAGGCAGCAGTCCTTCTGAAGGCAGGACCAGCTTTGGTGCAATCCATGCTTCCTTTTTTTTCCCTTTTTTGTTTTTAAATTGAGGTATAATTGATTTATAATACCATAAAAGTTTCAGGTATATGACATAGTGATTCACAATTTTTAAATTCATGCTTCCTTGGGATTAGACTGAAGCTTGACTCCAGCCCAGATGACAACCTTCTTCCTCTGTCTCATTCAGCTTCTCTCACTCCCTTTCCCCCAGAGCACTGTGCCATCAAGACCTGCACACTGAAACCCGGCCTGGGGCGTGGCTTCCGCAGTACCTGAGCTGAGACAGAGAGTGATAAGAAAAATGTCCTTTCTTTCCTATCTCGAAACCTGTCTGGTCTACTTTCAAATACAGTCAAAAAGCCATGAGCCTCCAAGACCCACTGCAGTTGATACTCAGCTGCCTGCAGAGATGTGACCTATGACCAGCAACCTGAGGTCCATCCTGGGCCCTGAGCATAGTCCACAGACTAAGAGTTCTACGTACCTTTGGAATTAGGCAGTGGGAGAGTGAAGGTGGTGATGCTGAGCACTTGGTAAAGCCCTACTCTGTGACCATCCCACCCTTAATATCTTCTCGAAAACATTTGCTTTGGATATTAGAAAACAAACCAAAAGATGAGAAAGAATGACTGGTGGCATCGTGTCTCCTTTGATCATTTTTAGGACACTTTACTACAGGAGATTTATAACTAGCTCTTTGATCCCAGTTGAACAGAACAGGGGTCCAGACTCTCCAGTGTTGCCTGTCCTTTGAGAGAGAGACTGAGTTTAGGAGTAACGAGATTTAGAGCCTGTTTCTCTCTCACTTCTGACTTGGTTTGTGACTTGAATGGAATTTATCATCACTTATCATTCCCACATGGGGCACGGAGACATACGCACCCCACAAAGAGTCTCTGAGCAGCATCGTCCACCATTACCACATATGGCCTATCTGACTAAGTGTCCTCTGCCATCATGTTTGGCTCCAATTCCTTCTCCACCTTCCTGCTGGAATCAGAGCCCATCCCTGAAGCCTGGTCCCAGTGGCTGTGGCCACGTTCATTCTAGTCTCCCCCCAGGACAAAGGGACCCTTAAATAAACATCTTGGATATACATGGGACACCCAAACTCTCCTTAAAAATACCACCCTGTGCCCTGCCTGTTCGACCCAAGTAGAATCCCCACCTCCACCCCAACCAACCAGCCCAGCCTGGATCAGACACAGCCTCACTCCCCTGGCTTAGTGGTTTGAACGATGGACTGCTCCTGGTGGAGACGGGTCTGCAGCCAGCTTCCCCACCCATCAGCTTAGCTCCTCTCTACCCTCAACTCATCATTAGTTGTAACTGTCTCCCTCCTCTTCTTTGGGGGCTCACAGAAAAGAAAATGACAGTTTTTAATATATTTCTCTAAAAATATCAGCAAAGACAAGAAAGATACAAGATAAAAGACTCAAAAGAAATATGAAGCATGTACTTTTAAATTTTTAATCCTTCAAAGGAAGAATCAAAGATAATTAAAATATTAGTGAAGGGAGCACACATAGATTTATATTTGCAGGAAGAATTATATTTGCATATTCTTTAAATTATAAATTAGTGTGTTGTGCCTGAGCAGGAGGAGAGAAAACCTTTCTACTTCAATAGCTTAGCTGATTGAAATGATAAAGTTTGCAGAAGCCGTAAAGCCTATGAAATAATTGCACCTGATATGCACTACACATATCATTGATGGTTTTATATAAATGCCAGAGTGATGTGCTGAGTGAGTCTCAATAAACACAAAGAAGATAATAGGCTATCAGGCCAGACAGAATGAGATGGTTTTTGTTATTCACCTGTGTGTGTATGTCACTCATGTCCAACTCTTTGCAACACCATGGACTGTAGCCTGCCAGGCTCCTCCATCCATGGGATTCTCTAGGCAAGAATACTGGAGTGGGTTGCCATTTCCTTCTCCAGGGGACCTTACCAACCCAGGGATCAAACCCGCATCTTAACCAGGAGATGTTAACCAAGGTCCCTAACAGTTTGCAAATATGTCATGCCATGTTCATTTCTTTGCAAATATGGCATGCAATGCTTGTTTCTCTGCTAGGTCAGGAAAGTGGAGTGTGGGTGACTGAATAGGGTGGACTGTCCCTTGAAGTGTCCTGGGAGCAGAGAAGAGTGATCCGAGAGGCTTCATCTTGAGACCCGTACGCACCCAATGCCAAACCAGGCTGGCTGGAAACCAAGTAGCAGTTGGAGACAGGTGGCTTCCGGGTGTTGGACTGGACACTCCGGGAGCAAACTAGGAAGACAGAGGTAAGTGCAGAGGCAGGAAATTGTCTACTTGGGAAAGAGGCTGACGCACCTTTCAACAAAGCCACCAGGGCCCCAGCATGGCCAAGGAGGGAGCCATTTAGGCATCAAGTGGGTCTGGATTATATCTCTTCCTCCTGGAATCACAACCCAACCTACTCATCTCTACAGTTCACTAATCTGCCACACCGAGAAGGGGCACAACCCCAAACTTAGAATATCTAAGCATCTGGAACAGGGAGTCACACTTTGTTTTCTTTCATGGAAAGTCTCTATTTCTTTTATCTTAACTATGAGGTAATGTAATTGACCATTTGGGTCCAGTAAATAAAGCAGGTAGATGTGATCTGGGGCACAAAATCGTGCAGTCTCTCTGGTGTGAGCTTGCAGTGATTCAGGTGGCAGAGCTGAAACTGCCATAAAAGGGAACAGGAGACCTGGATCTGGGATCCCGGCTTTTTCACTGACTCTATCCTGTGGATTAGGAAAGTCACTTCGTCTCATATTCCTTCAGCTTTAGACTGTAAATGATAAAGTATTCTTGTTTAAAAATAGTAAATAGGATTTTCCCTGGAGGTCCAGTGGTTAGAACTCTGTGTTTCTGCTGCAGGGGGTGCAGATTCGATGCAGGGATAGGGAACTAGGATTCCACATGTGGTAGACCAAAAAAGAGAAATAGTAACAATAAAATGAAATAGTAAATAAACTGGAAATTGATCTGCCAATACAAGGTACTGTTAGGCATACAATAATTAATTTTCTAAGAATGAGCCTCAAATATACTTAACATCAAAATATATTAAGCAAAAATTGCATCTGTCTTTGATGATTCAGAAGGTATTTCAGCAAGTACTTCAGGCTCATTATAAACATTCTTTACCATTACATCATAAATCTGTGAAAATACCAATTAATGGAAAGTTCTATTTGCTAGAATGGAACATAAGCCAATTTCTTAATAATATTGTATTGTTTTCAAATTGACATACTACGGAATGATCTACTGAGGTTATTGCCAAAACAGCCTTTAAGGTTTCTTGAAATAAATGCATACTTAGGCCTATAAATGGAGAAGGCAATGGCAACCCACTCCAGTACTCTTGCCTGGAAAATCCCATGGACAGAGGAGCCTGGAAGGCTGCAATCCATGGGGTCGCTAGGAGCCGGAGATGACTGAGCGACTTCACTTTCACTTTTCACTTTCATGCATTGGAGAAGGAAATGGCAACCCACTCCAGTGTTCTTGCCTGGAGAACCCCAGGGATGGGGAGCCTGGTGGACTGCCGTCTCTGTGGTCACACAGAGTCGGACACGACTGAAGCGACTTAGCAGCAGCAGCAGCAGCAGCAGCAGCAGCAGCAGCAGGCCTGGAAAGTTTGTTCCAGCGCTGTCAGTTTAACCACCACTCACTGGTCTCCAGTGGGTTTAAAGGGATGACATTAGGCATTACAATGTGTGGTCAGTGATTCACATGCAAATCATGGTTTTCAGGCAGGAAAATCAAACATGTGGGCAACAAACCTTGTAAGATTCTAAGTTACAGGGAAGTTAGGCAGCCTTGGTGATTAGTCTCATCCAAAGAGAATTTTAAAGGCTTTCATTAACTGCAAGTCTGAAAACTCCTGTTTATCACAGTGACACAGAAACTGCATTCCAGGGAAAACACCTGTTTTCCTCCAGACTTCTTGGAAACCAAACACTGTGGTGACCATTCCTCTGTGAATAAGTGGTCTGGGAGCTGAACCAAAGCTGTCCCATCAAAGCTGTAAGTTGTCTTGTCTAAATTCATCCAACATTAGGAGATTTCATTTGTAATTTTGCTCCAAGGCGGAACCAGAAAGAAAAAAATAGAAGCTTGTTCTTCATGCAAGGACCACGTGTTAAAATCTCCAGAGAAATAAAACCAGGTGTAGCAGAGGCAGAAGGACAGAAGAACTGATGAATGAGTGACTCGAGCCAGGGAAGGACTGGGAATGAGATTGAGAAATAAAAATCATGCTGAAGGAGGTGATCACACTCCTGGGCATATATGTGGACAAAACTGTAATTCAAAACGATCTATGTACCCCTGTGTTAATAGCAGCACTATGTACAATAGCCAAGACATGGAAAGAACCTGAATGTCCAGCAACAGATGAATGACCACAGAAGATGTGGTATATACACAACAAAATACTACTCAACCGTAAAAAAGAACAAAACGGGATTCCTGATGGTCCAATGGTTAGGACTCCACTCTGTCACTGCTGAAGGTGCAGGTTTTAATCCCTGTTCTGGGAATTAAGGTCCCCGAAAGTCACAAAGCATGGCCAAAAATGAAATAAAACAAAAGACAAATAAAAAGAAGGAAATAATGCCATTTGCAGCAAAATGGATGCAACTAGAGATTATCATACTAAGTGAAGTAAGTCAGAAAGAGAAGAAAAATACCATCTGATATCACTTAGATGTGGAATTTAAATGATATAAATGAACCTATCTACAAAACAAGAGACTCACAGACTTGTGAGTTGCTAAGTGAGAGCAGACTTAGGGTTGCCAAGGGGGAGTGGGGAGGAAGAGGGATGGACTGGGAGTTTGGGGTTAGTAGGTGCAAACTATTACATTTAGAACGGATAAACAACAAGGTCCTACTGGATAGCACAGAGAACTATATCCAATCTCCTAGGATAAACTATAATGGAAAAGACTATTTTAAAAAAGTGTACACTCTGCGGTATAGCAGAAATTGGCACAACATTGTAATTAACTATACTTCAATTAAAAAAAAAAAAACCCAAAATTAAAAAAATCATGCTCCAGAGGAAGGAGAAGCTACTGAAGGAATTTGGGGCATGAAGGTGACTCCCATGTCACGTTGAGAGAAGTTTTGTGAAAACTTCCTCATTTTTGACACAAAGACAAAAAAAAGCATCATTAGTGATGAAGGAGGTAACTAACAGGTGAAACAGCACAAGAATAGCCACAGTGAGAGAGCATGCCTTTGCATGAGTTCTAAAAAGGTTCAACCCAAGCTAGAGCCTTGCTTCTCAAAGGAAGTCCACGGGACTTCAGCATCAGTCTCACCTGGGGCGTGTTGGAAAATGCAGACTCTCCAGCCCCACCCCAGACCCACTGCATCAGAATCCAGATATTGACAGGATTAGCAGGGCACTCATGCACAGTAAGTTCAGCCCTAGGATTTTTAGAGCAGTTGCGATCTTATCTCCTCCTTTTCTTCATTCTCCTTCTTTTCATTCTCCTCCCCTTCACCTTTCATCTTCTTCTTTCTTAAATTCCCAAAACAAGTTATGCATGAAAATCAGCATCTACTTGTCTCCACTTGCTCCCAATTCAAATATGCAAATGCACCTCTTCTTGGTCCTCATTCAAAACACAAACCAGCTTCAATCCATAAACGTGTGAACAAAACAGTTACACTGGGCCCCAAGAGAAACAGCAGGGCAAGACTCTTCCCCCACTCGATCTATATTTATGTCATTTATTTAGACAAAGCCTGAAGTGTACACAGTACTTTGTGGGAGAACATGCCAAGGAAAGACTACAATCCCTGCCCGTTAAAAAATATTTTTCTTTTTCTCTTGCCACCCTAGGGAATAGCCAGGGTGGAGACAGAATTATGAAACCTGTGTACCAAAATATATAAACTGAATAGAAGGAAGTCACAGGTATTTAGTGGGGCCTCCAGTCATTCCTAAGAAAACAAGCAAGACTTTCTCAAACAATATGCATGAGTAGATTTTTGCTGTGTGTGATAACAAGCTCTCCATTATTTGAAAGGAGGCTCAACACCACCCTCCCTCCAGCACACACACCACAGTAAGGTATTTTTAAAGGCATTTTGGACAAAAATGTCCACTTAGAAATGAAATTTATAAAGGGAATTTTTTAAGCAGCAGGTTTTATGACACTTGCTAAAAAACAGTTGAATAAAATAAGGAACAACCGTATGTTAAAAATATCACGTAGCCATTCAAATCAGGATTTCAACAATATCTAATGTGCAAAACATAGATATTATAAGTGGCAAAGCAGGATACGAAACTTTATATTCTCCATCATTCCACTTTTATGTAAATTTTAAAGGGGAACTAAGTATATAGAAATGTGGGTAGTCTGTACTGAGTCCTGCCCCAAGGCCACAGGTGCGAGGCTCTGCCCCAAGGCCACAGAAGCGGAGCCCAGAATCAAGGACTTCTCCAAGCTGACTGAGCCCTTTTGTAACCGTTGCCAAAAGCCCCTTGATATTCACTAACAAGCTTCCCAACTCCCAGTTAGGCAAAGATGCCCACTTCAGTAAGCACCCTATAGAGCCCTAACCAATCACCTAATGCCAACCGTCCAGCAGGAATTTTCTTCATCTTGAGGCTACAAAAATTGGCTATTAACCCACAAAAGCTGTTGACTTTCTGGTCTGTCAGGAGGTCACCCACTGGGCTCACAGAACCCATATTATATCTGCTTTTTGTTCTTAATAAAAACTCACTCCCTTCTGAAGTGCCCTGTGTCTGGAAATTCTTTTCCAACTTGTGCATCTCTAAAATTGATACTGAGAGTGATTTAAACATTATTCTTTTTGCTGATCTGTATTTCCCCTCTAGTACATAAACGTATACAAAGAGTGAGTGCACTTTTCTAAACAGTCACATGTGCTTTGGTAAACATTTTTTCTTAACCTCACTAGTTCCCTCTCTACTACCTCCAGTTCAGTTCAGTTCAGTTCAGTCCAGTCGCTCAGTTGTGTCCGACTCTTTGTGACCCCATGAATCGCAGCACACCAGGCCTCCCGGTCCCTCACCAACTCCCAGAGTTCACTCAAACTCACATCCATCCAGTCGGTGATGCCATCCAGCCATCTCATCCTCTGTCATCCCCTTCTCCTCCTGCCTCCAATCCCCCAGCATCAGAGTCTACCTTACCCAAGTCCATTTAATAATTCCTCCTCATCCAGAATATTTGGTTCAGAACCATGGTGACTGTCTCTATTTGAAAATTCATGCTAGCTCTGCTGCTGCTGCTGCTGCTGCTAAGCCGCTTCAATCGTGTCCGACTCTCTGTGACCCCATAGACGGCAGCCCACCAGGCTCCGCCGTCCCTGGGATTCTCCAGGCAAGAACACTGGAGTGGGTTGCCATTTCCTTCTCCAATGCGTGAAAGTGAAAAGTGAAAAGTGAAGTCACTCAGTCGACTCAGTCGTATCCGACTTTTCGCGACCCCATGGAGTGCAGCCCACCAGGCTCCTCCTCCCATGGGATTTTCCAGGCAAGAGTACTGGAATGGGGTGCCATTGCCTTCTCCGCATGCTGGCTCTACACACTGAGAAAAGACTAAAGCAGGATTGAAAGGAGTCAGGATGAGGAAACGTAACAACTTTACTAATCTTCCTAAATCAGCCCCTAGATGTGAGACTTAAAGACTTCGTTTCAGGGTGTTTTGACTTCCCAAACACACCTATTATTTGTTGATATAGAAACACATCCTACAGTCCAAAAACATGGTTTCTGCACTATCCAGAAGCTCGAGAATGGAAAGGATTTTAAAGACCGTCTAGCTCACTGAGTCTCAGTTATGGTGGGACTTGTCTGGTGGCCCAGTGGCCAGGACTCCCTGCTTTCAGTGCAGGGGCCCAAATTTGACTCCTGGTTGGGAAACTAAATCCCACACGCCACAACTAAAGATCTCACTTGCCTCAATGAAGATCAAAGATCCCATGTGCCACAGCTAAGACCAGTGCAGCGAAATATATATATATATATATATATATATATATATACATTTTTAAATTTGGTGCACACTGGAATCTCCTGGAGAGCTTGGGGCGGGGTGAGGGGGGGTTGGGGAGTGGTGGGGGTGGGGAATGCCAGGATCCTACCCTCGTATTTTATTGGTCTAGGGTGTGCCTAGACATCTGGGTTTCCTTAAAGCTTTCCAGGTGGTTTAATGTGGATCACATAGTCACTGACACTCTAACTTAAATCCACCAAAACCCCACTAGTGTCAGCTTCCTCCAGTCTAGCCCAGTGTGTCCAGCATTACCCAACTTCATCACAGGCGAGCATGATCAGGTCCCTGGCCACTGACACAATAGTTACCTAACCACAGTGACTACAGTGGGCAGCCGTGTGCAATTACTGTGGAAGAAGGAGAGGATCAGTGTTGGTGGACAAGTTCCAGTCCTGACTATATAGGCTTTCTCTCCCTTTCATAGCCAACAGACTCAAGTTAATTTCTTTGCCCAAGAACTCCAGACTAGCAAGTGGCTGGGTCAAGATTCTTACCCTAAAACCTCAGTCTTTCAACTTCACTATAGGACAAAGCATCTAATGAATTTAAATATATATATTTTTCCAATAATTTTAGATTTATAGAAAATTTGCAGAGATAGCCCAAAGAGCTCTTGTATGAACTTCACACAGCTTCCTCTAATATTAACATCTTATTCAATCAGGGTACATTTGTCAGAACTAACACATCAACACTGGTATGTTATTATTAACTAAACTACAGACTTTATTCGGATTTCACCAGTTTTTCCATTAATGTCTTTTTGTCTGTTCTAGGATCCCACATCAATCATTAATATAGTTAATGTAACAACACAGGAAATGTCAAAAGCATCCAGTAAAGAGAATCCTCCCTTGGTGAGAGATACCTAGACATGAAACTCAAAGAGGAGGGGCCTGACTTGAGCCAGGTGGAATGCAGAGTTGGTTTTATGGCAGACAGGTCAAGGCAAGCATCCCAGCTCTCAGTAATACCAGATATGCCTCAGTGTGTACTATCCACCCAGGGAACTTGCAGTTTGCACTGGATGAAAGATGAAGAGCTCTAATCATGGATTCTGGGACTAAACAAGACCAAAAGGCTGAGCATTTCCAAGCAAGAGACGGGAGACTTTCTCAAGGCCTGAAGCCGCGCTCCCTGCCCTAGACAGGGGAACAGTGCAAAGCCTCAGGACACAGGCTGACTTCTGAAGCTGGTTCTCAAGTTAGAGGAACAAACGCAACAAATTAAATATTTAGACCTGCTGCTCCTGAGGAGTCTGCTCTTTGCCTCTCCAGGGACCAGTGTTGCCCAGAGGTGCCATGTGTCTGGTGGTAGCACTGAGCTAGCCCCAGGCTGGAGGGAGAAAAGGGGAACTTCACTCAGAGCTGCTTGGTGCCCTCAGGGGCCTCCCTGTTCGCGGCTTCTCTGCTTGCGAGGTCACTGGTCTGTGAGCTGGACGCAGCGCCTACGGCAGGCGTGTTAGCATTCCAACTGTATTTAACTTGAAATAAATTCTAGATTTAGCTCTTCAGCTAGGATAGAATTTTTCCTCTTTCCTCTCCTTCCTCTTCTTGCCTCAGGGTCAAGTCTAGGGTGAAGCAAATGAGGGGCCCAGAGCATAAAATATAAGGAGGCCTTTGCACGACCTTGAGAATGAGCAGCAGCTTCAGTTCTGCACGCTGGGGCCTTTTTCGTGCCTCACCTCTGTTCCATGTCGGTTACCTCCTTCCCCATCCACCAATCACCCCTCCACCTCTGAGCTATCATCATGAGGCTTTAGCATCTACAAAATAAAAAGGGGTCCACAACCCCCAGTGTCTAGTTTCCCCAAGTTACAACCAATATAGTTTTAAATCTCTCCCTTTTTCAGGTGGGGAGAGGCTACACCATGTGACTACTGGGATCTTAAGTTTCCTAACCAGGTATCGAACCCACACCCCCAGAAGTGGAAGCGTAGAGTCCTATCCACTGGACCAGGGAAGTCCCTACTAATACAGATTTAACTGGAATTGAGGAGGCTGGGGACTGAGAAAGACAACAGGCTTGGCAGCCTCTGCGATTTCTGACGTGGGGAAAAAGTGAGAGAGCAGGCAAGTGGGCCGGAGGGATCTACTTGGCAGAAAAGTGCGGAACTGCACTGGTGGCCGCTCACCACTCTTCTGGACATCCAAGCAGGGCTAACGCCGCAGAATTGCCCCTAAACACCTCAGTCCTAATTTTCTCACATGAAGATGAAAGGAATTTTAATCGCTGAACAGTTCTAAGCTTGACTACACATTAGTATCACGAGGGGGCTTTAAAAACACAGGTGCCTAAGCCCCACCTCTGGAATTGCTATTTAATTAGTCAGGCCTGGCCAGCAGCACTTTTTAAAACCCCTCAGCTGGTTCTAATGTGTTGCCACACTTGAGAACCCCATGGTAGGTGAGCTCTAAACATTCTCTGATCCTCTGAGAAATAACAGGGAACCATTTCCTGACTTGGCTTCTCTGTTTGAACGCTGTCATTAAAATGACTGAGTTTTTAAAAAGGTTAAAGGTTTTTAATTAAGTCCCTGGTTCCCCGGGAGAAGGAGGCTGAGGAAGAAACAACAGTGATAACAAGGTTAGTGAGTGAATTTTCAAACAGAAACTGCTACAGGAGCTCATGGCCACAGGGACAGCTAAAGTCAAAAGAAAGTTGCTTCACAGGCTCAGAAGCCAGTGGGCTTGACATTGGGCCATGGCCGGGCTGCCCCTAGTGGTTATGCAATTATTCTGCTGCCCCCTCAGAGTGGATGCAAGGCTATGGGTAATATGCCAGCAAGCTCAGCTCACCCTCCTGGGAGGACACCCATGCCAATTAAATGAGAGGTCATCCGAGTCTGATGAGGTTGGTGGCCAGCCTGGCTTTGAGGAGGGGTAGGCTCTGCTCTCGGAGGAGGCAATGGCACCCCACTCCAGTACTCTTGCCTGGAAAATCCCAGGAACGGGGGAGCCTGGTAGGCTGCTGTCTATGGGGTCGCACAGAGTTGGACACGAATAAAGCGACTTAGCAGCAATAGCAGTAGGCTCTGCTCTGCAGTGGCTGTTGAGGCCTCAGTAAATTGGTCACAGGCCGGCACACAGTGTCTGAAAGGCCCATGGTCCATGGAAGATTAGCCAACACTAGATTGCAGGAGCAAAGTCCCAGGGCAGAGGTACAGACATACCTCACAGGAGACAGTCCTGTATGGGTGCCTAGTGTATTACCACAGGGCTGGCTCTTATCCAGACCAGAAACATTTTTTGCATTCCCTTCCTCCTTTCTATTACTCCTCTCTGGACTTCTCCCTGTACCAGGGACACCAAGTGCAATGAATATCAGCTGATGTTTTTAAAGAGAACTGCTTCCTCTGAGAATGCTGTGAGGCAATTTCTGGGGGCCTGGGGGCAGTTCTCAAACCCAGAGGGCTTCAGTTGGTCTGCAGTGTGGTCTGTGCATCAGTATATTTTTTCAAGCTCCCCAGGTGATTCTAACATGCAGTCAAAGGAATTCCCTGACAGGACTCTGAGCTTTCACTGTTGAGGGCCCAGATTAGATCCCTGTTTGGGGAATTAAGATTCCACATGCTGTGCAACAAAAAAAAAAAAAACCCAAAAAAAAAAAAGAAATCACCTACTGATGCCTTTTAAACTTAATACTTTTCAGTAATCCATTCACTCACTAATAATGACAGTAGTTGGTTCCAGGGATATAAATAGGAGTGAGACCCAGGCCCCGCCCTCAGGGAGCACACAGTGTCTAGGGGAGACAGACACCTAAGTGTTATTGTGTAACAGAAGTTGGCTGTGGACTTTGTATTACTAGGCACCCCAATCTGGGTAAAGGGCAAGCTCAGCCGCAGTCACGCATGCTGGGAAGAGGCAGAGGCTAACATATCTAAGGGGGCTTGGAAGGAGGGCTTGGGCCAGGAAAAGGCCAGAACTCCCCTGCCTTTCTGGGCTTACTCTATAGATTTGAATCCTGAGGAGTCTGGGATTTAGGTACACTCAGAGCTACTCTATTGGACAACTCCAGGGGGCGTGTTTGTGTTGTATTTTATGAAAACACTGCCTGGAGAGCTGTGCACTGAGCTGGCCTTACCAGTGGTAGTGAGGGAAGCTGGCTCCGACAGGGAGGCCCATGAGGGGTTCAGCTGAGAGGTGCCTGTGCCATCTGACAAAGAAGGCCATGTAAGCAAACATGGGAACAGATCTGGGCCTATGAGCTCTGAGAGCCGCCATGTCTAGAAGCCAGGAAGAGGGCTATTTTCCTTCCCATTCTGCCAGAGATTCAGTGAAGTAGAAGCAAGGACAGGTCTGTGGCTATCCTGTGGGCTGGCGTGGTACCCAGCCCCAGCATCGCCTGGGGCCAGGGCCTCTGTGGCTTCCTGAGAACTGCAGGGGCGCTCACTGTAGCAGAGGCAGTGACCAGGGTGACCCACCAAAAGAGGTGGGTGGAAGGGACACCAAAAGACCACTTGAGGTCCTGCCACCATTCTGCAGCCAGTGGGCTTTGGATTGAAATATTAATGTGATCTCATTTGTGCCCATAACCTAGCGAGGCCTGGGGAAGTATGGAAATGGGTCGAGGACATTCCAGTGACAGTTAAGTATTGCGTGAGAAATTTAAGGGCTGTGTATGGGCAAGGAGAAACCCCAAGGAGAATGGTATCCTTGAGCAAAGGGTCGGGAGAGTCAGGGAAATCCTCTCTGCAACAGCCTCTGAGCTGGGTCTTAAAGGATAAATGGGGCACTTCCCTGGTGGTCCAATGGTTAAGACTCCTCACTTCCAGAGCTTCTACAGCAGGAGGCACAGGTTCAATCCCGGGTCAGAGAACTAAGATTCCCACATGCCATGCGGTGAGGCCAAAAATAAAGGACGAATGGATCTCAGCCAAATGGACTGGGAGAAGCAATCCAGACCAGAGAGAGAATGCACAGAGGTGCATGGCAAGAGGCTTCTGTGGCCAGGACCTAAGAGGCAGCGGGGACCTCACCGGGATGCAAGCTAAGCAAACAACAGTAGAGCAGTGCGGACCTGGTCCACGGTGGGTGAAGACCCCCAAAGAATTCTCTTCAGGATCCTGAGGTAATGTGCAACATGGGAAACCTGTCCAACAACTGTGGGACCCTGTGCCAGGTTAGGGGGAAGATGCTGAGAAACGTTTCTTGCCACCTGTGTCATATCCTGCTTTTGGGGGAAAGGAGAAGAGAAGTGGGTATCTGTTGACCCGCCAACCAGCCACTGTCTCTCCACAGCTGACTAGAGGAGTTGGCCGTGGCCTCTAGCGCCCTCTCCACTGCTCACTACCATCGAACAAAGGGTGGCTTTCAACTTCCAAACAGTGCAGGAACCTCGCCTTCCTTCCCTCTGTTTCATCTTATAAAGTATCTATCTCTGCAGTCAAGGGTAAAGCAAAGCGGCTCAGCTTTGGGCTTCAGGGGCCTGCTCTGCACATGGGAAGTGGGGGCTGGCAGAGTGAGTTTCTTATCCACCCACCACCAGCTCACTGTGACTTTCCTTTGACGACCAAACACATTTCTCCAGACCTTCAGAGTGATTCTCATCATTGTTTGGGTCAACCTGCCGCATCTTCCCCACAAGAAAGAAGCACGGAGCCCCTGGGTTTGTTGATTCAATAACCATTCCTATACTTTATTTTCTCAGACCCAGAAAAGATTAAAAGAAAAACAAAAACTAAACTCTCTGACTGTGAGAAGACACAGCAGACACCATGCTGGATAAAGTGAGAGAAGCATTATTTATTCAACTGTCTTGATTAGTGGGTGCCAGACAGCTATTAGAACAAAAATCATGCTTTTAGGCAACTGTGTCTATTTATGTCATGGTGAGCCTCTGCAGAGAGCCCAAATAGTGCTTGTTATCTTCACCCACATGAGCCAAATGTTTGGATAAATAAAGATGTTGTATGACATTCCCTATCTGTCACTTTTACACAGATTGACATATAATGGAACACTACTCTATCATGATCCATCTCATGGCTGCTTGGCTTTGATGGTCAAGGAAAGGGGAAGGAGGGGGCTTCCTGGGACTAGGGATCCGTGGAAAAATCTATCTGCTTATCCTGCTACCCTCCTCTTCTCCTCTATGTTTACCCACCTGGTCCTTCCCCAAGTCTAGGGTTCATTGTATATTAGGTAAGCTAATCCTGACTGGTTGCTAGAATTGTCCGCCTGTAACCAGTGCTTTAATCTAAACAGATGTATCGGGAATTCCTTGGCAGTCCCACAGTTAGGAATTCATGCTTTTGCTGCCAAGGGTGCAGCGTTAATCCCTGGTCAGGGAACGATGATCCCACAAGCCGCACAGTCAAAACAAAACCAGACTTATAGACACAGGTCAGCACACATCAATCAGAGAGAGTCTTGGGTACCCCGGTGCCACTGGCAGCCACTTTATTAGGTTGTCGACCTGTGTCCCATGTTTGAGACCCTTTGGACTTTGTGTCTTGTTCCTAGATCCCTGGAGAATGTAATCTAATTCAGTTCCCTTGCTTTGATTGCCAGTGCTGAACTGGCACTAACCCCAAGCTCTCCTGGGAACACACCCCAGCCTACAGGTACCAGTGAGCCCCTTGCTGGGCAAGTTCTAGTTTCTCACATGGAGAGTTGGACATAAATGGAAAGTAAGTCAATTTTTACCAGATGGGGCAGTTACTGAGTCCTCCCAATGATCCCCTCATTCAGATATCCAGCTACAACACACAGACCAAAAGGAGCCAGCCCATTTCACCAGTCAAGCTACATTGACTAAGTACCCATTAAGGCAGACCTTCCTTTAGAAAAGCAGCCGCAAACATGGCATAAACATCGCTCTTGCTGAAAGCCTCTTCACTCACCTGTTGAGCCTTTGTGTGTTGGTAACCACACTGAGGTACACTTCACACCTAGTGGTCACCTTTTATTGCCCCCAAATCATTCTTTGAAACCAGGGGCCAATTACTATTAAGCGAATTTGGGATGAAGTTGATGAATTAATTAGGACCCACTCAAACTAGCTTAAACAAGAAACAGATTGCATTAGAAGGATGCTGGGGGCATTTATAAGCTCCAAAACGAATCAAAGAATCCAGTCTTAAGAAAGGCTGGGATACAGGTGAGTCTCAGAAGCAACTGGAATCAAGGACCTCATCTCTGCCAGTCTCTGCTTCTTTGTACAGGAGATCAAGTTTCTATTCCTCTAAGTCCAGCTTTCTCCTCATGGTAGAAAACCCGACCACCAACAACTCCTAACTATTTCATCTCCTGGCTTCATCCACTGGAGAGGGGACCTCCAGCCCACTCCCTTCGAGTCTGCCTTCTAAAGCTTCAGAAGGAGATCACTGGTCCATTTTGTAAAGTGGCTGCTTCCACTGCAGGCCCTTGATGGGAATGGCGACACGGCAGGTACAGCATGACATGACAGCCCTCCCAAAGGGAACTGTCAAAAAAACAAACAAACAAAAGGAAATGTCACAATTGATCAGAAAAAGTGAGGGTTATCACCTCAACTTGTTCCTGAGCCCTACCAATCCCAGCCTCATTCAGCAAAACAAGAATTTCTCTATTGTGCCCTAGCTACATCAAAGAGAGAGGCTGCAGCGTGTTTTAGATAAGCCACTGTGGAATCCTTACCACTTATTGGCTTGTAATACAGAGGACCCCTTTTCTACCACTGTGAATTGGAGGAAAAAAAAATCTGAGCTGCCCTGTCTGAAGAGTCTCTGTGTTTTACACAAAGAGCCTGCTCTGTATTCTGGATGAGGCTAATCCTCAACAAAAGGCAGTGGATGGAGAAATGAAGCTCATTGGTTCTGGAGTTGATTAAGGGCTGAGTTCAAACGTCTGCTCCAACATGTGTAGCTGTGAAGCCACGGTCTCAATTCTACCATCTGTAAATGAGAATGGTTGATACCCATGACCGAGCACCCATGGAGCTGGTGTGACGATTTGAGAAAGTGTATGAACACCTGGCGGAGAAGGCAATGGCACCCCACTCCAGTGCTCTTGCCTGCAAATTCCCATGGATGGAGGGGCCTGGTAGGCTGCAGTCCATGGGGTCGCTGAGAGTCGGATATGACTGAGCGACTTCCCTTTCAGTTTTCACTTTCATGCCTTGGAGAAGGAAATGGCAACCCACTCCAGTGTTCTTTCCTGGAGAATCCCAGGGACAGAGGAGCCTGGTGCGCTGCTGTCCACGGCGCCGCACAGAGTCGGACACGACTGAAGTGACTTAGCAGCAGCAGCAGCATGAACACCTGGCACAGAAGGCTTATTATGATGCTAGATCAACCTGGTCTTCCGTGGATGTTCTTTGACCCTTTCTTTTTTTCTTTAAAAGAAAACAATCTAATCATGTTAATTATTTTGCTACAAAGCAAAGAATGATCAAATAAGAAATCTGAATGCTTTGTACAGTAACAAAAAACATCAGCAAAGTAAAAGTAAAACATTGTACAAAAATGGCCCTCTCTTTCTTTTAACATTTATTTATTTGGCTGCGTTGGGTCTTAGCTGCAGCTCGAGGGATCATCGTTGTAGTGTGTGGGCTTAGTTGCCCCATAGCACATGTGATCTTAGCTCCTCAAGCAGGGATCAAACCCACACCCCCTGCATTGGAAAGTGGACACTCAGCCGCTGGACCACCAGGAAGTCCCCCTGTCCCTTTCCGATATCTTCATTCCCCCCTCTGGCCACGCCCCAGGATATTCTGGGCTCTGCCTCCGAGGTTTGTCGTTGTTGTTGTTCAGTCATTCAGCAGTTGGGCCCAACTTCTTGTGACCCAGTGGACTGCAGCACGCCAGGCTTCCCTGTCCTTCACCATCTCATGGAGTTTTCTCAGACTTACCTGTTCTTCCTGTATATGATTCCTTGAGAGATCTTTATGACATATACATCCCCACCCTAATTTTAAATCCTGCATGGTTCATAAAAATTGTTAAGACAAGTCTCTTAGCATGGAGTCTAAGGCCACTGTAATTTTGGACCCTCCTAACTCTCGCACCTCACTTTGTCTACTCTAAGTTCTCACCAAGCCAGACCATTCACTATTGCCTGAATCTGCCATGCTTTTTCACAATAATGCATGTTCACAGATGCTGTCCCTCTTCCTACAATGGCTTTCCCCTGGCTATCTTCTACTAGCCTGGCTAATTAACTTTCAAGATCTGTGTGATCAGGAGAGTCCTAGAAACTTTTGCTGACCTCAGTGCTCCTTCTGAATTATATATGCTTCGCCTGGCCCTATTGATGCCAAAGTATACCTCTGTCAAATTCCTTATCACATAGTATTTCCTTGTTTGTCTTTGCTACTAAATTCTGAGTTTATTGAGGGTGAGACTGCATTTCCTACACCAAGCACAGAGCCTGGCATAAAACAGATGTTCAATAAATTGTGAGTGCTAAAACACCAATGACATATTTGTGAAACCATGTATACTGGAAGAAATGAAGAAACATTTTCAGGGGCTAAGTGAGCCAGCTGGACATAAACCCATGACCTAGGCCATAACAATCCAGCTGACACACCAAGCTGCTCCACAGGAAACAGAATCCATTTCATGCACAAAGCTGGAAACCTACCTACAAAGTTCCTATTTCTTGTGATCCTGGTCAAAATGATTAATTTTGTTTTCCACACAAGCAGAGTTTATAACTCTGCAGAGAATAAATGAGACAATGCCTATCAAATTAAATAGTATCACCAAAACTCTTTCTGATATTATCTGGATTACTTTCAGAAGATGGTGAATATCCCCATCTCTAAGCCACAGTTAGTCCTTGTTCCTAAATATCAAATCACTGTCTACGATAATGCTGGTCATTACCTGTTTGTCTCATGTTTGGGTGCTGCATCTCAAGTGGAGATCAAGGGACGTCCTTGATAGGCCAGTGGTCACAACTGTGAGCTTCCACTATGAGGAGCATGGGTTTGATCTCTGGTCAGGGAACTAAGATCCGGCATGCCACGCAGCCAAAAAGAAAAGGAAAAAAATTCAAGTGGAGACCTGGGTATACATTTTACACCCCTCATAAATTTTCAACTTTACAGTATTCACTGGAGCCTGACTGCAGCCCAGCACTGTCCTTAGAGGGCATGCTGTGGGATCAAGTCACAAGTAAAACTTCTTTAATGAGCTCTTCCTGGTAGAGCAAACAAAAACAACCCTCAGATGAGACGTAACCTGTCCTGACACAGATTTCTAGGCTTTCACAGGTGAGATGAGTAATAAAGTGAGCTCAGTAATAAAAGAAAGAGTTGAAATTAACCATGAGAATAAAGTTTGCTGTCTTCATCTGTGAGGATTATGTATTGGGTTTTAACAACACCTATATTAAACATTGCTAAGCTTCCTCCTGCTTATAGTTATTAATAAGTTGCAGAGGGAGTCATAATAACTGTCATCTGGGAGTAGCACTCAGAGAGTGCACAACTCTTAAGAAGGTGAACTAATTCCTAAGGTCAGGTGATGTTCAGCAGCAATGTCAAAGTATGCAGGATAGAAAATAATTAATAAGGTAACCATGAAGAACAAGGCCATAAATTTATCTAAGAGATCTGAATGAGCCCAGAAAGAAAGGACCACAGCCACGTTAGGATTTGCACATTTCTAAACTTTGTTCTGTTACTGATGGTGCAATTTGTGGTTGGTGTCTCGTAGGTAACCAGCATATGAACTCAGGGTGTCAACCTGGGGCAGAGTGGAAGTCAACAAGCCTCTGTTCTTGGCACAAACATTTAGGAAGCACGCACTGAACACCTGGCACAGTAGCAGGTCTATTAAGACAAGTTCCTGCCCCAAGGAGTAGGTAATTGTGCACATCAATACGATAAGGGCAGTTCCAAGTCTGCACAGAGTACCAGGGGAGCCTAGGCAAAGGAGTGGCTCATTCTTCCTGGGAACATAGGAAAGGGTATCTTTGAGAACATGACCTTTTTTTTTTTTTTTTGCCACATTATGTGGCATGTGGGATCTTAGTTCCTGATTAGGGATCAAACCCATGCTTTCACAACGGAAGCATGGATTCTTAACCACTGGATGGCCAAGGAAGTCCCAAGGACATGGCTTTTGAGCTAAGTCATGGAAAGCGCCTCTGGCTGTGAGGAAAGGGTGTTTCAGGTGAAAGAGAAAAGCAAGCTCTATTGAATCTCTGCTTGCCTGGAACCAGAATGAACCCCTCCCTCCAGGGCCTGGGCCATGAACCTCAGAGTTAAACTCAACAAGGAGTGGGGAGAGCCGGGAAGGGATGCCAGCCTAGACCTTTGAAGAGCTGGGAGGTCATTACCAATAAAGTCCAGATCAGTTGGCAACAGAGGTAAAGGGTCAGAGCTGGCAGAACAGGAAGAGAGAGGAGACCTAGAAAAGAAGGAGGTGCCTGTTTATCAGAGGCTGTCACTTGGTTGGTCTGGTTCACAAGTGTGGACCAGTGAGACAGGTTTCCGGGTACAGGGGTGGGGAACCCAGGGGTGGGTGTTTGGGGAACAGCAAGCGTCCAGGAGAACAGGAGCATGTGTTCTTGGAGAAGTGAAAAGGCAGGAGGACAACCCAAACAGTGGGGCAGAAGCCGATCAGGATGGCTCTTCCCTGCTGCCTGAAGAATTTGGGCTTCACTTTGTTCAGTTCAGTCGTCCAGTCCTGTCCGACTCTTTGCCACCCATGGACTGCAGCACACCAAGCTTCCCTGTCCATCACCAACACACAGAGCTTGCTCAAACTCATGTCCATCAAGTCAGTGATGCCATCCAAACATCTCATCCTCTGTCAGCCCCTTCTCCTCTCACCTTCAATCTTTCCCAGCATCAGGGTCTTTTCCAAGGAGTCAGTTCTTTGCATCAGGTGGCCAAAGTATTGGAGTTTCAGCTTCAGCAATAGTCCTTCCAATGAATACTCAGGACTGATTTCCTTTAGGAAGTACTGGTTGGATCTCCTTGCAGTCCAAGGGACTCTCAAGAGTCTTTTCCAACATCACAGTTCAAAAGCATCAGTTCTTCGGCACTCAGCTTTCTTTATGGTCCAACTCTCACATCCACATATGATTACTGGAAAAGCCATAGCCTTGACTAGACTGACCTTTGTTGGCAAAGTAATGTCTCTGTTTTTTAATATGCTTTCTAGGTTGGTTATAGCTTTTCTTCCAAGGAGCAAGTGTCTTTTCATTTCATTGCTGCAGTCACCATCTGCAGTGATTTTGGAGCACCCAAAAATAAAGTCTTGCTGTTTCCATTGCTTCCCCATCTATTTGCCATGAAGTGATGGGATCAGATGCCATGATTTTTGTCTTTTAAATGTTGAGTTTTAAGCCAACTTTTTCACCCTCCTCTTTCATTTTATCAAGAGGCTCTTTAGTTTCTCTTTACTTTCTGCCGTAAGGGTGGTGTCATCTGCATATTTGAGGTTATTGATATTTCTCCCAGCAACCTTGATGCCAGCTTGTGCTTCATCCAGCCTGGCATTCTGCATGATGTACTCTGCATATAAGTTAAATAAGCAAGGTGACAATATACGGCCTTGATGTACTCCTTTCCCAATTTCGAACCAGTCTGTTGTTCCATGTCTGGTTCTGTTGCTGTTTTTGACCTGCATACAGATTTCCCAAGAGGCAGGTAAGGTGGTCCGGTATTCCCATCTCTTAAAGAATTTTCCAGTTTGTTATGCTCCACACAGTCAAAGGCTTTGGTGTAGTCAACTGTGGCTCAGCCAGTAAAGAATCCGCGTGCAATGAGGGAGACCTGGGTTTGATCCCTGGGTTGGGAAGATCCCCTGGAAAAGGGAAAGGCTACCCACTCTAGTATTCTGGTCTACAGAATTCCATGGACTGTATAGTCCATGGGGTTGCAAAGAGTCCAGACACAACGGAGCAACTTTCACTTTCATATGTCTTTTTAGAACTCTCTTACTTTTTCTATGATCCAAAGGATGTTGGCAATTTAATCTCTGGTTCCTCTGCCTTTTCTAAATCCAGCTTGAACATCTGGAAGTTCTTGGTTCATGTACTGCTGAAGCCTGGCTTGGAGAATTTTGAGCATTACTTTGCTAGCGTGTGAGATGAGTGCAACTGTGTAGTAGTTTGAACGTTCTTTGGCATTGCCTTTCTTTGGGATTGGAATGAAAACTGACCTTTTCCAATCCTGTGGCCACTGCTGAGTTTTCCAAATTTGCTGGCATATTGAGTGCAGCACTTTCACAGCTTCATCTTTTAGGATTTGAAATAGCTCAGCTGGAATTCCTCACCTCTACTAGCTTTGTTCGTAGTGATGCTTTCTAAGGCCCACTTGACTTCACATTCCAGAATGTCTGGCTTTAGGTGAGTGATCACACCATTATGGTTATCTGGGTCATTAAGATCTTTTTTTGTATAGTTCCTCTGTGTATTCTTGCCACCTCTTCTTAATCTCTTTTGTTTCTGTTAGGTCCATACTGTTTCTGTCCTTTATTGTGATTATCATTGCATGAAATGTTCCCTTGGTATTTCTAATTTTCTTGAAGAGATCTCTGCTGCTGCTAAGTCGCTTCAGTCATGCCTGACCCTATGCGACCCCATAGACGGCAGCCTACCAGGCTCCTCCGTCCATGGGAGTTTTCAGGCAAGAGTACTGGAGTGGGTTGCCATTGTCTTCTCCAGAAGAGATCTCTAGTCTTTCTCATTCTACTTTTTTGCTCTATTTCTTTGCGCTGACCATTGAGGAAGGCTTTCTTATCTCTCCTTGCTATTCTTCAGAACTCTGCATTCAAATGGGTATGTCTTTCCTTTTCTCCTTTGCCTTTAGCTTCTCTTCTTTTCTCAGCTATTTGTAAGGCCTCCTCAGACAACCATTTTGCCTTTTTGCATTCTTTTTCTTGGGGATGGTCTTGATCACTGCCTCCTGTACAATGTCATGAACCTCAGTCCATAGTTCTTCAGGCACTCTTATCTAATCCCTTGAATCTATTTGTCACTTGCACTGTATAATCATAAGGGATTTGATTTTGGTCATACCTGAATGGTCTAGTGGTTTTCCCTACTTTCTTCAATTCATCTTGTAGTCAATTGGAAAACCAATAGTATTTTAAGCTGGGGAGGGACAAAGAATATCATTTTAGAAAGAAAGAACACTCAGGCAGCACCGTGGAAGAAAATAGCCTTTTTTGAAGGGTACAACCATGTACCCGTCTCAGAACACCCTGGATGCTGATTTAAAATGAAGAAGCATCATTTTAACTGTGCCCTAGATCTACTGCATTTGAATTCAATGGAGAGACCTAAGAATCTGCATTCCTGGTTATCTGGGGACACTTCAGAGTCTGCAAGCAGTGGCCTGGGCAAGAGAAGACAGGGCCTTGTATTAAAGAAGAGATTAGTAAAGAAACAGGTAAGCAAACACCCTGTCACACAGGTAGCCACACAATAAGTATTTATTGGGTGGTTAAGTGAGTGAATGGAATAGAAACAGGTTTTTGAGACTGATGGGATTGAGAGGGGTCTACTCCAAGATATAAGATACTTATACTTAACATACATTATATGTTATAAGGTACATATAACATAGCTATTTTTCAAATAATTGTCATATAATTTTAAAATATTTATTTGGCTGTACCAAGTCCTAGGTGAAGCATGTAGGATCTAGTTCCTTGACCAGGGATTGAATCCAGGCCCCCTGTATTGGGAGTGTGGAGTCTTCACCTCTAGACCACTAGGGAAGTCCCAACATAGCTATTTTTATGGGTCACACTGGATGAATATTGGCAATTTATACAGTTCAACTGAATGATGAAACTTACATGTAAGTCTGTTTCTATCAGTGCAGTAGTCTGTCACTTGCTCTTTGAACCCAGTAGAGACTCCAAGGGATGACCAGAGAGGGTTTTAGTTCCCTTCTGTAATCTCTAGGCCAACGTGGAAAGGGTTCAAGAGATTTGGGGCTGATCAAGGAAAGCTTAGGGCTTCTCAGGTGGTAAAGAACCTACCTGCCAGTGCCAGAGACACAGGAAACCCGGGTTCAATCCCTGGGCCAGGAAAATCCCCTGGAGGAAGGGATGGCAACCCACTCCAATATTCTTACCTGGAGAATCCCATGGAGACATGAGCCTGGTGGGCTGCAGTTTATAGAGTCACAGAGAGTAAGACACAACTGAAGTAACTTAGCACGCACGCAAGGAAAGCTATGACCGCCAGAGGCATTAACAAGCAAGCTGTACAGCAGAAATTAACATAACATTGTAAATCAACTATACCTCAATAAAACAAATGTTTTTAAAATACAAATTAAAAAATTAATAAAGAAAAACATTGCTAGGGGAAAAAAAATACAGGCTTTATTGAGCAGTGCCCCGACTGGCTTGCATGAGATGGGAAGACTATCCAGAAGCTTATGGTAGGGGCCACTGTCTCACAGAGAAAGGGGACACGGGGAGGGGGCTCTGAGAGGGGGGCTTACAGGTCTACGAGATGCCTCTCAGCAGCATGGTGGGGAGTCTCTGGATGGACAAGGCCAAGGGCCGTGGCAACCTCGGGGTCGTATCACCACAAGGCTCTATCTTATCAATAGAAAGCAGATGCTAGATGAGGTTTCATGGGATATACAAAGCAGACAGGCCCTAAAAGTTCTAACTAACTACCTGTCTGGGTTGTTTTAAAAATAAGCAGGTATGTAAAAATTTGAGTTTGGTGCAGGCTAACTTTTGAGCTAATGGGTCCAGCCTGCAGTGAATAAACCATCCAGGGGCCAATACACAGAGTTCTTTGGCTCATTTACGTAACACAGTCCCGGCCTGAATGACCTCAGCCCCATTCCTCCCACGTTCCCACCTGCTCTCTAGGGCAGGAAGGTTTCCCTGGCATTTCCTACCGCTTTTCTGTCTTGGGCTGCACTGACAGCAGTGGCCATCTTTGTATTTGGGGTGACCCCTGCCTCTAGCCTCTGAGAATTCACCTCCTCCCTTCCATGGTCCCTCCAAACTCAGGATGGTAGTGACATCCAAAGACTACTAATTTTCCAGTTGTCTCCTTGGCCTCTGGCTGATTTCTCAGTCTCATCCATCACTTGTAAAACCAATTCTCCCCAGTCAATTCCCTCTATAAACACTCTGGGTGATTTCGATTTCCTGCTTGCACCCTGCTAGACACAATCTCTTAGTTCTCTCCAGGCCTCCGAAGAATGATAAAAATAAAGTATATAACAGAGACAATTGATATTTTCACAATCTTATGTAAAATGTGAATGAAGACACCTGCTTTAAAAAAACTGTTTATCTAAAGTGTATGATCCAAGGTATAGGGTGCTAGCATCCTCAAGATAAGGCCCCCAGCCTGCTTACCCACCCTTTCATCCACACATAAGCTCTCCCGTGTTGCAATCCTGCAGTCACCCTGCTCACAGCAACGATTTTGTCGTGAGGCAGCCCATGATCTCATACTCTGGCACTGCAGAGAGGAGAAGGGTGAGGCTGCCTCGAATCTAGCAAGGAGAGAGCTGTGATTCTGAGTGGGATCCTCACTGTAGAACATCAACCACTAGGAATTCGACTTGCCTCAGAGAAGTCTCTTACTCTTAATACTGGCCAGCCTCACTTAGTTATCCAAGTCCTGCTTTACAGCTTCTTCTTAAGACAAACAGTAAAATCACCTGCGGTCCCACAGCCCAGAGATAGCTCCTGCCAACATTTTGGAATCTCTCATCTCAAGACTTTTTCCCTGTAAGTATATAATCATTCTTTTACTTCAGTAAGAAGTTGTTCTAGAGTCTGTGTTTTTCTTTCTTTCTTTTTTTTTTTTTTACTTAGAATATTGTAGACCTTTTCCTTAATCCATTAAAAATCTTTTACATTATCATTTTTCATGAGGCATAGTGTTCGGGAAGATATGGATGTCCTACCATTTTATTTGCCAATCCCCTTGAACTTCCAACATTTCCCTGGAATAAAAAATGTTCCAACAAACATTCTCATCATGTTCATCATTAATAGTGTCTTCAGTATAAATGCCTAGAAGTGGAATCTCTTGAGAACAAAGTATGCATATTTTAATACTTATGGCAATTTTTCCAAATAGCTACAGGGAAGTTACTGTTTTGATTTAGTTGCTTTTTAAGATTTTTGTTTTTTAGATAATAAACATCAGTGCTAATAAGATACAGAGGGGGAAAAACTAAATTGTAATTTCTGGAGGGCAAGAATCTGGTTATGCTCATCTCATATCCCTCATAGTGTCTACGCACCACAGTGCAATAAATGCTGAATTTCAAAGACAGATTCACAAGAGTATATTCAACCTCTATAAATTACTTTCATAAAGGAAGGGCAGACCAAGCTCTACGTGCTTGGTGCAGTGGTTCTCACCCGGACTACAAATTAGAATCACCCAGGGAACTTTCACAGTTATAGGAACCTGGACCCTACCCTAGATCAGTTTGTTACATCAGGATCTGGAAGTGGGGATGGGCAGTCTCAGCATCAGTACGTTTTCAAAGCTTCCCAGAGAATTCTAATGTGAAACCAGGGCTAGGAGCTGATAATCCTTAAAAAATGACAGATAATTGGGAAAGAAAAAGTAGTTTTGTTTCTTTTACCTAATTGTCACGAAGAATATAAAATAATAGAAAATGAGACAAATGAGACAACTCGGCAATATGTAGCCAAGGCTGGTTTCACAGTATTTAATCCAAGAGAGTAGTTTCATGTCTTTTAAAGGCAGTGTGTTTTCCCCTGCACCCAAAATGTCAAGCTTTCATGAAACCCTTATCTTTTGTTATCCCTATATTGAAACCAGGACACAACAGATGGCAGGGTAATGGATTGTGTCTGCTCAAGTTAGAGCTGCTTTCACTTGTTAGATGTGCTCAGCGTGCTCAGTCGCTCAGTCATGTCCACTTCTTTGGGACCCTTATGGACTGTAGCCCACCAGGCTTCTCTATCTAGAGGATTTTCAGGCAAGAATACTGCAGCGGGATGCCATTTCCTCCTGCAGGGATCAAACCCTAATCTCCACATCTCCTGCACTGCAGGTGGATTACCACGTGGCTCAGTGATAAAGAATCCACCTGCAATGCAGGAGATGCGGGTTCGATCTCTGGGTCAGGAAAATTCCCTGGAGGAAGAAATGGCAACCCACTCCAGTATTCTTGCCTGGAAAATCCTGTAGGCAGAGGAGCCTAGTGGGTTTCAGTCCACAGGGTCACAAAGAGTTGAACGTGACTGAATGGCAGAGCATACACACAAAGGTAGTGTGTGTTTTCCCCTGCACCCAAAATGCCAAGCTTTCAGGAAACTCCTATCTTTTTATTATCCCTATATGGAAACCAGGACACAACAGATGGCAGGGTAATGGATTGTGTCTGCTCAAGTTAGAGCTGCTTTTATTTGCTAGACATCAAATTCATATTGACTGCAGGCCAGGCTGACATGATTTCTTTCAAATGAAAATGGAGGCATCATGGGCTCTGTCTTTGCTCATTACTGTAAGACAAAGTCTCCTCTGTGATCAGGACACACTGGATGGCCGATAACAGAAACTGTTAGCAGGGGCTACAAGAGGCTGTTCTTGTCCTCTATGTGACTACGTATTGGAGAATCTCCATACGCTGGACCTAGTAGCCTGCACGTCACAGCAGTGAAGTTCCCTACTCTGAGTCCCACCCCTCCAGATCAAACAGCAAAATACGAGGGAAGTCCCACTTCTATTTCTTTTTACTGTTAACAATTTATTTATTTCTTTCTTCATGCGCTCTCAAAAATACAGCATGACATTTTGAAAAGAAAACGCGGCAGGGACAGCATTTTCATCTTGAAAGAAACCATCTGCAGCGACATGAAGGCAGTCCTGGTCCACGGCTCTCTGCGATCCCTCTTCAGCTCCACAGTGTGATCTCGTAGGGAGCCTGGCTGCTGCCAGAACCGCTCCCAGCTTCCTATAGAGGTTGGCTAACAGCAAACTCAAGCCCAGTGGCAGAGGGAGAGCAGAGGAGAAAGGGTCCAGGGCTGATCAAGAGTGGCCACTCATTCATTCCCCCACCCACCCATCAGGTAAAGAGCAGAACCCAGCAATGGCTAGGAACACTCCCTACACCCCCACCCCGACACTGGACCAGGGTCAGGGATGTGGAATGGGCATCTGAAATCTGACTCAGAATTCCCAGTTTACAGATGAGAAAATGAAGCCGGAGGAACAACTGGTTTGCTCAAGATCCTGCAGTGATTCAGTGGCTACGTGGAGTCACAATGAATCGGACACCACTGAGAGAGTGAGTAACAACTGCAGAGACTCAGTGGTAGAGCCTAGGACTCAGATCTGATTCTGAGATTCCTCAGCTTTTCCTCCCCAGTAATTCTCAAGCTTGGCTTCACATTAGAAGCACCTGTGAGCCTTTAAAAAAATTATTGTCTTTAAGTATGGCTGATCTGCAATGATGTGTCTCAGGGGCACAGCAAAGTGATGCATGAACATATTTTTTTCAGATCCTTTTCCCTTGTAGGTTATTACAAAAGACTGAATACAGTTGTCTTGCTACATAGTACGTCCTTGTTGGTTATCTATTTTATATATAGTAGTGTACCTGTTAATCTCAAACTCCTAATTTATCCCTCCCCTTCTCACTTGGGTGCTTTAAAGCAAATAAACCTACCCAGCCCCACCTCTAGAGATCCTGGTTTCACTGACCTCAGGTGGGGCCTGGATGTGGGTATTTTTACAGTTGCCTAGGTGATGAGTGTAAGAACTGAGTGCCCAGAGCCCTGGCCTAGCTTGACTCAGCTGTGTGTTTCATGAAGAGCCCAGCCCTTGCTAGAGATCAGAGCTGTGAAAATGAATTAACTCAGTTCTTGTTCTATAGCTGCTCAGCATTTGGCAGAAGAGCCTTCTGTGAAGAGCTCATGCCAGCAGCAGACTGATAAGAGTACCACTATAAATATAATTAAGTAACCGCAGTGGTTAACTCTGTATGGGAAGGTTGAGGGAGGTGGTATTTGAATCCACATTTAAAGGTAAAGCGTCCGCCTGCAATGCGGGAGACCCGAGTTCGATTCCTGGGTCGGGAAGATCCCCTGGAGAAGGAAATGGCAATCCACTCCAGCACTCTTGCCTGGAAAATCCCATGGACGGAGGAGCCTGATAGGCTACAGTCCATAGGGTCGCAAAAAGTTGGACACGACTGAGCGACTTCACTCACTCACTTTAAAGGATGAATATGTTGAATGAGATGAATGAGCTTCTAAGAGGACTAGATGCAGAAGGGTTTCCAGAGGGAGGGGACAGCACATGCAAAGGCCCAGAGGCACGAACCGACATGCACATTTTAGCTTGATGCGTCCAAAGCAAGGTGCAGGTGACAGCAGTGGATACACAGTGAAGGAGGTAGACAGAGGCAGGGTCCCAAAGTCCCCTGTATAAGTCATTCTCAGGGTTGAGGACAGTCCTGAAATGACGGTGAACCACTGAGACACGTCATGTAGGGAAAAGGACAAAGTACAATGTGACTTTTAGAGAGCTACTGCACTGATGGTGTGGATGATGAATTAGAAGGGAAGAGCAGAGGCAGGGAGACCAGCTGAGAGGGGAGGCAAAGAGATGATGAGCGTCTGAATGAACCAGGCAGGGGCCACAAGGACTGCAAGCTGTGGACAGACAGGACCTGAAATCTGAGCTCCGCCCTAATGCATCACATTTAGACGGTGGAACTGAGGACTTCCCTGTGGTCTAGTGGCTGAGTTCACAGTCCTAATGCAGGGGGCCTGGGTTTGACCCCTCATCAGGGAACTAGATCCCACAAGCCACTACTTAAGATCCTGCACGCCGCAACGAAGACTGAAGATCCCGCATGCTGCAACTAAGTCCTACTGCAGTAGAGTAAATAATAATTTAAAAAAAAAAAAAAGAGGAAAAGAAAAGACATCTAAGAAGCTGGAGTTGATAGGATGAGGTGGTTGGTTGGCCAAGAGGCAAGAAAGTCTGACTTTAACCTAACTTCTCCCTTCCACTTCATATCCTCTGAACTGAACCCCCTTCCCACTTTCTTTGATTCTGCTGTCCCCCTGGGTCTAGGGCACCAACCCCTCCTCCATATCCAGATGTCATATATGATATATCCTGTCAGTCTCAAATCAATGATGCTTCCTTTGAAAACCTGGTTTCTGAAGGAAGGAAGGAAGGAGTGGAGTTCAGTAAGTTTATTCTACATGTTGCCGAGAGTAGGTCATCGCATCTGGCCTCCTGAGAAGTCTGCCTTCTCAGATGCATGGTAGCCTTCAAACCTCTGCTGAAAGTCACCTGGGGAAGGCGTCCTTGACACCAGCAGACATTGGTTGTGTCCCCACAGCACTCTGCATTCCTCTGGCAGTATTTAGAGAATTGTTCCATGTTGTCAGTCATTATTGTGTTGCTCATGGATCTTTTAGGGTAAATGAGCTCTTTTGAAAAACAGGGGCACTGCCTTCTTAGACTGTCTCCTATCCTAACACAGTATACAGAAGAAAGATATTTGATAAAAGTCCATCCAATGAAGGAGAAGAAAATGGCAACCCACTCCAGTATTCTTGCGTAGAGAATCCTTTGGACAGCCTGGTGGGCTGCCGTCTATGAGGTCACACAGAGTCGGACACAACTGAAGCGACTTAGCAGCAGCATCCAATGAAAGAATGTCAAAGGCCAAACTTCTGACATGTTCTGGAATAACTAGGACGAGACACTGCAATCCCTCCCCTAGAATTGGGCACCTCAGATTTAACACTCCAGCATCATTTGGAGCCCAAGGGTGGAGTATTAGACCAAGGAACCACATCCATGTAATTTGAACCAGTCTGCAGACCACCTGCAAGACTCTCTAAGACCACCACAAGGTTGGGAACTGCACTTTGAGAACTGCTTCTAGGGCCTTCTCTCAGAGGAGCCTTTAGCCATGCACAGAATAGAAGGCAGAGACAGAACTGCCTTGCCCAGGAGAAACAAGGCCTATCCTGGTCATCTGGGCCATTCTCCTGGCTTCCTCAGGTCATTCACATCTTCCAGAAGCACCTCTTCCTCCAGGAATCTTGGACCTCGGCTGGGTATTATGAAGAAACTTCTGACTGACTGATACATGAAAGGAATACATCCATTATTGTTTTCTTAATCCTCCCCAGGGTATTTTTAAAGCACTGGAAAATTCACAGGAATTTCAGACGCTGTAGTAACTTAGGGAGAGAAAAAAAACAGGCCTTAGCTGTGTCCCCTCACCCCACCTACCATGAGAGAGATATACATGAGAGTAGTCATTCCAGCCCCCTTGAGCCGGACAGTGGAGCAAGAAGTCCAGCAAGAAGTCCAGGTCTTGACTCTGAGCTGGTCAAACCTGGATTCAGCCCAGCAGTCAGAATTCTGCTTGAGGGCCACATCGCTGGAACTAAAAGGAATGATTTCATCTGGAGCAGCCTCTCTGCTCACTTGTTCCCCAGCGGCAACTGTGATGTTCAGGCTAAGGACATGTATCCTGGGGCTGGGGAATGGGAGAGAGTGATGGGAATGAGAAAGGGAGGCAGGACCCCCTTCGGGGGCACTTGTGGATGAGGGAGACATTCCGAGAAGTTCTGCTGAATGCAGGAGGATGAACATCTTCCAGACAGGCTACATTTCTCCCTGGGAACCTGAGAGTGTATTATAACCACTTGGTGGAATTCCCCCACAAGGCTCTGGCTCTGCGGGAAATTCCTGGCTGTTCTTGGCACATGCAATTGCTGCAGAAGGAGACACACAGGTTGGACAAGGGCAGGGCACGTATGGCTGGCCCAGCTCGTCATCTTTCCTGGGCAAGTCCAGACTGGAGGGCCTTGCTTCAGGACTGCAGCTCTGTTTGGAAATGCGGTCTAGAGGAAAGTTCTTGAAAAGAAAGAAAGCCTCTCTTTCTGGGAGACTGTCAGCTTTAAATCATCCAGAGGAATTTAAAAGCCTGGCTTTACACCCTTAAAGAAGTGAAAGTATCAGTCGTTCAGTTGTGTACAACTCTTTGTGACCCCATGGAATGTAACCCACCAGGCTCCGCTGTCCATGGAATTTTCCAGGCAAGAATATTGGAGTGGGTTGCCATTTCCTGCTCCAAGGGGTCTTCCCTACCCAGGAACTGAACTTGAAATCTACATTGCAGGCAGATTCTTCACTACCTGAGCCACCAGGGACGCACTGACACCCTTATGTGTGTGTGTTAGTCAGTCATATCCAACTCTATGTGATTAGGCAGGTGATCCCATGGGCTGAGCCCACTGGGCTCCTCTGTCAGTGAAATTCTCCAGGCAAGAATACTGGAGTGGGTAGCCATTCCCTTCCCCAGGGGATCTTGCCAGTCCAAGGATCGAACCTGAGTCTCCTGCACTGCAGATACTCTTTACCACCTGTACCACCCTTGACATCCTTCAAGCAGATGCAAATAAAGGGTGGGATCAGTGAGACTGTGCTGAGGGCAAGTTAAAAAAAAAGTTAGTCCAGATTAAGAACATGACATCTGTGTCCAGAGTGTTTCTATAGCATCTGCTCTTGGAGGGGTGAATGCATTCTCTCCAGGAAATAGCTGGAAGCCTCCAGAATGGGTTCTCCACCAGGCTGCCCAATCTGATAGTATTCTTTAACCCCAGATTCTTTTTGCCCTCCACTGTAAATTCTACCTGAAGCATTACTGGCTGGAGGCCATTTGAATTTTTAGAGAAAAACACTACTTTAGAATGAAGGGCTTGTTAACAGCTAAACACAGCTCTAGGGTTTGATGGACTAGCTCCTGTTTTGCTTTTGCCTGTTCTGCTCTGTCTTTGTTCTTATATTTCCAGAAATATACAACCACCTCCCAGAACAGATGTGCTGACCTGAACAATTGCAATGACTACACTCCAGTTCCAATGCTGTTAACATACACATCTCCAAAAGTGTGCCTACTCCCAGCACGCAGCCTGCAGCCACTTTTACTTCACTTCTTATAGAAATCCTGGCTAAAACCTGGGGAGTGGGGAATTGGTTCTTTTGGACAGGAGTCTACCTTTCCCCACATTATAGCCTTCCTTAAAATAAAGCTATTTTTCCTTTACCCAACACCTGTCTTTCAGATTGGCTTATTGAGTGAGAGTACCCGAGCCTGAGTTTGGAAACAGCATCAGCTGCATTTCCAGACTGTACTTCTTCCACTCTAACTTTAGGAGGCGGTTCTTACCTCTGTCTCTCCCGATCTAGCTGGTAGAATTTTCCTCCTCAATAGGAAGTTCTCACAGACTCCAGCCCCAGAATATTCAGAGTCCACCTAAAGCTACCTCTGAAAACTACCCCCAGGCTGGAGCTTGGTACATCTCAGACCTTATCCAGCAGTTCCTCCCTTTTCCAGGACATGGTCCACCCAACAGAAAGGCCATTTTCCAAAAGGTCTTAAAGCCTTCTCCTAGGGTCTCCCTCTGAGTTGAGTTGGTCTTGAGTAAACTTAGGTAAGTTTAAAGTTTAGTTACTTTACTCTGAGTTAAGTTTACTTAAAGTAAGTTTACTCTAAGTTAAGTTTACTTAAGGCTGAGTTGGTCAGCCTTAAGTAAATACCCATTATGTGCCAGGCACTTTACTAGGCACCAGAAATACAAAAAGAGTAAGACTAGAGAGAGGAAGCAAGCCAAAAGGTCCTTTCTCTGCTAAGAGTGAACTGACAATAAAGTACAATACCTGTCCTATGAGACAGGTTTAACTGGAAGTTCTCTAACTGTTTACATCATCCATTTTTCTCAGCCTCAGTTCCCACCTTCACCACAGCCAGTCTTCTAGGTGTTGCCCCAGTGATAACTGAGCCAAACTCTGTTGCAGTTCCCCTCCTAATGCAATATACATCTGTGCTAGAGGAGAGACTAGGAGGCAAGGAAAGCCTGGCCCACCCATGTATTCCACCTGTAATTGCCAGTGCCACCACTGAAACCAAGCAGGACCCTGTGGGGCTCTTTCAGTCTCCAAGGTTTTCCCTGAGTTCTAAAGGGCAGATTAAAACAGTTGCTAATCAGGGACAGGAAGGGCTGCAAAGACAAGGGGGCAGGGTACAGTCAGAAAATCATAGGGCAGGGTCCTGGTTCCACCTCAAGCGATACACATAACAATAAGCTCTTTAAGACGTCAGCATTCTTCATACCAGATAAGACTGCCTGAAGTTACATTGAGACACCAAGGGAACATTTCATGAAAGATGGGCTTGATAAAGGACAGAAATGGTATGGACCTAACAGAAGCAGAAGACATTAAGAAGAGGTGGCAAGAATACACAGAAGAACTGTACAAAAAAGATCTTCAAGACCAAGATCATCACCATGGTGTGATCACTCACCTAGAGCCAGACATCCTGGAAAGTAAAGTCAAGTGGGCCTTAGAAAGCATCACTATGAACAAAGCTAGTGGAGGTGATGGAATTCCAGTTGAGCTATTTCAAATCCTGAAACATCATGCTGTGAAAGTGCTGCACTCAATATGCCAGCAAATTTGGAAAACTCAGAATGGCCACAGGACAGGAAAACATCAGTTTTCATTCCAATCCCAAAGAAAGTCAATGCCAAAGAATGCTCAAACTACCACACAATTGCATTCATCTCAGGGGTGTTCTTTGGAAGCACTGATGCTAAAGCTGAAACTCCAATATTTGGCCACCTCATGGGAAGAGTTGACTCACTGGAAAAGACTCTGATACTGGGAGGGATTGGGGACAGGAGGAGAAGGGGATGACAGAGGATGAGATGGCTGGATGGCATCACCGACTTGATGGACATGAGTTTGAGTGAACTCCAGGAGTTGGTAATGGACAGGGAGGCCTGGCGTGCTGTGATTCATGGGGTCACAAAGAGTCGGACACGACTGAGCGACTGAACTGAACTGAACTGAGGTCACATTAAAGGAACAAAGAAGCTCATCAGATCATCAAGAAGATCACCTGAGACTAGGCTAGAGGCGTCGAGGCCCTCCACATACCCTAGTCTTGTCAGCAACCACCGATCCCTCCACCCACCTTGAACCATTGCTATAAAACTCCTCAGCAAATCCTCCAGGGTCAGGACACACAGTTTTTTAGGGCAGGAGACCTCTGTGTCCTCCTTTTCCTGGCAAAGCAATAAAGCTACTCTTTTCTGTTTCACCCAAAATTCTGTCTTTGAGACTGGATTCAGAACTGGTTCACAGAGGTCAAGCTTTTAGCATCACCATCTTGATCCGTTCATCTGCCCCAAGCCTATATCAGCAGTCTTCATGGCTTGCCCTCTCTTTGCACAAAGGGTTAGGAAAATACTAGTGCTAAAACCAGCCTGAGGGTCTTGACCCACTTTGTCAACACAGCCGCTGTGCCTTTAAGATGATGCATGCAGCTGAGTCCATCTTCCACTGAATTCAATGCAGGGAAGGTATGTTCTCTGCTTCTTAATTTTTTCTTGTCCTGCAAAGTCTAAGGACTTGGGGAATTAGTGCAAAACTTCCCTTTTCCCTATGGAACATAGAGAGGTTGGAGCAAATATCAAAGTTTAAAGAGTCGTCATATTCATTATAACACTATATTCATATTCAATAAATAGGCATTTTCACTCTACCTTTACAGCAGGTTCGGGTCCTCAGCTCCCTGTTTGGGTACTAGTTCTGACCATTCACCAGTAGTGTTTGAACTACAAATTGTTCACTTTATTGTGACTGTTTGCACTGATGAAGAATTAGGTCACCAACTGCCAGTTCTCAGAACTGGGTCTCAGACCCATATCGCATGAGCCACCACTAGCAATGTGATCCTGGGGAAATTACTTAATTTCCCCCAAGGCACAGTTTCTTGTCTGTAAAATGAAATTAACAATAGTACTTGCTTCATAGCTTCGATGCAACGATTCAATAAGAACAAAGAGTGTAGCTAACACCTGTTGTGGCACATAATTGGTGGCTCAGCAAATGACTCACTTGGGTGGGAGGGGAATAATGTCCCTTTGACAGCCATTGTCTATTAACCAAGAGGACTAGAAAGCAACAGTTCTGCCCAGTACAACCCCCATACCTCTTTCCCTCTATGTAGCCATGGCTTCATTCTTTCTTAGTTATCAACCTGCTGCTCTCACTGTTGCAGAAAGTGTTAGTCATTCAGTCATGTCCCCACAGACTATAGTCCACCAGGCTCCTCTGTCCATGGGATTCTCCTTGCAGAGAAGAAGCTGTTTCTTTGATTTGCATTTTGTTGCTTTTGTTATTATAATCATACTTAATAGCTTGCCTGGAGAATTCCTTGGACAGAGGAGCTTGGCAGGCTCCATTCCATAGAGGTGCAAAGATTCAGACATGACTGAACAAATAAAAGATTTTTTTTTAAAAGGATTTTCCTACATGCATTGAAGGGCAAGAGTCCACTCCACTCCAGGGCAAGTGATGAGGAAAACTCCGTCTCAGAGTTTTGTTGGGTACATGGTGGCCAGCGTCCCATCCTGTTGATGCAGGGAGAAGCCAATTTTGATTCCACGTGGGAAACTGTTTCTTTGACTTGCTTTTTGTTGCTTTTGTGATTATAATCATACTTAATAGCTTGCCTCAGAGGACGCTGCCCCTCTGCCTGACTGTAAATTAAAGTGTCTTTTTTCAGCTCACAGAGAGATAATCAGTTCAATCGCTCAGTCATATCCGACTCTTTGTGACACCATGGACTGCAGCATGCCAGGCCTCCCTGACCATCACCAACTCCAGGAATTTACTCAGTCTCATGTCCATTGAGTCTGTGATGCCATCCAACCATCTCATCTGTTGTCACCTACCCACCTGTGAACAGAAGAGAGTAACACACCCTTTCCAAAGGCTGGCCATTCCCTTGGAGATGTTTTGCAAGACTGAAGACCCTCTCACTTTACTTCCCCACTGCCTCTTCCTCTCTATTCTGCCTTTTGATGTTAGTTCCTCATTGCTTCCTTCTCTCTGACTCTACAAAAGAACTTAGCATCCAGACCCCAGCAAGTATATTATTTTGATGTACTAGCCTGCTGTCTTCTCCATCAGCCAGCTCCCCAAATAAAGCCGTATTCCTTGCCTCAACATCTCGTCTCTGGAATTCATTGGCCTGTTGTGTGGCAAGCAGAGTGAGCTTGGACTCAGTAACGCCACCAAAATGGAAAGCTCACTAAGGACACAGTTACAACCCAGTGGTCAGCAAGATCTACATTAGAAGACAGTCAATAAATATTTGTCTGTAGCAGCATGAATAGTTTTTCAGTTGATTGGTTGAATATGACTTCTGATGCTTATTGGTATCAGTATCCAGGAAATATAAGGCTTCCCAGGTGGACTGGAAAAGGTCGGTTTTCATTCCAATCCCAAAGAAGGGCAATGCCAAAAAATATTCAAACTACTGCACAATTGTACTCATCTCACGCTAGCAAAGCAATGCTCAAAATCCTTCAATCTAGGCTTCAGCAGTATATGAACTGAGAGCTTCCAGATGTACAAGCTGGATTTAGAAAAGGCAGAGGAACCAGAGATCAAATTTCCAACATCCACTGGATCATAGAAAAAGCAAGAGAATTCCAGAAAAACATCTACTTCTGCTTCATTGACAATGCTAAAGCCTTTGACTGTGTGGATCACAACAAACTATGGAAAACTCTTCAAGAGATGGGAATACCAGATGGGAATACCACCTTCTCTGCCTCCTGAGAAATCTGTATGCAGGTCAAGTAGCAACAGAACCGGACATGAAACAACAGACTGGTTTGGTATTGGGGAAAGTACGTCATGGTTGTATATTGTCACCCTGCTTATTTAACTTATATGCAGAGTACATCATGAGAAATGCTGGGCTGGAGGAAGCACAAGCTGAAATCAAGATTGCCGGGAGAAATATCAATAACTTCAGATTTGCAGATGACACCACCCTTATGGCAGAAAGTGAAGAAGAACTAAAGAGCCTCTTGATGAAAGTGAAAGAGGAGAGTGAAAAACTTGGCTTAGAGTTCAACATTCAGAAAACGAAGATCATGGAATCAGGTCCCATCACTTCATGGCAAGTAGATGGGGAAACAGTGGAAACAGTGGTTGACTTTATTTGGGGGGCCTCCAAAATCACTGCAGATGGTGATTGTAGCCATGAAATTAGAAGACACTTACTCCTTGGAAGGAAAGTTATGACCAACTTAGATAGCATATTGAAAAGCAGAGACATTACTTTGCCAACAAAGGTCCATCTAGTCAAAGCTATGGTTTTTCCAGTACTCATGTAATGATGTGAGAGTTGGACCATAAAGAAAGCTGAGCACTGAAGAATTGATGCTTTTGAACTGTGATGTTGGAAAAGACTCTTGAGAGTCCCTTGGACTGCAAGGAGATACAGCCAGTCAATCGCAAAGGAAATCAACCTTGAATATTCATTGGAAGGACTGATGCTGAAGCTGAAGTGCCAATACTTTGGCCATCTGCTGCAAAGAGCCGACTCATTAGAGAAAACCTTGATGCTGGGAAAGATTGAGGGCAGGAGGAGAAGGGGCCGACAGAGGATGAGATGGTTGGATGGCATCACCAACTCAATGAAAATCAATCTGGACTGGGAAGCCTGGCGTGCTGCAGTCCATGGGGCGGCGAAGAGTCGGACATGACTGACTGAACAACAACGGTGGCTCAGTGGTAAAGAATCTGCTTGCAATGCAGGAGACACAGGTTTGATCTCTGGGTCTGGAAGATTCCCCTAGAGAAGGAAATGGTAACCCACTCCTGTACTCTTGCCTGGGAAGTCCCATGGACGGGGAGCCTGGTGGGCTACTTTCCATGGGATAACAAAGAGCTGGACACAATTTAGCAATTTAAAACAACAGCCCAAGAAATATACAGTCTAAGACAAGAGAGACATGGGTTTAATATTTATTAACATTTTCCCTTACCTGCCACCTATTTTTTTAAGCATTAGAGCCAAAGTCCTTGGACCTCGCTGCTTTGCATGACTGGATTAGGTTGCATATGAGAATTTTGCAAAGGAAAAAAAAATTCATCCCATCTATTTACATCTCAATTTCTGTTCCTCTCAATAGCCTCAAAGTCCCTCAGCAATAATCATTTTCAAGGCAAAGAAATTAAGAAGTTTGGCTGGGAAGCTATTAAATGAGTCTCTGAAATGTAGTAAAAGGCATATCCAAAGGTCTGTCCTTCCCCTAGACTTTTTCCTGGCCCTGCCACAGGAGAGCAAGTACTGGAAGGAGGCTTCCTCTTGGATAATGAGAGATTTATGCAAATTGTGTTGCAAATTGCTGTGTGGTACATTGGATTCGTCACTGTCTGGGTGAGATCACGTTCCTGTGCACAGAGGTGTGTACAAAGTATCACCCGTGATAACAACAAAAACCTACAATATGGAGTTTATAAGGCACGGAATCCCTCAGTAATAAAAATCATCAAGGCCCAAATAACCCAGGAGTTCTCCTTAGCCCCTTTCATCAGTGTTCCAGAGAAGATCTGCTGCGTTTCTTCCTTCCCATCTCTTAGCAATCATAGTGATAATGAGAGGTTGAGAAAGGAAAGTGATGGATGAATATGAGTGGGTTATTAGAGCTCAACAACAACTCAGGAAATATACAGTCTTGGACTGCAAGGAGATCAAACCACTCAATCCTAAAGGAAATCAGTCCTGAATATTCATTGGAAGGACTGATGCTGAAGCTGAAGCTCCAATACTTTGGCCACCTGATGTGAAAAGCCGCCTCATTAGAAAAAACCCGGATGCTGAGAAAGATTGAAGGCAGGAGAAGGGGACGACAGAGGACAAGATGGTTGGATGACATCACTGATTCAACAGACATGAGTTTGAGCGAGTTCGGGGAAATGGTGAAGGGCTGGGAGGCCTGGTGTGCTGCAGTCCATGGAGTCACAAAGAGTCAGACACGACTGAGCAACTGAACAAAAGCAGCAACATTAGAGCTCAGGGTTGTTGTATATTTTATTTTAGCCATGCCTTGCACCCTGCAGGACCTTAGTTCCCCTTCTAGGAATGACACTCATACCCCCTGCAGTGGAAGCATGGAGTGTTAACCACTAGACCGCCAGGGAAACCACGCAGGGCTGTTGAATTAAAAAGAGGAGTCTGTTTGGAAAAGAATCAAACAGCCCAGTCTGACTTATAGTGATTCTGAAGGAATCCAACTCCAGATAGAGAATCCAGAAAGAGGAGGATTCTTTGTTTGTTTGTTTCAATACAGCAGTAGGAAGAGGAAAGTTTTCTCAATGCTATCTGTAGATTTATTGCTTGGGGAAGAAAGACTCCAGTCAAAGATGGGAAGCTCCTCTCATTAGAGAGGGTATCTGTCTTCACTGAAGACTCAGACTTCTATACAAGGCTTTGTCTGCCTGGTGGACATGACTAGATGGTTGTCATCCCCATTTTCAAGTCAAAATTCTTTTTAAGTTAAATGACTTTATTTATTTTTTAAATCATTCTTTTTCATTAATTTTTTAAATTATGAAAATATGATAACACATTTAAAGGAGACTTGGAAAATAAAGGAAAAGGTTACATATAGTTCCACTAGATATTACAATTGTTTGTTTTTAGTAGATAAATTAATATTTTTAGTAGGATTAAATTAATAAATTATTAAATTAATAATTTTTAGTAGGATTTTCGGTACAAAACTCTCGGAAATTAATAGGATGAGTTTTGACTTACATTCATTCTATTAAGTCAAAATTCTTAATATGACATCCATGAACACCCCCAAAGAGGGCTGTGAATGCCCTAAAAATATCTGCAAAACTTTAAACCTAAAATATTTTTAAGTGACCTGTGATCTCCCAAAAATGTTAAAACACCACGTAAAAAGAGAAGGAAAGGAACTTCCCTGTTAGTCCAGTGGTTAAGACTCCATGTTTTCAATGCAGGGGGCATGCGTTCAATCTCTGGTCAGGGAAGTTCCACATGCCACGCAGTGTGGGGAAAAAAAATTGGAAGTTATCACATATCCAGTAATATGCTGGCAAGGTTTGGGGAACAGGGACTTTTTGCACTACTGGTAGAAACAAAAATTGGATCATCTCTAGAAGGCAGTTTGGCCTTTAGAAATATGCAGAGCTTTTGACCCAATTAATTCCACTTCTAGAAATATATCTTAAGGAAGCAGAAAGAGATGCATAAAAGCATTTATAATTAAGGGTGTTCATCTTGGCATGAAAAACAAGAGACAAACTCAATGTCCAACAATCAGCGTTTATTAAATATTGTGCTCCATCTATCATGGAACAAGTATAGCAATAAAAATTATAGTATAAAAGATACGAAATGATGTGGTTATGTGCTCATAATGTGTTAAGTAAAAATACAAATCGGGTAACAAAACAGTATTGCAATATTTGACCTAAATCAAATCCCTTATGATTATACAGTGGAAGTGAGAAATAGATTTAAGGGCCTAGATCTGATAGATAGAGTGCCTGATGAACTATGGAATGAGGTTCGTGACATTGTACGGGAGACAAGACCATTGCCATGGAAAAGAAATGCAAAAAGCAAAATGGCTGTCTGGGAGGCTTTACAAATAGCTGTGAAAGAAGAGAGGCGAAAAGCAAAGGAGAAAAGGAAAGATATAAGCATATGAATGCAGAGTTCCAAAGAATAGCAAGGAGAGGTAAGAAAGCCTTCCTCAGCGATCAATGCAAAGAAATAGAGGAAAAGAACAGAATGGGAAAGACTAGAGATCTCTTCAAGAAAATTAAAGATACCAAGGGAACATTTCATGCAAAGATGGGCTCGATAAAGGACAGAAATGGTATGGACCTAACAGAAGCAGAAGACATTAAGAAGAGGTGGCAAGAATACACAGAAGAACTGTACAAAACAGATCTTCAAGACCAAGATCATCACAATGATGTGATCACTCACCTAGAGCCAGACATCTTGGAATGTGGAGTCAAGTGGGCCTTAGAAAGCATCTATGAACAAAGCTAGTGGAGGTGTTGGAATTCCAGTTGAGCTGTTTCAAATCCTGAAAGATGATGCTGTGAAAGTGCTGCACTCAATATGCCAGCAAATTTGGAAAACTCAGCAGGACTGGAAAAGGTCAGTTTTCATTCCAATCTCAAAGAAAGGCAATGCCAAAGAATGCTCAAACTACCGCACAATTGCACTCATCTCGCACGCTAGTAAAGTAATGCTCAAAATTCTGCAAGCCAGGCTTCAGCAATATGTGAACCATGAACTTCTAGATGTTCAAGCTGGTTTTAGAAAAGGCAGAGGAACCAGAGGTCAAATTGCCTACATCCGCTGGATCATCGAAAAAGCAAGAGAGTTCCAGAAAAACATCTATTTCTGCTTTATTGACTATGACAAAACCTTTGACTGTGTGGATCACAATAAACTGGAAAATTCTGAAAGAGATGGGTACACCAGACCACCTGACTGGCCTCTTGAGAAACCTATATGCAGGTCAGGAAGCAACAGTTAGAACTGGACATGGAACAACAGATTGGTTCCAAATAGGAAAGGACTAAGTCAAGGCTGTATATTGTCACCCTGCTTATGCTGGGCTGGATGAAGCACAAGCTGGAATCAAGATTGCCAGGAGAAATATCAGTAACCTCAGATATGCAGATGACACCACCCTTATGGCAGAAAGTGAAGAGGAACTAAAAAGCCTCTTGATGAAAGTGAAAGAGGAGAGTGAAAAAGTTGGCTTAAAGCTCAGCATTCAGAAAATGAAGATCATGGCATCTGGTCCCATCACTTCATGGCAAATAGATGGGGAAACAGTGGAAACTGTGTCAGACTTTATTTTCGGGGGCTCCAAAATCACTGCAGATGGTGATTGCAGCCATGAAATTAAAAATGCTTACTCTTTGGAAGCAAAGTTATGACCAACCTAGATAGCACCTTGAAAAGCAAAGACATTACTTTGCCAACAAAGTTCCGTCTAGTCAAGGCTATGGTTTTTCCAGTGGTCATGTATGGATGTGAGAGTTGGACTGTGAAGAAAGCTGAGCACTGAAGAATTGATGCTTTTGAAGTGTGGTGCTGGAGAAGGCTCTTGAGAGTCCCTTGGACTGCAAGGAGATCCAACCAGTCCATTCTGAATGAGATCAACCCTGGGATTTCTTTGGAAGGAATGATGCTGAAGCTGAAACTCCAGTACTTTGGCCACCTCATGCGAAGAGTTGACTCATTGGAAAAGACTCTGATGCTGGGAGGGATTGGGGGCAGGAGGAGAAGGGGACGACCCAGGATGAGATGGCTGGATGGCATCACTGACTCGATGTACGTGAGTCTGAGTGAACTCCAAGAGATGGTGATGTTCGGGGAGGCCTGGCATGCTGCGATTGATAGGGTGGCAAAGAGTCAGACACAACTGAGCAACTGAACTCAACTGAACTGAAAGGATGGTGGTGGTTTAGTTGCTTTTTGCGACCCTGTAGACTATAACCTTCCAGGCTTCTTTGTCCATGGGATTTCCCAGGCAAGAATACTAGTGCGGGTGGTCATATCCTTCTCCAGGGAATCTTCCAAACCCAGGAATGGAACCCAGGTCTCCTGCATTGCAGACAGATTCTTTACCTCAGGAAGGGTGTCCACTGCCCACTCCTGAGACACACACCGTTGGGCAGGGCATACTTCTGTCAACATTTGGAAGTAGAAGTGAGGGAAGGAGGCTGGGCCTGCTGCTGGTCTGGACAGCACCCAAGGACTGTGGGAGGTGCCATGGTGGCACCCAGCCAGTGGCCAAGCCCCAGCCCGCCTTTCGCAGAGCCTTCAATATAAGAATCTGGGTTAAAACATGGCTGAGGCTTTCAAAATTCCAAGCGAAGGTGAGTGCATCCTGACCTGCTTCCTGGAAGGCTGGTGGTTTGTGGTTAACTGCACCTCCCGAGGAGCAGGGCAGCCTGAGGCCAAGTGAGAACAAGTGTGGGAGTGAGTCATTGGAGTGAGAAAGAAAAGTGCAGTGATCAAGACAGACTTAAGCTGAAAGAGGGTGTGGGAGTTGACAGCGATGGGGGCGGAGATACAGACAGACTTCAGCTAACTTTGAAGGAGAACCAGCTTTTCTAGCAAAGAACTGGACTTTCCAAGATCTTAGGTAGATCCCAACTGACACAGAGCTGTGGTTTAAAAATAAGAAACCCACATTTTTTTTTAACTTTTTATTTTATATTGGAGTATAGTTGATTAACAATGTTGTGTTCGTTTCAGATGTACAGCAAAGTGATTCAGTTAGTCACATACATGTATCTATTCTCTTTCAAATCTTTCTCCCATTTAGGTTGTTACATAATATGGAGCAGTTCCCTGTGCAATACAGTAGGTCCCTGTTGGTTATTCATTTTATATATAGTAGTGTGTACATGTCAATCCCAAACTCCCTAACCAGCCCTCACCTCTACCCTTCCCTGCATAACCATAAGTTCATATTCCAAGTCTGTAAGTCTGTTTCTGAAAAACCCACTAGTTCAGACTGTAAGAAAATGCCCAATCTGAAGAATATACTCACTGTGACTTTTTAATATGTGCAGAACCTCAAACATTATTCTTCACAGCCATGTACTAAAGTAAACTAGCACTGGCATGGTCCCCAGCTTAAAATAATAATAAAAAAAAAAGTCACCTGAAGCAGTAAAGCTGAATTTCCCCAGCTCAACCATTTTAAAGGGGACACCACAGAATATATGCAGTTGGTTTTCTGCTCAAGGGAAGTTCCCAATCCTAAACTCTGAACTTTCGTGTGGCAATATATATATTTTTTTTCTGCAAGAGCTGAAACTGATTCGGTAGAAAGTGCACAGAATTTAGTAGAACTATCACCTACCCAGCTCTACAGTGATCCAACTGGCACACAAGTTTGAAGTTTAGCCCCGCATCCGAGAACGGGGACTCACCTCTTGCGCCACGGTTTCCTTGTCTGTAAAGTGGAAAAGGTCACTCCTCCTACAAACTTCTACGAGCATCTAGTAGTATATGTCGAACACTGGGCACCAGGGACGTGAGAGAATCTCCTTCCTGTCCTCCCAGGGAAGCGCAAAGGATAGCCACAGTCCGTCTTCGAATGCTGCAAGTTAGAAAATGGTTTTTACATTATTGAACTAGTGAAAAACAAAAAAGCATATTTTGCAACCTGTGAAGAATTATGTAAAATTCCAGTTTTAGTGTCCACAAGGAAAACGTTGCGACGCAGTCGCATTTGTTAGTTGATATAGTGTCTGTGGTTGCATCTCTGCCCCTAAGGCACAATTGAGCTGTCGTAACCAAGACTGTACAGCCCCCGAATCTGAAAGTATTTGCTATCTGGCTCTTTATAGAAAAAAAATTTGCTGACCCTTGGACTAAAAAGAAAAACAAGGTAATTACAGACTCAGACAAGCTCTAGGAAGTGAAAAAGGGCAGGGGGTGGAATTTCTCAAGGCTGTTATGAAGGTGAAGATGAAAGCACCCTATGGCTCTATGAAGCACTTTGTTATCTCCCATATCTGAAGGCTCTGGGAATCAACCCAGGAAACTAACCAGAGCACTGGCTCCACCTCCACTGACTGGATGGGGCTCTGCAGCCCCCACTCAAGTCCCGCCTGTGTTCCCAGAGTCTGGGAAGCAGACCCGGTGCTCTCGGGCTGCCCTCTGGGAATACACCTGTACTCTTGCCAAGGGTACTGTTTGCACCACGCCAGAGGTTACAGGGCAACACTGAGATGCTTTGCCTCACAGGGACAGAAGGAAGATCGCACCCTCCATTCATTGTCCGTGGGAGTCGCTTTGGAAGCAAAGCTCACTGCTGTGGCCTCTGTCTGCCTGAGGCTCTTGTAAAAATGACTCCTCTGGTCCCTTCCTTCTGCGCCTCCCACTGGCCCTGGAGATAAGGCCGGAGACTAGTACCGCCTTGTCTGTGAAAGACTCTCCCCATCTTCCTCTCCCCATATGTGTCGTCCCCACTCCCCTTCCTCCACGTGCAAATGGCTCACGCAGACCGTGCACTTTGGTTCTGTAATCTGCCATATAACCTGTATGGTGTGCAGATGTCATTTCCTAGTCCATCTCCCAGGCTGCCACCCAACCGCTTGTCTTTGCTACCACAGCTCCCTTGCACACAAATACACAGCCAAGTAGTTGTTTCAAATCAACAAAATATTGGCTGGAACTTGGAGGCCAGCAGCTCAGGAGCCCCAGGGGACTCCCAGTCTCCTCCCAGTCCCTAGACAGGGGCCTCATCACAGCCTGCATATGCAGCAGCTGCCTTGGGTGCCTGTGGGGCACAGTGGGCGGCCCTGATCATCAGGTTGTGGCCCTGACATCCTGCCTGGCTATAGCCTGCCCCTGGCTCATGAGCTGAACCATGGAACTCCTCACCTCCTAGCCCCACCTGCCCAAGCTCTGACAGGGCCCACCTGCTGGGCAGGCCCCAGTGCCTCAGCGCTTCACCAGTGGAGACTCATCATAACCTCTACCAGGCCGTGCCTGGGCTTCAGGCCTACTGAACCTTGCACACTGTGTGCCAGGATGGGTGGTACATCATCATTTATCCTCCCCCAATTTTTAAAAAGCATCTTCAGTTACCCTCTTTAAATCCAGAAACTCTCCCTGGAACAACCTACTGTTGGAACAACCAACATGGAACAACCCTTCTGTTCCAGTGGGTTGACTCTGGTCTTTTCTAGGCTGGCCTCTTTCCTTCACCTTGAAGGTCCTGTGCCTCCAAGGTCCCAGCCTGACTTGGGGCCCAGACTCTGTGAACTATGACTGCAGCTGGGGTCGTGGCTTGGTTCCAAGCTCTAGCAGAGCAGAACAAAAGACGGGGAGACCGGTGGACAAGGCAACTGTTAACACACATTACACTGCCACTGGGTGGGCTCAGAAACTGAAGCAGGCTCATTCTCGTGAGAAAGACGCAGCTGGTGACCCAGGAAGTGGGAAAGACTAAGAGTGGGCAAGGGGTGACAGACCAGCCCCGCTCCCTTCAGCATGAGTTAGTGGTGAGCAGCGTTTCTTTGTTTTTTATTTCATTTTTAAAATTATCATTATTTGCCTGCACCGTGAGGCTTACAGGATCGTAGTTCCCTGGCCAGGAATTGAACCCATGTCCCCTGCAGTGGAAGCCTGAGTCCTAACCACAGAACCACCAAAGAATTCCCCACATTTCTGTCCCTTTAAGCAGACAGGAAAGCAAGACAAATGTGCACAGGCAAGTCCCAAGGGATTAGCCAAATCCCCCTGGCTTCTCCTCTGTCATCTCTGACCCTCCTAATCCGGGATGTGATCCTATTAAGTAGATTAAAGGTGGCTGGGACCATGTGAGGTGGGCTGTAGCTCTAGAACCCATTGTGCAAGAGACTGTATTAATTTTAATTCAATTAGCAAACCTGGACTTGTTCACCCAGATCTCTGATTCTCTAAGACAAAGTGTGAATTGACACCAAAATTTCATGAGGAATTTAACATTTATGGTACTCTCTGTCCCTTACAGCCATGCCCTTAAAAAGCAAACTCCTAGAGGCTGGTAATCAGGCACGTCTCAGGAAAACTTCTTTCATTAGGTGGAAAGTTGGATAGATGACTTCCAAGGTCCCTTCCTAACTCTAAGCTTTGATGACTCTAAGGTTCATAGACACTAAATTGTAGGACAAGAAAAGCCATCTAACAACCAGGGTTGAAAAAAGACCTGACGATCTGTTTTACCCAGGGCAAGGCGAGTCCAAACATTTCAAATGAGAGCTGTCTACAAAGAATGTGTTTGCAAACCAGACAGAATTTAAAATAAACTTCAGCCAGCGAACGATAAACCTTCCCTAAAAAGGTAATCAGATGGTGAGTGACCAAACTTTGGAAGTGGTATTAGGAAAGTTTTCTGCACCATTCCAAATGCTTTCACACTTGAACCCCAAATGGATCAGTGTACTGGTTTAGGGGAGAAGTCAAAAAGTGAAAAGTTAGGATAAATAAAACACCTTTTACAGCAGGCAGCCTTGGGGAAGCTCCAAGAAATGGAGCTCTGAAAGGAAAGCAAAACAAGCTAAATCTTCAGGATTGCAGTGCAAAAACAAAACGGGGATAAAGTGAGCAAGCTGTGGGCTCAGAGCCACGTGAGCCACAAAGGACAGCATTTCACACCTCTGCCCAGGGCGTGAGGGGGTGTGAAGGGGCAGCGGCTACCTTCCTCCTTTCTCCCTGATACCTTTCCAGACAATCAAGGCACCACAGTTCTCCTTCCTTCAAGGCACACACCATTCAGCCTTGTACCTTTTATTGGCATTGGGGGAGTGGGAACGCTTTGGTTTTGACTGCATTTTTAATTTTTCTTCATTGTGAAATAGATCACACTTACAAAAAGTGTGTGTAACATATACGCACAGTTTAAAGAAAATAAAAAGCCAAGCACCACGTACACAACACCCAACGTAAGCAATCAAATATTGCCAATACGCTGAAATCTCCTCTGTGGCCCCTCTTCCCCACCATCTCCCTCTCCCTTCCCACCCCCAGGCCAGCCACTGACCTAACCCATGTGCTGTCCACTCCTTTGCTCTTCTTTACACTTTCAGTCCATTTGTTATACAGCCCTGACCACTGTATTTCTTAGTGGTTCCTGGTTTTGAACTTACTAACTGTCATCATCTCAATCTGCTTTTTACGCACAATAGTTCTGAAATCCATCCATGCTGATGTGTGTAGCTGCAGTTTTTTCATCTTCTCTGCTCTATAGGATTCTATACCACGATGACTTCTGTATTCTGTCGTTTGTGGACATCTGGATTGTTTGCTTTCTTAGTTTTTATAAACGAAGCTATCAGGAGCATTCTCCTCTGTGTCTCCCATAGAATGTGTTTGCCTGCTAAGTCACTTCAGTTGTGTTTGACTCTGTGCAACCCTATGGACTGTAGCCCACCAGGCTCCTCTGTCCATGGGGATTCTCCAGGCAAGAATACTGGAGTGGGCTACCATGCCCTCCTCCAGGGGATCTTCCCAACCCAAGGATCGAACCTGAGTCTCTTACGTCTCCTGCACTGGCAGGCAGGTTCTTTACCACTAGCGCCACCTGAGAAGCCCCTCCTATAGAACACAGGCCAGAACTGCCTAGAGCAGAGCTACTTGGAGAACGGTCCTGCAGACCCACTGCTGTTGCTGCTGTTGAGCTGCTTCAGTTGTGTCCGACTCTTTGTGACCGCATGGACCATATAGCCTGCCAGGCTCCTCTGTCCATGGGATTTTCCAGCCAAGACTGCTGGAGCTGTAGACCCACTGCTGGAGCTCAAACTGCCTCCACTTTGCAACAAGAGGAACTTCCTCCAGCGCAAGAAGTCAGGCAACTGCATTGTTAAGTACACTGTGAGCTTCACCTGGCATTTTTCATAGCAGGACTCCGTTGGGAAGAAGCAATCAATTTACATTTTGAAACAAGCTCCCTATTGCTTCCTACCTCTGGCATTTTGCAGAGCACTTGGTGCCCTCAGCCCTTTTCTCCATCTTCATCTATTAACCAGGTCATCAGTCTCTAATCAGTAAAGACTCTGACCCCTCACTCAGCCTCTCAATTTTCCTCAATAAAAATGAATGAAAAGATGGATGAGCCAATTGCCCTTCCCCACACACACAACTACCTCAGGGGCTTCTATATTCTTCAGGAACCCCACCTCCCCAGTTAATTTGTCCAGGGACTGGGGAAGCCCCCTGACATACAAGCTGGAAGAGTCAAAGTCCTTCCTAGCATTTTCACCTTGGAACCAAAAGTGGGGTCAGTATATCTCCAATGCAGAAGCTAGACTGTTGTTCACCAGGGCTGTCGGCCACGCTCGTGACCACGTGGGGTGGAAGCTGGTCTGTGGTGACGAGAAACTGAGACATGGAGAACAAGATCAGACCAGGAGCAAGAGCCTGTCTGCGCTGCAGTGCCGGGCTCCTGGGTTCCAGGGCCCAGTTGCATTCCGCCCTCACGTTTCTCCATTCAGCCCCGTCATTCAGTCATTCAGCCCCATTCCTGGCTTATCCTCTTTGCCTAAGCTGGCTGGAATTATATTTCCATGTCTGGAAAGAAAATGAATACTCTATCCTTTAGCTCTAGCAAGAAAGCTGTAATCAAGGATGACTGTTAAGCCACAAAGCTTGTTTTGAGGGATGTTTTTGAAGAATGGCGGTCAGTCCTTCAGATGTCTGTTGGTGCAAAGACCAAACCAAGGGACTTCCCTGGTGGTCCAGTGGTTGAGACTTTGCCTTCCAGTACAGGGGATGTGGGTTTGATCCCTGGTCGGGGAGCTAAGATTCCCACGTGCCTCATGGAAAAAAAAAGTCTCAAGTCATTGGGAGATTTGAGGTTACCACATTTTGTTGTGGGTCATTTCCTCTTCCCTGTCATGGTTCAGGTATTGGCTCAACAGCTTTGCTTGGGGAACCCCCTGACCACACCTGCCTCGACTCTGATCTCACACAAGGCTCCCGGAAGCCCTCTTCAGCAGGGTTTTCCACTAAGGGACAGGGGTGATGTAGGAAGGGGGACGAGGGGGGACAAGGAAGGCTCCTCTCCCCCACCCAAATATAAGCCACATGCACGAGGAGGGGAAAACAGCTAACAGCAAAAGTCCAAGAAGAATTTCTGACAGCAGCTGGGACAGCTGGGGATAATGCTTGAGGGAAAAAGAGAGAGAGAGAAGCCTTAAGCAGAGAGCACTAAGGCACAGCAAGAGTCTCCCAGGGAACAGTCAATCCAGAAATTATTCATTTACAAGCCAGAGGGATTTTTTAATATCATTTTTACCACAAAAATCAAAAGCTCTTTCTGGGCATTCTCTCTGTCCCTGTTCAACCTAAAAGTGGACACGGAATGTCACTACAGCCACTATCACGGTGCCTGAGGGGACGGAACCCGGCAGCAGGTCGCCCCACTCCCACCCCAGGTGTTCTTGGGCCCCCTGGCCACAGTCTGTTTTAGAAGCTGCCCAACGTGGGCATGCCCCTGTAGTAGATTATCTTGGTGCTCCTCCCAGATTCCCTCAGATCTCTTTTGGTGGATTCTGTGCTCTCCCATCCGGAGAAGGCAATGGCACCCCCACTCCAGTGCTCTTGCCTGGAAAATCCCATGGACGGAGGAGCCTGGTGGGCTGCAGTCCGTGGGGTCGCCAGGAGTCGGACGCGACTGAGCGACTTCACTTTCCCTTTTCACTTTCACGCATTGGAGAAGGCAATGGCACCCACTCCGGTGTTCCTGCCTGGAGACTCCCAGGGCGGGGAGCCTGGCGGGCCGCCGTCTCTGGGGTCGCGCAGGGTTGGACACGACTGAGGCGACTCAGCAGCAGCAGCAGCGCTCTTCCGCCAGTATATTTTCTCTCTGTTTTACAAAACTATCACCACACGTCCCATTCGAGTGAATGAGTTACACAGAGTAGCCACCTTCATCGGGGAAGGGCAGGTTAATCTTTTTTTTTTTAAACTCTGGGTTACCATCAAAAATGTTTTGGACACTGACTTAAGGAATAACTTCCAGTTAACCTCTAGCTTTTAGATTTCCCACAGATATAACACACACACACACACACACACACACACACATAAATGCTTTTGTAGGTTTTTTTATAAGGCAGCAAACAAAATTTGGGGCTATTTTAGTAAAGATCCAATTAACCAGAATGCTCAGGGAATTTAATGTCCTGGTTAATTGAATCTCTGCGTTAATAAGGACAAATTGAAAATCCTTGTCAGAATGCAAAATCATAGAAACTCTACCGGTGGAAGAGACACTGGGAATCAGTTTTCACCAGCTCCCTCACTCTCCTGCTGGCAGAAGCTGAGGCCCAGAAGGAGGAGGCAGCTTGCCTTGGGCTCTGGGGCCACAGGGGTAGAGGGGGTTGGGGGTGGAGGGCGGCGACGAGACCCAGACCCACAAATTACCTGCTCAGAGCTCCTGTGATACTGAGCTGAATCTCAGTAAAATTGTTCATAACCCTGGGGATTGCTTCTCAAAATAAAATCCTAGTTTTCAGCTTGTCTTGGGCATGTTCTTTTTCTCATAAGTCAGTGCAATTGGTTGATTGGTTGTACAGAATTTACAGCAAATACCAAAGAACTGCTGATGGCATCAAATGAGTGTAGTCAAGCATCTCTCTCTCTCTCTCTCTGATTTATTAGAATTCATTTCTCTTTGTTTGCTCTGCTCATGTTTCTTCACATCCATTATTAGTATTCCAGACACAGGGTGAGAGCCTTTTGTTTTTTACTATTCTTCTTATCTTGCTTGAGGCTGAGAGAGGTTCTGTTCACTTTGGATTCCCTAAGCCATGAGCACAGTTTGCTACTGTCTCTGCACTGTGGTTGAGTTGCTCAGTCGTGTCCAACTCTTTAGTGACCCCATGGGTGGTAGCCCGCCAGGCTCCTCAGTCCATGGGATTTCCCAGGCAAGAATACTGGAGTGGGTTGCCATTTCCTTCTCCAGGGGACCTTCCCAACCCAGGGATCAAACTCACATCTCCTGCTTGGCAGGTGGATTCTTTACAGCCTGAGCCACAAGGGAAGCCTTATGAATTAAATAATAATAATAGTTCCTAAGCAGACTTCCCAGGTGACTCAGTGGTAAAGAATCTGCCTGCCAAGGAGGAGATGCAGGTTTGATCCCTGGGTTGGGAAGATCCCCTGGAGAAGGAAATGGCAACCCGCTCCAGAATTCTTGCCTCGGAAATCCCATGGGCAGAGGAGCCTTATGGGCTACAGTCCATAGAGTTGCAAAGAGTTGGACACAACTGAGCAATGAAACATCATATAGAAACTGAAATGCCTAGCACTGTCCTTCAGTGTCATGAACTGTTCTCTGCACACAGTGAAACCTTTTTAAAATAAAAATATTTCTTTGTGTATTTTGGCTGCATCGGGTTTTAGTTGTGGTACAGGGGCTTTCCACTGAAGCACAAGGACTCATCTCTTGTTGCAGCACTCCGGATGTAGTAGTTGTGGCACAGCATGTTGGCTCTTACGTCTCCAACCAGGGATCGAACCCTCGTCCCCTGCATTGGAAGGCAGATTCTTAACTACTGGACCAGTAGGGAAGTCATACACACATATTCAATCTTTCAACACATATATATACAAGCCCTTGCTACATGCCAGGCATTGTACCAGGCACTAGAGATGTAGCGGAAACAACACAGAAAATTTTCTGCTCTTACAGAGTTTACTTTCCAGCGATTACAAATGAAGTACGTAAACAAATCTACAAGTAAATACATGGTACGTGTGATGGTAATAAGGGAGAAGGTCGGGGGCGGGGGGAAGCAGGATATAAGAGAATAGGGATTGCTAGAGGTGAGTCAATATTATTTACACAGATTGAGCAGGGAAGGCCTTGCCAATTGAGGTACAAAGACCTGAAGGAACTGAGGGAGTGAGGCATGTCACTCTGGGAGAAGAGAGTTCCTGGATGAGGAAAAAAGCACTAAGTGAAGAGCATTTATGTCAGGCTACTGGGTGGCATCACCGATCGATGGACGTGAGTTTGCGTGAACTCCGGGAGTTGGTGATAGACAGGGAGGCCTGGCGTGCTGCAATTCATGGGGTCGCAAAGAGTCGGACACGACTGAGCGACTGAACTGAACTGAACTGACACATATTTTTCATCATATTTCTGACTTGTTAAATCCTCCTTACTAGTGACACAGTCCCAGAGGTTATTAGATGTTGATTTAAGAATAAGTTGCATTGGTTCATTCTGCCCACCAGCACAAGTGCCAAGTTCAGAGACTTTGTAATGAAAGGTAGAGACGTTCCCTTGCTCTCAAGATTGGTGAACAATCAAAAAATTACTACTCACAAAAGTCAGAGGTATGATGGTAGTTATAAAGGAGAAAGAAAGTGAAAGTGAAGTCACGAAGTCGTGTCTAACTCTGCAACTCCATGGACTGTAGCCCGCCAGGCTCCTCTGTCCATGGAGTTCTCCAGGCAAGAATACTGGAGAGGGTTGCCATTTCCTTTTCCAAGGGATCTTCCTGACCCAGGGATCAAAGCTGGGTCTTCCACACTGCAGGCAGATGTTTCACCATCTGAGCACAGGGAAGCTCTAGTCATAAAGGAGGGAGGTAACCAAGTGAAAGTCTAAGGGGATTTCAAGCAGCGGCAGCGGCAGGACTGAAGGCACAGAGCCCAGAGAGTGGACGGGCGCACTCAGGGACCTTCAAGTTGTTTGGTGTGACTGGAAGGTGAGTTTCAGGAAATGGGAATAGAATAAGGCAGAAAGGAAACACTACTCTCCGTAATACTATTAAAATCTTTCCTGGTTGAAACCAAGAAAGCATTGTGGAGGGATGAGGAGGCTTTGAGGCAGGAGGTCCTAAAGAGCTGTATCAGAGCTACCTCAGAGTCATAAATTTTAATATTTGAAGCGGAGGAATGATATGATCAGATTTGTCTTTTATAAAGATTCCATTTATATGTGGAGAATAAAAAGAAGGAGAGACTGTTAGCAGGAAAATTAGTCAAGAGGGTGACAGGTCCAAAGGAATCCAGGTGAGAAAGGCAGGCAGCCCTCCCTAAAACACTGATGAAGACACAGTGGGATGAAATGGAATGAAATTTGTATAAATCAGTAATGAAATCAATACTGGGGCATAAGAAACAAGTTTAATGGGAAAGAAAGTCATTCCCTCATAGAAGACAGAGCCAGAGGATAAAAATTATGTTTTGCAGGCTGTTCAGAATTCCTCAAATGACACCACTGTAATAAAGCAAGGCTTATTACTTTCAGAGATGATTGCATTAACATGTAGTTGTAGAACTGGCCAATTAATTTTGGGGTAGTAGATTCCAACTAGAAAATATTATAAAGTGCAAGATAAAATACAAAACAATGTGGTTAATGCTGCAGAAGCCATACCAGGCTTTTGAATATGATCCTTTCCTAGGAGGCTAAATGAATATTATCCCTTCCTTGGAAGCCAGACATTCATTCCTACAATGTTGCCACTGCTGATGACCACTTTGGACTTCTTTGGAGGACCATCCTTCATGACCATATCCACAGAACTAGAAAATCTTCATCTTTGGAGGAAAAATTTTATATTTAGAAAAGATGAAATGTCATTTGCTACTGGCAGATCAGTGGTTGCCTGGCACAGGGTAGGTGGGGACATGGGAGGGGCAGAATGGAACACAAGAGGCACAAGGAAACATTTGGAGGTGATAGATGTGTTTATTATCTTAATTATAATAATGGTTTCATAAATGCACACATGTCAAAACTCATCAAAGTTCAGTTCAGTTCAGTTCAGTCGCTCAGTCGTGTCCGACTCTTTGTGACCCCATGAATCGCAGCACGTCAGGCCTCCCTGTTCATCACCATCTCTCGGAGTTCACTCAGACTCACATCCATCGAGTCCGTGATGCCATCCAGCCATCTCATCCTCGATTGTCCCCTTCTCCTCCTGCCCCCAATCCCCCAGCATCAGAGTCTTTTCCAATGAGTCAACTCTTTGCATGAGGTGGCCAAAGTACTGAAGTTTCAGCTTTAGCACCATTCCTTCCAAAGAACACCCAGGGTTGATCTCCTTCAGAATGGACTGGTTGGATCTCCTTGCAAAATGTACAGGTAAATATATGCAGTTTTCCAGTGTCAACTATATCTCAAAGCTGTTTTTAAAAGTTTTTGTTACAAAGAATAATAACTAAGGCTCATCATCCTGCTAAGAAATCCCCCTTTTAATATTTTTTAATGAAGAGATAAGAGAATTTTTTTCTTGTGTGCCTTCCAGACTGACTGGAAAGCAATTCTCAACTGCATGCTGTTCTCTGTTTTAAAAGTAAAATTTGGGTAGAATCACTGAGACGAGTGATCTGCCCTCTTTATAAGACCCCCATGTGGATGCGTAAGCTATGAACACGTTTTTAAGCTTTGCAGGCATGCCCTGTAATCCAAATCGGAATCCAACAACTTGGCATCTCCTGCTTCTTCTCCCTCTCCAAAAGGGACAGCTCTCAGATTTCCCATCCACAAGTGTATTTTTTCCTTTGCTTAGCTTATCTGGATAAGGGTTGCGGAGGAACTTGTATCATTGATTCCACTCCCTGGGGTTTGGGTTTCAGATACTGAAGACCAGCCTTACAGAGATGGAATCTCAGAAAGGTTTTCTTGCCCTACTACCACCCCAAAGTTCTCCTCTGACCAGTCTTGTCATTGTCTAAAGGTTTCCCATTAGAGGATTCCTTCCTTTTGGATTAACCATCTTATCTCCCATAATCCCGTCTGAAAACAGGATCCTGGAGGGCAGGCCTGGATGGTGTGCTAAAGGCTAGAGGTAGCCAGGGGCACCTTGCATACGAGGTGGTATCCAAGGGTGGAGGGAAAGAGAGTCCAGGGAGGGGAGACAAGGCACCCCAGGGGACCTAAACTAAAGCTACTTCCTCATTTCCTTTGTTATTTATTTCTTCAGTCAAAACGTGTTTATTAAGCTCCAATATCCCCACCTTAATTCTACTTCGGGACTTAGTATTGAGCATAGCTATATAAAACAGAAATTTAGGAAGTTGATTAGCAAGCCAAAACTGCACTCAAACGTACATCAACAGCAAGAGAGCGGATCTATGAATCAGCAGTTGGTCCCACAACTACTCAGGAGGCAGGTGCTCATATCACACCTTTAGCAGCAGTTTGGAATTAAGTGAGACAGAATATCGACAAATGGAAGTTTTAGCAAAGTATAAAAATATGAATACAAAGCAGGTGGGGATAATACTAAAATAGTTCATCTAAAAATAGTCTAATTCCATCCCGTGGCCAAACCCTATTAGGTTTCCTGTTCTTTTGAGTTCACAGTTTGTTTGTAGCCAGTGTTGGAAGAGAAGAGGGTCTTCTTTGCTATCTTGATACTCAACCACATCCTGCCCATCCTCCAAAGCTGAGCCCAAGAACTTATTTTTATTTATTAATTTTTGGCTGTGCTGGGTCTTTGTTGCTGCATGGGCTTTTCTCCAGTTGCAGAGAGTAGGGGCTACTCTCTGGCTGCCATGTGCAGGCTTCGTATTGTGGTGGCTTTTCTCGTTGCAGAGCCCAGGCTCCAGGGTGCTCGAGCTTCAGTAGCTGCGGCACATGGGCTCCGCAGTAGTCTTGGCTCCCGGGCTATAGAGCACAGGCTCAATAGTTGTGGTACACAGACTTAGCTGATCCAAGGAATGTGGGATCTTCCTGATCAGAGATCAAACTCGTGTCTCCAGCATTGGGAGGCAGCTTTACCAATGAGCCACCAAAGAAGCCCCCAAGAATTTATTTTTAGAGACCAGGAAGAAAACGTTGACCATGGAGCTTTCAGGAGCTGGAAAGGTTCGGAGTGATTTAGAAGGAAAGTTAGTAAGTCTTTTAAATCCTCCTATTAATTCGTCTCCCTTCAAAGTTAAAACTGCAGTAAACCAGCCATAAAATTCCCTACCATTTGGCATCTCCTGTGTGCTAGGCCTGCACACAGCTGGATGCAGAAAATGTAAAGAAGCATGAAGCAAGGTCCAGAGCAGAGAAGATCATATCACACTCAGCAGTAACCCAGGGTCCTGAGAAGCAAAATCCATCCTCAGAGCTCATTCAAGAGTCTGGCAAAGGTGCAGCTGTGTGGAGCCACTTTTACCAAAAACGTCTCACCCCAGAGTGTCTCCGGCCAACACATGAGCCACAGTTTTGCCAAAGGCCCACTGCCTCTGCTGAGCATAAAAGCCAAAAAGCCTGATGTGGTCCTCAGAACACCAATGAGGTCTCCCTATGAAGAAGGAAGTCTCAACCTCATAGCGCCCTTTGCTCTTTGAGAAAAAGAGGGTGAACCCACAGCCTGTTTCCCTGTTAGGTACTTCCTTTTTCTTTTTTTTTTTTTATAACAATCAGGTTTTTGAGGCAGCAATATTGCATCATAGGAAGAAAACTAGGGCGAGGGATCACAAAATCTGTACCTAATTAACTCTGTGTGATTGGCCAAGCAATTTAAGTCTATGTCCTAGTTTTCTCATCAGAAATACAGGACAAATAATATCTGCCACCTTGAAGATTTTTTATGAGGAGCACATAAAAATAGGCAGAAGCAGCCTTGGAAAAGCATGTGTAAGAGCTGCACTATTCATGAAATGTAAATGAGGACGGGAGGCATGAGGGTGGCACCACCCATGTCAACCAGCAGTGAAGTCATTACCACCTCCCCTCTGCCAAGCTTGATGTACTCAGCACTAAAGAAGCCAGAAGATTAGTGTCTGAATCCCCCCAAAATGAAGACTGTGGCTTCCTGCCTACACCCACAGGTGCTATTAATTCCACAAGAATTGGAATTTATCCCCCTCTAACCCTCCATCACCATTCTCTCTAGATGGATAAATGACAGATGATACATAGATGATAAATAGATAGATGATATGTGTCAGTCGCTTAGTCATGTCCAACTCTTTGTGACCCCATGGACTGTAGCCCACCAGGCTCCTCTGTCCATGGAATTCTCCAGGCAAGAATACTGGAGTGGGTTGCCATTCCCTTCTCCATGGGATCTTCCCAACCTAGGGATCAAACCCAGGTCTCACACACTGAAGGCAGATTCCTTACCATCTGAGCCACCAGAGAAGCCCCAGAGAGACAGCTGACAGATAGGGAGATAAACAGAGAGATATAGGACACTTCCAGCTGCAGGTAACCAGATAACCCATCTAGAAGTGGTTTAACCAACAGAAAATTTAGAAAATTCTCATACAATTTCCTGTTCCAAGGCTCCTTAATTTAGTGGGACAGGGGCTGGCTATGTCCTCAGATGTATTGCCATAGGGCTGCATAAGGGTCTCTTCAGCATCACACAGCACCTTCTCTCCCAACTACATCCAAAAGCAGGAGGGAAGAGTTTTCTTAAATGCCTCTTTTGATTAGGGCAGAAAATATCCCAAATGCTCCCCTCTTCACACTCAACGTGCCCAACATAGAACCAGCTGCAAAAGAGGCTGGGAAGATTTTCAGCTTCTCTAGCGGCAGTGGGGACTGGCAGCAAGGAAGACGTGGGAGGCAAGGGTGAAGGGAGTGGTCAGAAGAAACAGCTGTAAGATAGGCAAGAGTGTTCAGGTGCAGAGGAGGAAGCTCATTCTCACTAAATAAAGCAGAAGGAATCTGTTTCAGGGTATTAGTTGGCCAACAAAATTGGGCTGAAGAAGTGGATTCTGGGCTGAGTATTCAGAAAAAGGCCTAAAGTCACCTGCAGAACTGAGCAGCCAAGTAAACCTGGTCTGTGCTCAGAAAGCCAAAGGTTCTGGAACCACACTGCCACGGCCAAGTCAGGAAGCCATGTGGATGCTGCCAGCTCCTTGACAGCCTGGTGTCCGCTGTGGAGCACACCAGCTCAACAAACGGCCCACTCCACCTCTCGACACCCACAAGGCCAAGAACTGGTGCTGACATCTCCATTATGGATACTACAGGAAACCCAAGCACCTTTCCAACTGAATTTGCTGGCAGAATCTTGGCCGTATCTCAACTCAGTGGTCCAACTTTATAATAGAGCATAGGAGGTACTCACAGACTTACTGAGATTAGTCCCCCACGTCCTTAAGGGTTAACTACTCACAGTGAAGTGAGAAAGTCCAGAGACTTGGAGAGATGTGAGCAGCTGGAGCAAGGGCAGCAGCATGGACAGCTGCAGGTGTTTTTTTTTTTTTCCTCCACTGACATAAAACCACTCCTGTTGTGAATCCCCGACAGGCTGAGGATTTGTTCATTTTGTTTGGAAAGGTTACAGGGTCTTAACATTTTCCTTGGGGGTTCCATTTAAAAGTTATAATACTGTCAGAATATAATTTTACATTTTAAATATAAACATTCAAACTTTTGCATTCTGGACAAATATACTATTTTTAATCGATCAAATTAATTAATAAGAACTTATACACTTGTCTTCCTGTCTCGTACTGAAGACACTGCACATATGAAGAGCTCAACATATTCAAGCTGCTTCTTTTTAAACCACTGCCTGGATGAGGAGAGACAAGCAGCCCAAGGAGTCTGACTGTCCTCAGCCTGCAATGCATGACGGGACAAGGGGACCCTCACTTGGAGCATCAGCTCATGAGGACCCTGTGATGTGTCACCAGATCCCACTTTGGGACAGGAAAGCTGATTCCCCAGATGCTGGGAAGATGGTCAGCTGTCAGGTCTCAGCTGTCAACCGTCCTTGGGGATTATCTTGGTCGAAGTTTACTGCCTCACCAAGGTCACACCACTTTCCCCAAAGACAGTTCATATCCATGATGGGTCAATCTAGGAAAGAAAGGCCAGGCTCCCTGGGCCTGCCTGGGATAACCAAAGGGCCCACCCAGCTCCAGAGCTTGCTGTGGGTGAGTGAAGGCCTTCACTGGGCAGACCCCACAGTCCAGCTTCGCCTCTACCTACTCCTGCTCCCTTCCGTCCCCTCCCCCTCCCTTCCACAGGGATTGTTGCTGTTGTTCACTCACTCAGTCATGTCTGCCTCTTTGGGACCCCATGGACTGCAGCATGCCAGACCTCCCTCTCCTTCACCTTCTCCCAAAGCTTGCTCAAACTTATGTCCATTGAGTCAGTGATGCCATCCAACTGTCTAGTCCTCTGTCGTCCCCTTCTCCTCCTGCTTTCAATCTTTCCCTGCATCAGGGTCTTTTCTAATGACCTGGCTCTTCGTATCAGGTGACCAAAGTATTGGAGCTTCAGCATCCACATCAGTCCTTCCAATGAATATTCAGGACTGATTTCCTTTAGGATTGGCTGGTTTGATCTCCTTGCAGTCCAAGGGACTCTCAAGAGTCTTCTCCAGCACCACAGTTCAAAAGCACAATTCTTTGGTGCCCAGCACAGGGGTGGACCCACCCAATGGCACTGCCCAGTCAACAACCTGCCCTCTAATCTCCATCTGAGTCGGTTTCCCAGTAGCCCCACCTAGCCCCTACAGCACCGCAGTCTGGGGCTGAGTTTTTAGACTGTGGGATTTAACCAGATATAATAGGAAAAGAGGGCTTCTCCCGTTGTTCAGACAGTAAAGAATCTGCCTGCAATGCAGGAGACCTGGATTCATTTCCTGGGTTGGGAAGATTCCCTGGAGGAATGCTTGGCAACCCACTCCAGTATTCTTGTCTGGAGAATCCCCATGGACAGAGGAGCTTGGCAGGCTATAGTCTATGGGGTGACAAACAGTCGGACATGACTGAGCCACTAAGCACAGCACAGCACAACAGGAAAAGATGCCAAAACAATCTCCAGATTGCTCTACAGCATCTAGTCCTCCTGCGCCCTCCTTGCCCCATCTTCTTGTGGAAATAAAATTATCCTTCATGGTCCAGCTTCATAGCCCCCCTTCTCCATGCAAACTCTCCGAACCCCAGAAGCCGAGGTCTCTCCCTTCCACCCCTTTCAGCACACATCATCTGCTTGCATTTCCTAGTTGGTGTGTGCTCAGCTTCTGCCACTGAACCAGTTTCCTGATCTAGAAAATGGGAACAGTGATACTCCAGAGGATTAAATAAGCAAACAGATGTATGACACCTGCGCCAGCACCTGCTGCTGCTGCTGCTGAGTCACTTCAGTCGTGTCCGACTCTGTGCGACCCCATAGACGGCAGCCCACCAGGCTCTCCCTATCCCTGGGATTCTCAAGGAAAGAACACTGGAGTGGGTTGCCATTTCCTTCTCCAATGCGTGAAAGTGAAGTCACTCAGTTGTGTCTACTCTTAGCGACCCCATGGACTGCAGCCTTCCAGGCTCCTCCATCCATGGGATTTTCCAGGCAAGAGTACTGGAGTGGGGTGCCACTGCCTTCCCCTATGCCAGCACCTGGTCCCTCAAAAAGCTCAACACACCAATTCCCCTCTCTGTTCCTCCTGAATGGGCACTCTCCTCACAAAAGGATATTTGTTCTTTCTCTGCTCTTTCAGGGAGGAGGGGAGCAGCAGGAGCCCCCCTTGAGGGTGACCGACTCTCCACACACTGCCTTCCATGGGGGCTTGACTATTTGCAAACAGAGGGTTGATATCACTTGTGGCTTTGAAGATATAAAGGATTCACACAGCTACCCCTAAGTGGTCACACTACAGTCCGCATGCCCTAGAACATCTAAATCTCTGTCTATTTTTAGGATCAGAGTTAATTTTTCTGGCTTGGTACGAGTTGCCAAAATGGCGGTGGAAGTCTATAGTGATTGGTGTTTCACTCCTAGTTACTGGGCTGGCCAAAAGTTCATTGGGTTTTGTTTGGGGAAACACACTGACTGAAACCACCCTCCCTGGCCAGATACTATAATCATCTACATGAGTCATTTTATGACAGGAGGTCCTGCTAAGGAACGCAAAACTAATAAGCCACCACTAAGGTGTTCACTGGAAGGACTGAGATTGAAGCTGAAACTCCAGTACTTTGGCCACCTTATGCGAAGAGGTGACTCATTTGAAAAGACCCTGTTATTGGGAAAGATTGAGGGCAGGAGGAGAAGGGGATGACAGAGGATGAAATGGTTAGATGGCATCACTGACTCAATGGACATGAGTTTCGGTGAACTCTGGGAGTTGGTGATGGACAGGGAGACCCGGCGTGCTGCAGTTCATGGGATCACAAAGAGTCGGACATGACTGAGTGACTGAACTGAACTGAACTGACTGAACCAGAAGAGTTCAGGGAAAAAGGAGATGCCACTTGTCCTTCCACCTCCCAGAATCCTTGCTGGCCTCCATCTTGGCTGAGTGATGCGTGCACTTCATTCCTGAGTCAGAATGATTGGCCAAAGACAACCCAGAAACTAATCCCATCACCATAAAACCCAAGACTTTGAGCCACGTGGTAGACCAGTTCTCTTGGGTTTCCTTACCCTACTGATAAAATCTCTTGCTTTGTCAGTACATTTGTCTCCTTAGACAGTTCATTCCCAAGTGTTGGACAAGAGCCCATTCCTGGGCCCTAGAAGGGGTCCCCCTTCTTGCAACAGTTTTTTTTTTTTTTTTTTTTGGTAAGATGTTTGGATATACATCCAAAGGAAATAAAGGCAGAAACTCAAGCAGATTCTTGTGTACCAGCGTTTTCAGCGGTAATAATCTCAAGAGCCAAAATGTGGGGGAAAAAACCCAGGGCCCATCAACAGATGATCAGATAAACAAAATGGGGCATATACACACAATGAAATAGCATTCAGCCATAAAAGGGAATGAAGTTCTGACACATGCTACAACGTGAATGAATCTTGTCCATCTGGAATAGGCCAGACACAAAAGGACAAACATTGCATGATTCCACTTACATGAAATGTCTTTATAAGACAAATCCATAGAGACAGAAAGTAGATTAGAGGTTACCAGGGGCTGGGGAGGAAGAGGGGAATGTGGAGTTATTGTTTAAAGGTCACAGAATTTCAGTTTGGGATGATGAAAATGTTTTGGAAATAGTGGTGATGGTTCCGCAGCTTGTGAATTATATCAGTCCCACTGAACTGTACACTTAAAAATAGTTAAAATAATTTTATGCTCTTTGTTTTACTGAAGCAGGAGGGAAGGGGGAAGGGCACATTTTTTGAGAGAATGATGTAGCCCAAGGACACACAGGCAGGTCAACTTTGACTAGACCTTGATCCTCAGTATATGCTCACTGTAACATGGTGGCTCAGACAGTAAAGAATCTTCCTGCAATGCAGGAGATCTGGGTTCAATTCCTCAGTCAGGAAGATCCCTGGAGAAGAGAATGGCTACCCACTCTAGTATCCCTACCTTGAGAATTCCTTGGACTGAGGGGACTAATAGACTACAGTCGATGGGGTTGCAAAGAGTAGGACACAGCTAAACAACTGTCACTTTCAAGCTAAATGACACACCCAGAGGCTCTGTGACAGCTCCAAGACCAACCGTCAAAGACCAAAAAGTAGGTGGTGGCCCAGTTCCTAGAATTCTCCACCCTTTCCCCAAAATAGTTGAAATAATCCTGCCACCCTTAACCTATAAAATTCAGTCAGTTCACTTCAGTCGCTCAGTCATGTCTGACTCTTCGCGACCCCATGGACTGCAGCACGCCAGGCTTCCTTGTCCATCACCAACGCCCAGAGCTTGCTCAGATTCACGTCTATCAAGTCAGTGATGCCATACAATCATCTCATTCTCTGTCAGCCCCTTCTCTTCCAGCTTTCAATCTTTCCCAGCATCAGGGTCTTTCTTCCCCAAGGAGTCAGTTCTTCACGTCAGGTGGCCAAAGTATTGGAGTTTCAGCTTCAGCATCAGTCCTTCCAAAGAATATTCAGGACTGATTTCCTTTAGGATGGACTGGTCGGATCTTCTTGCAGTCCAGGGGACTCTCAAGAGACTTTTCTAACACCACAGTTCAAAAGCATCAATTCTTCAGTGCTCAGCTTTCTTCACAGTCCAACTCTCACATCCATACATGATTACTGGAAAAACCATAGGTTTGACTAGACAGACCTTTGTCAGCAAAGTATTGTCTCTGCTTTTGGTATGCTATCTAGGTTGGTCATAGCTTTTATTCCAAGGAGCAAGCGTCTTTTAATTTCATAGCTGCAGTCACTATCTGCAGTGATTTTGGAGCCCCCAAAATAAAATCCACCACTGTTTCCATTGTTTCCCCATCTATTTCCCATGAAGTGATGGGACCAGATGCCATGATCTTCGTTTTCTGAATGTTGAGCTTTAAGCCAGCTTTTTCACTCTCTCCTTTCACTTTCAAGAGGCTCTTTAGTGCCTCTTCACTTTCTGCCATAAGGGTGGTATCATCTGCATATCTGAGGTTACTGATATTTCTCCCGGCAACCTTGATTCCAGCTTGTGCTTCATCCAGCCCAGCATTTTGCATGATGTACTCTGCATATAAGTTAAATAAGCAGGGTGACAATGAAATTACCAGCCCATAAGAGCCAACCATGCCGCATTTTGAGGCCCCACTCACCCTCTCTGATGGCCCATACTCTTTCTGTGGAGTGTGTTTCTCTCTGAATAAATCCACTTCTAACCTATCATTTTGTCTTTCACTGAATTCTTTCTGAGATGAAACATCATGAGCTTGATCAGGTCCTAAAACCAGGTCTACAATCTCAGTTGGAAGAACATAAGTTCGAGTCCCAGTCACAAGGGTTCAAGTCCCAGCACATGGGTTCAAGTTCCCATCTGAGGTAAATGGTTTCATTACCACAATTTTTAAAAATATTGTAATATATCAGAAACCATTGGGTTGTATTTGAAAAGGGTCAATTGTATAATGATGAATTATATCTCAATAAAACTTTTTGGAAAATAGATATTTACTATAATTTAATCTGAGGCAAATTCAAAGAGCTGTATAAAGTAAAACAAACAAATAAAAAACCAATCCATAACTGGACAAGAAATATGAATTTTCAGGTACAGCTCCCTCGACTTTCCTCCTCCTGTAACCCAGAGCCACTCTGCCACTTTAGGAATCTGAATTTGTTGCCGACAGTGTTCTCCCAGGATCCCAGTCATTTCATCTGGCAGCTGAAGACCCTACCCCAGAGTAGGTCAGGCCAGGAACAGCTGCTGTGATATTAATCTTGCTTGTGCCTTTGGAACAGAGAAGGGCTAATCTTTGGAGAGGCTGGCTTCTGGGAATGGTTGGGGCTGGGGGCTAGGACCAGGAGGATACACTCACTCTCATCAGGATTTGGAGTCTGCTGGGCTGGCTGTAGAGGGTTTTTGCACTGGGATGTAAGAACATTTATGTTTTATATGTCCACATCCCTGCTCTCGATTAACATCAGGATCCACATTACCACCACCATCATACTCAACCACAGACTTCAGGTCTTGAGGCGCACACTTCTCTCATAGTATTCATACCGTTAATGTGATCTAATGTAAATAATCAGGGACCTTGAGCTGCAGCATACAGGAGTCATGAACTCCAGAGGCCTGGAAGGTGCAGGTAGGAAACCCAGGTGAATGAAGCAAGCTCCGGGGGAATGTGGCAAACAGGCCAGGGACTGGGACAGCTGTGGGGTTAGCTGCCAGTTCCAACTGGTTGCTGCTATGGAGAAAGTGGGTCTTGGGTTATGAGCTCTTCTGAATTTTCAAGAAAAGTCAGAATAAGGTTTTTAGGCAAATTTTCTTAATCTTTATTTCATTGTTGATAACTATCTCAATTTTAAAAAAAGAAAAGAAAATTAAAGTCAACTTCCAGGTCTAATAATACACATCTGCAGCCTGGATACAGCCTATGACCTGCTAATTTTCAACATTAGTTTATAGAATAATCATGGTGACCAGCAAAGGGCACTGTGCTTGTAGTAAGAAAACCAATATCTGCACATGGGCCAAAGGAGAACCCAGTACTGAGAGGCTGCCTGCTTTACTTTACTGCTAGTTTGTAAACATTGTGCTGCAATTTGTTTTGATTGTGTGGATATTTTTAACTATCTTGCTTCAACTTCATATTGATTATCCTAACAATGGTTATAATGAGGATAGTCAAAGGAACCACTGATTTGGGTTCGAGACCACACAAGGATTCTCGAGAAAGCAGCATTCACTAAGCACTGGGCAGAACGTGCAGCCCTTGGAAATCACACCCTCGACCACTGACAGCCTTGCCTATCTCAGGAATGCATTTTAGGGGCAGGTCAAGAGCTTCAGGAAGATGTGGTCACTTGTCAGAGCCACAGTTCCCCAGACTATGAAAGGGGAACACGAATGCCCACAGAGTCTTGGGAGGATTAAATGAGATGTTTACAGATATGTAAAGCATTTGGCCTCTTCCCTGATAGCTCAGTTGGCAACCCACTCCAGTGTTCTTGCTTGGAGAATCCCAGGGACGGGGGAGCCTGGTGGGCTGCCGTCTCTGGGGTTGCACAGAGTCGGACACGACTGAAGCGACTTAGCAGCAGCAGCAGCAGCAGCAGCAGCAGTTGGTAAAGAATCTGCCTGCAATGCAGGAGACCTGGGTTTGATTCCTGGGTTGGGAAGATCCCTTGGAGAAGGGGAAGGCTACCCACTCCAGTCTTCTGGCCTGGAGAATTCCATGGACTGTATAGTCCACGCGGTCGCAAAGAGTCAGACACGAGCAACTTACACTTCCAGCAAAGACTAAAGCTGTCCCACCCCTCCCTACACGGCTTCACCACGCTTCACACTTGCTTACCAGGTTTAACCTAAACACACAGCTCTCTCTGCTGCATCTACTGTGAGAATGGAGATGATTCCCAACAATTAGACTGCCAACAGTCCAGGAAACATCAAGATCACTCTGAAGAGAAGCACAACTACTGTGAAGGACCCTGGAGGGACCCTGCAGAGGGAGTTCAGTGACATCAGTGTAGAACTCAGTCTCTTTGTGAAGAAAAAGCAGCAGCTCCAGCCTGACAAATGGTGGGGCACTATTCAACAGAAAGGGCCTGGCCGTTGTTTGCGCTCTCTGTAGCCATGGACAGAACGCAATCAAGGGTGCTACACGGGCTTTTGTTACCAGGTGAAGTCTGTGTATACTCACTCCTCCATTCACATTATTTCCAAAATTTCTTGGACACAAAATACATACACAGGGTTTAGATGAGGCTAGGTGTTGCTTGTTAAGTATCACAAGACAGTAAACATGAGTTAATTCTGGAAGGAAACACTGAATTTACATCAGATTCAGCTGCTTTGATTCAGCAAGCCATGGCTATCTAAAAGCAAGACACTAGAAAAATTCTGGATGGCTTCTATGTGTCTGAGAAAGGAGCTGTTTCACAGGGTGATTAATAAGACCTAAGTAGTTGAGATCAAACCAGTCAATCCCAAAGGAAATCAACCCTGAATATTCACTGAAAGGACTGATGTTGAAGCTGAAGCTCCAACACCCTGGCCATCTGAGACAAAGAGCTGACTCATTGGAAAAGGCCCTGAAGCTGGGAAAGATAGAGGGCAGGAGGAGAAGGGGCAGTAGAGGATAAGATGGTTGGATGGCATCATTGACTCAGTGGACATGAGTTTGAAAAAACTCTGGGAGATAGTGAAGGCCAGGGAAGCCTGGCGTGCTGCAAAACTGCCGAAACATTCGAACAAGACTTAGTGACCAAACAACAACAAAGTTGTCCAACTACAGGCACAACAAAATGCCAGATGATTCCTCAGACCTATCTGTGACATTGAATAGTTTAAAGATGAAAGAAAAGCCCTATATTGAAAAATACTGGATAGACAGATGTGTGGCGCCTGCCAAACCTGAGCTCCATATTCAATGGTTGATCCTCTTCTTTTCCATCATGCCACACAGCGTGTGGGACTCCCCAACCAGGGACTGAACCTGTGCCCACAGAAGTAGAAGCTCAGGGTCTTAACCACTGGACCGCCAGGGAAGTCCAGATCCTCATAACTTGGCAGCAGATTCTTTTTTGAGACAAACTGTATAAGGTCTCAACACAGTCATGATTATTGGTATTCTTTGTCTTACATGGACAGGTGTGCGCAAGTGGGCAAACAGAGCCACCAAGCTAGATGAAAATGCTCAGGGGACATGCTAATGCTCGAGAACCAAGGCTTCCATCTTGGTCTCTCAAAACTAGCCAGTCAGCCCTCTCTCCAGGGAGGATCTCCTGGCTCTCGGGTACCTCTGTCCACTAGAGGGAAAGAAGGGAAGAAAAGTGATACCTGTTGTGCATCATTTGCTTTTCTTCTTCCTTTCAACTCCTTCCTCAAATACATTCCACCCCAACAAGTAATGGCTAGTGAATCCTGCTCATTATTCTTTTGAAAGACCTCTTCTCTCCATTCCCACTTTCACGGCTCCATTTGGGCCTCATCAGAGATTGCCTTCGCTCCCTAACAAACATTCCCCACTCCTCCAGGCCACTCACTGCCTGACCTAAAGTGTTTTCCAAGGGACCAGAGGTTGGAGGAAGGAGAGGCTAACCCTGTCATTCCCAAGCTTAGATGCCTTTACAATTCCTCTCCTTCAATTCCTTCCTCAACTGAATTGAATACAATTCAATTCCTCTCAAGGAAAAGAAACATTTCCTTAGCCCCATATCCCTCTGGAGCTTCTTCTCTCTTGTCTTATCCCCACCCGACCAGGCATTCCACACTAAAGCCACACAGCATTTATCATTTCCTGTGTAGGCCAATCCCAGGCACCGCTTCTTGCCTTTATTCAGGCTATTGCCGCTGGGCCTGGCTTTTCAAGTGAATTTTTACCCCAGTCTCTTAAGGCGAATGTCATTAACAAAGTGGCATGTAAGACGGGGATCCTCTTGCTAGTATCCAAGACAAATTCCACAACATCACAGGCATGGACTAAGCAATATGCTATATTGGGGGAAGGCAAGCGAATCAAGCAAGGATCGACAAAATAAGTGGAAGCGAAGGTCCCTTGGATCCTTCCGTCCTCCCACAGAGAGACACGCAGGGGCCAGGAAGCTTTGGGGCCCACAGTGCAGGTCTGCGTGGCACTGGAGACCCCTACCCCAACCGTCACTCCTTCACACAGTCCAAGTGCCAGCACAAACTCGACAGCGGTGCCAGGCAGTCTGTATTTGCCTGCTGTTTACAGGAGTTGTCTGTAAGTGCCAACTGCCCAGATCTTAGGATATGAGACACCAATGTGGACACTAGAGACGCTCCTGTCAGGGAAAGAACCCCTGGGCCCCCAGGCTTACCTGAGATGCAGCAGCTCCCAAGGGAGAAGGCAGGAAAGCCCATCCGGTCCCAGATGGCTCAGTATCCCTGCAACCCAGAGTAAGCACCCACTTTAGACAATTCCATTCCTGAAATGTCACTTTAGACAATTCTGATCATTGCATCACATGAGGAAACTGAAGCCCGGAACTCAAAGCACATGGGCAAGATCACACAGCTGGTAGACGGTGGAGCCCAGATTCTAAACCAGATCTTGTCTATGATACTGTTTCTCAGGAGCATCCTTGTTATCCAACCTGTGGTCCTCAATGGCCGTGTGAGGACCCCATTCTCTCCTGGAGCAGCCCACGGGGCCAGCCCACCCATAAGCACCTCTATGGGAGGGAGAATATGCTCCCCTGAGATCTTCAGGATGACTGGGGCCAACAGGAGGCCTTGAAGATAACAATAAACCAAGTCACTTTGTGTGGCCTATCTCCTGAGATTTTTAGATGGCAGGGTAATTTGGTTTCTCTTTCAAGTTGATTTTCCACTTTCTAGTGCCAGAGGCAAACCCTGAAAAAAAAAAAAAAAAAGCCCTATACCAACTCAGGTAAATACAAACACCATTAACAACTTCCCTCCTTCCTTTTCCTAGGAGAGCAGAAACATCAGCTCAACACAGATAATAATGAAGTCCTGCTGTGTGTGAGTATGTGTGCATGCATGTGTGTTTCCATGTGTAGATCCTTCTGTGGGATTCTGGAAGAGTTCAATAAATATGTCTTTACCTCTTATGGATTCTGCACCATCTGGTAGCCAACTTACAGGGGCCAAAGACTATCACAAATTATACAACTCTAGTTGAAAGGAAACAGAACCAGAGCAACTTAGACCCTACACTTGCTATCATCCCAAAGTCTCAGAGAATTTAGTATTTGGGGAATCCCAAAAGTAACTTAAAGATGCACGCACACAGATAGCCGGGGGGAAGCTCTGCATGGCACAGGCAGCTCAGCTCTGTTCTCTGTGATGACCTAGAGGGGTGAGATGGGAGGTGGGGCGGAGGCTCAAGAGGGAGGGATACATGCATATATATATATCTGACTCACTCTTGTACAGCAGAGACTAACACAACATGGTAAAGCTATTATCCTCCAGTTAAAAAAATAAAGATGCACACGCGCACACACACATCACAAGCTGGTATTTAATCTGTCTTTCTCTGGCCCAGTTCAAGGCATTTCAGGATTTATCTGTATCCCCCACTTTTCCTTCTCCCAGGCCTGTTGTTATGCTGTGCTTAGTTGCTCAGTCATATCCGACTCTTTGAGACACTATGGACTGTAGCCTACCAGGTTCCTCTGCCCATGCAGATTCTCCAGGCAAGAACACTGGAGTAGGTTGACATGCCCTCCTCCAGGGGATCTTCCCAACCCAGGGATCGAACCCAGGTCTCTCACACTGCAGGTGGATTCTTCACCGTCTGAGCCAAAGGCTCAGGCCTAGGCACAGTCTTTTCCTGCCCCGTGACCACAGTATTGGCCTTGACCCTGCAGAAATCTTTGAGCCCTGCCTCTAAAGATTCATGTGTTCCCCTGACCAGCCTCCATAAAGGAGACATTCTTTGGGTTCTTTTGTTGCTGGAATCATTCTGCCACATCTGAGAAGCTGTTGGAGTGACAGCGTCACCTGTCCACGGCTGGCTCTCTTCTCAGCGCTCCGGCAACATGAGCGCATGATGTGGACGCAGTCAAGGCCATGGGAGAGATCCCTGGATGCAGAGAACAGGCTGTGAGATGAGGGTGACATTCCAAACAGTGTGGAAGCCATCTGGAGAGCCAGCCTGAGAAACTCTGGAGGACGTGCAATTGGCCACCAGCTGCTGAAGATACAGGGACCCCTGGACAGATGGTCTGAAAGAGGGCAGATGATTTTGGAGTCATTTCAGGCATGTACTCTGACCCACCCAGACAGCAGTCGGCCAAAGGACTCCATGGGTGTCCTCAACCCTGTGGTCCTCAACCTTACTGCCTTAATAATGGGTGGATGACAGTCAAATTATTTACAAAGGGCCAACGTTTTGCCTTTATAAATGTGTGTTTGCTTGCTGAATTCCCAAGTCCGGTGACAAGGCTTGGCTGTCTGAGATGACAGAGAGCTAAGATTCCATTCTCTAATCATCGTTAGTTTTCGTCATGAGGATAAGGGAGTTAAATTACTATGCTATCGTCCCTTGGGGATGAAACCCATCTGTTCCTAAGAATCTTAATGGAAAGGTTAGGCCTGGTTTTTTTCTTCCATATCCTCTACTTTGGAGAGAATAGATATTCTTCAAAAACCATTTTCTAAAAATCCAGATTTTCTGATCTATAATCTCGGTGTGGTTTTTTTCCCCTATTTTATCTTTATCTTCTTCCTCATTGTCATGACTCCTAAATCACTTAAGTTCCCCCACCTGAACACCTACCACACAGGGAATGTTGTTTCGAAAAGTCATCTTTCCTTTAATAGATAACTGCACAGAACAGCAAGGAGGCCTTGGAGAGGTGGAGTTATCGAGCTCGTCATGGAATTTGGAGAGCAAGCTTGCATTTGGGAATTCGACAGTCAGCAAAGGTGCCAGTCCTTTTTCTGGAGACCAGTCAGTCTTGGGTTGAATGTAAGAGTACACTCCTGATCTGCCTGAAGCTTCCATTTGCTGATTTTGACCTTTCCAACAGGGTGTGTTACCACAGCAAGCTTCCCATTGGTTCAAAGAGCCTCATTCGGAATCGGATGAGTAATTATGTGTTTTCTGGCTTCCCACCCCATTCTAATTAGTGTACTGTACCTAACCAGCACCAGCAGAGGCTGCCGCACACTCTCCGCATCTCTTTCTACTGAGTCTATGAAGCTTGTGTGACTAGACAGTATATGCTAACTGCTAAAAGTAGCCCTGGGAGTGTTTACAGGATCCGGATCTCTCCTCCCCCCTCCCTTCCTGCCCTCTCTGCCATCCCCTCCAGTCTTTCCTCTTCCTTGTCAATTTATGTCATAATAACACCTTGATCTTGAGTCATTTTTTTTAAACTTCTCAGTTAGTGTCACACTTTTGATCCCAACTAAGAAAGACTTTGATCACACCATCCAGTCCCATCACTTCATGGCAAATAGATGGGGAAACAATGGAAACAGTAAGAGACTATATTTTGGGGGGCTCCAAAATCACTGCAGATGGTAACTACAGTCATGAAATTAAAAGACGCTTGCTCCTTGGAAGAAAAGCTATGATAAATTTAGACAGCATATTAAAAGCAGAGGCATTACTTTGTCAACAAAGGTACATCTAGTCAAACCTATGGTTTTCCCAGTAGGCATGTATGGATGTGAGAGTTGGAATCTAAAGAAAGCTGATGCTTTTGACCTATGATGTTGGAGAAGACTCTTGAGAGTCCCTTGGGCTGCAAGGAGATCCACCCAGTCTATCCTAAAGGAAATCAATGCTGAATATTCATTGGAAGGATTGATACTGAAGCTGAAACTCCAATACTTCGACCACCTGATGTGAAGAACTGACTCCTTGGAAAAGACCCTGATGCTGCGAAATATTGAAGGCAGGAGGAGAAGGGGATGACAGAGAATGAGATGGTTGGATGGCATCCCTGACTTGATGGACATGAGTTTGAGCAATCTCTAGGAGTTGGTGATGGACAGGGAAGCCTGGCATGCTGCAGTCTGAAGGGTTGCAAAGAGTCGAACATGACTTAGCAATTGAACTGAACTGAAGAAAGACTAGGGATGGGATGGCAGGTGGGTTGGGGAACATTGGGGCTGGCCTGAAAGCACAGATGGAAGGCTGAGAAAGGTTTCAAGAAAGATAGCCTGCCCAGACCATGACCTTGACCCTGTGCTCATGAAGGAAGAGAGGACACAGCCCAGGTGAGACTTCTTCCAAGTGGAAAAATGACCAAGGTCTGACCGAGGGATGAGCAGCCTTGATGAAGGTCACTCCAAAGCCAATGGCAGGTATTTGCCTAAAATCGTGCCTCTCTCTCTTCCTACATCTTCTCACTAATTAGTGTGTCTCAAAATATTTTAGCAACAGGATCTTCACCTGAAACAAAATTCGGGCAGAATCGACTGTTCAAAGCAGACAGAAGTTCAGAACGTTGTTGTTCAGTTGTTAAATCATGCCCAACTCTTTGCAACCCCATGGATTGCAACACACCAGGCCTCCCTGTCCTTCACCACCTCCCAGAGTTTGCTCATACTCATGATGTCCATTGAGTCTGTGATGCCATCCAACAGCACGGCTACTGTTACTGACCAAAATCTTGGCTTTCTCTGCCCACCAAAGCCAAATAAAAAATACGGAGACAGAGTCTGGAAGAAATAGAAAGGTGGGTTTTATACTCAGATGCAGAAAGGGGAACACAGTAGGCTCATGCCTCAAGAACTGTACCCCAACTCTATGAGGAGTCTGGGGCTTATATAAGGCAAGGGCTCAAAGTCAGGAGTTGGTGATGAGGAACAAAGGTGATAGGATCCTGATTTCTTCCTCTTGTGTTGTTTCAAAGACAGTCAGAAACTGCAGTCAGTAACCCAGTAATTGAACCTGGCAGTTTGGTGGCTCTCACCTTCTTTCTGATATGGAACTACAAGGGGAAGGGTGTTGTAAGGATAAACACCAGATACAGGATGTACTTAGCATAGAGTCAAAGGAAAACTGTGAATTGTAGCTCCTGCAGAGTTAGGGAGCAGAAAAGCAGTTAGTTACAGATGTGCTGAGTTAGGAGCGGTTAAAGTAAAAACACTAGGAATGTGCAGGCCTGCTCACTGTTCTCTTTATCATCTTTGTTCTCAGGAAAGGGAAACAGAAAAACTCTTTCCTCTTTTTCCCTTCTCACTGCAACACTATCATCAAAAGTCCACAAATAAAAAATGCTGACGAGGATGTGTAGAAAAGGAAACTCTCATGCACTGCTGGTGGGAATGTAAATTAGAACAGCCACTTTGGGGAACAGTATGGAGGTTCCTCAAAAAGGTAAAAACAGAACTACTATATGACCCAGCAATTGCATTCCTGGGTATACGTCCAGGAAAACCAAAAATACTAATTTGAAAAGATACACGTAGCCCAGTGTTCACCGCAGCAATATTTACAAGACATGGAAACCATCCACGAGCCATTCAATATATGAATGAATGAAGAAGGTGCAGCACATAAATACACCACATCTTCTTAATCTATACATCAAGTACTCAACCATGAAATGAATTAAAGCCTGCCATTTGCAGCAATATGGATGGACCTAGAGAATACTATGCTTAATGAAATGTCAGACAAAGACAAATCTAAAAAGTATACAAATGAATGTATATGTAAAACAGATACAAAAAACAAATTTGTGGTTCCCGAAGGGAAGAGGGAAGGGGAGAGGAACAACTCTGGGATATGGGGTTAACAGATACAAACTACTATGCATAAAACAGATAAGCAACAAAGATATGCTGTATAGCACAGGGAATCATAGCCATTATCTTTTATCTGTTTTTATTGAAGGACAATTGCTTTACAGAATTTTGCTGTTTTCTGTCAAACCTCAGCGTGAATCAGCCATAGGTATACATATATCCCTCCCTTTTGAACTTCCCTCCCATCTCCCTCCCCATCCCACCCCTCTAGGTTGATACAGAGCTCCTGTTTGAGTTTTCTGAGCCATACGCCATTATCTTTTAATAACCTATAATGGAGTATGTTGCTGTTGTGTGTGTGAAAGTCTCTCAGTTGTGTCTGACTCTTTGCGACCCCAGGGACTGTAGCCTGCCAGGCTCCTCTGTCCATGGAATTCTCCAGGACAGAATACTGGAGTGGGTAGCCACTTCCTTCTCCAGGGAATCTTCCCAACCCAGGATTGAACCCAGGTCTCCCTCATTGCAGATGGATTATTTACTGTTTGAGCCACCAGGGAAGCCCAAGAATATTGGAGTGGGTAGCCTATCTCTTCTCCAGGGAATTTTCCTGACCCAGGGATCAAACCAGGGTCTCCTGCATTGCAGGCGGATTCTTTACCAGCTGAGTTACCAGGGAGTATAATCTGTCAAAAATACTGAATCCATATGCTATATGTCTGAAAGTAACATTGTATAAATATTATTATAATATAGTATTGTATACATATTATTGTTACAATATAATAGTTTATATCAACTGTAATTTTGAAAAGCAGAAGTCAAGCACCTGGGGGCAGGCGGCCCTTTCCATGCCTCCAGCAAATACAATGGGAAGCGTTAGGAACCACTGCCCTCTGGACCAGTAGCCTCCGTTGGGCAGAAGGACACTGTAATCCTAGCCTTCCCACCCTACTCTCCCTTCCCCCAACTAGAGGGAAGGACAGATGCTCCCAAGTAAATGAGCTGAAATTCAAGTAAGAGAAATTCCTCGGGGCTGTTTACTTGGTGTTCCATGCCTGACAGGTTCTCCTGTGGCCTCTGGCTACATCATCCCCGGGGGTGCGGGGAGAGAGAGCAGGGGGGCGGGCAGCCGACAGTGCCAGAAGCCTGGGCAGCATTGGGTAGCAGTGCTGCTGGCCTGAGGAGACGAGGCATCTGATACCTGCCCACCTGCTTGATCCTTCCCACATCTCTCCCTCTTGCAGACAGATTCCTGGCTCCATCGTGTGGGGTTTCCTCATGCCTTCTCACCCATTCTATACCAAGTTTCCATCAAATCAGACAGCAGGGGACTTCCATGGTGGTCCAGTGGTTAAGAATCTGCCTGCCAAAGCAGGAGACATAGGTTCGATCCCTGGTCCAGGAAGATCTTACATGCCGAGGGGCAACTAAACCCAAGTGCCGAAACAACTGAGCTTGTGCTCTGGAGCCCTGGAGCTGCAGCTACTAAAGCCTCTGTACCCTAGAGCCTATGTTCTGCAACTAGAGAGGCCGTCACAGTGAGAAGCCCAGGCACTATAGACCCAGCACAGTCAAAAACAAACAAGCAAATATCTTTTTAAAAAATAAATAGGTAAAAAATTTTTTTTTAATCAGACAGCAGGGACTTGCAGGGAAAGAGCAGATATGGAAATGTTAGTACAAAGACAGCATTACTCTTCTTTTTAACTGTTGAGCAGCCATTAGCAAGCATCAGGCAAAGCCAATGGAAATCTCCCTGGTCTCTCCCGGGGCGGCAGGAGGAGTGCCGAACCTGGAGTCCACAGCCCGGTTCTGCTTCCAGCTCTGCTACAAACCCTCCCAGTGGCCCTGAGCAAATGTCTTGACTCACTCAACCAGGCTTTCAATAAAAGGCAGCGTCTAAGGGCTCTTCTAGCCCTACCCTCATGTTTAGAAGGTCACCAGTGGTTACTGTCCGGCGAGCCCTTAGCCCTGCTCTGAGAAACGGCGTGCGGGAGGCTCTTTTGGAGAAGTTACTTGGGTAATGTCCTGCCCAAGACCAGCTGAAAGAGAGAAGATGCCCAGAGCAAAAGCAATTCACACACTGGGCCAAGTGAGGCTGCCACCAGGGAGGCTGTCTGTCCCAAAGGGGCCCTCCTTATTGATGGGGGCCAGGTCCTTAGGTGCTCCTGTGTCAGGGGATGAATACCAGGGTCTCGGAGAGCATGTCAGAGTGATCACAGGAGACAGGGCGCTCTAGACAAGGACTGGACACTGTCCCTTTCAAGGCACTCCCACAGACAGCGCGGGCAGAACTCGGACAAGGCACAGCTGTGCCACTGTTGAGACACCTTCCAGGGCTCTTCCTCCTGTGGCCTGGCAGCCAACACCCATCACCTCAGGAGAGCCAGGCCTCCTTGTCTTGTCCTTGCAACCCTAAGCACCTTGAGCAATTCATCTATTCTATTCAGGGTCATAAGAGGTAAGGCCTGGGCCACAAATCACCCAGCACCTGAGTCCCATGTAGGGCAGGACTTGCTCCTAATCCAACATGTGGATTAATTCCTTGTGGGTCAACCAGACCAAATATTCCTTTAGTCAGGGGCCCTGGGGACTTCTCTGGTGGTCTGGTAGCTAAGAATCTACACTCCCAGTGCAGGGGGCCTGGGTTTGATCCCCCATCAGGGAACCGGATCCTACTAGATCCTACATGCTGCAACTAAAAACATCTCACATGTCAAAAGGAAGAGCAAAGATCCCAAGTGCTGCAACTAAACCCAACGCTATCAAATAATTTTTCTTTTTTTTTAAAATCAAGAGCCCTGCGTAGTTTACTATTAACTAGCAAGGTGATGTTGCCAAATGTGCTTGACCTCTGTCTTGTCTCCTCAGCATCTAATGGGGACAATATCATTCAATCCACTCACCTCCTTAGGGCTGTTGTAGAAAGAAATCAAACATGATCATGTATGTGACCCTTCTTAGGCATAAACAATGTGTGAGACCAACAGCTGTCTTCATACCCAAACAGTGAAGGGCGTGACACAGCAGGACATGGACATTAAGAGCTCTGGAGGCAGACTTGAGTGGGGTCAGATCATGGCTCTGGCACTTTCTGCTCAGGTGACCTCAAGCAAATGACTTTAGCCTCCCCGTGCCTCAGTTTCCTCATCTGTACAAGGGAGTGATAATAACAGCCTCTGCTTCAGAGAGTTGACAATGAAGTTGATGCATGCCAAGGGCTTAGAATAGAGCTTACCGCAGAGTGATCGCTCAATACATGTTCATTATATTAAGAGGAACACGTTCCTCTGGCCAGAAGCTCATTGTGTAGGCTCCACAGCCTTCCTGTGCGCTTGGGAATGAAGCCCTGACTGAGCGGATCCTCCTCCCCAGAGGCGGGCCGGGCCCCCATTCTGCTGCGCCTGCACTGTGGGGCCTCAGCAGCCGCCTCCCACCTGAGAGCCTCAGTCTCCCCCAGCAGAGAAAGGCCATCATACTGGCCAGCGGCACAATCATCCGGGTTGGTTTACTAGTGGCGTCCCAGAGAAACCCCTTCCCCTAGACTTCCGGGGTGTGCCCTGAGTGTGGGGCAGGGGGAGCATGAACATATATCACCAACTCAGGGCAAAAGACAAGTCCAGGGCTGGGGAGCGACTCCCTGGAAAAAGTACAGAGAACTGTTTTTGCCTTAAACACCTTTAAAGAGAAGGATTGCCCTGTTCGAGAAGGAGGGGACATATGGCTGATTCATGTTGATATTTGGCAGAAACCAACAAAATTCTATAGAGCAATTATGTTTCAATTAAAAAATAAATAAAATAAAGTTAGTTCACTCTTAACTAAAAAAAAAGGATTGCCCAGCCTTTCCTCGGGCCTTTGTATTCCTTGTCAGCTGGGGACACAGAAATTCCCCACCTTGAGTTTGAAATGAGGTGGACCTTTTAAAGGACTGTAATTTCCAGAATGCAGCCTGTTCCTCTCTGCCAAGCCCTTTACTGGGAACAGCGGTCCTTGACCCCCTGGGTGGGCAGGAAGCAGGAAGGGTGGGCATCCAGCCTCAGTGACCCTTGCTCTGCTGTTGCCAAGCATGTGACGTGAACAAAGGAGCCTCAAAGCCTGGGGGCCTGGCCCAGGCTGAGCACTCCGAGCGGCCCAGGGTGGGAGTCTCCACCACGCACCACTCTGTTCCTGCAGCTGTTCTCAGCAAAACTGCTCAGTGACCCCGAGCAGGGTCTCCTCTGGAGCTGAAGTACAGGCAAGGGGAGGCCCACTGCACTGTGAGTGTCTCTTGCGAGTGTCTCGGTCGCCGGCTGGATGGCCACACTGGCTGCAGCGTCTGTCAGTGACCTCCTTCTCTTTAATTTCTTTTTATTAAAATCTGGTTCATGTACCATATTATGTAAGTTACAGGTGTACAATGTAGTGATCGGTGCCTGCCTTCTTGTGCAGCCAAAATGACATCTCTGGCCCCGAGTCTGGATTTCCTAACCCCGAGATGCGCGCTTCAAATGGTACTGCAGCAGTGACCAGTTCTTGGTATTTGCTCAGGTGGCATGAAGACCTTTGTGCTTGAATCAGACCTGAACCAAACTATGGACTCTGCCAGCCCGGCTTGCACAGTCACTTCATGAGTGATTCCTAATGACTGACAGGTGTGATCTGAGGTAAGCCGCATTAGAGCTCCATCAACACACAACCCCTGCAAAGCTCTGGGTTAGAAAAGAAGAGGCGGAGTGCTCCTGCCTTGTCAGCCTGCGGCACAGGCTCTGACCTTCGACGGACGTCATTTTCCTTCAAGGAGGACCACTCTCTTTACATCAATAAGAGGGCATCGGCACTGAGGTTTTCTCTGTGGAGGTCAAAATACATTCTGTAGATTTTGCCTTTTCCAATGTCAAAAAACATTTTTTAATTTCATTATTTTCTAAGGCAAAGTCTATGAGAGGTATGATATTGTTTTTACAAATCCCACTATACAACTAACCAAAGGCCCAGGGAATCAGAGGAGCATAATTCATTCTCTCCTTCAACAAATATCTGACCAGCATAAGACTGAAACAGTGCTTCCCAGTTGGCTCAGTGCTCAAGATTCTGCCTGCCAGCGCAGGAGATGCCGGTTCAATCCCTAGATTGGGAAGATGCCCTGGAGGAGGAAATGGCAACATGCTCCAGTATTCTTGCCTGGAAAATGGACAGAGGAGCCTAGCAGGCTATAGTCCATGGGATCAGAAATAGTCAGACATAGCTGAGTGACTGAGAACACACACAGCACAAGATTAAAACAGCCTGCAAAGCAATGTGTCAAGTTCCTCTCACTAAAACACAGCCTGTGGTCACAAGATTTGCTGGTTTAGCAGCAGTGGTCAGAGTCCAAGTAAGACCTTTGGAGACCATAAATACAAAACTGATTAAGAAATCTCACCCTAAATATTAAAAAAAAAAAAAACAACACTAAATCACATTTTTAAGTACGAAGGGATGAAACAAGGATCTGATTTTTCCTGTGAGGAATATTTCACTAGCAAAAGATCTCCACCCCTCTAACCCTCCTCCCTCCACCAAATTTCTAACCTGGCCTAAAGGGTGAGGGTAGAGAGGGGCTGCATTTAAGGAAGTTATTGCTTAGAAAGTGAGAGATCCTTCTCAGTGGGGAAAGAGAGAGACTTCCTTACACTGCAAAGTGGTCTAAAGTAGGCCGTGACCATTGTAAGGCCACTCACTAGGGGAGGGATGAGAATTCTCTGGAGGAGCTGAGCCTGATGCTGTAATCTTGGGGTAGGGAAGAGACAGCAGAATCCAACACAGGAAGTCTCTGGAAGGAACTAAGGCTGTTCCAGCCTCTGGCAGAATGATCAAAGGAAGACATGGAGCCCAAGCAGAAAATTATCTTGATTCATCCAGGAAATGAAGGACAAAAGCAATAACTTAGTTTCCACAGAGAAGTATGTGTGCATTGTTGGAAAAACAAGGAGGAGAAACACTGGCTTTTAAGGTCAGCTTTAGAAGATACTGGGCTTCCCTTTAGAAGACACTGGGCTCAGTGGTAAAGAATCCTTCTGCCAAAGCAAGAGATGCCGGAGACATGGGTTCCATCCCTGGGTCGGGAAGATCTCCTGGAGAAGGAAATGGCAATCCACTCCAGTATTCCTTCCTGGAGAATCTCATGGACAGAGGAACCTGACAGGCTGCAGTCTATGGGGTCGCAGAGAGCTGGGCACAACTTAGCCACTGAGCCCATGCACACACACTCAGAAGACACTGGATTCACAAGTCAGGGCTAGGTGAGCAGAGGAGCGGAGATCAGAAAGCTTTGGAAATAACAGTAATATTTTTGGTTAACATAAGCTGAGCCTTCTGACCTCCAAATCCTGCAGTCTTAGATGCATCATCCCCTGAGATTCATCCTCCCTTGGTGGTGCACCAGGATGCTGGGTACATCGACGCTGTGTGGGAGGGACACCACAGGAGCCCAAAGGTGGAAAGGTTGTGAATCCCAGGGTACTGCTTTACAAAAGCCATTTCTCCTCGACCTTGGATAGTTCTAGAAGAGCATGACCCAGCATGCAAGGGGCAGAGAGAAGTGTCCACGGACGTTCAATTTGCAACTGCCTTGAGGTTTTTACCCAGTACTTTGTGTCTGATTGAACCCACATCTCCTGCATTGGCAGGCAGATTGTTTACCCCTGACCCGTGAGCAAAGCCCAGTATCTTCTAGAGCGGACCTTAAAAGCCAATGTTACTCCCTCTTGTTTTTCTAAGAACACACACACACCTTTCTAAGGAAACTGACTTACTGCTTTTGTCCTTTTGTTTCAATTTCTCTCTAAACAAGTTTCTTCAGTTCACTGAGTCGTGAAGTCGTGTCCGACTCTTTGTAACCCCATTTCTTAAGCTGTTAGGAAACTAGCGGTTCTGAAAGCAAGGGTCCCTGGACCAGCAGCACCAATATCTCCTGGGGCGGTGGGGGGGACTTGTTTTAAATACAGACACTCGACCTGACCCCAGATGGAGAGCAGCAGAAACTTGAGGGGTGGGGCCAGCAACCTATCAGGTTGATGCTGATATCAGCTCCTTTGAGAACTGCTCCTGAGCAGAATGCAGACCGACTGAGCTATAAGACTTAAATAGTTCACCTTTTCACTACTTATTGATCTCTGTTTGGCTTTTGTATTTAAACTTTCAGTGACCTGTAGCTCAAGGTTTCTGGCGTTACTATGCATATTGTTGAGTCGACTATTCTAACTTAGGGGGTGAGGAGGAGGTACCTAGGTCAAATTTGTAATTGGATCCCCTGGATCTTTCTTTTTTAGGCTGGGGAAGTGCAGCAAATTTTTAAAAAGAGCTGTGGCTGCATTTGGCTCCCTCTGAGCTGTCTGGATGGGCCAGGCAACCGAGCCGTGTCCTGAAGACCTGCTGCAGTTCTCTCCTTCCCTTTGGAAACCAGAACTCAGAGGACGGCCCGACGGTCCGCACAGTTCAGACGGCTCACAGGCTGCCCTGGTTCCTTTTCACCTTTCAGGTTCATTTATCCTAGCATTTCTCAACATCAACCTCCCCTTCCCCCACCATCAATCCCCAGGGAAAATGGAATGTTATCACCCTGGACACTCGGTTCTACCCTCACCCTTTAGCTCCCCTCTCTACCCCCGCCACACATTCCATCTGGCTCTCTGTGTGTGTGTTCTGGGCCTGCCAGAACATTCCAAGACAGAAGCAATTGCTTCCTGCCTGGCTCATGTTGTCAAGCAAGATATGTGAGGCCAGAAACAGGTATCTGTCAGGGAGGCCAGATGTATGATGCTGGCAACCTGGCACAAGGAGAAGAGGAGGCCACAGGGGTTTCTGTGTTACCCTTGAGCTGGCTAACGAGGAAGGCTGTTGCATAAGGAAGCGTGTGGGTTTGAGCACACCTGTTCACCTGTTGCCGATGAGTGCACTGCCTATCGGCCGTGCAGGCTCACTGAGCCGTCAGACGCAGAACATTCGCAATCTAGAAGGGTCGGTTCTGTTCAGCAAAAGCTTTTATTGAACCCTGGACTCTGTTAGGTGCTCGGAAACCTGAACTAAGTAAACCAGAGTCCATGCTCATAAGGAGCTCATGGTCAAGAAGAGGAACGTGGGCCAGTAAACAGTCATTTACAGTCCACATGAGAAGACAAGGAAACTATCTCCACTGGACAAAACTGCTGCAGAAATGTTCTGAAAGTTGAGTCAGGCAGGTGTGGTGGTATTTTCCAGAAGGGTGTTCCAGGCAGAGAGAACAGTATGTACAAAAGCAACGTGCCTAACTCTGAAACAGTCACATTAAAGCTCAGGTTCAAATGCCAGGATCAGCAATAGGAACGTGGCCTCCTTCTCACAGGGCCAAAATCCAAGCTGGACAACCAGAGAGAAGAGGCAGGCCCGCTGCTGCCAGGCAGACTCTGCAGACCCCGATGGCCCCAGGTAGAAAGAGCAGGGCTGCTCTGCAAGAAGAAAGTGTAAGAGCTGGAGGGCGGGGACGTCGTAAACCCCTTATGAATCTGGGAGGTTATGAACCAGGATAAAAGGGAGAATCTAGGTGTGCAGAAGTGAAATCTGCCCATCTGAATGTGACAGGTTTAATAAGAGCCCTAGGGGTGGGGAGAACGGGGGACACGAGGCAGGAACGTTTACAGAACAAAAAAGAATTCGCTTGCTGGAGGTGTGTTCTGTGTCTCTACCAAAAGATTTTCCCACCAAGATCAGGTCCTCAGCTCCCCCCACAGTGTCACTCTCTGTGGGTTATCTCATGGGGCCCAGGACTTCAGCCACCATGGACAACCCCCCGCCTCCAGGCCAGTCTCTCTCCTGGCAGACACTTGCTCACTGGACATCTTCACCTTGACACTCACGTACACTCCAACTTAATGCCATTATGTGTCCCAAACTGAGTATCTCATCACTATCCCAGGATTCCTCCCTCCAGCCCTCCCCAGTGAACTCTAGCTCAAGGGACAGGACTTCAATTCACCTTAATGCCTCACCCAGCAATCCTTAGCAGGTCTTGCTCTCCCCTCCTCTCTCTAATCAAATTATTTACTAAATCTTTTTTTTTTTTTTTTGGCCCTGCATGTGGGATCTTAGTTCCCCACCCAAAGATCAAATCCTTGCCCTGAGCCTTAGAAGTACAGAGTCTTAAAACTACTGGGCCACTAGGGAAGTCCCTACTAAATCATTCTTGAACCTATTCATCTTATATTAGTTTCCTATGGCTGTGTTTGTGCATTCAAATCCCTTCAATCGTGTCCAACTCTCTGTGACCCTATGGACTGTAGCCCACCAGGCTCCTCTGTTCATGGGATTCTCCACGCAAGAATACTGGAGTGGGTTGCTATGCCCTCCTCCAGGGGATCGTCCCAACCCAAGGATCGAACCCACATCTCTTATATCTCCTGCACTGGCAGGCGGGTTCTTAACCACTAGCGCCACCTGGAAAGCCCTTCCTATGGCTACTGTAACAAATCACTACAAACTCAGTGCCTTAAAACAAATGAATTAATTATCTTGCAGTTCTGGCGGTGAGAAGTGGAAAATGGGTCTCACTGAGCTAAAATCAGCATGTCAGCAGGGCTGTGGTTCCTTCCAGGGGTTTTAGGGGGGAATCAATTCCCTTGACATTTTCCAGATGCATTCCTTGGCTCCTGGCCCCTTCCTCCATCCTGAAAAACAGGACCACAGCATCTTCAACTCTTTTGGATTTTGATGAAATGCCTTCCTCCATCTTTCAAGAATTCTTGTGATTATCCTGATCCCATCCAGATAATCCAGGATAATCTTCCCGTTTCAAAATCCTGAATGTAATCACACCTGGAAAGTCCCTTTTGCCTTATAAGGTGTCACAGGTTCTGAAGATTAGGAGATGGACCTCTGTGGGCTGTGACTGTGCCTAGCACACACGTCCTCCTATTCCAGCACCACTGCACCAGCACCTCTCATCCAGCTCCAGTGGGCACCAGCACCCTGCTCTTATTCACACCACCACTTATGTCATCCTTTTATAACTGCCTGATCACAGGCCTGTCTCCTGTGAGCTTTACCTGCTGTGAGGACAGGGTTGGAATCTTGTGACGTGTATGTTGGTGCAGCCACTATGGGAAAAAGTATGGAGGTTTCTCATAAAACTAAAAATAGAATTCCCAAATGATCCAGCAATCCCACTCCTGGTCAAGTATCCAGATAAAACTATAATTCAAAAAGATGCATGCACTCCTGCATGTTCACAGCAGCACTACTCAGCCGGGACACAGAAACCACCTAAATGTCCACCGTCAGATGAGCAGACAAAGAAGATGTGGTGCATACATACAACGGAAGTTTACCCCGGCATTAAAGAATGAAATAATGCCATTCGCAGCAACATGGGTGGACCCCGAGACTATCATACTAAGTGAAGGAAGTCAGAAGGAGAGAGAAAAGTGCCATACAATGTCACTTATATGTGGAATCTAAACTGCGACACAAATGAACTTACCTACAAACAGAAACAGACTCATAGACATAGGAACACACTTATGGTTGCCAAGGGAGGTTAGAAGAGGGACGGCCTGGGAGCCCAGGACTAGCAGATGCAAACTATTACACATAGAGTGGGTAACAATAAAATCCTGCTACTTAGCACAGGGCTCTAGGCAACAGGAGCAGAAGATACTAAGGAGAAGTGGCAAGAATACACAGGAGAACTACACAAAAAAGATCTTCAAGACCAAGATAATCACGATGGTATGACCACTCACCTAGAGCCAGACATCCTGGAATGTGAAGTCAAGTGGGCCTTAGAAAGCATCACTGTGAACAAGGCTAGTGGAGGTGATGGAATTCCAGTTGAATATTTCAAATCCTAAAAGATGATGCTGTGAAAGTGCTGCACTCAATATGCCAGCAAATTTGGAAAACTCAGCAGTGGCCACAGGAATGGAAAAGCTCAGTTTTCATTACAATCCCAAAGAAAATGTCAAAGAATGCTCAAACTACCACACAAATTGCACTCATCTCACACGCTAGTAAAGTATTGCTCAAAATTCTCCAAACCAGGCTTCAACAGTACATGAACTGTGGGCTTCCGGAAGTTCAAGCTGGATTTAGAAAAGGCAGAGGAACCAGAGATCAAGGTGCCAACATCTGTTGGATCATCAAAAAAGCAAAGAGTTCCAGAAAAACATCTACTTTTGCTTTATTGACTATGCCAAAGCCTTTGACACAATAAACTCTGGAAAACTCTGAAAGAGATGGGTATACCAGACCACCTTACCTGCCTCTTGAGAAATCTGTATGCAGGTCAGGAAGCAACAGTTAGAAATGGACATGGAACAACAGACTGGTTCCAAATAGGAAAAAGAGTACGTCAAGGCTGTATATTGTCACCCTGCTTATTTAACTTATATGGAGAGTACATCAAGAGAAATGCTGGGCTGGATGAAGCACAAGCTGGAATCAAGATTGCTGGGAGAAATATCAATAACCTCAGATATACAGTTGACACCACCCTTATGGCAGAAAGTGAAGAGGAACTAAAAGCCTCTTGATGAAAGTGAAAGAGGAGAGTGAAAAAGTTGGCTTAAAGGTCAACATTCAGAAAACGAAGATCATGGCTTCTGGTCCCATTACTTCATGGCAAATAGATGGGGAAACAGTGACAGACTTTAGTTTTTGGGTTCCAAAATCACTGCAGATGGTGACTGCAGCCATGAAATTAAAGGCACTTACTCTTGGAAGAAAAGCTATGACCAACCTAGACAGCAAATTAAAAAGCCAGAGACATTACTTTGCCGACTAAGGTCTGTCTAGTCAAAGCTATGGTTTTTCCATTAGTCAAGTATGGATGTGAGAGTTGGACTATAAAGAAAGCTGAGTGCCGAAGAATTGATGCTTTTGAGCTGTGGTGTTGGAGAAGACTCTTAAGAGTCCCTTGGACTGCAAGGAGATCCAACGAGTCCATCCTAAAGGAAATCAGTCTTGTACATTCATTGGAAGGACTGATGTTGACGCTGAAACTCCAATACTCTGGCCAGCAATCTGATGCGAAGAAAAGACTCTGATGCTGGGAAAGATTGAAGGCAGGAGGAGAAGGAGCCGACAGAGGATGAGATGGTTGGATGGCATCACCGACTCAATGAACATGAGTCTGGGTAAACTCCAGGAGTTGGTGATGGACAGGGAGGCCTGGCGTGCTGCAGTCCGTGTTGTCTCAGAGAGTCGAACACGACTGAGCAACAGAACTGAATGATGATAACCATAATAGAAAAGAATATTTAAAAAAGAATCAATTTGCTGTTTGGCAGAAATTAACATATTATAAATCAACTATAATTCAATTATTTTTAATATTTATTTTAAAAGGATTTTTAAAATCCGTTATTTAAAAGGATCTTCTTTTGTGTTGTCCCTCAAGTACCTTATAAGGTTCAAAGAACATTTTCTAAATTGGATTTTGAAAAATAAAACTCCTTTGACTGGGAACTCTCTGGGCCTCAGACCTGCTCTGCTTTGCTTTCTTAGTGCTTACTAGCTATTGTGGACACAGGCCGTGGAGGGACATTTTCCTAGGGGAGGGAGGGGCCAGTAAACAGCCCAGGGCTTGTCAGTCAGTCCCAGATCAGGAAGGCAACTGGGGACAAGGCCCTGGCAGAAAGGCCTGGGAGGTTTACCAAAGCAGGCATCCAGAAGAGAGGTTCCCCTCCCAGGTCACATCGGTGAGGCTGGAGACCGCAGTCTGTAATTTCATCACAGGCCAGAACCAGATTCCTGAGACATAATAAGAATTCCAGGACAGCACACAGGAGGCAGCAGCTGGGCTGTCAGCCTCGGGCTAGAGGAAAGTAGGGCCTGGGTCGGGGTGGGGGGTGGGGGAGGAGGGCAACTCCCCAGCCATCCCACTCCTCCTCCCCCCACCCCCCAGCCAACCCCCACCACCGTCCTTCCCTTTGTACTCATGAATCCCAGGCCCACTCAAGGCAGACATTTGAGAGACTACTGCCAACTTCGAGCAACTTCAACATCTGCTGGGACTGATGAGAAAAAATATTGCTAACAAACGACCCTTTTCTGTGTCTGCTTTTAATAGATGAAAGATTTACAAAATCATAATTAGTCTCCTTCAGCAGTTAGTGTGGCCAAGATAAACCACATCAAATTCTTTGCCAATTTAGTTCCTGTAGACTAGAGGATAAACAAGTCCTTTTTTCTCCACCCCCTTCTCTGGTCTTTCAGCTTTTTAAACTAAATAAAGTATACGTTCTCGGGACTTTTCACAGCCAAAAGTCAGTCTGCCACTTCCATGCCATGCAGAAATTTTTGCTGTGGTTTATTTATTTTTATGGCTGTATGATATTTCTTAGCAATGTCCATTTCACAATGTTTTCATCGGTTTTTCTTTCGCTGGACTCTTAGGTTGTTTTGGGTTTTTTTCCTCTTTCAAATAATTCTGCAACGTATTCTTCTGTGTGTCTCCTTATGCACATGTGGGGAAGTCTAAAGATGGGTAAGCACTTCCTCATCATTTCTAAATAAGTAATTACTATACTGTCCAAAATGGTCACATGAATTTACCCTCCCACCAACAGCACACCTGTTCTTGTTGCTCCACATCTTCCCCAATACTTCAGCAAATGTTTTTGGTTTTTACCAATCTTGTAAGTATTAAAAGTTTCTTCTGTGGCTCAGTGGTAAAGAATCCATCTGCCAAGCTGGAGGCAGGTTCAATCCCTGGAAGAGACTCTGAGAAGGAAATGGTAACCCACTCCAGTATTTTTGAATGGAAAATCCCATGAAAGAAGAGCCAGGCAGGCTATCTTAGTATTAAATAGTATTGGTTTCCTGTAACTTGAATTTTCCTGACTAGTAGTGAGGTTGGGCATCTTTTCATGTATGTATTGACTTTGTAGATTTCTTCAGTGGATTGCCTGTTTTCATCTTTTGCCTACATTCCTATGGAGTTGTTTCTTTTACCTCATCAGTCTGTAGTTTACTTGTTTTTACATATACATTCTGAATACCAATCTTGTTTTTTTAATTTTTTTATGTAGACCATTTTTAAAGTCTTTGTTGAATTTATTACAGTCTTGCTGGTTTCATGTTTTGTTTCTTTTGGCTGTGAGACATGTGGGATCTTAGCTCCCCAACCACGGACTGAACCTCCACCACTGCCTTGGAAAGTGACGTCTTAACCACTGGAAAGCCGCACTCCTCTATGACTTTATAGGTTAATACTGTTCGGGCCCTCTGAGAAGCAGACACCAAGAAGGAATCAGAAGTGAAGACAATTACCGGGATCGCAAAGAGTTGGACATGACTTAGCAACTAACACGTTAACTCTTTTTACTTTCAATGCTTCTGAAAGGTACCGGGGAAAAGAGCAGGAGTGGCTGGGAAGAGACTTCGGAGCCTGATGCAGATCTTGCTACCTGTGATGGGAGAGAGAAGAAAGGAGGATTGGGTAGGAAGAGACTTCGTCCGCAGGGAGTTCTGAGGTCTCCGTCCAGCTAATGGAGAGCCTCAGAAGAAAGTTTGCCTTTAAAGGAAACCAATGCTGGGCAAGAATGGCTCAGCTCGAGTCCCCCACCACGCGCAGTTGGGCCAGGGAGAGCATGGTCTCGGCCTGAACACTGGTGGATCTAGAAGGTGCGGCAGCCACAAGCTGTCAGCCAGTCACACACCTGCAGGTGCCTCTCTCCTGAAGGGAGGCCAAGCACGCCTTACAGCTGCCCCCTTGCCAGCACCTTCTCCCAGCTCATACTTGCCTATTTTTCATTTTTGCCTCATGGCGTCTTTTGATGAGAAGGAGATTTACACTTGAATGCTGATAAATTTATCACTATTCTTTATAATCTGTCCTTCTGTGTTTTCAGGTTTTACTGTTTACTCTCTGGTCCTGAGAGTTTTCTATATTTTTCTCCTAGATGTCCTAAAATTCTGCTTTTCAAAATTTTCACCTCTAATTAAATGGGTTGTGTTTGGTTTTGTTTCTCCACATGGGTTACTGAATTCCCAGAGTCATTTTTTGAATAATTCATCCTTTCTCTACAGATTTGCATGTTGTCTCTGTCATATATCAAGCCTTCACACACACGGGAATCTGCCTGGGGGCCCTCTGTTCTGTTCCACAGGCCTATATGTCTCCTTCTGGGCTAATACCACACCACTTTAATAAGTCTGATAAGGCAAGTCACTCATCTTGGTTTTTTTCAAAATTTCATAGGTATTTTGGCCCTTTCCTTTTTGAAGCAAGGTTAGAATCATCTTACCAAGTTATATAAAATATCCTGTCTGGAATTTAATAATTTCTAGATTAATTTAGGGAGACTTAAAATATTTTAACAGTGAATCTTCATATCATGAACACGCCTCATCTCTCTAGCAAAGAATACCTAAGTAAGTGAAGTTTTGTAATTTTATTCATAGAGATCATACATATATCTCATTGGATTTATTCCTGGCCCCTCATAGCTTTTGTTTCTCTTATAAATGTTCACTTTAAAAGTTTTCGTTTCCTAACTGACTGCTCATAAAAATCAATTTCGATTTTGATAAAAATTTTGAATAAAAATCCAAATTGATTTTTATATCACGAGCTTCTAAATAGCAACTTTGATGTCTTCTCTGATAAACTGAGGCTCTTTTTCACACATCTCTAGGAAATCAGGATCCTTCTGTACTCAAAGAAAACCCATCAGCAGATTATCTAAGCAGGCCAAGCTGGAGGAAAGGCCATTTGCTGACTCCCCTGGCTAAATAGCACCGCCTCCTTCTGGAGACCTGCCAGCAAGACAGAACTCCCAGGGAGAGTTGCTTTAGATCAAGCAAGGTTCTGGACAGAGTGGCCTAGCTTGAGATCAGCGTTACTGTTAACAGAACAAAATGATCCCCAAGCAAAAAGCTCAGTGCCAACTGGGTTAGACAGGGGGCTGCCGGGGGTGACCTGATTAGAGGATGGATCTCTTGATTGGCCACATCCGCTCTATCCTTCCACTCTCCCTACTTGGAGAGGCCTTAGGGATATCAGAAAGCAGGCCAGGAGGAGGAGGCGGCCTGTACCATGAAAGGGAGTTAGAGCAAAGCCTGCCACTGCCGACCCTTCACCCCCACTCAGCTTCCAAGCTGTTCCTCAATCAGGTTCCATTCCACCTAGCTCGACTGCTGGAGGGCAGTTAGGCAGCTGTGAGAGCCCAGTGTGGGCAGGAAAGTGTCTTCTGTGGACCCTTGGCTTTGGGGTCATCCTAAATAGATACTGGAGTCCATGGCCATACCACCCTGAACACGCCCAATCTTGTCCAAATAGATACTGGAGAAGGAAAGAGACAGAGAAAGAAGTAACACCCACTGGGTGGACACAGGCCTCTCACCGGCCCTCAGCTGTCTCCACAAAACAGTCCTGAGATGGGTGTCTTCTAGAGGCCCCACTGTCTCTTCTCCCATTTCCCCATGGCCTACTTGAGTGTACAGGCTCCTGATGACTTCGTGAGAAGCCTAGGTTTTATTTCTATATCCATTTGCAACCAAAGTGCGAGCCAGTGGGGCACAGTGAGAAATGGATAAATATTGAGTCAGACAAACCTGAGTTCTAGTCTCAGGGATCCCAGGTATGGTGCAGTCAACTCCCTAAGCTCTGATTTTCCCCTCTGTTTAGGGAAGAAGAAAGTATCTTCTTTATAGGGTGGCTGAGATCATTAGACTGAATCACATACATCGCTACAGAGCAGATGCCGTATAAAGCTGTATGCTTCCTTGCAAGGTCCTTTGGGAAATCGCTGAATCACTTCACAAGTTTAAGAGGGTGTAAGGTATGTGCCAATTCTCCAGGGAACCAAGAAACATGAGTTCTACCGAAATGAGCATTTTCAGCCTCACAACAATTGCATTAGGTAGAGTGCATGTTATAGCCACACTGTAAATGAAGAAACCGAGGTTCAGAGAAGCAGTGTGACTCCGAAATCAGAAGCAGGATGCGGCAGAGCAGAGATAAGAAGCCGAGTCCTTTCGGGAGCCTTTGCTGCCCAGGCCCCACCCGGTTATTTCCTTCCTGGCTCCAGGCCACCGGGTCCCAGACCTCAGGTAACCCCATGGCTTTTAGCTGAGCTCCAGGGCAGACCTGACCTCTCTTTTTCAGATGACAAGGATTTCAGTTGCCAGGAGCAAGAGTTCCCTGACTCACATGACCCTTCTAGTCTCTGGTATTTTCCTGCAAACAAGAATCCACTGAGAGGCTATTGTTCTTGCTTTTGCTTTTCCTAGGAACTGCCATTCTGTGTAAGGCCCAGGAGCTGGAAAGCACAATCAGATAAAGGTAGAGAGATTAATGGGAACAAAAGAGGGGCAAGAGAGGCTATTGATAGAAGTCAGCAAATCATTATTTAAACAGAAAATGATTGTTCTTATTACCTGTTGCCTTTATTATAATGACCTATGCATTTGTAAGGCTTCCTCCATTTATAAGGTTCTAAATCAGAAAGTCTGTGTGTGTGTGTGTGTGTGTGTGTATACGTGTATACGTGTATACATGGGTATATGCATGCCTCTCAATCTGTGTCTGTATTTAATCCTCTGCAGCACTGGGCCTGGAATCGAACACATAAACAACTAACTTATAGAAGGAGGGAATGTGTGACCCATTTTCCCAGAAATGCCTTCTCCTCAGGCTCTCATTAGGTCTGACAGTCTCATCATAAGAGTCTCTACTTCTTGGAGACCTGTTCCTATTACCAGGTTAACCATTAACAGGTCCTTCTCACTGTCTAAAGAGCAGAGCAGACTGGAATACCATGGGAAGGGCCCTTTGACGAATTAAATGGGGGAGAAAGCTGACCCATGGAATGCGGTTATTTGTGTGATGGGAACTTGCTCCTAGGATGTAAACCGTGACTCTGGCCCCTGTAGGAAGATAAAGAATCACCTCAAGGCAGGATCTCTGAGAAGGCAAGTATGTTGCTCACACCATCATCTATCAAGACTGGTTTGACCTGGGTCTGATTTCACAAAGCAGCTTAGGCCACCGGGCAGAGCAAAACTCTCTCCTTGACTCCTTCGTGAGTCAAGCTGATGACCCTGGTCTCATTCCTCTAGTCTCCATCGAAATTGGGCTAAACTACTAGGGACCTATGTGGAGCCCAAAACAGACCAGCCAAGAGGATACTGATGTATTTTTTTGCCCATATGTCTCTTTCTTACCTGGAAAATTCCATGTACAGAGGAGCCTAGAAGGCCACAGTCCATGGGGTCACAAAAGAGACACAACTGAGTGACTAAACAGCAACAGCTGTTTATTTATCACCTGAGCATTGTTTCATTCAGTCACTCAACATTAAAATACTTATCCCTGGAGCCAATTATACAGAGTGAAGCAAACCAGAAAGAAAAACACCAATACAGTATCCTGATGCATATATATGGAATTTAGAAAGATGGTAACGATAACCCTGTATGTGAGACAGCAAAAGAGACAGATGTATAGAACAGTCTTTTGGACTCTGTGGGAGAGGGCGAGGGTGGGATGATTTGGGAGAATGGCATTGAACATGTATAGTATCATATAAGAAATGAACCCCCAGTCCAGGTTTGATGCAGAATACTGGATGCTTGGGGCTGGTGCACTGGAGACGACCCAGAGGGATGGTACGAGGAGGGAGGAGGGAGAGGGGTTCAGGATGGGGAACACATGTATACCTGTGGTGGATTCGTGTTGATGTATGGCAAAACCAATACAATGTTGTAAAGTAATTAACCTCCAATTAAAATAAATATATATTTTTAAAAAACTTAGTGTCTTCCCCCAAAATAAAGTGAAATGAAAATCCACCCCCCAAAAAAAATATTTATCCCTGCCTTGTTACAAAAGAGAGTGAAGGTAAAACTGATTTATACAAAAGGTAACATTTTTAAGCTAATTCACATCTATCATCCATGGCATTCTATAGTTTAATTCAACAAGTAATTATTAAATGCCAACTCTAATAGTAGCGAGACAACATCAGTGAAAATATAAAGATAGGCGCATCCAAATCCTTGTAGTCTAAGTGCAACTGTGGACACGTAAACAGAAAATTACAACTGCATGTCAACTCTTTTGTAATTCTAGCGATCATGGCTAAATAGTCTCTCTTGCTATCAGTCTGTCCTTAACTATTACAAAAATTAATGTTCATAGCTGTTTATGGACTTCTCTGTTTATGGACTTCTCTACCACTTCTCAGTGGTAAAGAATCTGCCTGCCAATGCAGGAGAGATTCATGGGCCAGGAAGATCCCCTGGAGAAGGAAACGATCACCCACTCCAGTACTATTGCCTGGGAAATCCCATGGACAGAGGAGCGTGGAGGACTATAGTTCATGGGGTCATAAAAGTCAGACACAACTGAGCAACTAAACAAGAACAACAGCTGTTTACATTTTATGTACTCTAATGACACCTGATGCGAAGAACTGACTTATTTGAAAAGACCTTGAAGTTGGGAAAGATTGAAGGCAGGAGGAGAAGGGGCCGACAGAGGATGAGATGATTGGATGGCATCACTGACTCAATGGACCTGAGTTTGAGCAACCTCTGGAGGTTAGTGATGGACAGGGAAGCCTGGCGTGCTGCAGTCCATGGGGTTGCAAAGAGTCAGATACGACTGAGTGACTGAACTGAACCGAACTCTGACCCCGTCTCCCACTTTTAGCCTTTGCTGCCTAACAGCATACCGGTCACACCCAGGCAGGAGCCATTGGCACAGAGTTCTCCCCTTATAAAGGGAAGAGCTTACAAACAAAAGTAGCAATGAGAATGAATGTTAAAGACAGTTTTAATGCAACTTGCAAGCTACAAGAAAGCACTAAAGCAGCTAAATTTGCAGAGGCTCCACTCAGGGTCTAGTTCTATTAAGCTCAGATGAAGAAATAACAGCTGGACCACCGACTGCCACAAGTAAGTGAAAAACCAAGACACTCAACCAGTCTTTACCTTCCCAGTCAATGCTTCAGGATTATGGCCAGTATTTGTACCTTGAGCTTTAAATATTTCCTAAATGTGTTTTACTTGCTTCTCTCATTTTACCTCCTAAAGATGTCATAGTCCGCAGATGGGGAGAGAACAAGCCAAAGAAAGGTAGAACAAGCCAAAGAAAGGTAGATGACTTTCCTCTGGTCGTTCACAACGTTGTTGTCTGGGATGTAAATGAAATCCTAGGACCCAGGTTTCCCAGCACCTGGTTTTGAAAGCAAAGAGAGCACTTGCTGCACCTTTTGAGAACAGAGGTACTTAAGGAGCCTGGTAATTTATGAGAAAGCTCTGGCCGGTCAAGAGTTACTACTGTTATACATTTTAGTTTGAAGTGAAGAAAGGTCTCTGATCTGGGCTCAGGGTCAATCTACTTTTAATGTGGTGGAATGATCTAGCACAGTAGTTCTCAAAGTGTGGTCCCGGACCCCCAGCATCAGTGTGACCTGGGGATTTATTATAAGTGCAAATCCCCCAGCCTCGTCCAAAACCAACTGAGTCAGACACTCTGGGAAAAGAGCCCACAATCTCTGTTTCCACAAGCTTTGGGGAGGATTCTGATGCATGCTCGAAGTTAGGGACATGTGATCTACAGCAGTGTTCCCCAAATTTGGTCCTGGGAGCCTTGGCCTCAGGATCTGCAAAAGGAAATTCTGGAACAGATAATCTGGAGGTGCAAGAAAATGAGAGAACCAAGGTTTACGCCTTCAGTCCAGCATTTCCCAAAGAGCCTGATCTTAAGTATTACTACTGCTACTGCTAAGTCATTTCAGTCGTGTCCGACTCTGTGTGACCCCATAGATAGCAGCCCACCGGGCTCCCCCGTCCCTGGGATTCTCCAGGCAAGAACACTGGGAACCGCTAAATAACAGCCAATGTCCCGACCCTTATCCAGGGAATTCAGAATCAGTGGGAGAGAAGAGTTGAAATAGCCAGGCTCAGACTCGGACACCCCTTGGATAAGTGTGACTCACTTATCCAACCTCAGGAGGATTACTGCTCTGGGCTCCAGGAACCATTGGTTTAGTCACAGCATCCACCTCAGCCCAAAACCATCAACATCTAAAGAGGGATCTGACGCCAGTCCTCCATTCAGAAAAATATATACTATTCAAAACCTATTTTTTTTTAGCCTGAGAAAGTACTCCAAAAAATTAAATATTAATTTCTGGGTTACTTATCGATGGATCCAGCAAAAAGCAGCACATAGAGACCCCTGAAGACAAAGCATTCAGCCAGGATTGAGAAAAGACTGCCAACAAACGAGAGAAAAGAGAGGGAGACCAAATTGGAGAGAGGGGCAGGAAGGCAAAGGGGGAGGGGCAGAGAAGCTGAGACTTCATGGAAAACAAATGAAAGATGATTCTGGTCCTTTAAACCCCTGGTGGCTCAGAGGTAAAGCATCTGTCTGCAACGTGGGAGGCCTGGGTTTGATCTCTAAGTCAGGAAGATCCCCTGGAGAAGGAAATGGCAACCCACTCTGGTACTCTTGCCTGGAAAAATCCCATGGACAAAGAAGCCTGGTAGGCAACAGTCCATGGGGTCGCAAAGAGTTGGACACAACTGAGTGACTTCACTTTCCCTTTCAAACCCCAACTGCCGGGATCTAATGCCTGATGGCGTGAAGAGGAGCTGATGTAATAATAATAGAAATAAAGTGCACAACAAATGTAATGTGCTTGAATCACCCCGAAACCATCCCCATTTGCCCCACCTCGGTCCATGGAAAAATTGTCTTCCTTGAAACCAGTCCCTAGTGCTAAAAAGGATGGGGACCACTGCTTCAGATTCATGGTAGGGAGCCCAGCTTGGTGCTTAAACACCTGGGCTTTTGAGGCTATTTAAGCACGAGTTCTGTCTCTTTACAACAAGCAGTCGACAATCTTTTTGAGCCTGTTTCCCTGTTGATAAATAGACTACTAATAGTGTCTCCCTTGAAGACACTTGTTCTGGAGTACCAAATGCAATGAGGTGGTTGGTATTTATCAAGCTTCATCAACTGGTGTGGCCACCCTGTAGTAAGAAGCACTCAGCCAATGTGAACTGTTACGATTCTAACACCTCCAATTGTTGCTGGCCAAAATCTTGGCCTTCTCTGCCTACCGAAGCCGAATAAAAAACATGGAGACAGCGTTTGGAGAAAACAGAAAGGTGACTTTCATTCTGTCGGTGGAGAGGAGACCACAGTAGGCTCATGCCTTAAGAACTACGCCCCCTCCATGAGGAGTCTGCTGCTGCTGCTGCTGCTAAGTTGCTTCAGTTGTGTCCGACTCTGTGCGACCCCATAGACAGCAGCCCACCAGGCTCCCCCGTCCCTAGGATTATCAAGGCAAGAACACTGGAGTGGGTTGCCATTTCCTTCTCCAGTGCAGGAAAGTGAAGAGTGAAAGTGAAGTCGCTCAGTCGTGTCTGACTCTTAGCGACCCCATGGACTGCAGCCTACCAGGCTCCTGCATCCATAGGATTTTCCAGGCAAGAGTACTGGAATGGGGGTGCCATTGAGGAGTCTAGGGGCTTATATAAGGCAAGGGCTCAAAGTCAGGAGTCGAAGATGAGGAATAAAGGTGATAGGATCTTGATTTCTTTCTCTTGTGTTGTTTCAAAGACAGTCATAGACTGCCGTCAGTAACCCAGTAATTGAGTCTGGCAGTTGGGTGGCTCTGCCGCCTTCTTTCTGATATGTAACTATAAGGGGAAGGGTGTTGTAAGGGTAAACACCAGCCACGGGATGGATTTAGCATAGAGTCAAAGGAAAAATGTGAATTGTAGCTTCTGCAGAGTTAGGGGGCAGAAAAGCAAATTTGGTTACAGACATGCAGAGCTAAGAACAGTTAAAGTAGGAAAACTAGGAATACTCAGGCCTGCTCACTGTTCATTCTCTTTATCTTCTTTGTTCTCAGGAAAGGGAAAGATAGAAATTCATTCCTCTTTTTATCTTTTACTGCAACACTTTGGAGAAATCACCTCCAATCTAAAATCTAATTTATCATGTCTGCGTCAAGAAAAAGGCTGGACCCTTGTAGACCATCCCTGTGACAAATTCTGTTCCTGACTTACTTTAAAACCTGACCACACAGCAATAAAAGATGTTTATCCCACTGAAGAATGATCAGACAAGGAACCGACCACTGGGGAGAGGGTGTCTGGGCACCCACTCTGGGCAAAGGGCGTGTCTGAGCCTCCCATTTTGCTTAATTTAATCCCAGGTGTATCGCCTGCTTGCAGCTCAGTCAGACTAAGCAAGTACTTCTGCTGTTCCAAAGACTAGGTCCCTCCTCCTCACCTCAATTCACTCCTCCAGACAAAACAAGGCAACTTGATTAGAGACAGAGTTGACAAGAACTGTATTTTCTCTGGAAGATTTCCTACAAAGGGGCGGGCCGGTGCTCCAGGCTAGAGCAGGTTAATACATTATTGATTGGTTAATGGATTACTCTCCACCATTGGATCTCAAACTTGAATCTAAGATTGAGTATTTTAGATAGCTACAGTTTTAATCTAAGAATTCCTAGTGGTCCAGTGGATTCAATCCCTGGTTGGAGAACTGAGGTCCCACAAACTTAGCAGCCAAAAATTTTAAAACTTATCAGAAAATATACACTGTCATTAAAAACCCAAATTAAAAGATATTCTTCCTCAAGGGCTGATTGAGAGCTGAACGGAAGCAAAAAATAATATCACTAAATATGCATCAGATTATCAGATGGTCTTTGTATGGCATACTTAATTATAGGACTGGTTCCAATCACCAAACACAGTATTCAAAAACTAATTGCTTATGAGCATCATGATCATCTCACAATTTTTCAATTTTTGAAGAACTTGGTATCCAGCATCTAATGAAATCGCCACTGGCCCAAAAGTATCTCCCACTTCATGAGAAAGTTCCAACATCAGAATCACCAAGTCAGGGATGGTGTGTCTGGATCTAAACAGGAAACTCAACAGGGAACCTGGAGTACGTTCTGGTCTTCTCTCATTCTGCTTGGAAACATTCATTAAATTAGTTTGTTAACACTCTGGTGCTGAGAGAGTGAGATGCAATGAAGTTCTATGTGTAGGACCACAGCTAAAACCAGCCCCAGGGAACAATGAGATGGGAGGAGGAGGCAGCCTGAAGATGTGGATATAAGGGTGGCTTCTCAAAAGCAAAGGAGGAAAGGAGACACAGAAATAAGGTTACAGGGAGCCAGTGGGTACCTGTTTGTACGTACCTCCATCTTGATTATCAAACAGTTGCAAGATGCAAAGGAGAGGAAGAAAGGTGAGAGGAAAAAGTCCCTGACTACTCCAGGGGGAAATCAAAGAAACATTAATGACTTGGCTCCTGACCAGCTGTATGTGCCCTCTTTAATTCACAACAGCCTCACCTCCCCCTCGGCACTGTCCCAGTTCTCGTCCAGTGCCCGGGAATGCATGCTTTCTGTATAGGCCATTCCACAAGGAGGCTGGGTCACTTAATTCTGGAAGGATGTGGTACAGGCCCATGGAGGGAGAAAGAGAGGTCAACCTCAAACAGAAATATGTGCCCTGACATTTGAGATGTCTTTGGCTAATTCCCCTGGAGACTGGTGTCAGGTAACTGAGGACAAGATTGTACACAGGCGCTTGCGTCCACTCCTGTTCTGGGAACCGTGTCCAGCATGCTCTCTCCCAGGGGCAGCCTCTTCAGGCCTAGAAACCATTCTTGGTATAGAAACCTTGCCAGGAAACAAATATTTCTGTTGTTTGCAGGCTCAAAGGAGGCTGCTGGGTGAGCCAGTGCCTCAGGGACAGCAATGCACTCAGAGGGCAAGGGGCTGATTAAAGTTTCAGAAGACAGGATGGATTTGGTTAGGGAACTCAAAACACAGGAGGCTGAGGGCTTCTGAACATACCAAAGAAAAATTTTTTGTAGGACCTGCACATGAGTTTTGCCTCCTTATTTAGTCATCAGCACAACCAGGCGAGGCTGAGGTGGCTCAGATGGCTGAGAATCTGCCTTGATGCAGGAGACCCACGTTCAATCGCTGGGTGGGGAAGAGCCCCTGGAGAACAGCAACCCACTCCAGAATTCTCGCCTGAGAAATCCCATAAACAAAGGAGCCTGGCAGGCTACAGGCCATAGGGCCGCAGAGTCAGACACGCGCGACTAACGCACACATAGAACCAAGAGGTGCAAAAAGAGGCTCCGAGCTAGATCACTTGCCTGAGGTCATTCAGCCAGCAGTGACAGAGCCAGGAGTCCATCTGACTTGAGATCCACACTCCGCCCTTCCCATCATGCGGCTCTCTAGGAAGAACACATTAGGGTCTGCAATTAAGGAATAAAGGTGGCACTCGGGGATTCTCTGTTTCTTCAGCATGAGAGCGTTAGGTTACACATAAGTAGGATTGGTTACAACGGAAATGGATTAGCTCAGGAAGTTAAAGAAATCCCTTTGGAATTATTGCCCTGTCCTGAATTAGGAAAACACACGCTGAAGGGCACTGATCGCAACTGAGAGGGAGTGCAAAGGAGAAGGGAATGTGTGTGCGGTCTGAAAGTGGTTCTGGAGTCATAAAGGATGGTGAACCGCAGAAACCTCCCACTCCTACCCAACAGACACACACACACAATCAAAACAATTAACTGAAAATTTGAGGGTCTTTTTTCACGCTAAGTCTCAAAGGACTGAGGCTGGGATGTCCGACAAGTGGTGAGGTGGCTGTTTTAGGCTGTTAGACTTGTCCACCCCACCTCCCTGAGCCCCAACTCCAACATACGCCATTGCTTATTCTGACACTTGGAAGAGGAGGAGGCAAGTTTGTGCTCAGAGTCATTCGAAGCAGCCTAGGCAGTTGCCTTGCCAGGCAGCTATTGTGTACCTATCCGTGGAGGGCCGGCTGGGTCCTGGGGTAGACCCAGGGTCCCACACCATGGGTGCCACCAAAGAATGGAATGATGAGGAAAATCAAATGCAAACTGTGAAAGCCCCTTTTCCTGCAGGCTTCAGCAGCCGCAAGCACTTTCACCACCAGAAACGAGCTCCTTGGGGAGGGGTTCTGTGTGTAACTGGATCCTCTGAAAGGCTCCCAGTCCCTGCAGACTGAAGACAGCTCACCCCCTGACAGGAGCAGAGAGCTGTGTGCCCAGTCACAGCGTGGTGTCAGATGTTCAGGGCAGACCCTGACCAGCCCTGCCTACCTGGTGCCCAAACGTCCTGAAGAGCTCCCATTCCCCTCTACTCATGAGTAATCTTTGGCTGCACATGTCTGTTTTTATCCCTGTCTGAACTGTATTCATCCTTCAAGAACTAACTAAAAGACATGTTCTCTTTGAAGCCTCCAGGGCCAGCCCTGCCTATGGAGACCTCTCCCTCCATTTTCACCATCTGTCTAAACCACTCATTCAACTTTTTCCACGGCTCCTACTCACATTGAGGTTCACTGACTCGACTTTAAATATGTCTGTCTAGTGACTTGGCTTCTAAAATTTCCCCCAGCACATAGCATAGTTAAGAGTGCACAGTAAACATTCAAATACTTGTGTGGTTCCTAAGTATTAATATACATTAACCATGGACAAACCCACTTCAGTGTTCTTGCCTAGAGAATCCCAGGGACGGGGGAGTCTGGTGGGCTGCCGTCTATGGGGTCGCACAGAGTCGGACACGACTGAAGTGACTTAGCAGAGACCATGGACAAACTTCTTCCAAAAAAATCATTGGGCTTGCATTATATCCATTCAGAAATAAATACTCTAAGCTTATAAGGTATATAACATAGAAAGAAGTTCCTGCAAATATAGGAGAATAGAATGGGCCATATCTATACATATAAAGAAAAAAAAAGAGAATATTTTGAATCTTACCATCCAGAATCAACCACTATTAAAGCATAGAATGTATTGTTCCAAGTATATATATATTTATATTTATATTTATAATAGCCCTATTATAGCCCTATTAAGATATAATTCACATACAAGTGGACACCCATAAGGAAAAAAGATAAAATTGGATCTATTTCTTACACTAAACAACAGGATCATTCTAAATGGTTCAAAGGGCTAAATGTAAAAATGAAACCATACAAATAACGAGAGAAAATGGGTGAAATATTTTATATCCTAGGAGAGGCAAAATCCAAAACTAATAAGAGAAAAAAATAATAAATTTGGCTGCGTGGCGATCTCTTTAAAGTCCTAAGTAAAATCAAAAGGCAAATGAAAATCTGGGGAGCAATAACTGCAAATTCTATCATAGACAAAAGGCTAATATCCTTAACAATTAAAGACTTTGAAGAAGAAAAAGCCCAATAACTTGGGTTTTTTAATGAGATATAAACGGGCATTGCACAGAAAAAGAAAAGCAAACGAAACCAATGAACTGTTGCTCATCACAAGAGAACTGCAAATTTAAGCTACCCGAGATATCACTTCTGATATTTCAGATAAACAAAAATCCAAAAGTGTGACAATACACTCTATTGGTAAGGTACCAAGGAAACCTTCTGCTACATTGCTGATGGGAACTGAAAATAGAACAATCTTTACAGAGAAGAATTTTGTCATGTCTAGCAACACTACACGTGCCTTTTCCCTTTGACCCAACAATCACAGTTCCATAAGTCTACCCCAAACATAACGACCAAAATTGCAAAATGACATACACCCTGCAGCATTATCTGCAGTAGCCAAGCCTGAGAACAACTCAAATGTCCATCAGTATGGGGCTGGTTGGAAAATTCCAGGACCCACACACAGTGGAATGTTCAGTTCAGTTCAGTCGCTCAGTCGTGTCCAACTCTTTTCGATCCCATGAATCGCAGCACACCAGGCCTCCCTGTCCATCACCAACTCCTGGAGTTCACTCAGACTCATGTCCATCGAGTCTGTGATGCCATCCAGCCATCTCATCCTCTGTCGTCCCCTTCTCCTCCTGCCCCCAATCCTTCCTAGCGTCAGAGTCTTTTCCAATGAGTCAACTCTTCGCATGAGGTGGCCAAAGTACTGGAGTTTCAGCTTCAGCATCATTCCTTCCAAAGAAATCCCAGAGCTAATCTCCTTCAGAATGGACTGATTGGATCTCCCTGCAGTCCAAGGGACTCTCAAGAGTCTTCTCCAACACCACAGTTCAAAAGCATCAATTCTTCTGCGCTCAGCCTTCTTCACAGTCCACCTCTCACATCCATACGTGACCACTGGGAAAACCATAGCCTTGACTAGACGGACCTTAGTCGGCAAAGTAATGTCTCTTCTTTTGAATATACTATCTAGGTTGGTCATAACTTTTCTTCCAAAGAGTAAGCGTCTTTTAATTTCATGGCTGCAGTCACCATCTGCAGTGATTTTGGAGCCTCCCAAAATAAAGTCTGACACTGTTTCCATTGTTTCTCCATCTATTTCCCATGAAGAGATGGGACCAGATGCCATGATCTTCGTTTTCTGAATGTTGAACTTTAGGCCAACTTCTTCACTCTCCACTTTCACTTTCATCAAGAGGCTTTTAGTTCCTCTTCACTTTCTGCCATAAGGGTGTGTCATCTGCATATCTGAGGTTATTGATATTTCTCCCAGCAATCTTGATTCCAGCTTGTGTTTCTTCCAGTCCAGCGTTTCTCATGATGTACTCTGCATAGAAGTTAAATAAGCAGGGTGACAATATACAGCCTTGATGTACTCTTTTTCCTATTTGGAACCAGTCTGTTGTGCCATCTCCATTTCTAACTGTTGCTTCCTGACCTGCATACAGATTTCTCAAGAGGCAGGTCAGGTGGTCTGGTATTCCCATCTCTTTCAGAATTTTCCACAGTTTATTGTGATCCACACAGTCAAAGGCTTTGGCATAGTGGAATGTTATGCTGCTATTAAAAAGGAGTAAGGATGGCCTCCAGAAATTCAAGGGCAGAAGAAGCGAGGAGGAATACAAACATGCACACATGTAAACAAAAATGGGAGGATAAAGCCAAACTACTTTTAAAAAACCAAAAGCATCTCCGAGGCAAGGAATAGACTGACTCTTGGATGGAGAAGACAGCAGTCATGGGAGCTATACTTCTCTGTTCATATCTTTTTATAATTTTGACTTTTAACCATGTAGATATCTTGCAGCATTATAAAATGAAATTATATTTAGAAAAGGCAACTCCCGTCAAAAACAAACTGGAACAAACGAAACTAACAGTGTATCAAACTGATTTCATAATCACATAGGGTAGAATTATCTCAAGTGACTTTAAAACACGGTATTTTGACTGAATACCCCTAGTCGAACAGTACCTGGGAACACAGGGAGCCACAAAAACATCTTAAACTGATTTTCTCAGTCTTCCGTGTTATTGCACAGGATAAATGACCCAATTTCACCAACAAATAATATGTTTAAAAACTAAAAGGAAGGCATTATTTTATAGGTTAGAAAAGGCTTAAGAGACCTACAACTAAACACACCCATGAAAGGAGAGTTTTGATAATCAAAGAAAACAGAAATAGTCTGAGAAAACTGGACTCTAATATTAGATGACATTAAGGGATTATTTTTAACTTTATTGAATGTGATAATGGTATTATGGTAACTTCTTAAAATCCTTTCTTATTAGGAGTTTTTCCCCCTTAAGTCTATGTCTTTTTGCTTGTGTGTTTGTGTGTTTTAATTTATTCTGAATTTTTTTTCAAGTTTGGCTATAAGTGAGGTTCCCGGGCATCTGAACAACAGAGCTAAGAGGTGATTTTGGGAGCCCCTGGGTGATGTTCCAGGGCTCTGTGACACCAAGTCCTACACCAAACACCTAAGTCAATGGTGAATTTTTTGGAAGGTACAAGTGAGAAAATGGAATTTTAAAAGGAATGACTTTGTAACACATATCCTATTGGATCAAGTTGGTTGAAGTGGAAAAACTTTCTCCACAGGTAAAAACCAAACCATCCATCAAAAAGACACAAGCACCCCCATGTTCCTAACAGCTCAATTTACAATAGCCAAGATATGGATGCAACCCAAGTGCCCATCAACAGGCAATGGATAGAGAAACTGTGGTACACACACACACACACACACACACACACACCAGAATATCAGTAGCAACACGAGCCTAGAGAATTTTATGCTTAGTGAAATAAGTCAAAGACAAATACTATATGATATCACTTATACGTGGAATCTAAAAAATAATACAAATGAATGTATATGCAAAATGGCAACAGACTCACAGATACAGAAAACAACTAATGGTTACCAAGAAGGAGAAGGAAGCGGGGAGGAGGGACAAATTAGGGCTATGGGATTAAGAGGGATGAACTACTATATATAAAACAGTTAAGTGACAAGGCTATATATTATATAGCACAGGGAGTTATAACCATTATCTTCTAAAAACTTTTCATGGCATATAATCTGTGAAAATACTGAATCAGAATGCTGAATATCTGAAACTAATATAATATTGTAAATTAACTATATTCCTTTTAAAATTTTAAAAATCAAACCATCCAAGGCCATAAGCACAGGCTCCAGAGCCAGACTGCTAGTTCAAATTTCAGCTCTGCCACTTCCTAACTGTGGGGACTTGGACCCGTTTCTCAGACTCCCTTGCCTCAGTTTCCTTATCTTCAAAGGAGAGTGATAATAGTACCTACTTCCCAGGGCTTTTGTGACTAAATGCATGTAAGTTAAATGTAGGTAAAGTACTAAGAGCAGTGACTGGCACCTATGAAGCACAATATGTCAGTAAATTATTTTTGTTTATTTGTAATAAAATTATTTTATTTGTTTAGCTTTATTATTTATTATTATTATTATTCTGGCCACACCTCGTGGCTACACCAGCTTGTGGGACTTTAGTTCCTCAACCAAGAATCAAACTAGGGCCCTCAGCAATGAGAGTGTTAGAATCCTAGCCACTGAACCACTAGGGAATTTCCTTAAGCATTTAATGTTTTAAATACATTTATCAGTCATATATATTGCTCCTTTTAGTTTTCAAAAGAAATAAAGTTTATTGAAATTCTTCAATAAAGTGTTTATAATTTTGCTGCAACTTTAGACAGAGAACTTATTAGTGGGGATATATAACCCAGTAGATCCTGACACCCTCTCCCAGCTCTGCTCTTGCAACGATGCGCCCTCTTCCGGCTGATTCAGGGATGGCGACCCCTGGGGTCTGAGGAGTTGAAACAGACAATGAAAAAGCGGTGAAAAGGCAACCCGTGGAATGGAAAAAAGTATTCGCGAATCATATACTTAGTATACATCATATACTTGAGGCTTCCCTGGTGGCTCAGCTGGTAAAGAACTCGCCTGCCAATGCAGAAGACACAGGAGACGCGGGTTGGATCACTGGGTCTGGAAGATCCTCTGAAGAAGGAAATGGCAACCTACTCCAGTATTCTTGCCTGGAAAATTCCATGGGAAGAGAAGCTGGTGGGCTACAGTCCATGGGGTCACAAAGAGTTGGACTTGACTGAGCGTGCATGCACATCATACTTCATAAGGGGTCACAATCCAGAACATATAAAGAAGTTCTACAACTCATTAACCATAGCAACAACCACCACCTAATTTTAAAGTGGGCAATGGATTTGACTAGACATTTCTCCGAAGAAGACATACAAATGACCAACGAGCATATGAAAAAATGCTCACCATCATTATTTATCAGGGAAATGCAAGTCAGAATCACAGTAAGATAATACCTTACACCCACGAGGATGGCTACTGCCAAAAAAAAACCCTAGCAAATAACAATTGTTGGCCAGGATATGGAAAAATAAGAACTCTTGTGCACTGCTGGGAAATGGGAAAGTAAAAGTGTAGCCACTGTGTAAAACAGTATGGTGGCTACACAAAAAATTAAAAATTGAATTACCATATGATCCAGGTAAGGGACTGAATGTTTGTTTCCCTCTAATTTTCATATGTTGAAATCCTAACCCCTGCTGTGATGGCATTTGGAGCCAGGGTCCCTGCGAAGTGAGGTGGTTAGGTCATGAAGGCAGACCCCTCATATTCAGATTAGTGCCCTTATAAAGAAGACCCCACAGAGCTCCCTCACCCATTTCATCGTGTGAGACCACCACAAAAGACTGCCAGCTATGAACCAAAAACAGATCCCTGCAGACATCAAATTTGTCCTGATCTTGCACTTTCCAGCCTCCAGAACCCTGAGAAAGAAATTTCCCTTGTTTGTAAGCCACCCAGTATAAGGTCTTCTATTGTAACAGCCCAAACAAACTAAGACAAGCCAGCAATCCCATGTCTGGGAATATAGCCAAAAGAATCCAAGTGGGATCTTGAAGAGATTATTTGCATCCTCATGTTTATAATAGCACTATTCACAACAGCCAAGACGTGGAAGCTACCCAAGTATCCATCAACAGGTGACTGGATAATTAAAATGTATATGTACGTACAGTGGAATATTGCTTAGCCTCAAAAAGAAGGAAACAGTGGCACACGCTGCACCATAAAGGAACAGGGAGGACATTATGCTAAGTGACATAAACCAGTCACAAAAAGTCAAATGCACTTATGTGAGACATCTAGAGAAGTCAAACCCATAGAAACAGAGAGTACAGTGATAGTGCTGAGGGGCTGGGGAAGCTGTCCGACAGGCGCAGAGTCTGAGTTTTGCAAGATTAAAAGTTCTGGAGAGTGGTTGCACAACAGTAGGAATATACTTAGTGCTGTACACTTAGAAATGTTTAAGATGATAACTCTTGTGTCTTTTTCCACAATTTTTAAAAAGAGAGACAAACCAGGTGCAAAAATAATTCTAAAGAGTTTACTGAATAATGTCAACTAGTTGGAAAATAAAAACACGATTTTTGGTCCTATAATTACTCTCTAACTAGTCCAAATTGGTCCATCCCTCTTTTCCTAAATAGTGGGTCCCTTAATCACTTTTTTGCCATATTCTATAACTTTTCAGTCACCTTCAATTATTTCAGATTTAAGACTGTAACTAGCAGGACCCTATGGGGCCTGTCCTCCTGGTCAAATGCATCTAAGTATGTGATTTGCTGCAGCAGTTCAAAAATACTTTTTCTGAGGAACAGAGCAGGAGGAATCAGGCTGCCTGACTTCAGATTATACTACAAAGCTTGATTACTGCAGTAATCAAAACAATATGGTACAGGCACAAAAACAAAAACATAGATCAATCGAACAGGAGAGAAAGCTCAGAGATAAACCCATGCACCTATGGCCACTTGATCTATGACAAAGGAGGTGAGAATACACAAGGAAGAAAATCCAGTCTCTTCAATAAGTGGTGCCAGGGAAACTGGACAACTACATGTAGACGAATAAAAGTAGAACATTCCCTAACACCATACACAACAATAAATCCAAAATGGATTAAAGACCCAAATGTAAGGGCAGATACTATAAAACTCACAGAGGAAAATATAGGTAGAACATTCTTGGACATAAATCACAGCAAGATCTTTTTCAATCCACTGCCTAATAATGAAAATAAAAACAAACAAATGGGGCCTAATTAAACTTAAAAGCTTTTGTAGCAAAGGAAACCATAAATAAGACAGAAAGACAACCCTCAGAATGAGAGAAAATATTTGCATATGAAGCAACAGACAAGGAATTAATTTCCAATATACAAATAGCTCAGGCAGCTCAATAACCAAAAAACACACAACCCAATTTTTAAAAAAATGAGCAGAAGACCTTTCTAAATAGATATTTCTTCAAAGAAAATATACAGATGGCCAACAAATGAGAAAAGATGTTCAACATCACTATCAGAGAAATGCAAATCAAAACTACAATGAGTTATCACCTCACACAGGTTAGAATGGCTATCATCAAAAAATCTACAAACAATAAACTGTGGAGAAAAGGGAACCCTCCTACACTGTTGGTGGGAATGCAAACTGGTACAGCCACTATCGAGAACAATATGGAGGTTTCTCAAAAATCTTAAAATAGAGCTACCAACCTAGCCAGCATATTAAAAGCAAAGATATCACTTTGCCAACAAAGGTCGATATAGTCAAAGCTATAGTTTTCCCAATAGTCACGTATGGGTGTAAGAGTTGGACCATAAAGAAGGCTGAGCACTGAAGAATAGATGCTTTCCAATTGCGGTCTTGGAGAAGACTCTTGAGAGTCCCTTGGATGGCAAGGAGATCAAACTAGTCAATCCTAAAGGAAATCAACCCTGAATATTCATTGAAAGGATTGATGCTTAAGCTCTAATACTTCACTGATGCAAAGAGCTGACTCATTGGAAAAGACAATGATGCTGGGAAAAATTGAAGTGAGGAGGAGGAGCGGGTGACAGAGGATGAGATGGTTGGACAGCAACCCCAATGGACATGAGTTTGCGTAAACTCAGGGAGATAGTGAAGGACAGGGAAGCCTGGCTTGCTGCAGTCCATGGGGTTGCAAAGGGCCAGACACAACTTAGTGACTGAGCAACAACTACAAATGTGACCCAGCAAACCCACTCCTGGGTATATATCTGGGAAAAGCAAAGCAAAATTCCTAATTTGAAAAGATAAGTGCAGCCCAATGTTCACAGCAGCACTATTTACAACATCCAAGACACAGGAGAAAGATCTTTGATTTCGTTTCCACTCAAATTGTAAGGAATATTTAGACATTTCTCTGCCAGGACTTCCAAGCCTCCAGAAATTATATTGTCACTAAGTTTCAACTTTCAAAGTTTATTTAAGTTGGGCAGCCAGGCCAGTGAACTAAGTTCCACATTAGCCATAGTTAGAAACTCTAGTTTTTTTAAAAAGTGTCATTCGGGCTCTCAGTTTCTTGCACACAGTAGGTATTACCAGAAACAGACAAAGCAGAACTAGATAAACCAGTGCTCAGTGGCTTCCCAGGGCTACAGTTCCCTAGCACAAGAATGGAAGATTTCCTACCTATTGTTTCAGACAGGAGTACAGACCAGCCTCCGCCTGAAAGAGGTTTTTCCAAACACAACTCAGGCAGTGCCAGGTGGCCAAAGGACTCCTCATCCCAGAAGGGAAAATCCAATTACAGCAGGCACTCCACTCAAAACCAGGTGACCAAATCATACCTCTTTCCCCCTCAAAAGGAAAATCTCCAATCAATTGCACCCCAGTACAGAAATACACCCCAGTGTCCTTACACTCTGGGTTCTGCCACTTACAGAGGTATCTCACAGATCAGACCAAACTAGACAGACGCCAGAGTCCTGGTTCATCTTGATCCTCATCCTCTTCTTCCTCTTCTTCATATCCTTCGAGCAGACCAGCTTTATCTTCATCATCTTCATCCCCACCCTCATCATCCTCTTTCTCTTAGCCCAGTGCTTCACCAAGAGGGCGGCACCCTTACCGCAGTGCGTTTCACGGTGATTTGCTACCGCAGGCGGGTTAGGAGTCTTGCCCGGGACGTCGTGGGGCCTACATGGACGCTCGGGGGGTTGATGGCGGTACCCAAGGCTCTAGGTCTGTTGAAGGAGTTCTTCCCCGAGACATGTACAAAGACAGAGCTCCCAGAGCTCTTCCACCGCGACCCGGCGGAAAACTTTCCCCCCAGGACCATCTATGGCGGCCTGGACCCCAGGCCGACTCATTTCATGGTGAACACCTCCTGGCGCCGTTGGACCTCTTCTCTTGCAGCCAGCTGGCCACAGCGTGACGTCACTAGTGGGCAGCGCCGAGCGGTCCTGGGAGACAGGAGTGGTGGTTCCAAGGAGCACCAGGCGATGGTCGCAGAGTGCATGCCTTTGCCCAGTGCATGCTCGAGGCCCTGGCGGTTCATCACCTGCAGCTCTTCACTAATAGGAAGACCTGGGGCAGCTTCGTGATGCTGGACACCTCGCGTGGTAGCAGCAGTATCTCCTGGTGGACTTCTTAACAGCAATAGGCGGCCCCTTACACGGGGTGGGGGGTGAGGGGGCACGGCGGGGCAAGCTGCTGAATTGCCTGGGCACTTAGACTGGGCTCAAGAGCCTAAAAGCAATAGTCTGGCAAAGCTCTCATACCAGGTACTCCAGGCCAATGATTTCTTTTCCTTTCTTTTTTTTTTTTTTTTTTGGATAATAATTTCTTTACAATATTAAGTTAGTTTCTACTGTACAAGGAAGTAAATTAACTATACCTATACATATATCGGGCTCAGACAATAAAGAACCTGCCTGCAATGCAGGAAGCCGGGTTTGATCCCTGGGTTGGGAAGATCCTCTGGAGAAGGGAATGACTACCCACTCCAGTATTCTTGCCTGGAGAATTCCATGGACAGAGGAGACTGGTGGGCTACAGTTCATGAGGGTCACAAAGAGTTGGACACAACTGAATGACTCACACTTACACATATATCCCCTCCTCTTGGACCTCCCTCACACCACTCCCACATCCCACCCTTCTAGGTCATCACAGAGCACCGAGCTAAACTCCCTGAGCTATACAGCAGGTTCCCAGTAGCTATCTGTTTTACACATGGTAGTGTATATATATCAGTGCCCCTCTCCCAGTACCCCGACCTCTCTTTCCACTTCTGTGTCCACCTGTCCGTTCTCTATGTCTGCATCTCTATTCCTGCCCTGTGAATAGGTTCATCAGTACCATTTTTCTAGATTCCATATATGTTAATATATGCTATTTGTTTCTCTCTGACTTACTTCACTCTGTATGACAGACTCTAGGTCCATCCATATCTCTATATATGGCCCAATTTTGTTCCTTTTAATGGCTGAGTAATATTCCAGTGTGTGTGTGTGTGTGTGTGTGTGTGTGTGTGTGTGTGTGTGTGTGTGTGTATCACATCTTCTTTATCCATTTTTCTGTCAGTTAGGTTGCTTCCCTGTCCTGGCTATTGTATCTAGGCTTGTGATTTCTACTACTTGTTCCAGCCTTATGGTCTAACTAGGTGGATCTGATCAGCTGGGCAATATCATATCCGGATATGAATCATCCTTAAGTTGGCTGGAGAAGACATATTTGGAATCTATTCCTCGAATTACAACTGGAGCAAAACTGGGTAAGTCCACTGGCAATGCTGTTTGGCTAAACAGAGATAAGACATCACCATTTGAGTTGTATCAATTCTTCACAGATAGCAAGATGATTTGATAGAAAAGTTCCTGAAACTCTCCATTTTTATGCCCCTTCCAGAGAGTGACCACATACATAAATAACGCAGCTGCATGTCAAAGAGCCAGTGATGTGGGCTCTTCAGAAACAACTTGCTACAGAAGCACCAAAGCTTGTCCACCAACGAGAAGGGCTGGACTCTGCTAGAAGACGTACACAAGCCTGTGTCATAGTAGCACAGATGCACTAGAGGTCATGTCTGATCAAACTCTTTTATAAGTTTTAAAAGAAACTTCATTTTCTGAGTTAGTTCTTGACTCTAGATTCTAGATACCTGCTGAAAAGCAAATGCCATTCCAGAGGCTCTTGGATGATAACAGAAGGCAGAATCAGTATAAATAAGAAACAAATCCTGGGAGTGTTTTAGTTGTTGGACAATGAATTCTTGAGAATGGACTTCGGTTACTTAAAATAGAAAAAGGAATTTCTGCATTAAAAATACCTTCAGCCATGATGAACTCCATATAGTAGAATTTCAAACAAACTTATCTACCACTCATTCTCAAGACATATGAAATTATTCTGTTGCTTATGCAAAATCATAGAAGAGGCAGAAGGACAAGGAAATCTGTCCCAGGAAAGCCCCATAGGGTGCTGCTCAGTAACATGAGGACAAGAAGGGGCAAGATTTGTAGGCAGCACTACATCAGACATGCACAACGCGGGGTCCTGGATATGAGATTAGAGCATGCCCAGCCACTACGCCCAGGACTCTATTTCCTGTTGCCTTTGGCTCAGTCTGCTTTGAGGAGGGACAGAGACAGCTGTGTGGCCTTTCTCAGGACCAGAGGGTTAGCACAGGCAGATCAAGTTGAAAGCACTTAAGTGTGTTCATGCCAGTGAAGAAGCATCGGCCTTGAAAACAGGATCCACTTATGGTTTACCTTTTTCTTTGTCTCAGGGCATAAAATTAGCAAAATTTCTCCTGCAGCCAATCACGGCTTTCTGTGGGCTTCATACAGAAGTGCAAGCTGTCTCTCCATGATGTACCCAGCTCATTCTAACCTGAGTGGCACAGGCCAGAATGCACCGGCCATCTGTCCTGCCTGCTTTGAATTCCCATCACTGTACAGCCTGATCTTAGCAGAGGCAGACCTGCTCAAGGAAACAGAGCTGGAGGTTAGCTCTGACCCTTCACCTGCCATGTGATATTAGACGAGTTAGTCTGAGCCTCAGATTCATCAGAAAAATAGGAGTGAATACTATTAATATCTGCCCGCAGTTAGCAACAAATGAGGGAAGTTGTGTGCATGAATGTGCACTGAGAAGTGACAAGTGACACAGGCAGGACATAGTGATGGTGACGTGTCTCTTTAAACCCTGAATGCAGCGTCTCTCCTCCTCTGGAGACCCAGAGAATGTAAGTGCATAAGGAAGCGACAGCATCTACGTTCCCAAGGGAGAGGCTGTGCATGAAGACATGATAAATAATCCCACTGGCTCAGGATAAACACTGGTGTCCCGAAAGCACCGCTTCCAGCCCCTTGGTGTTTCGGGCCCTCCCTTTCTGTGTTCCACCTCCCTGCTCTTTCTATTTCTGTGGCACCTGTCACCATGGTTTCTAGGTGCTCAAATGAACACATTAAGTTGAAAAGAGCCGTATGTGGGAAGACACACTCCTTATTTCCCAAAGCTGAGCTTGGAAGAGGAGTGGCCCGGTAGAACTGAGTCCCCAAGTGGTGGAATCTTAAGATTCGTTGCGAGAGAAGAGAAGCAAATAGCAAATAGCTATCAAATGCCCACCGGGTGTAATACTTTATTAGCTGCCTGGAGATTGAGAGTAATGATTCTGTGTTCCTTGCCCTTGAGGACTTATAGCCTCTAAGGCAATGGCAGACTCTCCAAATATACTGCTAGTGTAAGGACACTGGGTTATACCAGGGCTTGTCCTTGCCAAGGGTAGATGGATATAATACAGATGAGAGCTCACCTGCAGAAAAACAGTTCAGTCCAGAAGTGAACTCTGTCTCATTTCATTCTGTGCCAGGCACATGCGAGCTAACAGGTGAAAGCCATCATTATGGAGATGTGTGAAGCAGGAAGAAGGGGGGATGAGTAAAGACCTGCAGGATGGAGCTGGCAGAGCTTGCTCCAAACCAAGAGATGGTTCTTGCATCTCATTTAGGAGAGCTGACTTCTCTTGAGCCATATTTGTAAAAGTGTCAGTCATCCAGAGAGAAGTCAGATCCTTGGTTCTAGCTCCTCTTCTGCTGCTATGTCATTAGATAATCAAAAGTAATTACTTAATCTTGTCTACTAAATGTGGGGTTACAGACCTTCAGAGTTGGATAAAACCCTAAAATCTTGCCCATATTTTAAGAACCATAAGTCAGAATATATTTGACCAAACATCTTTATTCTGTTTCCAAAATCAAGAGGCTTTCAAAGGGTTATGGAGTTTCCAGGACATGTGATGGCTTATAGTCACCATCACAGGGAGAATACTGAAAACAGGACTGTTCCAAAAACCTGAGACAAGGGATGGGAGGATTAGATGACTTTCCAGAAGGATGTTCCTTCCCAGAGCGACACCACGTGGTCAGAAGCATCTCCTTGAATATCTCCATGGGGGCTAGTTTTACTATTGAAACAAACAAAAATTCTGTTTCCTAGTAATTTAATTCTGGGTCCCAATTTTGCCCTCAAATCCTACACAGGAAAAAAAAAAAAACTTCTCTTCCAAGAACATTCTAAATATTTAAAAGAGAGACTGGTATTTGCATATCTTCTTTATCCTAAACCTGAACATCCTTAGTTACAGCAACTGTTTCTTGGTTCCCAGGCCTGTCATCCAGGATGACCTTTTAGCTAGCTGTATACTAATGGACCACACATCTTTTTAGAGAGATGCTTTGACCAGAGTTGTGCCACACATTAGCCACAAGGGGGCGGTCAAGGCCCCCTTAGTCTGGAAAGAAAGCCTCTGGAACCTGGTTGAGGGTACCAAGTTGGGCATTCTGCTGACCTCTGCCACTCTCCTCTTTAGGATCTCCATCCCACAGAAGCACATGCCTCTAGTCAAAAGGACCAGGACTTGCCCCCTGCGTGGGGATGGAACCTGCCCTGGCCAGCAGGACCAAGGTGAAGCCAGGTAGAGGACACAGGGAGAGATGACCTAGAGCTCTACTCTAGACCAAGAGCAATGCTGCGGTCCCTCTGCCAGGCCTACTCATCAACCAAGTAAAAAGTTCAGATAAAGGGGCCCAAAGAGGTTTTTCACTTGGTTTGAGGGAAAAAGAGTGCTTGAAGCTCACCCAGTCCCAAGGGCTCTCCATCTCCTTCCAACAGAGTAACGGCTGACAACCAAGAAAGAATAAGTACGCTACAGTGAGACCATTACATCCCTTGGCCCAGATGCTGTGCTGCTATTAATGCAAACAAACCTGGCATTTACCTTTTAACCAGCTTCTCTGTTGGCTCATATCAAAACCACTGGTTACAGGGAAACATGTTTTCCTAAATAAAAACTAAACCTAGGTCTTGCAAGGTTTAGCATCAGAAGAAGGCAATGAGGAAAGGCTGGTGATCTAAGGACCCCTGACTCCATCACTAAGCTCCAGGTGCTCTCGCTTCAGGTACCAGGTCAACCCTGCACTGGTACCTGGGGTACAGCCTTCTGTCCCAGCTCTAGGCTAAGAGTAGAGCCACGCCTTCCCCTCATCTGGTGGTTTTCTCTCGACTCTGCCAAGAACAAGTGGCACTGCCAGTATGGAAGGTGCCTCCAACATGGCTAATTTGTCCCCCGAGTTCACAGCTTCTAACCCAATTCACTCAGCATCTGAGAGACCTATACGCTTGCCCAAAGGGTCTGAAACAAGTCTTCACGAATCTCCCTTGGGTCTCTCATTTCTACACCATCCTCCAGCCCTGCCCACAAGGCCCCTCACTGGCAATCTTGACATCCTCCCTCTATGTGCAAAGTGAGATCACTGGCTCTGCAGCCCACCGGAATATTCTCTGCTCAGACAGCAGGATCAGATTTGAGGGCTATTCCTCCTCTTTAATGGAGTGACATAATAAATGACCTCACCCTTCAGTTAGGAACCTGCCTTTTCATGGAGAGCGGTGCCCAAAAGCACAATAACACAGTGTCTACGAGGTAAAGTAGATGGCCAGTACAGTCTTGGGCCGGGAAAGGCGCCGTAGACTTGGGCAGTCACTGAAGTATCTCTAGCAGGTCTGGGTGAGGGGCCACCTTTGGGGGTGCCCCTCACCTCTGTGGCAGCCGGGACCTGCTTCACATAGTAGGAGGTGTGGAACAGCACATGGCCTGTGACCTGTGAGCTGAAGACGGCCCAGGAAGGAGCTTCCTTCAGGATGCGCCTAGCCCCACGGCAGTGCTGACCGTAGGAACAGGAGCATGTGTCATAGCGGGGTGCCTTCGGGTTCAGGAAGCCAGTGGAGTCCTGGAAATTCACCTTCTACAGGCAGGCTAACGGGAGAGGGAGAATTGGTACCCAGGCCCTGGCTCTGATGGGGGCTGCACCTTCTGGAGCACTGCCCTCTGCCAGGGCCCCAAAGCACTGTTCTGCCTCTCCAGTTGTGTCATTTCCCTCCAGCGCCAGGCGGAAGGGCCGATCTGCCAGTCAAGGGGTCTCAGAACCCCTGCAGGAGGTCCTCAAGACCGCTGCCAGATGCTGACTCCTTAGGTCAGGGCTCTGAGGGGTTATCATACTTGCTCTTCACAAGACTAAGATGACTGTGGTGAGGGGAGACAATTATATGTCATAATTCCAGCTTAAATATCTCTTTCTGGAAAGAGGTGAGGTGATAAAGAAATATGCATGTGCCTACATGGATAAATACATGAATTTTAAGTACTAGGAAATGTTTAAGAGCTCATTTCAAGAGTCCTTAGGCAAAACCACCCCCTTTTAAATGAATTCCCTTTTCGAAGGTGGAGCAAATTCTTAAGGGAAGCTTGCCTCGAGCTGGGAAGGCGGCCTGGAAGGAGCAGAGCGCTCCCTCAGTGTCCGTGGCCGGAGACCAGATCGCCCTCCCGAGGCCCACTCGGTTCAGACGAGAGTTAAAGAGTGGCCCATGCGCGTGGGTTTAGGGGTCTTGGAGCTCTTCGCTTCGTCCCCGGCCCGTGGAGGCACAGCTGTGGGGCTTCTGGCCACCAGATGGCGCCCCTAGGCAGCCAGCGCCGCTCCAGGTGCACGTCCCGGGACGGGGCGGGGATCCGGGGTAACCGGCCTTCCGAGCCAACCTTCCCCCAGCCCCTGAATGCAACCGGGTCTCGGTCCCACCACCCCCGCGCCTGGGGCCAAGGAGGACAGAACGCTTCAGCAGAGCTGCTGAACAGTCTTTTAAAAAAATTTCCAAGCACCCACTCCTCCCAAATCAATTTAAAAATAAAAAGAAACTGATAAGGGAAGCTGGCTACAACGTACAGCACAGCCTGAACACAGGCAACAGCAGAGGTGCTGTTTAAGAAAGAGGGGACACGTGTATGCCTGTGGCCAGTTCATATTGATGTATGGCAAAAGCCACTACAATATTGTAATTATTCTCCAGTTAAAATAAATAAATTTAAACAGAGAAAAAGGGGCTGTGGGTGATGGAGTTAGCGTTCAACTCTAGTTAACAACCTTGTGTACGGTATTTAACCTGCATATCACCTACTAGTTTACACTGAGCTTACCTCATAGGATTGTTGACAAGAATTAAATGAATTGATACATTGCCTAGACAGATGTATTTAGTATATATATATAGATTAAATTACATGATATTAAATACATATGAATATCTATACATAAAACATTATTATATTAATATATGTACATAATATAAAGTTATATGCCAAGCACACAATAAGCACCAATAATGTTCAGTTCGGTTCAGTCGCTCATTCGTGTCTGACTCTTTGCGACTCCATGAATTAATCGCAGCACGCCAGGCCTCCCTGTCCATCACCAACTCCCGGAGTTCACTCAGACTCACGTCCATCGAGTCGGTGATGCCATCCAGCCATCTCATCCTTTTTCGTCCCCTTCTCCTCCTGCCCCTAATACCTTCCAGCATCAGAGTCTTTTCCAATGAGTCAACTCTTCGCGTGAGGTGGCCAAAGTACTGGAGTTTCAGCTTTAGCATCAGTCCTTCCAATGAACACCCAAGACTGATCTCCTTTGGAATGGACTGTTTGGATCTTCTTGCAGTCCAAGGGACTCTCAAGAGTCTTCTCCAACACCACAGTTCAAAAGCATCAATTCTTCAGTGCTCAGCTTTCTTCACAGTCCAACTCTCGCATCCATACATGACCACAGGAAAAACCATAGCCTTGACCAGATGGACCTTTGTTGAGAAAGTAATGTCTCTGCTTTTCAACATGCTGTCTAGGTTGGTCATAACTTTGCTTCCAAGGAGTAAGTGTCTTTTAATTTCATGGCTGCAATCACCATCTGCAGTGATTTTGGAGCCCCCAAAGATAAAGTCTGACACTGTTTCCACTGTTTCCTCATCTATTTCCCATGAAGTGGTGGGACCAGATGCCATGATCTTTGTTTTCTGAATGTTGAGCTTTAAGCCAACTTTTTTACTCTCCTCTTTCACTTTCATCAATGTTAATTATATTTTATATTTTAGTATGCAACTTCTATGAATTATTTGTTTTAAAAAAAGCTCTTTCATTCAAACAAGTCATACCTTTGGGGTTTTTTGTTAACTTTTATATGAAAATCTTCAAACATTTACAACAGTAGAGAAAATAGTATAATGAACCCCCAAGGACCTATCACCTACTTTCAGCAATTATCAACACATGGCTAGTTCTGTTTCATCTGTACCCCACATCCTCTACCCCCAGTCAGTTGCAAATCCCAAATCTCATCTCATATCATTTCATCTGTAAATACCTGACTATTACATAGTAGTTTTTAAAGTTCAGCGTTACTTAATATTGTCTCTGTGCAATCTGTTATAGTCATCAGTCCCGAGATTTCCCACAACACAAGAATCTTTTCCACATCAGCATCTGACATAGAAGCTGGAACTGAATGTTGATGCAGTAGCAGTTTCTTTGCTGGAAAAATACTCCCATTTCTCAAGAGACATTTTCAACTCCAAAGGCAGCTCTGGGATCCATGGTGACCCACCCCAGGCTGAATTCTCACCATCGGGGAAAGAGATGTCTCCTAAATAGTTAGATTCCTGCACACAGAGCAGGATATGATCCATTTTAAGAAGGAAACCACTCTTCCAGACACTTGAAGATTTTAGGATATACACCCAGTATTTCCGGGTGGAACAGGGTCGCACCACTGGAGCCACCGTCTCCTACCGTGTTCTTTTTACAATGCCAGTGTCACTTTCCCACTGAAATTGTGGCCAAATTTTCCCCTCAAGGCATCTTGGAACTGTGTCAGCATTTTAAACTATTGACTTAAGACATAAACATACACACACATCCTGCCTAATATTCCTTACATTAAGACCCCTTTGAGACAAGATGGGAACTAAACAAACAATAGGGCTCTCATTCAATTGTCTGAAATTCGCACTACTGCTGGCCATGTCACTACATACTGCCTGACCGGCGATGCTGACATGATGGGAGGCAGGATCAGGCAGCACTTAGGGATGTTTTTGAGCTTCTTTGGAAAGGGTTAGCTTATTTTCTGTGCAATAATACCAGTAGCCAGCATCAAGATGTCTGAGACCTTCTGATATTTATATTACAAGACACTTTCAAAAAGACTATATTTAGTCCTCACAGCCCTGTGAAGTTGGTATTATGCCCATTTTGCAGAGGAGGACACTGAACAAAAAATGCAAGGGAGTCCACACACACACACACACACACACACACACACACACACTTTAATTTGTGGCTTGAATAAGCTAAGTGGATTCCCTCCCTGAATCAACAGTGCTCTACAAACCTTAGTGTTGTTTTTCTTATATTTATAAAGTAGGCATCTGTCTTCCTCTCATTCTCAAAACAGAAAAAAAAACATGACCACGTTAAATCTAGCAGAGAGACTGCTTAGACCAAGGGACATAATTCCCAGTCCCTCCAGTCTCTTTCAGCAAGCTGCATGAGTTATCACAACTACACTTTCGACACTTGCAACATCTTTTCTGATCATCATTCCCTGGTGTCTGGATTAGGATGCTGAGAGTGTGATAATGATACATCTCCAATTCCTATGGCCTCTGTACCTTGGGGATGAGATTCCTTTGGGATCAAGAGAGCTGAGCAATGGTTCACTCTTTTTGAGACCATCCTTCTATCAGGCTACCAAGAGGAAAAGCAGAGACACGAAGGGCCAGAAAAGATGTCTTTTAGGGACCAGGACCCTCACACACTTCCAGGAGAGGGACATGGAGGTGACCTTTATGTCCCTGGCTGTTGGCCAATGTACTGAAGCCTAGATTAAGAACTCCTCAAGATCCTTTTCTTCTTTTAAAATCCAAACTTGACAAGCTTGATCATTCTGATAGATGTAATCATTCCCTTCTTCCCATCACCATGGTGATCTGGGTACATTTCCTATGACTTTGCATTAGATTTGTTGATATACTTTCAGCTTCCCCACTAGATAACGAAGATCAGCTATTTATTTTTAATTCCTCAGTGCCCAGCCTCATAGAAAATAGGTCCCCAAATAAATGTTGGTTGATTTGATTATTCTAATCATGGAGGCAACTTGCTGTTGACTTGACTTTGCTCTCTTGTACACCGCCTGCAATATGGTACACGTTGGAATTTTTTGTGCATCATTCACAACTCACCATGAATTTTGTTTGCTTTGAAATACAAATGCTCCAGATACAAAAGTTAAGTGTGAGTCGCTCAGTTATGTCCCACTCTTTGTAACCCCATGGACTGTGGCCCGCTGTGCTCCACTCTCCATGGAATTCTCCAGGCAAGAATACTGGAATGGATATCCATTCCCTTCTCCAGGGGATCTTTCTGACCCAGAAATCAAACTAGTCTCCTGCATTGCAGGCAGTTTCTTTACCATATGAACCACCAGGGAAGACCCTCCATATCTAAAACCTCCTTGCTAGGCGAGAGATGCACTAGCTTGAAGGTCTGCTGGGGTACCATTAACTGTAAAATTCAGCAGCCACTAGAAGTAGAGCTGGTGAGGAAAGAGTGGTTGCAAAATGTAGCTCTGGACATCTATCATCTATTTTCTCCTCCTTGGGGTCAGCTGCCCTTGGGCTAAAGTGAAATGGCCCATCTTGATCACTCACCTACAGTAAGATGTGGAAGAAGCCAGGACTGACCTTTGGAGCTCAGCACTGTCCTTCCCATTTGAAGAAGCCTTTCTCTGTGTGATTGACAGCAAAGCCCTGGCAGTACAACACACAAGTGAAAGGGGTTAGTGTCCATGGGCTTCAGGCTTAGAAGCGAGCATCCCTCTGAGGACAACTGCACTCTGAGGGGACCCGTTTTTCTTGCTGTCTCCATCGGCCCAAGGTGCGGCTGCCTTTCACAAAGCGCCCCTCTGTATAGCACTTCTAGGGATAGCACCCTATCCTACGAAGGCTTGCTGCATCGGACAACATCACCCCCATCATTCATTCTCTCCCATGTCCAGCTGGGACAATGGCATTTCTTTTGATTAAGACAGTGTTAAAAGGGGCTGAGGATAGGGTTGGGGGTCTTGTGTTTGGTGATTCTGGGGAGGGTTCAAGGAAGTGGGGCTCTGCTCTGGGTTGGATGTTGTCAGGAAGCAGGGATGATTCTAGGATTGGTACCTTATTACTATTTTTTAAATTTATTAGTTTAATTGGAGGATATTGGATAATATTGTGGGTTTTGCCATACATCGACATGAATCATCCATGGTGCACGTGTGTCTCCCCACCCTGAACCTTCCTCCCAATTCCTTCCCCACTCCATCCCTCTAGGTCATCCCAAAGCACTTGGCATCTTCTTCTTTATCTAAAAGGCAGAAGGAGCAAAGCAAGCCCACAGCTGTAATTGGTAGGAAGCCAAAGTCACTCACATTACCCAGGATAGAGTTTGGTGGCCATTTTTGTGTTCTAGACAATTTCTTGATTTTATGGCCAGACATGATTTCAGAGGAGTCTTGTTTTTGTCTCCATCCATCAGGGTCACAAAGCGGTCTTGTCTGACATGGACCCTTCAGTGAGATGGTGTTTAAGGAGAATGTGCCCCACACTGACCAACAGCACTGGCCCCCCTGCTCTTCCCTTTCTTACTCTCCTTCCACTCTGTCTACGTTGCTGGCATTACTGTACACAATTTGATGTCCCCTGTCTCCGTCCCTCCTTCGAGCCCCATCTGGACCCTAGATCTTGCCCTTTACCGAGTTTCTGCTTCGCCCTCACAACTGAGCCCTCACTGTGTGTGGACATGCCCACGGAGGCTGAACCCACGTCGAGGGCCCAGGCATTTCTGAAGAGTGGGACCAGACTGGGAGGGCTGATTGCTCGAGGAGCCCAAGTGGGTCATCCACCGGTGACCACCTAGCAAAGGGTGGTGGGGAAGCGAGAGGAAAGGCATTTTCTCCTTCCCTAAGATACTTCGGGAATCCCAAAGGGAAAGAGCTCTGGCAGAGCGCTGAGCACCGCCAGCACCCCCTCGCGGCAGGCAGCTGCCTTGAACGTAAAAGTGTAGTTGCTCAGTGGTGTCTGACTCTTACTGACCCCATGGTCTCTGTCCGTGGAATCCTCCAGGCGAGAATACTGGAGTGGGTTGCCATGCCCTTCTCCAGGGATCTTCCTGACCCAGGAACTGAACCCAGACCTCCTGCTTTGCGGATAGATTCTTTGCCACCTGAGCCACCTGGCGTGTTAAATTCTTTCGTTGTTGCTTGGTCGCTCAGTTAATGTTGGGGTTTTGGGGGAACCCATGAACTGTAGCTTGCCAGTCTCCTCTGTCCATGGGATTTCCTAGGCAAGAATATTAGAGTGGTTGCCATTTCCTTCTCCAGGGTCGTGTTAAATTCTCTCCCGTGCTAAACAAGAGAGTCTGACTCTGAAACCACCAGGTGGGTTTTAGTACAGAGCTGGGGATAGTGCAGAGTAAAAGATGGAACCATATGAACCAACATACACCCACACACTGGTGAGGCCTGAGGAAACAAAGGTGATGCTTTTTGTTTGTTTGTTTTACAAGAACACTTGTAAAAAGTTAATACACACTTATTGTAACAATTTAAATATATCAGATTACAGAAAGATTAGGAAAAAAACATAAGGTGGCTCAGTAGTAAAGAGCCTATCTGCTAATGCAAGAGACATGGATTCGATCCCTGGGTCAGGAAGATCCCTTAGAGAAAGAAATAGCAGCCCACTACAGTATACTTGCCTGGGAAATCCCACGGACAGAAGGAGCCAGCAGACTTCAGTCCATGGGGCGGCAAAAGACTCAGATATGACTTAGAGACTAAACAACTCTCTCTTCCTCTTTTGTCCAACCTCACCCTCTTAAAGTAACTGGTGGTGTTAGGCCTCTCGGCCTCCTTGCAGGGGTCCGTCACCCAAAGATTCTCCAAGACTTGGAATCGATGCAAACAGCAAGAGGATTTATTAGGCCGGCGCGCCGGGGTTCGATCACCACCAGGGAAGAACGAACCCCGAACATTCGTTACAAAGCAGTTTTTAAGCACAAAAACCACAAACAGGTACAGCTAGGGTGGAATGATCTGATTGGTGCTCAAGTCTCGGCATTTTTAGGGATAGGTTCGTTTGTTATCAGGTCGACACATCTGTCTGAGCTGCAATTTTACTGCTAACTTGATTTTCTGGAAACTAATTTCCTGGGATGGTTTTCTTTTTCTCTTTTTTTTCTTTGGGGGTAAACATCCCCCAGAAAGCCTTCCGGAGGCTGCATTCCTGAGATATGAGCCCCTTACACATTCTTGAGATAAAGGTCTGTCTTAAGATTAACAAGGAGCCTGTTTTCTTAAGGCTCTAGTGAAACTTTAACCTTTATTTTTATCCACTCTTCCTCTCAGTGGTAGGATGCTGGTGTGTATCCCCCATGCTTCTTTTACACTTATACAAACAGAGAATTATCTATTTGGAGTCTCAGTTTTGCTTTATAAAAACATGATCATCCCCTTCATATTGTTCAACACTTGCTTATTTTCACTTGACAGTATGTCTTCTGCACCTTTCCAAGTCAATACACATAAACGTGATTCATTCTGTTTGATAATTAGATAGTTTTCCACAGAATGGTTGTACCATGATTTACTAAATCAGCTCATCATCAGTTTTGGCTCATGGTTATATCTGATCAGCTTTGTTTGCTGATTGTTTCATCTGGGATAGTCTTATTTTAGCTGTAGTCTCCCAAATAACCCAGAACTCATCTTAAATACAAATTTCCTTCCTAGAACCTAACACATCACTGTCTATACTCATCTCACATTTGACATGATATGAATATTATTTTTAATTTTGGAAATGCTCATAATGTCTTCTCACTTGCTAAAAGAAAGACAGTTCTTAGGATGAGAGGTTCATATTTGGCACATTTACTTAGCAGGAGGAAATAATTTTTAATTTCCTAATCCCATATGGTCCAATTTTTCTCCATATGTCCATCTCCCTCCCAACATGTGCATCATATTTCCCAGTGGAAATATCCTCGTATCACTATAGAAATCCTCTAAATTCTACTTGCATACCATAAAATTATTCAAGTTTTAGAATAAGGCTCCCTAATCCTACACCTCATATTAAAGATAAACAAAATGGGAACTCCCTGGTCATCCAGCGATTAGGATTCCAAGCTTTCACTGCTGAGGGCCCAGGTTCAATCCCTAGTCAAGGAACTAAGATCGCGACAAGCTCTGCAGTGGCGACCAAAAATAAAAATAAATAAAAATGAACAAAGTAAGGCTTGGAGGAGATTAATAATTTGGCCAAAATCACAGGCTTAGCAAAGTAGCTGGGGTTAGGAGTAGCCACTAGGGGTTCTCTCCATTACAGGAGATAAACCCTCAAGGCCATTGGGTGCTACACAGCACTAGGCAATGGCATTTTAAAGTTGTTGTTATTCAGTCGCTAAGTCAAGTCCGACTCTTTGCAACCCCATGGACTGCAGCATGCCAGACATTTTAATATGAAAAGGATTAAAATGTAGATCATTAGTTTTTCTCAAAGACTTTTACACAAGTAAATGATTAGCCACCCATTCCTCTGAAAAAGAACCCTTCGCCCCAGACCAGAGTCTCTAACTTCTCCTTCCTCTAGAGGTGTGCACCTCGCTTCAGCTTGTGGCTTTTCCCATATCCATAGCTGCAGCTGCTGCTAAGTCGCTTCAGTCGTGTCTAACTCTGTGCGACCCCAAAGATGGCAGCCCACCAGCCTCCTCCATCCCTGGGATTCTCCAGGCAAGAATACTGCAGTGGGGTGCCATTTCCTTCTTCAACATCCAGCAGTTAATACTTTTTAAATATTTTACTTATTTATTTGGCTGCATTGAGTCTCAGTTGTGGCACAGGGTATCTTGGCTGCCCTGTGGCATGTGGGATCTTATGTGCCTAACCAGGGATCAGACTCACATCCCTTGCATGGCAAAGTGGATTCTTAACACTAGTTTGCCAGGGTGGTCCTCCAGTAGCTAATGGAATGATGAATATTGCTCTGTTCTTGCATTTGCGCTTGAACTGAAATTGAGGTTGCTAGAGATCTCTTCAAGAAAATCAGAGATACCAAGGAAATGTTTCATGCAAAGATGGGCTCGATAAAGGACAGAAATGGTATGGACCTAACAGAAGCAGAAGATATTAAGAAGAGGTGGCAAGAATACACAGAAGAACTGTACAAAAAAGATCTTCAAGACCAAGATAATCACCATGGTGTGATCACTCACCTAGAGCCAGACATCCTGGAATGTGAAGTCAAGTGGGCCTTAGAAAGCATTACTATGAACAAAGCTAGTGGAGGTGATGGAATTCCAGTTAAGCTATTTCAATTCCTGAAAGATGATGCTGTGACAGTGCTACAATCAATATGCCAGCAAATTTGGAAAACTCAGCAATGGCCACAGGACTGGAAAAGGTCAGTTTTCATTCCAATCCCAAAGAAAGGCAATGCCAAAGAATGCTCAAACTACCACACAATTGCACTCACCCCACACGCTAGCAAAATAATGCTTAAAATTCTCCAAGCCAGGCTTCAACAGTACATGAACCATGAACTTCCAGATGTTCAAGCTGGATTTAGAAAAGGCAGAGGAACCAGAGATCAAATTGCCAACATCTGCTGGATCATTGAAAAGCAAGAGTCCAGAAAAAATCTATTTCTGCTTTATTGACTATGCCAAAGCCTTTGACTGTGTGGATCACAATAAACTGTGGAAATTCTGAAACAGATGGGAATACCATCTGCATCCATTGAGAGAGAACGCCAACCACTTTAAGCTCAGAGAAGGCACTATAAGGACCCCAGCAGAAAGGAAGTAGGAAAAAGAATAGGGTCACAGCACCTTGAGTTACGGTTCCAAACACAATAAACTACATTTCTGGCTGTAAGTGTTGCCAGAAAAAAATCAGACCTGTGCAAAATCCAGTTAATGTATTTTAAACACCTGACCTGCCTCTTGAGAAACCTATATGCAGGTCAGGAAGCAACAGTTAGAACTGAACATGGAACAACAGATTGGTTCCAAATAGGAAAAGGAGTACATCAAGGCTGTATACTGTCACCCTGCTTATTTAACTTCTATGCAGAGTACATCATGAGAAACGCTGGGCTGGAAGAAGCACAAGCTGGAATCAAGATTACTGGAAGAAATATCAATAACCTCAGATATGGAGATGACACCACCCTTATGGCAGAAAGTGAAGAGTAACTAAAAGCCTCTTGATGAAAGTGAAAGAGGAGTGTGAAAAAGTTGGCTTAAAGCTCAACATTCAGAAAATGAAGATCATGGCATCCGGTCCCATCACTTCATGGCAAATAGATGGGGAAACAGTGGAAACAGTGTTAGACTTTTATCTTTTGGGGCTCCAAAATCACTGCAGATTGTGATTGCAGCCATGAAATTAAAAGACATTTACTCCTTGGAAGAAAAGTTATGACCAACCTAGACAGCATGTTCAAAAGCAGAGACATTACTTGCTGACTAAGGTCCATCTAGTCAAGGCTATGGTTTTTCCAGTGGTCATGTATGAATGCGAGAGTTGAACTATGAAGAAAGCTGAGTGCTGAAGAATTGATGCTTCTGAACTGTGGTGTTGGAGAAGACTCTTGAGAGTCCCTTGGACTGCAAGAAGATCCAACCAGTCCATTCTGAAGGAGATCAGTCCTGGGTGTTCATTGGAAGGACTGATGCTAAAGCTGAAAACTCCAGTACTTTGGCCACCTCATGCGAAGAGTTGACTCATTGGAAAAGACTCATGCTGGGAGGGATTGGGGGCAGGAGGAGAAGGGGACGACCGAGGATGAGATGGCTGGATGGCATCAGGGACTCGATGGACGTGAGTCTGAGTGAACTCTGAGAGATGGTGATGGACAGGGAGACCTGGCGTGCTGCAATTCATGGGGTCGCAAAGAGTTGGACATGATTGAGCAACTGAACTGAACTGAACCGTCTGGTTATGAAAAGGTGAAATACAACAGGTGTGGCCAGAAAGGAAAGCCTGGTCAGGAGTGGATGCAGATTTGTCCAGCCTAAAGCTTAAAAAATGGTTGAGATCTTTAATGGAAAACAATACAAAATGTCTTATATTTACTATTTATACAAAAACATATCACTAGGTCCCCTTCTAGTGCCTTAGAAAGTACCAGACCCTGGCAAGGGATGGGTACAGAAGCTTAATTTCCTAAAACTTAAGGATAAAATTGCCCCAGGGTCTTATATGAAATGAAGCAGGACACACCAAGGGCACCCTTGCGAATTCCTCACAAGTATTTGCACAGAGCTGTCCTCTAGGAGGAAGAGCTCACAGCAGTCCGAAGCCCTAGAGTTTTCAAGACAGTTCCTATTTCAAATATTTTATCAGGCCATGTGTCAAATGATGCATCTTGACTTTTCAAAAATATAGGTGATAATGTTACAGAATGGAAATACAAAAGACAAACAAAGCAAAAAAAAACAAAAACAAACCCCCACCCCCAATAGGTACAAATAGGGACAGACTACCAATTGTTTCCTCTGGATGTTTTGTTTCCTGTCTCAAGAACAGAAAGAATAAACCCAGAAAGGACAATGACCACACACAGCCTCTTGAGCAAACACAAGTTTCCACCTGCTAAGAAAACAGCAGGAATCTTTTAGGAAATCATCTTCCCTTACTGGCTAACCATCATTATGTTGCCACAAATATCTCACCTTCTTAGACTTTTGTTGGATAAGAAATAAAACACACCCAGAAAGGACAAGTTGAGTTCAGAAGGCTGGCAAATTTCCCTCTGGTTCCTCTGCTCAGCTTTTTATTCTGCAGCAACCAGAACCAAGACTTCAAAGCACAGCAGTGAAGCAACTGTGCCATGTAGGACTCCCATGGTAGGCTCCCACACCAAAGATGCCAAAAACTGTTCCACAGACTTCTCAGAGGCTGTCAGGGAGCAGATAAAGCTGTTCACCAAGCACTGATGAATCATCTACATGGGTCAGGAGAGAGGAGCCCATTTTGCTTTCCAGGAGATACCCTGTATTTGAGAGAGAGTGATACACATTGCACACTCCCAGGGTCAGCCCAGTACAATCCCTGCCAGTTCAGTAAGAGTAATAATGATCATAAAAATAGTCATAAATATTGTTTACTGAGACTTACTATATGATTTAAATGTCTTATCTCATTTAATTCTCATAGTTCAGTTCAGTTCAGTTCAGTTAGTTCAGTCGCTCAGTCGTGTCTGACTCTTTGCGACCCTATGAATTGCAGCATGACAGGACTCCCTGTCCATCACCAAAACTCGGAGTTCACTCAGACTCACATCCATCGAGTCCCTGATGCCATCCAGCCATCTCATCCTCTGTCGTCCCCCTTCTCCTCCTGCCCCCAATCCCTCCCAGCATCAGAGTCTTTTCCAATGAGTCAACTCTTCGCATGAGGTAATTCTCATAACCTTATCAATATTCTTATTTTACCTCCTTGAGGGGGACCTGGGGTGTGACCTTCGTTGCAACAGAGCTGTGAGGGAAGCAAGCAGCTTTGGTACCTGAGAGGCTTGTGCTTAGTGTTCTTGTCTGGACGCTCCAGCCCAGGAGGTGCTGTGTATACCTGTTACTGACTATTAAAATACTATTTTCACATGTAAAAAAAAAGTAAACAAACGTAGAGATGTTAAGAAACATACCATCTCATATAATTAATACGTGCTAAAGCTGGTGCTCAAACCTGCTCTATTAGACTGTAGAGGTCATTCATTTAACCACTGTGCTTTCTGTCTCTTTTAATAGACAACAGATGCATTGCTGAGCCACTAATTCAAGAAGGAAAAAAAAACAACAGCAGAATTCAGTTAAATATGTCTACAAAGGTTAGCCAATCCTTGTTTACTGTCATCAGAAAAATTGCTTTACGACAAGTGCCATTCCCAGCATCAAAATCACCTGGGCTCTAGTGAAAAAGGCCAATTCTTGTGCCCACCCTAGGGCTACTGAGTCAGAATCTCTGAGAATGGGGCTAGGAAACTTTATTTTACACACCCCACCACCTACCCATACCAGTCAATTTTGCAGCCCAGTAAGATCTGAGGAGTCTCCTGGCTCCCCTGGAAGAACCAATCTGTGTCTATTGTTCTAGCATAACTATCAATAGTGCTCTCTTTTGTTTTCTTAGGGCTTCCCTGGTGGCTCAGAGGTTAAAGCGTCTGCCTGCAACCTGGGAGACCTGGGTTCAATCCCTGAGTCGGGAAGATCCCCTGGAGAAAGAAATGGCAACCCACTCCAGTATTCTTGCCTGGAGAATCCCATGGACAGAGGAGCCTGGTGGGCCACAGTCCACGGGTCGCAAAGAGTCGGACACAACTGAGCGACTTCACTTTCTTTCTTTCTTCTTATTTTCTTAAGTGTTCCAGTTTAGATAATCAATTTGCATATACAGTTGGCCCTCTTCATCCATGGGTTCCACATTCATGGGCTTCCCTAGTGGCTCAGTTGGTAAAGTATCTGCCTGCAACGCGGGAGACCTGGGTTTGATCCCTGGGTTGGGAAGATCCCCTGGAGAAGGCAATGGCTACCCACTCCAGTATTCTGGCCTGGAAAATGCCACGGATTCTATAGTCCATGGGGTCTCAAAGAGTTGGACATGACTGAGCGACTTTCACTTTCCACATTCATGGATTCAACCAACTACAGACTGAAAAATATTAGGTGGAAAAATTCCAAAAGCAAGACTTGAATTTGCTGTGCTGGTAACAATATACATAGCATTTACAGCTACTTACATAGCACTTACATTGTATTAGATATTACAAATAATCTATAGATGATTTAAAATATACAGAAGGATATGCATAGGTTATATGCAAACACTACATCATTTTATATAAGGGACTTGAGCATCCTTGGATTTTGTTATGCATGAGGGCATCCTGCAACCAATCCCTCTGGGATACTGAGAGACAACTATGTATTTCTGTTTATTTTGTACCAAAATCAGACCTTATTATATAACCTGGATTTTTAACGATTACTACTGTTTCATATAAAATTACACCTTTTCTAATACTAATCCATATTCAGATTTCCTCAGTCACCCCTAAAATGTCCTATGCATCTGGTTTAAACAATCCACTGCAGCCTGCCAGGCTCCTCTGTCCATGGGAATTTTCCAGGCAAGAATACTGGAATGGGTTGCCATTCCCTTCTCCAGGGGATCGTCCCAACCCAGGGATTAAAGCTGGGTCTCCTGCATCGCAGGCAGATTCTTTACCATCTGAACCACCAGGGAAGTCCAACACAGTAAGTGCTGACCCAAGCTAATCACAATTCTCATACCTGACCCTCAAGCCACTATCCTATACTTCATTTCTTTGAGCTCAGACAGTTCTTGAAGAGCACTTAGTTTACGATAGGACATACTCTGTTGCCTCTCAGAAAAGAGCTTTCATTAAGCAGAGGCAGAGCTGTTCTAGTTAATGGGGTTTCAACAAACAAAAGCCTTGTACCCTGCTATGGGACGACAGTTCTTTGTGTTCTGAGCTTGACATATGATGTAGGGCTTTAAAAAGTGTTAGTATTTCTAAGGACACCGTGACATATTCAGCAGTAGCTCTCGTCCCACATGCTCTTCTTACACTGTGACTTACCCTCCTGCCGGTGAGAAGTGGGGCCTGTGTACCCTTCTCTTGAACTTGCTTAGGCTTGTGGTGTGGCAGAAGTGACACTGTGCATGGACATACCACCATTTGTTTATTCACTCACTTGTTGAGGGACACTTGGGGCTGTTTCCAATTTGGAGCTACTATATGTGTTGCTTACTATAGCTGTATCATAAAATTTGAAACAAGGTAGTTGTAGTTCTCCAACTTTGTACTTCTTCCAAGTTGTTTTGACTCTTCTGGGTCCTTTGCAGTTCATGAGTGAGAGAATATCATAGGGCATGTTGATAGCCTGGGAAAAGATCAAAGTTTGAAGTACAGTTTCTACTGAATGAGTTTTCCTTTTGCACTACCATAAAGCTGAAAAATTGTTAAGTCAAAACATCATAAGCTGGGGACCATCTGAGGTTGAACTTCTTAAGAAAATAAACTTCCTTTCTTCCTCTGGGGTAAAGGAGAGGTAGTCATCTTGCTGAGCAAGGTGTGGAAGGGCCCTGTCCCTTATAAAGTCTTTCAACAAATCATCCGGTGATGAGCTCCTCTCCCCCTCCAGCTATCTGAGGTACTTGGAGACTCCAACTCCCAAACCTTTCAGAGTTCTGTGCAGTCTGGTATGACTGTTGGCATCTTCCTCTATAGGCTAGGTCAGTTACCATTTATCTGTATGCTTCCCATTTTCTAATGTTTGCTGGAATCTCTGATTCACTGACTTCTGTCCTACGTGGATTTAAGCATGCTTATCCTTTGCACGGAGAAGGAAATGGCAACCCACTCCAGTAATCTTGCCTGGAGTATCCCATGGACAGAGGAGTCTGGTGGGCTACAGTCCACAGGGTCGCAAAGAGTAGGACACATGTGAGCGACTTCACTTTCACAAATATGCAATTCACATTATTTAGAAAAATGATCAAACAGTTCTGAATTACCAACTAAAAACTCCTTAAGTGGCAGCCTGACCCTTCATCCCATCCAAGAAGGCTGGGGGGCTAAGTCTAAAGGAAGGAGTGATGCTGAAAGATGGGGTCTGGGTCACTCAACTAGAAATTTAAAAGGAATATTTGGGGGCTTCCCTGGTGGTCTAGTGGTTAAGAATCCACCTTGCAATGCAGGGGACACCAGTTCGATCCCTGGTCTGGGAAGATCCCACATGCCACAGGGCAACTAAGTCCATATGCCAAAATTACTGAAGCCTGCATGCCCTAGAGTCCGCATGCCGTATCTACTGAACCGGCATGCTGCAACTATTGAAGCCCATGCACCTAGAGCCTGTGCTTTGCAACAAGAGAAGCCATCACAAGAAGCCGGTCCACTGAATGAAACTAGAGAGTAGAGACAGCTCACTGCAACCATGCACAGTAATGAAGACCCAGTTCAGTCAAAATTTTTAAATTAATAATTTTTTAAAAATAAATAAAAAGATACTCGATAGTTTGTGAAAATACATAAGAAAATGTAAATCACTATTTCTGTAATCCTTCTATAATGACAAACAGGTAAAAAAATTGTAACATGTTTGTAAACCAGAATTCCCCTAATATAAAAAGAATGCGAGAACTCTTATAAATCAATAAAAAGATGAACAGCCAATAGAAAAAGAAATAAAGGTGGTTAAAATACCTGAAAATATATTGCAATCAGATTTAAATAATATTAACCTAGCTTTCACCTATCAAATTAATAAAGTTTAACAGATCAACCTTTCTTGGGGTGACAGGTACTCTGTAAAACTGAAATATTAATACTTTTGACCAAGAAATGCCAGCTCAGAGTATCATGAGCAAATAAATGGATGCCTGAAAAGCTATATGAAAACCCAAGTAATTAGATGTTACATTCTATCCCATAGAATACTCTGCAGTAATCAAAATGACAGTGAACCAGAAATGATTTTTCCTTTTGTCTGTGCCTTTTACTTTGACTGAACTTTCTGTAATAAGCATGTCTTACTTTTATAATCAGAAAAGTTAAGAAATCCACTTTTTTTAAGGAGTCCATTTTTAAAAAATCATTTAGAAGCAATTTAAGAGTATGACCTTGGAAACCAGTAGGATCAAATTCTAACACACCTCCTTGTTCAGTCTTCAATAAGTTGCTTGATGTCTCTGTTCCTCAATTTGCCCAACATTGAACCAAATGTAATAATATCCACACTATAAGGTTGTTGTTAGAATTAAATATATAAATATAAGTAAAATGCTTAGAACCTGCCTGGCATGCAGTAAGCATCAGCTATTACTATTTCATTTTGGAAAAATAAAGATTATTTAGTGATTTGTGTTAAGGTTATGTTAAAATGTCTTGGATGTTAAAACAGCTGATTCAAAATGTCAGTAGTCAGTAGCACAATTCAAGAACAAGATTATAAATTTAAATGTCGGTGAAAGAGAAGATGTAATTATTTTCAGATGATATAACATCCTACCTAAAAAAAAATCCAAGAGCCTCAACTGAGAAATGATTAGGACTGAAATTCCCTGGTGGTCCAGTGGTTGGGATCTGGCACTCACACTGCCAAGTACCTGTGTTCAATCCCTGTTGAGGGAACTAAGATCCCACAAGCTGTACAGCAAGGCAAAAAAAAAAAAAAAAAATCAGGATTAATAAGAGAGTTCAGTAGAATGGAAAAATAAAAAATAAATATTTTGAATTCAATAGCATAACACTACAGGATCAATAAGTAGCTAGAAAACAGAAGAAAATAGATTCAATTTATAAAAACAAAAATAATACACTTAGGTATACGTTTCACAAGAAATGTATAAGCTCTACATAAAGAATATCATTAAAATACTCTGAAAGACTAAAAAAGAGACCTGAATATCTTGGACAGAACAATGTAAAAAATAATATAAATATATAATACATTTTATATTATTATTTATATAATAAATGTAAATATAATAATGTTAAAAATGTTTGTTGATTCCTCTCAAATTAATGTAGAAATCTAATACAATTCTAATGAAAATTCCAGCAGGACTTTTTTTTTTTTTGGCCACAACAAGCAGCTTGTGGGATTTTAGTTAGCTGAAAAGGGACTGAACCCGGGCCCTCCTCAATGAAAGCTTGAAGTCCTAACCACTGGACCTCCAGGGAATTCCCCCAACAGGACTTTTTAAAATTTTATTTAAAAAAATTTTTTTTAAATTGAAGGATAATTGCTTTACAGAATGGACTTTTTTTTTTTAAACTTGACAGGTTAATCCTTAAATTAATCTGGAAGAATACTTGAGAATAATACAGAAGAAATAGGACTGAAAGAAAAGTGTGAAAAATATGATGGATGAGGATGGTGTACTCTGCCAGCTATCAAAACAAAAGCACAGCACTGCTTAGGAATAGCTGACCAATGGAAAAAATTAGAGAATACAAAATCAGACACAAGCACTATAGGGATTTCAGATATAGTAAATGTCACCACCTGGATTATTCAGAAAATTGTGTTAAAACAATTAGTTATTCATATAGAAAAAAACTGAAGTAGATCATTATATTACACAGTACACAGCAATAAATTCTCAGACCAAAAAATCTGAATTAAAATGAAAAAGCCATTAAACTATAAATAATATCTGTAGAATCTTGGAATAAATTTTGTCTTTCAAGATTCATAATCTATCAAAAATATATGAGTAGATAGGTTAATATACATATAAACAAAAAAGTAAGATCCTGCTAGGCTATGAGTGGTGAGGAGCAGGGATTACAATGGACTTTATATTTTGTCTAATTATCTTTGAAGTCAGGAAAAAAAACAGCAAAAAAACTATATTATATATCCTGATGAGATATATCAATACACACAGAAGACACTGGAACAGCACAAAGCTAGATGTGTATAAAATGCATCCATGTCCCAAAGTGTTAAAATTTTGTGACTCCTAGGTTCATCACTCTTATGCTTGATGCACTTTTAATTTGCCAATGACTTTCAAAACACAGCTTTCAAAATTGACCCAATATTCCAGAAATAGTCTGGCCAATATAGAAAATAATAAGACGTGATCTAAAAACTAATGCTCCTCTATCTTTATTTTAACTAATTTTATTTGAGGCTTCATTACAGTGTGGCTTCATATTTAGACTATTCTGCTGGAAAATGAATGCAACAGTACTAGTTTCCTACTCCTGTCATAACAAATTACCACAAATGTAATGGCTTAAACACAAATTTATTGTCACAAAGTTCAATAGATCAGATGTCTGCCCTTGGTCTCACATGGGTAAAATCAAAGCATTGGCAAGGTTACACTCCTTTCAGAGTCCAAAAGTCCGTTCTATACCTCTGTGTCTCTTTTGTTGTCTCACATAGAAGGTCATCATTACTGTCTTTCTAAATTCCACATGTATGTATCGGTATACTGTATTGGTGTTTTTCTTTCTGGCTTACTTCACTCTGTATAATCGGCTCCAGTTTCATCCATCTCATTAGAACTGAGTCAAATTTATTCTTTTTAAGGGCTGAGTAATACTCCACTGTGTATATGTATCACAGCTCTCTTATCCATTCATCTGCTGATGGACATCTAGGTTGTTTCCATGTCCTGGCTATTATAAACAGTGCTGCAATGAACATTGGGGTACATGTGTCTCTTTCAATTCTGGTTTCCTCGGTGTGTATGTCCAGCAGGGGGATTGCTGGGTCATAAGGCAGTTCTATTTGCAATTTTTTAAGGAATCCCTCTGAGGGAGAGGGGGAGGGTGGGATGATTTGGGAGAATGGCATTGAAACATGTATACTATCATGTAAGAAACGAAGCGCCAGTCTATGTTCAATACAGGATACAGGATACTTGGGGCTGGTGCACGGGATGATCCAGGGAGATGATATGGGGTGGGAGGTGGGAGGGGGCTTCGGTATTGGGAGATTGTGTACACCTGTGGCTGATTGATGTCAATGTATGGCAAAACAAATACAGTATTGTAACGTAGAATAAAGTATTAAAAAAAAAAAAGGTTACATTCCTTTCTACACGTTCTTGCTCATGCAGGTCGTTGGCAGAATTCAGCCCACTGCAACTCCAGCCCTGAGGTCTCCCTCTTGCTGGCTGTCAGCTGATGGGTGCTCCCAACTTCTAGGGGCCACTCAGTGTTGGCCTGTGGCCTCCTTCCTCCATTAACAATGTCAACAGCAGACAGAGTTTATATGTTCCAAATCTTTCCTTCTCCTGTCCCCTCTCTCACTGCAGACAGGAAAGTGTCTCACTTTCAAACACGTATGTGATTACATTGAGCCCACCTGTATAATCCACCTGGGTAATCTCCCCTTCTAAATGTCAGTAAGTTTACTCATATCTACAAAGTTCCTTTGCCATGAAAATTTTATACTTACAGGTTCTGGGGATTATGACATGGACATCTTGGGACAGGCCCAAGAGATTCTGAGGGCCACCTCAGTTAATTGCATTCATTTCACATGCTATCAAAGTAATGCTCAAAATTCTCCTAGCTAGGCTTCAACAGTACGTGACCTGAGAACTTCCAGCTGTTCAAGCTGGATTTAGAAAAGACAGAGGAACCAGAGATCAAATTGCCAACATCCGCTGGATCACAGAAAAAGCAACAGAATTCCAGAGAAACATCTACTTCAGCTTCACTGACTACGCTAAGCCTTTGACTGTGTGGATCACAACAAACTGTGTAAAATTCTTCAAGATGAGAATACCAGACCACCTTTCCTGCCTCCTACAAAACCTGTATGCAGGTCAAGAAGCAACATTTACAACAGACTGGTTCAAAATTGGGAAAGGGGTACGTTAAGGCTGTATATTGTCACCCTGCTTATTCAACTTGTATGCAGAGTACATCATGCGAAATTCTGGGTTGGATGAAGAACAAGCTGGATGAAGCACAAGCTGGAATCAAGATCACCAGGAGAAATATCAATAACTTCAGATAGGCAGACGACACCATCTTTATGGCAGAAAGTGAAAAGGAACTAAAGAGCCTCTTGATGAAGTGAAAGAGGACAGTGAAAAAGCTGGCTTAAAACTCAACATTCAAATAACTAAGATCATAGCATCCAGTCCCATCACTTCATGGCAAATAGATGGGGAAACAATGGAAACAGAAACAGACTTGATTTTCTTGGGCTCCAAAATCACTGCAGATGGTGACTGCAGCCATGAAATTAAAAGACGCTTGCTCCTTGGAAGAAAAGCTAGGACAAACCTAGGCAGCACAATAAAAAGCAGAGACATTACTTTGCCAACAAAGGTCTGTCTAGTCTGCTCAGTTCAGTTCAGTCACTCAATCGTGTCCGACTCTGAGACCCCATGAACTGCTGCATGCCAGGCTTCCCTGTCCATCATCAACTCCCAGAGCTTGCTCAAACTCATGTCCATTGAGTCGGTGACGCCATCCAACCATCTCAACCTCTGTTGTCCCCTTCTCCTCCTGCCTTCAATCTTTCCCAGTATCAGGGTCTTTTCCAATGAGTCAGTTCTTCGCATGAGGTGGCCAAAGTATTGGAGCTTCAGTTTCAGCATCAATCCTTCCAATGGATATTCAGGACTGATTTTCTTTAGGATGGACTGGTTTGATCTTCTTGCAGTCCAAGGGATCTCAAGAGTCTTCTCCAACACCACAGTTTAAAAAACATCAATGCTTTAGCAGTCAGCTTTTTTTTTTATAGTCCAACTATCACATCCATACATAACTCCTGGAAAAACCACAGCTTTGACTAGATGGACATTTGTTGGCAAAGTAATGTCTCTGCTTTTAATATGCTGCCTAGATTGCTCATAGCTTTTCTTCCAAGAGCAGGTGTCTTTTAATTTCAGGTCTGCAGTTACCATTTGCAGTGGTTTTGAAGCCCAAGAAAAAGTCTGTTACCGTTTCCATTGTTTCCCCATCTATTTGCCATGAAGTGATGGGACCAGATGCCATGATCTTCATTTTTTGAATGTTGTTTTAAAACATCTTTTTCACTCTCCTCTTTCACTTTCATCAAGAGGTTTTTAGTTCCTCTTCACTTTCTGCCATAAGGGTGCTATCATCTGCATATCTGAGGTTACTGATATTTCTCCTGGCAATCTTGACTCCAGCTTGTGCTTTACCCAGTCTGGCATTTTACATGATGTACTCTGCATATAAGTTAAATAAGCAGGGTGACAATATACAGCCTTGACATACTCCTTTCCCAATTTGGAACTAGTCCATTGTTCCATGTCCAGTTCTAACCGTTGCTTCTTGACCTGCATACAGATTTCTCAGGAGGCAGCTCAGGTGGTCTGGTATTCCCATCTCTTGAAGAATTTTCCAGTTTGTTATGATCTATTGTTTTTGCCTATAGTCATGTATGGATGTGAGTGCTGGACCATAAAAGAAGCTGAGCACCAAAGAACTGATGCTTTCCAACTGTGGTGTTGTAGAAGACTCTTGAGAGTCCTTTGGACTGCAAGGTCAAAGCAGTTAATCCTACAGGAAATCAATCTTGAGTATTCACTGAAACCTAATGCTGAAACTGAAGCTCTAATATTTTGGTCACTTGATGTGAAGAGCTGGCTCATTAGAAAAGACCCTGATTGCTGGGAAAGATTGAAGGCAGAAGGGGACAACAGATGAGATTGTTGGATGGCATCACTGACTCTACAGACATGAGTTTGAGCAAGTTTCAGGAGTTGGTGATGGACAGGGAAGCCTGGCATGCTGCAGTCCACGGGGTCACAAAGAGTTGGACACGACTGAGCAACTGAACAATAGCAGTTAAGTATTTGTTCTTTGGAACTCTCATAGGTTGGAATCCTTGTTCAACCACTTAATGACTGAGCAACCTTGGATAAGTTACACTGAATTTCCCCGTCTTTATTATATCTACCTTACCTAAGAACTACATAACATGTACTGAACAGGAGTCCTAGCATACATAAATGCTCAATTAAAAGTTAGCTGTTGTTGTTCAGTCACCCAGTCACTTCCATCTCTTTGCAACTCCATGGACTGCAGCATGCCAGCCTCCCTGTCCCTCACCATCTCCTGAAGTTTGCCTAAGTTCATATCCACTTCACCAGTGATGCCATCCAGCCCTCTCATCCTCTGATGCCCTCTTCTCCCTCTGCTCTCAGTCTTTTCCAGCATCAGGGACTTTTCCAGTGAGTCATCTGTTCACATCAGATGATCAAAAAGCTGGAACTTCAGCATCAGTCCTTCCAACGAGTATTCAGGGTTGATTTCCCTTAAGATTGACTGGTTTGATCTCTTTGCAGGCCAAATGTTAGCCATTTAAACTTAAATGAGGAACTTTTATCTGTTTAAAGGTGAAGTCGCTCAGTCGTGTCCAACTCTTTGGGACCTCGTGGACTGTAACCTACTAGGCTTCTCTGTCCATGGGATTCTCCAGGCAAGAATACTGGAGTGGATTGCCATTTCCTTCTCCAAGGGATCTTCCTGACCCAGGGATTGAACCCGGGTCTCCCACATTGGAGGCACACACTTTAACCTCTGAGCCACCAGGGAAGCACTTCACTTTATTGTTTCCAACCCAGGGCCACAGTCTGGGCTGGAAAGGTTTTCATCTTGATTCTGTGGTCTTTAGTATTATAACTTCCTTTTAGATTTCCGTTATCTTCCCCTTGATAAGTGTGTTTGCTCCTTCCTCCCAGTCACAAAGTTAGGCAAGGTCAAGCTGGGGCTTAGGCACCAGTGGAGACAACTCTCTGTAAAGATACCTGCATGTGGGAGACTGACTCTACTGGATGAGGTACTGAGAGGAAGGGGACAGAAAACACAGATTCTTGTCCTTGTGGAGTTCACAGTCTAATAATCTCTTCACACACACACACACACACACACACAAAAAGGGGCAGGATCACTGCAAAGTAACCCCCCCCACTCTATAATTTAGTTCTAAATGGATAAATGATACATAGAAGAGATGTTAACTGCTCCATTTTATAGATTAATAAACAAGGCCCAGGCCATTAAAAAAATTTTTTTTTGGCCACACTGTGTGACTCATGAGACCTTAGTTTCCCAACCAGGATCGAACCCACCCTCCCTGCAATGGAAGTGCAGAGTCTTATCCCCTGGACCATCAGTAAAATTCCTCAGGCCATTGTTAAAGGACTTACTCAGGCTTCTATAGCTAATGAAGGACAAAGTGAGGCCATGAACCTAAGACGTCTGACTCCAATCCTCCACTCCTACCCCCTCAGCACTTTTCCTTCTAAGGATATGGAAACCAAAATGGAAAAGAGCTTTCTATGAACTGGAGTGGTTACACAACTAGCATACAGCTCTGCTAACCACATCTCAGAATGTGAAATGTCCAAGAAAAAGGACAGCTAAAGGATGGAAGAAATTTGGGGACTTTGGTGAAAGAAGAGCTACTTCATTAGAATAAACTAAAAAAAAGAAAGGGAACTCTTCAACCTAGAAATAGTCTATCTGCAAAAAAAAAAAAAAAAAAAAATTTCTATCAAATCCAGACAGACAGAACTAAGATTGCAAGGCACCGTTTTCTATAATCTAGTTGGCATCTTTCAAAGTCCTATAAAAGTACTTTACAGAGTAGAAATGTATCAACCTCTATACTTCCATGAAGTAGTCAGAAATAGGCAGGCAGTCTTCATACTAGTGAGTTTCTTGAAAACAGTCATTAGGAACTAAATTGCTTTCCCACTGTTTGCCATTTCCCAGCAGAATGAGGGGTCTTGACCAAGATAATATTTGTTATTCAGTCACTGTCATGTCTGACTCTTTGCAACCCCATGGACTGCAGCATGCCAGGTTTCCCTGTCCTTCACCATCTCCCAGAGCTTGCTCAAACTCATGTTAATTGAGTCAGTGATGCCATCTAACCATCTCATCCTCTGTTGTCCCCATCTCCTCCCATCCTCAATCTTTGCTAGCATCAGGGTCTTTTCCAATGAGTTAGCTTTTCACATCAGATATAAATAAAACAAATATAGTATTAAAATCCTTATTATAGCTTCCAAACTCTCTATTCACTAAAAAGGGTCTATATGTACATCCTGGTTGCCTATGAGATCTGCATTTATTATGATAGGTATACAAATATACATAATTGATATATCCAATATTAAAAGTAACCTTCTATCATATACTTCTTTTGAACTAAGTTAAATTTAACTTTGCCTGCTTCTAGAGCTTGGAAGGGCTTTTATCAATGTATAGTGAGCCAAGTCTTTAAAAAACTGTCCAGACAGGTTGAAATAATTTGAATCACCAACTTGCTGGATCTTCTATTACCTGAGCTATAAAACTTTTTATCTGTATAAAATTCATTTGTATTGCTGAAAGATTCTCCCAGGAGCAGCTAAATATGGATTTGAAACAGCAGTGATTGAGTTGTGGTGGCCTTCCCGAGCCATGACAATGCAGAGGCCTTCTCAAATTCAAGTGCCCTACCTTTCCTGAAGATTTATGAGCATCACTGAAAGTACATATGTATTTTTCATTTGCTAAGTAGGTCAGATGATTGTCCTCATTTTACACAAAAGAAATCTTAAGTTCCTTAAAATGAGCTGCTCACGGTCACACAGCTCATTAGGGACACAGTTTTCCTAGTAAAGTCTCTCCCATTTAATGGTGCTGTTTTTCAAAATGGCTATGCTCAATCCTTTTCACCTCTGACAGTGAGATTTTTGTGTGACCACAAAAGTCTAATTTTTCTCAAAGCCACATAGATTCAGGGAAAAGAAAAACAAGTTCTAACTCCTGTGCTTTTTGCAAGTCTCAAAAGTTAGGATCTGGTATGGTATGTCCTCAAACTCTAGAAAGGTTGATCCCTGGAAGTGCAGTTTTTAAGATATCCAAACCTAATACTGAGATGTACTAACACCATTATCCCCTCCCCTGTACACTGCAACCCAACCCATATCCAGGGCCCATCCTCCCAACCTAAACAGGTGATTGGTGACATTTGGGAATCCCATCAAATGGAACCCCTATTGCTTAATAACCACCTCTTCAGCTAGCTTTAGTTGGGTGGAAAAATTATTCACCTAATCCAATTTACCTAATAAGATTTGTCGCATGCGGAAGGGGATGAGGGAAAAGGAAATGGATTAAGGCAGTCAAAACAAAGGAAGTCAAATTTCCAGCTATAAGATAAATAAGCATAGCACAATAAATACAACACTGCTGTACATTATATAGTAGTTGAGTAAAACATAAGAGTTCCCATCACTAGGAAAACATTTTTCCTAATTTTACTTTCTATGATATAATGTATATTCACCAACTTACTGTGGTTATCACTTCATGATATAAGGCAAATCTAACACTATGGTGGTGACAATCGTACTGGAATTTACAAACAGCTCACAGTATACCTTGCACAATATTATATGTCAACTATAATTAAAAACTTTCTTAAAAAAGTATCACCTGAGAATTCATAATGTAAAATGCTGAGTGGCCTAATCCTCTCCTTTATTCACTTAAGACTGCTACAGAAGCAAAATTACTAGGGAATAACCTAATCAACTTAAGAAACCTATCTGGATAACTCAGGCAAGAATAAAACTGTTATTCAGCAACAATTTTACTTTTTTTGAGGCTAGGAATGGGAAGTACCCTGAGAACAGCTGGGTAGAATGCTTACTTGGTTCCCAAGTGTGGCTGTAGGTTGGGCCTCACCTGTTGCCTGGATTTTCTGGACAGGCTCAAGAGGTGGTTGGATACCTTACATGGGGCTATGAGTTAGCTTCCCTGCCCTTGCAGAGCAGCAGGACAGCAGGCAGGACCCACAGGTTGTTTGGGAAGCTAAATCAGGCAAGTGCACACTGAGATCCCTGAAGGCACCAGTTTTGCTCTGCAGATGGGAAAACCGTGGGCTATGCTCTCGGTTCAAGTCCCACTGTAGGCAGAGCTACTGGATGGGCTACACAGCATCTATGTACTCTGGTGAGGTTCCCAGGTCAAGCAGGTTGAAGACCATACTGAGCAATCATCAGGGCTATTAGTTTCTCTGCCTGTGTGCAGTGGGAGCAGCAGCTCTAAAGCTAGTACAGCTCTTTTGTTATCTTTCCTTTTTTTAAACTGAAGTATAGTTGATGTTATCCCCTTACTGATTACAACAGCCCCTTTCCAAAAGTGGTAACTGCTGGGTCAAAAAGAAACAGAAAAAACATCACAATTAAATACAACTTTTTAAAATGACTTTTTGTTTTTATTTTTGGCTGTGCTGTGTCTCTGTTGCTGCATGCAGGCTTTCTCTACTTGTGGCGAGCAGTGGCTACTCTTCGTGGCAGTGTGCAGGCTTCTCATTGCAGCAGCTTCTCTTGTGGAGCACAGGCTCTAGGTATGTGAGCTCAGTAGTTGGGGTACACAGGCTTAGTTGCTCCATGGCATGTGAAATCTTCCCGGACAAGGGATCGAACCTGTGTCCCCTGCGTTGGCAGGTGGATTCCTATCCACTGCACCACCAGGGAAGTCCTAAAATAGTATTCTTTAGCAAATCATGTCATCTAGCCTAAACTCTACATTGTATCAATGTGGAATCAGGTCTCTCCTACCTCAGTCTCCGCCCTTTCCTTTAATTACAATACATGCTCACCTGCTTCTCACTGGAAGAGCATCATGGCCCGTGACACGGTTCCAGGCTACAGATCAATCCTCCAGTGTGTCATACCTGGTGGCAAGTATGTTGAGGCTGGGGCTCCAAAATGCTATCTCTGTACATTTTCTAGAATTTATAAACCATGCGGTCTTCATTCACACATAGTAGAAATGCCACCACAGAGCAGTTCTGCCTTCCTCGGAAACACAAACTAAGGAAAATAACAAGTTTTACTGATTCTGAGACTAAAATGTTTTGAACAGAAACTGTAGGAAGCAAAGGGTTATTACACAGCAGGAATAAGTACAACAGGCGATAGAACTATTTTAGTCTTTCTGGTCAAGTGGCAATTTCAGCACAAATATAAGGAGTTTACAGAGAAAATCACAGCATTAAATAAATAATCATATGAGAGGCTTTTGTAGGACAAGTCTGATTTTGTGTTGGCAATAGATATTACTTATTCTTATAACAGTCTAGCAAGAACAGCTCTACCATGACTGAGGTCATTGACATTTGCATCAGTCCTACTATACTGTATTAAGCAGAAATAGTTCAGGCTTTATTATTTTACCACACAAGTGCCTAAAACAAAATGCATTTGCATTCTCATCTCATAACCCAGCAGGGCTTCTCTGGTGGCTTCAGTGGTAAACAATCTGCCTGCAATGGGTTCAGTTCCTGGGTTGGGAAGATCCTCTGGAGAAGGAAATGGCAACCTACTCCAGTATTCTTGCCTGAAGAATTCCATGGACAGAGGAGCCTGGAAGGCTACAGGCCATGGGGTCGTATATGACTTAGCAACTAAACAACAAACTAGACCTTTCTGGGACAGACCCCCTGCCTGTCTTCTGAATGCCTCTTATTTGCAGAATAACTTGAGCCTCCTAGGCCTTCCTTAAGTTCCAAACAATAATCAGAGAAGTGAGAAAACACAGAAACAAAGGAAAACGGTCAAGCAAGACAAAATAATGAGAGCTCAGCTATTAAACAATGTCAAGGACCTTTAGTTTCCCCTCAAGTGCTATAGGTAATATTCTGAGCCATATCCTTTGAACTGTTCTGCAGATAATGAAACCCTCACTAGGTGAGAAAACTGTAGGCTGTCCACAAGCATGCAATTCCCAGGTGGGCTGGAACCAGAAGGTTGATGATGCTGACTCTTGATTACCTCACCAGCAACCAATCAGAAGAATGCCCATAAATTGAACATATACCCTGTAACCCTCTCCCTCACCTTGTCTTTGAAAATCTTTCCCTGAAAGTCATTAGGGAGTTTGGGCTTTTTGAGCACTAGCTGCCTGGACTCTCTCTCTGCTTTGTGCCCTGGAATAAACTATGTACCTTCTTTCAGCACACCCCAGCATCAGTAGATTGGTTTTAATGTGTGTATGAGTGGATCGAAATTTGATTTGGTAACAATATCAAACAAAAGGCCCTCTGAAGAATTTATATACTATGTATATGTTTTTGCTTCTATATATTGTTTTCTATAAATATCAATCTCATTGAATTCCTCTTCAAGACTTTGAAACAGCTATAGTTAGTATACAGGTGAAAATCTAAATAAAAGTGAGTCAACTGAGTAAAGTCACCTCTTAACCTTCAAGGAAACTTGACTACATTCACTAATATGTCTTCCTGAAGGCTGAGACTCATTAAGTCAGGGAAGCTCAAAACACAGTAGAATCCCAGCAGAACCTGAACTGTGCAGCCAGTGCATCATTCTGGTTTAGGAACACGAAGAAATTCTAGTTTCTATTCATGGAATCATCCTCTCCCCATCTCAAATCCTTCCCCAACTGCTCATGGTGCTCAAGACCCGTCTCTTCTCTGGCCCGTGACCCACACTGACCCACAGCCCAGGGTGACTGGAGAACAGAAGCTGAGAGCCACCACAGCAATAAAACCGTAAGCCAGACCTGGAATCACATCTGCTGGTGGGGTGAAACTAACCCACATTAACCCCACACCCTTTTCGCACCATACCTAACTAGCTGCGTTAAAGGGAAGTACTGCATAGGCCCTTGTTTAAACTGAAGGACTGCTGGGCCAGACTCCTTTTTCACTGTAGTAAAATACACATAACTTAAAACTACCATTTTAACAATTTTAAAATGTACAATTCTGTGGCACTTAGTACATTTACAATGTAGTTAACTAGTACCACTATCTAGTTCCAGAATATTTTCATTATCTCAAAGGAAATCCTATACCCATTAGCAGTTAATCTCTGTTCTCCCCATTCCCAGTCTCTGGTAACCACTATTTTTAACCATTTACCAGAGCAATTAATAGTTTGGGCTAATACAGCTAATACTGTATAATCAAAGCAGCCTATGCTCACAGCAGTTTCCTTATGCTGTTTAAATTAGGGTGACTTCAGTTCACCTGAACTTTTTAAATGAAGCAAATCTATGCTTTAGATTACTATGGAACAATGTTCTACACTCAAAATTTTCTTCTAGAAAGAGAATATCACTGATTACTAAGAAGCAGTTAGCCAGCAACCTATCCCTGCAGAGAACAATGTAAAAACATGAAATATAATTATTGACCCCATTTAGTCATTCTTACCCTCATCTCTCAGTTCAGTCCTAGAAAACACACTGTTTAGATAATCAACTAAGATGCTAAGTCTCATGCCAGCTACAACTGCAAATAATTTTTATTTGGTAGGGTAATCCCTCAGCAGGAAGGTAGGGATTTTAAAAGGCAGCTTATATTCTGTGACTCACTTCTACAGATTTGTTATCAAATGTTTCATGGGATTTGGCTACGGAATGGAATTTCAGTATTAAAAAAATAAACTCAAAGCTACCATTTCTTTTTTAAAAATATGTATTTATTTGGCTGTGTCAGGACTTAGTTGTGGCATGGCGGGATCTAGTATCCTGACCAGGGATTGAACCCAGGCATTGGGGGCATTGAGTCTTAGCCACTGGACTACCAGGGAAGTCCTCAAGCTACTACTTCTTAAAAGAGCAGCTGTAGAACCTGCTCTTTCATGTTCTCTTAAAAGTTGAAAGATCACAAAGGCAAGACTGTTGTTAAGGCTAAGGAAAGAGGGTACGTCACCAAAGCGTACACAGTGGTGAAACCCAACTGTCAGAATCATTACTGACAGCAACAGAAGAGGACTGACATACCAGTGCATGAATCAGCAAGGTCCAGCCTACCACCTCAATTACATCTGAAGAGTCTACTTGTTACTTTGTTGGGGAGAAAGCATTAAAAAGGATTCATATGTAAAGTCAATGTTACTTAAAGCACATGTAAATTAAATAAGCCCTGTCAACCATCCACAGGTTTGTCTCCTAAAATATTAGGCACAAAATAATCTGTAACACTGACATCCATCTTAATTTTCAGAGGGCAAGGGAAGGAGACAACTATTACACAGACTCACAAGTTATCTTTTAAAATTAAGACATCTCAATTTTATAACAAATGTAGAAAAGTATTTATGAGAAGGGGGAAAGCTCCATTTATTGTAAAGTCAGGTAAACTTAGGTATACAGCACAGTACCATACACGTACAGAAGTTCATTCACAGGTTACCTTCAACATAACTTACTAGGTTCCATAAGGGTCTAAAATACTTCTAGACTGAATTTAAAATTTCTAGATCTAGAGGGCTAAAGGGACATTAGTCCACTGTTGTCAAAATGCAATGAGAAATGTTAATGTATGCTTAATTTCCATCAAAACTTTCTATTCAACAGCTCTTAAAACTTTTTTAAACCCCTGCATCATTTCTAAAAGGATTAAGGCAAACTGCTTTTTGTTAAAATTCAAAATAAAGCTTTTTCAAAAGATCTAAATGGAACTTCTATATACAAATTTGTTTAAAACTCTCAGAATCAAGAGATTGGCTACTGCCAACTATAGATTTCATAGTTACTCAAGATAGATAAAACATATTCTCCCTTCTATTAAGGATGAAAATAAAATGCCTGTATCGGTTTTCTATTATTAAAAAACTATGAACCTGGTAACAGATGTGTTATAGTATAGTCTCTCAATACCATGCTTAGTCCTTACATCCTTACATCTTACTTGCCTATGTATAAGATATGTTTTGTTCCTTAAAAAAAAAAAAAAAAAAAACAGATCCAGTGGGAGAAAGAATGTTTAATAAATGGTATTGAAACAAATAGCTATCTGTTTGGAATAAAAATAAAATTAGATCCTTATACCTTGTACCATGTAGAAAAATACATATATTACTGATGGATTTCAGAGTAAAAAATAAAAATGCAAGTACCCAAAATTCTACATACAAATTTAGAGAGTTCACAGACTCCCTAAAGCCCATCCATGGATCTCAGATTATCTAGAAGACGAATTGTTAATTATAACTTCTATTAAAATTTCAATGCCAAATACCAGATGTGTTTTCAAGATCAAGTCACATGCAACAAATGAAGATGAACACATTAACTCATTGTCGTAACTTTATAAAATTGCCAAACTGTAACTAGAAACAGAGGCATGTCAATACAAATGGACAATGACTAATGAAAAAAAATACATCAATTTAAATAAGTTTGAGTGCATACTGTACAAGTGTATCCATGTCTGTTAGCCTTTCAGAAATATAAAATCAGCTAAATCTGTAGTACTTAAAATTTAACATATGCAATGTTATTCTCAAACTTGATTAAAATACTTAATAAATACATGTTTAATAGGAATAACTGCAACATACTTAAACATCTAAACATATAATAGGAATTCTATAATATTAAAATGCAATACTTTCACCTGCATTAATCTCATACACAATGGAAAAATACTTGCAGATAATTAGCATTAAGAATGCAAATATATTTTCACTGTGGAAGAAAAATAAGATTAGAAATCATATATTTGTATAATCTACAAGAAAGCTGTAGATAGTCTACATTATGATATTCTATGTTAAAATGAAAGCAATATTTAAGTTTACAACAAATTTACTCAAGGCAAAATATTTATTACAGAACAGAATCTTAAATCAAAGCAAGGCAACATTAGATTAATCACTTTAGTTTCTTTTTTAAATGAAGTATAGCTTTAAAATTGTAATAAAGGTAAAACATAAATTCTAACATGCTCGTCTCTTCTTATAAATGGGATGATGTAGAAAAGCAAAGCTTCAATGTATAGGGATTGGAACCATCTGTAAAATTAAAAACAAAGTTAACAGTTTCCTTCATCAAACTTTCATGATAAAATTGAATTAGCAGAGTAAATTATTTTACTTTTTATAGTATTTGAAGAAGGAAAATTTCTATGTAAGGTAAGAAGATTACTTTCATTCATGCCTACTAGCAGGTGAGCTAAATGAAGGCTAGAATATTGTCCATTTTACATTCCTGTTGTTCATCATTTGGCACATAGGATGCACTCAGAAATGTTTTAAGTGAATTAATCATTAATTAATGATTAATTAACAGTATAATCCAGATAAACAGTATCAGGATTAGGCTTATCTAAGTCCATCTGCAAAACTCACTTTGCAGAAAATATCACCAATGGTAATCACTCTACAAAAGTTAATTCAAATATAGTTTGGGAAATGGAATAAGATTGGAATGTAAAAGAAATGAGCTGAAAAAGTTCTAAGAGAGTTAAGTATTAAATCTGATCAACAGGGCATATAAATTTTTAAACTGCTAAAGAAAAGAAGGGGTGGTATAATACACAAAAATACTTTCATTTTAGACATTCTCCTTTAACTTTTCAGAATAAGCAGAGATAGTTCTTTATCAACTGATTATACAAAGAAATAATTATGTTATCTTAATGTATCAGAATTTTAGTGTTAAAAAATTCCTATAAAAGTACATACATCAGCAAGTATTAGCAAGACACTGTAGAAGATTAAAAAAACACACCTGTACCTGTCTTCAAGGAGTTTACTATTAATATACTGTATTTTGAATATATCTCAAATATGCATATAAAGTCCTTTAAAATCTTCCATCAAAAATTTAGCCTGACTCACTATTTATTTTTGTGACTAAGGTAAAATGAGAGGAGGTATTCCTACTTACTAATTTTTTACTAAGAAAATTTTCAATCATGAGAAAATATATGGATCAGTATAATGAACACCTACAAAGCTTCACTGACTGTCAACATCTGGCAGGCTTCCTTCATCTACCTACTCTCCATATGCTTTGGGGTGCTGGAATATTTTAAGGCAAGTCCTAGAAATGTTACTCCATCCATAAATGGATGGAGGTAACTACCATCTTCCCCCACTACCATTCATTATCACTCCTAATAAAACTGGTATTAATTATTATTTATTTAGAAAGATAACGTTTCAACACCCTATAGAGCCAGGAGCTAAGCCAAAGCTTCAAAAGTTAAATACTTGTGTATTCTTTGCACTGTAAAAAGAGGCCATTTACCATCATAAAGAGAGTGACACTTCATTTGAAACAAATTAAAACAATGTGGGATACCATTTTTCATCTATCATATTGGTAAAAATCAAAAGTCTGACAACACTCAGCATTGGTAAGAGTGTTGGGCAGCAGGCATTTTCATACACCACAGGTAGTAAACTCGTGTAACCTTTTCCAAGGACAATCTAGCAACATTTACCAAAACGTAAACCTTTATGCTCTCTATGAGAAAACTGCCCTACAAATATAAAACATGCAACTATTAGGATGCTTATTATAGTAATAGAAAAAACACAATTAAAAACAAGCAGTATTCATCACAGGGGAAATGGATAGATCAAGTAAACTGTGGTACATCACTACTAAAAACAGCTACTCTGTGGAGAAAAAGAAAGGGGTGGGGAGGTAGTTTTACACATGCTGGTACAGAAACAGTTGCAAGACATATTAAGTCAAAGTAGCAAGGCACATGATAGTATGTAGAGAAGAACCATTTTGTGTAAGTTTTAAAAAGGTAGATATATATACTGGAAAGGAAGAATAAAAGGAAAAGACAGAAAGGCTAGGGGTTATAGAAAGCTTTAACTTTCATTTTGTATGAAAGTATGTACCATTTGAGTTCTTTAACCATATATATTTACTGCTTTCTTCTAAAAAGATCAACAGGATTTATGGAAGTCAGTCTCCCAGTGGGCCCCAACGCTCTGCACCTCCTTGCATTCACAGCCCTGCATAGCCTCCGCCTACACTGTATCACAGTTGGTTGGTGTGACCACCAGATCACAGCGTAAGTGATACCATGGCACTCCCAGTAATAGGTTATGAAAGGCACTGTGCTTTCTGCTTTGTTGGTCTTTCACTTTCATCTCTTTCACTCATTCAAAAAGGCAAAAGAGCTACCACAAAATGGCCAATATGGTTTGACTGTCCCTACAAAGAAACACACAAGTGAGCATGGAACTGGATTATCCAGTCCCTAGTCATAAGACTTAAAATGATGGCAGCCTTATGAGACCAGAGCCAGACCCACCCAGCTAAACTACACAGATTGATTCTCAGAAATAGTAAGATAAATAAAGGCTTGCTGTTTTAAGCTGCTAAATGTTGTGATAATCTGTTACATAGCAAAAGGTCACTAATATAAGAATTATGAGGGGTTGTAGAATTTATATACCTTTTTAAAATTTGAACTTCTATATTATACTATATTAAAAAATAAGAAATGATATCTTTAAATTATCATCAATGTTTGGACAGTTAACTCCCCCTGAATAATTATGACACAATTTTACTTACTTGGAACTCTTATCTGATAGTGATTTAGTGCTGTGAGGGCTTCTACTGCATCAGTTTTGCATTCCCATTCTAAAAGCCCAGAAAGTGTTTTGGCAGAAGCTAAAACAAAACAAAGAAACACAAATCCACTTGTTATTTCCTTATCATCAAATTAACCAGGAAACTTAGAAAGAGGGAATGTGCACTTACGTTTTGCATCAAACACTTTATATTTGATGAATGTAAGAACTTCATGGTCATTACACAACTGTCAAAGAAATGTAAAACTCCATTAAAAAGGCCAAAATAGTATTCCTACCTTTTTGCCCCCTCCCCCAGAAAGTAAACTTTATGGTGGCATTTAAAGTTTTGAGTATGGCATTAATGAATTAAACCAATTATTTTTAGATTAATAAGCTCCATGAGAAAATCAATTTAAATGGTGATATCCTATAAACTATGTATATAATTTTAGTGCTATACAATAAAGCCAAGACTTGTAACTGAAACATATATTCTCACAGCTGAGTGGTGGGGAGTGGTATCCTGGAAAAACAAATTCTTTTCTGAAGCATTTCCTGCAGTTAGGGGAAAATGCAGGGGTATATGAAGTTCTGTCATGGGTGAGATTTAAGGACATGGTAAAAGAACTTTATAAATGCAGGACTAAGCATACCTCATTCTAATTCCAATTCTCAAAAATACTGAGCTACAAAACAACAGAAGACCAATGAAGGATGGGGACCATAAAAGTATAATGATCTAAGAATGAACTGTATTAAGTACCAAATCGAACCCGAGTCTCCCGCATTGGAGGCAGACACTTTAACCTCTGAGCCACCAGGGAAACAAGTTAAAAAAATACCAATAATATCAAAAGCAGAAGATGAACAGTGAGAGACTTTAAAATGATGCTAAAATATCATGTATTTTAAAATAAGAAACAGGAACACTTTGTACAGTGTACATTTCAATGCCTACCTTTGTGAAGGTCTCCTCTGTGACACACAATGGAACATTATAGTAGTGCAGCACACAGGAGGGTGGCTGGATGATATTCTTGGATGCCTGGCCAGCACTTGTGAAGCGATTATTTTTGCTCATTGCAAAATCCTTGTAGCTACTTGTACCATCCTCCAGCTCAAATATTTGACTTGGAACAACTGAATGTTGTTTAGACACACTAAAGATTAGAAATCAAAGAGGTACAAAACATACCTTTATTAGATAAAAGCAGCAAGTTGGCAGTCTCAAACTGTTAACATATATGCCTGCATCAATCCTAATAAAAAGGCATATGCAGCTATTTAAATACAATTTAAATATTTACTATTCACTATTTTTAACATTTATTTAATATTCAAATTTAGTTTGAGTTATAATCAATCACTCTTACACTCAGAAAAACCTACTGAATATATTTTCATATTAGAAAACAAATAAAAAATTGCTCATTTTAACATTTTGCTTTGATTATAAAACTGTATAATACACAAAATCTAAATTATATGATCTGAGGTGTCTAAAATGACACCATTATAGCTGCTAGTTTCAAACGTGCCCTCAGTTACACTAAAATATTCTGAAATGGAAATTAATATCTCCAATAAAAAGGATAAATGTTTTTTAAATTTACCACTTAAGATAAATAATTACCAAACATTAAGTCTTTTTCCAAACAATTTGACATTGTTAAGATGTGTGACAGCTCTTTCTACAGCATACTCATCACCCATTTCTACCAGTGCTGTACCAGGAATGGTCTTCATAAATTTTACCTGTAAGCACAAAATTTCCAAAAGGTGAACAATTTAATTTCCTTTAAGAGTAACAGAATTTCTAAAAGACATTATAAGTGATTGATGTCAAGTAAAGAACATCTGGAATCTTAACTTTTTTCTGCTCTTCTATTAGACACTCTTAACTCTTATCAAAATGCAACAGTTTAAAACAGAAGACTGCAATTCTATTGTATATCACCCTGAAGAAGAGCACAAGCTTACCCTGACTCTTGTTATTTATTAGCTGTGTAATGTAGGGCAATTCACTTCTCTGAGCCACAGATTTCCTTCTAAAATGGAGATGATAGCATTTGGCAGAACTCATCGGTATTTAATAATCCAATAAATATTTATTAAGTACCTAATATGTTTTAATAATTATGCACTGTACTATGTACTGGGGATTTAATGGCAAACATAACAGACATGGTCTTTTTTTTAAAGACATGTTCTTCTTAAAGCTTATGTTCAAGTAGGAAGGTCAGAAATGTTAAAGTAAATAATAATTACCAACTATTCAGCATGCCATTTATTGCCTTAGTAACAAACAAGATACTATATGAGAAATAATACAAAATGACCTTGAGATAGCATTTCCAGTAGGAATGCTCAGGCAAGGTAAGGGCAGTTTAAAAAATAGGAAATACATGTTTTCATGACATCTTTGAGAGAAGCCATATTTATCCTCTTAAATTATTCCTGTTTTAGTATATAATGCTATAAGGGTTAGATAGGATAAAGTATGACTATCTTTCAGCATAGTGCCTATGCCTTGGAAAGTCCCTAAATATCTATTAAGTATTGCTAATGTTAATAACGTATTAAACACAGTTCTAACCTGTTAACCTCAAGGAATAGTGAGAGTACTTACACAACAAATTGCAACGTAGCATTTATATCTATCACTGCAACTATCAATTTTAATAGGCTATCCTAGTATTTTTATACTACACCTGTACTTGGACAAAACTCAGTTGTAGTGGGACTTTTCAGTTTTATTTGAAATCAATTGTCTTCCTGTGAGCAAAATTTCTCTCCCTTGATTTAATCCAATAACATTTCTACAAATGTAATAGTGACCAAATATGTATGTGAAGTATGTAGTTCAACTGGTAAATCTCAAAAAAAGAAGAAACTAACATATAAATAGATCTTTAAAGGACTATGATGGCTTAAAATGTATCATTTAAAAGTTTTTAATTTTTTGAGATATGGAGAGAGACCAGAATTGTTCAAATAACATACAGAAAATTTTGTTTTTATTACAAAGTGATTTTGGATTTCTAAATGAGACAACAGTGCACAATACAAAAACAATGCTCTAAAAATGTTGATTAAATTGCCTGATTCTAGTTGTCTACAAATGTGAAAAGCACAAACAGAAAAGTAACACTATGTAAAGAAGGTTAACATACACATTAAAGCATATCAGTTATAAATTATGCAGCTTCTGGACCTTAACATAACACCCAGATGATGTATAAGATAAATGTGTATATGAAAAACTCTAAACTACTTTTCTCAGTGCTGCTAAATCTGTTCCATTTATTCTTGGCTAGTTATACAAGGAGAAATATTCCTATGTTACCCCCTAAACCAAATATGGACTTTCTTTTTTCTTTTTCTCTTTCACGTGGTCAAATAGGTAGTGGAAACTCTTTTTTTCAGAGATGTTCCAAGTTGCTGTCTCAGATCAAGGAGGCTTTAGAATTAATGAACTAAGACTCAAGAGTAGCAATTCCATGTCCCTAGCCCCCCACTCACACTTATGACTCACACACTGTACTTTCTTTTATTGCTGTGAAAACAATACTAAAATCACTTAAAACAACAGGAAAAAACAACATACTACAGTACTGAAACTCAAATTAGCAAATGTATCAAACAAGTGCTAAGAAGACTACCAATCATTTCCCCAGTTAAATTTTCCATGATTCTTTCAAAAATAGTTTAGAACATACTTTGTGACAGGGACTCTTCTAAGTGTTTGTGAGATATCAATAAAACATCATGGATCTGGGAAAAGCACAGAGTTATCTGGTGAAAATAAAGTTCAATGAAGTTTTAAAGATCTTCAAAATACATGAAATTTAAATGTTTCACTACTTTTTGAGTGTAAAGCCTCCAGACAGAAAGTTTGGGGCACAGTCTATCAAAGTGGGTCAGTTTCAAATACTGATTTGAGGTAAAAACATGTTGTCCTGCAGAAGATACTAGAACTCTAGCATTTGGGAGGCAGATGTATCAATTTAGAACTTTCCTAAAATTCATTCATAGACAGCCAAGTCCTGAGAGTTGTTTATGTACACCAAGCTCCAAGAAACTAACTGCTCTTTCAAAATTCCAATTCAATATGTTAAATACCAGAATATATCTAAAGTAATTTTAAAAGTATAGGCTTTATGCCTATAATATGCTAGTAATTGATTAAACTACTTACCATTTTAGACTTCTATTTATATTAGTAATTTACTCTGCTATTCAGCAGAAACTAACACAACACTGTAAAGCAACTATACTTCAATAAAAATAGAAAAATATTTTTAGTACCAACAATCTACTCTGATCACTAACCAACAGAAAACAATTTCTAAATTTCTACCTAATGAATTTTTAACTTATGTGGATCACTACTGAAAGAACCTGCATGTTCTTAAATACGAGAAAACACATATAGCTGCAGCCTTTTCAGATTTTCCTATTATATATCCTAGCAAAAGAAGTTAATATACAATGAAACTTTAAAAAAATAATTTCTTAAAAAAATGAAACTTACCTTTTCAATATTTCCATATAAGCAGAATAGGTTGAAGACTCTTGAACAATTCATTTTTAGTTGATGTAATCCACTAACCATTACAACTGAACCAGAGGGATTTCCTCCATGCATGTAAGAGGAAGAGGCCTGTGGTAATGGATAGGCAACAAGCTCAGGTGTATCTCGAGAGCCCATTCTGTAACGACTCGGTAAAGGTAATAATGGACCATGGGATCCTATTAAAAACAAAACAAAATAAAACTTCAGCAGACACACTTCACCACACACAAAAACAAATTCTTATTAGCTAGGCTGATGCATATCCAAGGAAAACTCAAAAATGTATGAATATTCAAATATAACCTGTGGGAATTAACAATCTGTATTTATTTGCACCAGATCCAATATACACTGACCTGCACACACCTGCATACACCAGGATTTAAGTTATTATTTTTAAAAAGTGATTTTAACAAAAATCAGGCTATGGATGAAAAAGATCAGGTTATGGATGGATGAAAAGGAATCAGTTAAAACTTTGGGCCACTATATATAAATCATACTTCAAACTCAAAAAAACCTGCCAACATCTTTTGGAGGATGGAATAATACAATAAAATCTTCAGTGAAATTATATACAGATAACACTTTTAGTTCCATTAAGAAGTTGTCCCCTTGAATATACTTTACTATTAATGTACTTTCAGGCTAGAATTGTATTCTCCTGATTATAATTTAGAAAATAAAAAGCCTAGATTTAGTTAATAACCTCCCACAAACACACTCAGAGGTTATCATTATTCAGCAACTTCCATTTTTTGAAACATCAAGAATCCAAAAGAAGATAATGCTTGAATATCTGAATCTGCTGTCACAGAAACACACAAAACTATGTCTCTCATTCTGAGAATCTTTACTAAGAATCAACTAGCTAACTCTAGAGTAGCTCTAAGTAACTTCAATTTACTCAGTTTTCCCATCCATAAAAGATTAGAAGTAACAGGAAAAACAAAGCTAGAGTGAATGGAATAGATGGGAATGAAGGAGTCCAGAGAAACTGATACTAAAAGTTGGCAGAGGGCACATTTACAGCAAGAAGAAGAGAGGCATAAGAATTGAGAACAAGCAAGTCAGATGGAGAGATGTAACTTAAAAATGTAAACCCACATATCGTAGTGCTCCTGAAGTGAAGTGAAGTGTTAGTCATTCAGTTGTGCCCAACTCTTTGAAACCCCATGGATTGAAGCCCACCCCTGTACATGGGATTTTCCAGGCAAGATACTGGAGTGGGTAGCCATTTCCTTCTCCAGAGGATCTCCTGACCCAGGGATTGAACCCGGTCTCCTGCACTGCAGGCAGATTCTTTACTGACTGGGCTGAGTCAGTGATTATAGAAGCATACTCTGGGGTGCATATAAAGATTTTCATTTTCCTACTGTGCAAGAAACCAATCCAAAAGCCCAAGTCCTTCCCTCATTTTTCAAGAAATAAAGAATATGTAGTGCTACTGGCTTTCACTTTTATGTAAGACTAAGGAACACTAGTCATGTAGAGTGAGTTACTAAAAACTACTATGTTTTGGTATCATAGCACATTATTACAGCTTATGTGGATTCAACATTCAATATTCTAAATATAGCTGCCATCATAACAACACAGAAATACTATCACTGAGCACATGTAAATATAGTGTAAATTCCTACAATTTTATGGAGGCATACTTTATCAATATATCATCAGTGTTGCCTTAAATTGGTCAAAGTTTTCAACGGCTCTTATTGTCGATAATCTAGTTTATCAAAACAATCAATATAGCTCATGGTGAGTTACTTGTTAAGTAATTATCAGTATTTCAGCCTCTAATTTAGACTATTATATATAAGGTGGTGTTAAATATCAAGTATTCTTACCCCTACTGCAAAAATGCACATATATATTATACTCCACCCAGCCCTTCCCCTAATACTACCATTTGCTTGTACAGTAATGACACTACACTATTATGACTAAATTTTTTCACAGACAGTGGGAAAATGTACGTTAGATGGGTAATGGAAACTTCCCCTCTGCTGAAGTTGACCAAGGTCCAAAAACTCTAGATCTAATGTCATAGGTAACAAATTCAGTGCAAAAGATTATCTAATGTTTGTAATGACACTGAGCCATTAGGATTAAATTATGCTATATACACTATTTAAATCATTACCAATATCAAGAAGATTAAAAACAAGTCTCTTGTTTTTAAATAACTCATGCAAAAGTATTGCTGCTTCTGTTTTTAAAAATTCATTTATATGGGAAAATCCTACATAAATGGCATTTTGAACACCTTGAAGACCTTCCCCATCTTCAGCACTTTAAAATCTGTACATTATTTTTTGCCACTTTTCAAGTATGAGGGCTTCTATCAGTTCATCTCACATGGCTAGACTCTCAAATAAAGATAAAGAATTCTTAAAGCACAGATTTATACTGCTATAATAAACTAGTGAACAAGTTTAACCTGTTAAATAAACCTTTTCCTTTATTTTTTCACATACTATTATAAAGGAAAAGTCACCTATGATATGACACCAAAATGCAAATGAACCTGCTTTGCTGAACTGCTGATCTGAAGGGACACAGCTATGATTTGAAGCATTTGTAAAAAGGCTCAATATCACGAGCACTGACTCCCATCTTTGCTTTAACCCGTTTCTTCATGCTACTTCTGTCTTCAGTCAGTCTTGATTCGTCATCATCTCCTATCCCCTTCTCCTGCTTACTTCCCTAGGAAAATAGAGCAAACTCTCCTCTGAGACAAATGTTTCAATAAACATACCTCAGAGCAGGTGCCCCTACACAACCATCCTTCTTCAGCAGGACTCTCCAGAACTGGAATGACCTCTATTTAACAAACGTCATTCCAAAGAGTTTTGCATCTCTCTTTAAGCTTACATCTTAAAATTTATACACACACACTCTTAGGGCATGAAACCAACAGAGAATTTCACAACAGGCTTTCAGAAAATATAAAGTTCTTCTAGGGCATATAACATACTCTTATTAATGTAATTTTCATGTATTTTATTAAATGAAGACAAACCTGAACAGCCACACTGAGAAAATGGTTTGTGTCATCATTACTGTAGTACTTTGTCCTTCGTTTATATGCTCACAGATTTTTTTCTAACTCCCTCTGGCAGAATATTTAACCAATTTTTGGCCTTAAGCTGACTGTCATGACACATTTATATAATCTACAACTATACTACAAACTTTGATGAGCCATTCTTCTGAAACCCTCCATTGTACAATGCACAGTAAATTCCTAATAAGGGTTTCTTTACTGAAGGATCAGAACTACTTGTATGACCATATTAATATTTACTGTTAAAGAAACTAAGAAAAATGATCAAGGAACACACTATAATGACTGTAGTAAGATTTTCACTTTATACTACACGTACTGTTTTGATGTAACATATTGTTTCAAAATCTCTTCTGCAATACAGACTACCATAGAAACTTGAACAATTGGACACATACACATACACGTAACTAATTCCTGGAGTTCAAAAAAAGATACTAGGGATTAAGCTAAAACTCACAGCAAAGAATGGTCATCAAATATGTACACTATTTGAAAACATTTCAAACAACAGGAAACACTGGTGGCTTTTCAATAATAAATCCCAAGAACACAACATAGCAATTTCTGTTTTCTACCACTTCTAATAGTAATGCTAATTGTACTTCAACTTTAAACCACAGAATAGGTGGGGTCAATAACTACTGCTAAAAACTAAAAAAATATTTAAAAACATAGAACTTAGAACCAGTTTAAACTTTTATCAACAATTCTCAACATCTGCTTATAAAGACAAGAGCCAGATACCTAACTTTTTCCTGCGGAAGATTATCAATCTAGGTTTCATAATCTTAATTTATCAACACAACAAACAGTAAAACTAAGAAGTTAAAAAAAAAAAAAACCAAACACAAATTTAACCAAAGGTGAAGTGCCAAGTGTACAACTTAAAGAATTAAGAGATCTAACCAAAATCATGTTTTCTTTTCAACAAATACCCCATTCGCTCTGCCTTTTATTACTCTAAATTCCTCTTTGCTCATAAACTGCTGGAATGGAAGAAAATACACTTACTGAGCTATATTTCTTTTTGGTCTTCTAACAGTCTGGAGCTCATAACTAATCAAAACCAAAACAAAATGTAACAGTGAAAAAGCTTTCAATCCCAAACAAGAGTGCTCATTTATCTCAAAGATTATGTGATATAACAACAGCCTAAGAAAAAAAAGGACTTTGGACAACTCCTTTGGAGTATATTAATAAGGGACTGATTCCATAAACCAAGTCAAGGGAGCAGAAAAAAAAGAGAGACAAGAATTGTGCCATTCTTCATCAGAAATGCAAAAATTCTAAGAGTTTGTCTATACTACCTTCCTTCTGCCTTGACAAACTTACCATAGCCATCATGTCTAAACGAAGAAGGGTGTTCTCCCAGAATGGCTTGTCTCTGGCGACCCTTTCCTCTATCTGACACAAAAGTAGAAACATGGTTTTAACAATTTTGACTCAAGTACTTAACAGAGTTCTCACATGGGAAACATCCATTCAAAACATCCATTACAATTCATGAGAAATGTGATTCCTGGTTAATGTTAAACATCCATTCATATCCAATTTAAATACAAACACCAGAAGTTTAAGAAAATAATTCTATCTAACAAATTCCACTTAACTTGAAAATATCTTTTGGCAAACGCCAAATACAATCACACTTTCAAATTTAAGGAAAGAATGGATACTTTTCAGAAAGTGAGGTACACAATGCTAAAGCTTGACACTGTACAGAAGTTTTTACCAATACATGTCTTTAAAACAAGCTTTAAGTGCAGTACTTTTGAAAGACAGTACCTGATGCATACTATTAGCTTCAACAGCAACACATTTTCAAAGTGGGCTTCTTTCAAGAAGTTCAGCATAAGCCAACAACAACCTGTATTACATGGTTTCACAATCAGTAAACACAGAGTATTTTGTATGTATATACACATATTTACAAACACCTACTGACTTGAGAGCTGGAAATTTTCACATCACTGGCCCATACTGTGTATCATGGATTGGCCGTTGTCTATAGACCTTAACATCAGGCAGAACTAGGAACACCCCCAAAGCTTAAATATGCCAAGTTAAAGCTAACCAAGGGGGCTACATTATTGGACGAGAGTACTACAATACTCCTAAAGGATAATTTTTATGCTAACTACATCTTTAGGGGAGGCATGCCAATTTCCTCAAATCTAAGAAAACAATAAAAAAATATTCTAAGTTTCTAAAATAGTACTTCCTATGTTAGTAAACTTTAAAAATCATTGTGTAAAATATTGAGAAAGTTTGCTGATCAAATTATGATGTTCGGTAAGATTTTCTTTTTTTTTTAATGAATCTTAAGAGTCTGGTCATTCTTTGAAAATTCAAAGAGAAAGGCTTTCTACATATCCTTAGTCACCTAAACAAATGAGGTTAATGGGAGATGAGAAATACTTTAATTTTCACTTCATGCTACAGAAGTATTATTTTAATTACCTATTTCAAGTTATCACAGCATTGAAAGGGACCTAGGAGGTCATCTAGTTCAACTTTTATTCAGGGTATAAATTCTCTTTGTATCATCCCTGAGACTATCGACTGGGACCACCTAGCCTCTGCTGACCCAACTCTGGCAACACGGTACTCATTACTTTCCCTTGCATTTTCAGTTAGTCTTAAATCATGAAAAAAATTAATTTCTATATTATATAGAAATTTGTCCTCTAAATATATTCCACTCCATTGAGGGCCTCACAGCCTCACTCAATACTTAAGTCTTTCTCCAAAAACTCTTTCAAATGCTTAGACGTTATTATGATCCTCTCCATATTCCCAAAGTCATTTATTTCTCCTCCAATCTAAACACTCACAGTTCCTTCTTCCCAATATTATCATTTAAGTCTCACTCTATCAATCCAGTCTGCTATTCTACTCTGCTAACATTCCTCTGCTCAAGAATGCAACCAAATGCTAAATATAAGTGCTTATCTGATCTAAGAATCTTAAACCAAAACCATCATAAAGTCTTCATGGCTTAGTTTTACTAACAGTTAACTGTGTGCTATAAAAGAAAGAGCACTGAATTGGGAATCAATTAAGATTTTGACGTAACCACTAATTTGCTATATAATCATAGAAACAATCTTTATGTATAAAATGAAGGAGTTAGAGTAGATGATCTCTAAGGTATCTTTCAGCCAAACATTATCATTATTTCTCTTTAATAATTTCTCTTCAATAATTGGAAGAATGCACTAACTTAAGGTCATATAAAGAAGCATGAGGAAGAGTCAAACACTGAATTTATTAATGTATAAGCAGTGGTTTGTAAACTTTCATGGATTCAGTCTGAAATCTGATGGAAGCTGTGGACCTTTTCTACCCTAAAAGATGTGCACACACACAAGTTTTGCTGAACAATTCTGGAGGGGTTCTCTGGAGTCTAGGCTAAGAATTCTTTGTACTAAAATGCAAACTGACCTGAAAAGAACTTTTTGAAATGAGGTTATATTTATAAAGTCACTCTTGTTTTTGGTAGAAAAAGTTACAATTCAGTATCAACTTGAATGTAAGCTGAAGTCACTACAAAAACAAAAATAAACTGCTATATGATATTTGCTGTATAGACAAATATCTATCTGTAAGGAATCAGAAAACAAGAATTTTTTCCCTTTGAAAGTATAAACAGCTAACTGTTCTACCTCCTTTAATTATATTTCCCTATTTAAATTTCTTACATTTCTAAACTTTCCTGACTATAATTTCTTGTATAAAAATCTAATCTAAGCTGGCTTTTGTAAAACTCAGTTCTTTTAAAAGAATAGAAATAAACACTATTAAAATAAGAAGGATGTCCATAAATATTTTAAGAAACATAACCAAACTTACTATTTCAAATGAATTTAGAAAAAAACAAAACTGAATGTTCAGTAACTGTAACTTGACAGAAGTGAGAGATTTCTCATCAACCACTTGTTCTGTTGTTTGAGTACTAAGGCTTTGTTTTTCAATACTGTAATTCAACTGTACCAAGCCCAGGCCAAGCAGATTTCTGTAAGTAGTAAAAAATGTGGGGTCCAGCCTAAGCTGCATTATCAAACAACTTGTTTACAACCCCATGCATAAGGCAAGATGATTTCCTGAGAACTAAGAATTAAAGGGGTCAGTCACCCAAAAGTCCTAAATATTTGAACATGCAAAGGATCACCATATTGTCTCTCTCTCTTTTTGGCAACAGTACATGCACTATGGCGTTCCTACTGACCAAGATATTTTGGATGCATAAAAATTTTTCCTAGTTTACTGACTTTCACAGATACCCCAACACATGGTTCAAACACTGATATTGTAGTTGAGATGTAGCCAATACTGCAGCCCCCTTGTTTTTACAAGATCCACATTTTGATTTGTATATTCCAGAATTGCCACACAGTCAGTTGAACAATTTTATCATTCAAATCTATGCTCATGAAACCTAGCATTTATAAATTATAGGTGAAAATGCATCTCAAATGAAATGCTCCTATTTTCAGATTTATAAAGTTTAAATATATTCTACCTTGAACAGACATGGTACTTTCACCTACATTTGAAAGGTCAAAATTTCTAGTTACACAAATTAACATGAATGATAATCTTAAATTGTTACAAAAAGTGACAACTTATAAACAGCCACTTTACAAAAATCAAACCACACAGAAAATCTTCTTTTACATATAATTCATCTTATCATTATTATGTTATTCAATGTCCACAACTGAGGAAAACAAAAACAAAAAAGTAATCTTAGGTGCAGCAAGTATGTATCTATTTCTTTTATCTTTAATATCTGTGTGGATTGGTTGAGCATTATAATTCCCAAGACCTCTAGATATAATAGATAATAGATAATATAATAGATAATCCTATTAAGGATTATATCCTCTATTAAGGATTCAATTAACAATTTGAATCTAAGCTGCTAACAGTTACAGCAATGGGCATTAAGATTTACAACATTGTAGATAAAATGTAGTATCCGTCAGTGAAAAGTTTTAAATTCTACAACTGAAACCTTAAGGGAAATCAAACCAATATATACATACAACTTGAATAAATGGGCACAGTCTATCATGGTATTCATCCCATGCAAGTCTGAAGTACTGTTAAGTGTCCTCCTTTAAAAACTTGGGGTGATGGTGCATGCAGTATGCAGTCAAGGTGAATTGCAAGTCTGAGTTTTTCAGAGGGCTTTTTGCTGATGCCGATGTTGTGCATGATGAAGTGTAGAGTCAGCCTGCTGGAGTCCTCTATCCTTCTTAATGCCTCGTCCAGCTTGGGGGAAAGTCCTTTCCATAGAGAAGCAGTGTGCAAGTTTGAAGTTTGTAAGGAATATTCTGAATCAGTTTCCTCTCCTCCAAAGAGAGAGAGCTGCTTGGAGAAATGCAAGTCCTTGAACTGCGGGCGTGCCTGTATGTGTGGGCTCCTTGTTGAACTAAATATACGTTAACTCAGCACATACCAGAAGGGGGCACTAATGTTCAAGGTTCTTTTCCAGCATTACAAGGCCTTTGGCAACAAAAGCTTCACCAACAAGGTTTTCATTTGAATGAACTAGCTCATGTCAGGAAAAAGGAATCTAACTGCATGTAAAAATTTGACAGCAGATGTCAAGTACATCTAAAATGCATAAAATACTTACCTCGTCTTCCCAAATATGGTTTAGTGTAGTCCCAACTGTCATTGTCATTCCTGATAACATTTAAACGAGTTGGCTGTTAAGATTAAAAAGAAAGGAAGTTCAAACTGTGTATCCAAACCATAAATAACTTCTTTGGCAAAGTGTTGAAAAAAAATATTTACCCTTGCATATTCAATTTTTAGTGTGCAACATCCAGCATATATATCTGCTCCATTGAGAGCTGCTTTAGCTTTCTGGGCACATAGGACTGATTCAAACATAAGCTCTATTAAGGAAATTTGGTTTAAAGTGTCCAAAATTTATCATTATTCACTCCCTAAGAAGTGGACTGAAAAAAGTCAGAAATAACTTACTTCTGAAAATGCTTTATGAAATAAAATTTCTAACAATTTTTAGTACGAGAATTTATTTTTAAGATCAAGGGTACCAAAGAAAACATAATGCAACCAAAATATCTACATTAATCCTTGTAGGTCATCAGAATAGGTCATCAGAAATACTTTATAAATTGGGAAGTGGGAGGGGGAAAATGGAGCATGGTCTCATTCCCTATCAAAGGCCAGCTTCCTATCTTTTGTTTCGATTTTTGAAGCTTTTAAACTTTTATTTTATATACAAAGAGCTAGTATTATTTATGCCTAAGTTAGATGTCTGACTCATTGGAAAAGACCCTGATACTGGTAAAGACTGAAGGCAGGAGGAGAAGCAGACAGAGGGTGAGATGGTTGGTTGGGTGGCATCACCGACTCGATGGATGTTGAGTTTGAGCAGCTCCAGGAACTGGTGATGGACAGGGAAGCCTTGCATGCTGCAGTCCATGGGGTTGCAAAGAATCAGACACAACTGAACTGAAGTTAGATGTCCTGAATGATCCACTCAAGGAAGTTCACTCAGTCAACTTAATGGAGCCAATGTCTTTCAAATACTGGTGGAAACACTGACAGCATGTATAGAGGCCATATTTCTGGATCAGACCATGCTGCTGCTGCTGCTAAATCTGTGTGACCCTATGGACAGTAGCCCTCCAGGCTCCTCTGTCCACAGGATTCTCCAGGCAAGAATAGTGGTGTGGGGTGCCATTTCCTTCTCCGTGCTGGTTTGAGCCAACTAGGCAAGAGCAAGAACCCTTCTTTCTCTCTTTTTACACCTTGCTATCTTGAAATAGGAAATACTGTACTCTCAAAGTAAGAAGAACAGATAATTTTCTGTTAGGCAGTCCAGTGATTAGGAATCCACACTTCTACTGCCAAGGGCGAAAGTTCAATTCCTAGTTCAAGAACTGAGATCCTGCAAGCCACACAGTAAGGCCAAAAAAATTAAGTAGGAAGAATATTATAAAGAATCAATATAATAACAAAAGAAATACTTGATTTTTATGTATTTCTGAGAAGGTTGAGTTTATAATCTTTATCCTCATTTTACTGGCCTTTAAAAATTTACTTTATTAAAAAAAAATCAAACCACAAAAGTGGTAATAAAAAAGAGCAAAAATACCTTGCCAGAGTAATATATATAATATATATTACCATTATATATCCCTACTTTTTTCTATGCATATACATGTACACATAGGTTAGGGTTTTATTTTTTTTAATTATTTTTTAATGGGATTGTACTATATGTACAGCTTGCTCGTTTTACTCAGCTTGTTTTTTTGTATATAACAAATTTAACATAGAAAAGTAGGTCTTACATAAACCATGATCATTTAAAAGATTCAATGAAAAAAGGAAAGAAACATTCTACTGATTCCAACATTTTGATACTTCCAAACTATTTTAAAGAGATTCAGAAAAGTCCATTTGAGATAAATTTCAAAAAGGTACAAGTATACATATAATCAAACAGTGGGGTGTTTTTTTCCCATTAAAAAGGCAAAGCAAACTGTAAGATGAAGCACTGGACTACTTTACAGTAGAAGTTATCAAAAATAGTAAAATTCTCTGTGGGTACTGCAGTTTTGTTTTTAAATCTAAGACAACTAGATGGTGGGGGATAATAAGCACTTGTTCTCAAAAGTATTAAGCAGGAAAAAAGTAAGATCTATATCACACAGCATTCATACACATCAATTAAAAATTTATAAAAAGGATATTCAACCATTGCTTGTATCCCATTTCTCTTGAATATAACAATACGCTGCACTTTTCCAACAGGATTGCATACAGTATATAAAACATCCTAGGAAGAAAAGAAAACAAGACTTCATCACATCTGATAGTCAGAAATATAATAAAGCCAAACTCTATTTTGTTTAACAACAACAACAAAAAAAACCTGTCATGATGTCATTTCTATTAAGCACTAATTAAACTTCTAAAAACTGTTTTACTTTAATAAATCTAAAGCTATTTCTTCACCTACACCATATACTCACATTAGAGAACTTCCAATGAAACATTTGAAAAACATTATTATTTATAATCACCTAAATGAATCCTCAAATTTTTAAGTACCTAAAAGAATCTCTGATAATACAATTAATAAACCAAAGCTGTAACCAATTACATTTTTTCCCAAATGTGACTTGGAAATGTTTAATATTATAATCACTTAAATTACAATAAAAAAAATTTATTAAAGAATAGGAGTAGTACAACTCAGCATTTATTTTTCAAGGACAATGGCTATAGATAAAAGACCTAGGGAAGATCATTTATAAAGAGTTAAATTTCACCAAACAAGATGCTTGAATCTAAGAGAGAACCCTAAATACCCACTTAGGAATAATTCAACTTTCAAATTTTTTGAGTACCTACATTACAGAGCCACACCATTAGTTAACTAAGGATATAATAAATCAGAATACTTGTACTAGTTATATTCTTTTTCCTAAAATACCAAATACTGTAAATATATTAATGGTGTTTATTAATAAGTCTATACAGATCACAAAAATAGAGACATAGTACCTATCTAAATTTAAATAGTATCTAATGCTTTAAAAGTTTTTATTCAAACATCATATATTCTTACTAGAAATCATACTAAATGAAGCTCTTATTATGACATTTTGTTCATTACAAAAATCAAGTGTTCTTATCATTAGTTTATTACTAAACAGCATGCTATTATTATAAAGTAGAAAACTCAACTGGTTCAGGACATGAATCCTTTCAAAACTCTAACATTATTTTTTAAGAGTGAAGAGGAGAAGTTTTTAACAAGCTATCTCTAACCAGTTTATAATGATAAATACATCTTACTATACCACGGGATTCTGTCACTACCTAGTAAATGCTCTTAGTGTATGTGCTGGCATATGAGTGACGGAGATTTCTTGGATCATTTCCAACAAGTCTGTCTATATCATCAGAAAGAGAGTTAACAGTGAGAGTAGTAAATAAAAGTAATGTGCCTATTTAATTATGACAACTGTGCTTCTGACCTCTTTACAACTGCAGTGCTTACCATGTCTTTGTTCATTAAACATGACAGTCAAAACTAAGATTACTTTTAATAATTCCTTTTTTAAAACCCACTATTTTCAAACACCTATATGGCAGTGAAGAAAACTACAGGTTAGTCACCCAGGCAAATTCCAAAATTACTTTTAATTTAGTCTGTCTTACTAAAATACATACCACTGTAATTGGATAAAGAGGATTCTGAATCGACAGCAGAAGAACTTTGTTGCCTCCTGATGGATCATCAGTATTTCCTGGCCGAGTGATCCTTTTGCTTGTAGAATAGTTGAAAAAGCCTGCTGACCAGCTATGTACACAGGTTCATCTGCAGCAAACGTCACACATTCTTTGGCACTATCTATGTTCTCAAATTCCACCAGAGCCTGCCGTTTAAATGGCATCATCATCACATAGCTGAAAGGAAGATAGGGAAAGAATACCTTAATATAGCAAGTGTAATTAACATTTTTCTCAAGTAAAAGCAGACTTTAATTAAAAATGTCTCAAATCATACAGGCTAGTAGTCTTCACTACCTACACCCAATGTTAGTAAACTCTTAAATTATCCAAATAAATTGTGGTATACCGAGTAGATGGTATATGTTTGAAAGGTCCTCTTGTGATTAAAAGCTTTTATGTACCTCATGCCCTCCTCAAGCACAATTCTGTTATCAGTTACTAATAATCCCATCCAGTTTATTCCTCAGGCTGCTACTATAAGCAGCATTAGAAAATATCTAGAAGTCACAGCTATTGAAGCCTGTGGATCCAGAGCCTGTGCTCCATAACAAGAGAAGCCACTGCAATGAGAAGCCCATGCACTGCAACTAGAGAAGAGGCCCCACTCACTGCAACTAGAGAAAGCCTGTGTAGCAATGAAGATCCAGCACAGTCAGAAATAAATAAAGCAGTGTGTACATGTCAAAAAAACTAGAAATGAAGGGAGGTTAGCAAGAAATCAGAACACATGGATAGAAACAGGGAACCATGTCCTCTATTCACAGAAACAAGGGCGTTAAAAATATTTTTACATACAGTCAATGTACTTTTTATAAGAGCAGGAGGCCAGAGAAATAACAGGAGGTCAGGTTCTCAGTGACAGCACTGCTTCTCAATCAGGCATCCAGGAACTAACTACACTTCAAAAACTGGCAAGCCATTTCTTAGTAAGAAACAGACCACTTTGTAGCCTGCAAATAATGTAATTTCTTAGGAATTTCAGTTTCTTTGTTTATACAACTGGGAGCACGGCTGTCAAGATTACAGTTCCTGCATACAAATTGTTTGTCTTGCCCCATTCATCTTTACATCCTCAACATCTAGAAACAAAGAGCCTGGCACATGACAGGTATTCAATCAATACTTGTTGGTCTAGGATGTTTATTAGCTTTCAGTCCACACCATTGAAAACTGAAGAATAAAACACAGAAACAGTAACGCCTGGGATTAGTTTTAACAACTATAAATGGAAGATATAAATTTCAGGAGAGAAACATTCCTTTTAGAAACTCAAACTCCTAGCTGAGGTTCTAAAGTTTTGTATACAAAAAATAGAAAATACCAGAATTAGGTCTATGCTAAAGAAATTTAAGAATAATAAATATTCTCCCTCTCACAAATCTAAGTTGGTTTAAAGCTAAGTGGTATCACCAAGTAAATACGTTAATCATGTCCTTTGGGTCTTTGGAAACACAGAAAAATCATAAAGGTTCAAAAAAATAAATTCTTTATTGGCCTATTATAACAGACTTATCTGTTTGTAGTAAAAAAAAAAAATGCTTTCTATAGCTACAAGAAGAAGTAAGTTAGAAGCACAGAGTTAAATGCTACACAGGTTACCCAGGAAAAGTAGCATCATATAAAGACAGGGAATGGAAAATTAGAATGTCACAGGCATTTTATAATTCACTTAAATTCTGGGGTACATAATTTTTTTTTTAAAGTTCAAAGTACTAATACAAGAAAGACTGGAAGACCAAAGAGAGAAAAAATAAAAAGTCCAAAAATATGGTAGAGTAGGTATGTTCAGTTTATAGCTTAAAACATACTTACTAATTTTTAAATAAAAACAAAAGGAAGCAAGAGATTTACTACATAAATCAGGTCTCCAAAGTTTTGTTTTAAAATTCAAACTGGTATAGCTAATCACTACCTAGTATCTTTTCCTTTAATGAGAGAGAGAAGGGAGGAAAAGAGACTAATAAGGATATATTTTTAAATATTCTTTTGATTAAATAAAGACAAAAAATAGCAATTATCCTGACTTATTTTTAACATCTTACAATTTCTTCTGAACTTCTTTCCTATACATCTAGTTTTTAAGTATAAACTTACTATATATTGAACTTCGTGACTCATCTTTTTAATACAAGCAGTTTCTGTATAATCTTTATATTTGCCCTCACATATACCACCAAATAAATCAACAAACAAAAAAATATGGAAAGTTTCTATAAGTGTGACATTTTGAAGCAAACACCTACTCTTCATAGGAGGCTATTCAAACTTCCTTCAGCTTTGGTAGCAGATACCTCTTATTCAAGATCATTTCACACAACTGAAACTCCTATTGTACATATTTATGCCAATTAAGCTCTTAATTATACACTAATTTGTTCCAATTATTTCATCATTTTTCTATCCACATAACTACGAATCTTGAGGGCAGAATGATGTACTATGCAAATAAACTAAATAAAATTCATATATGGAACACATTACCACAGACTTAATATCAAACAGTATAGAGTCTAAAAATTGACGAGCCACTCAAAAGTAATTCAAATTAATCACAACCTTAAACAAACAGTTCTATTTCTTTAATCCCCAATATCCAGTTCATGGTCATAATTGACATTAAAATATCAATATAGTTATTATTTCCCCGAAGTTTCCAACTTCATTTGCTCACCAACTTGTTTTCTGACAATATTCAGTACTTCTTGGCTGTAAAAAAATAACTTAAAAAGCCCTAAGTATATAAGAACAGAAGAAAATAAAAATCCAGAGATAACCTCATTGTCTCATGGAGTCTCTTTATAACTCCATGAGACTACACACCACTTGGAAGTGGTGACTGGGTGAATCAATGTCAACATGCAAGTAAGTCTAAGTATCATCTAAGGAGTCTGCTTCAATACTATGTAACTCTCCAGACAAACTTAACTTCCTATATCCACTCCAAATGATTAAGAAGTGATAGTCATCTCAGTGATACTTCAAGAAATGGACTTCTATTTATGCCCATGTGGTTTTCCAATTTGTAACTCCAACCATAAACAAAATGTTAACAGTGGTTTCTGAGGTCCATAAGTTAAGGGTAATAAGTTTGCTAAGTCATCCACCTCTCATTGAGGTCACCAAGAAATTAAGAAGACACCATGATGGAAGGTATCACCTAACACTACTAATGCTCCTTTGAAGAAATGATTCCTCTCTGTTGCAATCTCTGATCTCTCCCTCACCATCTTCTTTCAATACTCAAAACTCCACATAAATTTTTATAAAACTGAAGCAGTCAAATGATCTCAGCAAATATACTGAAATTTCTCTCCTGTTTATATATTATGACTTAGTCTGTATAGTCTCTGTTGCCTATAACAAAAACCCCAAATAGAAAAAAAAGTAATAAATTCTGTATTATCCATAGTTAGAAAAGAACAGCCAAGCATATTTCAATTTTTTTAAGTGTCTATTTTGGGCAGCAGATTCATTTTTCAAATCACGTTTTTCATGTAAGTCAGTATTCTTAAGTATACACCAGCTGTAAAGGAAGAGCATGAGTGAATACAAAACACAAAAGGAAGATAAGCTAGGATAAAACACTGACCACTCATGATATCACAGCAACTGGCACTAAGCAAATAATGCCTACCCTTTAGTCTACCTCCTTTTCATTGCCAATTAATAAATAGTTCAAAACAAACAAACAAAACAGTATTTAAGTACTACTATTTGAAACTCTGAAGATAAAGGGCATAATTAACTCAATGGCTTAAAACAGTATTTAAGAAGGAATCATGGATTCATTTGAAAATCAGATGAAAGATGCAATAATCAGTGTTAAACACAACCTGGCTGAGGAGTGAGACGGGATCAGGATCCACAAAAATTCACCTCAGAAGAATTAAAATTAAAAATTAATCTCAGAAAGGCTCAGAAGGTTTCAAAGAAATATAGTTACAGGCAAAAATATATTCTACGGCTAAGCATCAAGGCTTGCAGCAAGAATACAAAGCCTGCTCTACTGCACCATTTCCACATCTATATCGAGTCCCTGTTGGCCTTACCATATTGTCCCAAATTTTTCCAGGGCCTCCACAAGGTCTGCTTCCACCACAGATTCGCAGAGTCCTCGAACATGGACAACGGGTGAAACAGAAACTTTATGATGACTTCCACCAGCCTCCTAGCAAGATAAAATAATCTCTAGTTAAGTCTAAATTGCATCTTTTAGTAAATCCAACTCTGCATTAAAAAGCAAACACTTACATAAAAATCCCAAATCAAACTGCAATCAAAAAAATTGAACAAAAGTCCCAAATATAAGGGTATACACTCCATTTTTCCTGCAATATAGATTAATATCATCTTTTGACCTTGTTTAACTGATTATCTAGTTCCACCATAATTTGAAGTTACTCAGTACACTTGACATTAAATTTATACAAGGTACCATCTTTGCTGAAGTATCAGTACGGATGTGAGAACCGGACCATAAAGAAGGCTGAGCGCCCAGGAACTGATGCTTTTGAACTGTAGTGTTGGAGAAGACTCTTGAGAGTTCCTTGGACTGTAAGGAGATCCAACCAGTCCATCCTAAAGGAAATCGACCCTGAATACTCATTGGAAGGACTGATGCTGAAGTTGAAGCATCAATACTTTAGCCACCTGATGTGAAGAGTCTACACATAACAAAAGACCCTGAGGCTGGGAAAGATTGAAGGCAGGAGAAGGAGACGACAATGGATGAGATGGTTGGATGGCATCACCGACTCAATGCACATGAGTTTGAGCAAGCTCTAGAAGATGGTAAAGGACAGGGAAGCCTGGTGGGCTGCAGTCCATGGGGTCGCAAAGAGTCGGATACGACTCAGCAGCTGAATGACAACAACCATCTCCTGCTGAACAAGGAGTACTCAAAAATACAAGCCTTGGAAATTCCCTGTTGGTCCAGTAGTTAGAACTGGGTGCTTTCATTGCCAGGGCCTGGTCAGGGAATTAAGATTCCACAAGCTGCAAAGGCACAGCAAATAAAAAACACAAGCCTCCCTGGGCTTCTGTGAAATACTGTGTAACTTTGAGTATGCCCAGCAAGAAGCTTTAAAATATACAGTCTTATACTTTATTTTAAAGGGGGCCATGTAGGAGAATTAGCTTGAAAATGAAAATAGCTCTCATTTACTTATTGAAGTTCCATAAATCAAAGATTTACATATACAAATAGCCACTGGGCACCACTCCTACATCACTTTAAAAATGAAGCAATGTAAGTGTCCATCAACAGATGAATGGATAAAGAATATTATTCAGTCATAAAAATGAAATTTGGGGACTTCCCTGGCAATCCAGTGGTTAAGACTCAGTGATTCCACTGCAAGGGGTGCAGGTTGGATCCCTGGTCAGGGAACTAAGATTCCACATGCCCCATGGCTCAGCAAAAAAAAAATCTTGCTATTTCAGACAACATGAATGGAGTTCAAGGGTATTACGTGGAATCTAAAAAAAAGTACAAACCTACAAGCAAAACAAAAAAAACAGACTCACAGTTACAGAGAACAAATGGATGTTGGGGAGGAGGAATGTGAAATAGGTGAAGGCTTACAAGGTACAAACCTCCAGGTATAAAATAAGTAAGCCATGGGACATAATATACAGCATAAAAAACATAGTCATATTATAATAACTTTGTAAGGGACTGATGGTTACTAGATTTATTATGGTGATCATTTCACAATGTATGAAAAGTCAATTCACTATGCAGTTCACCTGAAGCTAACATATTATACATAAACTATATTCCAATTAAAAGTTTTTAAAATGAAAGGAATGAAACCCAAGTACAATTCATATATATAACCAAAAAATCTATTAAAGGAAAAGGTTTTTCTCCCACAAAAGGCAAGAAAGGTTTTTCCTTTTAATCTAAAAGAGCACGTTTTACCATTAAAACTTAAGAATCATTTTAAGAAAATTAAATCCCTTTATGGCTATTTTTAAAGACCTATCAACTTAGCTTTATTATAAAGGCTGTTAGAAAATATTGTAACAGTCTTGTGCCCAGCTAATTAAAAATGTCAGAATCTAAAAATCTAATTTAAGTATATAAGTAACCATGAGATTACTCTGACACTCTTGTCAAAACTGAATCTTTTGAAAATATTAATTCAGTCCTTGGAATTTCATTTGAATTGCTTATGCTGAGTCTTTTCTAAGGTAAAACCGATATTCATTACATGCCACTAAGTCTGAAACGGATCATTTTAATTGCACCCTATGTGTACCAACTTTCTATTAGCAGCCTAAATAAATGAGACTGTCTTGGTGAAACTCAACAATCAAATGGACATTATCATCATTAAGCTCTTAAATACTACTAGATGACAGTAATTCAGGAAGAAAGCTCTATATAATACCTAAAAATCTAATTTAAAGACAACACAAAATACAAATAAGTTTTACTCTAAAAATAATTAAACTACAAGAAATAAGATAGTTATCTCCTTTGATCCTTAGAAATGAACTGGCAAAGGTGAAAGTGTAAAATAAAACTCTACTGGTCTGGGCTCTTCAAAAAGTATCAAAAATTAGTGGAAGACTTCAGATTGAAGAGTAAAGACAGACAACCAAATGCAATACGTGAGGTTTCATTTTATAATAGATAAAAATTGCTATAAAAGTCATCTTACGGAAAACTGAAGAAACTGAATTATAGACAGAATATTAAATAAAAGAAGTACTGACTGTCTGAAAAGTAAAAGCGAAAGTTGCTCAGTCGTGTCCGACTCTCTGACCCCATGGACTATACAGTCCACGGAATTCTTCAGGCCAGAATACTGGAGTGGGCAGCCTTTCCATTCTCCACGGGATCATCCCAACCCAGGGATTGAACCCAGGTCTCCTGCATTGCAGGAGGATTCTTTACCAGCTGACCACAAGGGAAGCCCAAGAATACTGGAATGGGTGGCCTATCCCTTCTCCAGAGGATCTGCCCAACCCAAGAATCAAACAGGGGTCTCCTGCACTGCAGAAGCAATCTTTACCAACCGAGCTATCAGAGAAGCCACTGACTGCCTCAGGTACCATTATGATGGTAATGGCTATATGAAAAGCATATCCTTATTCTTAGGAAAGCTGTGGTTTTTAAGGATGAACTATCGTAAAACTCTCCAAGCCAGGCTTCAGCAATATGTGAACCATGAAATTCCAGATGTTCAAGTTGGTTTTAGAAAAGGCAGAGGAACCAGAGATCAAATTGCCAGCATCCTCTGGATCATCGAAAAGGCAAGAGAGTTCCAGAAAAACATCTATGTCTGCTTTATTGACTATGCCAAAGCCTTTGACTGTGTGGATCACAATAAACTGTGGAAAATTCTGAAAGAGATGGGCATACCAGGCCACCTGACCTGCCCCCTGAGAAACCTGTATGCAGGTCAGGAAGCAACAGTTAGAACTGGACAAGGAACAACAGCCTGGTTGCAAATAGGAAAAGGAGCACATCAAGGCTGTATATTGCCACCCTGCTTATTTAATTTATATGCAGAGTACATCATGAGAAATGCTGAGCTGGAAGAAGCACAAGCTGGAATCAAGATTGCTGGGAGAAATATCAATAACCTCAGACATGCAGATGACACCACCCTTATGGCAGAAAGTGAAGAGGAAGGAACTAAAGAGCCTCTTGTTGAAAGTGAAAGAGAGTGAAAAGTTGGCTTAAAGCTCAGAATTCAGAAAATGAAGATCATGGCATCTGGTCCCATCACTTCATGGCAAATAGATGGGGAAACAGTGGAAACAGTGTCAGACTATTTTTCTGGGCTCCAAAATCACTGCAGATGGTGATTGCAGCCATGAAATTAAAAGACGCTTACTCCTTGGAAGGAAAGTTATGACCAACCTAGACAACATATGAAAAAGCAGAGACCTTACTTTGCCAACAAAGGTCTGAGTAGTCAAGTCTATGGTTTTTCCAGTGGTCACGTATGGATGTGAGAGTTGGACTATAAAGAAAGCTGAACGCCAAAGAACTGATGTTTTTGAACTGTGGTGTTGGAGAAGACTCTTGAGAGTCCCTTGGACTGCAAGGAGATCCAACCAGTCCCTCCTAAAGGAGATCAGTCCAAGGTGATGTTGAAGCTGAAACTCCAATACTTTGGCCACCTGATGTGAAGAGCTGACTCACTGGAAAAGACCCTGATGCTGGGAAAAATTGAGGGCAGGAGAAGGGGACGACAGAGAATAAGATGGTTGGATGGCATCACCAACTGAATGGACATGGGTTGGGGTGGACTCTGGGAGTTGGTGATGGACAGGGAGGCCTGGCGTGCTGTGGTTCATGGGGTCGCAGAGTCGGACATGAGTGAGCAACTAAACTGATCATGATACCTGCGATTTACTTTCAAATAGTATAGGGGAAAAAGTATGTATATAGAGATAAAATCTCAAAGGGTAAAATGTTAAAAACTGCTGAATCTAGAGGAAGGACATACGTAAGCAAACATTTGACACTTTTTTAAAAGTTGGGAAATTCTTGTATTCCCAGGTGGCTCAGTGGTAAAGAATTTACCTGCTATTATTACGGGAGACATGGGTTCGATCCCTAGGTGGGAAAGATCCCTGGACAAAGAAATGGCAGCCCACTCCAATATTATTGCCTAGGAAATCCCACAGAGGAGCCTGCTAGGCTCTTGTCCAAGGGGTTGCAAAAGAGTCGGACATGATTGAGTGACTCAACAACATTTAAGACCTACAAAAAGTATGAAGAACAATATTAAAAATGTTCATTAACTCAACATACTGCCAAATCAGTTAAACACATCTCTTCTTCCTACCTCCCTTCCCAACATAGATAACAAGTATCTGGAAAATAAACTCATAAAAAATGAGTATTTTTCAAACTGGTCTTCTTACAAAGAAATGGACTAAAGGACCACTTTTTATATCTCTCAGAAGATCTGCTTTTATATTTCCTAAGTGAAACAAACACTGGACTGGAAAAAACACAAGCTGGAATCAAGATTGCTGGGAGAAATATCAATAACCTCAGATATGCAGATGACACCACCCTTATGGCAGAGAGTGAAGAGGAACTACAAAGCCTTTTGATGAAAGTGAAAGGAGAGTGAAAAGGTGGTTTAAAGCTCAACATTCAGAAAACGAAGATCATGGCATCAGGTCCCATCACTTCATGGCAAATAGATGAGGAAACAGTGGAAACAGTGTCAGACTTTATTTTGGGGGATCCAAAATCAGTGCAGATGGTGACTGCATCCATAAAATTAAAAGACACTTACTCCTTGGAAGAAAGTTATGACCAACCTAGATAGCACATTCAAAAGCAGAGACATTACTTTGCCAACAAAGGTCCGTCTAGTCAAGGCTATGGTTTTCCAGTAGTCATGTATGGATGTGAGAGTTGGACCGTGAAGAAGGCTGAGCACTGAAGAATTGATGCTTCTGAACTGTGGTGTTGGAGAAGACTCTTGAGAGTCCCTTGGACTGCAAGAAGATCCAACCAATCCATTCTGAAGATCAGCCATGGGATTTCTTTGGAAGCAATGATGCTAAAGCTGAAACTCCAGTACTTTGGCCACCTCATGCGAAGAGTTGATTCATTGGAAAAGACTCATGCTGGGAGGGATTGGGGGCAGGAGGAGAAGGGGACGACCGAGGATGAGATGGCTGGATGGCATCACTGACTCAATGGACGTGAGTCTGAGTGAACTCCAGGAGTTGGTGATGGACAGGGGAGGCCTGGCGTGCTGCGATTCATGGGGTCGCAAAGAGTCAGACACGACTGAGCAACTGAACTGAACTGAAGTGAAACAGATCAAAATTTAAGTCATTCTTTAAAGTATGAATGATGTTAAATGCAATCAATATGGTACTTAGAGGCAGATATGATAATCATCTCTAAGATATTGGATATGATCATATGATCTCAGATATGATCATATCTGAGATATCTCACCTCAAGGCTGAGAACATATCCCATATAACCCCTATATATGTCCCTTATTCCCACTCAATGACTCTGCCTTTCATGAGTTTACCTACCTTGACATTTCTCTAAATGAGTACCCTTTTCATGAACTTAAAATTTTCTCATCCTTTCTGTAGTTTATTTAAAAAAAAAAAAAACCCTAAGGTTGTTTCCAAAAATAATACTGATGTATTAAAGATATCTTTTCAAACTATATTTTCACTAAATTTCATTCCTCCCCCACCAAATACTAACGTTTTCCTTAAATCAACACTTTATACTATATACTGGTGATAAGAAATCTGAAACCATCTTCAGACCTTCTTTTGCTACCCTAAAAATACTTCCTTTAAGCATCATACTATGCATCTGAATCTTAAATTGGTGAGTAATTCAGTACTGTTTACCCCACCCACATATTAATATTATGACTATGTCTTCTAAAGCTTAAAGAGTTTCTCATATTCATTCTGTCCACTTCAAATGTTTAGTTATCTAGGCTCTCTCCTGGTCTACTTATATCTACTATTTATCAGACTAGAAACAATATTCTAAATAAGAACCCAGCAAATGGAACATGCCTTCAATTTACATGTGCTTGTTTTCTTTTTAATCACTCAATCCCTTCTTTAGATAAACTGTGTGAACTATAATGGAGGCATTTTTTGGTCTTCACGGCAAGCTACAGACCAGTTACAAACACCCAGCCCCTCTCCAAAGGCTACCTCAAAGACAAACTGCAATAATATCAACCTAGAGTGCTAATTTTGACTACTGCTGATTGAAAACCAGGCTAGACTAAAGAGAAGGGAAGCTCTATAGAGTACAAATGAAGCTTCCACAATGAGAGAAATGAGAAGGGTCCACTAACATTTCTTGATACAGTGAAACTGTAAACTCATAAAGGCAATGCTCAATGTCTTCAGGCTTTTTTGCTTTCCCAACACTTCCATGCATAACACATGCGCAACACCAAACAACATTCTCTGTCCTCCTATATAGGATTAAAAATAAACAACCTCAAATTGAGTAATTCATCCTCCAAAACCAAACGTGCACAGAACCACTGCAACTGATGATTATAAGCCTCTCCTTAAACACCTTCAATGACAGGGAAAAACCTTGTGAGACTATTACATTTTTAGAAAGTTCTTCATAATCTGCATCTAAATCTGTCTCCCTGTAGCTTCCTATACAAAATGCCCTGTGAAGTCAGACCAGTGTTTGAATCTTTGGACATTTATAGGCTTTGTGATCTTACATTACTTACTTAACCTTTCTGAACCTCAGTTTCACTTATAAAAAATAAGAAAATGAAATCCTCATCACTTAAAATTATAACAAATAAAAAGGACAAATACAAAATGTTGAGCACGGTGCCAGATGTAGTTACTGAACAAAAGCTCAATAAATATTAATCACTGCCACCTCCATTCTTATCTTCATTTCCCTCTTTTACATAACCTTTCTATTTGTAATGATTTCTGAAATCACACTGAAGTTTACTTTCAGGCTAAATATCTCCCAGATTCTTGTCATTCCTCTTACGATTATGATCTTGAGTACCTTCTCTATTCTAGTAAATGTTTTCTGGATACATTAGAATTTATCAAAGTAGTACCAAGAAATGAGTGATGTCTAGATATTTAAGATTATTCCCCCTTTTTACTCTGGATACTTCACATAGGTGAAGGACCAACTAGTTTCAAGGGACAGATGCAAGTTATTTTTTTTTAACTTACGTTATGCTTAGAGTTAACTAGTACATGGTCTTCAAGTCAAACAATCACATAGCTTGGTCTTTTCTTCCCTTACAATAGAGCAGATCCCAAATACAGGAAGTCTTTTGATTTTCCTATTCAAAGTTTTAAGGTATATTTGATCATATAACAAAGATTAAAAATGAAGAGTCATATGACTCAAATAACTTTTAAAAAATAATCTATCTTTTGCTCATGTGGTAGAAATCCTATGGTTTTGTCTACCCAAAACTCTCTCCTCCTTCTTTTGGTTAAACACAAAAACAAGCAACAAAAACACCCCAGTCCCACATTATTCCACTGGTATTCTCACTCACACAGTTGTAACTTCCCAACTTTAGAAGTAGTCCAGTGACTCGTCAGAAGTAGAGATTTTTTTTTTTTTTTTAATGGCTTATCAGAGGGGATAGTTACAGACAGTGAGGGACAGGCTGTGTTCTCTTTATTTGCTAGCGAAAACAATGTAGGCCTAACTTTATCATTACACAGAGGAAATAGGAGCTTCCCTGGTGGCTCAGAGGGTCAAGTGTCTGCCTGCAATGTGGGAGACCTGGGTTTGATTCCCGGGTTGGGAAGATCCCCTAGAGAAGGAATGGCAACCCACTCCAGTACACTTGCCTGGAAAATGCCACAGATGGAGGAGCCTGGTAGGCTATAGTCTATGGGATCACAGAGTCACAGAGCTGAAACATGGAAAGAGATAGAATCTATTCCCTATGACTTCATCTAAATCCCTAGATCACGAAATGCCTAAAACTATGCCACAACTTGGCATTCATAGTTATATGGACCAATAACCTCCCTATACCCCTTTTTGTTTTGTTTAAGCTCACCTGAATTGGTGCTGTGGCTGCAACTGCAAGCTTTGAAAGTTGTATTCAATTTCACAGAGGGAAAATACAGTGCTAAATGATGGAGAATCACACATTTTTAAATATGGAATTTTTTAACTATTATACCCCCAAGAACAGCACCTAGCACATGATGGGGCTCAAGTATTATTTCTTTAATGAGCTAAGAGATCACAGTGATCATCATCTGGTTGGATTTCTAATCCAACCATCTCATGTGATAGGTAGCAAATTGAGTTCCAAAGAGATTAAGTCACAAAGCATGCTGGTAGCAGAGCCAAGACACCTGCTTTGGTTGGGCTTACAGCTCTCTTAACAACACTTTTCACTTTTATGTACTAACACGAAAAAACAGTCACTTGTTAAAACCAAAAGGCAGTAAAACGTACAATTTCTTTTTTTTTTTTTTTTGGCTCTGCTGCCTGACACACGGGATTTTAGTTCCCTAACCAAGGACTGAACCCCAGCTCCCTACAGTGGAAGCACAAGCCACTGGACCGCCAGGGAAGTCCCAGAACCTACTACTTTTCATTTACTTCCCAAAACTAAACCTAAAATTCTCACTCTGCTGCAGCAGCTTAGCTAAATAAGACACAGGACATTACTGCTACAGAAACCTCGAGGCTCTGGCACTTACCTCTGAGGTACACATCTTTGAACTTTTTATTCTCCAGAGTACAATTACTATGCTCACTGTCAGTCTAAACTCTTCCTGTGGGAGCTAACAAAGTGACTTGATCCCATCTCCCATTCTATATTCATCCCAATAAGCCATCACAGTATCATCACTGTAATTCAGATCATTAAAGCTTAAGGTAATAGTCTGTCTTAAATTCAAATGAGATTTTTTTATGTAAGGCAGACAGAATATTCTGTTTGGAAATCCTGGATCCTTATTTTTATCTTGGCATTTTGCCATCTTACAGGTCTATTTATTAAAAGTTGAGAAACTTTAACTTTCACCTCATCACTAATCACTTTAACAATTTTTGATTTGTCTTTTTAGTCACTAGCAGAATAGAGTAAAAGAAAAACTTAAAAGTCTCTAAAGTGAATTAGTACTCCATAAATTTTGATACCAATCTTTATAAAAGCAGAATTTTTTCTAAGTAACCTCCCAATTTTTCAATTGGTTTTGCCAAGTTAAGAGCTAACATTCTGAAATATAGCTGCTTTCTGAAAAGTTTTTTGGGGGCTCCCAAATCACTAGAGATGGTGACTGCAGCCATGAAATTAACTCTTCTTCTTGGAAGAAAAGTTATGACCAACCTAGACAGATTAAAAAGCAGAGACATTACTTTGCCAACAAAGGTCCATCTAGTTAAAGCTATGGTTTTTCCAGTAGTCATGTATGGATGTGAGAGTTGGACTGTGAAGAAAGCTGAGTGCCAAAGAATTGATGCTTTTAAACTGTGGTGTTGGAGAAGACTCTTGAGAATCCCTTGGACTGCAAAGGGATCCAACCAGTCCATCCTAAAGGAGATCAGTCCTGAATATTCATTGGAAGGGCTGACGCTAAAGCTGAAACTCCAATATTTTGGCCACCAGATGCAAAGAACTGACTCATTCGAAAAGACCCTGATGCTGGGAAAGACTGAGGGCGGGAAGAGAAGGGGACAAGAGAGGATTAGATGGTTGGATAGCATCACTGGCTCAATGGACACGAGCTTGGAGTAAACTCCAGGAGTTGGTGATGGACAGGGAGGCCTGGCGTGCTGCAGTTCATGGGGTCGCAAAGAGTTGGACATGACTGAGCAACGGAACTGAAGCAGATAAAGATATTTACTATTAATATGATCTTGAAGGTCATACCTGCTAAATTTAATAACACAATTTATTCCACAAGGATAAAGTTATTGTATAATATACAGCATGAACCTCCATAAGCTTTACTCAAAATGTAGCCCGAAGAATGCCAAACACTCTGGGAGTTTTCGCTCTTCAAAGCAACAAAAGACACAAATTTGAAGTGTCTTAATTTCTCATATCCAAACTACAAACTTATTTCTCTTTACACCTTAAAAACATCATTTACAATGAATAATTCATCTTTAAATCAGGAGCATTTGTATAAACTTTTTCTTAAATACATCCTCTTTAAACCTAGTTATTATTAAAGAATCAAGAAAACCCATGAAAAGCCAAATAATGTAAATCTCTGAAGTCTTACTGCGCACTTTTTACAATTTTCCAGCTAGTGTTGAAGAGGTTACCCATCATTGTACCTAATCTGCATTTATCTAAACAGTTTGATCACGAAGTCTTCTGGGGCTAGGCTGAGGTGGAGTCAAACCCTTCTCAGTTAGATGAATTACTATATTTCTGAATGATGATGCACTAGACAATAAATTTCTATTCAGAGCATTTCTGTCCTAGTAAAGTTTTATTATGTATAGGTTTCCACAACTACAATGGCTTCAAAATAGTATCCAAAATTACATGAAGAAAAATGTTTAAAAACAGGAAAAATAATCCTTCATTAGACTCAACAGTGCAATATTGGCTCTACTATTAAATAAAAGCAATTCAAGCTCTCCTAAGAACAAAAAAGCAGTTAAAATGTGAATTTATAACTCAATCTACATACATTAGTTCCTGCCTGCGTAATTTAAAAGCTGCATTAGATCAACCACTGAATTACAACCTCAGGTATGGAAAGCAAGAAGTTCAACTTTCACATTTTACAAAGAGAACTCAGAATAGTAGTTAACTGACTTTACCAAAGTCACACATTGTATACTAGCTAAGATTTCTGACTCCCCAAGCCCTGCCCAGAGCTACTTCCACTACTAAATACAACTCACTTTGAATGTATTAATTATACATTATTTTCCTCCCAACATCTAAAATAATAGTATTGGCTTAATATTTAATCTGTTTTCAAAGACAATTTTTCATAAACTGGTTAAAGTATCTTGAAGACACTCAATGGAAGACATTTCACGCCGCCGCACAAAAACTCAACCAAGACTTTTGGCAAAAGAAATATGCTGATTCAATGCATCTAAATATCAGTTATAATATTCCAACATTCCTGTTTTCAGTTTCCATGATGGAGCTGATTTTGAATATTCCACATAGCTAGGTACAGAAGTTGAAAGCAGTATCTAGCCATAAGAAAACTATTTAGAGGAAGAGAAAGTTCCTTTTTAAATGTCTTGCAACATTATCCTCTTTGTAAACTGTAAATTCTACTGACCAGAATTTTTACGTTAAAATGCAAACAAGAGCTGAAAGACTTCTAACTTCTAATTTGCCTCTTACAAAAGGTGAAAAACATTTAAATCTGATATTAAAACATATGTGCACAATTTTCGAAAATTTCAGGCATAGTTTTTTTTAATCAGAATGTGTTACAAGTTTAAAGAACACCTAAGTCATAAAGACAGCTTACGTGCACCAAAAATGGCAAAAAAAAAAAACTTTTGCTTTGCTTCCCGTCCTTAAAGTTTCCATTCAATTGAAGTTGAGTTACCACTTGCTCCGGATGAAACGATTTTCACATTCCTTCTGCCTCTATTTAAGCTTTTTGAAGCGAAAACAAGAATCTCGGAACGTCTGTCTGATGCAGTCCTGAGTTCAGTTTTATGGAACAAATTGGGAACAAACTGCCCAGGAAAAATTGAGATTTAAGATTCCTTTTAAAGTAGCGGTATGCGAACACCTGCCAACACATTTTATTTTTAATCGAAGAGCCGAAAACTGTACTGAGCAGTAACCATGAAACTGGGGAGCAAAGCATGCGCGCCAGGCCTAGCAGGAATAAAAAAAATTTTAATTAAACCTTGAGGGGAACTGGGTTGTGAACCCCACAGCGTAATCTGTCACTGAGCCGAGGCTCTCCTCAGCATCTAGGCTTAGAGATCCCTGGGCGGAACCGACGCCACCAACCTGCGATCTAGACCAGCGCGCGGATGCTGCAGGCTTGGGGCTAGGGGCTGAAGGGAACCGGTTGTCCGACGCCCGTCAACCTTCTGAGTAGTTAAACTAACAAAGGGCTACTCGCGCAACAGAGCCCCCGGAGCGGAAGCTAACGCCTCGCGCCGGCCCCCGCTCGCGACCCTCCCTAAGTTCAGGGCCGGCAGTGGACTCGCAGCGGGGCCTGCGGCCAGGCCGGGGCCGGACTCGCGCTCGGGATGCTGGAAACAGGTAGGACGAAGAATAAAAGCCCGAAAGAGAAGAGTCGGCGCTTCCCGACCCGGTCAGCGCCGCAAAATGGGGAAAACGAGGAGGGCGAGAGGCCCCGAGGCCGAGTCCCAGCCGCGGAGCCCCTGCTTCCCAGGGAGCCGCCAGACTCAGCTGACGGGGCGCCACGCTTTGTTACCGGCTGTGAGAAGCTCCGGCCGCCGCCGCCGCCATCGCCCCCGCCCCGGGACGTCGCTTCCCGGCGGTTCTCGCCTTCCTCGGCCGAGTAATCGATCTCCCCTCCTCGGTCTTGAGGCGCTTGGCCTGGCTCTCGTAGTCCCGGTCCTCCTCGTACGTCTCCCTGGGGGAGGATGAGGAGGGAGGACATGGCGGCGGCCAGAGGGACCGGCCGGCAGGCCGGTGGGGGTGGCGGCGGGGCGCGGGCCTCGGACGCCGCCGGCCAGTCCCCGTCACCGGCAGCGCCTCTCCAGCAAAGATCTGCGCGGACGAATCGTCCGCGGGGGTCCCGCGCCCAGGAGCCGGGTGGCTGCGGAGGGCTGGCGGAATGAGGAGGCTCCCCGGGAAGAGGCTCCGGAGCAGCCGCCCCCCTTTATCACGGGGCCGACATCCAGCCTCTCCCTCCTCCTGCGTCTCCGCTTCCAGCCCGGAGGAGCGAATCTGGGATGGGGACGGGACCGTGGCTTCCGGTCTTCCCTCCTCCCCTAATCCGCTCCTCGCCGCCCAGGCCGAGCCTCCGCCCCCGCCTTCAAGGCAGCAGCCTGGGATCGAATCCAGCCGCAGCCCTCGGGAAGCGCCCCCCTCCCCAGCCCGGGCCTCGCTCTCTATTGGCAGAAGGAAAAAGCCGACCAGGCTTCCAATTGGCTGTAAGGACTGTTCGTCAAAAGCTGCCCACGGACCCGCTTCGCCCCCCACCCCCTCCCAGCCCCTTCTGAACTTGGGGCTGGCCTGCAAGTCCTGACCGCGTAACGCCCGTCGCGCGGTGCGCGGGAACCGTTGCTACTCCGTGGCCGTTAGCGCTATTGCGCCAGCCCTCGGGAGGTGCGGGTGAACCCCAGCGGACGAGGAGGCGTGCTGTGGGGCCAGAGCTGCGGGTGTTAACCACCCTCCCGCTAATTTAAATGCCTTTATTACTTCTCTTCAAAAGAGAACATTCCTGCCGATACACTTCACACAACCCTGACACTACAGGGGGTGAAGAGAGAAAAAGAGCTTAGAATCGTGAAAGTAGCCTTCTCCCCATGTTATGTTCAAATCTAATACAAGTGGGTGACTCTCTCCCCTCCCTTAAGTAGATATTCCAGAACAGTCAACATTTCCTGAGGTGCAAGTCTGAGGAAGACGCTTCACTGGGGAGACTGTCCGTTTGATCAGTTAGCCCTCCTGGGTCTTCTAGACCCTTCTTTTTCTGAAGATACTGAAGACTTATTTCAAACTTCCATATAGAGTTTCATCTCAATCCTTTCCTTTCTGGGCGATCTATTTGTTGCATATTTCACATGATCATTTATTCTTTTTGGAAGATAAGAAAGCCTATCAAAAATGCCTGCCTTTTAGACCACACAGAGCTCATTTCCTCTGTGGAAACCTGAGGCCTCCGGCAAGCTTCTTCTCATCTTATAATAGGGCCCTTTATACCTACCTATTTGAATGTTCTATTTTAAGGCCGAGAAGCACTTGGAGATGGGAACTGGGCTCTCTTCATCTTTGCAAAGCCAGTTCCTGAACAGGCCCCTGCTCACAAGTTATGCTCTCAGCAAAACGGAATGAGCAGGCTTTGGGAAAGAAAAGTCCAGTGTCTTTCAGGGGAGGAAATGGCAAAGCTCAGGCAACCTAACTGCCTCTGTGACTTGAACCCTTGAAGGAGTGCCTAAGACCAAAATTCACTTGTTTCAATAGTCCTTGTCCCTCAGATGCTTTCCTAAATATGGCTCTTCCTTTCCTAATGGTGTGGATCATTTCCTCCCGCAGCCTATCCTCTCTCTTTCCAGTTATTTCCTCCCAAAGAAAGCCATTTTTATTTATTGCTGACAGTGCTTTCACCTACAGTGTTTTGTACTTTATAATTTACACTTCTGTCATTTTAGGATCCAATTGCAAGTTTTTTCACAACACACTACAGCTAGACTCAAATTTGTATGCGCCTGCAGGTGTACACTGATAAACCAAAAAAACAATTAGAATTTATTTTTTTAATTACTACAATAAAATGAAAATAGACGTATCAAAGAGGAATCTCAGATGAAGAAACGTTGACAAAGCAGAGCCCAATGGCCTTGAACAAACTTTCCAAATATCTTGCGTGATAGTGAACATATTTAAGTTCTCAAAGGCTACATCCAACCTATGGATTCAGTTGACTTCATTTGCTCAGTCTTGTCTGACTCTGCGTCCCCACGGACTGCAGCACGCCAGGCCTCCCTGTCCATCACCAACTCCTGGAGTTTACTCAAACTCATGTCCATTAGGTCGGTGATGCCATCCAACCATCTCATCCTCTGTTGTTCCCTTCTCCTCCTGCCTTCAATCTTTTCCAGCATCAGGGTCTTTTCAAAGTAGTCAGCTCTTCCCATGAGGTGGCCAAAGTATTGGAGTTTCAGCTTCAGCATCAGTTCTTCCAATGAGTATTCAGGACTGATTTCCTTTAGGATGGACTGGTAGATCTCCTTGCAGTCCAAGGGACTCTCAAGAGTCTTCTCCAACACCACAGTTCAAAAGCATCAGTTCTTTGGCGCTCAGCTTTCTTTACAGTCCAACTCTCACATCCATACATGACTTCTGGAAAAACCATAGCCTTAACTAGATGGACCTTTGTTGGCAAAGTAATGTCTCTGCTTGGTTGGTCATAACTTTTCTTGCAAGGAGTAAGCGTCTTTTCATTTCATGGCTGCAGTCACCATCTCTAGTGATTTTGGAGCCTACTGTTTCTCCATCTATTTGCCATGAAATAATAGGACTGGATGCCATGATCTTTGTTTTCTAAATGTTGAAAACAGCGTCTTCACTCTCCTCTTTCACTTTCATCAAGAGGCTCTTTAGTTCTTCACTTTCTGCCCTAAGGGTGGTGTCATCTGCATATCTGCTGCTGCTGCTAAGTCGCTTCAGTTCTGTCTGACTCTGTGCGACCCCATAGACGGAAGCCAACCAGGCTCCCCTGTCCGTGGGATTCTCGAAGCAAGAACACTGGAGTGGGTTGCCATTTCCTTCTCCAGTGCATGAAAGTGAAAAGTGAAAATGAAGTTGATCAGCTGTGTCTGACTCTTAGCAACCCCATGGACTGCAGCCTACCAGGCTCCGCTATCCATGGGATTTTCCAGGCAACAGTAATGGAGTGGGGTGCCATTGCCTTTTCCAGTGTATATCTGAGGTTATTGATATTTCTCCCGGCAATCTTGATTCCAGCTTGTGCTTCATCTAGCCCAGTGTTTCTCGTGATGTACTCTGCACATAAGTTAAATAAGCATGGTGACCATATACAGCCTTGACGTACTCCTTTTCCTATTTGGAACCAGTCTGTTCCATGTCCAGTTCTAACTGTCGCTTCCTGGCCTGCATACAGATTTCTCAGGAGGCAGGTCAGGTGGTCTGGTATTCCATCTCTTTCAGAATTTTCCACAGTTTATTGTGATCCTCAAAGGCTCTGGCATAGTCACTAAAGCAAACATAGATGTATTTCTGGAACGCTCTTGCTTTTTTTAATGATCCAGCAGATGTTGGCAATTTGATCTCTGGTTCCTCTGCCTTTTCTAAAACCAGCTTGAACATCTGGAAGTTCACGGTTTATGTACTGTTTAACCCTAGCTTGGAGAATTTTGAGCATTACTTTGCTAGTGTGTGAGATGAGTGCAATCGTGTGGCAGTTTGAGCATTCTTTGGCGTTGCCTTTCTTAGGGATTAGAATGAAAACTGACCTTTTCCAGTCCTGTGGCCACTGCTGAGTTTTCCATGTTGAGTGCGGCATTTTCACAACATAATCTTTTAGGATTTGAAATAGCTCAACTGGAATTCCATCACCTCATCTAGCTTTGTGTGTAGTGATGCTTCCAAAGGCCCACTTGACTTCACATTCCGGGATGTCTGGCCCTAGGTGAGTGATCACACCATTGTGATTATCTGGGTCATGAAGATCTTTTTGTACAATTCTTCTGTGTATTCTTGCCACCTCTTCTTAATATCTTCTGCTTCTGTTAGGTCCATACCATTTCTATCCTTGATCGAGCCCATCTTTGCATGAAATGTTCCCTTGGTACCTCTAATTTTCTTGAAGAGATCTCTAGTCTTCCCTATTCTATTGTTTTCCTCTATTTTTTTGCGTTGATCGCTGAGGAAGGCTTTCTTATCTCCTCTTGCTATTCTTCGGAACTCTGCATTCAAATGAATATATCTTTCCTTTTCTCCTTTGCTTTGGGCTTCTCTTCTTTTCACAGCTATTTGTAAGGCCTCCTCAGACAGCCATTTTGCTTTTTTTGCGTGTCTTTTTCTTGGGGATGGTCTTGATCCCTGTCTTCTGTACAATGTCACGAACCTCCATCCATAGTTCATCAGGCACTCTATCAGATCTAGTCCCGTAAATCTATTTCTCACTTGCACTGTATAATCGTAAGGGATTTGATTTAGGTCATACCTGAATGGTCTAGCAGTTTTCCCTACTTTCTTCAATTTAAGTTTGAATTTGGCAATAAGGAGTTCATGATCTGAGCCACAGTCAGCTCCCGGTGTTGTTTTTGCTGACTGTATAGAGCTTCTCCATCTTTGGCTGCAAAGAATATAATTAATCTGATTTCGGTGTTGACCATCTGGTGATGTCCATGTGTAGAGTCTTCTCTTATATTGTTGGAAGAGGGTGTTTGCTATGACCAGTGCGTTCTCTTGGCAGATTTCTATGAGCCTTTGCCTTGCTTCATTCCGTACTCCAAGGCTAAATTTGCCTGTTACTCCAAATGTTTCTTGACTTCCTACTTTTGCATTCCAGTCACCTATAATGAAAAGGACATCTTTTGGGGGTATTAATTCTAGAAGGTCTCGAAGGTCTTCATAGAACAGTTCAACTTCAGCTTCTTCAGCATTACTGGTCAGGGCATAGACTTGAATTACTGTGATACTGAATGGTTTGCCTTAGAGACAAACAGATCATTCTGTCATTTTTGAGATTACATCCAAATACTGCATTTCGGACTCTTTTGTTGACTATGATGGCTACTCCATTTCGTCTAAGGGATTCTTGCCCACATTAATAGATATAATGGTCATCTGAGTTACATTCACCCATTTCAGTCCATTTTAGGTTGCTGATTCCTAAAATGTCGACATTCACTCTTGCCATCTTCTGTTTGATCACTTCCAATTTGCCTTGATTCATGGACCTAACATTCCAGGTTCCTATGCAATATTGCTCTTTACAGCATCAGACCTTTCTTCTGTCACCAGTCACATCCACAACTGGGTATTGTTTTTGCTTTGGCTCCATGACTTCATTCTTTCTGGAGTTATTTCTCCACTGATCTCCAGTAGCATATTGGGCACCTACCAACCTGGGGAGTTCATCTTTCAGTGTCCTATCTTTGTGCCTTTTATACTGTTCATGGGGTTCTCAAGGCAGGAATACTGAAGTGGTTTGCCATTCCCCTCTCCAGTGGACCACATTTTGTCAGAACTCTCCACCATGACCCATCCATCTTGGGTGGCCCTACATGGCATGGCATATAGGTTTATTGAGGTAGACAAGGCTGCAGTCCATGTGATTAGATTGGTTAGTTTTCTGTGATGCGACCCCATGGACTGTAGCCTACCAGGTTCCTCGGTCCATGGGATTTTCCAGGCAATAATACTGGAGTGGGTTGCCATTTCCTTTTCCAGGAGATCTTCCCGACTCAGGGATTGAAACTGGGTCTTCTGCATTGTAGGTAGACGTTTTACCGTCTGAGCCACCAGGAAGTCCACCTATGGATTATACCAGGTTAAAACGCAGTTCTCACACCCCTCAGTTGGTAAGGAAACCCAGCCTTGCTGAACATTGCTATTATACTCAGGGTTTACTTAACTTATAGTAGGTTAGAGTCAATATGTACTAGTATTAAACTTAATTCTTTCTTTGGACAGCTCAAATCAAACTGTTAATTTAAATGACTTAAGAGGTAAGGATTTCCCTGGTGGTCCAATGACTGAGACTCAGCGCTCCCAATGTAGGGGTCCTGGATTCGCTATCTGGTCAGGGAACTAGATCCCACATGCCACAACTGTAAGATCCCACATGTGACAACGAATATTGAAGATCCCATGTGCTACAACCAAGATCTGGTGCAGCCAAATAAATTTTTTTTTAATTTATTATTTTTTTAATTTTTATTTTTACTTTATTTTACTTTACAATACTGTATTGTTTTTGCCATACATTGACATGAATCTGCCACGCAAATAAATATTTGTAAAAAGATTGAGAAGTAAAACTCAGGGAGCATGTTTAAAAGAATTAGGTTTTTAAGGTCACTGTGAGTGACCTTTGAGCTTATTGCTGATGAGTTGTTCAGCGACAGTAAGTTCTTAGATACAGAAAATGCTAACTAGCTTGTCACTAAAACATGAGAAGAGCTAAAGAAGGAAGGCATAAATTATATTCTGCATAATTTAACTTAGGTGAGATAAGAAATTACACACTTCCTGGTTAGCTAGAAATGCCTTTAAAACTCAGTAACAGTTTGTAATTCATGCAAATAATCAGTTATTTAACTCAACTGGAATCTCTTTTGCACTGCTTTGTGCATACAGCCTCAGGCCTTTGACAAATTGCTTGATTGGATTGACTGTTGGTGATTGGTGTAAGCAGCAGCCATGAACTCCCATTGACACAACTCAAAGGGAACTACAGGGTTATCCTAGAGTGAGAGAGAGGTTCATGGACGGTCTCAGGAAACTGATAGTCAAGGCCCTTTAGCCCCAAATCGCCTTTTAGTTTTAAATCTCATTGCTGACCTATATAATATAATTTATAAGATATTTTGCTGGATGATGAAGGGGCTAGAAAACTATATGAGCTGATTTCTGTCTTCTCAAAGCTTGCAAGTTAAGTTGAGGAAACAAGGCACATACCCAGGAGAGACTACAAGGCACATGTAAAGCGTTACTTACTCAATCATGTCTAACTCTTTGTGGCCTCATGGCCTGTAGCCCTCCATGCTCCTCTGTCCATGAAATTCTCTGGGCAAAAACCCATTGGAGTGGGTTGCCATTGGATTCTCCAGGGGATTTTCCTGACCCAGGGATCAAACCTGGGTCTCCAGCATTGCGGGCAGATTCTTTACCATCTGAGTCACCAGGGAAGCCCCACAATGCACATCTAACATATATGTAATAACAGCAGCCACTTAAATAACATGCTGTATACTGTGCTAACCACTACAAGGGTCATGTCAGTAAATTTTGACAGAAACCCCTAACAGAGGCATTATTATTACTGTGGCCATGGTACACTTAAAGAACGTCTAGGAGAAGTTAAGAGACCTGCCCTTGAGCCACAATTAGTAAACTGGAAAGCCAGGACTGGAACCCAAGAATCTGACTCCAGAGCCAGTACTTTTCATCAAGAAGAATGATGATTTAAGTGTTATTTAATGCCAAAGACATACAGATCAAATTTAGAGTCACTTATGATATTCATTCACTAATTTCTAACAGGGCTTATACCTATAACTCTGGGAAGGCATAAACAGATTATCACTTTTTTCACTGGTATAAGGAAATTCAATTAGCTTCCATAGGAAATTACAAATATACTGTTTTAGTGTTCATTTAAAAATATAATTTCTATAAACAAGGCCCAGAAATCATAAAGTCTCACCATTTTCTGATGGATGCATCATTTGGAACAATTAGAGATGCAAATGATAAGATTTTATGCCCAAACTCAATTTCCAATATTGCTGTTTTGCTGAATACACAAAATTGTGTTTCCTGCCTTAGCTTCTGCAACAATCAAAGCCTTCATCTTACCTGTGAACAATATTTCCAAAGGATTGGAACCCTAGAGATGTGTTTTAAATAAGGGACATTTAATATGAAGGGATTCTCTGGTAGCTCAGCTGGTAAAGAATCTGCCTACAATGCAGGGGACCCCGGTTCAATTCCTGTGTCAGGAAGATCCCTTGGAGAAGGGAACAGCTACCCACTCCAGTATTCTGGCCTGGAGAATTCCGTGGACTGTATAGTCCATGGGGTTCCAAAGAGTTAGACACAACTGTGCAACTTTCACTTTAACATGAAATCTAGCTTCAAACAAAGTCCATTCAGAGATATTTCAATTATTAATAGTTCCTATGAAAGTTTGTCAAATCCAGAGTATACTGTTTGTGATACCATTTTCCTTGTAAGAGATCACCAAGAACGAGCACTATGGTGCTATTACCAAAACTAACCCCTTTAATTCAGTCCACATTTGGTTAGTTTTGGTGAAAAGAAACCACTCTTTCAGGAGTATGCACCCTGCAGGAAGTGCATCAAAGCACTATTACCTAACTGTGCAGTCAAGTGTAACCACAATGGTATTCTATTTCAGATGCTGTCACCCGGCACATCTGCTTTGGGCTGGAGCTGCCACTGTGTTTGGTCTCTTAAAAAAAAAAAAAAACACAGTAGTTTGTGACAAATCTGTAAAATAAATACATTGACCCTAGAAGGGTATATGGTATATGACCAGTGACAGGTCATATTCTTGTTATCAGTTATAGCCACTCACCCCTAGTCTTAGCAACAATATTGACATTATTTTTACCTTCCTGTCTGACTCATGTGAACTGATAGTGTTTAGATATCTTTAAAAATAACTGTAATAAATAGAGTAAAATCATAGCATCTGTTCACTGTTTAGAATAAATAGAATTTATCAAAATAAATTCATCCTGCATATGAAAATAGAAGTAAAGCAAAATTAACCATGTGATCACTTCGGCAGCTGCTGCTGCTGCTAAGTCGCTTCAGTCATGTCCGACTCTGTGCGACCCCACAGACGGCAGCCCACCAGGCTTCTCTGTCCCTGGGATTCTCCAGGCAAGAACACTGGAGTGGGTTGCCATTTCCTTCTCCAGAGTATGAAAGTGAAAAGTGAAGGTGAAGTCGCTCAGTCATATCCAACTCTTCGCAACCCTATGGACTGCAGCCCACCAGGCTCCTCCATTCCTGGGATTCTCCAGGCAAGAGCACTGGAGTGGGTTGCCATTCCCTTCTCCGCACTTCAGCACCACATACACTAAAATTGGAACCATACAGAGAAGATTAATATAGCCCTGAGCAAGGATAACATGCAAATACATGAAGCATTCCATATTTTTGAGAGAGTGGACATATGTATACCTATGACTGATTCATGTTGATGTATGGCAGAAAACCACACAATATGGTAAAGCAATTATTCTTCAATGTAAATGAATTTTCAAAAATTTAACCAGTAGCTGTTAACATTTAACAAAACAGTATTAAGTGCTACAGATCACCCCAATAATTAGTGATCCATAGCATGCAATACCTTTTGTTAAATATGAGCTCTCAGTTCTTTTTAAATTTGAGTGAACAAATATCTTGGATATGGCCCAACCCACCCCACCCCATCAAGGAAGTTTTTCATAAGGAATTTACTAATAACCTCATCATTTTCTGATCTTTGATGGCCAATATAAAATGACAAGGAATGCTAACAATAACACATAAACTAGGTTTTTGTTTGTTTGTTTGTTTGTTTGTTTTTGACCTCACCGTGTGGCATGTGGGACTTTAGCTCCCCAACCAGGGACTGAATCCATGCACCCTGCAATGGTAGCTTGAAGTCTTAAGCATGGGACCATCAGGGATGTCCCTAAACTAGACTTTTGAGACCTCAGTTTTTTGACCTTTGCTGTCTAGCTTTCTTGGCCTGGCAATGTCTTTCATTCTAAATGTTGTTCAGTCGCTAAGTAGTGTCCGACTCTTATGTGACCCTGATAGACTGCAGCATGCCAGGCTTTCCTGTCCTTCACTATCTCCTGGAATTTGCTCAAAGTCATGTCCATTGAGTCAGTGATGCCACCCAACCATCTCATCCTCTGTTGCCCTCTTCTCCTCCTGCCATCAATCTTGCCCAGCATCAGGATCTTTTCCCATGAATCAGCGGTTTACATCAGGTGGCCAAAGTATTGGAGCTTCAGCATCAGCACTTCCAGTGAATATTCAGGGTTGATTTCTTTTAGAATCG